>HG995367.1:25000000-26250000 GCA_905333075.3 Atethmia centrago
ACATTTTCGCTGTTTTGCTTTGTCGAGTTCCTCTTGGAAACGTTCAGCAGCTGGTAATCTCTTTTTATGATCCGGGATCAAGTACCTACTATCTTATTACTTCGTAAACACCTAAAACGAACATGGACATAAGATTTCCATGTCCGTTTCAGATGTTTTGCACATAATGAAACTCGGCGTGGCGGTTCCGGGATTAGGTTGCGGGTTGAATACCCGGGAAGTAAAAAGTACTGTGTAGCTGTGAAGGTAACTATCCTGAAAAAAGAATCATCATCAGTCTAGCCTTTTCCCAACTACGTTATTGGGTAACACGATACCCCTTGGTAAGATTGGTTGTCAGACTTTCGGACTTCCAACGACCCGTAACAACTGTTAAAGATGTACAAATGACAGCCTGGAACAATTGATTAACGTGTTTTCTAAGTTACGGAGGGGTCTTAGCATGTAAAGATGGTCACCTATCCACGGAACAATCGCGGCAAGCGAAGCATAACCTAATCGATCGACCTGAACGGCTGGTATTACTTACCCAAAGCCCCTCTCTCATCCTGAGAAAATAATATAAAATAGAAAATCACTTACATAAATAAGCTGAGCATCCGTGTTGGTTCAAGATCGTTTCGTGAACCCATATTTTGAGATGCGGGCTTTACCTTGCAGCAAAACAATTCTATTATAGTCTCAAATCATTAAACCTAAATGAACTCAGCTACGACAAGTATAAGATAATCGTATTACGCAGCTGATGTAACAGAACTACGTAGGGTACATCATGTAAGTAGCAAACTACGTAAATCATATTCGAAGCGATTATTCACGGCAGTGATCGCATAAATTATGCTAAACTTAGAGCAACTATATTCGTACAAGACGTTCTATGCCTGAGTTAATGGATTAGATAATAACGCGACTACTTTTATCTAATCAGGGAACTAGTAAATTAGGTTTACTTCACTTCACGTGAAGATCGATGTATTTACATGCCATTTGAGTGAATTCGCAAAAATACTGTGGTTTATTTTATGTTCTAGTGTAGACTAGAGTAGGCTTTATGCTGTTTTATATTGTAAGTATTGTGTTTTTTATAATAATAATAATAATAATAATAAATAAAATAAACAAAAAGATAAACAAATCAAGTATCTTGACTTGGCTCGCGAGGTTGTCGACATGTGGGATGTGAATTCAGCAATCATTGTGCCGATAGTCATATCAGCTAATGGCTTAATTGCCAAGAGCCTCCACCAACACCTAAGGAGGCTCTCGTTGGACGGCTGGATTAAGGGCTTGATTCAGAGAGCGGTACTTCTGGACACGGCTCGCATTGTTAGGTGGTTCCTTTCTCTGGAGCCCTGACCGCCGGTAGCTTGGACCCTGTTCCCGATACCAGTGGGCTACCATTCTTTTTATATATTTAAATGTTTTTACATTTTTTATATTCTAATATTTAAAAATATGATTTAATGTGTAAATATTGAAATAAAAGATAATAAAATAATAATAATAAAATCTTTATTTGTGTAAAACATGGTATACAATGGTGCTAAATACAAATTTATATGGCACAAACATGTTCAGCTAGCATAAAACATAGCATGCAAAATTATAAAGTTAGATGAAGGAGGCATCAACCATCAACCCTTTTTTTTTCTAAAAAATATTTTAAACTATTAAAACTACATTCAAGTTGCCATTTACCCAAGTAGTCATTTTATGTATAGTTTTTTTTTTAAACTTAACTTTAAATAAATTTGGATTTAAAGTTTTGAAGTGCCTTGGTATTTTTTTATAAATGCGCACACACATTGCTAGGCGTTATTATTGTATTTAGCTAGTCTAGGTAAATCATTCAACACTAGTTTATGAGGATCTCGTCTGTTCCTAGGATTAACATCATTTGCAGTAGGTATAATAATTGTTTATTTTTATTACAAAAACACACATTTCGTATATTTAGAGAAGTAGTTATTATTTTTAGATGTATAGTACTAGGTACTAGTTTTTTTACGTTTTTTCGTAGTTTAAATTGTAAGTAAGTTAATTTTAAGATCGCGCTATCATTTTAGGTACACACCTGTAATTTAAAGGGAGATTTTGAAAAAAAAAAGATTGTCTATAGGTTAAAAGGCGTCATTGATCACGACGAAAGAATTACGATTCGTTTTTATAAATCAAAAGTTGAGAAATGAGGTTGGGTAATCAGGAAGCAGTAATCTGACCCACAGCAAGCATCGTAAGGAGGTTCCGTGTTCTGGACACTTAAAAGCAGTTTCCGATGCACTGAGAGTGGCACGATATTCTAACATATTTTTTCCTAGCTTTTAATTTTGAACACAGATACTCGTATACTGAATATACGAGTATCTGTGTGTTGTTGTGAATGAATAACTCCACAGATACTTATAATAATTGACTTTAACAATATTTTCAAATTACAGTATTAATAGGTATGGGAAGACAGTGTAGGCCTGTCAAGATTACCAGGTACTTAACAAAAATAAATGGCCTACAAATGTAGTCTATTAAGCCTACAACGTTCTAACATTCACAAAATACAAAATTATCTATGTAAAATATGAATTAAATAATAAAAATAAAAACCTATATAAACCAAATGACATGTTTGCTATTACACCTGTTCTGTTATTTTCATGTCTCACATAGAAAGTATCCATCGATTGACGTAAAAGATACTTCATCTGCTACAAGGAGCAAATTATAATAATAACATAAAATTTCCCCGAAGGGTTTGGCAGGGGTGTCCCTGTAGTACCTACACCCACATTTTGTCAGTTATATTTAAGATGCTGACAACACCTAAACCGCGGTCACTGTCAGATTGCATAGAAAAGAAAAAGAAGCGCGACGACAAAACGCTTGTAATTTATTGCAAAATATGAAGTAATTATCTATTTACTCAGAATTGAGTTGAGTAATCGAAAATAAAAAACAACCAAGTTCTGCATTAGAATAAGACGTACTTGTTATTAATTAAATACGTAATTTATGTTGATATTTAATACAGATATTTTGGATTAGAACTCAAGGTAAGAGGTTAGTTTAACGTTAGTTTGTATCGAGATTTTTTTTTCAAAACGTGTTCTGGTGACAACCAAGTTCTGGGAAATATGTTCAAAATTAACATATATTTTTTCCGCTACCACAAACTATACAGATTTGGCCATTTTCTTTCTTAAGAGAAGCCTATTTTGGTCAATTGGGTCTTGTCAGCGCCTTAAGTCCCATGTATTAGGGCTCCCGCCTATTGCCATCAACCGGGCACAAATCTAGACTCCGGGCTGCTACTGAGAAATTCCAGATAGAAAAACCCAATAACACTTTGCCCGACCTGGGAATCGAACCCAGGATCTCATGTTCAGCAGTATGCTTGCTTCCACTAGACCAACGAGGCAGTCACGATAAATAATAATATAATTGGATAAATTAATTAATAGATGCCTACCGACTCTATGTCAAATTAGATCATTTGGCTACCGAATTATTATTATAGTTACCGGTTAAATGCTAATGGATTAGATGCAAACTTTTATCTAATCATACAATTTGCAAATTAGCTTAAAGTTTATGGCATCTCTAACTGCCACATGAACTATCCTGAAGGCTGACTGCCTAATACAATTCCAAACAATACCATTCCGTGGCTCCACCATCTCGTTCCCAGCTACTTTGCTCTTTTATTTATTACCTGCACACTGAACGTGCTCAACGCGAATTTGTTTTCATAATATTTCTCACAGGCGCCGCTTCTGCGTTATGTGCTCATCCTACACACAATATTCAACTTTAATATAAAGACACAAGCTCGAAATTGGATTGTTAAGCTCTAGGAGCATGTACATTTGTCTCTTTATTTACTTTATTGCGACGTTTTATAATATTCTACGTTTTGTGCGATAAGGCGCAAGACGCTCAACCGTTACAAAGTGCTTCTTGTTTTGAAATCATAAGGAGTTTTGCGTGAAAAGTTTTCATTAAAGAAACGCTGTAGGTACGTATAATTTTTCTGAATAAGGAGGTAGTTGATAACTGAAACAAGTCGGTAAAACGATTGCGCCATTCATTGGACTATTAACATTTAATAACTTAACCTGCCTTTGAGATTTTTATAATTATTGTGGGTATGCACATCATCATCAGCCTGCAGCAGTTCACTGCTGGACACAGGCCTCTCTAATTGTACGCCATTCACCTCGGTTCTCGGCAACTCTCATCCAGCTGCTACCAGCCACCTAGCCTGAGGGCGTCCTACTTTACGTTTGCTGATTCGCGGTCTCCACTCAAGAACACGTCAGTTACAAAAGAACACTTATGACAACGGTCATCGGTTCTACTGCTAATATGACAGGCCCATTGCCACTGTAGCTTGCTTATTCTGTGAGCGATGTCGACAGCTTTGGTTCTCTGCTGGATCACCTCGTTTCGGATTCGATCCGTCAGAGAGACTCCAAGCATAGCCCTTTCTATAGCACGCTGAACCTATACCAGCCGTCCAGTCCACGTTTTAGCTCCGTAAGTTATAACAAGCAGGCTTTAGGACTCTGTGGAATAGGCGACGAGAAGACTCGGACGAAGCTTCCCAAACGTTGCCTAGTCTAGCTGAATTCTTCTATTAGCCTCCCCCTCAAAGTTGTTCTTACCAAACGGTACGGGGTAAGCGTATTCTCGAACAACCTTGAGAGTACCGCAAACACACCACACACACTTTCCTGCTAATTTCTTACACCGTACTACACTTATATTTGATTCTAATAAAAAAAAATCTGCTGTATATTATATTGTGTGCCTTTAGTCCGTGCTAAATTACGGTTGTTGCAACCCAGTGCTGGGCACGCCACGATTGCGGCGATAAGTCCCCTCTTTGAGGAGTGGCTGGAGAGGCGCCACGGCGTCCTCACCTTCCGCGTGACGCAGGTCCTCACCGGACACGGCAGCTTCGGGAGGTTCCTGTGTCGGATAAGGCGGGAGGAAACGTCCGGGTGTCACCACTGTGTGGATCGCCTGGAGGACACGGTGGAGCATACGGTGGAGGTCTGCCCGGCTTGGGCAGAGCACCGCCGTGTCCTCGTGGAGGCGATTGGCGGCAGAGACCTCTCGCGTCCGGCCCTGGTTCAGGCCATGGTACGGAGCGAGAGGGCATGGGCAGCCGTCACCTCCTTCTGCGAAGCAGTAATGCTCGCAAAGGAGGAGGCGGGACGGTTGAGGGAAAGGCAAGTTTCGCGCCCTCTCGCCCCTAGCCGCCGCAGGAGACGCCCAGGGCGTCGGGAATCCCGGGCGGATTTCCGGCCACCGTAGGCGCGGGCTTGCGGACGATGAGCAATGGGTAGCTCACCGTCCGGTAAGGACCAGGCCCGGGTCGACGGCGCGTTGTATTCCACGCGCGCCTCAAAGAGATGTCGTCAGCACATAGTAGGGGTCCACTAGGGCCGATGCCTGCCGGGGTCGCGGGAAGGTACTTATGGGTCACCGAGGCCCCCGCAACACAGGCAACAAGAAGGAATACGGGTGGGTTTTAGTCAGTAAGAGTCTGACACACCCTCCCGCTCCGCCCAGAGCGGGAGAAGTTATTTGATGATTTCCCACCCTCAAAAAAAAAAAAAAAAGTCCGTGCTAAATAAATGGATTTTATTTCTTTCTTTAACTGCCATTAACAGCAATCGGCCTTGAGGTGACGTTTTCGTTAAACTTAACCTGGCGATAGTTCACAAAAAAGTGGCTTCGAAACGACGATATGCTCAATAGATTTGGTCAACTCCATCAGGTGGCTTCTCTCAAGTGACTGGACTAAAACTTTCGACCTTATGTTTAATTGGTAAAGATTCAGCTAAAAAGTAACAGTTACCATTTTTTTTTCACGAAATTATGCGCATTTAGGCAAAAAACAAAAACTACACTAAGATAGTTGTGTCTATCTAAGTGTAGTATTCGCAATAATAACTATATTCTATTCATATAACAATGAAATATCAGAAGAAATATCAGAATTCAATAACTTAATTATTAGAAGATTCCATTGAGCCTTACCTTAAAACTTGCACCTGCCGTTATCCGACGATTCCGCTTACACAAACTTTCCTTTTCAATGAATGTTGGAAATCTTTTCTTTTTGTTATTGTTTTCGATCGGCGAAGTTTAAGGGAAATGGCGGAAATTTGAGATCATAACATTCAACTTAATGTCTTTAATGTGACCTTTTTTTAAGCGAGTTTGTTAAGTAAATGTCGGTTTGTTTTATAGAAATTTCTATATAATTATTAGACATACATATTTAACTAATATTTTATACTTTATTCAAAGGTAGAGTGGGTTATGGAAGTGGCTTGTCAATATTTGAGAAAGAGTTCTATACGAACAGAATATGGCTATAGTGAGCACCATAACCTCATGCTTTTGTCAATTTAGGCTATTTTTATTTCATTTCAATTGCAGCGGCCGACTCACTTACATTGAAAAGTTTATTTTCTGCTAATTGTGGCGGACATCGATCTGATCGGACATTATTTGAAAATGGCGCCTGTGCCGCCTATGCGCGTTTTTCCACCGCAGCCGTCGCCGGGACGTCACCGAGATCGAGATGATGGCGCTGTAGTAGCGATACATATTTACTATGGTCGCGTATCCACCGCACGTCCTTCACCCGAGCGCCGTCATCCGGTGGATCATAAAGTCACCGAGAAACAAAATTATTCGAAACAAACGTGACGTCCCGGTGACGGCTATCGTTTGTCTACCGCGACTGCAATCGGCGGTTCAGTATGTTATGATAGGCAGAACAAAAGCCGGGTGAAAGGCGCCAATGGGACGGCAGTGTGTCGATAAGATCAAACGAGTTTTGTATTGTCGGCACATCAGACCATCACAATGTCCAGCCAAGTTCAAGCCATCGCGGCGTACTAATCGAAACTCGATGACGGCGCTCGGGTGACGGACGTGCGGTGGACACGCGGCCATAGTAAATGTATGAATCGCTACTTCGGCGCCGTCATTTCGTTCTCAGTAACGTACGTCCCGGTGGCGAATGCGGGGGACAAACGTACTAAGAGTCTTAGACGTCCCTAACGTCTAACGTTGAGTTATAAGACTCTCCGAACTAGTGAAAAGAAGTAAATCAATTCTTTGCGACGCGTAGATCCACATGAAAGTTAGAAAAGTGAAAAATCTTCCACTTCCTCAATAAAAAGTCTGCAAAGTTTTGGTACCTAGATCTATAAATTGATCACCAATTCTCTCCTTCAATATGACAAGGTAACTCCGTTGGGACCACGTCACAATCTCGAGACAAATTGTTACGAAACACTGTTGTTCCGTTCCTGAAAAGTCAAAAACGAATTGAATTTAAAATTTGTCTCAAGATTTTTTGGCCAAAACCATGTGCCGATACGTCTTAAAGTGTGGAAAGGGCAGAGCCCTGTGCGATTGAGAAAGGCATCCAAAGTTCGCAATTACGAAGTGACAAACATTCTTGAATAATCGACTGTTATTAAAAACAAAAGCCTGTGTATTTTTTTCTATTAGCAGTATATAACTCATAACACAATCTTAATCTTGTGCAAACAAGAGCAAAATAATTAAACGAGCCGTCGGCCGCTCGTTGCTTACTTCCTATAAATTCTACAGAAAATATGAACGGTGTCGCAGTATTTCAAAAGGCTATTACTTATTAAAGAATTATGCACACAGTGTGGGAGCTTTGCGTGGCTTAAGACCTCGCTCGAAAAGAATTTAATAATAACGCCGTATTTTTATGCCTGTGATATCGTTTACTTGACTTCGGTGGACGCGTTTATTCATGCTCTTTAATAATTGAGTTGTTAGCATTATTTCCTGCAGTAGGAAAACTTTTTAAATTAAGTGGCAATGTTCTTTTTAAAAAGCAACGTCTGTATCCCGCCGCCATTCTTTCGTATATTGTCCGTACGGGATCTAGTTTTATTGTGTACCCTCTCGTGTGCCAAGACGACGTTCGATGCGAGACTGAAACACGAAAGCGCAAACAAGGAACGGCCTTGCCAAAGATCCTTGTCAACTGGATTAATTCTGTTAAACAAACCACCAAGTAAATGCTCGCAGGTTGAGGTAGATAAGGGCTCCGGAAATTGCCTTAGAGTAGGAACCGAGTGGCCATTGCCAGTGGCACAGGGCAAGTGGGTGATGGATTGGTTGCTCGCATGACCAAGTAATTGTTACTTGAGGTCCGCTGACCGCCCCACGTTCGCGTGCTAACACTCGGCCTTTCTTTAAAACATAACCTGTGGACCTTTTATTGTTGCTTTGCTTTAAGTGAGACTTAGCGACGTGACGCTTGGAAATGGAAATGGTGGTTCAGGGCATGTAATTATGTAGATAGTGTGATTATTGCCGATGTTTTAGTCTGAATTTATATGTAGTCACAGAGTTGTATTTAGAAAACTGAAATAGACTGAATCGAAAATGTTTTCGTTTTTAAATGGTCAAGCTAAGTTAAAACACGGCCTCTAACTCTGCTGTGCTATGAGTTGTATGAATCATAAAAGACACTCAGTCTAGAAAATAGCAAAAACACATTGTTCTGTAAATTAGCAACCACAGGATAGTGCTCAAACAGGTAATCCAGATGAAACGACAAAACTTTTGATACAACATAATGCTCAATGCTCACTACTCAAAGGGAAAAAAACGAGTGTGCAGCATGTCATATCATATTCAGAAAGGCAGAAACACACGAGTAACACAAATAGGCCGTCGATGTCGCGATTGTCAGAGCAGTTTGTTTTTGATTTCATTCAACAAAGCGCGCTGGATGCAGCCCGTCGCAGCATTTGTAACACATCGCTGCCTTTTTGTTGAGCTAATAAATTCTGCTGCGATAACGCTGTGTGTAAAGGGACTACAGGAGCTAAACGCAAGTTTTATAATGCCTAAAAGTATATAATCCACTGCAGTAAACAAATTCAGAAAAATATATGATATTCTTCAGGATATATGCTAGGTGATTTAAGATAGTGTGTTGAAAACCTAATACAACTAAATTGATAAAATAGAAAAAAAATCACGAAAATGCCTCTAAAAAAATATTTTAACGATTAAAAACCATACTAATATACATGGAATCATTCTGATTTTTTGTCAAATTATTCTACAAACAACTTATAATATAATGGTCTTTTATTTTTTTATGCAATCAGTAGCTTTGTTTTTATAAATTTTGCAAAAAAAAAAATTTGCAATAAATTACCAGCGTTGTGTCATCGCGCTTCTCTCTCTTTTCTATGCAGTCTGACAGTGACCGCTCTTTAGCTGTTGTCAGCCTCTTAATATATTTTGTGATAGTTTTTGATGAGGCTTAGAAATTGTGATGTGATGACATTTTATAGGTTTTAGAGGCTGCTGATTTTTGGGCTGGGCTTCATTAAAAATTCTGTTGAGGGATATCATTCTGTAGATGCAGCTCGGAGATCCAAAATGTATCTCAAGGAGGTTTTAGACAAATTAAATAATAGCGAAGGAAACTATATATCGACGCTAGAAAGCAAACTCGTAGTAACCCACAAAACCAAAATTGTTCACCAGAGCTGAAAAACTTTTTATTTTTTCGAAAATAATTCGTAACTTCCATATTTATCAACCTATAGATTCAATTTTTGGACACTTTTATATATTTTTTATTTGTTTAATCAGTTTTTCTAGCGGCATTATCGTAAAATTACTTTAAAACAACATTTTGTTGGTTACGACATTTTGAAATATTTTTTACATACCAATAAAACGTAGTAAATGAAATATGTAAATGTATGGAACGATGCCCATCAAACCTTTTTACGAAAAGCAAAAATGTGGTAACAGATGTAACTTCAACCAGAATTACCCAAGATAGTGTTATAACCTTAGACGATCAATGAATCTACTGGTATCAATTTGCTGTTAACTATTAATATTTTCGTAACTTGGAATGGTGAATTGTTTTAAATGTGAAGCAATTAATCAGAATATGTGAAATAAAATGCTGCAAGTGTCAATGAAAAAGAATCCATTCGATTTTTGAAATGTTTATTAAATTTATAATAATCAACAATGTCTAATAATCAGTAATGTCTAACAGCAAGGAACTCGTAAAAATCAAAATCAAAATAAATCAATCATCTTCAACATCTGCGTCAGGTAAACAGTCTTTAACTTTTGCGTTTGTTTTAAAATCTAAATATTCTTTTTGAAATCTTTTCGGAATGACTAGCTTTTCAACTAATTTTTTCAAATCAATATATTTCTTCTGACAAATCGGTAACTTTGAAGGGTAAACTTTGGTTTTGGGATCGCATCATTCAAGGCGCTGATTTGAACTTCAGTAGCTTCTGCATCCGGCAACATTGAGTTTTTCACGAACATTTTCTCAGGTTGTTTCTTGCGAAAAGTAACAATTGATATTTTAGAGACTTGTATGTTCTGGTTTTTTTTGAATGTGTTGTCCACAATACTTTCAAATCCTAAAAAGTCCTCGCCATTCAGAACGTTCACAATATATGGTCCGGGATTTTTTCGAGCAAACTGAATGATTGTAGGCCACTGTGATGGCGCCCAGACGATTGAATTTTTTACAGAATTTTCTATCGTAGCATGCATGCTGTCAACCGGCATGTAGGTGTGGCCTGGGATCAAGTAGTTTATTTGAATAGTCTCAATGTTTTCAGAAACTGATAGTGCATACCGCAGCATTGCCAGAACTGTTTTGTTTTTATTTTGACCATAAGCAGAATCGCAGTACAATATAACCTGTTTTACATTGCCACGTCTGTCAACATTTCTAATATACTCGAGCAAACATGAAGCGATTTCATTCGCTCCTCTTTTAGCATCAGCTTCTGTCCACACATTACAAATTCCGAGTTGTGTGTTGCTTTCGTATATTGTAAAATTGTACACTGCTATTTTCCTACTATAATAGAGTGTCATGCTCTCACCGTAAGGGGTATTTAAGACCTTTTGAAGGTCAAAGCTCGCACATACGGTTCCTTTATCTCTTTTATTTATCTTCTGATGAAATATGAATCTTTTATAAGATTCTTCTTTTTCATTTTCATGCTGTTTTAACTTTTGCATTTCTTCTTGAGTTTTGACATCGAAACTTTTGCTTGAAACACACAATGCACATTTATATTTTTTAGGTATGTGGAACCAAATATTACATGTCTTCTTGAACCATCCTGAAAATACTTTGAATGACATACTTTTCATACCAGCACAGTAATCTTGGTAAATGCGA
The DNA here is from genome assembly GCA_905333075.3 of Atethmia centrago. NCBI lineage: Eukaryota > Metazoa > Arthropoda > Insecta > Lepidoptera > Noctuidae > Atethmia > Atethmia centrago. The sequence goes on from HG995367.1 coordinate 25,011,255, forward strand.
TACAAATTCGATACATTTTTAAATTCTTCTGGAAGATATAACTTTGTAGAGTCTCTGCGGCAGTAATGTGAAGGCAAAAGGGGTAGATCATGTATAAACTTTTTTGCCTCATTAATAATGTCCTCGGATGTTTTGTTGTGACCTCCAGCCTTTCCTCGTCCGTCTTCTTTTGCAAAACCATCAGTCATTGTATCTAGAGTATAGAGCATGAACCTCTGCGTGACATCTAATGTGGCAATCAAAAATTTTTGACAAACTACGTCTGCCCTCGCCTTCGTTGATATAATATTCATATGTTTGGGATCTTTTCGATAAAGCATTTTTACTCGGCCTTTTAACTGACCTTCTAATAGCACATTGAGTTATCCAATCTTTTCTTCTTTGGTAGCTACACAGGCCCCAGAAATGACTAAATAGATTAGCACGTCGTTCTTCAGAGACATTACCGCAATTGTTACCACAATTGACTCCAACACATGGATTCGGTTTTATACATTTGCCTTCGACTATTTCGCCCTTTGTATTAATGTATAATTCACCTTTCTTTTTCTTTTCATCATTTTCATTCTTCTTTTGAGTCTTAGATTTACGTTTCTCCACTGGAATTTGGTGAGCTTTCTCTAAAGTATTTCTATTCTTCTTTTTTTTCTCCTTCAGTCTCTTTTTTTGATTCTTATCTAAAACAAAAATAACAACTTTAATATTTTACAATAAAACTAATTATCTAAATTTAATTGCTCCACCTAACATAAATCTTCTTCTACTTATCGTTTGATGGTTAGCGCTACCTGATGTCGAGAGTTTGTAAGCCACCCAAGGGCCTCTGAATAATATTACAATAAGTACCTAAATAAATACCTTTTTTGGATCTTTTTCGTTCTAATTCGCCCGAAGAACTTGAGCTTGTAGCTTCCTCTTCACTAAATTCTGTATTAGATTCTTCTGAAGGAAAAGCTTCATTCAGCAGTAAACTATCAGGGTCGTCATCCACAAAATCTAGGTATGATTTATTAAAATTAAGTTTTCTTTTCGATCGTCTAACAACTCTTTTTGGATTGAATTCCTCATCTTGTGCAAGGTCTGAGTCAGAGGCAAATCTTATTTCATCGCTCGTGTCTGCAAATAGTGTACTTTGCTCTCTGACACCAATCTCTGTCAAAATGACACTATCAATTTCTATATCTTCCGCTTCTTCTAAAACATTTTCATTTCGTGCCTGATCTTTTATTTTTAAATTAGGAATCATAGAACTTTCTGCACTTTTGTTTCCACCATAATTTCTTCTATTATCGTTTCCAAAGTTACGTTCAATAATTACTTCTACTTCACAAGATTCAAATGTCCCCCAATTCTGACTGTCAAGTTCATTTTCATCTTTTTCTGCCAAAGTGTCTACTTCTGTAGAGGTACATTGAATCGTGTTGACTTGTTGTAATATATTTTTGGTTTCTTTTATATTATTTTTTCTTTGGTCTGTCATACAAGAATTATTGTTATTATGCTCCTCGAAACTTGTATTAACCATATTTATTTGATCTGACTTTGGAGAGATTTCTTTCATGAAGTCAGCAGTTGCAGATAAGTAATTTTCGGGTTTTCGAAAGGTAGGCGTTAAATTTTCAACATCCGAGGGTTTTTGATGAGGAGTTGTCGCATTTTCCTTCTGCAATGGTGGCGGAGAATTCGAACATTGTTCGGGTTTTTGATGAAGAGTTGTTGCATTTTCCTTCTGCAATGGTGGCGGAGAAATCAAACATTGTTCGGGTTTTTGATGAGGAGTTGTTGCATTTTCCTTCTGCAATGGTGGCGGAGAAATCAATCATTGTTCGGGTTTTTGATGAGGAGTTGTTGCATTTTCCTTCTGCAATGGTGGCGGAGAATTCGAACATTGTTCCTTTACTATACCGCCTTGACATTTTTTTAAATAATTTGTGCTTTTGGTTAGAACTAATTTTCCATTTCGTTCTTTATAGATTTTTTGTTTAAGGATTTTTATCTTTGGTTTTTTTGGTGATTTTTCAGTTATACATTCATCACGTAAGTTATCCTGCCACTTTCTTCTTTTTTCCGCCATCTTAAAGAAAAATATTTATCAGTCATTTATATTTAAAAAAAACTTCCAATAGATAATACTCTGTAAATTATTCCAACAGATAAGTAAATTACAAACTACTAGTACTTTAAAAAAACAATCAACGGCCCGTTACAGTCCACTGCTAGACTATGAGCCTCCTCCACTTACTAGTACTTGCTAGGAGTTAATTATTTATTTTATTTAATCTAAAGCCGCGTTTCCATTATGCAAAAAACCTGCATGCAAGGTGCAAGTTGCATGACTTGGGTAGTTTCCATGCATGTTACGTTTCCATTACTCAAGCTGCATGCAACTTGAAGCTTGCAGGCAGGCTACTTGCATTATGGGAACGCGGCGAGATTCCACTGTTGGTCAAAGACCTCCCTCGTTGCCCTTCAGAGATATAAAGTTTCGTTAAGTAAAATATAATATTATAATAATTATCGTTTATTGTACACAATAGAAGTAGGTAGGTATAGAGTTTATTTAAAACTATTATCAAAAACAATAATAAATAAAAAGACTAGCCGTTGATGGAAAGTAAGCAATCAGTAATTTTACTCAATTGGGACACTAACGATTAACAAAGTTTCTTGGGTTAATTTATTAATAATTATTATTGTACACATTGTCATAAGGTATTTAAAAAAACACGTTTCGTAGTGAACCAGTGTTTTATATTTCCTGGAAACGAAGCTGCTATTGCGTCTTCGTCATAAATAAAGGACAATTAAATACTGAACTGCTATAGCATTCACGTCACTAAAAGCATCACTTAACTCACTTAATTATAATAAATGAATACAATAGCAACTTCGTCCATCCACGTGATAACTATTATAAATTAAAGAGTGGGAATCGGCGCTTCTATTTGCGTCTTGTTCAAAAAATTATAATTGTTTATTTATCTGTCATTCACACTAACTGATATTTCTATGGAACAGACACCATTTATATTTCCACTCTTAAATTGAATGTGTACAATTAGTCTTATTGAAAAGAATAGCAATCGCCCACATACGAAGGTAAGTAAATTAGCAAGTCTCCGCCACGTGAATTGGTAATGACAGTATTAACACTTCACGTCACATTAACAAATTGCACAAATTCAAGTTACTTGTAATAAGATTAATATTTTAGTTGTAGTACTTACTACTGGATGTCGTTTCTACGGGCACAGTTTTTTCGAAATTTCACTGATACTGCAAATACGTCCGTTCACTTCAACTACCCCGCACGCACTGAGTGGCGGCGCAAACATCAATCAAATACCGGCGGCGGCGCCGATCAAAGGAAGTACATTTGCGATGTTTTAAACCGAGAAGCTTCAGTAGTGCAGTAAAACAAAGTCATGCCTTATATTGGATTCTTGTAATTGATGTAAAAATCACGACTATAATAATGAAACACCACATAAAACGTGGTGAATACCATCACATTAGAAAATACTATCCACTAAATGGTGTAAATGCGAGGAATTCAAATTTACGAGCAGCAAAAATGTAGTAACCCGCACTAGAGTTGGTATTACTGATGAAGTAAGTAACCAGTTGCAGATTTTTATGAAAACTGAATTGTGGTAAGTAGCATAGTAAAAAATAATGTAGGTTTTTTTGTTATTAACAGCGTTTTATGGTCCAAACATTTAAAAAAGGTAGCAAATTTTAAAATCCTATTTTCGTTAATTTTAATCGTAGAGTAACGTGACATAAACCATTCGACGCAGTTTTTTTTTCTGATCACAACGGTGTAATAAAAAAAAATATCTCCATGTGTTGGTTACTACGTGTTTGCTTTCCAGCGTCGATATGCCTGAACTTGTTTGGAAAACAGAGCTAACAAACAAAATTTTGTCAGGATTTAATTTAATGATAGATACGGTCTATATACTTAACATTTGTTTTTTTTTTTAATTTAAACCCTTCTGAACACCAGTCTGTTGAGCATCGAATTACAGGAAACAAACCCTTGTTTCCTGTAATTCGATGCTCAACACACTGCTTTCAGGATCTAGCAACTTACTGATTTTAACAATTAGTGTTGCCTCGCTTGTCCAAAAACGCTTTAGAAATGCAGAAAATCAAACCCTCTATCATACAATTTTATCGCCATAATAAATAAATTATATGAGGTGATCCACACATCACTAGCTGAATGAAAGTGTGTCGCAGACTGCTCGCGATTGCCTCCGCCTGGCCACTCACAGGCTTAATACGGCAACTGTAATCTGTAACCGAGTTTACACGATTATTGCGCATCGATGAACAGCAACCCTTTATTTTTGGATTCGATTAATTGAATCTGGAATTCGATTGTTGTTGTTTCTTTTTGATTGATTTTAATTATTGAGTTAAATGAGATGATTGATTTTTTACTGTTTTTTAGGGTTCCGTACCTCAAAAGGAATAAACGGAACCCTTATGGGATCACTTTGTTTTTCATCTGTCTGTGTGTCTGTCCGTCTGTCAGTCAAGACTTTTCATCCCTTTATCTCGGGAACGCGTTGAGGTATCAAGTTGAAATTTGTCTACAGTCCCTTGAAGCTGTGAATAAATCAAACTTTTAAGTTAACGTAAAAAAAAGATGCGGCTGTTTATGCCGCATTAGACGTATATTTCGACACTCTTAAGACGCTGACAACACCTAAACCGCGGTCACTGTCAGATTGCATAGAAAATAAAGAGAAGCGCGACGACAAAACGCTTGTAATTTATTGCAAAATATGAAGTAATTTACTATTTACTTAGAATTGAGTTGAGTAATCGAAAATAAAAAACAACCAAGTTCTGCATTAGATTAAGACGTACTTGTTATTAATTAAATACGTAATTTATGTTGATATTTAATACAGATATTTTGGATTAGAACTCAAGGTAAGAGGTTAGTTTAACGTTAGTTTGTATCGAGATTTTTTTTTCAAAATTTGTTTTGGTGACCACCAAGTTCTGGGAAATATGTTCAAAATTAACATATATTTTTTCCGCTACCACAAACTATACAGATTTGGCAATTTTCTTTCTTAAGAGAAGCCTATTTTGGTCAATTGGGTCTTGTCAGCGCCTTAAGGGAATCAAATTATAGGGTACTTTCCGTTGACTTAGAACTATGAAATTTGGCAAGTAATATCGTCTTAGAAAAAATTGAAAACATTACACAACATTTGTAATTACGATACATATGTAATTAAATCATAAAAAATATAGTCTTTATTTAAAGTACGTAATTAATCATCGAGGTTAAGCAAGAATTTCGGAAAAGCTCGGAAAAAACTGCGGGTCTCGATTCCTGAACTATTTATAATATATACCTACCTACCTACAAATTTGTACGGAACCCTCGGTGGGCAAGTCCGACTCGCACTTGTCCGGTTTTTTTAATTATTTGTTTATTTTTGGCATATTTAAATCGGGAATCCCGGGCAGATTTCCGGCCACCGTAGTAGCGGGTTTGCGGACGGTGAGCAATGGGTAACTCGCCGTCTGATAAGGACCAGGCCCGGGTCGACGCCGCGCGTTGTATTCCACGCGCGCCTCAAAGAGATGTCAGCACAAGTGTAGGGGTTCACTAGGGCCGATGCCTGCCGGGGTCGCGTGGAAGTTCGAAAGGGTTACCCAGGCCCCAGGCAACACAGGAAACGGAAGGAATACGGGTGGGTTTTAATCAGTAAGAGTCTGACACACCCTCCCGCTCCGCCCAGAGTGGGAGAAGTTATTTGATAATTTCCAACCCAAAAAAAGACTATTACTTGCTCCATGATTCGATTTTTTAAATTCTTTAGTACCTAATGATAATTTAGTAGACTATTTATGAGAAAACACATCCTAACAGAAAAAAATGGACAGTCATACAAATTACCACCATAAATCTTTAGCCAAAATAATCGAATCTCGTACACTCATCAGCAGCATACTACATTCAATGGAGATGTTCGCAGATTATTACTAGCGCCAAACATGTATTATTCATAGTTGTCTGTCCGTATTACAGCGGTCATACATCACGGGATAACTTCCCCTTTTATCAACAATATGTTATTCAGGTCTCGCGTTAGTCGTCAATGTGTGATCATAATATTTTAACCGGGTGAAATTTTGGGTGAAGAGAGAAACTGATTTTTTATGATTATATTGTCAACATGTCTGGAGTAGTGTGGGATGAGCATATGACTGTCGAGTAGTTGTATGCTTTTGTTCTTGTACTTAAATGATATGTTTGCGTCTTTAACTAATGTAATGTTAAAATTATATAAACAAATATTTTAATAACAAGCCATGTGCCCGATAGGATTTCACATCGACTTGGTCTTCACATGTTCTGACCAAGATTATGTCTGGACTTTAAAAGAGACTGTGACCTCGGAGTTTGTTTCGGCCTTTCTTCTCAGAGTAGTCAGATAGGAAACGCCGAACTCATCTAGTTTTAAAAATATGATTGACGTGTAAAAGTGTTTGTACAAAACATACTTACAGAAATAAACCATTTATCATTTAACAAACTTCGATACGAACTTTCATTCCCTTCGTCGTTCCTTAGTGCTCACTTACGTTATTTATAAAACTTCTAGACCCAGGAGTATACCTATCTGTCCGTTGTATGTCAGTGAATGAAGGAATTTGAGATTTTTATTAAGTAGATAATATTTTAATGGAGTAACGTGGAGTAAATTAATTAAATAAGATATAATTAGGTATGCACATCCCCGGCTACCGTATAGAAATAACGTCTTAGGCAGTCGCTCCAGGACCAGGCCCGGGTCGACGGCGCGTTGTACTCGTATTCCACGCGCGCCTCAAAGAGATGTCGTCAGCACAAGTGTAGGGGTCCACTAGGGCCGATGCCTGCCGGGGTCGCGTACTAACCTCTTACTTTGAGTTCTAATCCAAAATATCTGTACCAAATATCAACATACGTTACGTATTTAATTAATAAAAAGAACGCCTTATTTGAATGCAGAACTTGGTTGTTTTTTATTTTCGATTACTCAACTCAATTTTGAGTAAGTATATAATTACTTCATATTTTGCGATAAATTACAAGCGTTGTGTCATCGCGCTTCTCTTTCTTTTCTATGGAATTTGACAGTGTCCGCGGTTTAGGTGTTGTCAGCGTCTTAAATACCTGGTTCCTACCTGGGAATTAAAAGTACTGTGTAGCTGTGAAGGTAACCATCCTGAGAAAAGAATCATCATCTGCCTGCCTTTTCCCAACTATGTTGGGTCAGACTTCCAGTCTAAATGGATGCAGCTGAATATCAATATTTTGAGCGACTGTCTAACTGACCTCCACAATCTGACGACCCATAGCGACTGTCAAACATCTACGAATGACAGCCGGGACCAACGGCTTAACGTGCTTTCCGAGGCACGGAGGAGTCTCGGTATGTAAAAATGGTCAGCCATCCACGGACCAACCTCGCCAAGCGTAGCTTACCCTGATGTATCAACCCCTGTGGCTGTTATTACTTAGCCGTGAGTTCATCCCCCTTGCTTGCCTTTGAAAATGCTTTTATTTTTTTTTGCTTTTAATTCCTAAAATACAAGACGTGATCATAGAAAAAGACCAGAAATAATTATTTGAATAATTGAGTGTTTATTTCGTAAAGCGGGCCTGGGGCTTTTCCAGCGTTTTCCTTTAGTTTCTACAAATAAATCATTCGTGAGCCGGGATCAGAAAATAAATGAGAATTTCCGCCATTTTCAAAGCGCAATATCTAGTCCTAACAAAACCATGTCAAAATCTAGGCCACCACGTGACGGTTAAGATTAAGTGGTATTAGATTAAGACCTCAGAGCAGAACTATTACGTTTTTTGCTAAAAAAAAAAAACAATATTGCAGCAACCGCTTTCATAGCTAATGCAAACTTGGCGTGAGAGCAAAGCTTTTGCTTTGTTCTAAGTTACTGCAGTTTATTCTAGATTCAATAGGAAGATATGTATGTAGGTACCTATATGTTTTACTATGGTATACGAGGGTGAACCTGAAAGTTCTTTGAAAATCATAAACTGAACAAACTAGCAAGTTATTAGTTTTATTATATCTTTTCAAAATAGTGTCCATTTACATCAATACATCGCTGCATCTGATGGAAACACCGAGTAAAGCACTTTACCCACTCGTCCTTAGGGGTCTCTTCGACGGCATTGTGAAACGCAGCCACTGCTTCCTCGGCATCCATAAAACGTTGTCCTCGAAGTTTTTCTTTTATTTTCGGAAATAAATAAAAATCGCAATGTGCGAGGTCGGGGCTATAGGGCGGGTGACCCAGTAATTCCACATCTGACGTCGCCAAGTAGTCGATTGTTTGCTTGGCGGTGTGCGACGAGGCGTTGTCGTGGTGAAGGAGCATCCTACTGCGAGGTCGTTTCTCTCGAACTTTTTCCCAGACAAGTGACAAACAATTGTTAGTGTACCACTCTGCAGTAACTGTTTTTCGATCCTCTAAAACAATTGTTGCGTAATGACCTGATTTTCCGAAGAATGAGGCCACCATCTTTTTTCCCACGCTTCTACCTCTCTTCACTTTAGTTGGCAACTTCTCGGAAGGAAACACCCAGACAGCAGACCGTCTCTTAGTTTCAGGATCATAACAATAAATCAAGCTTTCGTCACCCGTAAGTATGTCGAACACAGCATTTGAGTTACCTCCGTTAAATCTTTGAACCATTTCACGACACCAATCAACACTACCGAGTTTTTGGGCCTCTGTCAAATTATGAGATATCCACCTGGCACAAAGATTCCTGACCGCTAAATGTTCATGGAGGATTTTGTGCACTTGAATCATACCGATGCCAAAGCTTGTCTAAATCTGCTGATAAGTCACTATTTTGTCAGTCTCTATCATATTCCGCACAACACTGATGTTATCTTCAGTCGTCGCCGTAGAAGGCCGTCCCCCACGCAGATCATCAGTGAGATTAGTGCAATCACGTTTAAACTCATTAAACCAGTTGTAAACAGTAGCACGAGATGGGGCTTCATCGTGAAAGGCCAATCGAAGTCTATCATAACTTTCTTGTTGACTTAAATGACATCGAAAGTCATACAAAATCATTGTACCAAAATTTTCTCGCGTTAAATTCATACTGACGTGACATAGACAATTTTCAATTTGCCGCCAAATCGTAAACAAATGACAAATTAATAAAATACATACACAATAATATTGGCAGAGCGCCATTTTCAAAATTTGAACTGTTCTTTTTATTATATCGTTTACAAGTGGCCAGTTCTAAAAACTTTCAGTGCAGCCCTCGTACATAGGCGGGACAGTTGAGGGAAAGGCAAGTTTCGCGCCCTCTCGCCCCTAGCCGCCGCAGGAGACGCCCAGGGCGTCGGGAATCCCGGGCGGATTTCCGGCCACCGTAGGCGCGGGCTTGCGGACGGTGAGCAATGGGTAGCTCACCATCCGGTAAGGACCAGGCCCGGGTCGACGGCGCGTCGTATTCCACGCGCGCCTCAAAGAGACGTCGTCAGCACATATAGTAGGGGTCCACTAGGGCCGATGCCTGCTGGGGTCGCGGGAAGGTACTTATGGGTCACCGAGGCCCCCGCAACACAGGCAACAGGAAGGAATACGGGTGGGTTTTAGTCAGTAAGAGTCTGACACACCCTCCCGCTCCGCCCAGAGCGGGAGAAGTTATTTGATGATTTCCCACCCTCAAAAAAAAAAAAAAGCCCTCGTACATATATTATAATTAAATTATAAAACATAACATAACATCACGCCTGTTTTCCCCAAAGGGCTAGGCAGAGGTATATTATAGTACAACCACATTTCGCCACTTATGTTTAAGTCCCATGCAATATTAACTACCTTTCCGACAGTAATAGCATAACTAGAGCCAGAAATTAATTTGTAAGCTCAAGTAAAATATATTATAATTACTTGCAGTTCTGCAAATAGTAGACCTCCCAAGCAAAAACTTTTTGCAAAAAATAACATATCATTAACTTAGTACCTAGTTAATGGTATGTTATTTTTACAAACCATTAACTTAGTAGTGGGAGCAGTGAAGGCCCAGTGCTAACGACCGCGACAGTACGAGTTCGAACCCTGACAGGCACTTAACTTTGTGTAATTATTTCATCACCACTGCTCTCAAAACGGTGAAGGAAAACATCGTGAGGAAACCGGCATGTCCTAGAACCAAAAATTCGAAGACATGTGACATCTACCAACCCGCACTGGGCCCGCGTGGTGGATTACGGCCCGCTCCCTCTCACAGAGAGGAGGCCTGTGTCCCAGCAGTGGGAACATTATAGGCTGATTATGTAACTTAGTAGTGAAAATAACCATGTTAGTTTAAAACCTATAATTAAATAAAAACCTGACTGCGGCTGTGGGTAAATTTTTATGAGACCAACTTTTCAGTCCAGAGAACATCCTCTTAGACGGGGCGTGCCACTTTGGCTGAGCCGCTGTCGCTGCGAAGATGGAAAGCAGCCGGCGGGCTGTAGGAGACAGTACGCAGGCTTCAAGCAAGCATGATGGTTTGGAGAGAATTCGTCAAAGCTCGAGCTCAAACTCGCACTGCCCAAAGTGGTCCAAGGTCCGGGACCAAAAACTATATCTACTATCTGGCGTTGCACCTATGACAAATAAAAATAAGGTACAACCCTAGCGAAGGAGCCCGAGCAAAGACATTCAATTATTTACTTAACAATAGACGGGCCATAGCGAACAAAATCGTAATCCGATATAAATGTATCGGTTCTAGATCCTAGTGGGCAAAATTCACTCAGTCGAGGGTGGTACGTCTGCATGTTAAGTCGCCTTGTCCGCCAAAAGAAAATTATTTTCGAAATATTTATTTATGCCGAATTGTGCATTATGGTATTGTAAATCTCGTAGTGCTAAAACGACTAGACTTAACCACGGTTTATTTTCATTTTCATTTTGTAATTAATTTTGTAAATAATAATTATTGTACCCACTATTCCCTCTCACAGAGAGGAGGGCTGTGTCCCAGCAGTGGGAACACTATAGGTTGATTATGTATGTTATACCCATGATTAACTAAATAATTTTCTTAGATCTGACGGTTGGTAATCAAAGATTGGAGTCGGTAAAAGTGTAGCGTGTCAAACTTAGCTATTATGTTTTTTTTCTATATTACGCTAGATGGCGTCACTGAGAAATGGGATCACATTTTTCTATGACATTACTTCTCATAGCCTCTATCGTATCTATCTTAAATCTCTTTGAACCCGAGTCTCTGTCTCAATTGAGAGGAAAAATAGGAGAGATTTAAGTTAAGAGAAAAACTAAGGGATTATATTATATGTACCTTTCAGTGAAAACTCAACACCTAATTAATCGTTCAGTATCAACAACAAACCATGAACGATAACTTGTAATTGTAACTTGTAATTTTAGCGTTTGAGTCCGAAAATATTTTATTCTACCAACGCTCTTCTGTGATTTGACGGTGACTGACCTACGTTTTTGCTACCAAAAAAACATGACAATGTCCAATACCTAAGTCTAATTCAAACTTAAAAACTAGAAAAAATATTAGTAAAGTGTAGGTCAGCTAGAAAAATTAAGTAATGTGTTTTAATTGGCAGAGATAACGCCTAGTTTTGTGATGAGAAGGTGGTCCCAGGTGCTCCATAAATACATACCTAGTAGTTAAAGAACCGATTCCATTGGTAGAAATCTAAAAGTGAGCAATTTCCTGTATTTTGAGGAGCTATCCGCTAATTACGCAGAAGATTTTCATCAGATCTTCACCAAATTTCTATGAGACCGAAATAAAGTTACTACCTTTCAAATGTAAAAGAATAATCGAAATCCGATTTTATAAGGCGGAGATATCCACTATTTGCCCTTTTTTTGGAGGAAGTACCCTTCCAATAAAAAATCCCCGATGACAGAAAAAATCTATAAAATCGTAAAATCTGTATATCAAGTTTCGTCCAGATTAGTTGTAAAATACGACCTGTAGAGGAGTACCAACAAACTGTCAGACAAAAGCTAATTTTGCCACACTTGAAGCAGAGAGACGTCGCTCGCTTCACTCGCTCGGTCAATTAACTTTGTATACCTCAGTAGGTACATTGTAACGTTACGATTGGCCGGAGGGCCAGTCGTAAGTCACGTTATAATATTACAGTTATTTACTAGAGATTAAAAAGGTTAGTAAGTGTTAGAGTTCCACGCTTCCAGTTCGAGTGTTGTAGTTCGGGACGCTTGGACGGCAGGATACAAGATCGGCAAGCAGCAGCTGGACAGGATCAGAAGGTAGTTGTGGGACTGGATCGGCAGGCAGTAGTCGGACTCGTGGAGGAGATCGGCGGCAGAGACCTCTCGCGTCCGGCCCTGGTTCAGGCCATGGTACGGAGCGAGAGGGCATGGGCAGCCGTCACCTCCTTCTGCGAAGCAGTAATGCTCGCGAAGGAGGAGGCGGGACGGTTGAGGGAAAGGCAAGTTTTCGCCCTCTCGCCCCTAGCCGACGCAGGAGACGCCCAGGGCGTCGGGAATCCCGGGCGGATTTCCGGCCACCGTAGGCGCGGGCTTGCGGACGGTGAGCAATGGGTAGCTCACACGGTCGACGGCGCGTTGTATTCCACGCGCGCCTCAAAGAGATGTCGTCAGCACATATAGTAGGGGTCCACTAGGGCCGATGCCTGCCGGGGTCCCGGGAAGGTACTTATGGGTCACCGAGGCCCCCGCAACAGAGGCAACAGGAAGGAATACGGGTGGGTTTTAGTCAGTAAGAGTCTGACACACTCTCCCGCTCCGCCCAGAGCGGGAGAAGTTATTTGATGATTTCACACCCTCAAAAAAAAAAAAAAAAGGCAGTAGTCGGACTTTTGACATTTGGTAAAGAAAATCTTATGCACTTAGTTTTTTTTCCCATTTAATACTAAATTAGAAGCAGTGAACCAATTTAGCAAAATACAATAGGCACAATAGGACGTTATTTATGTCGTCAAAATTTGATGCACGTCTATGTGGAGCTAAGCAAGTAGCAAGTCTATGTGCGTTAAGCAAGAGGTTTTGTTTTATGGTGGTTTGGTGGTAAGTTGGTGTGAGTTGTTTCACACTAGCAAGAGTGGTAGCGCCAAACGCCATGTTGATAGATTGTCCTGGTATTAGAAGGGCTCTCTGTCCTGGAGTGTACTTGTAAGAGGGTGGCGTTGTCTAAATCCTGCCGATATGACTGACAGCGGAGGCGCCCTACAGCACCTCACGCTCCACGGAACTAGTGTCTGGACCTTCCATGACACACAGGAGTGGTAGGCTGTGGCGTCCCATATCGCGCGACTATAACACCTTTGCCATTAGAGACCTCCCAAAGGCGTAAGTGAGAGGCCCGGAGTGTATGTATGGTGAACTACAAATCACAGAGTTTGCGAGTTTCTTTAAATTATTATCTTTTATTACAATAATAAGTTATTAGCACATAATAGGTTTCTAAAAATAAGGGCCAAATGAACTGGCTGAATTAGCTTGAGAACTGAAACTGCCTGAGACGGACTGAATTAGACTGAAATAGTCTGACTAGACTGAGCAAAACTGACTAGACTGAACCAAACTGAACCCTTGTCAGGTCCGATGACCACTTTTAAAGATTCTGGCAAAAGTTCTAGAAGTTCCTATTAAGCATTATTCAAATTATTTGTTTGAATGCCTGCCAGGATCAATAAAAACGGTTTACATGAGTACATAGCCTAACTAAATGTAGTCTGAAACTAGCCTTATCATGGCAGCTAAAATGAATAGAGAAAGAAAAACCTGACAAATGACAATTTATGATGAAAGATGTCAATGGATAAAATTATGCAAAGATTTTTACAACAAGAGAAAATTAATAATATAAAATACAGTTTTTAGTGTTCAAACATATGTATGAAAGTGAGAGACATAACAATATGATTTCATGTTTGAAGCAAGGAAACAGTATAGAGATTATAACAAGAATTGTTGGACATAACAAACAGCCTTTTAAAAGGTAAATTTATAAATATAATATAAAGATGTGGCTTTGTGTACCAAAATACCACAACATTCAGGTAATTAATAGTATATCTAATGGACACACTACGCCAATTTACAGTGTTACAGCCACGGTGTTTAGAACTAAGTATTGTATTTATTTTATTTTTCTTTTTATCTCACTAACTGTTGCACCGGTTGACGTCATCACGTCAACGCCGGCTGTCGCTGAAAACCAGCGGTGGAGCTTTGTCTCACATAGGGTCGCAGCATTATGGTGACCACGGATAATGCTGGCTGATGGCCATTTTGCGTCGATGTAACGCATATTTTCTCGCAATTTCTTCTTTCGTGTTAGTGTTCTTTCTTTGCGTTAAGTTTACCGCAAATAAACGTATTTTCTTTCTTTCTTTCTTTTTAGTAGTTGTGATTTGAATAAGGATCATTTAATAGTCCATTTGCTAAGCAAATAATTTCCTGACTTAATATTTATTGTGTTTGGATTTTTATAAGAACGATGTTTTGGGTTGCGGTTGGTTGGTAGTTATTGTCCAATTGCAAGCAAAATAAAATTACTTTAGTACAGGTATGGTCAGTGCTCTGCATTACCTGACCCCTCTTACAAAGAAGGAGAGGGGAAAAGGTGTTGGGTTATGCACAGCACTGAGTTTATCAAGCGGGAACTAGACAATAAGTGGCCATTGAAAATAAAAATAATGCACATACCTAATAGTATTTTTTTTGACATGAATGGAATCTGAATTTAGGTCATGAACTACTGTTTAGTTCTAGACATTGTTTTTGTAAATATTATTGTGTAGTAAGGGAATGCCTTATCAAATTAGTAAAATAACTACGTAAGTACCAGATTCGGCTATGCTTTGGACTGCTGCATTAGTTTATAGCATGCACAAAACATGTGAATTCTGTGCTATAATAATTCATGCACATTTAATAAACCTTTCGGAACAAGTTCTCTAAGAGATGGTGTCTGTGTTCCCTTAGTTCTAAACGTAAACTTCAAAATATATTTCGATGCAATATTCTGCCCGTGACTTCGTCCGCGTAAAATGTTGGGCCACGATCCTTCGCGTCACATCGCATCGCCCGCACGCGTTTTCGCTTAGCGTTATTTCTGACTTTCTTCTTTTTGCTCGGCTCCCGACCCTTAGGTCGTAACGTGATGTTAAATAGCCTAACTAACCCTTAATAACCTTCCTCAAGAACCGGGCTATCAAATGCAAAAATAATTTTTCATATCCGGCTGGGAATTCTTTCGCGTTTAAACAAAAAACCTCTTCAGCATTATTATATTAACACTAAAAGTTAGTAGCCTCAGTTACTCCTCATAACATCAGCTATCTGCCAGTGACAGTCCTATCAAAATCGGTCCAACCGTTTCGTAGATTAGCCGGAACAAACATAGACAGACAAAAATGTTAAAAAAGATTTTTTGTGTTATGAGTACCTTCCGTATGTACTCTCATAATTTATGCATTTAGTAAAATGCTGTTAGTTTGACATTACAAACAGACACTTGAATTTTATTTATTTAAATAAATGTATAGATAGATGGATAGGAGGTATGTAATCGTTTTCATTGAAGACAGGATAAGTCCCTACTCCTCCACCTAGTGTAGTATGCAGATATTGCCTGAAGTTTACCCACATCCAAAACATGTGTTCAACTAATAATAATCTTCACTTTAGTTCTAAATACTTGCCAGATACAAGGTGCTAACGAGATTGAAGTTTGATTAAATATCTAATTATGTGCCTAAAATAAACAAAGGAAATAAAATTGATAGGTTTTGACGTTTTTCCTTCCATAAACAGGATTTTTAGTTTGCTAAATGTTAGTACTAAAACAAGACAAGGCAATGACAAGACAAGACATATAATGACTTCATTAATGATGTTCTTCAAAAAGGTCAGGTGCGTAGTACTCGCAACCGGCGTGCGTGTATGACCAGATGTATGAACGTAAACGAAGCGAAAGGAGTATGTAAGGAGCGTAGCAGGTGGCGTTCTATAGTTTCTGCCTACCCCCATGGGAAGAAGGCGTGAGTTTATGTATGTATGTATGTAGTACTAAAACATTCGATTTAAACCACGCTGATACACGTAACACATGACATCACGTTGTAATCCCGGAAGTGTTATGGTACCTATAGAGCACCCACATTTTTTTTACACTATGGTATCTCAATTATTATTCGAGCCTCAAGTCCTACGAGTATTATACTTAAATAACAAATTGAAAGAAAATGGCTTGAATGCAGTAAACTATAGGCCACAGCCAGATTCATTAAGGTGAAAACTTCTTCAAGCGCGTTGAGTGATTTTTGTTAACGGAAAAACTTATGGGTTGGCGTCACCTACATGTCCACGCCGACATGCTGTAGTAGCAGTAAGTGAAGTTAAAATAATCACGTGAAAAGTTTAATTTATGCATTGTTTAAATTGTGTTTTACATAATCATTATTTTATTAAAGTGACATCTTGTAGCGCGTTGAGCGATAAGGTTTCACTTCTATCTGCATCCCCATGACTGCCTATATTTATTTTTTCTTATTGAAGTTAAACTAGCCATGTTCTTCACATCAACATGATCTCCATTATATCCTCCCACCACTATTCTTGTACCAATTGTCTTCCAATAAACAAAGAAGTATAAAAAAAACAACAAATTAAAGTTGGTTCGCTACAGCCGATTAAAGAACTCGTATCAAAACAGACTATTGTACGATGTTACTATACGTATTAATTAACGCCACCGTTGTACTTGAAATTAAATAATCGTTTCATATATTTTGGGATCAATATTTCTCTTTCTTTTTTCTGAAATCACTACTTTATTTGTAAGTTCTTTATGATTTTTTGGCACGAATGTCAACTAAACACATGTAAACCCAGGTACGAAACTGAATATCGTGTGCTTTATACGTACTCGTATTAATTATTGTCACTATTTTAACTGACATCAAATAAAATCAAATCAAATGATTGTTAATCTAACTAAATAATTATAAAAATAACATTACATAATTATTATACTCAAAAAATCAATAAAAACAATAATAAAACAAAATAAATTCAGAATACTACAAATGTCAAAACTAAATACAATTAAAACATTGATACAAATTAAAATTAAATTATACAGATGTCAAATAAAATTATTATATCATGCCTCACTATTTTTATTTTTAAGTATAAGTATCTATCTATATTTTTATATTGTAAGTACTCCTTGACATTATAATAACATTTATTCACCAGGAATTTCTGCAGCTTTGACTTGAATAGATGAACTGGTAACTTTTTGACATGATCCTGCAACTTATTTTAAATCAATGATGCCAAACAAAGAATACTTTTATTGATTAGTACTGTTTTCGAATATAGTATATCAATTTCTAATCTATTTTTGTCACGTAATTGTATATACTCGTAGTAGCTTTTAAAAGCAGTCTTATGATAATTAGGATTCAATTTCAGAAAAACATTTAGTTCATTTATGTATAACGAAGGCAGTGTCAGAATTTTTAGGCTTTTAAAGTAGGGTTAACAGCTGGTAGTGTTGTCTACACTACACATTGCTCTAATGCATTTCTTTTAAGCTTTAAATACAGATTCCTTATAGACTGCGTTGCCCCAAGATATAATACCATATCTTAGGATAAGTGCTTGGTAATTCCTAGAAACTTTGTGTCTCTCACTGGATGTAATATTTCGCCTTGGTAACTAACGTTCATATTTGTTAGTTGAGTTCTCTGGTGAAAGTGTGTAATTTTCGTTTTGTCCATATTTATTTTAAGATTATTTTTGGTTAACCGGTTGTATTATCGTATTTAATGTTCGGTTAACTACGTGCTCGTAATCATTTTCTTTGTCGCTTTTTATTATAATTATGCTATCATCTGCAAATAGTACCATTTGTTGGTTAAAATGTTTAGGAAGATCATTGATATATATCAAGAACCGTAAAGGGCCTAGGACACTGCCTTGTGGAACTACAATTTTTTTATCGTTTTCGAGTTTGACTTATGTTTAATCTCATTTCGTGTTTTGTGATATATTTGTGTTATTTCTACTATTTGTTTTCTATTATGCATGTATGAAAAGATGAAATCTAGCGCTTTACCTCTTGTGCCATATATACTTAATTTTTGCATTAGTATGGTATGGTCAACTCGGTCAAAGGCTTTACTCAAATCCATAAAGATAGAACATCTTGGTAATTTTATCCATGGCGAACAAAATAGTTTTCAGTAGGTCAGAAATGGCTACATTTATTGATTTCCCCATCATTGTTTATGACTAACTATCGCTTCCTAATATTTTGGGCCGGACCCTTTCTAATAACTATTTTACTGAATGCTTAATAACTTCCTATACGTTTTTGACACGAAAGTGGTATCAATAAAATGTTGACAGTCCACTGCTGAAGAAAACCCTGTAGCCAAATAAAGTTGAGCTTCAATTTTTTATTGAAGCGCCATGACCCAAATCTCTTCCTACGACTCTATTACCTACCAATTTCCTCCAATAAGCAAACAAAAAAAAAACAACAATAATTAAAGTTAGATCGGTTCGCTACCGCAGCAATGCGATAAATGAGCCCGTACGTATACGAAACAGTGCGATATTACTAATGTTACTACAGGCATTCATTTTTGACACGAATAAAATTTTGGTAGTCCACTGCTGGAGAACGCCCTATAGCTAAATGTCTTTAAGCCAATTCTTTATTGAAGCTCCATGGCATATATCTCTTCCTACAATTTATTTCCAGTAAGCAAAAAAACAACAACAAATCAAAGTAAGGTCGGTTCGCTACCACAGGAACGCGATAAAGGAACCCGTATACGAAACAGACTATCGTGCAATGTTACTATACGTATTAATCACGAGTTTGCGGACCAAGTGATAAATTAAACCGAAGCCTTATATTTAGGGTTGCCTCATCTAAGCCTCACATTATATTTTTTCTTCTGATTTTGTTTACCGTGGGAATCGAGATAGTTTTCCTTAGGGAGAGAGATTTGCTCTGGTTTATTTTTCGATAAATATGGGAATTTCTGTGGGTATGTTTGGCAGGTGAGAATATTTCTTTAGGTTTGATTAAGTTTGGTCGTTGATATTGATTCGCTGAATATTGGATTTCGTGATTCATGACTTGGTCTTGTTTTCATTTAATATATTTTGTTCTCCTTCGTCAGGTCATGCGACACGCACGTTAAAACCTTGTAAAGTAAACTACCCTTAATTTACTTAACCATGTCTTGCAAACCTTATTTAGGTTGACGTTCCTTGAAACGAACTGGTTATTGTACTAATAAACGCCCGTTATCACTAAGTAACACTAGGAGACCGACACCTAAATGTAATGCCTAAATATTATTGCACCGGATGCACTTTATACATTCGTTACGTTTAGAAAACTCCAACAGTGCACTTTTGTTTATTCATTACATTTGGGTATCGCCACTAGGTCAAAGTCTGGGCTAGTTTCTAAGTCACCGTAATTGTACATTATGATACAAGTGTGCTATGTTGGTCATTACACTTGAGGCGATAATGGAGCCGAATGTGTAATGATTAATGCACACGCGTTTCATAAATGATTGTCCAGACTGAGGCGATATTGCGCTAGTCCGCACGAGTCTTTAGACGTTTTTCAACACACTAATGAGGAAAAAAACAGACTTGTGTTGTTATTAGTTTCGTAGGCTGCAAGGTATTTCTCTCTAGATTTTGTTGGCGACAGGCAATCACAGGCGTTTCGTGCCTCGATTAAAATTTCCAGCAGGGTCTATAAATCTACGTATTGCACATTTTTGATAATAATTAACTACACAACGAAAACGTTAGCAAACATTTATGGAAAATGGCGCGCTGGTTTTGTTTTTTTTCCATAGGCCGCGCTAGCGGTGCGCACGGTGTAAATAAAGACACTGGGAAAACCGCTAAAGAGCCTGTATAAAAATATAATAAACACAAAATAATGTTTTGAATAAGCAAATTAAGGTTAATATGTAGTGAAAAGTATACAATTTGATGAAATGATGGTAATTTTGATGTTTGATTTATCATATTAATGTAACCTAAAATAGTTTATTTATTCACAAAAATATTCATTATTTTTAGACATTAAAACTCTTTGCGGAGATAGAAAAAAAAAGTAAAAAGCTCTAGTGTGGTAATGTAAAGTAAAAAACAAGAGTGTGAGCTGAATTGTGAACCTCAATGCGTTGCCTTAAGAGTCACTTTACAAGCAAGTGTGTTGAAAAGTATCTGCTCTCTCTT
The DNA here is from genome assembly GCA_905333075.3 of Atethmia centrago. Classification (NCBI taxonomy): domain Eukaryota; kingdom Metazoa; phylum Arthropoda; class Insecta; order Lepidoptera; family Noctuidae; genus Atethmia; species Atethmia centrago. The sequence continues at coordinate 25,031,586 of HG995367.1, forward strand.
GAAGGTATTCTAAACGACTAACGAAGGCTTTCCACTATAGCAGACTAGGTATATTTATAAAAACGTCTAGTCTAATTAAGTAAAATGAAATGCCTGAAGACAACCCTGGTCATATCACAAACGTGTGATCTAAACGCCGCGTTTTTGGTACGCCCGCTTACTAGCAACGCGTTATCATTAATCACGATGATCTGACTTCTATTTATTTTATTTTAGCTATAAGTAAACACATGTATGATTTATTTCTTGCATTAGCTCTAATGTTTTGTGATATATGTCCTTTAAGTGTGAATAATTGACAGATACATCTAGTTCTGTTTTCAAATTCATCGATAAGGTTAGGAGATAATTAATATGTATTTTCCCTTAGGACTATTTACAAAATGAAAACTATGAGAAATTTTAAAATGGATTTTAATGTTGAAATAATATATAGTTTGTTGCCAAAAATGACTCTAATGTGTTTTACTGTATAATAATTAACGACTAACTTTCCTTGTTGGCAGCAAACCGTATTACGTTTAAATCCGTTTTAAAGTTTCGTCCCGATTCACCCCTGCATCCCGCCCGCACCCGTTTTACGGTGGGCCACGGTGGAGCAAACGGTGGTGCGGTCCGCCGCAAGAGACGCCCTGGGCGTCGGGAATCCCGGGCGGATTTCCGGCCACCATAGGCGCAGGCTTGCGGACGGTGAGCAATGGTTAGCTCACCGCCCGGTAAGGATCAGGCCCGGGTCGACGGCACGTTGGGCACCTCTTGGCTTCCTCGGCTTGTTTGTGATTATTTTATTTTGAAATTGTTTTTTTTTTTTTTGTTTATTTTGCTATGGATGCGTTTTTTTTTTTTACATCGTCCTCACATTTAGTTATAAATTCAACATTATTTATGCTAATCTTTATGTAACAATATAATTTAAAAGAGTGTTCATGGAGTTTCTAGCCCGTTCTTCTCCATAGGTACCTACTACGCTTTGGAATGGGCAACTAGATTCATATTTCTAACTGACTGACTCCTTGACAATTCAAAAGTGCCTGTAAATGGTTTAATTGAAATAAATGCTTGTTTAAAATTTATATATTTGACAAATATTAATATTACATTTAAAATTACATGTAATTGGTACATGTAATTTTAACAGATATTCAAAAAGACAGTAGAGTTAAAATATTGTTAAATAATAATATTTTACTTAATTGGGGATTTTGAGAGTTACATAATTACTTTATCAGCTCACCATTCGTACTACTATGTTGTTCATCAAATTTAAGTCGTTATTTGTAAAGGTTTCTATGATATAAATATTATCAGAAGGTATTGTATAGAATACCTAGCCAAAGTATAAAATAAATAATATTTCATACATTACCTACACGTTTTAGGTATTCTAAACATTGCCTAGGTATTGTATAGAATACCGGATTATACAGATTGCCGGTAGTAATTAAAGGATACAGGTATTAAGCCATTTTTTTATGGTTTTTAATGAGTTTCAATGTCTAATATTGCACACAATAATTTGAATGAAATTAAATTATTTTTAATTTGAAATTAAATGTCTATTCTATATACATACATGTTAAGCTTGATACTAGTTAAAACAAAAAAATAAACAAAATAAAAATTGTTTGTTTTTCAAAGATTTTTTTTTAAAAAAGCGCACGTTTGACCTTGGCATGGAGTATGTCAAAAAATCCAAAATAATTCATATATTAATAACCTAAGAGGATATTAGGCGCAATTGTGCGATAATGGAGATATCATCATTTACTATGCCGACTCCATACAATTTTTTTCGAAAAAAATTCTGAGTGCGCTGTTTCCGATTTTTAGGTTTATCTAAAAGTTCATTTTATAAGGCATGTAGTAGGCCAATCGTTACCAAGCAAAAAAAGCGACACTTTTTGAATGTCTATAAAACGCGAATTTCAGCCCACTGTGCGGCATTTCCTGGCTGAATTGCAATGCTGATGCGTTATGCGAGAAAGCCGCCAGCTTTTCGGTCACCAGTTACATCAACTAAATATAAATATTAAATATAATATTAGCTGTTATGATTAGGATTGTACCAAGGTACTTTTATTTCTTAATTTTCGAGTTAAAATTTACTTGAAACAACTAAGTTAGTTTGTAAGTACACTCCAGCTGCTAACTCAATTAAGAAACTGTGTACTCAAAACAATAGTTTTATTAAGTAAGCACACTTTACAGCTCAAATTATATTCAAGAGTAACTGCAACTATGTCTTGCGTTACTGTAACATGTTACATACGACGTAACGTTAGCAATTTAAAGCCACTTTAATATGGCAACGTCCAATTAAGTGCTTAAGATCAAATTCATTTGAAACTTTGAGGTGACTTCTAACTAGATGGGCCTAGTTTGACTACGTATGAGCTTTAGCTAATTTGTCAGTGATGAACAATATTAATCATATGCATGATACAGATTTAGTAGGTGACTTTATCTTGTACAAACTATTCTGAATCTTCCAATTAAACTTAACTTTGTGGTAGGGAGAGTCTAGAGTGTTTTGAGCAAGCAGGGTAAAAAGTTTTTTGTGTTCTATGTTATTAAGGATGATATGGAATTAAATGGATATAAGAGTTAAAACTTTGTGTCTTTATTTCATGAACTCTTTACAATACTCACAGAAGAATATACACGACTTCACTAAACAGAAGCTATGAGCGTACTATCGGCTCCCTGAGCGGAGCGGCGACTCGTACAGTACACCTAAAATGCCACTTCACTGATAATGCAACATTGTGTCACTACAAGTTGATAGCTGAGAAGATCAATTTATTTTTGGTCCATTTTCGAAATCTGTAAGTAGAGCCCTGACCGCGGGACTACTTAATGAAAATTTTCAAATATATTTTCCGCTTCCTATTCGTTGTGCCAAACACCTACTCAGCTATAAACTTTTCGCCCTTAATATGCTTGCTCAAAAACCCTCTGGGCTCTACCAAGCCATAAATCATAATAATTATGTTTCGACTACCAACCACTATCAATACTAATAGGTACTTTTTTTGCTGATGGTAACAGTCCTAAACCAAAATAAACAAAGCACCATTGCTCAAAAACACTAAAAACACTGCACACAAAGGCAATAGGTAAACATAAACGTAATTAATTTTAAAAACTCCTATTGTGGAAACACAAGCAACGTCAATTTCGAACTGGAAACGCAATCAGGGGCACAATAAGATAGAGAGAGCTGACCAATGCCCGAGAATCGCATCATCTGGTGGTATTGAAAATGTAATAAAACGATGCACAGTGGACTCAATTCGAAGTTCTGTAAACATAGTTACACAGAGGATTATACGAACAACAATTTATCTGGTTTACTTTGGTAATCGTACAATTGCGTTTGATATCATGACGTTCACATCACAAATCAAACTCACACTTCGAATCACAAGTGAACATTTTATTATAAACAATATTGTTTTTAAAGTATATTTTAAATAAGTAGGTTTTCTTTTTCGAAATTATCTGATTATGTTATTTTAAGCATGCATAAACATAAGCATAAACTAATCCACATTAAAGTATGACTAAATCGCACGATTGACAGACACAGACAAACTGTCAAACACATGAATGTGACGTTTTTGTCATAATTTTTGTCTATGAAACTCTTAATCGCGCCCACTGTGTGCCAGTTGCGCTGTGCACTCGTGGATTTTGTTCCAACTCTCTGTTAAATTGTTAAGTCCTGCTTCTGTGCAGTTTGCTGCTCCTAATGCCACTTTTTACGTGACTGTGGCAGACCCGATGCTTCTACTTTCGATACTGTTGATCTCCTGATCTGGAAATTATTTGAAATGAATCTGTTAATGGGTTTATTTCCAGTAGATTACTGATTCTGTTAGATAAGAGATATATTTCATAAAATTTTACGACTGTATATCTATTAATAGATAGAAGTTGGCATGTTTATAATAAAATTGTTAAATTAGTATTTAATTTGTAATTTTGCTTGCAAGTCATTTTATTTTTTATACAGGTTGAAATTGAAAACTTGCGACAAACTGAAATGGGACATTGTATACATCATTAATAACAACTTTTACTAAGGGACCAAAGCTGTAATCCCAAAAAAAAAATCTGCTTTTCCTACATTTTGATGAGGTATTGCGAACATAAATGTAGGGGACAGCAGTTTTTTTTTTGGGATTGTAGCTTTGGTCCCTTAGTAAAAGTTGTTCATAATGATGAGTACAATCTCCCATTTCGATTTGTCGCATGTTTTCAATGTCACCCTGTATATCTGCGTAGACATTTTGGCTTATAACATCGTCTTGGATGAGTCTGTCAAGGTGTTATAATTTTATTTTAAATAAATAAATAATAAATCAATAAATATGTAGGTACAGTCGTAAAATATACAAGTTAGTTATAAGCAAAAAATTACATTACAAAATGACACCAAAATGGGTGGGGTGAGTAACACTAAGTAAAAACTGTAAATAGTAAAATTATTACTCATTGAAATAAATAAGTATTTGTAAAAAAAAGAAAAACCTGTAAGTAGAACCTACTTAAACATTTAAACAAATGGAATGGAAACCCTGGAATCACTCTATTAAACTAGAATTCCAACAAAATTCGTTGAAAAACTGAATAAAAACTTTACGTGGCTGAATAAAATTCAAGGTAAGCCACGTAGAAACGTGTCATAATTGCCGCCGACAGTGACACATTACCGTTGCATTCACTCTCCCCTACATTGCTTAATAACCACTATGGAAATTACCATTTTCTAACCCTACTTAAATTCATATTAGCATAAGTTCACCTGGGGATTCGACCGCGCCATGATATGTATTTTTTGTTTGATTCTTGCGTGAAAAGTGATTCTCATGAACTATTTGTAATGAGTATTGTTTTGTGAGCTTTATTTGTAATGAGTATTGTTTTTTGAGCTTTATTTGTAGTCAGTGTTGTTTTGTGAGCTTTATTTCTGTTAGATACAGAAATTAGTATTTCGTGTAACCTATATACATGCTTGTTTGTTAAGTTTTCTTTGCTCGTGGCTTCTTATTCCGACAGTAAAATATTCGTTTAATTATCGTAATTAAAAGATTAATGACTGGTGCAGAGGCTACCTAGCTATTTATTCGGATTTATTCTAATCTGGGAAACAGAAATGTACTGGACGTAGCTACTTATGCTATACTATTTAGCTCACTAATGGTTGAAGTAGGTTTAAAATTTTACCATCGAATTTGTTTAACTAAAAGTGCTTCCATTTCATTTCTGTTTTCCTGATTGTTATAGGTATATGACATGAGAGTTATAGGTAAGATATGGGACAGTTTTAAGACTTCTATCGATATAGTGAATAATAACGAATACTAACTTTATATTCCTCTTTGTGTTTAATTGTTGGTGCACAACTTAGTGAGATTGTTTACGCGTCTATTTTCTGTTTATTTCTGTCACCCTGGTACTTTTCTAAACAACAAATGATTCAATTCCAAAACCTGTATTTTTACCATTATTGAGTTAAGTAGTAAGTCGCTGAAGCACCTATTTCCGGTTAATTTCTGCCTCCTACTTTTGCTTAAGTTCCAATATGGAAATTACCATTTTCTAACCCTACTTTAATTCATTTTAGCTTGGGTACGTCTCTAGTGATTCGACTGTTCCATGTTTAGGTTCCATGATAGTTTATTACAAGCTTTTTATTAACCTGCTTCGTTCGTAGGTATGTGCTTCCGGTCTTTATGCTCCACTTTTAGGGTTCCGTACCTCAAAAGGAAAACGGGACCCTTATATGATCACTTTTTTGTCCGTCTGTCTGTCAAGACCTTTTATTGATGAAATTAAAACCATATAGGAACTCAGGCTTACAGTTCCTTGAAGCCATGAAAAAATCAAACATAACAAAGATACGGCCGTTTTTGCCACAAAAACGTAACTATATTTCGACACTCTCAAGGGAATCAAAATTTATGGGGTACTTTCCGTTGACCTAGAACTATGAAATTTGGCAAGTAATATCGTCTTATATTACAAGTACAGGAAAAATCTGAAAACTATACATTTGTAATTTAATCATAAAAAAATATAGTCATTATTTAAAGTACCATTCTTTTACAGTCACCACTTACAAATCTGGATTAAATTTGATATTTAAGTAAAAAACATCTTTGATTAGGTTACATAACTAATTTAGGTATGAACTGTTAGTATAACAATAATATGAGTAATTATAGGTTTTGGAAACTGAATTTAGGGAAAAGCTCGAAAAAAACTGCGGGACTCGATTCCTGAGCTATTTATAATATTTATCTACAAATTTGTACGAAACCCTCGGTGGGAGCGTCCGACTAGCACTCGTCCGGTTTTTGGTTAGTTGGTTTTCTGCGAGAAAATGTTAGTTATGACATCTTTCAAGAGGATTGTTTTGTGAGTTTTATTTCTCATAGATATTGCAATAGTATTTCGTATAAGCTATTCATGCTTATTAGTTAAGTTTTCTATTCTCGTGGCCTTTTATTGCGCTAGTGAAATGTGAATTAGCGAACTTAAAGGATTAATAGTTGGTGTCTGCAGCCTCTGGGCTGAGGTATCTATTTGCATATTGGCTTGTTATGTAGGTTATAAGTAGAGATCGGATATTCAGATGCATATTTAAGTGTTTTTTTAAGCTATGAAAGCATGGAAGGGGCTTCTAAAAAAAAATTCTGTAAAAAATCCCGGTATGCCAGGAACACCGGGAATGCATAACTAGTCGGGAGTATAGTGTGGAAGTGACTTCTAAAAAAATATTTATTAAAAAAAACCCGGGATGAGAATCCCGGTGCTTTTTTGTGTTGTTGTCAAGCAATGCTCAATCCAAGAGGATTGCATAGCTGTTTAGATAAAAATATTAAATATATGTAGTCTGTTATCTTATCTTGACGTTGTTTGCTATCCTTGTTGTTTGTTATGCATCCGGTTCTATAGTCAGAAAAAAACGAAATTCCGTAATCACGGGATTTTTATGATCAATAAAAAGTGGAAATGGAATGCTCCATATAAGCCAACATTTAAAATTAAGTAAATATACATCCGATTCTATAATCAGAAACCTAAATTTGTCGAACCCGGAACCGCGGGATTTTTTCGATACAAAAGCAAAATCCATAATAGCCAACATCTCATCCATTTTTTTATTTAAAGACGTCTTCTTTTGAAACAATTAAAATTGAACCACAGTAAGAACAATATTCCATATATTACGAGTATTTAGATAAATTTAATATGTTTTATATAAGTATGTATTTATCATACTACTATCACACTACCTGCAGTATTGTCCCTCCTTCCCCCTTAATCCATCCAAAGGTTGCCTTTAAAAGATCACTTTTAACGATAAGACTGCCCGTTGTATCACCCTATGTATAATTTCTACATTTATATCTGTAATTTTTATGGTGTACACAATACACACACAAAAAGAGTATTCTTCTATTCTATTCTAAATTATTATTATTTCATGTAAAATTTTGTTGAAATTGTCATAAATTCGTATAGCTTCCTATGGCCGTTTGTGGTATAATTCTGCATTTACAGGATGTGTACACAATTCAAGCTATAAATTATGTCTTTTTGAGGTCAGCGGGTGTGGCTGATGCTATTCTACGCGCGCACTTGCTAGACAAAAGCCGAGAAATAACCTAATTTTACACTCACCGCTTCTGAACAAACCTGCATATAAAATTGTTATATGGAGCCATGTTTTGACTTAGAAATATTTTACCCGTGAATTTAAACACGTGGATTCCGCCACTAATTAAACAAACCAATTAGATTACTTCGCAAAATACCTTTCTTGAATGCTCTATATGTTTTATGTTATACATAACAATATCTAGATTTTTTTAGTTATTTATAATTACTTCGACTTAGCGACTTAGCGATCATCTGATTGACTTCGACTTAGAAGTCAATCAGATGATCATTCAGTCATGAAACCGGCGTTATAAACATATATAAAATATAACTTTAAAAAATCTTTAAATAGGTCCTAAGGGAAAATACTCACATCGGCTTCAGAACATAATCAACAACTATTATTTTTGTTTAATTCTTAGACGTCACGGCAGACCTCGTAGAAGATGGCGGGACGAGCTAGAGAAATCAAACAACCTGTGGTCTACATTAGACATGGATCGAAAGAGCTGGGAGTCATGGGCCTTTGCCCAACCTTGGCTAACAGTAAAAGTTACTTTTGACTACATAAAACTTTGGACTGTAGTAGAAGTATTTTCTGTAAAACACGTAAATTGTACAATGTAGGTATGAGTTAAGTATGTATAGAACAGCAAAAATATTTCAAAATGCAACCCATTTTTCTCTGGAAATTACTTTATTTAAAAAAAAATACATGTTTAGTGGACATTGTTCTCCACAAAATATTATTTTACAAAAACTGCCGCTATCGCAGTAAAAAAACATGATTAATTTACACTTACCAAAGTAATTATCGTTATGAAAGTGCACTTAAGTAAATTGTGTTACGTAAACGGTATTATAAATGCCGGTAATTTACCGGGAAGATTATCCGCACCCACTTCCATATTGAAATCAACGAAATGCAATACTAGTTAGGTGTTTTCGTGTTAATAATATAGTTAATTGAAAAATAATAGCGGTAAAATGCACCCTCCGGTGTAAGGAACCCTCAAAAACACACGCAACCCGTCAACTTGTCACTCACGAGAATTTTTCGAACACTGAAACATTTTTCTTTTATATTTATTCAAAATAGCCCACTATGCTTTGCGAAATATTTAAGTACAGGCTGATTAAAAAGTTGAAAGCGTTTCATTCAGTTCATGGAAAGTATTTGTTAATAATTATGTTTTTGTTTTAATACCAGAAGAAGAATTCGTTTGGGTTCGTAGCTAAATGATAACATCCACGCGGGTCAATCGAAGGTTAAGTTACTCTTGCTACGGTCCGGTCCGTGGATGGGTGACCATCTATTATCTATCCCGGTACCGGCTGACATCCGTGGATCTTTGACAGGCGTTACGGGCGCAGTCAAAAGTCTAACAACCAGTCTTACCAAGGGGTATCGTGTTGCCCAGAGATTGGGTTGTGGAGGTCAGATAGGCAGTCGCTCCATGTAGAATACTGGTATTCAGCTGCATCTAGATAGACAGGACGCCAACATCAACATAGTTGGGAAAAGGCTAGGCAGATTGATTGACCAGAAGAATGATTAATTTTATAACGGTGTCCTTATAAATAAGATTAATCATAATATTTGTACACTGAATTGAAATCTTAGTAGGTAATACCAGACAACTACTTTAAAGAACAGTCAGATTATTTTCAAATACCTAATTTATTATTGTAGAAAAATTAGAAATTCAACACCACTTGCGCAAAAAACTAAGTGAGTAGGAATATGATTGCTATAACAACAGATAACCTTAGAAATAATATTATAAACACAGAAAAATAAATTAGAATAGACAAAGAGATGACTATGTTTTTTCTATTATCACAACAAAATTGGATTCTAAAAATTTTCTTTATCAAACAAACTACTTTCTTAGGTTCTAAGACAGATACAATAGTTTAAGTCGACTCAAATAAACTAAGAAGACAAAGAATAAACCGACCATGTGCGTGTCGGACCACGCACAATGAAGGGTCCCGTAGTTGAATGAATTTATCCCAAGACCAAACTTTTTTTTTTTTTGAGGGTGGGAAATCATCAAATAACTTCTCCCGCTCTGGGCGGAGCAGGAGGTTGTGTCAGACTCTTACTGACTAATACCCACCCGTATTCCTTCCTGTTGCCTGTGTTGCGGGGGCCTCGGTGACCCGTAAGTACCTTCCCGCGGCCCCCTACCTATGTGCTGACACATCTCTTTGAAGCGCGCGTGGAATACAACGCACCGTCGACCCGGGCCTGGTCCTTACCGGACGGTAAGCTACCCATTGCTCACCGTCCGCAAGCCCACGCCTACGGTGGCCAGAAATCCGCCCGGGATTCCCGACGCCCTGGGCGTCTCCTGCGGCGGCTAGGGGTGAGAGGGCGCGAAACTTGCCTTCCCCTCAACCGTCCCGCCTCCTCCTTCGCGAGCATTACTGCTTCGCAGAAGGAGGTGACGGCTGCCCATGCCCTCTCGCTCCGTACCATGGCCTGAACCAGGGCCGGACGCGAGAGATCTCTGCCACCGATCGCCTCCACGAGGACACTGCGGTGCTCTGCCCAAGCCGGGCAGACCTCCACCGTATGTTCCACCGTGTCCTCCGGGCGATCCACACAGTGGTGACACCCGGGCGTTTCCTCCCGCCTTATCCGACACAGGAACCTCCCGAAGCTGCCGTGTCCAGTGAGGACCTAAGTCACGCGGAAGGTGAGGACGCCGTGGCGCCTCTCTAGCCACTCCTCAAAGAGGGGACTTATCGCCACAATTGTGGCGTGTCCAGCACTGGGTTGCGACAACCGTAGCACACTACACTGACGCCGCTAGGGAGGTCGGCGCGCAGCTCCCAGTCGTATCCGATGTCCCACAGATGCGGCCACAGGACCGATCCCTGTGGGACACCGCACGACATCTCTTGCCGGTTCCACACTACCTGGTGACCGGGGTAGATGATGGCCCTGTCCGTCAAATAGGCCTCGACCACACGACAGAGGTAGGCATCCGGTGGTACCGGAGTGCCTCCCTGATGCAAATCCAGGGCAGGGTATTAAAGGCATTGGCGATGTCTAGAGACACCGCCAAGACGACCCCACCCTGGGCAACAGCATTCCCCGTCGTCAGGGCTCGCACGCGCATGATGGCGTCCACAGTAGAGCGCCCCCTGCGGAAACCAAACTGGCTCTCCGCCAAATCTGGCCCCACCCGCAACAGCTGGCCGACGAGGCGTTCTGAAATGACTCTTTCAAAGAGTTTGCCCACCTCGTCGAGCGGCACGATGGGCCGATAAGCGGATGGAGAGTCCGCAGGGCGCCCTGCCTTCTTTATGAGGACCAGTTTCCCCGTCTTCCAACGAAGCGGGAACTGGCCCCTATCCGAGCATGCGCTTAGGAGTCCCCTTAGTCGAGGCCCGAGAGCCTCCAAGGCCAGGACCCAGGCCTTCCCAGGTAAGCCGTCGGGTCCTGGGGCGGTATTTTTGGCATTAAGCCTGTGTACCGCCGCTCTCATTTCTACTTGTCACCTCCGGAGCATCGTCGTCGTCGTCGTCGTTGGCGGTGTGGTCCGCATCGGGCACCGCAGTAGGCGGAGCCATGGTTGGGGAGGTGTGTTCCCCTCACGAAGGGAACAGAGCGCTCACCACGTCCTCCGCAAGCTGGGGCCGGAGAATCTGCGTCAGCGGGGGAGCCCGTGGGCGGAGTTTATCCCGCACTACTTTGTACGGGCGTCCCCACGGGTCCCTGTCTAGAGTCCCCAGCGACTCCTCGCGGGCCAAACGCCTGGCCCGCATCCCAAGACCAAACTTAACGTTGTAGTTGAAAAACATGTTCCCCCATATATTCCAACCGCAAATATAAGTTTGTAGCCACAATATTAAGTGATTGACCATGTTATTTTAAGACCATATACTTCTTATAGGTTTTCCTGTCATATTTAACTGTAGAAATAGGTACTCTCTGTATTTTTATTTAAAGTTTTTAGGCTTAGCAGTTTTGGAGATAAGGGAATGGTAAATTTTCATCAATTTTCTTTAGTAATTTTGAAACTACATATTACAAATAAAAAATGTATGAAATCCTCACAATAAAGGCTCGTGCAGACTAGCGCGCGAGTGCGAGGAGCTTGTGGCTAAGTAATAACAGCCGCACGGGTCGATCGATCAGGTTAAGCTACGCCTGCCGCAGTTGGTCCATGAATGCAGTTGACCATCTTTACATACCAAGACCCCTTCGTGCCTCGGAAAGCACGTTAAGCCGGCCCGGCTGTCATTTGTAGATCTTTGACAGTCGTTACGGGTCGTCAGAAGCTCGAAAGTCTGACAACCAGTCTTATCAAGGGGTATCGTGTTACCCAGTAACTGGGTTGTGGAGTTCAGATAGGCAGTCGCTCCATGTAAAATACTGGTATTCAGCTGTATCCGGTAAGACTGGAAGCTGACCCCAACATAGTTGGGAAAAGGACCAACGAAGAAGGAAGGTTGAGGAAGGTTGGGGAGGAGGATATGATGAGACTAGCGCGATATCACGGGCGCGACAGGCAGAAATACGCCTGTCACAGCCCGCTGTATCGCCCCAGTCTGCACGACCCTTAAGTCCTTTCATTTGATATGTCACGTGGTACAATTTTTCCCCCAAAAGTAAACCCCATGATCAAAATTCATTTATTTACGTTACCCATTCCTGTTTGGACCACAGAAATTCATAATTATGTGTTCTTTTCAACTGAATCGGTCGAGTAGATTCGGAGCAAATCGTCTGTGACGGACGGACAGACAGACACACGAGTGATCCTACAAGGGTTCCGTTTTTTTTATTTTAGGTACGGAACCCTAAAAATGTGATATGCTTTGTTCGGACTAAATTAAATTAGTCTGAAGTTAATTTCTTCGTCTGTGAATTTCGACTCCAAATTGTTGTTGATCGAACAAGGGTTTTTATAAAATTTCGTGTTTTATTAAAAGAAGTTTTTGGAAATATATACCTATCGAGCTTTATTAAAATCTTTTTGAATATCGTTTATTTTAGGTTACCGTAGGAACATTTCACTTCTTTTGACTTTGTTTTTGACTTTGGTCCAGTTATTAATTATGATAATTTATTAATTTGGACTTGATTATAGGTACTTGTTTTAGATTAATGACCTGAAGGAAATAGAATAAATTGTTATAGTAAAGAAACGTAAAATATGTATTGTTCAAATCACTCGCAGCAGGTAAACTCCGGTCAGTATTTAAGGCTTTGCCAGGGAACAACTTATTTTTAAATCTGCCCGCCGCCGAGGCCCACTGCGACTGCGTCCATCCCCGCCCCGACTCTGGCTCGAGCCAGCCCCCGCCGCTGAGCCTGTAGCTTTAAATTTGTCTCTAATTAATCCGGTCCAGCCTATCCCTTATTGTCCTCCCCCAGCGAGGCCGTAAGCCGAGGTCCGTACCCCACAGGTGGTGCCCTCAGCGTGTTGTCGCTGTTTATAAGTTTATGCCCTGGCTGGAGGCCCTAATTTAGTAAGGCAGGAAAGTCCGGTTAAGTAGACGACAACCTCCTAGGTTGACCTGCGAGATGCCATTTATAAAAATAAAAACGTGAGAAAAAGAAAAACCTCGTAAGAGTAAAAGTGAATACAAAATACATTAAATAAAAAAAACACACAATAAACAACACACAAAAAAAACGCACACAATATGAGAATATACTTACATAAGCAGACGACAAACTTCTAGGTTGACCTGCGAGATGCCAATTACAAAAAAATAAATACGTTCATAGTCAGTGAGATTCATAACCTTTCTTCTCTGCCGTAGTCGGGTAAAAAAGAACCTGAATTAAATACGTCCGTAGGTACGATACTCGTACGTAAAACGTGGGCGGTGGTTTTTTTGCTTCACTATCAAGACTTGCGAGTGTTTTTCGTGTTTTTAATTTAATGCGGCAAAAACTTGAAATTCCCTGGTACCGTTCAACTAATTCTTGGTAATCAAAAGGGTACGTGACCAAAAAATACAAAAAAAAAGCGTGAAAACCGAGTTTATTCCTGAAATTGTGAAGGTCTTTGATCTCTGACATAAAAAAGGTTAGTTTTATTGAACTATAGACATATACTCGTATGCATGAATACATTATTAAGTTAGAGTTTAATATCACTTGTTTGCCAATAAAATATTCAAAACATGACGCCTGTTTTCTCCGAAGGGTTAGGCACAGGTGTACTTCATATAGTACAAGCGAAAAGTTGGGGGCAACTTTTCGCTAGCATTTAAAAAAATTGCTGAGGCCCATAAACACCAATTTCAATTCCATTCCGACATGATGGTGGACGTCGAGGCAATTCAGTTGTTAGACAACACAAGTATAGTGCGAATTGCCGGATTGCCGCCATGGGATCTGGAGGCAAAAGTCCTCGCGCACGTATGGGAGTGGCGCGAGGAGGCAAAACTCCGCTCCGGTCGTGACTCCGCTACCGCAAGAAATCGCGGCACAGCGGACGGAGCTCCGGCGGGATCTCATGGGGACATGGAGAATACGGTTGTCGCAACCCAGTGCTGGGCACGCCACGATTGCGGCGATAAGTCCCCTCTTTGAGGAGTGGCTATAGAGGCGCCACGGCGTCCTCACCTTCCGCTTGACGTAGGTCTGGGTGTCACCACTGTGTGGATCGCCCGGAGGACACGGTGGAGCATACGGTGGAGGTTTGCCCGGCTTGGGCAGAGCACCACCGTGTCCTCGTGGAGCCGATCGGCGGCAGAGATCTCTCGCGTCCGGCCCTGGTTCAGGCCATGGTTCGGAGCGAGAGGGTATGGGCAGCCGTCACCTCCTTCTGCGAAGCAGTAATGCTCACGAAGGAGGAGGCGGGACGGTTGAGGGAAATTTGGCACCCTCTCGCCCCTAGCCGCCGCAGGAGACGCCCTGGGCGTCGGGAATCCCGGGCTGATTTCCGGCCACCGTAGGCGCGGGCTTGCGGACGGTGAGCAATGGGTAGCTCACCGTCCGGTAAGGACCCGGCCCGGGTCAACGGCACGTTGTATTCCACGTGCGCCTCAAAGAGATGTCGTCAGCACAAAAGTAGGGGTCCACTAGGGCCGATGCCTGCCGGGGTCGCGGGAAGGTACTAAAGGGTCACCGAGGCCCCTGGTAACACAGGCAACAGGAAGGAATACGGGTGGGTTTTAGTCAGTAAGAGTCTGACACACCCTCCCGCTCCGCCCAGAGCGGGAGAAGTTATTTGATGATTTCCCATCTAAAAAAAAAAAGTATAGTGCGAAGACTAAAACGAACAAAACCTTTTCAGTTAGTGTAATGTAAAAAGTGTAGAAATAATAGTGACAATAAATTACACGCAAATTTTGCCCGCGGCTTTGCCCGCGTGGATGTCGGAAAAGGATTGATATCATGATACCAATGTCATTGTCTTTCGATTGTACCCGTGTTTTGATTGACTAATTTAAACAAAAAACAGTTATTGTAACTTAACTGTAATAGTTAGACATATAGCCTCGCGGACTTCTTTGTAGGTAATGATAAGTACTATAAATATGTAGTACATAATTTTATGTATTATCAATAGTTTTTGCAGCGCTCGCCAAATAATGACTTTTATATGCAGATTTTTGATACATTACGACTATTGTAATTTTCTTAGGGATCTCTGAAATTGTTTTTTTGAAATAAAGTACCATGCCAAGCCAAGCAAGTAACTCGCTGATAATGTAGCATTCTATAAGTGTAAGATTTTCTTAAATCTGTTACGTAGTTTTTGAGCTTATCCATTACAAACAAACAAACAAAAAATATATTTTTTTATCTTTTTAATATTAGTATAGAAGTATAGATATACAGAGTGTTTTTATTATTATATCAGACTCTAATGAAAGTGGAACGGACTTGTGTAAAGTATAATAAACTCTACTTATTTTACGTTTTGAAATAACTATCACGTATCAAATTAAGTTAGATTAAAATTGCTTATTAGTCTTAATGGCTACATTGTAATTTATTATTGAAAACCTGCGGGGCAATTGCGTAACACACAATGACAATTGATCGTAATCGGTTTAATTCTGACAGTTCCTCCACGTTCATTGCGTTATTTACTTTGTTGAGCAGACGAATTTTTCAAATCTATGAAGCAATGGATTAGCAATACGCTTCAAGACTCTCAGATTGTGATCAAACTATGTTACGCAATTAGGGTGATGGTTCTTCAAGTGAAGAATTAAAAAAAAAATCACCAGCTATGTTTAACTCCCTAGTCTAGTGGTCGCAAGCGCTACTGCTGAGCATGAAGTCCTGGGTTTGATTCCCAGGTCGGGAAAATGTTGTTAGGTTTTTTCATCACGGGTTTTGCAGTAATAGCCCGGAATCTTGATGTGCGCCCGGTTGAATGAATGAATTGATGAATGAATGAATGAATGATTGAATGAATGAAAGAATGAATGAATGAATGGATAAAATATTCATATTTCAATTAATGCAAGTAATAGGTTTGTTTATGGGTGTGTATTATAATTATTTGCCTTAATATTTAATAGGCAGAAACAACGCTCAAGTAGTTTAACATGCACCGTTAATACGTGGCTGGATCAAGCATATAATTATTTAATACGTATGCAAATCACTTCATTGCCCCTGTAACGTGTACAGTGTGAATAGGAACAAGTACAGATGAGTACAGTTTAACGTAGGGGTTAGAATAATTAGCTATCATTATTGTAGACTTTTCAGTGTTGGAGTGTATATTCCTGCTTTTATTCATCATCATTATCATCTGCCTAGCCTTTTCGGCCTTTAGGCCTTTAGGTCGGCTTTTAGTCTTACCGGATGCAGCTGAATACCAATATTTCACATGGAGCGACTGCCTATCACACCTCCACAACCCAGTTACTGGGTAATACGATACCCCTTGGTAAGACTGGCTGTCAGACTTTCGGGCTTCTGAAGACCGGTAACGACTGTTAAACATCCACGATTGACAGCCGAGACCAACGGCTTAAAGAGCTTTCCGAGGCCCGGAGCACTGATTCCTGCTTTTATTATTGCTATATTTAAATTGCTTTCACGGCGACAGCTAGTTTTAAAGGATTGGTGCCGATACTGAAAAGTCTTCAATTAGGTAGTATTGGTATTTACGGCGTTTCATAGGAATGGGAGAGCAGTGGTGGCCCAGTGGTAATGGCCCAGTCGGGCGCTTTTCTTTGTGCAAAACAATTTCATCACCACTGCTCTCAAAACGGTCTCAAAAATGTCCTAGAACCAAAAATTGGAAGACATAATGACATCTACCAACCCGCACTGGGCCCGCGTGGTGGATTACAGCCTGTCGAAGAGAGGAGGCCTGTGTCCCAGCAGTGGGAACATTATATTGCTGATTATGCTTACGCATTGGAATTATTGTATTGTATATTTGACTGGTGCCGTAACTCCACGTCAAAACTCATTTTTTTGCGTACAAACGGATTTCTTTTAGCTTATTTATATTAACAAAACTGTGATTTAAACAAAAAAATAAATTTTATAATGCATATGAAGCGTCCAATAAATAACATACCCTAGGCATAATAATATTAATTGCGTAATAAATAAAAATAATAATAAGTAAATAAAACAATAATGAATAATTTAAAAATAAAGGGTTTTTACAATATTAATAAATAAATGTATATAATTGATAAAAAAATAATTATAATTCTTAAATTCAATAATTATAATTCTTAAACCAATAAAAGAGTATAATTATCGTACGAAATACTTAACTAATAATAAACTTTATCAGTTAACACATTAAATCCAGTCCTCTTCCAGTCAGCCAGTCTTCCTCCTTTCTCCTACTTGGTCTATGTTGTGCCCGACAGGATCCATCATTGTGACTAATATAATTATTTTCCTACCAACTATATACATTATGGTACGCAATAAAGAATTGAGGATAAAAAATCTAGGTGTAAAGAGCGGTTTCACCACGCGGTCGAAACCACACCCAGGTAGCAATTGCAGGTAATTGCAGGTCAGCAAAGCATGTTTAATAGGCAATGTTATGATGACGTAGGTAAGTGGTTTGCTGCTGCTGACCATATGGGGGCTTACTTCTCCCTTTTGCAAATAAATGGTGAAATGGCTGTTGCAATGTTATTTTAAATTTGAACGGTGTCGGGGTAGAATAGAATACGTTAAAAAAATCCATTAATTCTGTAACATCTGCCTAGCCTTTTCTTAACTAATAAAATAACTGAATCTTGACATGTTAATTTTATATTATTTCTTCAAATTTCGTCATTCATTTTCTCTATTTTATTTTTATCCTCTTTAAACCTCTAACCGAAGGAGCACACGTAAAATAATCTTTTTATTATATGTGTATCCTTTGTTGGACATCTTATAAATAAATAAACTATGTTGGGGTCGGCCGATCGTCTAAGCAGATGCCGCTGAATATCAGTATTTTACATGGAGCGTCTGACCGGACACCCTGTATGATCTTGACTTCATAATACTAAGTGAGTCAGGTTTTTCTGTCACTTGAGTGCGGTTAAAAAATCCCGACAGTGTTTAACAACCTTTTCAAGAAAGTGTGTGAGTCTGACTGTACATAGACATCGCGTGATTCCAGACATCCCATGTAACACAGTGTTTACTTTCCGTGATACAAACAAAATATTGCAAAACGCAATAATTTGCATTACACTTGGCTAAGGAAGGGCGGGGTGAAGTCGTCATTAATAATAGAGTAAAGTTAGAGGGCGTTTCCCGCCCTACAGGACGGGGTTAACAACCCTTGTTAAACAGTATCGTCTGGATTCATTTTACGCTACAATGACTAGTGCATTTATGCTAAGTTTCGTTACCAGGAAAAGTGTTTTTTTTTAATATAAATTGTATGCTTGAGACGTTTTGTTTGTTGGCTGGGTTGAGTTTTGTTTTTGTTGGTAGTCTATCTACTTTATCAGTTTAGTTATCTAGTAGTGCTCATATTGTTTCTGTAGGATAAGCTTGCATTCAGCACTATCTCTACGGGCGAGAGAATCGCGGTGATTATAGTATCGCTGTGTCATCAAATTCTCACCGCGATTATATCGCCGTGTGGATATTGCTCCATACAGTTTCTATAGAATGTGATTTTCTTTCTTTTTCCTGTGGTTGATTAACCTGGTGTCCGATTAGTCCCCCTATATTCGACTCGTAAAATACCTACTAAAAAGTTTCGATAAGCACGAATCACATTCGCGGGCAGTGATGAAGAAAACTGTTACAGTGTAATATTATATTTAACCATTTAAAAAGTAAATTAAGAAAACCTAGTATGTAAATATGTTATTCTATTCTTAATCATCATTAAAATATATTAAAACAGGTCAAACTTTGCGCTTGTTATGAGAAGCATAATATTTTTATGTCGAACTGTTTTTTTAGGGTAACCATAACAATGAGCTCTTCCATAATCAGCCTATAATGGTTCCACTTCTGGGACACAGGCCTCCTCTCTGTGAGAGGGAGTGGGCCGTAATCCACCACGCGTGCCCAGTGCGGGTTGGTAGATGTCACATGTCATGTCTTCGAGTTTTTGGTTCTAAGACATGTCGGTTTCCTCGCGATGTTTTCATTCACCGTTTTGAGAGCAGTGGTGATGAAATAATTTACTACCACTGCTCATGAGCCCTTCCACGAATCATTTATTTATGTATTTATTTACTTTCATGTTCACCCACAGCACATATATATACATACAAATTGTTAATCATACGGTAGTATTCTAATATATGTATATGCCAATTACAGGTAAACACAACATTTACAACAAAGACGCCAGATTACCGCTTAGTTGCTAACTTAAGTCTACGTGTAGGTACAATTGATTAGAAAAAAGAAAAATAAAATAAAGTTACGAAAATAGAGAATTAGAAATTTCGACTACGTTTCATTGGTGTGTAGAGGCCAATATTCTAAAATCAAAATCAAATATTAAAATATTTTTATTTAAAGGCTCCTACATACTGGCACGACTTGTCACGCGACGCGTCGACACAAAGGCACCGCTTGTAGCGCTACACGCGGTGTCTTTGTGTCGCGTCGCGTCGCGCGACAAGTCGCGCCAGTATGTAGGAGCCTTAACATAAACCTACATGGGCACTTATGAAACATCAGAAGCTAGGTGCACGGTTCCAATTGGTCGTTTCCTATGGAGAAGAGCCGGCAAGAAACTCCACGGTTACTCTTTTAAAAATAATTGGCTTTTACAATGTTCTCAAATTACAGTGTTAATAGGTATGGAAGGACAGTGTAGGCCTGTCGATAAGTAATTAACAAAAAAAAAGAAAAGAAAAAGGTCTACATAAGATCTAGTCTATTAAGCCTACAACGTTCTCACATTCACAACGTACACAAGAATCCATGTAAAATAATAAAAATAAAAACCTATTTAATCCAAATGACATATTTTCCATTGTATATAATGTCAAATAAAGAAAATATAATGTCAAAAAAGTATGTCTAAAAAATAATAATAATAAACATCGTAATTTGGGAGCAGTTAATAGACATTTACATAGTTATGCCGTTTCTGATCTACCAGGGAAGCCACATGTGCAGAAGGAATTATTGCCAAACTTCCTTGTCTTCAACGTAGTATATCTTATAATATGCGTTTTTGATAAGGACACGATTGATGTGGGTTTTTTTTATAACTGACTTTGGCAACTTGTTATAAAAGCGGATACTGTTGATAACAAATGATTTGCTTGTTTTTGTTAATCTAAATTTGGGTATCACAATTCTTGATTTTAACTTCACCTTTGGGTAATTACATATATGGTACGGAGCGAGGGGGCATGGGCAGCCGTCACCTCGCAGGAGACGCCCTGGGCGTCGGGAATCACGGGCGAATTTCCGGCCACCGTAGGCGCAGGCTTGCGGACGATCGGCGGCAGAGACCTCTCGCGTCCGGCCCTGGTCCAGGCCATGGTACGGAGCGAGAGGGCATGGGCAGCCGTCACCTCCTTCTGCGAAGCAGTAATGCTCGCGAAGGAGGAGGCGGGACGGTTGAGGGAAAGGCAAGTTTCGCGCCCTCTCGCCCCTAGCCGCCGCAGGAGACGCCCAGGGCGTCGGGAATCCCGGGCGGATTTCCGGCCACCGTAGGCGCGGGCTTGCGGACGGTGAGCAATGGGTAGCTCACCGTCCGGTAAGGACCAGGCCCGGGTCGACGGCGCGTCGTATTCCACGCGCGCCTCAAAGAGATGTCGTCAGCACATATAGTAGGGGTCCACTAGGGCCGATGCCTGCTGGGGTCGCGGGAAGGTACTTATGGGTCACCGAGGCCCCCGCAACACAGGCAACAGGAAGGAATACGGGTGGGTTTTAGTCAGTAAGAGTCTGACACACCCTCCCGCTCCGCCCAGAGCGGGAGAAGTTATTTGATGATTTCCCACCCTCAAAAAAAAAAAAGGCTTGCGGACGGTGAGCAATGGGTAGCTCGCCGTCCGATAAGGACCAGGCCCGGGTCGACGGCGCGTTGTGCTCTACGCGCGCCTCAAAGAGATGTCAGCACAAGTGTAGGGGTCCACTTTTCCGCGACCCCGGTAGGCATCGGCCATGCCTACCGGGGTCGCGGGAAAGTTCGAAAGGATTACCGAGGCCCCTGGCTACACAGGCAACGAAAGGAACACGGGTGGGTTTTAGTCAGTAAGAGTCAGACACACCCTGCCGCTGAAAGGCTGAAAAAAAAGCACAGTCACAACATGGTATAAAAGAAGTTGTAACTAAGCTGCCTGAATACCAAACAGCTTGTTCGACTGTAAATAAAAATAACACATACGTACACAATCAGTTGATGCTACCTGGGTTGTCACACACCTTAATGAGTGGTGAGTTGAAAACTATGTTTGTAGAGGTAGTAGGGCGCTGCAACATTGTGGTTATGGTTATGGAATTCGATAAATAGAAATTAGTAAAAAGTAAATAATACAGATACAGAAATAAGTTGCTGAAAGTTCAGAATACGTGTTATGGTTTCGTTCAAGACTATGCCCTGCGCTATTGGAATTTAAGCAGTGTCGTCAAGTCAAGAGTAAGTTCTCCAAGCGGAGATCCTGCGGGCCAGGGGTTTGGCCCGCGAGGAGTCGCTGGGGACTCTGGACAGGGACCCGTGGGGACGCCCGTACAAGGTGGTGCGGGATAAAATCCGCCCATGGGCTCCCCCGCTAACGCAGAGTCTCCGGCCCCAGCTTGTGGAGGACGTGGTGAGCGCTCTGTTCCCTTCGCGAGGGGAACACTCCTCCCCACCTATGGCTCCGCCTACTGCGGTGCCTGATGCGGACCACACCGCCGACGACGACGACGATGCTCCGGAGGTGACCGAGGGAGAAATGAGAGCGGCGGTACGCAGGCTTAATGCCAAAAATACCGCCCCAGGACCCGACGGCTTACCTGGGAAGGCCTGGGTCCTGGCCTTGGAGGCTCTCGGGCCTCGACTTAGGGGGTCCCTAAGCGCATGCATGGAGAGGGGCCAGTTCCCGCTTCGCTGGAAGACGGGGAAACTGGTCCTCATAAAGAAGGCAGGGCGCCCTGCGGACTCTCCGTCCGCTTATCGGCCCATCGTGCTGCTCGACGAGGTGGGCAAGCTCTTTGAAAGAGTCATTGCAGACCGCCTCGTCGGCCAGCTGGTGCGGGTGGGGCCGGATTTGGCGGAGAGCCAGTTTGGTTTCCGCAGAGGGCGCTCTACGGTGGACGCCATCATGCATGTGCGAGCCCTGACGACGGGGAATGCTGTTGCCCAGGGTGGGGTCGTCTTGGCGGTGTCTCTAGACATCGCCAATGCCTTCAATACCCTGCCCTGGAGTTGCATCAGGGAGGCACTCCGGTATCACCGGATGCCGACCTACCTCTGTCGTGTGGTTGAGGCCTATTTGACGGACAGGGCCGTCATCTACCCCGGTCACCAGGGAGTGTGGAACCAGCAAGAGATGTCGTGCGGTGTCCCACAGGGATCGGTCCTGGGGCCGCATCTGTGGGACATCGGATACGACTGGGTGCTGCGCGCCGACCTCCCTAGCGGCGTCAGCGTAGTGTACTACGCTGACGACACGTTGGTCCAGGCGCAGGGGAGGTCGCACCAGGCGGCGGCCGAATTAGCGGCACGCGGGGTTGCGACAATCGTCGAAAGGATCCGGCAATTGGGACTCGAGGTGGCCCTGCACAAGTCCGAGGCCATGTGTTTTCATGGTCCTCGGAACGCGCCCCCGTTGGGGTCCCAAATAACGGTAGGAGGGGTTTCTATCGGCGTCGAGTCGACGATGAAGTACCTGGGACTCGTCCTCGACAGCCGGTGGAACTTCGTGGAGCATTTCCGACGTTTGGCTCCCAAACTGGAGCGGGCGGGCGCTGCATTGAAGCGGCTCCTGCCCAATCTAGGGGGTCCAAACGCCTCCTGCCGGAGGCTCTACGCGGGGGTCGTGCGGTCCATGGCCCTCTACGGGGCTCCTGTATGGGCGCGCTCTCTGGCGCTGCGGCCAGCCCGCCGGTTAAGTGCGGCCCAAAGGGTCATGGCCATCCGGATGGTCCGAGGATACCGCACGGTCTCCTGTGAGGCAGCGAGCCTCCTTGCCGGATTGCCGCCATGGGATCTGGAGGCAAAAGTCCTCGCGCACGTATGGGAGTGGCGCGAGGAGGCGAAACGCCGGGGCGTAAGTCCGCTGCCGCGAGAAATCGCGGCACAGCGGACGGAGCTCCGGCGGGATCTCATGGCGTCATGGAAAGTACGGTTGTCGCAACCCAGTGCTGGGCACGCCACGATTGCGGCGATAAGTCCCCTCTTTGAGGAGTGGCTGGAGAGGCGCCACGGCGTCCTCACCTTCCGCCTGACGCAGGTCCTCACCGGACACGGCAGCTTCGGGAGGTTCCTGTGTCGGATAAGGCGGGAGGAAACGTCCGGGTGTCACCACTGTGTGGATCGCCCGGAGGACACGGTGGAGCATACGGTGGAGGTCTGCCCGGCTTGGGCAGAGCACCGCCGTGTCCTCGTGGAGGCGATCGGCGGCAGAGACCTCTCGCGTCCGGCCCTGGTTCAGGCCATGGTACGGAGCGAGAGGGCATGGGCAGCCGTAACCTCCTTCTGCGAAGCAGTAATGCTCGCGAAGGAGGAGGCGGGACGGTTGAGGGAAAGGCAAGTTTCGCGCCCTCTCGCCCCTAGCCGCCGCAGGAGACGCCCAGGGCGTCGGGAATCCCGGGCGGATTTCCGGCCACCGTAGGCGCGGGCTTGCGGACGGTGAGCAATGGGTAGCTCACCGTCCGGTAAGGACCAGGCCCGGGTCGACGGCGCGTCGTATTCCACGCGCGCCTCAAAGAGATGTCGTCAGCACAAAGTAGGGGTCCACTAGGGCCGATACCTGCCGGGGTCGCGGGAAGGTACTTATGGGTCACCGAGGCCCCCGCAACACAGGCAACAGGAAGGAATACGGGTGGGTTTTAGTCAGTAAGAGTCTGACACACCCTCCCGCTCCGCCCAGAGCGGGAGAAGTTATTTGATGATTTCCCACCCTCAAAAAAAAAAAAAAAAAGTCAAGAGTAAGTTAATTACTATAAACTATTGTATAAGTTTTATTTACGTTGTCGTTACGTTTATCAAGCGTTAAAACGGAAAAGTATAAATTAAAAAATTTAGTTTAAAAAGCTGTAACCCGACTACGGAAAAATATATGACGAAACGTTGGTCCTGGTGCAGGGGAGGTCGCACCAGGCGGCGGCCGAATTAGCGGCACGCGGGGTTGCGACAATCGTCGAAAGGATCCGGCAATTGGGACTCGAGGTGGCCCTGCACAAGTCCGAGGCCATGTGTTTTCATGGTCCTCGGAACGCGCCACCGTTGGGGTCCCAAATAACGGTAGGAGGGGTTTCTATCGGCGTCGAGTCGACGATGAAGTACCTGGGACTCGTCCTCGACAGCCGGTGGAACTTCGTGGAGCATTTCCGACGTTTGGCACCCAAACTGGAGCGGGCGGGCGCTGCATTGAAGCGGCTCCTGCCCAATCTAGGGGGTCCAAACGCCTCCTGCCGGAGGCTCTACGCGGGGGTCGTGCGGTCCATGGCCCTCTACGGGGCTCCTGTATGGGCGCGCTCTCTGGCGCTGCGGCCAGCCCGCCGGTTAAGTGCGGCCCAAAGGGTCATGGCCATCCGGATGGTCCGAGGATACCGCACGGTCTCCTGTGAGGCAGCGAGCCTCCTTGCCGGATTGCCGCCATGGGATCTGGAGGCAAAAGTCCTCGCGCACGTATGGGAGTGGCGCGAGGAGGCGAAACGCCGGGGCGTAAGTCCGCTGCCGCGAGAAATCGCGGCACAGCGGACGGAGCTCCGGCGGGATCTCATGGCGTCATGGAAAGTACGGTTGTCGCAACCCAGTGCTGGGCACGCCACGATTGCGGCGATAAGTCCCCTCTTTGAGGAGTGGCTGGAGAGGCGCCACGGCGTCCTCACCTTCCGCCTGACGCAGGTCCTCACCGGACACGGCAGCTTCGGGAGGTTCCTGTGTCGGATAAGGCGGGAGGAAACGTCCGGGTGTCACCACTGTGTGGATCGCCCGGAGGACACGGTGGAGCATACGGTGGAGGTCTGCCCGGCTTGGGCAGAGCACCGCCGTGTCCTCGTGGAGGCGATCGGCGGCAGAGACCTCTCGCGTCCGGCCCTGGTTCAGGCCATGGTACGGAGCGAGAGGGCATGGGCAGCCGTAACCTCCTTCTGCGAAGCAGTAATGCTCGCGAAGGAGGAGGCGGGACGGTTGAGGGAAAGGCAAGTTTCGCGCCCTCTCGCCCCTAGCCGCCGCAGGAGACGCCCAGGGCGTCGGGAATCCCGGGCGGATTTCCGGCCACCGTAGGCGCGGGCTTGCGGACGGTGAGCAATGGGTAGCTCACCGTCCGGTAAGGACCAGGCCCGGGTCGACGGCGCGTCGTATTCCACGCGCGCCTCAAAGAGATGTCGTCAGCACAAAGTAGGGGTCCACTAGGGCCGATGCCTGCCGGGGTCGCGGGAAGGTACTTATGGGTCACCGAGGCCCCCGCAACACAGGCAACAGGAAGGAATACGGGTGGGTTTTAGTCAGTAAGAGTCTGACACACCCTCCCGCTCCGCCCAGAGCGGGAGAAGTTATTTGATGATTTCCCACTCTCAAAAAAAAAAAAAAAAAGTCAAGAGTAAGTTAATTACTATAAACTATTGTATAAGTTTTATTTACGTTGTCGTTACGTTTATCAAGCGTTAAAACGGAAAAGTATAAATTAAAAAATTTAGTTTAAAAAGCTGTAACCCGACTACGGAAAAATATATGGGATCTAAAAAGTACGAAACAAGAAAATATTTCAGACAGAAAACAAGACATGGATACAAAAATGGTCAAGGTAAAGCCGTGGTCACATGCCTCTATACCACGTGGGTGCCTCTAAAGGAACACCTCTAAAATTATAATAGCATGCGACGGCTTCACCTTGACCATTTTTGTCGGGTATTTTTTAATTTTGACGGTCAAAAGTGCCTTTTATGTGCCTGTTTGGAATAAACTATTTGACTTTGACTTTGAATCTAATGTTCGATTAAGAAGTATAATGTGTATATGTACTGTATAATTGCATTGCACAGGTGTGAGCACTATGTATAATAGAGCTACCATTTACCAGTTAATGTGTAATTGACTTGAATGGGCCCTGGCGGCTGAGAGTATGTCATGCTCACTCAGATGTCTCGCTGATGGTGGCGCGTGTGTTGGATCATTTAACTCCCTTCAAAATGGTTGCGCTGAATGGTGCTGATCCATGCGTCATTCTCGTGAACGGGCGCCGTCAGTTGGGACTGGTCACCTCTCAGCTTTTTCGGCTTATTTGTAATTATTTTATTTAGAAATTGTTTTTTGTTTATTTTGCTACTATGGACGCGTTTTTTATTTTACATCGTCCTCACATTTAGTTATAATTTCAACATTATTTTTGTACTAATCTTTATGTATCAATCTAATTTAAAAGAGTGTCCATGGAGTTTCTTGCCCGTTCTTCTCCATAGGTTCCTACTACGCTTTGGAATGGGCAACTAGCTTCATATTTCTAACTGACCGACTCCTTGACAATTCAAAAGTGCCTGTAAATGGTTTAATTAAAATAAATGCTTTGAGTTTGAGTTTGAAGTCGAGAAACAGTTAAAATGAAAAAAATATTATCATCCATCAAACATCACTATTTTAGCATTATGGGGTTATCTAGCCACCTCATACCATACCTACCAAAAATTAGCTTGTCATGCCTCTTATTCCATTTTATCCCCAGAAACTTGACATAATAATTTCATTCAGATAAAAAAGTCGCGTTAAGCCCAAGGAAGAATTAGTGATTGCAAGTGATAATTCACTCCGGGCCTGTTGGCGGTCCGACTAGCAGCCGCAATGCGTGAAATTGGCCGCACATTACTTAAAAAATTGGCCGCACATTATTTTAAAATATGCGGCCATCATCGCTCTTGTTTTGTGACTTAATTATCTTCAGTTCTTTTGCTGTAATATTCTTATTTTTGGAAGATTAATGGCGATCAGATTTGGTCCTGTAAGTAATTGAGCAGGCTGTTTTTGTTGTTAGGCTATATCCGGAGAGCCATACTTGATTCAATATACGGTCCATAGACAATGCGTAACTGAATTAAGTAGTTTGTTCAAAAGTTTACTGAATCGATTTCTGTCATTTTTAATATACTTAGGTACTTTTTTATCCCAAAAATAATGAAAACTACGTAAATTACAGTCACAATTCCGCTGTATATTGAAAACAAACCAATATTGACAAAGTACCTACTACGCACGCACACAGTCGCATACGTATAAGGGATACGTGTGTGAATGTGTGCGTGTTTGTCCTACAATCAGTTGGTGTAACTAATTTAATAAATAAACAATGTTTTATACAGAATAGTACAAATAATGTATATGTATGTGTAATAATGTATATGTATGTATTATGTATGTGTATGTATTATGATTATAACATAATATTCTAATTGAGGGGCTTGTGGCTAAGTGATAACAGCCGCACGGGTCGATCGATCAGGGTAAGCTACGCTTGCCGCGGTTGGTCCGTGGATGGGTGACCATCTTTACATACCAAGACCCCTCCGTGCCTCGGAAAGCACGTTAAGCTGTTGGTCCCGGCTGTCATTTGTAGATCTTTGACAGTCGTTACGGGTCGTCAGAAGCTCGAAAGTCCTGACAACCAGTCTTACCAAGGGGTATCGTGTTACTCAGTAACTGGGTTGTGGAGGTCAGATAGGCAGTCGCTCCCTGTAAAATACTGGTATTCAGCTGTATCCGGTAAGACTGGAAGCCGACCCCAACATAGTTGGAAAAAGGCTAGGCAGATGATGATTCTAATTTGGGTGTTTGGTGGTGTTCTTTAATTCCGCGACATGTTTTATATTAAGACGTTGTCAACACCTAAACGGCGGTCACTGTCGGATTGCAAAGAAAATAAAGAGAAGCGCGATGACACAATGCTTGTAATTTATTGCAAAATATGAAGCAATTATCTATTTACTCAAAATTGAGTTCAGTAATCGAAAATAAAAAACAACCAAGTTCTGCATTCAAATAAGACGTTCTTGTCAAATACGTAACGTACGTTGCTATTTAATACAGATATTTTGGATTATAACTCAAGGTAAGAGGTTAGTTTAACGTTAGTGTGTATCGAGATTTTTTTTCAAAACGTGATTTGGTTACAACCAAGTTCTGAGAAATTTGTTCAAAATTAACATATTTTTTTTCCTCTACCACAAACTACACAGATTTGGCATTTTTTTTCTTAAGAGTAGCCCATTTTGGTCAATTGGGTCTTGTCAGCGCCTTAAAACAAAGTATTCAAGAAAAAATTGAATGCGGTCCTTAGACGTAAAGTCAATTGATAATTACTACCTACTTAGATTTATTTTCATAAGAATGATCTTCATCATCAACATCACCTATTTATGAACTTCTGTACCTATTCTATTTATAATCTATTATGTTATCTTTTAATATCTTTCATTATTATTATTTCCTCTCAGAGCACCTGCCATCTTATCTCTTCACCACCCTTGGTTGACTGGTAGAGAATGCCTTTTTATTTTTTTGGATGGGAAATCATCAAATAACTTCTCCCGCTCTATGCGGAGCGGGAGGGTGTGTCAGACTCTTAAGGCTCCTACATACTGGCGCGACTTGTCGCGCGACGCGTCGCGACACAAAGGCACCGCTTGTAGCGCTACACGCGGTGTCTTTGTGTCGCGTCGCGCCAGTATGTAGGAGCCTTTACTGACTAAAACCCACCCGTATTCCTTCCTGTTGCCTGTGTTGCCAGGGGCCTCGGTGACCCTTTAGTACCTTCCCGCAACCCCGGCAGGCATCGGCCCTAGTGGACCCCTACATTTGTGCTGACGACATCTCTTTGAGGCGCGCGAGGAATACAACGTGCTGTCGAGCCGGGCCTGGTCCTTACCGGACGGTGAGCTACCCATTGCTCACCGTCCGCAAGCCCGCGCCTACGGTGGCCGGAAATCCGCCCGGGATTCCCGACGCCCAGGGCGTCTCCTGCGGCGGCTAGGGGTGAGAGGGCGTGAAATTTGCCTTTCCCTCAACCATCCCGCCTCCTCCTTCGCGAGTATTACTGCTTCGCAGAAGGAGGTGCCGGCTGCCCATGCCCTCTCGCGCCGTACCATGACCTGAACCAGGGCCGGATGCGAGAGATCTCTGCCGCCGATCGCCTCCACGAGGACACGGCGGTGTTCTGCCCAAGCCGGACAGACCTCCACCGTATGCTCCACCGGGTCCTCCGGGGTAGAGAGTGCCTAAGGCATTAAGTCCGCCTTTTTACCTAATTGTGTGCGAGAAGTTTAAATAAAAAAATAAATAAACATCAATTTCTTATCAACTCATGAAGTGCACTGCTCACGAAGAGCCAATTCTTCACAAAACTATTAAAATTAGGTCGGTTTTAATTATAAAATGGTAGTCGGCAATAATGTGCTTCTATCATAGGGACTCTCTCGCGAATTGAAATTTTCCGACATACATGAAGGAATCTAAATGAGAATGTTGTTAAAACTATTCGTTACATTTTCATTGTGATTGAACAATTTATCAAATTACAATGTAATGTGTGGTCAGCATGAAAATCCTAACTCCAAAATTGGCCGTTAATTCATTTTCAGTTCTTGCCTTAAAACCTTTAAACAATTCACGCAAGAACAACGCCACTAGAAACCTAAAGTCTGCGGCTTTAATAAAGCACTTTATAATTAAATTACATTAATATTGATGGAGGTTAGAAAGTACGTAGATAGCATTACACTGACGGGACCGAACCCGTTTCGTAAGCCGATTAAAGACCATCGCACACGATATCAACTCGAAATCACTACATCTTTCGGTTCAGACTCAACGAACTTAGCGTCCACCAGTCCACAGCGCATTGACAAAGTGTACAAACACTTCATCAATTACAATTGGACATCATAGGACAACATGGTGCTGACGAGTTATCAACGCGAAATCAGTATTACCATGAGTTGTTATCTAAAAAATACTCGCTAGCGTATTAAGGGGACTACAGGACCTAAACGCAATTTTTATAAGTTTTATAATGCGTTAAAGTATATGATCCACTGCAGTAAACAAAATCAGAAAAATATATGATATTCTTAAGGACATATGCTAGATCGATGTCGCGATTGTCAGAGCAGTTTGTTTTTGATTTCATTCAACAAAGCGCGCTGGATGCAGCCCGTCGCAGCATTTGTAACACATCGCTGCCTTTTTGTTGAGCTAATAAATTCTGCTGCGATAACGCTGTGTTTAAAGGGACTACAGGATCTAACCACCGCAAGTTTCATAATGCCTAAAAGTATATAATCCACTCCAGTAAATAAATTCTGAAAAATATATGATATTCTTCAGGATATATGCTAGGTGATTTAAGATAATGTGTTGAAAACATAATATAACTAATTTGATACGATAGAAAAAAATCACGAAGATACCTCTAAAAAATTATTTTAACGAATAAAAACTACACTAATATACATGCAATCATTCTGATTTTTTGTCAGATTATTCTACAAGCAACATATTAGCATAACAGTGTTTTATTTTTTTTTGTACAATCTATAGCTTTTTTGTAAATCGATAATTGCTTCATATTTTGCAATAAATTACCAGCGTTGTGTCATCGCGCTTCTCTTTCTTTTCTATGCAGTCCGACAGTGACCGCGCTTTAGGTGTTGTCGGCCTCTTAACGTGGATCAAATAGATTTCGATATGAGTTTTACCGAGTCTCAGACGCTAAGATAAGCTCGATAAATCGTGTCGTGCAGCTAACTTCACTCCTTATGTTTTTTTTCTTTCTTTCTCAATAACAAGAAGAGAGAACGGCTCATAAGCTCATATGACAGTGAATATCACGAAATACTCCGACTAAATAAAAAGGTTGACGGTTAGTGGACTACTTAGTTATTGAATATTAGTGGTTTAAAATTGAGTGGTTGTTGAATTTGTATTCCTTAATATGTCACTGTCGTCGTCAATTTGTAATGATGTTTGACATTGTGTCGTCTACAGAGTTTCTGACTTAAATTTAAAGTGAACTAAGTTTACTAAATTTTAATATACAGGATTGAGATTTTTTAGTGGAAAAAGTTTTTTGCTATTTCTGACTTCTAGTACTCAAACCTCTGTTGGTCTAATAAAGTTTTTTGATCCCTGTAAGAAAGAGTATCGATTGGCACCAAAGAAGTTTTTGAAAACTACCCATTTTCTTGCTGACTGTACAAAGTTTTCAAAAAAGAATGCAGATGTAAATGTCTAAAAAAGTTAAGGACGGTCTCCTAACACCATTTTCCTGTAGCTACAACGGTTAAGGTAGCTACCCGTCTCCAAAATTCACCCTGTATAATATGAGTACAATGAAGACCAGTGGGTCACAATTTGGTATAGTGTATAGAGAAATGAAAATTATTGTTTTAGTTTTAATTAAACTTCTTGTGTTGACTTCAATTCCGTAAGATTATTTAACTATAAGCACAAGTCTTCAAACGCTTCTATAAAGAGTTGATGAAGTTGGCGACTAACATATTTTATGCTAAATAAGCTCTTCCAGACTTTATTTTAATTCTAGTAGACTGAAAAACGTGTTTAATTTTAATGTAAACATATGTTTCACACCTAAAAATGCTAGTGAGCTACTACTACACCTAAAACTACTATCGCAAGCGTATTTTCGATAGCTTCTGTCAAATTAGTGACTCATGGCGCCGTTTTGTATGGTGACAGCTGAAAAACATTAGTCACTATCGAATAGATTACGTTAGGTTTCTTACCTATCAAAATCTATAGTGCTCATGGTATGAATTTTATTTTCTTCTGTGACCGCTAGGGGCGCTGTACAATATTTAATACTGTAAATCATTTACGGAGACGCCAGCGAGTTTTGGCTGTGAAAACTCATGGTAGAGCTACCGATGAGTGGCATGCGTTCCGTAGCTAGTAGTTAGTTTTCGACGCGTCATAAACATGTTGTCAACGCGTCTTGTGCTCTGTCTGCGTGAAACAACGACCAAAAATATCTTAGAATCATCTCCATCCCATGTATGTTCCCGTGCATGTCGTTTCACGGACCAACCTGTATATTGAGGAAAGTTTTTCTGTGAGTAACACGATATTATAATATAAGCCTTTTTTTTTGGGTGGGAAGTTATAAAATTACTTCTCCCGTTCTGGGTGGAGCGGGAGGGTGTGTCAGACTCTTACTGACTAAAACCCACCCGTGTTCCTTCCGTTGCCTGTGTTGCCAGGGGCCTCGGCATCCCTTTCGGACACTATATAAACCTGACATTCAAATGCTGCAAGTTGATGTGGAACTGTTCTGTCGTCAAGTACACTAGTGTACGATGCCCTTTATACAACCTAAACAACTGACAAAATTAATCTGAGGACCATTATTGTTGACATGTAAAATGCATTAAGCGACCAAAAGCCTCTTTCCTAATAAAATAATCGATATCGAAAGTCGAATCCAGTAGACAGACTTGTGGAATAACATTGTTCGTTTACTTTTAACAATGTTTATTTTTGTGTGAAAAAGTGAGGATCTACATTCATGTATACTGTAGAATTAATTGGGGCTGATTTTGTGCTATTTGTGCCGAGAGGATTTCGTACCAGAATTAATAATAGTTAGAGTTCAAATTACAAGGCCAGTTTATACAAGTTGTCGTTTTGCATCCTCGTCAAATTTCAGGAAGCTGCTATGAAAGACATACATAATCAAATAAAATTACGATACCTACTCAATAATTAATACATACTTGTTTTTTTTAGTTTCTTAAGTTTGAAAGTATTTTAGAATACACCACTTTCACAGAACAGAATCACCCCGTTTCGTATGCGGTAGTGTGTGTGTAAAAGGGCAGTTACAGTGTGGTATCACACGGACCACGTTTTAACATGCGTGTCTCAACAATGCCGATTTCCAAAATTTAGAAAAAGAAAAATATATGACCTACTTATTTTATTATTGATTCTTGTCGAGAATCATTAGCATAGTTACCTCCTTGAATTTGACGAGCATGCAAAACGACACCTTGTATAATTAGTTTGTTTGTAATACTCGTACTAGGCACTTGAAGTATTTTAAGGCTGCTTAGGTATGTCAATAACCCAGTTCAGGTTTTTGAAAACACGTGTTTAACTAAGTACATTTGAACACGTATTAATATTTATAAATAAGCTTTCAACTACCATTTTTTAATCATTGACACCCAAAAGTCACAGACGAAATAAAATTTTATATTTTTATCATATCAGTTACCTTCTTGCTGGTATTGTACGTGTTCTGAATGTTCTTTCCTTACAGTACAAACACAACTCGCTGTACTAGCATACGAATGTTGTAGAAAATTTCCAACTTATTTTACAAAGGAATCAACAAACATAATATTTATTTTAGAACAGAAAATATTAGAACTCGTACAAAAAAAGGACGACCCTTTACTGGGTTACGCGACAACATTGTATATTTTATGAAAATCACGGAACACGGGAAGGATACGCTGATTCGCCCTGTAAAATTGTATTATAAAGAGGCAATTAAAACGAAAATTAAACGTGTGTTTTCGTGTATCCCTTAATCAAATAAAGCGACAAAATTAATCTGCGCGATTCACCACTCTCGTTCGCACGCGGTCGGCCACGATCCGGTCCGATCTCGTCCGGACCCCACCAATTTCATACAATAACACATCACGTATTTGTGTTGCTTTAATGGAAACGTATACATACTTGTTTTGTTTGCTCCCGTTATTAATTCATCGTATTCATAGAAAGGGTACCCAAAGCATATTGCCTGCCATTTTGATTGGATTTCACAGAAAGAGCATTTTTATAACTCGAGCACATACGTATGATTCAATAACCGTTCGGAGATTCCTTTGATAACGCTGTATGAACATAAGAATATTGTACCCTTTGAATAGATATTTAATTTCGTCGGAGGCAAAACAAGTTATCCGAGAAAAGTAATCCACGTGAATCAAGATGATGACTTTGTTTTATAAAACGATTTTTTTTTTCTTTATAAGAAAAAGCGGATAAGTCATTAAAAGTGTCGACGAAGCGTAAGAATAAAGTGAGCCGAGCCGAGCAAAAGTGGTCGAATCCACGCGGAGCTGCGTCTTATCGAAAACTTGGAACTAGTATGGTTCCTATCCAACGAACGGTTATTAAACTTTTCTTTACTTTAACGAGTCGAACGTCAAATTTCTAGAATAGTTACCGACTTTATATCTCGCTGTAATAGTTCCATCTTTCTTTTCGTTCGTATTTAATTCAATTAGTTAAATGAATGCCAATTGATAGCAAAAGTTAAAGACTCATTGATTTCTTGGAAACTTCTGCAGATTCACAGATTTTTCTGTATTGGTAGCAATCAAACGTTCAATAGGCAACACAGAAATAAAATATAATTAAAATTTCAATCTTATTGTATAAGTACCTAAGTAAATTTAGCTATATAACACAAAACTCTAGGTTATTGTTTGAACAGTTTATTTCCATTACCCAACTACCTAAATTGCGAAAAGCGTTTCACACTAAAAGTCAACACTCCCAGAAACAAAGCAGAATTTTCTAGAAACGTCTTCAAAATTACTTCTCTAACGCGTAGCGAAACCTGTCCTCAATAGATAGATCAGCGATCCTTGTTTACTTCATCCATACATACCAATTATAAATTAAAGTTGCTTTTTTGTCTGTTTGAGTCATCGCGTTGTTCTTTTAAACTACGGAACAGATTGTAATGTTGTTTGCAACATCTTTTAGAGAATTTATTCCGGGAGGTTTATAATGTGCACTTAATACATTAATGTTAAACTTACATACAAGGTGTCGTTTTGCATCCTCGTCAAATTCAAGGAGGTAACTATGGTAATGATTCTCGACCCGAAACAATGATAAAATAATAGGTGTTTTTTTTATTTTTCTAATTTTCGGAAATCGGCATGTGTGGGACACGCATGTTAAAACGCGGCCCGTATGATACCGCACTGTAACTGCCCCTTTTACACACACACTACCGCATACGCAACGGGATGATTCTGTTCTGTGAAAGTGGTGTATTCTAAAATACTGTCAAACTTAAATATCTAAAAAAAGAAGTATGTATTAATCATTGAGCAGGTATAGTAATTTTATTTGATGATATATGTACGTCTTTTATAGCAGCATCCTGAAATTTGACGAGGATACAAAACGACACCTTGTATAATAAAGAAATCTCGATGTTTTGTCAAGTCGAAACCATGCGAAGCAGGGTCGGGTCACTAGTTTACAATAAACAGGTCAAGCTTAAAATGTCTTATCCAGTAGATAAAACCAGATTGGTCCCACGTTTTTTGTTCGGCGAGAGTCGGTAATGAGCCATCTCAGTGCTTCGATTGACCGTCCCTCCACCTTCCGAGCCAATTCACTTGCCTTTTATATACTTTTAAACCCTCGGATCTGACTTTTAGAAGCAAGCTGTTGCCACGTACCATTGGATAAGTAAATAGATGTGTATTTTACTTTCTGAGTCATATTTAGGGTTCTTTTTCTGGGTGGGAAATTATCAAATAACTTCTCCCGCTCTGGGGGGAGCGGGAGGGTATATCAGACTCTTACTGACTAAACCCACCCGTGTTCCTTCCGTTGCCTGTGTTGCCAGGGGCCTCGGTAACCCTTTTGTACCTTCCCGCGACCCCGGCAGGGACCCGCGACCCCGGCAGGAACGTGACCCTGGCAGGAGCCATATTTAGGGCTTGGTGTTCAGTTTTGGTAATTTTAGGGATATTCACTCACACACACATCACACACTCATACACTTTCCCCATTACACCATTACACGCGCTTACTCACACACTATTGCTGCTGTTACACGTTTTAGCTTCCTTAATTTTGTAAAACAATCTTATTGGACGAATTGATGGCCCCTATAACACAGGATTTTCCTAGCATCGGGGTCATTATTCACAAAAATTGAGCACAAATGTATTATCATAATAACGTAACATGCATTGTATTTCTTCTTTTGCTAAATAAATTATTATTTATTAATTATTATTTATTTCGGGTTTCGTATTCAGTATTTCAATATGAGTAGAATAAACGCATTGTTGTGTGTTGTTGTTAATTGTAAAGGTTAGTGTGTAGTACTCACAACCGGCGTGCGTTTATGACCAGATGTATGAACGTAAACGAAGCAAAAGGAGTATGTAAGGAGCGTAGCAGGTGGCGTTCTATAGTCTCTGCCTACCCCCATGGAAAGAAGGTGTGAGTTTGTGTGGGTGTGTATTGTAGAAGGTTCATGAATGTAAGCAAGACGTGAATTTAGCAATGACGACGATGAAATGAGCTGCCAATAAAAAAAAAAATGTTTATTGCAATTACATACAATTAAAACACACAATGAGTTGGAGATCACCTTTTAAGCAAGAAGATGCTTGTGTTAGGTGAACTCCGCTCTTCCATTGTCATAAATAACAGGTATGCAATTGATAAACTGAGCCAAGAATTACAAAAATAAAAATAATCTACTTTAAATAAAACAAAAAGACAAAGCAAAAATTAAATACAAAAGGAAGGAGCGCACTTGTGTGATGTGATGTGTGTGTCTTATGTGGTGCTGTGTGTTGTGTGTGGTTTTGTTGTGTGCGTGTGTGAGTGTGTGCGAGAGTAATGGCGTGAGTGAGTTTTGTGAATGAACTGCTAAGTGTAGGTGGAGTATTAATTGCAATAACTTTAGTTGTGTTTATTAGTTATAGATATCCGTTTAGGTTTAGGTTCAGGTTTGGGTTTTGGTTTATGTTTAAGTTTAAAGCTAATTGATTCTTACTCTTTATATTGTAGGGAATTTTGGAGGTTTATAAAATTCTTAGGTATCTATGTCGATACAGACAAACGGTCTACCGTTTGTCTGTATCGACATAGATACCTAAATTCTAATTTAATGCTGTTGATAAAATATGTTGTAGAAAATAAAGACAAAAAAAAACTCGTGTCGAAGAACGAGTCTGTTCTTGATAACGCAATCTACGTTATAATGTTGAACGTGAAGCAGAAGTAAACCAAGACAATTTTGAAGTAATATAACTTAGAATAAGAACGCTAGGTGCTGTGGCTTCGGGGATGGACTAAGAAAACACACGTGCTCCAACTTTGAATTAAACTCATACATGGCTCATACATATTACGTATATCTATGAGTACGCACAGAACTACAACTTCGGAGACAAGATTTTTCCTGGATTGTATGAAACTTTACGGGATATTTTAATGAGTTTAAAATGACTGCCTGCTGGGTTGCCGGTTTAAAGTATTAGGATCGTCCCATAATACATGCGGCCTTTTAAAATAAATATGTAGCATGTAAGATTTTTAATTAATTAATTCAAATTAATTAAAAGATAAGGTGATTAATTAAAGATTAAACGTTCGTTTAATCTTTTATTAATCTCCTTATCTTTTAAGGAAATGGTCTTGCCCGAAACTACAACATTGTCTTCATCTTGACCCCAATCATAAATTACTACGTGTTACTTTCAAAGAAGATATTTTTCAATTTGCAAGAACAAAATTAAATTCTATAGATGTTTTTATTTGACACTATATTAAATTAACATTTTACCACGATTTATTTGATGAGTTTTACATTAATTATCTTATTCTTATTAAAACACGTGTAAGTAATTAATTTCCAAGAAATGTCTGAGTAATATTTAATGTGAATTCAAATTCATATTTGCAACGCAAATATTCGTCCTTTGCAAATATTGATAATGAAATGTGCGTGCATGAATTATTATTTTCTGTGTATAATATAACTTTAATATTTGAAAGACGATAAACCATCCATAGAAGCCTGCATCAGTGATATAACTTG
Organism: Atethmia centrago; assembly: GCA_905333075.3. Taxonomy (NCBI): domain Eukaryota; kingdom Metazoa; phylum Arthropoda; class Insecta; order Lepidoptera; family Noctuidae; genus Atethmia; species Atethmia centrago. The sequence goes on from HG995367.1 coordinate 25,069,686, forward strand.
GATTATATTTTAACAATAGGTTTAATATCATGAGAATTAATGTACTTTAATAAATCATTTCTTTATCGGATAAGAAGAATGCGTTAAATTGCGTCCGATTTAAAGAATAAATGTTTCTTTAAATCAGACGCAATTAAACGACTAAATTCGAATTGTTTGAATTTTATGTCCACTTAAGTATAGAGAAATATTAATAAATTGATACATAATAACGTTTTAATAAAAACTCGAAGCAGCATTCGTAAGGTTTGGCATTTTTAGGGTTCCGTACCCAAAGAGTAAAACGGGACCCAATTACTAAGACTCCGCTGTCCGTCTGTCTGTCTGTCTGTCTGCCTGTCCGTCCGTCTGTCACCAGGCTGTATCTCATAACATGATAGTTATACAGTTGAAATTTCACAGATGTATTTCTGTTGCCGCTATAACAAAAAAATACTAACAAAGAGAATAAAAAACATTTTTAAGGGGGCTCCCATACAAAAGATATGATTATTTTGCCGTTTTTATAGATAATGGTACGGAACCCAGGTTCTTAATAATTTATTACAATCTAGCTAATGATATGACTAATAATCAATATTAATCTAACTTAATTTTTGTGTTATAATTATTTTAAAACTTAGAATAGTGTTGATAGTACTTTACACAAGTCCGGATGACCTAAACTACTTTAAAAATATATCTGCTGAGAAATTAGTTCTTGGTACCAAAGTAATGATTATTAATATTGAATGCTAAATTAAATATAACCGACATTCCTTACAAACACAAAGGTTATTAATTAAGCCCGCTAAAATAAAATAAAAGCTTAAGGGGAGGTTATTAACTATACTCACGACCCCTCTCTTAGTTAGCAAAGTTTTAATTCTGTTTTGTTTAATATAAAGTGCAGTAAATTATTACGCATTAAAGGGTAGGCTAATAACACCAACTGCCTCGCTTATGGCTGCTGTAGAAATTAATAGCAGCAATAGTGATGTGAAACGTGTGGCGTTATCGATACTTTCATTTTGTAAAGTAATTATGAAAGAAGTTGTAACGAAGTGTGGCCGAATAAATTTCTTCAATACTGTTAATCCAACGGTATATTTTTAAACAGAGTCACGTTCTTAGCGAAGTATTTTCCAAGACTAACTGTCACAATTATGTTCTACCAAGTAATTATTGGAAGTTGTATTGTACTTAGATTCGTACATTTGCGGAGTTGTTGTTGTTGAGGTTGTTGTTCAGATGGAAGCGCTTAGAGAAAAGATCACTTATTTTCCGTTAGGTTTATTGTGTATAAATTGGGTTTACAAGTAAAACTTTTGACGATTTCTTACTCTAATGTTAGTCACATAATATTGAATTAACCATTAAAACGTAATCGACGTAATCAATGTAAAATAATCGAATCAATTATAGAGCGTGTCCTCCGGGCGATCCACACAGTGGTGACACCCGGGCGTTGCTCCCGCCTTATCCGACACAAAAATTAAGCCTTGTATTATGAATTCTAATGTGATACATGATTATCACTGCATGATACGTCATACTCGGCGGATGCCTACTTGGTGTTGCCAGCAGTCATTAACAGAACATTTTTAGCTTTAAATAGAACTTAGATCTATCTAGATAAGCCTAAAGCAAAGATAATGTAAGTTTACATATTTTTCTTCATATCACATTTTATGTTTATTCTGGACTAGTACCTAAAAAGTGGATACAAATGACACCACAAAATCTACTCTAACAAACTACATATAATGTTTACAACAAAGTATTCAGATTTTAAGACAGATTTCTCGAGCCAGGTCGATATTACACTGTATCGAGGCCAATTATGAAACCTTCGTTTAGATTCACTCATCAGCATCACGTGAATAATGACTTATCAAATGGCTAAGCTTATTAAGGTACCCGTTAGCTACTACCACTTTGCACGTTATTTCTAAAACATAAACCACTCCATGACTTTTTAAAAAGGTATTTTTTGGGAAAGGATCACTTCAAAGAAAGAAAAGAAAGAAAGAAAGAAAAAGTATTTATTGGGACTCGAACAGGAGATCACACATTATACTAAACTAAAAAAACACTCATAGAAACATAAAAAAAAATCAAAAACAAAGTAAAATTAAAATAAAAACAAAAAGTCCTGTACGAGGCCAAAAGGTTCCCATCTCAGCATAATGCTGCAGTACTTAAGAAATAAGTGCCACAGCGCTGGTATTCTGATAGGGCCCACTGTGATGTCACGGATAGATACGGATATAAATAAAAAATAAAATAAACGTATGAAATAACCTATAAAAATAAAATAGTTATTGAATAAAAATTCACATAATTCTAAACCGCATGTCAGAACCCGACGTAACATCAGTTACTTGTCAATGCCATTTGTGTTTGTGATATTCTATGGTCAAAGCTCAGAAACTAGGTCAGAAACTTCTTAAATTAGTACATATGGTTACTACGCATGTTAATCTGGAATCTTAAAACCACTCCAGACTATCGACACCCAACACTTCCCACACATCTCATCACTAAACGTTCTTTAGATACGTGCTAGGGCGTCAGCGGGGGATTTCCGGCTCTCGGGTGGGTCGCTAATATAGCTATCCTCACTCGGGGCGAGGCGATGTCGCCGGGCCTAGCGAGAAACTCATTAAAATTACACACCGGCACAAAAGCACACAGTAACACAGCCTCCCGTCGAATACGGCCTTTGCCGCCGTGTCAATTTGTCGCGTCAATTACTTTATTTAACGGCTATAGACGTATACAACTGTTTTATTTTATAGATTCTATTATAGATTCTGTTCCTTCGAATTAGGTTATAGTCAATATCAATAAAAATATCAAGTAAAACAGATTCATTGGTGTGGTTTTATTTGATAAATATAATTAGGTTAGTTGATCATTCATAGGTTTTAAATTAATATAAACATAACTAAATTTTGCCCGCGACTTCGTCCGCGTGAAAGGAGATGGCCAAATAAAACCCAGAGTCGACAAAAACTTCTTATGTGCGTTCTGAATGGGCTTAATGTGTTCATAAAAAAAATGATTTTATTTCCTCGAAAAACTATGGGGTTAAGTTTTTTTTTAATAAATCGTAACTACAAATCCTTGTTAATAAACAGTGATATTTAATAACATATCGTTGAAAGGCAGCTACTATTTTATCTGAATCTGTTAGCCTTGTTTTTGTTCAAGCTAGAAAGAGATAAAGTATTTGTTCGCTACCTACGCCCGGCGGCTTAGACCCGGCGCGTTGGTGGCCTGGGCCTCAAGTCTGCTATTACAATAGTGTCAGAATGGTCTATTATCGATTTCATAATTGTTGATTTTGACAAGTTTGGTAATCTACTAATATAATGGCGTCATTAATGAGGATCGGAACAGACCATTATGACACTATTGTAATAGCAGACTTGAGGCCCTGCTCCGAAACAATGGTTTTTTTTTTTTTGCATTCGCGCTTGCTTTGTAGTAAACCTGTTTCTACCTGCTGATGGTAACATAAACACTGTTTGTCAACGCAGTCCCTTGTTTGCTAACGTCGTGATCTGTGCGTTTTGTAATCATCCGTGAATACTTCCTTGACCTTCGCTTTTTCTATACTGGACTCCGATTTTCCTTCCCGATTTTATTTATTTATTATTCATATTAATTTCGATTCGATACTGTGGCGTGTTATACTGAACTGAAGTTTCTCAAATAACCATTGTGTGACCAGTGACCGTTCCGTTCTACGAAGGAGGCACCATGTGTTGTCTTTCGAGTTTTTGGAATCACACCGAGATTTCGTCGAGTATTATGTTTGGCACTTTGCAACAGCAACAAGAAGTAAGCATTTAGTTTTAAAACTCCATTTTCGTTTCTATGTACTACACTTATAAATACATTTCTTTTTGTAAGGTAGTTTTTTTGTTAAAGCTTTGATTGATGAGATTTTAACACGATACATTAATAATAAGTGATAACAGCGGATTAAAAGTAGGTACTGGCACGTTTGTCATTGTAAGACCCGTTTTAGAGCTCGGCCTTAAGGCCTAAGGGTAAAACACTGTTATACTTGATACAATAATGTAATGTTTCAGTATGAAGTGTAGACTGCAAAATCAATTGAAAATAATATAATCTTGATCACTTTGCTATCATAAAATAATTACCTTTATGTGTCACTCTAACCCTCGTTATCAAACTACAACTCCAGATTAGTAGTTGATAACGAGGGAGGAACATTTATAGTTGGTTCTGGAAGGTTAGGAATGACTTCAATGAGAGAAAAAATGTATACAATTATTTTTGTTTTTCGTTCATTACAGATTGTATTTAACGGATCCAGAATGATATGTCATCCATGCTGGCAGCGTATTGACTAAGGCCTACACCACAGGCGCCACCAATAGAATCGTTTCCGGTATCAGGTTTGACGCGCGCGGCAAACACATCAAGACGATGCCATGATTGACAATTGTCATAACTTAGAACTTCGTTCTATGTCCAAGACAATGAAGTCGTATCTATTGAGCTACTCGTACTATCGATTCTACATACCACCTCTCACCCGCATTTGTCAACACCATTTGAAGAACATGAGGAGGGAACATGGGAGGATTTCCCGGAACATGCCACCCAACGGTCAGCTCGATTTTGAAAACCTAGATGAATTGAGTCCTGATACCCTTCACTTTTGGACTGGCATAAGTCACCAGCAATTCAACACCATATTTAATGAAACAACTTCTTTAAACGAATATTCGAATGGGAAAACGATGTTGGGCATCTATTTATGTAAACTGAGAAGCGATGAACCTAACCGAAGACGTACGTCAGTTTTTGGCTTGCCTAGGTCAACTATTCAACGTAAAATAAAACAAGCGAGAGTATGCCTCGAAAATGACTTTCTCCCACGACACCTCGGATTCGACCATATCACTCGAGACGAAGTTGTAGCGAGAAACAGGATTTTGCCAAATAATATTTTTGGAACCCAAGACCAAACGAGAGCAATTATTGTTTTAAACGGTACTTACTTATTCGTGCAAAAAAGCTCAAACTTCTTGTTTCAGCGCATGAGCTACAGTCTACATAAATACGTCAATCTCATAAAGCCATTTATGATTGTATGTGGAGATGGCTACATTTTAGAAATCACAGGACCCTACGATGCTCGAACGTCGGATGCTAACATATTACGACAGATATTGGACAATCACACTGGTGACATGGAAGAGGTTCCAATGCGATGGTTTCTTGAAAGTGATGACGTGATGATTTTAGATAGAGGATTTGGGGATGCATTGCCATATGGCAATGCATCCCCAAATCCGAATCCGAATCCGAGCCGAAGAATGTGGATTTATGGTCTGTACACCACAGTCGCTGGACAGACACGAAACACAACTGTCCACTGAAGCTGCAAATAAATCAAGATTAGTAACATTGGTCAGATGGGTGGTAGAAACCACCAGCGGAAAAATGAAGAGGGACTTTAAGATATTCCGACATAGATATTTTAATAATACTTTGCCCAATGCAATAGTTGATTTTCGAATAGCTGCAGCGCTAATCAACGCAACCCAAGAGAGTTACAGCGACAGTCGCCTGACTGAAAGCTTTTTAGAAATGATAGAAAGAAATATGAATAGGCCAAACGTACTAGCAGATTACGTTGATCAACACCGTCTAAACGCACAAAGGAACATTTCATTTCAGAGGATGGAGGCAACGTTACAAGATGTAGCAGATTTCCCAAGAATGACTTACGATGAGCTGCTTATTTTCGCTATTGGAACGTACCACATGAAGCTGGCAAAATCCTACTGCTACGAACATGTCAGAGCAACTGGTGTGAATTCTATTGAAATCTATAGGCATCCCGAGAGACTGAACCTTAATGACGAAGAAGGAAATAATAATACGTTAGTACGGTGCCGAATTAAATCGAGACACGTTCAAACAAGAACTTCTTATTTCTACGTACTATACAATCGCCAAGCAATTACCGATTATTGCTGTAGCTGCATACATGGCCGCCGCACATTAGGCAGTTGTGCCCACATTATTTCCATAATATATTATTTTGCCTGGGCCCGACATGAAGACGACTTGAATGCCTGCAGGATTTTTAGATGCAGTGTGCTTAGACATAGAAAATATATTATAATATAATAAAAATATTTTTTTTTGTTACTTATTACACCAAATCCGTTGCAGGAAAACGAAACAACAGAATAATCAACAATTACAACATCAATTCAAAATAGTTTTATTATTTTTTATGATATGATATAGCTCCTATACCCCACGGATTTCCGGGATTTCCCTTTGGTATCAACAAATGTCTATTATAATTAACCCGTCGGTAAACATTTCATTGCTGTCGATTTCATTGTTTTTAGTGTATGGATTTTGAGCCATTTCCTTTCTTGTTTTAACAAAAAATATAATATATTCAAAACCCCGTGCCCCGTTAATTCGTTTTCGCTTCTTTCGGATTTTTGAGCTTTTTGCTCCACTCCTGAGGGTCATAGCATGTTAAAAAGCCTATAACCTTCCTAAGAATTGGGCTATCAAAACAAGAATTTTTAAAATCCGACTTTTAGTCTTGAGATAAGCGCGTTTAAACAAACAAACTCTTCAGCTTTATTATATTGTGGTATTTTGCTACCTACTCAAAGCCACATCTTTATGTTATAATAATTACAAATTTACCCTTGTTTTGATTCCTATACTGTTTTACTTTCTTCAAACATGAAATCATATTATTTCTCTAACTTTCTTACATATGTTTGGACACCACAGCTGAAAAGCAACACCATAATGAACTGTTTCTAACACTGAAGACTGTATTTTATATTATTAATTTTCTCTTGTTGTAAAATAGCATATTTTTATCCATTGACATCTTCAATCATAAATTGTCATCAGTTCAATATTTTCTTTCTCTATGAATCGTACCGGCCTTGATAAAGCTAGTTTCAGACTTACTTCGCTATGTACTCATGTAAACCGTTTTCATTGATCCTGGCAAGCATTCAAATTAATCATTTGAATTATGTTTCACAGAAACTTCTAGAACCTTTGCCAGGATCTATAAAAGCGGTGATCGGACCTGACAAGGGTTCAGTCATTTTAGTTCAGTTCGACTTAGTCTAATCTCAGTTCAGTCAATTCAGTTCTATAGCTTACTTTATTTCTTGTACTAATAATTGTAACGTGTAAAAATATAATCTCTAAAGAATCTCATAGTGTGTGTGATTTGGGAGATTTCTAAGGCCGAAGGCGTTATAGTCGCGTGGCTTAGGACGCCATAGCCGACCACTCCTGTGTGTCTTAGGAGGTCCAGACACTCGTCTCGTGGAGCGTGAGGTGCTGTAGAGTGCCTCCGCAGTCAGCCGTATCGGCGAGATTCGGACTACGCCACCGTCTTACTAGCCCACTCCAGGACGGACAGCTCTACCATTATTAGGGCATTCTATCAACGTGGCGTTGACACTAACACCGATTACACATCATACCACCAACCACATCAACAATACCACTAATTTAAGTACTATAAAATAAAACCTCTTGTTTTACAAGAGATTTTACTCCTTGGGACAGAGTTGCCGACTGACTGTGAAGGCGAGTTCCTCATCTTCGTGCTCCGCCTCGTCTGTCAGCCCTGTCCCACTGCTGCCTGCCGATCCAGACCAACTACCTGCTAACCCTGTCCAGCTGCTACTAGCCGATGCTACATCCTGCCGTCCAAGCGTCCCGTGCACTCGGACCGGAAGCATAGAATAATTTTAATATTTAGTCTAATCTTTTAAATATTTAATAGTAAGTACTATTACTTTAGTTTTCTTTTTTTTAACGTGACTTACGACTGGCCCTCCGGCCAATCGTAACGTTACAATATTAATAACAGATATTATATAATATAGATGTGTCAGACTTGCTTACTTATCTGCTCACTGTGATATTTTTAGGGCTTAAGCAATTTTTCAGTTAAAACGCTTCACTCTTCATCTAGCCGTAATCTTACAAAGTACCCGAAAAACCTTTCATACATTTGCGTAGGTCAGAAAAAATCCACTTATCCAAATTATAATAAACTTATCCGTGTAAAATAAATAGGGCCGAAACACTTTGTATATTAAATCTGAAAATAACAAAAATAAAATAAAACAACCCTTGTTTAAAATAAAAGCCTAAAATTGTGTAAAATACGAAAATCAGGAAAGATAAAGCGTCTGTATTTAATTGTACCTAAAACCCATATTTTTCCATGAGATATACCCGTAGTCTTTACCAAAAATTAGATGACAGTTAAATTTTTTACGGGCCTTTGCCCGACCGCAATGGACAATAAAGCTCAGGCAATCCCGGGAGTATTTCACGGTAGCCCGACGCTTGCAATGAATTCGCTCTAAACAAATTTTAAATATTAGACTGGTAGAATATAATTATAAAGGGTCTTCCAATTCGAGGTACCTAACTTTTTTTTAAAACCTTTTCAAAATGTAACAATATCTTTTCTTTTTCTTTAATCGTATATTTAGTGTTATTCATTAATTACGGAAAATGATAATTTCGTGGGTTATCTCGGCAATAACTTGGCGGTCAATGTTTAGGTGCTCCAACGTAGTCGGTGTGTAGGTATAGACGCGACTTTTAAAAAAACCCCACAAAAAAATCGCACGATCTTGGCAGCCAGTTGACGTCATCATAATGTGAAATAATGCGACCACTGAACGTTTCACGCAAAACATCTAACGCACACGTTAAGATTATGTATAAAAGTTTATACAACGTGACGTTAACGTGTTGAGCAACGGTAAAGCGATTCATTTTGTAAATGTAATGTTACAAACTAACATTTGACGTTTGAAACACGCGTCATTATTACATAATCAGGCTATAATATTCCCACTGGGACACAGGCCTCCTCTCTGTGAGAGGGAGTGGGCCGTAATCCACCACGCGGGCCCAGTGCGGGTTGGTAGATGTCACATGTCTTCGAATTTTTGGTCCTAGGACATGCCGGTTTCCTCACGATGTTTTCCTTCACCGTTTTGAGAGTAATGGTGACGAAATAATTTACACAAAGTAAAGCGTCTGTCCGGGTTCGAACCTACGACCTACAACTCGTAAGTCGCGGCCGTTACCACTGGGCCACCACTGCTCTCATTGTTAACAGCTGTCAAAATTACAGTATTGTCAATACAGGAACCTCGAATTGGAACATCCTATAGTTATTTGTAGTTTGTTCACTTTTGAACTAGGTACATATATGATGGCGCAGCAAGTGGCACCCTCTAGTTTTGTTACTAAGTTACTGGAGTCACACTGGCTGGTGACAGTCAATCCAGCAGAAAGGCGCAGCGATGGTTGCGTGGCGGCTGTCTTCTTATGACAGAGAAGATAGAATAGAATATAATACTCTTTATTATGTACACCATAAAAATTACAGATATAAATGTTGAAATTTTACAAGGGATGACACAATGGGCGGTCTTATCGCTAAAAACGATCTTTTACAGACAACCTTTGGATGGATTTAAGGAAGAAAGAGAGACAATACTACAGGTAGTCAGTGGAGCACAATGGTACACCCTTAGAATATAGAAAGAACCAGAATCCGTGTTCAACTGTCATTGCAAGTCGCACGCTGTGTCCAAAATCGGGACAAGTGTCCCGCGCCCGCCTCACTTCCCACCCGCGTAATGTTGCTAGCTCGGACATTATAAACCCGTTTTGGGATAAACCTTGAGAGTATTGGTAAGATAATATAAATAATAAAATCACAATTGGTCTTTACATAGATAAATAATTTCATACACCCGCCCCCCCTAGATATCCTAATAGTCTAACATGTACCTATTATGAATGTTATGCAATTCTAACAAAATCATATATACATACGGGTTGCATTGATAACCTTTCTTTTTCAAGTCGGGTTTTTTTGTGTAAGTTGTTATTAATTTAACACTACAACGAATAAATGCCCTCAGTAGGTAATAAAAAGAAGGGAAAATCAAAACTCTTATACTGGCAACACTAACAAGATGGATGCACCATTCTCTAATAAGACGATATTTGAATGCGCTATTTACACGCTATTTTCCCATCCTGTTTATTTTTTAGCCCCGCTGCATTTTTACAGGTATGAACGACACAAGACGGCATAATTAAATAAAATTGCACACCAGTAAAACACGTTACGCGATACGACGTTCACAGAGTAACTGATCGGCTGCGCGTCAAACTACTCTATTTAGGAGTAGTTTTTGACGCTTCTGTATTAGGCGTGTTCGCGGCTTCTGGTTCTTTCTATATTCTAAGGGTACACCATTGACTAAGTAAATGAACTTAGACAATAAATACTACATAGTATAATAATACAACAAACAATAAATAAATATAATAATACATAAAGCATTGTACTTATCTAAATAAATATAATTATATACATATACAATACCAAAGATGAAACAAGAGCAAGAACTATGATAAGTAATAATGATGTTCAATGAGAGAGGAAGTGTTTTTTATCTGAATTTTAAAAGTCGTCAAAGATTGAGCACGCCTTAAGGCTCCTACATACTGGCGCGACTTGTCGCGCGACGCGTTGCGACACAAAGGCTCCGCTTGTAGCGCTACACGCGGTGTCTTTGTGTCGCGTCGCGTCGCGTCGCGCGACAAGTCGCGCCAGTATGTAGGAGCCTTTATCGTCACGGGCAAGGCATTCCATAACCGTACGTACTGCTTGAACAACAAACAAACATCTGCTGGAAAACATCAAAAACATCTGCTGGCATCTCTAGTCTTAAGTTTTTCGATGACCTCTAAGATAAGAGAGGGTTGTAGGATTGGACAGAATACTTAATAGGTGAAATAAGATATGAGAATTCCGGCGAAGATCGAAGGTCAGGGGAGCCGCTGTCGTCTTTTTTTGCTAAAGGGCAAATTCTCAAAATGGCAAATTCGACACAATTGATTTTCTATTGTTTGACTCCGAATCGGTGTCGCGCGGGGCTTAACATGTAAGAACCAGCAAAAGTCTTTTCTGATGGAAAAGTGCTATTTATACACTTGATGAGTTTCTCAGTGATGACTCAGTGTTTGTCTTTAACTTTTATGGCTGTTAACCTTTTTTATTGACATATATATATATTGTGTTTTTTTTTTTTTGTAATTTTTTATCGGTGTTGTCATCATCATAATATGCCGAAATAAAACGCCAAAGAGGTAATACTGTTTGTCAGACTTTCGGGCTTCTGACGACTCGTAACAACTGTCAAAGATCTACAAATGACAGCCGGCTTAACGTGCTTTCCGAGGCACAGATGGGTCTTGGTATGAAGAGAGGGTCACTCATCCACGGACCAACCGCGGCAAGCGTAGCTTAACCTGATCGTTCGACCCGTGCGAATGTTATTACTTGGCCACAAGCCCCCTATTTTTTATCAGTGTTAATGTACCCAAATTTAATGACATTTTTTATTATTTTCTTGACATTTATATCGGTGTTAAAGTATCTAAACTTAATTGAATTTGCAATTTTAAAACCTGTTACTTATGTATACGTAATTTTTAAGTTAAATGTCTTCAATGTTAAATGCTTATTTGACGCAGCCGCGAGGTACACAATACTGTTCTAACTACTTTCTGTTTTTTTGTTTTTGTATGTATATTGTGTGCCTTAACCTGGGTCAAATACATTTATTTTCTTTCTTTTCTTTCTTTCTTTCATGTAGTTTTAGTTTTTAATGAATACATTTCGATACAATGTAAAAATTTATAATGAAATAAATAACGTGCGTAGGCAATATTTTCTTACGTAGGCAACGGATCTTGTATAGCGATTTATATTTCGAGTCGAGTTTGTCTGATTACACAAATTTTAACATCACATAATTTGTGCCTGAAGCCCAATGTAATAATATCTATAACGTTGTATATAATTTTGAAACAAAAGCTTTTGTTATAATATAGCTACAGGCTATCTAAAATAATTTCTTCAAGGCTTCAAGGATTTCTCTTGTCTACCTACGTAGGCTACGTAATATAGAAGTGTTTAGCATTTACAAAGTAAAGTGAGATACGTCTTTGTCTATTGGAAATCGAGACAGCACGGAATAGGTTGCAGTCATAATAGACAACTTTTCAACGGTAAAATCTGATATCTTGCGAACCTTATAATCGCATCGAAATATAGTTTCGCAAAATATCAGATTTTATCAGCCGTTTAAGATTGCTGCTGAAAATCTTATCTACCACAACTCAAACTCAATTTATTTCAATTAAACCATTTACAGGCACTTTTGAATTGTCAAGGAGTCTAGTCGGTTAGTTAAAAATATGAAGCTGCCCATTCCAAAGCGTAGTAGGTAGGAGAAGAACGGGCAAGAAACTCCATGGACACTCTTTAAAATTATATTGTTACTTAAAGATATTGTTACATAAATAATGTTGAATTAATAACTAAAAGTGACGATGATACGATGGACAATGTAAAAAAAACGCGTTCATAGTACAGCAAAATAAACAAAAAAGAAATTTAAATAAAATAATTTTAAATAAGCCGAGGCAACTAAGAGATGACCAGTCCCAACTGACGGCTCCCGTTCACGAACATGACACATGGATCAGCACCATTCAGCTCAACCATTTTGTAGGGAGCTAAATGTTCCACATAAGTGGGTAAGATTTTCAGCCATTTTCCCCTGAATGGCTGATTCTTGAAATGGCAGATTACTTAATCGGCAGATTCTGGTAATAGCAGATTCTTAAAACGGCAGATGTACAGTTGAGTAATGTAGTAATTGAATTCTGTTCAAATTTTTTGACAGTTTATTTTGAATGAATAAATTCACTTAACTAAATACAAACTTGCAACAAACTCTTCAAGCAGCAATCTTAAAACTTCAAAATTAGTATTTGGCCAATATAAAGTTGGTACATATAGGTATTGCAATTTTGGCTAAGTAATAACAGCGGCACGGGTCGATCGATCAGGTTAAGCTACGCTTGCCGCAGTTGGTCCGTGGATGGGTAACCATCTTTACATACCAAGACCCCTCCGTGCCTCGGAAAGCACGTTAAGCCGTTGGTCCCGGCTGTCATTTGTAGATCTTTGACAGTCGTTACGGGTCGTCAGAAGCTCGAAAGTCTGACAACCAGTCTTACCAAGGGGTATCGTGTTACCCAGTAACTGGGTTGTGGAGGTCAGATAGGCAGTCGCTCCATGTAAATGTCTGTTATTCAGATGTTTTCGATAAGACTGGAAGCCGACCCCAACCTAGTTGGGAAAAGGCTAGGCAGATGATGACATATAGGTATTGCAATTGTGGAAATTATTTAATTTAAAACGGATTAAAAAAAAAAAACACGGGAGTTTTTCATGTTGTTTTATGTATCCAGCTTTCGTCATGCATTGATTTTCTTGCTAGGAACCCGTATTATATACGGGCAAAGTGATTTTAATGAGAAGATGCACAGCTAGTAAAGTCAAAATGTAAAAACCACGTAACTGTAATAATTCATGACAAGATACCTTACAAAACCTACAGACAGCTGATAACTTATTTATTGGCCATGATTGGTCGGTTATTCAACACGATCAAATTTCCGACCAGACTTAGCACTAAATCAACATGACGTAAATCGCGACACCGAAAGGATGGAATAATTAATGAGGTGCATTGCTCGTGACAGTGGCGGAGACTCATTTGGGCCATAATTAACATGTTCTGTTCAGCACAGAGGGCGGAACCGCGGACAATGGGGCAACATGTTTAGACCAGGTCAGTGTATTATCCGCACACAATTAACTGACAAATGGACGTGTTCAATACTAGATAGATGTTATGAATTAGTGTTTTGATTTATTGTTGTGGGTATTATTATTAGGGATGTAGGTGGTAGATAGGCTATGTGAAATAGGTTCAAGGCTTTTTTCGACTCACGACGGTTCATCATTCATCATTTCAGCCGAAAGACGTCCACTGCTGGACACATGCCTCCCCCGAGCACCGCCACTGCGACCGGTTTTGTGCTTCCCGCATCCAGCGGATTCCTGCGGCCTTCACAAGGTCATCGGTCCACCTTGTAGGAGGCCTTCCAACACTACGTCTCCGCCGGTTAACTGATCTTATTCTTGTTTTCTGTAGATAGTAACGAACATTAATCACATGCACAAGGGTTATAATTCATTTCAGATTTTCTCCTGATTATTAATATCCTGCCTGAAAAATTTTAATAGTAACATTCCTTTTTTATATTAGTTACGTGATTTCTCATAAAAGACACCTAGTTTTCCGAAAACCTTCCAAACCCCATATATCCAATAAAAAATACTGTAGCGATACAAGAATTATTTAGAAATCAATTTCGGTCGTGCAGCGCGCAATCGAATCGTCGGCTCGCAACGGTATTGAGAACGTAATAAACTGCTCCCAAGATTATTTCCCCCTTGATCCAATACGTACAGATTCTACGAGAATTCTCGACCAACCTCGGTATGTGGATGTTAACACAAACCGTTTCAGTGGGTACTTGAAAGCTTGGCTACGATCAACAGACTTTCAATCTTGTCCGTGGTGTAAATATTGAGTATTCATTATAAGATTGAATATCGGTGTAGAAGTACATTTCTTTTTCTGATCATTATGATCAGCTTAAGCTAGTTTCTGGTAGAGTATAAATGCGGCAGCAATGCTTTCGTAGTAGGTACTTTGCCCTCGTAGCGTATCGCGTAGGCCGTAGGCTTCCTTTCGTAGACATCTCGTAGACGTCGCTAATATTCTCTTTTTATAAGCCGTGTACCTGCATCAATTTATTGTCACTAGAGTCTGACCAAAACACGACTTTCAGCCGAAACCGAAAAAATAACCGAATCTTCGGCTCCTCTTCTAGTTTCGGCCGAAACCGAACAATATGAAGTTAAGTTAGTTAAATTCACATTATTTTCTGAGTCATATCGTAGGATTATAACAAATTATTTGTTTACCCAAAGATTAAATTGACTTTTGGACGATTTTATGTAAACAACTGACAATATTGAAAAATCAGACCTCACTTAAATAAGGCCTTTAGCAGACATGCTACGGTGAGCATCTGCGATTAGCAATGTAGTCGTTTTCAGAATCTCGTTACAGCGACTGAGCTCTAAACATCGCATAATTACCTATAGCATCGGCAATCAGTGATTACATCGCTTTTCGGAAGCTCGATATAGCGACTACGTTTTATGTCTCCGCCAAACAAGCCGTCAGCATCGTTAGATAACGCAATTTTTAAAACGAACTCAAACGAAACGTTTCGCAAAAACGCGATGTAACGTCGAAGTAATTGCTGAAACGTGTGATTTTGCTATCGCTACCGAGCACATAGTCGCTAAGATGCAGCTGGTATGACCCCTACTCGCTGAATAGTATTCAAAGCAGCATGTCTGCTAGGAACCTAAATGACAAGTAACCAATCAATTTATAAGTGAACACACATATTTTTGGATTTTGTACAAAAAGTGTGGACCACATTCTTAAGTCTATGCCACCTGACTATCTGTCATCTAATTCTGTCTATCTATTCTTTTGAAACCGACAGCTCGCGAACATCAGTTTCGGTCGGGCCTAAACCGAAACTGCGAACAAAACCTGATTTTATGGCCGAAACCGAAACCGTAACTGAACCTTCGGTTGGACATTAATTGTCACATATACAGGTTGAAATTGAAAACTTGCGACAAACTGAAATGGGACATTCAAAAAAAATCTGCTTTTCCTACATTTTGATGAGGTATTGCGAACATAAATGTAGGGGACAGCAGTTTTTTTTTTGGGATTGTAGCTTTGGTCCCTTAATAAAAGTTGTTCATAATGATGAGTACAATCTCCCATTTCGATTTGTCGCATGTTTTCAATGTCACCCTGTATAATGAATAATAGATAGAAACAGAGTTGAAATGCAAGAAAAACGCGTAACATTTTCTGCGTAGCGCGTCTCGTAGGCCGCATAATTTAGCGTAAACGTTGCGCAGACGCTGCTCATTTCTCTTTTTCAAAATTCGTGTGTTTAAATTTACTGGACGGATAACAGACAGAGGCAGAGTTTATGTTATATGGTACTGCAATACTTTTGTTGTAAAATTACCCGCGTAATGGGCTGCGTAGGCCGTAGACATCTCGTAGACACCGTTAATGCTCACTTTTCCATGACCCGCGTCAAGTTTGCTCACACTTTATTACGGGTACTTACTGATTGACTGTTTTTAGACAAAATGGAGGCTTTATTATTTTATCTACATTCAACAACTAGAAAGATGGTTGGTTTGTTTACTCAAACTGGTCATCTTAATATATTATAAAAATAGAAAACCGTTTATTGTTGTATGTACAAGTACCTATAAAAAAAATAAGAAGAGCTCATTGGGCATCAACAAATTCGTCCACGCCACTGTCAATGGGGTAAGTGCCCATAAGGCTGGCAGCATTGTCACGTTGGATGGCAGCGCTGATTCTTTGGCCTCAAACTTGATTAACCTGTTAAGCCCCGCGCGACACCTATTCGGAGTCAAACAATAGAAAATCGATTGTGTCTCATTAGCTGTCCTTGACCTTTTAAGTATAGATATCAACGAATATTTCATAAACAGTTGGTTTTTGTTTTTGAAAACCAAACAATCCTGCATGACGGTTTATCTCCAAAACCACAATCATACATTCCCTCTATAATCCCGCCCTATCGCTCTAAAGTGTCCCACATTTGCACGTGTGACTCAAAGGGTGTTTTAATTTGAATATTTGCAGCGCAGGAGTATAGTGGTTCGTCTTAGTTGTGGGTGTTCTGGTTCAGATGATTTTGACCGGGAGATGGACTGGGTTGGGAGATTTCGGTTTAGTATTTTGCATATTTGAGGACTTTGAACTTGTTCTAGTGTGATTTAAATGGAGTATTACGCTATGGTTTGTTAGATAAAGTGTTATACAATTCAAATGCTAAGCATAAAGGCGATAATTTTGATGTTAAGAAAAAGTACTATATCTCAAGAACTTTTGGCTATCGCCTTAAGCGATACGAGAACTTTTTAATCGGTCGTTATCAAAAAGTTGAAACCATTAAAAACCTAAAGAAAAACATGCCATGTAAAGCTCCACTTAACAAAAAACTTTACCCTCTTTTTTAGTTTCGCTGCAATTGCGTAAGTAGTATGTTGTAATTATACTTGTACTTTTAAATGTAAAATAGAATCCATCCATCTCCTACACCATTTTTTAATTCAATTCAATCTCTCCAAATAAGTAAAACCTCCTTTCAACCAGATTCAATTTCATCGAAAACACTCTAAAACAAGCCCATCTCATTAAGTATTCCCCATGGACTATTAATATCCTACACCGAAGATGCATTCGCCGCTGAAATCTATACATAGCTATGAATATTTTGGCGCGAGAATAGTGCTCAGTTGCGTCCGTATTCAATGAGGCAGTCGCGATTCAGTCAGAACTGAAGTATTTCATATTGTGCAATCTCTTTCAACAGCAGACAATGCGATACGCGGTGGAACGCATCACTCAACGTCAGCCTTGACGTGTATTTTTACATCCTCACAATACTCAAGGGAAATAATTTCTATTGTCAGTAAACAGAGCCTTACGATCGGCAACTACGAGGTGCCTACTGTTTATTTTTCGAGCCAGAAATTCTGAGAATTCGTAATATATTTCGCTGTACGTTATTTTACGTCAGTCAACTGTTTTTGTGTGTTAAGCACTTTTATTGCTTTTCAATGTAACTTCGGTTTTGGGTTGGTTATTTTCAAGATTGTCTTACTTTCTCTTATGATAATTCTTAAAAAAATCCAAAATATCACTCGTACTACTTTTAAAACTTCCCGCAGTTAGTTGAAGCTTTAATTGCTAGCTTGAAGCTTTAATCGGTGACAGGTTACCGGAACACGTTAATATTGCATTGTCATCGTGCACGTACAGTACTTTATATTTTACTTGCAAGTAGTAGTTTGTTTATGTATTATAATTTCTCCAGCAATCACTTTGTTCACTTTTAATACGGCTGCGTATTGATGCCAAAGAATATTGAACGTAAACGTAACCTTATTTTGGTTTGATGATAGAACTCCTTCTTTACATCTAAATTTAATTTTTCTTTTAAACTAATCATCTCTTTAACTGCTGCCACATCTACCTACTCACTCTCAATTTCTTGTCGCTTTCTTATTAAAGTTATAATCATGATTATGACTCCCAGCGTCCGTGCTCACCTTGAAGAGTCCAAACTCAATCAGGCTTTGAGGGAATTAAAGGCGTCAAAGGAGTCCTGTGACTAACTGAATAAGGAAATAGATGGCAATGAAAGGGTGCTCTTTGATGCCGATGAAAATAATAGGAAGTTGAAACTAATGCAATAGAATAATGGGACAAGCTCAAGCTCAGCTACACGAGGCTCAAAGTCAAATTACAAAACTTGAGAATAGAAATCATAACATCACCGCCTCGCTAAACCAAAGTCTGTTCAATGAATTGATGCCCCGTCAATGGTTTCTTCCACAAAACCCTCTTATACTTTAGATTTGACAGGTGATGATGATTCAAAGTCATGTAATTCAGTGAGGGTGACCAATATAAACAAACTAAAAAAATACATTAAAATGAATACATACATTGTCAAAACACACAAGTTATTTATCAAAAATGTTAAACTTATCAAAGAGAGGTTAAAGTTACTTAAACAATTAGATATGTCATTGTGTTCTTTTAATTTGGAGCAAAGTACTAGGAAATTCAATTTGACCACCTGCAAGAGAAACAGTTCGATGACTAACAAATATAATAACTCTGAAGATCTAATGAGGGAAATATGTGTTGGCAATGAATGACCTGGCAAACTCACAAAAAAACAACTGTCAGCATTGTCAAATACCATCCAATGTGCTTACACCGGACCATTCATTGTCAACATGCAACACCACCTTTCACAATTCCTTTTATTAATAATTCCAATAAAATCAATATAAACAAATTTTATATAATGATATTGTATTATTTTATGATGAGATTGGAATGGACTTAGGCCACTTGTTGACAGATGAATACACGGGACACTCAATAATAAATGACTGGATGCCTGGTTGTTCTTTATTTGATATTATGAAAGAAATAATTAAATATATCTTTATACAGAAAACAACATTATTTATTTTTATGGGAAATAAGGGAAATAGAACATTGCGCAACCTTAGTTTTAGAAAAATTGAGCTGTTTACATTGCCTTATAGTAACAGTTACAGTTACATTAACATCATTCATTCATTCATCATTTCAGCCGAAAGACGTCCACTGCTGGACATAGGCCTCCCTCAAGCATCGCCACTTCGACAGGTTTTGTGCTTCCCGCATCCAGCGGATTCCTGCAGCCTACACAAGGTCATCGGTCTACCTTGTAGGAGGCCTTCCAACGCTACGTCTTCCGGTTGGCCTGCGGATCTCTTCATTTCTGATTCGATCACGTAGAGAAACTCCAAGCATAGCCCTCTCCATTGCCCTTTGAGTGACTTTTAGCCTTTTAAAAAGGCCCATTGTGAGGGACCACGTTTCAGTGCCATAGGTCATCATTGGCAACACGCACGGATCAAAGACTTTCGTCTTGAGACACTGCGGTATGTGAGACGAGAAGATATTGCGTAGCTTCCCGAAAGCTGCCCAGCCGAGTCGGATTCGACGTTTGACCTCTTTCTCGAAGTTGGACCTACCTAACTGGACAGTTTGTCTTAGGTAAACATACTCGTCCACAACTTCGAGTGTAGCGTCTCCGATCTTCATGAGAGTGGGTGTAACATGGGCATTTGACATGACCTTTGTCTTGTCCATGTTCATTTTAAGACACACTGTTTTGGAAGTTCTACTGAGGTCATCCAGCATTGTACTGAGGACCTCCATAGTCTCAGCCATGACAACTATATCGTCGGCAAACCGAAGGTGAGTGATGTACTCGCTATTGATGTTGATGCCTAGTCCTTTCCAGTCCAGAACCTTGAAGACATCCTCCAGTGCAGCGGTGAACAGTTTCGGAGAGATTACGTCTCCCTACCTCACACCTCGCTGCAGAAGGATAGGTTTCGAGGTCTGGTCCTGGAGTCAGACTGACATAGTGACGTTTTCGTACAGACACATTTTTCTGAAGAAGGAGTTCATCATAAAGAGCCCTTCTTTCTCCATAAAACTAGCTAGTAGGTGACCCCGGTGGTTCCGACGTCCAACTCCAAATTGCTCCACTCGCAGCTCATCATCGTTTCGTTTGCCCAGTTTCGTGTTGAAGTCCCCCATGCCAACGGTGAAGTGATTTTTAAAGCCATGCATGGCTCTGGAAATATCCTCATACATGGTCTCCACTTTATCGTCAGGGTGTGACGATGTTGGGGCGTAAACCTGTATGACCTTCAGCGAATATCTTTCGGATATTCTAAGTATAAGGTACGCCACCCCGTTCGACACTCTCGTTTTCACCACGTTGCTCACAAGGGAGTTATGGACTATAAACCCGACAACACCTTGGGAATGTTGGTTGCCCTCCCGGAAAAAGATTAAGTTCCCGGATTTGAGGATCAACGAGTGCTCCCCTCTCTTCGGAATTTAGATAACCCTACTATACCCCAACGTAACCTGCTCAATTCTTCCTCTAGTTCGATGATCTTCTCGCCGGTCCGGAGTGTACTCGAGTTGTATGTTGCCAGATCCAGTTTTCAGTGGTTGTGGTAGCCGGATCACTTCCGGAGATTCTTAGCACCCCTTGCCTCACCGTAGCCCTGACCGCTACCGCAGCTAAGGGTAGGCGGGCCGCCTGGTACTAGGGGCCGTATTTTCTTATCATTGGGGGGGGGGGGGGGGGGGGGGGTTTGGCGATCGATTGCGCATAGACAGATGGACAATAAAATTGATCTTTTGAAAAAAATATTTTGTCCTAAAAAAGCGTGGGACGTTTTTTAAGATATTTTCATAATGATTCTACTTTTACCTATTGGTAAAACAGATACTTCTGACAGATACAGATACACAGATAGACAGGACAGATATTTCTGTCAATGAAATATTTACAACCATTGACATCAAGCACCGCACGCTTTTTCTTACGATTCAATTAATTTCTCTAGAAGACAAAATGACTTAGTTGCTCCAATAGCTTTTTCTATGTGCCATTTTACATAAACAATGACATTGATATTTACTTTGTAAAGTATTATATTATTTTAATTATTGTGAATGTGAGGACTACGTGGATCATCGTTTATTTTTATTTTTTTCTCTTAGTTTAAATGCGGTCTGGCAGTTTGAGTAGTTTTTGCGGCCTACCCAAATGTGCTTTATTTTTTCGTCGAATCGTTGAGCTCTTTAAGTTTTGAGTTGAGCTGCACGACTACTGACAAATGCGTACACTGACTAGACAGGTCCACTCATATCTGTGTGGTTCTTTCCTCAAAAGATCATTTCAGACACCAATTTACATGGTCCTCAAATGATCTGACCAAGATTATGTCTGGACTTTAAAAGAGACTGTGACCTCTGAGTTTGTTTCGGCCTTTCTTCTAAGAGTAGTCAGATAGGAAACGCCGACCTCCTCTAGTTTTAATAAATATGATTCATGTGTGTTTGTACAAACCTATTAACAGAAATAAAATCATTTATCATTAAAAATTACAAGAGAGTGTTAAATATTGGACTTGCAAGCTCGCTCACCACCAATATAATGATTATTCTTTTCCTTGAATACTAAGCTCTGTACCTAGCTGCATTTACATACTTTTAAATTTAGGAGGCAATGGGCTTAGCTCACGACCCTATAAGCTATTCTACGTGGTAAACACAGTACAGGAAACTAAGACAGATATATCGATACAACTTCAACTACTTTCAATATGATAAATCTTTCGAGAGATGTGGAAAGAGATTAGAAGCATTACATACATTAAACGTCTTCGTGGACTTTTCTCAAGATCTACCCTTACGACGCCGCTAGTAGAATATAATATTACCACCATTCCCGAGGAACTAAGTTCTTTTTTATTTATCTAATACGACACATTATGTACAGGCACTTGACATGTTCAATATTGATAAGCAAAAAATACACCAATTTCCAGTTACATTCACCTTTAAACGTTCACTCCAACCATTTCAAACGAAGAGACGAGTTCAACATCTACCAACGGAATCATTAATCAACTATCACGGAGCTGTAGCAGAAAATAAAATATGGCAATTCGTAGTCCACAGAATCGTGCTGTCAGCTCCTATGATGTATTTGAACGTTTTCATGGGAACCAGCGAGCGCTTTGTCAACGTCCCCCGTTAGAGGTCATCGCTCATGGCGACCCCTACCGTCGGACCCCGGTTTTCCTTAAGATTTATGAATATCGATTCGAATTATTGTAGCTATTAAAGGCCGTGATAGAAACAAGACGCCAATTATGTTGAGAAGTTAATTTTGTGCGGATATTTGGGTTTTGACACTGGTAAGTTGGTATGTGTTTTGTATTGTAAAAAGTGTTTCTACGTGGTAGTGGAAATATAGATGGAATACGGGTTAATACTTTTCTATGGTGACACCGTTAATCTTCTTGGTTTGCTGCTTATATGTTTACCTTTGTTTTTTTTTTTTTTGGGTGGGAAATCATCAAATAGCTTCTCCAGCTCTGGGCGGAGCGGGAAGGTGTGTCAGACTCTTACTGACTAAAACCCACCCGTATTCCTTCCGTTGCCTGTATTGCCAGGGGCCTCGGTAACCCTTTAGTACCTTCCCGCGACCCCGGCAGGCATCGGCCCTAGTAGACCCCTACACTTGTGCTGACGACATCTCTTTGAGGCGCGCGTGGCTTATTGATACCTAATGGTTATATATGTATATAATAGGTACTAAGTTAATTTTAATGGCAAGTAAAAACACTTAAAAGTATTAAGCAGTTCAAACTGTTAAGTATTTTCGAACAAGGAACCAGTTCGTGTAGTTCAAACGAAATTGTGAAAGGAATTTTTTAACGACGACAAACTCACAATTTCGAAGTAAATACTGAATGTAACCCCTGAAAGTTATTGCCATCGTTAGGAACATAGTTCCATTTTATCACTTTGAATGTAGACGATAAATACAAACGAACGGTTGAGCGACGCTCATTACCGCCCAGCACTCGAAACTCCTCGTAAAGCCGCAGAAGAGTGATGCAGCTACCAGTAATGGACGGACAAAGAACGAGTGCCGGATCAGGCAATACTTCCACTTTGAGCTCGCGCAAATCTGAAGCAAGCTCCCGTTTATGTGCGCGTAGTACTCCTTCCCCTCCACGCAAATAAAAATTTAAATTATCTGAAAGACAAATCCTCATAAATCCCTCTCGTAATTTCTCACTTTTAATACAGCCCTACTTCAATAATTATTTTCATCACAGTGAAAATGAAAACCGAACCCGGCGTCGCACGCACGACAGATGGCGGCCGCACCTGGCATTCACAACTTTCCTTTTCAATAAATCCAACCGACATTCGCGCGACATTGTTCTACCAGAATATAATACTCAAATTATGATTTATTATTATGAAATGTTAGTTCTAGTAATAAGGCGAAGTTTGCACGCTTATTCTGAATGTTAATTAGGGGCGAAATGAAAACCGTGTAGACAATGTAACGATTATCCGGCGGTACGTATACGAGCCGCAGAATACAATAGAAAAGTTTATTACAGTACCCGCGGGTGAAGTCAGGTTTCTCGTTAAGAGGTAAATATTTGCACAGAGCGAAGCAACGTGTGAGCACGAGCAAATAATGAAGCCTACGTCTGGTAACGAGATGAATGTTTGCGGACCACCAACGAAAGTAATTAAGAGTTTAACAAGAGTTACAAAATAAGACAATTTTGACAAAAACTCGTCAACTTTGAACCCGAGTCGCGAACACTGATTATGTTGCTTCCGAATTATTATTTTTTAATTATAATCATAATACAATAACATAACCTCAAGCTTTAATTAAATTGGCTGGCAACACTGTGAAAAGTTTAAACAATAATAATAAAACATTTCAAAACTTAATTTTATTGGTCTTGTTATCTAAAGTGAAAAGATTTTTAAATAAAATTATCATTAATTGACCTTTATTCAGAATTACAATTGCGTACAAAGAAATTCTAATAAAAACTTTTAAAATGTTTACAAATACGAAATTTAATAATTAAATAATAAACAATTGAGTTTTCACGTGAAAATAATATAAAAATAATAGTAAAAAGGTTCGTTAGTCTTTTATTAAATTTCTTTAATAACGGGCTAGACTATTGCCTTCGTATTTGTACTCGCCCAGCAATAGCAAATGATAAAATTAAATAACTTTTGTTATGGAACTTAGAAATACCTTTAATAAGAACTTAGTTTTGTATTTGAGCATATTAACACGGTCACTGGTTTTCCTTGCAAAAGTAAATAATAAATGATCTTCTTTTTAAGTTACAGACACATACACATCATACTAACATCATACTATACAGGTTCAGAATTTTATTTAGATTTTAGGTACATTATTATTATCTCCAGATAGGTTTTAGTAAATAAGAGGCTTGAATTAATAGATCATTAAATTTAACTTGGCATACTTTTTACGATTACAAGTCTGACATCACTACAAAATACTTAATTAAAAAACCCAAAACCCCAAAACACTTTTCGTTAAAAAACCCTGCATTTATCTTAATAAAGGAACATAGTGGCGAGAAAGACGGACAGTCCCGATAAAGTAATCCCCCGACCCACACTTCGTCACTGTCCGATCCTTCGATGCCACCTATCTCCAGCTTAATGAACGTGTACAAATTTAAGGATACACAGCCATGTGGTTACAGCCCTAAACCGAAGCTTAATCCTCCGTTACCGAACAAAAGGTTCTGGCGTTAATTCTTAACAAGCGTTTGTCTTAATCCTGATTGTATAGAAATCCTATTTAAGTTTTAATGCTGTCGAAAAGTTTTGAGGCTTTGGTATGCGGAGTGGAGTACCTACTTATTTACTTAAGTTGACGCTGTTTTTCGCTATGGGGCGACCGGAACTCCATACTGTTATTGTTCATAGATTTTCTTTGCAGAGGCTCTCGAATTTATGGAACTGTATATTAAGATATATAACCTTATAAAGGCTGAGTATTAAGGTCACAAAATGTTCTATAAGTAAAACGTTTCTAACCCAGCCCTTACAAGTTTGTGAACTACAACTAAGACACACAAGGCCTCAAGAAGTATAGAGTTTCAATCAGGACTACGTTTACTCTGTGTAGGCTAAATCTAATCCATGCCTACTTACGTAGGAACATTCCTGATGTTCCTACACATAGTTTGCAAATGAAGTTACAAGTTCTGTTAAGTTTGTCTTGGAATAGGATATTATGCAATCAAGGAACAACAATGGTGTCTGTTTGGTAGGAAATATGCCCAGTAAATATTGCAGTGTACTACAATATTTAATTATTTAGGGGTACGTAAATGATTTAAATAGAAAATTAAGACTTCAAAATCAAGTATAAAAGCTAGAGAATTTAAATCAATTAACTTCAAATTGTCGGATGGTGTAATAATTTTATGGTAACGCGCCTAGTGGTTGTATTGTGATACTGTATTGCGAATTTTACCCATAAAATTATATGTTACAGAAAGAAATACATTCAATTCCCAAACGAAATAGACCGTAGTTCAAGCCGCCATATATCCGGGCCATCGTGGTCACATAACTCACATTTACGTGTTAAAAATGTTTGTCTATTCGTCTTAATAAAGGCGGATCGATCCGGTTGGGTTCGTACAGTATCGTACGGGATCGTTCGGGATCGTCCGGGATCGGTCGGCCATTGGATACTAATCCTACCCGCTCCTCAGTCAATGTCGTGACCGAGTTCGCCCATTGCCGCCCGATGGCCGATGGGATTATTTGACACATGTTCGGACTTAGCATATTCGGTTGCGTAATGTGTGGAGACTGGTCTTTTGCGTTATTTTTGGTTTAGAAAACGCTTTTGGGTTTTGATTTTGAAGCTCACATTTCAGGGTTATAATATGACACAATCATTATGATAAATATGTTTCCAGGACTTCACGTAGGCACGTAGGCAATAAATGGGAATAAATCTATTATATTTTCAAAGAATTTAGTTTCACCTAGGTACACGTATAGAAGGGCTTAGAAATAAAATTTTAAGGTAATCGTGGTTCTTTCAGGATTTTCTCGGTTCAGTTATTCGTATGTACTTTCTCTTCGTGCTCATGACTGCAAAGAGGTTGGCCCATTCAGGCTAGGGATCAAACGACTCATGAATATTCTAAACTAGCTATGGTCTTGGCTCCTCCCTCGTAGACTTTTAATTTTCCCGGTTAAAAAGTACCATAGAGGTCTTTTCAGATTCAGACCTACCTCCAAACATAAATATCAGTCTGGAAAATGAATCCAAAAACTAGAACATGATGCAAATATTTTGTATTTTAAACTTAGAAATTATAAACAGCTAACGAAGGTACTTATACAATTAACATCAGAACACTTTTTGTTCCCGTGATTGATTGACACAACACACAATTATTTTCCATGGCCACTTGCGTGACCACGCTCACATAGTTACCGTGTTTAATACAAAATACACAGTTTATTTAATATAATTCCGTGCAACTTTTTAGAAAAGGTCGTCGCTGAGGTTTATAAAAATAAATCTAGGCATGTGTGGCATGAAATAAAACAATTTGCTTATAAGAAACCGCCGGGGCGAAAGAGCGTCGTTGAGGCAGGCAACCATAAGTAATGGAGAGGTTGAATATTTGTCCACCGACCCTCCACAAAATCCTTAGCGCATGAAATTTTCATCGGGAGCATAGAATAGTACAGAAGGTTGGCTCCGTACAACGAGTAACAACGCACGCACACATAGACACACTTCATGTACGACGAGCGCAAGCGCACTTGCGATCGCGACTGGCATTGAGCTGAGATAGATTAAGGGGTGCTACATACGTTTTCGGGTCAGCAGATTCGATTTGGCATTATTAGTGGAACAACCACGCCGACCCGAAGCATTTACTTCATATATTTGGTTTTCATTCGGGTCGTTCTGGTCGGTAAACTTCGTTTAGCATCAAATTAAGTGCGGGTCGCTTAATTATTTTCGCGTCGGCTCGGCACAGTTCAATCTAAGCCGAGCGGCTTTTTCAATCATAAATCTACATAATTATATTCGTCTGCTGAACGATGGAGTTTCTTGCCCATTCTTCTCCATACGAAACTAAAAAACTAAAAACTAGAATCAATTATATTTTTTTTTGTTGTAAATGTTGACATTCAAAAGTGCCTTTTATGTGCCTATTTGAAATAAATAATTTGACTTTGACTTTGACTTGATGCGCCCCGTGGTTTCACCTGCATAAGTTTTGACCTCATGGGTATATCGGGATAAAAAGTATTCTATGTGTTATTCCTGGTTATAAACTATATGTGTGCCAAATTTCATCCAAATCCGTTCAGTACTTTTTGCGTGAAAGAGTAACAAACATCCATCCATCTATCCATCCATCCTTACAAACTTTCGCATTTATAATATTAGTAGGATTTTACCGCTCGGCTGTGCCGACCCGAACATACGGTGTGATTGCTTTCCCTCGTTTTATGGAGTCTGCCTTCTGTACTTACTTATTCTGTCGGGAGCCTCGTATTGTGCTAAACTTGAGGGGTGTTGCTGCCTATTGACGTTTTAAGCTTTCATGTCTGTTGCCTCTTTGAGAAGTCTATCACTCTGTTACGATTTTGGGTCGGGTCAAGTGCCTTTTGTTTTTCGTGGTGGTATAGAATTTCGAATCTTACAAAATAATACTGCCCCGAGTATCGCGATAAATTGGAATAAAGAAAAAAAAAAGCGATCTGTTGATGTTGTAGCCCATGTACTAACATCGACACAACATACCTATATATAATATAAATGTAGGCGTATAAATTCTAAACAGGTTCTAAAACTCATTTCAGTGGCGTTCTCGTAGTCAGGTAAAAATGGAAGCGATTGTAGTCGACGAATAACTTCGTCTTGTTGAATCGTAAAACATGAAATTGGACAGCGAGAAAACCGGTTTACGTGGATGTATTAGTAAAACGGAAGTAACTTAGAAAATAAGCCCCTCCAACAAATCAAAGCGAATAGTCCAATAAAACGCGACCAACCAAGCGTATCGTCTAGATGTCCCCTTAAAAAGTTAAGTTCATATCATGCACCTGGACACACAAGAAAAGTAGAATTAGGGAAGAGACTGAAATAATTTCAGTCGTAAATTCAACTTTTATAACTGGCGCGTTACGCGGCAAGGTCTGACTCCTCAGACATCAATATAATTTAACTTTTTCCTATTATCTTTATGCTGACGCCGTTAAGTGGCTCACTCACATATTGCAGAGCGAGCGTTTTTGTTATAATTTCGAATTTACTCCGCCTTTCATGCATTTTTACCAAGTTTAATTTTATTCGGAGAAGGTAGGGACCCGAAGTTTGAGTCCAATTATTACTTTGGAATTAAGTTACACATTGTTAAAGGGATGCTTAACCACGTACTAAGTTAAGTTAGTTAGTTTCAGTGACTATGGGCGCGTAGTAATAAAGTTTTTCTGTACAATAAGTGGTTAGTGGATATCTTTATGAGATTTGTGTCTCTCTCGTTTTTTGTGGCGAAAATACTTTTACATCTGACATGTTTCAGCTGTAGGCTTTCGTATTTCGTGTTATTTGTTATATGTAGCCCCCGGCGTGCGTTAGGCTCTGTTAGACATTTTATTTGATAGCAATCTTTAGGGTGTTTCATAAGTAGAATGAACTGCTTATTCTTTATAGTAGTCTTTTTTATCTCTGCTCTTTTCTTTAAGTTTATTATGTAGATTAAGCCTATACGTGTAACCTATCCTGTCATCATTTATCTAGACATGTTTTACACCTATGCGATACATATTCAGTATTATGTACCTAAGTATCACTTGGATTTTTTTTTTTAAAGATTAGAGAGATACTCTTGGCATTTTTACGATATTTTTGTGGACAATAACTGGGATACAGATGTGAGGCACAGGTACCATTCGCATTTCGTTCAAATTTGCCTCCTGGTTCTACAAATAACGACTTACTGCACCGTGCAAGATGAAGTTATCAATTTCTTCTTAATAGTGAAAAAGTGCCTTTTTTCGCTTTCTACAACTCTATAAAGAGCTTCTAAGAACTAATTAAGTTTAGACCGTATTTTCTTCCCACATCGAGTTGTTTTTCTTAGTAATGCAGATGCTTTCGGAAAAGATTTTGCACAGGCAAAGTACTTAAATGATGGAGGAACTTTGAAGTTGTTTTCCCGCAATTTATTATGGTTACCAATAGAGATATTTATATTGAGTTTTCACGAGGAAGCACTCATATTTTAAGATTTTTTTTTATATTTTTTAAAGCAAACTAGATTATTTTTTGTAACTTAACAAAATCAATCAAAATCAAAATATTTTTATTTCACATAAACCTACATGGGCACTTATGAAACGTCAGAAGCTAGGTGCACGGTTCCTATTGGTCGTTTCCTATGGAGAAGAGCCGGCAAGAAACTCCACGTTTACTCTTTTAAAAATAATTGGCTTTTAAAATGTTTTCAAATTACAGTGTTAATAGGTATGGGAGGAAAGTGTAGCCCTGTCGAGAAGTACCAGGTATAAGTAACAAAAAAAAAGAGGTCTACAAAATGTCTAGTCTATTAAGCCTACAACGTTTTTACATTCATAAGGTACACAAGAATCTATGTAAAATATTAATAAAATAATAAAAATGTAAACCTATTTAAACCAAATGACATGTTTGCCATTAAAACAAGTCTGAATTAATATCTTGTCCAAAAAAGTAAATAGTTTGATATCAAAATTGTAGGTAGGTAGGTAACAAAAAAAAAAAATACATGCTGTAGCAAGATCAAACAAATATTAACGTCCTATAACTTCTTATCACACTCTGATTCGTCCTCAGAAATGCAAAATACCGATACATTAAACATTTCCCGGCCTCACATTAAGTACGAACCTAGAACAGCCCTCGGCTATACTGTTCACATTCGCATCTTACCATCGGAACACCGTTTTGCTCTCAAACACATCGTATCGCGACTCCGAGGTCTCTACTAGCCAACTTCGAGTCAAAGTTCCCTCGGGCCAAATCTATAAGAGTGTTTTGCCACATGATCGCTTTCACGATTTGCCAAGAAAATAAAGTAGAATCGAACAGGAAAACTAGTTCCCACCACAAGTGAGTTGATAAAAGTAGATATCTTTGCAGCGTTCTAACTTTACCAGTGAATAATAATGTTAAAGTTGGAGTGGGAGATGTTTTAGTTTAATGTACATGCTTTTGATATTGGTTGGTCTGAAGTAAATGTTGCCATGTATTTTCATAATATCACAATAAATTTTCTCGTGTAAGAAGAGTTTGTAACCCTCTTTGTGTTTTGCAATTTTCCCGTGGTTCGTATATTTGTTAGTTGTTACCTACTAAATATTATGGTAATGAAAGCTGGACGTGAAAGAATGATTTACCTTTGTATTGCATCCTCATACATCAGATCTACGACGAGGGACTCATCCGGTGTTCTTATCTCATATATGTATGTATGTTCAAAGCACACGTTGTGTGCGTAATCTCGTTGAAAACAATTTCGAAGTGAAAAAGGAAAGCACAGTTTTAATTATAATTATTTATAATATTTTGTCTTTAATTGATCAAGGACAGCTAATGTGACTCAATTGATTTTCTATTGTTTGACTCCGAATCGGTGTCGCACGGGGCTTAACAGGTTAAGAATATACAGTTACTTGTCATGTATAAGTTTGTTCATACAATTAATAGGGTCATCATCATCTGCATAGCCTTTTCCCAAGTACGTTGAGGTCGGCTGAGCCAGTCTAACCGGATGCAGCTGAATACCAGTATTTCACATGGAGCGACTGCCTATCTGACCTCCACAACCCAGTTACTGGGTATTACGATAGCCCTTGGTAAGACTGGTTGTCAGACTTTCGGGCTTCTAACGACCCGTAACGACTGTCAAAGATCCAAGAATGACAGCCGAGACTAATGGCTTAACGTGCTTTCCGAGGCACGGAGGGTCTTGGTATGAAAAGATGGTCACCCATCTACGGATTAACCGCGGCAAGCGTAGCTTAACCTGATCGATTGACCTGTGGGGCTGTTATTATTTAGCCACAAGCCCCTCTAATTAAGAGGGTATCACAATTAATTAAATGAATATGTACTTAATTGAATTTATAATTATGTATTTACGTGCTTTAGTTGTTTCCTCGTTAAAGAAATTTTTGTTTAAAGGCATGCGGTGAACGTCCCGCATGCGCTTACTTAGATACTTATTGATCATTCATAAATTCACTGGTAACGATCCATCCGAAATGTAATGAAAATGTGCCCCGCATGCGGACTTCGAGCAGTAGTGGCCCAGTGGTAACGGCCGCGACTTACGAGTTGTCGTCGTAGGTTCGAACCCAAGCAGGCGTTTTACTTTGTGCAAATTATTTCATCACCACTGCTCTCAAAACGGTGAAGGAAAACATCGTGAGGAAACCGGCATGTCCTAGAACTAAAAACTCGAAGACATGTGACATCTACGAACCCGCACTGCGCCCGCGTGGTTGATTACAGCCCACTCCCTCTCGATAAGAGGAGGCCTGTGTCCCAGCAGTGGGACCATTATAGGCTGATTATATATGTATGTTAATACATGATATAGGCTTAGGCGGACTTAATATCCTCCAGTATGTACATATTCCATGCACTTGTTTCGTGAAAATTTTCCCTACTTCGAGCATGATTTCGTTGGAATAAACTGCCGGAGCTTCATGGATTTAATCATAATTAGATCTTTTTATATTATCCTTATACTATGGCCAAAATTTGACTTAGAGATCGTTCACATACAATGCTCTTCGTTGCGCAAAGTGCTCGCAGAGCGACCTCCGTAATATAGATGGCTGTGTATTGTGAATAGTCTCTAGAGTCTACTAGAATCAATGCAACCAACAGTCGTACCGTAACGGACTATTGGAAACGTACCTTGAGCTGTTAAACAACATCTTGACAGATTTAGTCCTTTGATTTTGTCAAAGATAGAGTTTCCTGCAAAATATCTGTTTGTTTTATAGTTAAGATAGACACAGATTTATGTAACGGTGACTTTAACGTAAAGTTTAGGAAATGTCTTCAGTGTTTTTAT
The DNA here is from genome assembly GCA_905333075.3 of Atethmia centrago. Lineage (NCBI taxonomy): Eukaryota > Metazoa > Arthropoda > Insecta > Lepidoptera > Noctuidae > Atethmia > Atethmia centrago. Next base: position 25,101,973 of record HG995367.1, read on the forward strand.
TTTTCTTGGTTGTTTTTCTTTTCAACAGACTAATACCTAATGAATTAGGTATAGTTTCGTGGGGATCAGTCTCCAATAATGTTGTAGGCTAAAAATGTTCAAACAAAAGGCATGGACACTGAAATATATATAATTGACAATTTCTGGCCATAAAACTAGATATTTTCACTATTACTTATTATTTATTTAACCATTTATGTACACACATATTTATACAGAAAAGAGCAGAAAAATACCTACGTACAAAGGTGATGCTACACTCGAGAGCAATGAATTAGGGTCACATAAAGATACCTGAAAATCTCGGAAACTAAGAATGCTAGCTTAATGAAATAAATTGTGTTTACAAGGCAATTAGATGTTCCTTAAATGAAACTAATAAAACTTCTTAGTAACTGTAAAGTTATGGTATCAAAAATAACAAAATAACTTTTGTAAATGAAACTACGAATTTTCTGCATCTGTTTTTGCTTTTGTTTCTATTCTGTCATATAAAAAGGCATATAAACAGCGTTTCTGATGTTCAATATTCATTGTTGAAGCTGTTATAATGTCGCTTACATCTGATGAATGCACCAGAATTCTCACAATGCTGGAAATCGGCCGGAGTCAGCGTGATACAGCAAGGACAGTTGGTGTGTCGCTGTTAACTGTACAACGAGTTCTCCGACGTTACGAAGAAACAGGCTCTAAGCTATACAGACCAGAAACAGGCAGGGCCAGATGTACCACAGCCCGAGAAGATCGATACTTAGTCAACACAATGCTTCGAAATCGCTTTCTCACAGGAATTGTACTTACATATCAGTTCCGATGCCTCGGAGAAAGTAACCCAAGCGTACGGACTGCAAGACGACGACTTGCTGAAGCTAATTTAAAACCATTACCCGCAAACGGCCCTAAATTGGAGCGTAGGCATCGTGTTTCGAGATTAACATATTCCCGGAACCACTTAAATTGGAGTACTGAAGATTGGTCAAGAGTTATGTTTTCAGATGAATCAAGATTATTTTATAATGCTCTATAAGAACGACGGAAGAACAAGAGTGTAAAGAAGACCAGAGGAGCGATTCAAGCAAGCATGCATCGAAGAGAAAGTGGCCGATGGCGGTGGATATGTACTTACTTGTAAGGGCCGGAATTTCTGCAGAGAGTCGCACAGAATGGTTTTAGAAAACGGCACTATAACTAGCGAAGTTCTCAACGAATACGTTGGTCCATTTATGGTCAATTTGGGAGAGGATGCTATCTTTATACATGACAATGTCCGGCCTCATACTGGTGAAATTGTGAATGACTACCTTCAAGAGGTGAGCATGAACTGTATGGAGAGGCCAGCATGCAGCCCGGATCTCAACCCAATCGAACATGCTTGGGACGAGCTCGAACGATGTGTGAGACACTGAAACCCTTCCCCGATCACGCTTCAAAAGTTCAAAGTTGCGCTCGTAGAGGAATAGGAGAATATTCCCCAACATCGTATAAGAAGCTTGGTGTACAGCATGCCAAACCGCATAACCGCAGTGATGACAGCACGTGGGGGTAATACAAATTACAAAAATTCTAAAGTGGTAGAAAAAAAAAATACTTTTCTATTTTTGTAATAAGATGAGATTGGTTATTTTATTGTTTATGTATTTTTTATGAATATAATACAAAGTCACACATGTATACATTATATTACTTTCATATAAGGAACATTTGATTGTCTTTAAATACAATTTATTTCATTAAGATAGCATTCTTACTTTCCGAGACTTTCAGGTATCTTTATGTGACTCTAATTCATTGCTCTCGAGTGTATATTATTAATTCATTTTGCAGTAATTCGTGTCCTAAAATCTTATAAAATAACCATCAAAATGTTCCACAATAATAATTATTGATGTAATTATCACCCATCCATCTATCTATCTACAAGCCACTGAAAACAGAACTATAATGTCTACGGCTTGCTTATGTATACGAGTGCACGCTAAGAGCCGACAAGGCTGAATGATGGATGAAGGCGGAATCCCGACAGTTCAGATAATGTCTGCGGAACGGAACGATCTCCGGGCCTAATGAATTTTTCATATAACTCTTAATGTGCCCGGGTTTTCTTTGATACAGTTTGGTGATAGATGTGACGTTTCGCTTGTGTGAACTCGGTCAAAGAGGTTACAATCTGTTTGCTTGTATAGCAAGAAAGCGAAGAAAATTATAATAATAAATCCACTACTAGATAAAGCTCTAAAACCATTTTAGATATTAGGGATTTGTTGCCTAGGGCTTGAAGCTTAGTGCTGATTACGAAAGTAATTTATTATTTCATGAATTTCGTCCCTAAAGGTACTTAAAGAGAATTTATTAGAAACTACAACAACCGCACTTAAATTATTCTACTTTAAGAACCTGTTATTCTGTTACAAAATAACAGCAAGGCTTATGAGCATTACTAAGAAATCTAACTCCAGTTTTAAGAAGCAATCTAATGGACTCATGCATGTCTGAATCGGACTCCGAAAGTAACAAAAAGAACGTTCCGATGAATATCAAAATCAAATTACAAAACGATATGCAGTAAACCCCAATCTAATTCACAAATCGTATGATACTGTTTAATATTCTCTTCACAATCACCCTTTACGAAAACAAATGTATGATTTACTGCAAAATTTTACTCTCGTTATCAGCTAGGGGCGGTTGATTTACACGGCGCCAGAACTCCGGTTGAACCTACCGTTATCACTACACCACGAAAGTAATCGTAGACGTTTATCTCTTCACTCTTAACTTACAAAGGAAAACAAAACAACAGTCGACCCTAGAGAAATAACCCGGATAAACAATATTTTAAAGTTGCGCGAAACGTTATTATGATAATAGTGGTTACCCGTGGTTTCACTCGTGTTCTAGAGAAACTACTGCACGTATCCTGATAAAAAGTATCTTATATTTTAATCCGGGTCATAGTCTACCGTTGTGCTAAATTTTATCTAAATCAGTTCAAAGACTTTCAAACATTCTCATTTATAATGTTGTAATTAGGATTCTATGAACAATCCAATTCCGTCGCAAAAACAGCTTTTAAAAACACTGTTGCGGACTAATTATGAATGTAGATATAACTCTGTCGGGAACCTGTCCTTCCCCATTAATCTTTCGCTACAGAAATTGAAAATCAAGGATGGCAGGTTGAGGAAAAAGCGAACGTTTTTCCACGACGAATTAATTAGGGAGCTGGGCGGGCGCTACATTGAATTTCACAGCGGCCTTTCGATTCCTTTTTAAACTACGCTATGTGGGTGAATTGGCGGTAAAGCAATTGGTTACGTGACACTGTAATTTTCTTTTACTATAAATATTTTTAATGGATGATGTCTTTTTGAAGTGAGACCTGTTATCAATCAAGTTTAACTTAATTTGCTCAATTTGTACGTATCGTTTGTTGTGGACTTTCATTTTTACAATAATCTATACAAGGTTACGTTTTGCATCCTCGTCAAATTCAAGGAGTTAAATATGCTAATGATTCTCGACACGAATCAATAATAAAATAAGTAGGTCATTTTTTTTTCTTATTTTCGGAAATCGTCATGTGTGGGACACGCATGTTAAAACGCGGCCCGTGGGATACCGCACTGTAACTGCCCTTTTACACACATACTACCGCATACGAAACGGGGTGATTCTGTTTTGTGAAAGAGGTGTTCTAAAATACTGTCAAACTTAAATAACTAAAAAAACAAGTATGTATTAATTATTGAGCAGGTATCGTAATTTTATTTTATTATATATTTCTTTCATAGCAGCCTCCTGAAATTTGACGAGGATGCAAAACGACACCTTGTAGATCCAAGTCTCGACACTAAAATATAGGCACCATTAAACATAATGTAGGTGGCCCAGAATAGCCCATTCAATAAAGCTGTACCCTTTTCTAAATCCGTTGATCACAACCCGACCATATGTATTCAGTCTTCTGTTGACACAGTTTAGTGACACAACAACCTCAATGGCTTTGTCGCATCCAACAAAACTCGAAAAATAAATAAACGGGAACAATATTTTATCGTCCGACCGTTTCGCGATATTAATGCCCAGTTTTACGTTATCAGTACGTGTTTCGGCTTGTCGGGTAGACACATTCATCAATCAGGGAAGTGAACTCGTTACCGAGTTTCCCGAAACGGCAATGAGGCCGAATATGTTTGTAAAAACTTTTTAGATCATTCACTTTCGCCTGAAAAGGTCTGAAAGTTGGGAACTATCTACATAGATGCGTAACTAGTGAGGTACGTGACTTATTTTCTTAACAGCGGTTTCGTTTTTGTTTGAACTATTGGATTTTCTTGTGGAATGATTGTTTTATTGATTTCGTTGCATATGTGGGATGAAGAATAGCTTCTGTTATATTTTATTACCTATCTTGCTAATCGTTATGTAACATTTATGAATGAACTCAGTGCTTACGTAAGAAATTATTTGTTGTTTATACAACTCGCTGAAAAGAAATGTTATTGCTCCTAGGAAAAAAAAATAAGAAATGTTCCATTGGAACTTTTATCTCCAGATAACAACGTAACCAGCGTCCAATAAACTTCAACAACAAAAGTTAAGATACTTCGCCAGGAAATCTCATTACCATTCCTCCAATAATTCGGCAAACAACGAGCAGATTGACTGCCCTTTTACGTTGTATCCGGAACGTTATTAACACGTTCCGAACGGCGCTATAAACAAAAGGGATTATTTAATATAAATTGGAAACAGGAAGTTAATCAGCAACAGACGGCGAAACTAAATGGGTCAGTCGTGCCTGAGACTCGAGCATCGAGCAGCTAGCGCCTGAACACGGCTTTTCAATTGCTCTAAATTAGGTAAATAGTCGACCCTTGTTGAATTAGCTTTTATTAGCTCAAGATTTTCTCATGAAGCTTTTGTTAACGGTGTTCCATAGATTATTTTTCTAGTTCTCAGTGCAATGTGTCTCAGCTTTTGTATCCGAGACCTGCTATCACTGCCTGCGTTAGACGATTAACGTCGCAAGTGCTAAAGTTCTGTTTTTTTTTATTAATACATTAAAGAATGCTCCCTTTTTGATAGAGGTTGCAAATATTGATTAGGGAAACTTAATAGACCAAACATGCGTGCACGCATTAAACACTGTAGCGTTTGAACATGACCTTTAATTGTCTCTAGGCATAGACCAAATCCTATCTTTGGCTCTAGGTGAATAGTCGAACCCATTGTAGTTAGACGTAATTTTGTAAGCTAGCTTTGGATTTCTCTTGAAAACAACGATTTAAATTAAATGTTTCGCAATAAAATTTGAGCAGGGAGGTACAAGGGCGTCTGCTCTCATTTTAAATGCGAAATATTTCAATTACGTCAGATGTTTATTAACTAAAACTGGTTTTATTCTTGCATATTTTATAAAAACATCAATACACTATTCATGAGTTTCATTGCCTACTAAAGTATGTTATATAATATATACTACGTGAGGTATATTATCTTAATTATATCCTACCTAAGTCTACAACACCAACTTTCCTTGTCAAGCTGTTTAGGAATTCGAAGTATTTCATCTCATTAATAATGCCAAGAGGATGCTTGTGCGTGCGCCCATTCTTGACTTCTTATAAATTTATGATACCAATATAAATACTTCGTAACTTGCTTATGATCAAGTGCTCAAACTCAGGTTGTGGGATAATATGAAGTATGTGGTATATCGCTCAGTGTATCGGAGTTTCGGCAGTAAATATCCCGCAAAGTCTTCATCGCAAATTAAAGTGAGATGTGCCCAGTAAGTTATGTTTGAGAGGGATGATTTAAGTTATGGTATCAATTGAAGTTGCTCTTTTGTTTTTATTTCGCGATGTTCCTGCAGTGCAGAACGATCTAAAGACCTTCAATTTTTATATGAATTTAAATTGAAATATCGGATTAAAAAGGTTGATTACTGAAGCTACGGATTGGCGATTGGAATAACACGTAGCAACTGGCAATCTGCAAACACCAAATGTAACCACATAACCATTGGATAATCAAAAACAAATGTAATGAAAGCATGGATAAAAATGATGCGACTGACAATGAGACTATCCAAAGTAGATAAATTACAGGTTGATGAAAAAGGTAATTTGCAAACCCAGCAAATAGCTCTAACATGTAACCATCTAGCCAAACGGCCACTGCACCAATCTCTAATCCCCGAACATACACGTACGAATCAGAACATTCTAAAGCTGTGTACACAACCGATCACTTACATTGAAGTAGCACAAACAATAGCGATAATCCCATTCAATAAGCAGTTGACTATCGATCGACAGTCGATAGTCGAAGCCGAGCGGAGCGATGTCCATTGCAAGGCCGACACAATGCGATACAGTGAGCACTGGACCTAACCAAAGCAGCTTATGAAAGCAGTTTGGATACCCTTAGCAACAGATGATGAAATTTTGCAAATATGTTTTGATAATATTTTATTTTCTTGTTATTACTGCTTAAATGTACATGTTAGGTGTAGATAATTGTCATTATTGGTGCTGAATAGAATAATCAAGAAAGTCTTACAGCCAGTGAAAATGTAACTATCTCGAAACAGTTAATAACCTCAGCGTCAGTAACAAACAAAGCGTCAGGTAATCCAAAAAGGTTAAAAAAATCAGTTTTCTGTATTTAGTTCATTTAAAGCTTTGCACTTTGGAATATCTAAAATAGGAGGAGAGAGGATAAGGAATTTCCTTTTAAATGGTTTTAATAAACCAATAAACCTACATCACAAAACAATATAAAACTAAAAGCAATTACTTCAATAACAAGTCAACAAATTGCCTTAATCGCACCAGAACCAATAAAATAAAGTTACACACGAATAGATAGCGTTAAAATAAAGACATAACTCAAAGAACGGTAAAACCGAAAGGGTATTCGATATTAATTAACGTCGGCTCCACAGGCGACGAAGACTAATGCAAAGGCCTCCCGTAATGTATTTTTCCGAGGCGAAGTTGGACGAAACAAATGATAATCGGGAAAGAATGAAGTCAACATTAATGAGGTTTAATTAATTATAGGTCGTATACGAGAAATGGGTGGAGCAGTGTGGTAAGCAGCAGTCGTTATCGCTTTAAATGATAGGGGACTGGGATTGAACGGAGATTTGGGTGAAGATGTATGTATGTTTTTGTATTGTTTTCTTTGTTTTACAAAGGGAAACAGATATATAATACGCCCTCTTTGGCCCCTTATGTTGGACTAGACACGCCGTCTAGAGAATTATGTCTCTGCAAGTACTTGAGGTACATACAAAGTGAACAGTATACTGGAGAGGAGAGTGCAAGGAATTCCGTACGGCATTGAAACTTGATACCTTGAGCGACATCCCTTGAAGTCAATGTTGTTGTTCGCTTTATCCAAATATAGAATACGAAGTTTTGAAATATGTAACTAAGTAATAATAATGAAAAGTGGACAATTGAAGGCAGAGAGAAAGCAGGAGATTACAAACTTTCTTCGGCATTGGTTGATTAATAAAGTGAAACACAAAATTAAATATAAAATGGACTATAATACAATTGGTACTTATGGACATTAATAATGCCAGATCAACCCTTTTTTTGATGAAGTTGAACAACAAAACGGTTACAAATTGTACGTAAAATAGAAACAGAAACAAACAAAAGCAAAATATTCGAAAACTAAATCAAAATAACAAAACAATATCGCATTTATAACTCGAAGAGCGCTATCTAATCTGTGGCAGAAACTTTACAATGGACACCAGTGCCAACTTGATGGATGGCCAATGGGGATGTTTGTGACGTCAGCAGGGGAATCGTATGGCTCCGTTAAACGAGTGAAGTTTCTTGCCACGAAAATACTATTAGAGAAAGGAGATAATAAGTTGATTCGTGTAAAGTAGTATATAGGTACTTACTATATATTATTATAATGCGTGTCGAAAATAGTATTGCCTTATTATAAATAATAGCATCCATGTCAACTCAAAAAGTCGTATTTCGAGTTGTCAAATTACAACTTGAAAAAATCGCCTGGCGAGTTTCGTATGACATAATCGTGTTGGAGATTTTGTTTCTCGTTTGAGTGTAAATACAGGCTGATAATAGCATGGCGAGTCTCATCTGAACATTTTTTCTGTCTAGAATCTGTCCTCGTGTAAAAGAGGCTATCTTGTGTTTAATTCTTATCTACGCGCAATTCCTTAAAACTCCCAAATAAACCGCTGAAGGATTAGAGATAAAGGGCTTATTGTTACGTCACAATCATGGATGGGGCAGGATGAATCAATCTTCGAATTGTCTTTGCAGGGAAATGATTTTCCAATTATACCTAGCTGTATCTTTATAAATGATCCAAAGTGAAAATGTTGGAATGAATTTTCGATTTAAACAGTCTTGATTAATTTACTACAATTCATTTTCACGGTGTGGCTGTGGCACAATGTTGGGTTTATTGTGACTATACCTACTTATATGCGGAAGGTCTTTAGTGTTTCTGTAATTTTCTTACCCTTAAGTAAGATAATCGCCGTCGGGTAATCGCCATTGATCTTGGCCATACAAATCCGCATCGAGCGTGTTAGATTTTTAGTGTAACTATAGATGTGTATATGTATTTAGTCTGTAAACACTGGAAATAAAAGAATATTTGTATATAGGACTATGTAAAAGAAAAGCCATAACTTATTACAATATACCATATATTCTTTTAATATAGCAATTAATTAAGTATCAAATGCCAAAATTATGTATATAGTCTTATTTAAACCCTAAAATAGAGTATGTAGGAAATAGGAACTATAGAAAACAATACATGTTTATCAATCCGAAATTCATATTTTACTTATCTAACATAACATTTATATTTCATAACATTTACCTATTTACTTATCATTTAATAGATTAAATAATCATATTTATGTATCAAGTTTATCTAAACACAATAATTATAGTTACTTAGCTTTGTGGCAAGTAGTCCTTCACCGTCCGCGTCTCGAGCAAAAGTGCCGCTGTGACGGGTCGGACCGCTTTTATAAGGCGAATCCCCACTCCGTTTCAAACAAACAAACAACACGTGACGCCATTTGTGAGTCAAAAACTATGTGGGTATTTCTAATTATTTACTTAACGTATTTATAACAATATTTGCTTTATTATTTTCACAATATAATCAGAAATACATATTAATACAATACAATTAATCTAACACGGCCATTCTGATATGTACTTCGTTCCCTGAAGTACCTAGATTGATATTTATACCAGTACATTTATATTAATCATACAAACGTTAATTCTTAACAATAAGTAAATTACTTCATTAAACATTAGAACTTTTATCCGGCATCACAGTCTCACTTCTAACATTAAGCAGACATTGTGAGCACCCATACATAGTCTTATTTCTTCACAGTGAACATTGATCCTAATAACATTCGCTTAATCAAAGTATGTCTCACTTCTCACATTAAGTAGACATTTATTTCAAATATTCCAATAACATTTCTTTAGTATGTCTCACTTCTCACATTCAGTAGACATTTATTTCAAATATTCCAATAACATTTCTTTAATCTAATAATAGAATATACAATGGACCACTTTTCACATTAAGTGTATACAATACATAGATCTAAGCAAAGACTTACATAAAAAGTTAAACATTATTTGAAATAATATCTTAATTAATTCATTGACCCATTGTTAGCAAGTTCATCTGTCCATACACCTGGCCATAGTCTTAATTTATCTTTAGATACTACTATATTTCTGAAATTACCTCTTCTGAAATTACCTCTTCCTCTGAGAGCGTATCTATCGTGTGGAAGTACACAACTTATTTCATATGGACCCTTAAATCGGGGACTCAGCTTATCATGACGCCTATGTTCCTGATTTACGTAAACTACATTGCCTACTTCAAAAGATTTAGTATCCCGTCTTACCGAATCAAATCTGATTTTAAATTTAGTCGATTCATGTAGTAGTCGTTGATATGCTAATTCTCGATCTGCCCTTAAATCGATATTTGGTTCAGAGATATTAATTTCATCTAAATGGGCTTGGATGCTTGGTATGTTAGCATTACAACCGATGAGTAAATGAATCGGAGAGAAACCAGTCGATCTTTGGATAGTGGTATTGATAGACTGCTGAACCTTCCACAAACCGCTTGGCCAATCTGACGAACCATTACAAGTGGTGTTAAGCATATCAATGACGGTGGCTACATAACGTTCTACCTGGCCGTTTCCCCTTGGTGTGCCCGTAGCAATCATGTGATGCTCAATTTCCATTTCCCTTAATAGGGATATTACTTGATGTGAACTAAAGTTAGTACCTCTGTCAGTGATTATTTTTCGAGGTGTACCAAATAAAGTGACAGTGTCCCGGATTATGGGTACCAATTCTCGAGCTGTTTGACTTTTTAAGGGTTTTAATAGAGTGAACTTGGTAAAACCGTCTACTACAAGTAATATATATTTATATCCCTCGGACGTTTGAGAAAAAGGACCGGTGCAATCTAAGTGAATTGTATGGAATGGTACTGGAACCTTTTCAATAGGGTGTAGGAAACCTTGTTTCGGACCTGAATGCCCCTTTCTCTCTATACAGATTAGACAATGTTTGAGATATTTCCGAACGTAAGCTGCTATACGAGGAAACCAAAAGTGTTCCTGAAGTTTAGACAGTGTTTTATCGAATCCTGTATGACAGTTCTGATCATGAAAGAGCTGCAGTAAACCAAATCTACATCCCTTAGGTACATAAAGGTTGGGCTTGTCGGGTTGAGTTTTGTAATACAATAAATTATTTTGCAAAGTATATCGGTTTTCATCTAAATTCCCAGCTACTAGTTGACTTATTAAGTTTTGAGTTTCGGTATCATTTTGTTGAGCTACCTCCAGCCATGATTGAGGATTATCAATTAAATTAACCACATTAAGAGGATTTTCGTGTGAAAAGTTAATATTGCTTGAAGTTGATGGAATTGCGAGAGAGGAGGAATAGAGTCTGTTCTCAATATCGTTAGAAACTGATGCATTGACAGGATTTCGGCTAAGAAAATCAACGTGCCCAATGTATTTCCCCTTTTTATAGATAATTTCAAAGTCAAAGTCCTGCATAAATGCCCACCAACGGGCAACTCGTGGGGACAGATCTTTTTTACTCATGGTGGATTTGATGGAATTACAGTCTGTAAAGATTTTAAACCGAATCCCCAAAAGATACACTCTAAAATGCTTTAAGGCATTATATATCGCTAATGTTTCTAAATCATAGGAACAGTATTTTGATTCCACCGGAGTAGTTCTTTTACTATAATAAGCAACAACCCTCTTATTACCGTCAACTATCTGTATTAATATGGCACCATAGCCCAAGGAGCTGGCATCTGTATATAGTTCCGTAGGTAGTTTATGATCAAAAACAGATAATAAAGGTTTGCTTGATAATTGTTTTATAACATAATTTCTAGCTTCGATTTGTTCAAGACCCCATTCCCATCTCTGCCCGTTTTTTGTTAATTTACTGATAGATGCTGTTCTAGAAGAAAAATTTGGGATGAACTTTCGAAAATAGCTAGCAAGACCCATGAATTGTCGAACTTGTTTGACGTTACATGGGGCGGGAGAGTTAACTAATGCAGCTATCTTTGTTTCACTTGGCCTCACACCTTCCGGCGATATGTGCCTACCCAAATACTCAATAGTATTAACAAAAAATTTACTTTTTTTTAGGTTAATAACAAATCCGGACGAATACAGTGCCTGAACAGTTTTATCAAGATAATCTAATCCTTCATCTATTGTTGAAAAAGGAATAAGTATATCATCTATGTATACTAACACAAACTTTAAATGTTGTACGGCTTTTGTAATGGCTCTTTGAAAAACTGCGGGCCCATTACATATGCCAAATGGCATTTTTAAAAATTCATAGTGCCCGTTAGGTGTCACGAATCCGGTATACTTTATTGAGTCGGGTGAAACTGGAATTTGGTAGAATCCATTTTTCATATCTAATGAGATGAAATATTTAGCCTTACCGAGCCTATCAATCTGGTCTTCAATGAGAGGGAGTGGATATCTGTCTTTTTCTAGAATTTTGTTTAACGATCTAAAATCAATACACATTCTATCACTTCCGTCTTTTTTTCTTACCAATATGACAGGACTTGCAAAAGGCGAGTCACTCTCACGAATAATTCCTTTGTCTAATAGTTCATGTATTATTTTATCTACTTTTTCCTTTTCAACCGGAGCCAGTCGATAGGGTCGATAAGACACAATCTTATTTTCTTTAGAACGCAAAATTAATTCACCAGTTCGCACCGTGCCCACCTCACTAAGAACTGATGGATATCTATCGAAAATTTCTTCTATTCTCTTTTGTAACTCAAATGGCAAGTGTTCTATTTTCGAAGTTAACCCACATAATTCAGGTGACGAGGTTACCAAGTTTACTTCGGTTCCTACTTCACACGACTTTCGTGATAACCGACAACCGGATGAATCGGTAACGATTTCTATATCTGGATAATTTACAGCGTTTCTACCTATAAGAAGATCGTAACGGATTGCGTTGTCCCTGACCACATTAAAATCAAGATCTAAACTTATATCCTCAAATTGAACGATTACAGAAATTAAAGCAAACACATGTATTTTGTTTTGTCCCAAACCACCTACATACATAGATATTGGTGAAAGATGGCAGCCTATTTTTTTAGCAATTGATTCTTTGATTAAACTGCAATTTGCTCCTGTGTCAATTAAAGAACTTATCACCACTCCATTGACACAAACTGGGGTGAGATTTAGTTCGGTTTTTCTAAAAAATTTACTTCTTTAGTAGGAACTGTAATTAAAGAGGAAGATTCTTTTCTTAGTTTATGAAAACACACAGATTCTGTATGGCCCAGTTTTTTACAGTATGTACAAATTTTTATTTGTGGCATATTTTGCTTAGGAGCCGGTGGGGTTTGATTAGTTATTGGTGATTGCTGGGACTGAGATTGTTTAATTTTAGAACATTGTGCTTGCACATGCCCAACCTGATCGCAAAGATAACATTTCTTTTCGGTACTAAATCTGGCTCGTTTAACCCCACCGAATCCTGAACCATTATTCTTATCACTATTTTCTAATAAACGTTTCTTAGACTTCGTGTAAGTAGACAGCAGTGTGATTAGAGCAGAAGTTGTTTTGACTTCGCTATTTAAGGACGCCATTTTTACACCAATATCGTCAACGCCTCCACAGACTAATTCTATAAGCTGAGTCTCGGTGAAAGAGATTTTAGTGTTGCGTAATAATCTTAATTTTTCTCTGACATATTCACCATATGATTCGGATGTATCAGATGTGTACAATACGGCCTTTGTAAGTTTTTCAGAGAGGTTTTTCTTTTCAGGGTACGTGTCAATTATATCCCTTCGAAAATTTTCCCAAGATCTACCTTCGAATGGTTCCCACGATTCAAACCAAGATATTGCAGAACCCTTCAGGGCTTTACCTGCTTTTGCTGCAGTTTTAATGCTGCTCCACTGGAGGTCCTTGGCGAGAGTCTCAATGCTGTCACACCAGCTCGCTGCTCCGCAGTCATTTTTGTCAGGGTCGAATACTGGTAGCGCGATGTCGTCATCGTTTGAGTGAGGCTTGGAGACGGCATCCCGTATTGCTGTGAGAAGAGTTGCGACAACTTCAGCGTCCATCCTAAAACATAAGAAATATAAATAATTGTGAACTAGAGAAATCCCACTTCTGATGTTAGATTTTTAGTGTAACTATAGATGTGTATATGTATTTAGTCTGTAAACACTGGAAATAAAAGAATATTTGTATATAGGACTATGTAAAAGAAAAGCCATAACTTATTACAATATACCATATATTCTTTTAATATAGCAATTAATTAAGTATCAAATGCCAAAATTATGTATATAGTCTTATTTAAACCCTAAAATAGAGTATGTAGGAAATAGGAACTATAGAAAACAATACATGTTTATCAATCCGAAATTCATATTTTACTTATCTAACATAACATTTATATTTCATAACATTTACCTATTTACTTATCATTTAATAGATTAAATAATCATATTTATGTATCAAGTTTATCTAAACACAATAATTATAGTTACTTAGCTTTGTGGCAAGTAGTCCTTCACCGTCCGCGTCTCGAGCAAAAGTGCCGCTGTGACGGGTCGGACCGCTTTTATAAGGCGAATCCCCACTCCGTTTCAAACAAACAAACAACACGTGACGCCATTTGTGAGTCAAAAACTATGTGGGTATTTCTAATTATTTACTTAACGTATTTATAACAATATTTGCTTTATTATTTTCACAATATAATCAGAAATACATATTAATACAATACAATTAATCTAACAAGCGCATGCCGCGCCGCTGTTCAGTTTCATAGGAAATATTTAGTATCTAAAATATGAATATTTGAAAAAAAATCACAACTATAAATATGAATAATAAAATATCTGTCTGTCTGTTCATACAAAAAAAAATCATGAGAATATCTTAAATAGTTTGAAAGTAATATAGTTTTTTATGCTCTGGCCAGACACTGGTGCCGATTCCCGTGTTCACAAACTTAACTAAATTTAAGTTCAGTGCGTCTTTTTCTTTCTATTTCATTAAGAAAAGGACAGAAGATAAATTTTAGTTTAGTCCTGTCAAATTAATCAGCGCCTGTCACTACTCTGTACAAGTTTAGACGTGATTAAAAACTTGCCTACTAAAATTACGTCAATTTACGTCAAGCGCTGATTCATTTGACAGGACTAAATTAAAATGTATCTTCTGTCCTTTTCTTAATGAAATAGAAAGAAAAAGATGCACTGAACTTAATTTTAGTTTAGTTTGTGAACAAGGGAATCGGCGCCATTACATCCTGAATTTATTTCATAAAGTATTTTACTACAATACCTAAATATTCACAGATAGAACTGATGTGTACGCATTCTAGTAACATGCATAACTTACTTGCATTATATGAAGGCATAATAACAGATTTTAATATCACTAAAATCATATATCTGCGCCTTAATTGTTCCATCTAGTTTGATCATTCGATTTTGTTTAAGCTAAAGATTTCCTATTCACGTTAGCATAACCATAGCTTAATCAGCCTATAATGATCCCACTGCTGGTACACAGGTCTCCTCTCCGTGAGAGGGAGTGAGCCGTAACCTACCACTTGGGCCCAGTGCGGGTTGGTGGATGTCACATGTAATGCATGCACATATTTAGTTCTAGGACATGCCGGTTTCCTCACGATGTTTTCTTTCACCGTTTTGAGAGCAGTGTCTGGTGATAAAATAATTTACACAAAGTAAAGTGCCTGCCTTTTTTTTTTTTTAAGGTGGGAAATCATCAAATAACTTCTCCCGCTCTGGGTGGAGCGGGAGGGTGTGTCAGACTCTTACTGACTAAAACCCACCCGTATTCCTTCCTGTTGCCTGTGTTGCGGGGGCCTCGGTGACCTATAAGTACCTTCCCGCGACCCCGGCAGGCATCGGCCCTAGTGGACCCCTACTTTGTGCTGATGACATCTGTTTGAGGCGCGCGTGGAATACGACGCGCCGTCGACCCGGGCCTGGTCCTTACCGGACGGTGAGCTACCCATTGCTCACCGTCCGCAAGCCCGCGCCTACGGTGGCCGGAAATCCGCCCGGGATTCCCGACGCCCTGGGCGTCTCCTGCGGCGGCTAGGGGCGAGAGGGCGCGAAACTTGCCTTTCCCTCAACCGTCCCGCCTCCTCCTTCGCGAGCATTACTGCTTCGCAGAAGGAGGTGACGGCTGCCCATGCCCTCTCGCTCCGTACCATGGCCTGAACCAGGGCCGGACGCGAGAGGTCTCTGCCGCCGATCGCCTCCACGAGGACACGGCGGTGCTCTGCCCAAGCCGGGCAGACCTCCACCGTATGCTCCACCGTGTCCTCTGGGCGATCCACACAGTGGTGACACCCGGAAGTGCCTGCCTGGGTTTGGACCTAGGACATACAACTCGTAAGTCGCGGCCGTTTCTACTGGGCCACCACTGCTCCAGCCACGTTAAGTGATCCATATTTGTTTCACTAAAATTCTCTATTCAAAACGTCGATTTATTAAGCAACAGCGACTCACCCCAGCTTCGCCCGGTTTTTACGACTTGACGAACATCGATACTTCTTTATTATGTATGTAAGTAAATATCAATGTATTACATATACAGATACACGTTCTGGAATTGAAATAAAAACTCTAAGTGATGGCGACAACCACACCAAAATTCATTGCGTATTTAGGAAGATCAACGCGGTCATAAGTTAAAGTAACTCTTTTGAAGGCTCATTGCCAAAGCTCGTACACGGGCAATCTATGGGTCAATTAAGTACCAAGAGATCTCTGGATGCCCAGGGAGGTAACCATCACCTCTTATAGCAGTATTATTTCAATATTACTTCAGCGTGAGAAAGAGATGGAGCTATAAGTCTTGTATAGCTCCATTACTTTCCCACTGTGAAGTAATATTATAATAATATTGCTATAAGAGGTGATGGTTACCTCCCTGCGCATCTAATATAACAATGCTTTCAGGATGATGTTGAGGCTGCCTCGTTATTGTAGCGCGTCGGAAATGTTTGCGCAAGCCCGCACTGACGGCTTCTATGCCATCTGGCTTATACCTACGCAAAAAAACTGCGTCGGTTCTGAGGAAAGTGAGGGGCAGTCGGAACAGCATCCTGAAAACTGTAGCCGGGAGCTTCGGCTCTCCGATTGTACAGCAGTTTGTGCGGAGGTTGATTTTTACTAACACTAGGCAATAAGTTACTTTTTGTATGTTACTAACACTATATGGATATTTGATGTCCGAAATAAACTGATTCTATTCTATTCTATGCTATAAAGATACATGAATTTAATTTAGAATACCTAGGTATGTGGGTATATATTCTATCAATAGCAATATCATCAACTGATCTCCAAATCTTTTGCATATTAAAGTCGATAAAGGTTACGCTATAAGTAAATAAATAGGTACTATGGCTTCCAATGCGTTGGTATTACAAGAAGGTTGGAATGTAAATTATATTTTTTGCAAGTAATTACTTATTGAATTACGAAACTTCATCAACAATTATTCAAACATCATTAAAGGCTTGATTAATATTCTTGAATACAGAATCACAATTATTCGCAGCCTACAGTAATTATTGCCTCGTGCAAGCGCCTATTTATTAGTGAATAGCACCGAGCCGCGTTATAATTGCGGCGCAAGTTTTTGTAGGCGCTTTCGACACGCATCTGAATCAGATTGCGATAATGACCTTTTGTAGCATAGAACAATATGTTTTGTAATTAGAGCTTAAAGCAAATAAATATTTTATGAACTAGAGTTCGTAGAAAGGATACTTATTTTCATCGTCATCTGCCTAGCCTTTTCCCAACTATGTCGGCTTCCAGTCTTACCGGATACAGCTCAATAACAGTATTTTACATGGAGCGACTGCCTATCTGACCTCTACAACCCAGTTACTAGGTAACACTACACCCCTTGGTAAGACTGGTTGTCAGACTTTCGAGCTTCTGACCACCCGTTACGACTGTCAAAGATCTACAAATGACATCCGGGACCAACAGCTTAACGTGTTTTCCGAGGCACGGAGGGGTCTTAGTATGTAAAGATGGTCACCCATCCACGGACCAACCGCGGCATGCGTAGCTTAACCTGATTGATCGACCCGTGCGGCTGTTATTACTTAGCCACTTATGAATTTATGAATTTTCAAGATAAATAAAAGGGGGCTTCCCCTTTTATTAATCAGAAAATTCATAATTACTATTTTTCAATGAAGGTATTTTTGAATTCGTTAAATTCATAGTCGCTGCGGCCATGTTAAGTGGTGCTTTAATTATTTCAGACAACAACAAAATTTTGCCTAACAAAAAGGGAGAAAGTAAAAAGAAAGCCTCATTGCGTGCCTTTACACGTTTTATCATTGTTTATTTTTTATTTAAATTCACACAATGGCGACGAAATTCCCACATGAACCGCCGAAAACACCATTTGTTTTTCCTAAGTCCAAGTCGTTAATTTCCTAATTACAGTTTCAAAATAAAAGCGTGTTTTTGTGCGGAGGCGTCCCTTCCGTGGGGCGTACAATCCCGGCCGGAAGGTTAATGGAAGAAAAAATACGCTGTACAAATTTGCATAACATTTTTCTCTGTCTTCTACCAAAATTAAGTCCTCTGGCCCTGCATCGACTTTGTTTAAATTACTGAAGTGAATTCCGTGATTCGCTTGTAATATTCAATTTTATGTTTGCCCCTGCTTTTCTTTCTTTTTTGCTCTGAATTCTTTTGGATTAATATTTTTTTCTGCTAAAGCTTGCGGCGACATTATTTGCTAACTCTGTTTATGCTTACATTTTACTAAATAAACGCGCGGTTTCGCGATCTGCTTATTTAAATGTTTTGTAATGTTTCTTTTTAGTTTAAATTTGTTTTTCTTTACTCATTTAATCAAGATTAAGGATACAGTTGCCTGCCTAATAAATAGAGTTGCTATGAATAACGTGAAACCGCTGCCTGTTTATTTTAGAATGACTTTGGAATTCAATTTCTGAATCTATTCAAGTGTAGATTTGGTAAAAGAATGAGTGTATCATATCCTACCTATGATCCTATCGACACTACGAAGTACGGATGATAATAAATAACTAACTGAGTGTTAGAGGAAGTTATCGATATAGTCGGGCAAGTTGAACCTGGCGTAGGCCCTGTGGGAAATCTGCAATCTTGGCCTTCCGCTAACAAAGTTTTCAACTAAAATCCTATTGTGTTCTCTGTCGTGGGGGAGTATACTTGGTTAGTACTATGAAGACTTGAAAGTTGATGGCAAACCACGTTATCTGAAGCAGCCTGTTAAAAACTTGCTAAGTAGCTCTGATTAATTAGGCGAGAAAGTTCCAAAGACGTGTGAGATTCCCGTTTGTAATACGCTTTTTGGGAAGTTTTGGGGATGAGGGTTTTACACTTAGACCTACTCAGGTACTAACTAATCAGAGGAAACGTAACTTGTAGGTAAATGTGAAATTAAACTTTCTGCTCATGTGTTCATATCAAGAAAATCGACTTAGACAGACTTACTAACGTCTGAGCTGACTTTCTGAAAATTGCGCCATATAACACACATAAACACAAACATAACATCACGCCTTGTTACCCCGAAGGGTTTGGCAGAGGTGTACCTATAGTACACCCACATTTCGCCAGTTATGTTGAAGTCCCATGTAATAGGGGGTGAGCCCATTGACATCAACCGGGCACAAATCCAGACTGGTCTGCTACTGAGAAATTCCAAATAGAAAAACCCGATAACACTTTGCCCAACCCGGGTATCGAACCCAGGACCTCATGCTTAGCAGTAGCGCTTGCGACCACTAGACAAACGATGCAGTCAAATAATTAATTGCGTCCTATAATACTTTAATTTAGACACTTATTCAAATGAAATAATTTGATTGTAGTCTCATTTCTGGAAGCGTAAGAATGCCCGTTTTCACTAACACTAATAACATATAACCGAAATCCTAAATAAAAGCGCGCTCTTTTTTTTTGGGTGGGAAATCATCAAATAACTTCTCCCGCTCTGGGCGGAGCCGGAGGGTGTGTCAGACTCTTACTGACTAAAACCCACCCGTATTCCTTCCGTTGCCTGTGTTGCCAGGGGCCTCGGTAACCCTTTAGTACCTTCCCGCGACCCTGGCAGGCATAGGCCCTAGTCGACCTCTACATTTGTGCTGACGACATCTCTTTGAGGCGCGCGTGGAATACAACGCGCCATCGACCCGGGCCTGGTCCTTCCCGGACGGTGAGCTACCCATTGCTCACTGTCCGCAAGCCCGCGCCTACGGTGGCCGGAAATCCGCCCGGGATATCCGACGCCCAGGGCGTCTCCTGCGGTGGCTAGGGGCGAGAGGGCGCGAAATTTGCCTTTCCCTCAACAGTCCCGCCTCCTCCTTCGCGTGCATTACTGCTTCGCAGAAGGAGGTGACGGATGCCCATGCCCTCTCGCTCCGTACCATGGCCTGAATGCGAGAGATCTCTGCCGCCGATCGCCTCCACGAGGACACACCTGTGCTCTGCCCAAGCCAGGCATACCTCCAACGTATGCTCCACCGTGTCCTCCGGGAAAAGCGCGCTCTTGGATTTTCAACGCTCATCACTGGAAATTGAAAGTAGTAATTTAGACTGTTCCAACTGCAATTACAGCCATTGAACAATTAATAAGTATGAACTTACCTCGATCCAGTTTAGTGGAATATACTCGTAGATCTAGCTACGACTCGTAGGATTAAAAGTAAGCAACATGAAACGTGTGATCTTTATTAAAAAAAAACCAATAGGAGCAAGATCCCCAACCAATAAGCTCCCTCTACAAATATCAAAAATATTAGAGTGTGAAAAAAAAACAAATCAGTTCTTATAAAAAAATCTTGATAATAATGTCTGAGCGAAGGGAGCCAGTGAATGATCTCTAAATGAATAGGGTCTGCCAAAGAACAAAGCAATGCTGGATTAGAAATCGTAATAAACGCAGAGACGTCTCATTTTTACTACAACTGTGAAGATAACAGCTCAGTTGGTCCAGACATCAAAGATGAAGTAGGCACTTAAATGGTAATAACATTCTTTAGAAAAAAAACAAAAATTATTTATTAGGAAAAAATGAAATGCCTATCTACATTCTTGTTAGTAAATTGTTAAATTCTTGTTTTCGTAAAAATAGAGTCTAGAGATCACTAACGCCTCTTAAATCTCCACTAATATTAGGTATAAAGAGGCAAAGTTTGTGAGTTTGGATTTAGGAGGTAATCTCTGGAAGTACTGATCTGATTTCGAAAATTCTTTCACTTCAGGAAGCAGATTAAGCTACACTATTATATCGAGTGCCATAGGGTATGTATTATTACAGTTGACTACGACGCGGGCGAGGACGCCGACAGAAGCAAGTTACTAAATATTTCAAAACTTATTCTCATGGGAACTGAAGCACTACCCCAAACACTTTCCTGGTAAAAGGACAACAGTAAAACATAATGACATTATCACCCTTCATCTACATAAATAGGTCAAGCCACCTACGATTCTCATACGCGATAACTAAACCATTTTATTAAACAAACACATGCATCGTACTATAATGATCTCATAACCCTCATTAATAACGACGATACTAATTCCTATATGACCTTTGTTTACCCTTATTACCCCTTGCCGTGCGATTTGCCACAGAATAGATAGGTACAGAAGGTTAGGTTAATACAGCAAGCGAAAATGCACGTACACATATACACGCTTCACGTACAATGAGCGTGCACTCGCGACTGGCAGTCGTTTGAGAGAGTTTGATCTCATCTGTGTACGCGTCCAATGTCTGTTCCAAAAGTATCTGCTGAAATTTTAAACAAATCGGTCAGGTTAAATGTAGTCCTTTGGGCATGTTTGCCGAAGCTAGCGTCGACTGATTCTATGCAACGATGCGTAAGCGGAACGCATCTCTGGTGCGCAGGGTGCGCGAGATGATGGTCGCAGACAGGCTCGACTATCCATACCTATATTAGACCTACAGTGACTTGCACGTCACCTACAGTCGTCGGTCACTAATGTAAGTGTTGATAGTGCGGTGGTTTTTGTATTGTATTGTAATGTAATGTAAATGTATTGTCTGCTGTGTGTGTAATGTATTAAATATTGTGTATGACTCACGTAACTTGAGTGAATAAATGAATAATAATAAATTCTTACTCAATTATTTACTAACGGGAATTAATAACACATTCATGTGTATTTAGAAGGTTTTAATGCTATATCTCGCCACGTTTTCCAAAAAATATTGTTGGAATAGGTCGATGATTTTTTTAATTACATTTTAATAATAGTTAAGTATATTATTAAATTGTAAGTTGAAATACCATCGACGAAAATTGATGTTTTACATTAAGAGCGTGTGTTCTAAAAGTTGGCAACGTTGCAAATAGCTGACAAATATTAAACTGATTTTATTAATTTGTTAATATTACTGTATAGAAGTATGAAATATCGCTAACTAGTGTCCTAAAATATTAATAATGAATTGCAATTATTACACTGAATTGGATGTTGTAATTGTTTTAGGTATAAAAAGGGCATTTGGAAAATTTCCAAAACCTTTTTTTACATCTAAAACTAAATATTCGGTGTTACGATACTAATTATAGCATTTCATAATAGATATTTTACATATTTCACTAGTCAACGATATTTCATATTTTCATACAGTAAAATTACCGAATTAATCAAAACAGCGAAACATTTGACAGCCATTGGCGACGCTGCCCACTTTCAGAAAGCACGCTCTTATCCTCGATTGTCAAATGAAAAACATCTTCAGGGTAACTTAAAATTATAATTTTAGGTTTGAGTATTCAAATAATATAATCAAATTAAAGCACTCAGTTTGTAAGTTGCACTACAAATCGGCATCCACACTGTTTTCTGATCCATTTCTTTACATTTTCATCAAATATGTGTGCGTGCGCCTGTCTTTGATGATATAAGGCGCCGACCTTCTATACCTATCTATGTTGTGGTCTTGCGAAACGGAGCAAACTCGCGATAAGGCGTGATACGAATCGTACCAAATCAAACGCTCCCTCGACGCAAGCAGCGATTTGGCGTACTACAAAATATGGCCGCGATACGAAATACGTTTACAGTGCGTTTGGGAATTTTTCTTGTTACCTTTAGATTATATCTTCCACGGGCATGTTAGCAATTACGTTTTTCGTTTAAGGGTGTCTTCGGATGAGAAGAGCGGTCGTTAATGTTGTTATGTTGCTTGTATACCGTAATACTTATGCGTAGATTCTGATTTTTATCTTCATACTGTGTGTAGTCAAAATTATACTTGATCATAATCAGCCTGTAATAATATTCCTGCTGTTAGGACCTAGACTTAATGCCAGTGAGAAGGACTACCATAATCTACATAGATCAAACGCGGTTTAGTGAATGTCACGTCCTGCATTTTAAGTTCTGAGGACCGGTATTCAAAAGCTTTGGTGGAAAATATAGGGAGGAATTAAAATACTCGGGTTATTGGTCAAAATTTTCAAATATTCTGTATCTACAGTATCAAATTAAATTTACAAATATTCTGTATATACAGTATCAAATTAAATTTACAAATATTCTGTATCTACAGTATCAAATTAAATTTACAAATATTCTGTATAAACAGTATCAAATTAAATTTACAAATATTCTGTATCTACAGTATCAAATTAAATTTACAAATATTCTGTGTCTACAGTATCAAATTAAATTTACAAATATTCTGTATCTAGAGTATCAAATTAAATTTACAAATATTCTGTGTCTACAGTATCAAATTAAATTTACAAATATTCTGTATCTACAGTATCAAATTAAATTTACAAATATTCTGTGTCTACAGTATCAAATTAAATTTACAAATATTCTGTATCTACAGTATCAAATTAAATTTACAAATATTCCGTATCTACAGTATCAAATTAAGTTAGCAAATGAAACTCTGCAGGCGTGTTGGGTATCTATTTATCTAAATAAGACAAAACAAAATTTACTTGAAATATGAGTTTAAAAAATCGACATAAAAATAAATATTAAAAACTGGCCAAGTGCGTGTCGGACCACGCACAATGAAGGGTTCCGTAGTTGGGAAGTTCGGATAAATTTATCCCAAAAACAAACTTAACATTGTAGTCGAAAAACATGTTCTCCCATAAACTGATATATGTCACGGTCAATTCTCCAACTGCAAATTTAAGTTGGTCGACTATTACTCGTTAACTTGTAAATCCTACTTGGATGTTATAGTTTTCCTTTTAATTTTATTATATGTACTACTGCCATGAATTTTTTCACATCTCCATAAATAACCATTTAACTGAAAGGGGGGGGGGGGTACAAGACTAACAAAAAATTTGCACTTTAATGCTTAATACGTACTCAAGCAGATTATTCAATCGAAAAGTGGTATTCACAGACCCACAATATTGAACAAGATGAGAAAAAAAATAACATTACGTGCAAGGGAGATACCCTATTTTTTTTTCCAATATTTTATTTCAGCACTTTATCGGCGTGATTAATATGTATACATAAGCCAAATTACAGCTTTCCACGAAGAAAGCGTACCTGAGCTACAGCGCGCGGGGACAGAAAGACAGACAGACAGACAAACAGACGGACATGGCGAAACTATAAGGGTTCCTTGTTCACTACGGAACCCTAAAAAAAACAGATTTTCTCTACTTTATCGCGATTAGATATCGATGACCATCACGTTTGTGGAGTTTTGCTAGCTAATTTAATTTGACCCTGTAATGTACATACTCCACCATTAAGACGCTGACAACACCTAAACCGCGGACACTGTCAGATTTCATAGAAAAGAAAGAGAAGCGCGATGACACAACGCTTGAAATTTATTGCAAAATATGAAGCAATTATCTATTTACTCAAAATTGAGTAGAGTAATCGAAAATAAAAAACAACCAAGTTCTGCATTCAAATAAGACGTTCTTGTTATTAATTAAATACGTAGCGTATGTTGATATGTAATGCAGATATTTTGGATTAAAACTCGAGGTAAGACGTTAGTTTAACGTTAGTTTGCATTCAGATTTTTTTTCAAAACGTGTTTTGGTAACAACCAAGTTCTGGGAAATATGTTCAAAATTAACATATTTTATTTCCGCTACCACAAACTATACAGATTTGGCAATTTTTTTTCTTAAGAGAAGCCTATTTTGGTCAATTGGGTCTTGTCAGCGCCTTAACTGCTTGCATCCCCACGAGGACCGATATAGGTCAGGTAGCAGTCGGTTGTCCTAAGTTTCTACCTGGTATTCGGTTTCCGTGTCCAAATAAACAGTATCGTCTCGTCACTAAAGGGGTCTCTACGTTAAGTTTTGCATACAAACGCTTAGGTATTGACAAAGTTAGGAGAGTAGAGGTACTTAGCTGTAGCTTGATCTTATCAATTACAACCATGTACAGTGCTTCTATTTTCTTAATGTCTCTCGGCAATCATCATATTTCCGAATACAAACGAAAGCATAATTCCATGTCCATCAATTATTAGATTTATCGTGTATAATAATTTGAATTCAGTTGCGACGAGCAACTGACAGAAATCCGACCATTGACGAAACACGAAGTTTCTCGAGAGACATTAAGAAAATAGAAGCACTGTCAGAAGTTATAGGAAGGCTTTTTTCACAATTAAAGAAATGTTTATAGGTTTTTCTATTAGGGTACCTTCTCAGCAGTAGCTCGGAATCAAGATTTTTTGAGGCATGCCACCTTATAAGTATAAATATATATACTTATACGATATAAGTATAAGGCGAATAATAAATTTATTGTACCTACTATACGCAGGCTTTTTTTTTTGGATGGGAAATCATCAAATAACTTCTCCCGCTCTGGGCGGAGCGGGAGGGTATGTCAGACTCTTACTGACTAAAACCCACCCGTATTCCTTCCGTTGCCTGTGTTGCGGGGGCCTCGGTGACCGATAAGTACCTTCCCGCGACCCCGGCAGGCATCGGCCTGGTGGTCCCCTACACTTGTGCTGGCATCTCTTTGAGGCGCGCGTGGAACACGACGCGCCGTCGACCCGGGCCTGGTCCTTATCGGACGGCGAGCTACCCATTGCTCAACGTCCGCAAGCCCGCGCCTACGGTAGCCGGAAATCCGCCTGGGATTCCCGACGCGATTCTCCTGCGGCAGCTAGGCGCCCCTAGCTGAGGGGCTATACACCGGCTGTGGTGGATTATAGCCCAATCCCTCTCACAGAGAGGAGGCCTGTGTCCCAGCAGTGGGAACTTTACAGGCTGATTATACTTATGCTTTACACCGGTTGTACCCCTTCGGGTAAAAAAGGCGTAATATTATTAAGGCAGGTCTCTCTATTTTACCACCTGCATAGAACGGTTTTGCGCGTGGTAAGTACTTGCATGTTTGAAATCTATAACATATTAGCCGCTTTTTGTGTCTGTCTGTGTGACTGCGTTGTTCTTCTAAACTGCACAACGGATTTTGATGAGGTTTTCACAATATTTAAGAGAATTTATTCTGGAAGGTTTATATATTCACATAAAATTTTATATCATGCTTTGTTTCTCCGAAGGGTTGGGCAGAGGTGTACCTGTAGTACACCCACATTTCTCTAGTAATGTTTCAGTCCCATGTAATAGGGGGCGAGCCTATTGCCATCAACCGGGCATAAATCCAGACTCCGGGTTGCTACTGAGAAATTTCAGATGAAAAAAAACCAATAACACTTTACTCGACCCGGGAATCGAAACCAGGACTTGATGCTCAGCAGTAGCGATTGCGACCACTAGACCAACGAGGCTATAATATAATCAGAAACTTACATAATAGGGTCTTACACCCATTTTTAAAAAGTGTCTTAATTAAATTTTATAGTGCTAATATGCCCAAAAAAAATCACAAAATTTTTATTCAATCGATAAGTGCCATAAAAATGCATTTAAATTTTACATTTTCAAATTTCGCGCGTAGTATGACGAAAACGATGGACGCAGTGGACGCCATGTTGCTCTGTGGTCATGACGTCACTTGGCTAGTAAACAAATGCGCTGATCTACTATCTATCAGTTGACAGTTGACACGTTTTAGTTTACTTAGCGTTATGACGTAATAACATAGCGGCTACTATTTCATGGTGTTTTTTAACAGATTAGAAAACCTGAAAACGTTGAATTGAATTTTAAAATTTATTTTGTTATTTTATGAACTTAAAGTAACATTTTCCGACTCCTTTCTGCCTAAACTATCTCAATAATCTATTTATAGATTTTTTCTCGTATATAGTAAAATACCCTATTATATAACTTGCAATATAAGCTTACATTTATTAAAGAAATCAAGATGTTTTAATAATTCCTAAAACCGTGCGAAACAACGGTAGTGATATATATAATAAAGCACTGAATATTATTTCACATGCCGTCTAACTTCCGTAACTTAACCATAAATTGGGGTTCCCCTGAACTGGTGTTCTCACCCCAAAATTAATTTTTCACTAATTAATTAGTTTATCCAGTTCAGGAGGGTGTTTATTCGCTACCTAATCATATTAATAATACAATCAGGTTATTTTAGTCACGTTAGCTGTTTCGTCAGAGTATTCACCATGAACAGTTACTACAATGAGCATTCAAATCCAAAGTAGGTAGGTACATTTTTGCTAAGTAAGGTGAAACCGGAAATAATACATATTATTATTGTCTTATATTCTTAGAATATCGTCTGTGGTAATTGATTTTCCGTCGTCCTTGGAACATTTCTAATGTCAGAAATGTGTTCTTAAATTAACACAAAACTGACCGAAGATAATTTTCTATGATACTCCTGCTTATTATTTAAGGTTTGTGCACTTATGCAGTTAAGTACTAGGACGCCTTTTTCGTCTGAGATATATCAATATTCAAATCCCCTTGCTTATCGTTAACATTTTTCATATTTTTTTTCTTTTGCACCTTACCACATGGAACTAGTTATGTTTAACTGAAGAAATGTGTGTGTACTACAGATATACCTGCCTAAGCCTTCGGGAATTACAGGCGTGATACTATTGTGTGTTTTGTATGGCTCTGCCTCTTATTTTATACAATAGCAGTCTTATTTCATATAACTATCCACATTTCATATCACATGCTTTTCATGTAATAGACAATAGTGTCTTCAAAATATGTCTTTTTTTCTTTTTTTTTTTATATTGGCACCTTGTAGTTATTTTCTTAACTTGTTAAGCCGCGCGACACCGATTCGGAGTCAAACAATAGAGAATCAATTAAGTCTCATTAGCCGTCCTTGACCAATTAATATTCATGTCATTTATGGTGATTTTTATGTTTGGTGACTAAGATAAATAGATAGATGCATAAATCATTTATTTGGTACACAGTTTTGTCCACCAAATAAATGATTTATGTATCTATTTATTTATTTATTTCCTTTGAATCACATTAGATATTATCTATACATCATCACATTAGATATATCTATTAGGGAGTGTTCTTTTTAAACCAACTTCAATAAAGGATTCACATTCTTCTATGTTCGTCTGTATGTTTATTTTTAAATGTATATTCATAGATATTTTCGTCAATTATGAACCGATTTTGGTAATTATTTTTCTATTTGGTAGAATAAGCTTTCGCCGTAGTCTGACATAACTTTTATTAATTTTGCTTGTGAAGTTTTCGAATCAGCTTCAATAATACGTATTTTTCACACTTAGTCTATGTGGATGATGTCTTTATAACTTCCTGTCACTGTTATTTACATAGCAGTTAGTGGTAGACTCACCTCCTTCTGCTAAGCAGTAATGCTCGCAAAGGAAGAGGCGGGACGGTTGAGGGAAAGGCAAATTTCGAGCCCTCTCACCCGTAGCTGCCGCAGGAGACGCCCTGGGCGTCGAGAATCCTGGGCGGTTTTTCGGCCACCGTAGGCGCGGTCTTGCGGACGGTGAGCAATGGGTAGCTCGCCGTCCAATAAGGACCAGGTGCGGGTTCACGGCGCATTGTGTTCCACGCGCGCCTCAAAGAGATGTCAGCGGAAGTGTAGGGGTCCACTAGGGCCGATGCCTGCCGGGGTCGCGTGGCAGTCCAAAAGGCTTAGCGAGGCCCCTGGCAACACAGGCAATGGAAGGAACACGGGTGGGTTTTAGTCAGTAAGAGTCTGACACACCCTCCCGCTCCGCCCAGAGCGGGAGAAGTTTTTTGGTAATTTCCCACAAAAAAAAAGGTAGTGGTAGTCGAATGTATGTAGGTAGAATTTTTTTTATTTTTCTCTTTTTAGTTATGGTGCCTTCCTAAAAATAAAAAAAAATCAAACGACTTACAAAAAAAACCCTCCTTCTGGGGCAGTCGGATAAAAAGCAATACAAAGTGAAAAATAACTTTAAGGCTCCTACGTACTGGCGCGACTTGTCGCGCGACGCGACGCGACACAAAGACACCGCGTGTAGCGCTACAAGCGGTGCCTTTGTGTCGCGACGCGTCGCGCGACAAGTCGCGCCAGTATGTAGGAGCCTTTAATTTCGGAAGTCAGTTGCAAAAAACGAAGTTTAAGTAATTTTACACTCGGTTGTTTATCTTTGTAAAAAGTTTTTTTAAACAATAATAAGCTTAGATATTTTACGACCCAGCGAGTATCCATAAAAAGATCACCCACCCGAAGTAGTAAGTATACCTATAGTCTAAATGTTGTCATGATACATTTTTGCATAGGTTTGGTTAATTACTACTGCATTCTTGTAGATTTAATACCAGAATTTCAATATTAAAGGTGAAATTCTGAGTCATGTTATTGATATTCGTTTACTATACGACGAGAATGTGTCAATTTATGGCATAAATTTTATTCTTCAAACAATGTGTCTGTTATCTAATGGTTATGTCCTAATTTCCATACTGCTCTGAGGAAAAAACATAGACTCTGACATTTTTAATGACACAGGGTCGTATGAGACGAATGAGGTAAAGCACCTCACGTTTTATTTTTTTCCTTTTTTTTTTGGGTAATAGGTTGATAAACATGGCTAAATGCTACTTGACGAAAAGTGGTACCAGTCATCTGCAACAACAATGGATTTTTGTGAGAGGATTATTGTGTGCCTTTAATTTTACCGAGCGATGGCTGAGGAAATAAACACACCCATATATTGCCCACGCGGTTCCGTAAGTGTTTCGGTTTTTCGTTTTATTTGGTTTTTTCATCAGGAATTTCTCAGGATTTATGCCCGGTTGATGGCAATAGGTTCACCCTGTATTACATGGGACTTAAACATAACTGTTGCCTAACCGTTCGGGGATTACAAGCGTGATGTAATATGTGTTCTATGTGTGCTTCTTTATATTTTATTTTTCTTTACTTTCATAGATATGTCTGTTGTGTCAGCTCTATTTTCATCTCTAAAGAAAATCATTCCAATCAACGCAAATTCAGGTGAAATTATCGACGGCGCGTCTCGGGTCGAAGGCGCGTTGTATTCCACGCGCGCCTCAAAGAGATGTCGTCAGCACAAGTGTAGGGGTCCACTAGGGCCGATGCCTGCCGGGGTCGCGGGAAGGTACTAAAGGGTCACTGAGACCCCTGGCAACACAGGCAACAGGAAGGAATACGGGTGGGTTTTAGTCAGTAAGAGTCTGACACACACTCCCGCTCCGCCCAGAGCGGGAGAAGTTATTTGATGATTTCCCACCCAAAAAAAAAGGCTGTCTTTGTCAATACAATTGAACTTCTCAGTTTTATTTTGACATTTTTACAGCCTAAATAAGTTTATTAGGTATAAAAGGAAATACAAAATAGAACTAGCTACCCTCGTAACTCTCTAGTCATTCAAATCTTGACAATGAGGATTACACATAATTGCGAAAAGATAAGTCAACAAGGATTTAGATAGAATTATAATACAAGATTGTGTTCACAAAACAAGATGAAGTATACACACAAAGCCTGCTTAACGAAGAAGTTACAATAAAGATATGACGACGTGTTACAGTTAGAACATGAATTCTGGCGAAGAATTGTATGACTAATTAGACTATTTATTATACATTTAAACAACCCGTACATAAACTCACACCTTCTTCCCATGGCAGGCAGAAACTACAGAACGCCACCTGCTACGATCCTTACATAGTCTTATTGCTTCGTTTACGTTTATACTTCTAGGCCCTATACCACACAACTTTACAAGTATACAAATCTACAAAATTGATAATGTGTAGAAAAAATTGCGTAACACTGAAATAATAAATATGTATGAATTATAATACTGTAGATTTGTCACTACAATTTACATATTTGTAAGATTTTTCCGTTACAATTGTGTGGCTTAGAGTGTTGTGATACACGCACTTGTAAGATTTACAAATTAGTAATTTGGAACTTGTAAAGTTTTGTGGAATAGGTATAAATATACATATCACCTTAGTTTGCGCATGGGATCTCTTGTCATAATTGTACAATTTTGTCAAATTATAGACTTCTAAAGTTCATCGATTTTTTTTTGCGATATGTAGGTATTATTTCGATACATCGATATAAAATATCAAATATGGAAATGTATCAAATACAATTTATGTAATTCCAAGAGCAACACCGTTGTTGCCACTGACTAAAACCGCTGGAATTCAGAGTCGTAAAAAAGTAGACTTATTTTTATCAATATTTTATTATTTTATGATAGTACATCAGCAATTATGTTCCTTGTGTGGTAATTATATGAATGAAACACAAACAATAGAGTTTCAAAAAGTGCAAATATTTTTTAGAAAATTTCACCGATATATCGATAAATCTATGTTTTTTCGGTACATCGAAATCAATATCAATATTTTTTTGAAATATCGATACTTTTTGGCACTTCTTGCCATAGCAACCTATTAATCAGTAAAAGATGAATTTCCTTTCATGAAGACTAGACTTTTAAATGTACCTACCGTCAGACAAACTGCTTCTTGTTTGGGAATGAATAAAACCTGCTAAAGAAAACAATACTTCTACAGGTCCTGATGAGCACAAACTTGTGTTAAATTGTATGAACACCTTTTTATATTTGTATAGCATTCGGAGAGAACGGTAAACTCTTCGCTTTTATCGTTTAGGAAGTTTACTAACTCTAACTCCATGCTTGATATCTGTGGTTCATTAGCTTCGTGAAAATAACCGCATGAATAAAAATGACAATTGACAAGATACCCACTTACTAGAAAATCGACGTACAGTACAAGTACAGTGTTGCCAACTCTAAAGATTGACATATACTGCTCTGGATTCTAGTCTTTTTAGTTTATGTTTAAGGCAGCTTATTTTTTTTTAATTTCGTTAATAATATAGCTAAATGTATTTATGTTAAATGTATTTTGAAGGCATAAGAAGGAAATACTAACTATAAAATACCTCAGCATCAGATATTTGAAATACCAATTACAAATTACAATTTTAGGAAGGAATTGAACGGACGGCGCGGACGTGTTTGACTTTATTAAACACATGGCAGTGGACAAACCAGAATATGAAAGACATTATCGATTTTAACCTGTAATTTAGAAGTGTTTGTAGTGACTTACCTTGATTTGGAAAACACAAACATATGCATTTTTAATTGTGATATTTAACTACACAAATGAGTCCTTACAAAGTCAAATAATTTATTTCAATTAGGCATAAAAGGCACTTTTGAAGAAAAAAAATTAAAATTTACAAGAATATTTAATTAATTCTAGTTGCCCCTTCCAAAAAGTAGTTTTGTATGGAGAGCATGGACGTGGAAATTCGAAAGGGTTACCGAGGCCCCTGGCAACACAGGCAAAGGAAGGAAAACGGGTGAGTTTTAGTCAGTAAGAGTCTGACACATCCTCCCGCTCCGCGCAGAGCGGGAGAAGTTATTTGATAGTTTCCCACCCAAAAAAAAAAAACCCAAACTTAGTAGGAACTTTGTGGAATAATAATTGCTAAAAAAACGACATTTATGTTTTTGAATTCGCTGTTTACGGTAGAACGCAATCTAACGCACGCAAAACATGTGTTTATGGTTGCATACAACGATTCAGGGGTCATGGGGGCGTTTAAAATTAATTTAAAAATCGTAAAAAAAATTGGAACTTTGGCCTTCAATATCTTCGTAACCAGAAAGTCCCAGGTATGATACAGTAGTATAAGTAGAACAAGTGACTCTCGGTTTCGTTAAGGATGTTTTTTACACCCGTTATGTTATCACAGACACGTCGTACCTACGTATTTGGTTAGTATGTTGTCACTATGGCTATCGTAGTTGTAGATGTTGCTCTTGTCTAGACTGTCTCCAGCTGAGAAACAACTGCTCTATTGACGATCGATTAATATGCAAAGGACTTGTCCAAAAAGTTTAAAAATATGAAATTAGGTTGATGTAAGTGCTTTAGAAAAAAACAGCAAAATCAGCCTATACTGTTCCCACACAGACCTCCTCTCTATGAGATGGATTGGGCCATAATCGCGGGCCCAGTGTGCGGATTGGTGGCTAAACTGCTTTACTTACAATAATACCAATTTATAATTACAATTTATTCCAAATCTTCTGTCATCAATAGATTGAATAAATCTGAAAACATCTTCAATTCTGGTTCTACGAAAACATTACCCACTATACAAAACTACTAAAATCATTAGCGGTAATCGTCACAGATAAGAAATTAGTTATTCAACACTAACACAGAATTATTCTACCTACCTGCAACGCTCATAAAGACTATAATTCCGATAAAGTCACAACTGCGAAAGCTTTAATGCCTACATTTGTAATCAGGGCCGCGTTCTAACATAGGTATTCTGATAACTAAACTTGGTTATATACGTGCAAAATGAGTTTAAATCCGCGGACTAAATTAAAGTTGTTTCACCTTGCGACTACTAATTTTATTCGGAAATACATGTTTATAAAGACTTTGTTTTCATTGTTTGGAGACTGAATTACAGATATTGAAAATGTTTCTTTCCGCACAGATGTTGAAAATGTTTATTTCAACAACAATGATTATTATGTCATGATTTCCAAATATTAATAAGATTTTTAGTGATTTTAAATAGTAATATAATATATAATATACATAGTAAAATGTGATTTGCTTCAAATGATTTTTGTATCAGGGTAGTCATGAAGTTTAAAAGTATCTAATTTGACAGTTACCATAAAAGTACTGTTTTTTTTAACACAGCCGAATGGAAAACATGATATTTGATGTGCAGCGTAGTTGTTAAGTTAGTTCTCTTCGAGCCTCGGAATCCAAAGGTTATCTTCAAGAAGTCTAAAGTCTATACTGATATTATATTGAGTACCTAATTAAATAGTTTGTTAAATATTGCTAAATACCAAGTTTGTATGTGTGCAAGAATATAAATACAGAAATATTCGTACTGACAAGGCGCGTTCATTTCAATTATTGCAGCTTTTAACGTGATTTACTTACTTACATTGCAAATTCATCAAGAGACCTACAGCAGTGGGTTTACAGATTGATCCGAGAACCACTGTGATTTAAAACCTATTTACAAAATAAAAAAAAACTGGGACCCAAAAAAACACTACAAAGTGAAAAAATACTTTTATTTCGGAATTCGGCGCCTTTGGTTTTATATTTTCGTTTTTTGCCACTGACTTCCGAAATTAAAGTTATGTGTGGTTTCACTTTGTAGTGTTTTTTTTTGGAAGTCGGTTGTTTTTTTTTTTTATTTTCCCTTTTTAGTTGTAGTACCTACCTTCTCACATAAACTCGAATACCACTACTTGCTATGTAAATATCAGTAACATGAAGTTATTATAACATCATAATTATTATAAAAAATAAGTATTATTGAAGCTAACTCAAAAACTACCCGCAAAGTTAATTTAAAAAAAACCGGCGAGTCAGACTCGCGCACGAAGGGTTCCGTACCATTATCTATAAAAACGGCAAAAAACATGTCTGTTCCATGGAAGCTTCCTTAAATATTTATTTTATTCTTTTTTTTAGTATTTGTTGTAATAGCGGCAACAGAAATACCTCATTTGTGAAAATTTCGACTGTCTAACTATCACGGTTCATGAGATACAACCTAGTGACAGACGGACAGACAGACATACGGACAGCGGAGTCTTAGTTTTATCTATATAAATATCTATAGATCCCGTTTTACCCTTTGGGTATGGAACCCTAAAAATTATCGAATCACCGCGCAAGCTTCATCGACCAAATGAAAAAGAATCACGTAAAACGGCCCCGTAATCCCTCCTCCTTTTTGGAAGTCGGTTAAAAAGTCGTTTCATGATATTTGTTTGGAATTAAAAAACAGTATGTATACTAAGCTTTACACGATGTGATCATTCAAAAAATTACTTTTAAAATGAGGTTAATCAGGAACTGACAAGCGTCTTAACTCCGGTTAAAAGAAATAATTGGTTAATAGGCGAATAAATTAATAAAACTCATTAACAAATTAACGATGATGCCAACTAAATGGCATATTCATAAAATTTTAATTTTAGCAACCAATTGGGGTAATTATATGGCAATAAAGTCATTTTACGAGTTACGTCTGACTGTTTTTTTCTTCTTTGGAATTTATAAGGAATGACATCATTCAGGAGAACTTCTGGTATTGCGTATTGGTTCCTCGATGCCTACATATATGCTCTAGTTAAAAAACGGGTGTGTCGAAGGATTTACTAAAAAAGTAATCGAAAATGCGTCCGTAAAAAAAGTATCATCCACTATATAGGCACGTTAGGTTAGTTCGGGATATTGACAAATGTTTCAATGAGATTTTTCTTTTCAGTTAGAATATTCAAAATGATTAAAGCTACACCTATAAAGGATGATAGTCGAAAACAATAAAACCCCATATAAAAAATAGTTTAGTTTAATCTTCTTCTTAGCGTATCGATGGAAAAAAAACACATTATTTCATTAATTTAATAGATTTCCAGTAATAAATCAAACACTGTTAGAAATCAAATGAACAGATTAGTAAAATATTAAGTCGACACAAATATTATACAAAAATCCATATTTTTAGTTTTTACGTTAAAAATCTAATGATTTATGATTTTGCACGGCCTTGCACTGCACCTAAAAGGATAAATTTTACATTATTCACGGCTTTTTATATGGAGGCGGCTTTTTTGAAGTTGCAGTTTTTGTTTTAAACGATGTCACGTTTAGTCATCATCTGTTTCTTATTGGTATGTAAAACAATTTTGAAGATAATGGTCATAACATCCTATGTAATCCATCAAGCTGTCTAGCCTTTTTCTAACTATGTTAGGTTCGGCTTCCAATCTGATCGGATGCAGCTGAATACCAGTATTTTATATGTAGCGATTGCCTATCTGACCTCCACAACCCAGTAACTGGGTAATACGATAACCCAAGGACTGGTTGTAAGAATTTTGGGCTTCTGACGACCCCTAACGATTGTCAAAGATCAACGAATGATAGCCTGGATCAATGGCTTAACGTGCTTTTCGAGGCAGGGAGGTGTCTCGGTATGTAAAGACCCATCCACTGACCAACCGCGGCAAGCGTAGCTTAACCTAATGGATCGACCCGTGCGGCTGTTATTACTTAGCCACGAGCTCCTCTATACACATTAGAATTTAAGTATTAAAATAGCAGAAACAAGATAACAAACCAAATTAATATATTTAAAAATAATTCATACCAGACACATTACGAGTATGTTACTTAATCTTATTTTTTCGATGACTAAACTAATCAAAAAAGGTTCTTTATTTGTTATATTTGTTAAAAAATAAATTACAAAACTCCCTTGGGTTATTACTTAAAATATTATAACAGACTGTACTAGCTGTTCCCCGCGACTTCACTTGCAGTCTACAGTTTTGTCCATTGATACACATTGGTCTGTACAATTGTATGCCGTATACATAGATCGATCTTGTATCAGCTGGCCACCGGCCTCCCTTGAAAATTCGCTGTCTCAGAGTATCCTACTCTACGCTTGCCGAATACTTTCTGTAGGTACAGTACCCGTCAAAATATGCTAAATCTTAGCTCAGCGTTATTGCATAACACACTCACAATCTCAATGACATTCATTTTGACATTACAACAACATTCATTGCATTATTTCGGCAGTCGATCAGACGAATTTTTCAAACATAATACGAAGCAATGGATTATGAATTGCCTTCAAAATCCAGCTGATTGTGATTGAAATTGTGTAGCAATTGAGGTACAGGACATAATACCTTTTATTTAAAAACGTTACTTAAAGTTAAGAGGCGTTTAAACGTTAATAATATATGGACATGATAATAATAAAACGTTGCATAAAGTTAAGTAATGATTAGCGACTTAACTTTAAACAACGTTTTTAAACAAACTCAGGACTGTTTGTGTACACGAATAAGTGACAAATATCCCCACAAACTTGCACATTTAAGTACCTATAATATCAGTAGGGATTAGCAAGAATATTCTATGACACATGATACTGTTTAGACGAGACTACAATCGTCATCAAAGTGTAATGTCACTTTAAAGTGATACGAACTGCATCCGTGAGTGACGTTCGTGTAATAACCACGCATCTAAATTGACATTAAATGTCTTTCCCTACTGCATAGTGTTGTGCAGTTGCAAGGCTATGTATAGCCGATGATGGCGCTGCTTGTTGGATGACGGATGATTGTGAGAAAATCATTCGTTCTATAAAAAAGATAACCGTGTTTTCTTATGTCACATTTCTAACCGATGATAGTTTCCCTGTTGATAAACCACATTGTCCAAAAGTATTAAGGACCCCATCAAAGAAAAAGGTCTTTTTGTTTAGTGTTGGCTTCGTATAGCCTGAGTCGACAAACAAAAAAAAATGTGTAAAGATATTATGGTCTTACCATATGATGAAAGACAGGTTTCCTTTCATGAAGACAAGTGAACGATGACATTGATGCATTTTGTAGCTTCCTTTGGGAACTGCTCTTCAGCTTCGTTGTATAGAATACTAGCTTCTGGCCGCGGCTTCCGTCCACGTGGAAGTCAACTATATACAATAGCATAAAACTTATCCTATGGCACGTGGCAATAGTGTTGCTTTCAATCAGCGTCTGTCAAATCTTTTAGGGTTCCGTACCTCAAAAGGAAAAAAGGGAACCCTTATAGGATCACTCGTGTGTTTTGTCACAGCCGATTTGCTCCGAATCTACTGAATCGATTGAGTTGAATTTTGGTACACATAATGGCGATTTAGGTATTTTTTATAGTAACTTGTGCATTTGCTCTCGAAAAGCATTCGGTGGAGTGGAATTGATGATGAAGACCACAGATTACCACCGGAATACCAATTGAGTTGCGATTCGATTAGGTACTTTAATATGGTTGCTAAGCCATTTATGCTCTTCACAATGCATATGGTGATGGCAGTTCTCCTGGTTCTTACCAGCTGAACTCCTCAACAATTAACGTCCCTGCATCAAGAAAAACAATATTTTGTAAAAGGTTATGAGCAGTTGACATTAGTCTATTGTAACTTAGATAAATTACAAACAGAACCGCTAAAAAGTGAAAAATAAAATACTTTTTACAAAAAAACAACCGATTTCTAAAAAAACACCGTGATAAATAACTTTAATTTCAGAAGTCGGTGGCAAACAAACTAAAATACAGATCCAAAGACACCGACTCCCGAAATTAAAGTTATTTATCACTTCGTAGTGTTTTTTTTTGAGTCGGTTGTTTTTTTTTTGTTTGTTTTAGTTTTTTAGTATTTTGGGAAACCGAAGTAGGAATTATTTGAGGTTTGATTAAATTCATGACTTTATTTTTGATACGTTTAAGGTTGATAAAAAATAATTTGGAGACACCTTCCCACGTATTAGAGCCTCCTGCGTTAAATGCGGGTGTATCATCAACGAACGGAAGAAAGGTTTCGCTCTTGCTAAGTGTCTCATGAGAAAAAAAACGTCATTAATTTTACTCTTCAAGCATTTATCTTTCTTTAAATAGATGAGGAAAAAAGTTCCTCGATCCAAATACCTATTTTTTTTATTTTTATGAAATTATCTCATAGATCTGTATTTGCATCTTAATAATAAATATTGATAAGTATTAGGTAAGAAATCAGACTAACGTAGTTTTAGCACGTGCTCTATTCGGTAAAAAAATGCAAATAGAAAAAGATTTTCAACGTTTTAAACAAATAGATATTGCGTCACCAGAATGTGATTATCATTAATTAGGTGAAACATGCAATCTGTATTCCAGAACTATGTTTAGTCTAGACTTAAAATTAGACTCAAATCGAGTAGAGATCGCTAAATTAAGAATTAAGACTGTTAACTAAACATTCACCTACACTCGAGGTTACGGGTCAGATATCAAATACAATAAAATAAAAAAATATTCATAACTTACAGCAACTAAGGATAACTTACAATAAGGTATAGTAAGTTATAAATACAAAAAATACACGGCTATAAGCTATCAATCACTTGCCATCGTTGAACCAACAATCAGCATAGCCGCAAACCACTAATACTCGTATCCACATCACTAAACTCGATGACTGAACGCATTACCCGGACGCCATCTCATTACCGGCTTTATTGCAGTGTAAATGTAAATAATTGATGCTTACCACGCAATGGCTAGTAAATAGAGTGCTGACTGAATTTGTTTGATGCATGGGGTATATATATATCCAAAATCACAAAATGTAGGACACAAAATCAATTTACTGCGCATGTTTATGTAAACATGCGCAGTAAATTGATTTTGTGTCCTGTGAAAGTGAGATTGCAATTAAAATTATTATTAAACAAAAGTCCTGACAAAAAGCCGTACATTTGCAAAATAAAAATCCACACGTAATTTTTTAATCGTTCTTTTTCGGTATTCATTTATTTTTTTTAGTTTCTAGTAGAAATCTCCTTAAGTCAAAAGTCTGGATAAATGAAAAGAGCGGCTAAACTCCGGACGGGGCTAAAAAGCCGGACCAAACCGGACAGATGGTAAGCCACGATTCAATGTTATGCGGTGGTCGTAGCAGCCTCTGTTTCCGACTGATAGTCGAAATCTTGATGCAATAGACGCATTGTCACTTCATGTCCTAGCTACTCTGTGAATCTCCGTATTACTGAACTATTCATAGAATACGCCACAGCGAGCAGGGAGGACTTAGTCCACTGTCTGCGGACTTAGACGGCCGTAGGCGGTTGTCCCGGGTGTCCCAAACAATTGTTCACTAATTGTTCCTACTTGCCCACCCCGCCCCCGTCAGCCCCGATAACAAGGATGTATTACAAGAATTCTGTATACATACGTTCGAACTTGATTATTAGATAATAGGTATTGAATTTGTTAATACATACTTTGGTATATTGGTTTTGAAAACTCGCTATAAAATGGTCAGGTATTTATAGCAAATCGATTGAGTTCATAAGGTTCTTCAATGAGTCAGATCGAATGAACTATGTAGGACATAGTTTTAGAATTCGTCCTTAGTTTGTAGATATAAATCATTTGAAACTACTGGGTAAAACAGGGTAAAAATAGATACAGAGAAAATCAACAGCATACTCACTGGATAAATATTTTTATAACGGCGAAAGAGACAGGTTATCCCGCGAAATTCATAGGGATTTAACATAAAACCTGACACTGACTTGCAAATTGTGAATACCATATAAAAAAAAATGAATTTCACGGGCTCCCTCATCGCATCCTCCTTAAAAATAAATGAAAATGTTTATTTGTCCCGAATCAGTTACATGAATTATAAATGTAAATAATTGAGAGATACTACTTGTATTGGGGCTAAGTTATTATGACTATTCCAGTTATAGGAGTACGTAGACTTGTTTCGAACTCCTACAACTTTAGGTACTAGTTTCTTTATTTTAAAGTTTTGAATAAGTAAGAAGTTTCTTCGCAGGCAATCCTGCCGGCTTACCGTTGAATGCGGCTGAAGCTCTGCGTTTCCTGCAATGAAAATAAAATGAGGGAGATAAGTGTTTTGCATTCTGTACCGGTTTTAAGTTTTGTTACGCTCATGGTCATAATTATAAATGATAAATGATTTATTTTCTGTAAGTAAGTACAAACACTTTTACACGTCAATCATATTTTTTAAATAAAGCTAGATGAGGTCGGCGTTTCCTATCTGACTACTCTGAGAAGAAAGGCCGAAACAAACTCAGAGGTCACAGTCTCCTTTAAAGTCCAGACATAATCTTGGTCAGATCATGTGAAGGCCATGTAGATTGGTGTCTGAAATGGTCCTTTTAAGGAAATAACCACACAGATTGAGTGGACCTGTCCAGTCAGTGCACGCATTTGTCAATAATCGTGCAGCTCAACTCAGAACTTAAGGAGCTCAACGATGCGACGAACAATACCAAAGAAAGAATATTTGGGTAGGCCGCATAAAATACTCAAATTGCCAGACCATGATTGATACTAAATGAGAAAAAAAACAACAATGACCCACATAGTCTTCACATTCACAATAATTGAAAACAATAGAATACTTTACAAGTAAATATTAAATTCCACACAATATATTGAACTCCACAAAGTAAAATTACCTACATATAAAATTACCTACTGTCTAATCTCAATAAACTTTATATCATGTTAAGTTCCTTATTCCTTCGTAATTTAGCACCACTTTTATGTACGGTCAGGGAAATTAATTATTCACCAAATTGACACGCTACGTCACTTTGCCGTCTAATAATCACTATACGGTCAATTTAATTTGGTGCTTAGTCAACTTAATTCCTTGACTTTATTTAGGTGAAAATCAAAACTTCTTTGGTGGATCCAAAGAAGAATCTTTGTGACTTTGGAATGATTGTTAAACTAGTATGAAGACTAAGTACGCTTTGATGAAGACGATGCGATGAGAAAGTTTAATCTATCAAGGTTGAATTACGGACGTCAGAATGACACTTGTGGTTAATAATACAGATAAAAAATAACATAATCAAACGAACCTAGGACGAACGACGCAGTTACAATTTGTTGCACAATAATATTCCTAATACAAAGTTATTTGATAAACTAATCAAAACATCTCTACAGATACTGGTTACTGAAACTGCAAAATTATGCAATATAGATTATCTTGAAGTCTATATTTACATAATGTTGTTGTAAGAATGGGATACTAAAACTAAAATAAAATTATATTTAATGATAAAAAAAAAACATGATGAGGTCACATAAAAAAGAAAATAATAATTTCGAGCATTTACATACATGAAACAACTCATTTTGTGACAGGGTGTTACAATAGTAGGAATTTATCTTTCTGAATTTATTAGTCTAAGCTTTTAATAGAACATTATGGCTAGACTTTATAAATAAATATATTAATTATTAATTAAATTAATAATTCTTTTTTTCTAACTAAACAGACAGCTGCGCTGCTGGGTAGTATGTTGCGCCATTACTTCTTCCCAGCTAAAGCACTAAGAAGTGGTGAAGGGCGGGCGTTTTGTGGGACTGTCTTATGTAATTTTGACGTTCGAAAAGTGCTGTTTCTCAGCCTAGTTTGAATAAATGACTTTTGATTTTGATTATACCTAACTATAATATAGGTAAGGAGGTATCGACGATGAAGTGACTAAAACCTTTACCTACCAAAACATAATTTTACAGGAAACGAAAAAAAAAACGGTATTTACAGTATACAGTTGCTTAATAGTAATGAGTTATCAGTAACTCGTTAAAAAATAGGATTTAAAGTTAGCTCCTATTTCCAGCTCAAGCAAACGATTATTTGAAGTATATACAAAAATTAAAATCGTCAAAATGTCAGTTAGGAGTTCTTGTCACTTGATCGTCAATATGTAGATTGTAGCTAGACTTTAAATAAATATACTTTATCATAATCCTAAATAATATTATAAATGCGAAAGTTAGTTTGTTTGTTTATTTATTTGATACGCTCTCACGCTAAAATGGCTGAACGAATTTGGATTAAATTTGGCACATAGGTAGACCATGATGATTAGGACATAGAATACGTTTTATCCCGATATTGCCACGGGATTGAGTCTTACGCGGGTAAAACCGCGGGGCGCAGCTATTATTAGTCTCATCATAATTATAAGTAGGTACCTACTAGTGTGACTTAACTAAATGTCAGTTTGTCTACTCTCAAATTCAATGACCATCATTGATATGCTATTGCGCACCTAATACTTTAACAAACCTTTCGACGGTTCTAAGTTTGCTATAACATTTAAACAGTTAAAAGTCAAAGACAGAAGTTCATCAACCATTTTCAAAAATCATCTACGGACATGAACATAGGCACCAAATATCTTTTATTTTGGTACTAAGCGGCAACTATCTAACGAGGTCCTAAAGTTACACAAATATTTGGAGGTTCTGAATAAACAGTCGATAACGCTGGCACAGGTCGAATTAGCATCTCCTGTGAGGCAGCGAGCCTCCTTGCTGGATTGTCGCCATGGGATCTGGAGGCAAAAGTCCTCGCGCACGTATGGGAGTGGCGCGAAGAGGTGAAACGCATGGGCGTAACTCCGCTGCCGCGAGAAATCCCGGCTCTCATGGCAACTTGGAGAGTACGGTTGTCGCAACCCAGTGCTGGGCACGCCACGATTGCGGCGATAAGTCCCCTCTTTGAGGCCCGGGCCGATGGCGCTTTCTATTCCACGCGCGCCTCAAAGAGATGCACAAGCGTAGGGGTCCACTCGGGCCGATGCCTGCCGGGGTCGCGGGAAGGTACCAAATGGTTACCGAGGCCCCTGGCAACACAGACAACTGAAGGAATACGGGTGGGTATTAGTCAGTAAGAGTCTGACACACCCTCCCGCTCCGCCCAGAGCGGGAGAAGTTATTTGATGATTTCCCACCCTAAAAAAAAAAGGTTGAATTAGCTAATTGTTGAAATATTAAAAAAAAAAAAACTGGGTGATAATCGAATGAATTAACTGGTCTATGCCATTCCACTATTTTCTAATCTCCCAGCATTCTATCACACGTTTGGCACCACGTTAGGACCATCACCCTAATTGTGTAACACAGTTTGAATTACTATCCGAGAGTTTTGAAGGATATTGCTAATCCATTGCTTCATAGGTTTGAAAAAAGCG
This sequence comes from Atethmia centrago, assembly GCA_905333075.3. Lineage (NCBI taxonomy): Eukaryota > Metazoa > Arthropoda > Insecta > Lepidoptera > Noctuidae > Atethmia > Atethmia centrago. The sequence continues at coordinate 25,145,735 of HG995367.1, forward strand.
TCAGCTCAGCAACGTAAATAACGCAATGGACGTGGGTGAACTGTCAAAATACACACATAAAATGACAATTGATCGCAATGGGTTTCCCATTGCGATCAATTGTCATTTTATGTGTGTTACGCAAATGCCTCGCAGGTCACAAATCGCGGGGCGGCTCTTGAGTTTTTAACACCACTCACGGTCTACTCGCTGGTCACGATTCACCTGTCGCTTAGTTCGCGACACATAAACTTACACTTTTTTCTCATGGGTAAGCAAAATCCACAGAACGCCACCTGCTACGGTCGTTCAAAAAATCATACAATGACTGTTAACCAAAATTATAAAGACATTGGTACCGTTTCCCTTGTTCACAAACTAAACAAAATTTCAGTTCAGTGCATCTTTTTCTTTGCATTTCAATAAGAAGAGGACAGAAGATAAATTATAGTTTAGTCCTGTCAAATTAATCAGCGCCTGTCACTAATCCATACAAGTTTAGACGTGATTAAAAACTTGCCTACTAAAATTACGTCAATTTACGTCAAGCGCTGATTAATTTGACAGGACTATAATTAAATTTATCAGCTGTCCTTTTCTTAATTAAATAGAAAGAAAAAGATGCACTGAACTTAAATTTAGTTTAGTTTGTGAACAAGGGAATCGGCACCATTGTTTATACTAACTTACATAATAGATTGAAAGAACACGATCTTTCCACGTCGTCATAGTTGCATATTATGTATTTATTATTTTATACTAATAATTAGTTTATAATAATTATATACACACATACTTATACGGATATTTGTTTGAGAGTGATATTTATTTTAGAAGTATGTATTTAAGTAAGTATATTCTCATAATGTGTGCGTTTTTTTTTGTGTGTTGTTTATTGTGTTTTTTTTTATTTAATGTATTTTGTTTTCACATCTACTCTTAGGAGGTATTTCTTTTTCTCACGTTTTTATTTTTATAAATGGCAACTCGCTGGTCAACCTAGGAGGTTGTCGTCTGGTTAACCGGACTTTCCTGTGGGCGCCTCATTAAATTAAGGCCTCCAGCCAGGGCATAAACGTACAAACTAAGCGACTACACGCTAAGGGCATCCCCTGTGGGGTACGGTCGTTGGCTTAGAGCGTCGCTGGGGAGGACAGCAAGAGGCAGGCTGGATCGGATTAATCACACACGTTGTAGACAACGTGTGACAAGTAGATAAAGAGATGTAGACATTTCTTTATCTACTTTCCTATTGCAGGTATGCTGGAAGAGATTTCTCTAGAAATAAGCATCACCTTTGTACGTATTTTTCTGTTCCTTTCTTCTTGTTTGTATAAATATTTGTATATAAACCGTTAAATAAATATTATTCAAGCTTTTAATTCCAAGTAAAAAAGGTAGGTATAGGTAGTGATAAAAAGTTTCTATAAAAAATCTATGACACACATACAATTTATCAATATTTTAATTACTCAAGAATTCCAAACAACTAAATTGAAAAAGGTAGCGTGAAATATCTTATTACTCATCCGCGCTCTTAATCTTTAACCTCAACTAGTATAGAACATGTTATTTCATATATTGTACGTTCTTAATATGACAAGATGCAAGACTACCAATATATATAAGGAAAACTTGTTTAATTCATTGCAATTGTCCAATGGGTTATGAAGACATTTAATTTAAGCACAAACTCGAAACTAAACAAACATCTTCATCGTAAATTAAATATAAACAATCCAACAGTTTTATTAATGCAATCTTAATATAATTCAATGTTCCGCAGAGATCAGTTTAACTCTTCTAACTAAAGGCAAAACTCACATACATAGTGCGAGCGAGTAAGGACTTAAATATTCTTTATAAAGAGTTCTAATTTGACCCATTTACCACCAAAACTTACTTCTGCATGTGTCGGATAAGTGGACAAATATTATATGTATTGGTGATGATATCCAATAAATTAGCAAGTTTTGAGTGTCAGAATGGTTATTTACTCTGTATGATAGTGGTGTACCTATGAGTATGGTGGGTAGGGAAAGGATTTTATGAAGAAAAGCATAGAAAGACAAGACTAGGTATTTATTTAAATTAGGCTTGTCAGTTAAATACGTTAAAGATAAAACTAGTTATCCGTTCCAAAACTAGATCTTCATGGCAAAGCATTTAATTTTAGGTGAAAGTAGTAAGTTTATGTATTTATTTAGAGCGACTCTCAGATCTCAGGTTTCGTTCGGAATTCACTGTTCATCTAGAAATACTGCGATAGTTTAGAATAAGAATTAAATCGAAGATTAATTTTATATAATGCTACATATTCCGACAAGCACTCGGCTGAATGGTGACTTTTTTTAAAGTATATGTGTGCAGTGTGCTTATTATATCTCTATAAGATAGGGTGATCCGATTCGATGTTCCTGTATTGGCAACACTGAAATTTTGACAGCTTTTAGTAATAGTGCGTGTTTCAAACGTCAAATGTTAGTTTGTAGCAATACATTTATAAAATGAATCGCTTTACTGTTACTTAACGCGTTAAAATTGTTTAATTGATATGTTTGAGGTAATCTTTTTTTGCGTGAAACTTATAGAGGTCGCAATAGTACGTTATGGTGACGTCAACTGGCCGCCAAGATCGTGCGATTTAACGCCGTTGGTTTTTAGTTGTGGGGTTTTCTTAAGAGTCGCGTCTATACCAACACACCTGCAACGTTGGAGCACCTAAAAACTAATATCCGCCAAGTTATTGCCGAGAAAACTCACGAAATTAGCGAGAGTCATCGAAAATCACCGCGAAATAATCAACTGCTGCGGAAGGTCCAGAGGCGGCCATTTGCCTGACATCATTTTCCATAATTCATGAATAACACTAAATATTTGATTAGAGAAAAAATATTTCAATTAAGATATTGTTACATTTTGTGTATTTTTTTTTAAATAAAAGATATTAACCTCGAACTGGAACACCCTTTATATATACATGAGCAGAATAGATTTTGGTGGTAAAAGGTTCAAATAAACTATACATTTGTCTCTCTATCTTTCATTTAGTCTAGTTATCTCGCAGCTGGCGGTCTAAGCAGAAGTGTTAAGGCTTATTTAACAAAACTCACAAAATTAACTGTCACTGAGAATTGGGGGCTATATCAGTAACAATATCGAGCGTAGAGGTTTGAGGTACAATAAGACCTTGAATAGAAAAGTGGTACGATGTAAACAAGTCGGCGGTTTACTGTTTTCGTTAATTTTAGTAAGTATGACTTTCTATCTTTGCCAGCTTTATCAAAAAAATTACGGGCACCTCTGAATATTTTTTTAAACGTTCATAGCACCGTTGAAAAGCCCACAAGATAAGGATGTTTAGCAAATAATGGTTTGCTTAGTGTCATAGTAAAATTATGAAAATATCAACCATGTTGGAGCTCTAATTTTTCTACTTAATTTTAATCATTACGTTCAAGTGTTTGGTATTTTCATATAGCTGAATATCGAAAAATCTTCACAGAAGTATTAGCTTCAAATTCAAATAGTAATCAAAATGATCTATTGGGTACCTTGATTTAGGGATCGTACGGCGTTGTATGACTGACGCCGGTGTCACCAAAATAGAGCACATTTTTAACGGCTGGGAAGAAGCACAAGATGACATTGGAATATTTTGCGACCCCTTTAAGGCGTTCGATTACGTAAGCCATGAGACACTACTGCTGAAACTAGAGCACTATGAGATCAGAGAAATACAGCTCTTGATTTACTAGGATCATACCTGAAAGAAGGTTAAAGTTCAAGTAAACGGCATAAACTCACTAGAGTCTGAAATGGCAATGGGCGTTCTTCAACGTGCAATATTGGGTCCAAACCTCTTTTTAGTTTACATTAATGATCTACCCCAATTACTTCAAAATTAACCGTAGATGGTGTGATGATTTTCAGATGACATCAATGATTTTTAAAATAGACCGACGGTCACAAAATCTTGAAGACGTGAATAACTCTATTCTTCAGGTCCAAGATTGGTTTACGGTAAATAATTTTGTACTAAATCAAAAAACCATTTACGTCCCCGCAAATCTCGTACTACCAGTATTTAAAAAGATCAATATTAAGATGTTAATTTGCCAATTCATTTATGAAAATATTGTGCATGTAAAAAAAAGATTACATCTTTTTAGGGTTTCGTACCTCAAAAGGAATAAACCGGCCAAGTGCAAGTCGGACTCGCGCACGAAGGGTTCCGTACCATTATCTATAAAAACGGCAAAAAATATCATGTCTGTTGTATGGGAGCCCCCTTAAATATTGTTTTTATTCTGTTTTTTAGTATTTATTGTTATAGCGGCAACAGAAATACATCATCTGTGAAAATTTCAACTGTCTAACTATCACGGTTCATGAGATTCAGCCTGGTGACAGATGGACAGACAGACAGACAGACGAACAGCGGAGTTTTAGTAATAGGGTACCGTGTTACCCTTTGGGCCGTACCCAAAGACCCTAAAAACGGAACCCTTACAGGATCACTCGTGTGTCTGTCTGTCTGTCCGTGAATCAACTGGAACGATTAAGTTGAAATTTGGTACACATGAATTTCTGTGACCCAAACACGGACGTGTATCGTAAATACTGCATCAATTTTTTTTGTAATATGAGGGTCGTTTTTGGGGGATAAATAAGAATGTTCAAAAAAGTTTTTCAAGCTGTACCGTGTGACATATCAAATGAAAGGACTTTTTATAAGAGTCTCATTTTTAGGGTTCCGTAGTAAACAATGAACCCTTATAGTTTCACCATGTCCGTCTGTCTGTCTCCGCTGTAGCTCAGAGACGCTTAGTACTAGAAAGCTGTAATTTGGCATAGGTTAATTAATCACACCGACAAAGTGCTAAAATAAAATGGTTTGGGGTTTCGGTGGATAGGCCGTTCAAAAATATTGCAGGTCTGTGAACACCATTCTTTGATTCAAGAATCCATTTGCGTAATATTAAGCATTAAAGTGCTAATTTTTGTTAGAGTCAAGTGTCCCCCTGCCAGCTTAGTACATATAAGCAGTACTACATATAATGAAATTAAAAGGAAAACTATCACAGCTAAGTGGGCTTTACAAGTTAACGAGTGATAGTCGAAAAACTTAAAATTGCAGTTGGAGAATTGACCGTGAAATTTATCGATGTATGGAGAACATGTTTTTTAACTACAATGTTAAGTTTGTTTTTGGGATAAATTCATCCCAACTTCCCAACTACGGAACCCTTGTAATGTGCGTGGTCCGACACGCACTTGGCCGGTTTTCTTTTTTATTTTTTAGAACAAATAATTTAAAAGTTATTTAAGAAAATAGATGAAAGTTGACTTACTTATCTCCGAAGAGTGAGCCAGAAATTAAAAAAAAAATCCAAAAAGTAGTTATTTATTTATAGATTACAGAAAAACCTATAAGAAGTATATGGTGTTAAAATCACATATAACGACTATTGCGCGTAAAAACTTACATTTGCAGTTGGAATGTATGGGAAACTTGTTTTTTAAATACAATGTTAATTTTGTTCTTGGAATAAAAAACATGGTAGATAAAATATTCATTGTACAGAACCCTCACCACGCGAATTCAACTCGCACTTGTCCGGTTTTTTATTCCTTTTACCTATCTTACATACGAGTTGTAGGTCGTGGGTTCGAACCCAAACTTTACTTTGTGTAAGTTATTTCATTACCGCTGTTCTCAAAACGGTGAAGGAAAACATTGTGAGGAAACCGGCATGTCCTAGAACCAAAAATTCGAGGACATGTGACATCTACCAACCCGCACTGGGCCCGCGTGGTGGATTACAGCACAGGGAATGTGCTGTGTGTGAATGTGTGACATGTCTTGAAGAGAGTAGGCCTTTGTCCCAGCAGTGGGAACATTTTAGGTTGATTTTGCTATGTAGTAATTTTATTCTAGATGCATCGTCTTCGCATATAATTATATAATTAACGTATACAAAATATTGTAAAACATTTTAAGACGTGTAACGGTGGAGTTTCTTGCCCATTCCTCTCCATACGACACTACCATTTGGAAGGGGCAACGAGAATCAGTTACCATTTTTAATTATTCTGTAAATGTTTACATTCAAAAGTGCCTTTTATGTACCTCTTTGAAGCAAATGATTTGACTTTGAATAAATGCAAAATTATGAACACTTTTGGGTAAATTTCTAAATTAATTAAAATTTTCTCATATTGCCAAAATTCAATCATCAGGACATGTAACACTATTGCACAGAATAACTATTATTCACCCTGAATATCCTTTAAAAAATGGTCCAAATCAGAGTTTCCAAAGTCGTCAGATTTAGGGAAAGCCCACAATTTCTTCATCAGATTTGCCTATTCAACTCATTAGGGTTAGGCCGCACACTATCATATCAAAATCAACAGCCCTGAAGATCACGTTATTTTATGTCCATTTGCGAAATCTGAAAGTGGACTCCAGGGCTCCTACCTGCGCGTTGTATTCCACGCGCGCCTCAAAGAGATGTCGTCAGCACAATATAGGGGTCCACTAGGGCCGATGCCTGCCGGGGTCGCGGGAAGGTACTAAAGGGTCACCGAGGCCCCTGGCAACATAAGCAACAGGAAGGAATACGGGTGGGTTTTAGTCAGTAAGAGTCTGACACACCCTCCCGCTCCGCCCAGAGCGGGAGAAGTTATTTGATGATTTCCAACCCAAAAAAAAAGGGCTCCTATCTGAAACTTTTCAAATATATTTTCGGTGTGCTCTCATCGTGCGCACCTACTCAGCTATCAATTTTTTGTCCAGCATATGCTTGCTCAAAAACCCTCCCGCCTGCCCTGCCAATATGTGACAATCCGCGGCTAAAGGTACCTTATGGACGTTTATAGTTTCGAAGATATTGAATGTTTTGTAAATTTTGCAAGAAATATAGATTTTTTTTTATTGCTTTGTTCGAGGTGACTGAACTTAAAATGTCTGTTTCTCGAAATTGCACAATTTCGAATATAATTTAAAAAAAATTATATCTCCGTAACAAAACATCGTAGGAGGTTGATCTTTTTTGATATCTACAGCGTATTAATCGCAGATTACTAGCGTATGCATAACTCCATATCGACCACAAGGTACCTTTAGCCGCGGATTGTCACTTATTTTCTATCGTGCTTGTTAGTAATCTTAAGATTTCTACTACTTTTTCTGGTTTAACCGATGACGACCTGTAATTGGCTCTTTGTTTCATAAACGATTGTTATCCATTTATTTTTTGTGCTCTTGGTTCTTCTATAAATAAAGAAATTAATAAATAAACAATAGACGTAATTTACGGATTAAAATAATTGTAAAATGGTTAGGTATTGTATTCAATTAAAGCTGAACATCAGCATAGGCATTTAAATAAAACCTATTTTACTTTTCATCTTATTTTCTGTGTATCAAAAAGTTAAATAAAATAAATTACAATTAATCAAGTAAAGGACTTGTTGGTATGTTTTCTCTAAAGGATTGGACACTCCATTTATTATTCACTTTAATTTATCACAGTCTTATTACAACTGCGACAATATTGCTATTATAAAAAACCGGCCAAGTGCGTGTCAGACCACGCACAATGAAATGTTCCCTAGTTGGGATTACTTGGGATGAATTTATTTCAAAAGTAAACTTAACATTGTAGATTAAAAACATGTTCTCCCATGCATTGATATGCGTCATAGTCAATTCTCCAACTGCAAATTTAAGTTGTTCGACTCGTTGTAAAGCCTACTTAGCTGTGATAGTTTTCGTTTTAATTTCATTATATGTCCTACTACTGCCATGATTTTTTTAAACAACCATTTAGCTGGCAGGGGGGGAGGGTATACTTGACTCTAACAAGAATTAGCACTTTAAAGCTTAACATTACGCAAAAAGACCCTTGAATTGAAAAATGACCCACAGTATTTTTTAACGGCCAATCCAACGATACTCCACAGCATGGGATAGACAAGAAAAAAACTAAAAGTCTTTGAGCTACAGCGGGTCATACAGACAGACGGATATGGCGAAACTATAAGAGTTCCTTGTTTACTACGTAACCTTAAAAAGCCTATCGAACCTTAATGCTTTGTTACTACTTAAAACGCGAATAGGTCTGACCTTTATTGTGAAGTTTTAACACTTCGATATTCTCATAATTGGTTTATGATCTGAAATGCCTGCTTAGCCTGTAGAAACTTACCTACTAAGCAGTTACCTACATCCAGAAGGGTGTCAATTTTCTCATGCATATCTTCTCTACCTACGGCACATTAAGATCAAAAAAATCACACTCTAAAAAGTATGGAACAAGAAAATATGAAACTGAAATTGTTATGTACAAAACTATTCAATATTTATCACCTAATAAATAAACAACTCACACGTAATATATTTTAATGTATTTGATACATATTCTTAATGATGTTCAGAGGATGGTTTGAGTAGGTGGCATATTGTACATTTAATGTGACATCTAAAAAAAGCGGACTATCAAGACGCTTCGAACGATACCTCATTTGTAAAAATAATGTTATGTAGTTTAGAAGTTATGAGGAAACAGATGAACATACATACATATCAGTCAAAATCATAACCCTCCTTATTGCTCGCCGTAGTCCAGTAAAATGACCCCACATCACGATACCCTAACCAGATCCATTGAAGAAATCAAAACTAAAGGAAGCCAACATAATAGTACACGCTCACAGTTGGCACGCCTGATCCCGCCGGAACCGGATGCCGTGTTAATTGGATATGTCAGATGCCTCTGGCTTTCTCGCCCCGAGATAGTTTCCCTAGTTGTGCTTACTAGACATTAATTATAAGGAACTCGTCTGTTCGCTGTCACTATATGGAAGGAGGTAGCTCGTGTTATGTGCGAATTAAAATTTTAGTGAGTTTTGATGACATGTTGAGTGTAATTTTCCTGTTTTAGAAATTAAATGATGTTTTTGAGTCATAGCTGTTTCTTGGGAAATACTGCCTTACACGTGAATGTTCATGATTAAAATTTTATATTCATTGATTCATTGACAGACATAGCACAGCATAAATCGCTGGGTGAAACATGAAATTTTGCACGACAGTGAAGCGAAAGTGAGCACTAAATATTTTTGAAAATTCACTCCTAGACGGGTTATACACGGTGATTTTTAATTCACTGTTAACCTTTCAGGAGGTGAAAGTACTCAGGATTATAAACAACTTTCACTATGGGACCAACTAAAAAAAGGAAAAAAAATACATCTGTTTCATACATTTTCATCAGGTAAATATTACATTTTTGTAAGAAACAGCTGATATTTTTTTCGATATTTTAGAGTTGGTATCATAGTGAAAGTTGCTGATAACCATAAGTACTTTCACGTCCTGAAAGGTTAACAGTGAATTAAAAATCACCATGCATACATAATCAGCCTATAATGTTCTCACTGCTGGGACACAGGCCTCCTCTTTGTGAGAAGGAGTGGGCCGTAATACACCAAGCGGGCCCAGTGCGGGTTGGTATCCAGGACGGGTTATATAGGCGATGAAAATGTATATGGAAATTCATAATTTTTGCTGATGGGAAATTCCAACAGGCCTATAGCTCGTCTGTGAATACCTACCACACCTGTTTTCGTCTTATGTTTAGTAAACACATATAATCAGTATATAAAGTTCCCACTGCTGGGACACAGGCCTCCTCTCTGTGAGAGGGAATGGGCCGTAAATCCACCACGCGGGCCCAGTGCGGGTTGGTAGATGTCGCATGTCTTTGAATTTTTTGGTTCTAGGACATGCGGGTTTCCTCACGATGTTTTCCTTCACCGTTTTGAGAGCAGTGGTGATGAAATAATTTATACTAAGTAAAGCGCCTGTATGGGTTTGAACCAACAACCTACATACAACTCGTAAGTCGCGGCCGTTATCACTGCGCTACCACTGTTGCTGTTTAAATCCCCTCTTCCTTTCCTATGAACGAGCTGAACAAATATAACATCTCGCCTGTATGGGGAATACAGGCGAGATGTTATATTTGTTCAGCTCGAAGGGTTGGGCAGAGGTGTACCTGTAGTACACCCACATTTCGCCAGTTATGTTTAAGTCCCATGTAATTGGGAGCGAGGCTATTGCCATCAACCGGGCACAAATCGAGACTCCGGGCTGCTACTGAGAAATTCCAGATAGAAAAACCCAATAACATTAAAACACCTTTATATATTTTATAAAGGTGACTAGGGAAACTATCTCGGGGCGAGAAAGCCAGAGGCATCTGACATATCCAATTAACACGGCATCCGGCTCAAAGAGATGTCGTCAGCACATGTAGTAGGGGTCCACTAGTCCGATGCCTGCCGGGGTCGCGGGAAGGTACTTATGGGTCACCGAGGCCCCCGCAACACAGGCAACAGGAAGGAATACGGGTGGGTTTTAGTCAGTAAGATTCTGAAACCCCCTTCCGCTCCGCCCAGAGCGGGAGAAGTTATTTGATGATTACCCAACCTCAAAAAAAAAAAAAAAAACCGGTTCAGGCGGGATCAGGCGTGCCATTTTATGACCGAAAAAAATCAAATGCAAAATCAAAAGTCATTTATTCAAACTGGGCTGAAAATCAGCACTTTTCGAACGTTAAAGTTACTTAGGACAGTCCCCCAAAAATGCCCGCCCGTCACCACTTCCTAGTGCTTTAGCTGGGAAGAAGAAGTGGTGGAACAAACTCCCCAGCAGCACGTCTGTCTGTTTAGTTATATAAACTTGATTCTATACAAATCGTATGCAAAGTAATTAACATTACGAAACACAAAACATTGGATTAAATTACACACTTGCCATACGTTAGCTAGCACGCGCCAGTATACCAACAAAACAATGAACAAACTGTACTCAAGCAGACAAAAATTTCAACATAAAAAAAAAACGTAAATAGAACTTAATACCTAAATAAAAGCCTCCAGGCATAAAGGGCGTGCCCGCTTACATAAGGCAATTGCTGTAGCTCGAAGTGAGAAATGATAAACTACCCCATCGAAGTAAAATAAGTAAACAATTACTAATAACAATTAAAACCATGATCAGCAAGACGACCAGTCACCACAAGCAGCACCCGTTCACGAGCATAGCGCAAAGATCAGCCAGTCAAAAGATGGCGGCTTTCTCGCGCAACGCATCAGCATTGCAATTCAGCGAGGAAATGCCGCCAGCATCCTCGGTACAATGCCCCGAGGGCCTTTTTTAGGCTTAACTTAGTTTTAATGTAATTTAGTTAATGTTAATAATCATCTTGTAATTTGGTTATGTATTATATTGTTATTTTATAAAAAAAACATATACCTATATAAATAGTAATAAAATTATTAATAATTCTGTTCAAGTTATATTTAAAGTTGTTTCATTGAATGGTAATTTATATTATACTAATAATAGTGGGTGAACCTATTGCCATCAACCGGACATAAATATTTTCTCCGGGCTGCTACTGAGAAATTCCAGGTGAATGGAAGGTCCCTTTAAATTATTTCAAGAAATAAAACTAAAAATATAATTGGTATTTCCAATGATCATCGACTTCATAATGTCAATACACAGTTACCGCAACTAACTGATCTTAACCTACAAAATACAACAAAAGAAGAGTTCAAGTGGTGTCGATGTACTGTTTGATTAAGATTCCTGTCCACCCTGACAGCAATATGATAGATTGATCGTAGAGATTATTGAGTGATAACCCCGATTTTTTTTAATTTCTAACAGTAATAAAAGCTATCATAGCTTAATTAAGTGGGTAGAACATTAAAGAAAAAAACGCAATCATAAAGATGGTGACCCCTCTGATATGAACGGTATCATTCGGAAATATGAAGAACAAAAAAAAACTTAGAAATTAATTTTGAACTTCGAATAAGAAGCAAGATTGCTATCAATTCAAACAACGATCCATTCACCACTGATGACTCGCATTGGAACGAACGTCACATGGTAATGCGAAAAAGGAAATCAAGTTGGCGGAATTTCATCTAAATGTCTTTAAATAAACGCAAAGTGAGGAAACCTGCTAAAGTAATATTTCAGCGTGTATCTTGAGGAAGGATCTCCTGATATACCTAAAAGTAATTCTGCCGCTTAAGACTTGTGACTGACAAGATTGATTGATGGCTGAGTAACCGACAAATTCACTCCGTCTCCAAATACGAAACTTTAGAGGGAAACGGGAGAGCATTTAACTTGGACCAAAAAAGTCGATTTTTGCATCAAAAAAGAATTAAGATCTTTCTGTTGCAGAATTTGACTTTTTTCCTGCTTTTCTAGGTAAGTACATGTTCTGACAGGTGTTGAAAATGATAAGAATAAAGAGCGTTTTAAATACAACTTACAGAAAATGAGAGGAGTCAAACATTTACGCAATTTAAAGCTCATTGAACCATCGTATTAATGATTTTGTGGTTCAAAAAAACAAACCGCACAAAATACATCAACACGTCATCATATAATAATCAACCTACAATGTTGCCATTGCTGGGACACAGGCTTCTCAATGTGAGAGGGAGTGGGCCGTAATCCACCACGCGGGCCCAGTGCGGGCTGGTAGATTTCACATGTCTTCGAATTTTTGATTCTTGGACATGCCGGTTTCCTCACGTTTTCCTTCACCGATTTGAGAACGTTTTTGTAAAGCGCCTATCTAGGATCGAACCACTGGGCCACTACTGCTCCCCATCAACACGTGAATGCAGCGAGCATTCAAAACTTGACTTGGTTCATAAAAACCCAATCACCAGTTGTATCAAAAGAGAAAAAGAGTCATCAAAAGTTATCTGGAGAATGATCATCGATTACTATAAAATCCGAAGGTAATTAATTAACATTTGAATAGTTCTTATTACAAGATGACACACACAAACACACAAAGTTATCATTCCTACATATTTTTAAAATGATTCACTCAAAACCAATTTCGATAAACATGACTATAAGTCATTCTTCAAATTATCCCAATGTCAACATCGATCCGGAAAGCCTATGTTAATTTTATTTTCGTCACCATCTTTAAAACGTCATTAGTGACCTCAAAGATGGCGATGAGATGTGACGTCAGAGGCATAATAATAGTCATCGGTAGAATGTATGGAGAAACTTCCTCGGAGAATACCCAAGGTTGATCTTCCACATGATCTTATATTTATTGACTTTTGATTAGCATGAACTTCTTAGATTTCTTGTCCAAAACCAAGCTTACTTATGTGAATAATATGAAAACTCATATTGAATTCTCAGACATCTCTGACTCATGGTAAAGGAAAATATAGTGAGTAATAATACTGTTACTATATATATATACAGGGTGGAATTTGGTAATGCCACCTGGAGGGAAAGTACTCTTAATACTGCAGATAGAAAGTTTTACTCAAAGGAAACATTCCTTTATTTTTGAATAGAAAGCAAACTGCATTCAAAGATTTTCGAAAATTCTCTTCTCCCACACCCGGGAATCGAACCGGCTAAAATCTGAAAAAAATATACCCTGTACTTTTATTGCATCAATCGTTAGGGTCAATTATAAGGATGAAATCTCTCTAACAAACATAAATTAAATGAAAGGAAAACCAGGAAATCTTAAATTAATTTAATTATTTACAAAAAATGGTAAACTAACTAATTAGTTGCTCGAAATGGGCTCCATTCTCTTGGATACACAAATTTATTCTTTTAACGAATTCATTTCTAGTAACCTTTAATAAAGTGTTGTGGTGAATATTATAAATCGTATTCTGAACTTCAACTCTCAACTCGTTGTCATTCGCATAAGATTTCATGTAAATTTGATTTTTTACATATCCCCACAAAAAAAAATCTAATGGGGTGAGATCTGGCGATCTCGCAGGCCATCTGATTGTGCCGTTTGTACCAATCCAGGTATTAAAATGGTTATTAATGTAGGCAGTAGTGATTCTGCTGTTATGTGCTGGAGCACCATCTTGCTGTAGAATTATTTGGTTTCGCTCTTCCTCGGGGAAACCATTTAACTCGTTTCTTAAGAGATCCAGTATTTCAATATACTTGACAGTGTTTAAATGACCTTCGTACACGTGGACTAACACTACATTATTTCTCATAATTCCGCACCAAACGTTGAAAGAAAATCTTACTTGATTGTTAGTTTCATGAACACGAACAGGATTCAATCGAGACCAATAATGGTTATTGCGGCGATTGTACATGCCATTATTGCTGAAGTTGGTTTCGTCAGACCATACAATGTTACTCAAAAAATTAGGGTTTCGGTCAATTTCTCCAAGCATGTTTTCACAAAATTGTAATCGTCTGTCACGATCCCCAATATGCAATTTTTGCACCAACCGACCTTCACGATAGCATTTATACTTATACTTTTTCAGCACTTTAAGTACGCGAGTGTGGGTTGTTCCTAATTCATCGGCAGCATCTCTACTTGAAGCCTTTGGAAATGATTCAAAGTATGTTAAAACATCTAGTTCAAAATCGAAATAGTTTTGCTGAATAGTTTGCCGTCTCTTCTTGAAACCACCCGTATTCTTTAAATTTTCTACCATTTTTTTCAATACGAACCGAGTTGGTGCCTGTCGGTCTTGATATCTCTCTCCATACCACCGCAGAGCTAGATTCACGTTTTTGTTATTTAAAAAATAAACTTCCATTAAATCAAACTTTTCTTGATAAGCCATTTTCACCGTGAGACAAAATGTGAAATGAGTTGTAAAAACAATCAAATGTGAATAACAACTATGACAATCTAATTTTCAAATTTTAATCTAACATTCCATATTTAAATTACCTCATACACGCAGCTACGAGTATGTCGCAAAGGAGTCTGCATTACAAAAGATGGATGTTAGTTAAAGAGCTTTAACTTGACTCATTGAATTTGTAACTTCAGATTTCCTGGTTTTCCTTTCATTTAATTTATCATGTTTGTTAGAGAGATTTCATCCTTATAATTGACCCTAACGATCGATGCAATAAAAGTACAGGGTATATTTTTTTCAGATTTTAGCCGGTTCGATTCCCGGGTGTGGGAGAAGAGAATTTTCAAAAATCTTTGAATACAGTTTGCTTTCTATTCAAAAATAAAGGAATGTTTCCTTTGAGTCAAATTTTCTATCTGCAGTATTAAGAGTACTTTCCCTCCAGGTGGCATTACAAAATTCCACCCTGTATAATCATCATCATCTGCTTAGCTTTTTCCCAACTATGTTGGGGTTGTGAGACACATATATATATTGCAGTATTTAAAAGAAGAGTGAAAGAACACTATCTTTCCACTTCGACATAGTTGCGTATGTATTTATTGCTTTAAATTTCACTGTAGTTTTTTAATATTCTAGTGATATTTATTTTAGATGTATGTATGTATGTTAGTATATTCCCATATTATTTGTTTTGTAAATTGTTTCGATTTTATGTATTCTATTTTCTCTTCTACTCATACACACGGTGTCTACATCTCTTTGTATACTTTCCTATCGCAGGTATGCTGGAAGAGATTTCTTTAGAAATAAGCATCACATTTGTACGTATTTTTCTGTTCTGTTCTTCTTTTCTATTTTTATATGTGTGTACATAAATGGTTAAAAAATAAATAAATATAATCGTTTGATTGAATTCGCCAAAACGCACAAACCATGGCGATCATTGCGTGGCAATCCTGAATGAAATAGATCCAGTGGTGCTGCAATTACAGGCTGTATATGTACCTAAACTTTTAATAGACTGTTGAATGTTATATGCCCAATTACAGTTTACAAGTAACTTAAGTCCATTAGATACTGGCCTGTCATTCTTTACGAAGCCCAAATTTTCCACTAATCTCACTTCGACCAAAATGAAAATCGTATCAATGACTGTGGTCACTAAGTCACCAATTCCATCAACTGAACTATAACGTGACGTTTACACGTGTTTCTTAACACCAATACTGTTTACAAACAACGTCACTAGGGAACTATTACGATTCAAATTACAAATTTTCATGTACCCATATCATTAGTTCAATTTAATTGGTTTTACCTGTGTTGATTACAGAATTCTTGTTACATATTCTGGGTTATACGCCTACATAAAAATGTTTACAATGTTTACTAGACGATTAAAATCGACTTAAATTCCTTTATGTAAATAAATATATAATTTAAAAAAATTGGTTGAAACTGATGTGTTATTTTTAGACACAATATGATCGAGTTAATATGTTGAATAACCGTTAAATTATGAAATTGAAACTTAATGTGGACTTGAAAATGTTGGTGGTAGTTGTATTTTTGGGTGTGTTTTTCTACTTCCCATTAAAAGGATGATCTATTGGACAATAGCATAAGCCATTGTAAAAATATAAGCCCCTCAAAAATACAAGCAAAATGTTTACGTTAAATATTGCGGCCTTATGTACAGGCCGTTTCAACCTTAAGGGCGGCTCGGAACATGAGGAGAGTCGCTGCGCAGTAACGAATTCATGTGTCAGCGGGGGGTGGGGTTAGCGGTGCGGTACGGCGGAGCGAGTTTGATGAATACTATACTTTATGCACATTTCTAATACCTAAAACATTACTCGTTGTTGTTGTTACACCTCACATTATTGCGGTTAGTCTCTCTCTGCTCAAGTTCCGCTATGCCCGACTCGTAAAATACCTACTAAAAACTTTCGCTATGCACAAAATCACATTTGCGGGCAATGATGAAGAAAACCTAGTATGTAAATATGTTCTTCTATTCTTAATCATCATATTAAAACATTAAATATATTAAAACAGGATGGAGGTCAACGAGACAAAACAAATTAATTTATTTATTCATTTGCATAATGTACACTCAGTTACAGCCTAGGCTAAAACATATGAGTACATGACCCTGTTAGGGCGCAGCAAGTATTACATTTAACTTGTACATAGGTTAAATATTAGTAGTTTTACTTACAGACGCTTACGCGTATACGAATAGCACTATAATTTTTTTAACTTAAAATTTAAACACTTTCCAGCAGGCTTAGCATGACGTTTTCTATTTCTTCGAAGAATAGACACGGCTCTTTCTATACAAAGTGACATTTAGTTTCTCCATTTTTGACATCTCACCGTAGAAATCCTTCTACAATCTGTCATTTTGTCTTTCGTTACTAATGATCTTTGTCTAGGTCCTTTTTTATGTAGTGTGTAGTTTGACGAAACGTCACTTTGTATAATAGAAAGAGCCGTGTCTATTCTCCCAAGAAATAGAAAGCGTCATGCTAAGTCTGCTGGAAAGAAAAGTGTTTGAATTTTAATTTAAAAAATTTATAGCGCTATTCGTATAAACCTAGTATGTAAATATGTTCTTCTATTCTTAATCATCATATTAAAACATTAAATATATTAAAACAGGATGGAGGTCAACGAGACAAAACAAATTTATTTATTTATTCATTTGCATAATGTACACTCAGTTACAGCCTAGGCTAAAACATATGAGTACATGACCCTGTTAGGGCGCAGCAAGTATTACATTTAACTTGTACATAGGTTAAATTTAATATTAGTAGTTTTACTTACAGACGCTTACGCGTATACGAATAGCACTATAATTTTTTTAACTTAAAATTTAAACACTTTCCAGCAGGCTTAGCATGACGTTTTCTATTTCTTCGAAGAATAGACACGGCTCTTTCTATACAAAGTGACATTTAGTTTCTCCATTTTTGACATCTCACCGTAGAAATCCTTCTACAATCTGTCATTTTGTCTTTCGTTACTAATGATCTTTGTCTAGGTCCTTTTTTATGTAGTGTGTAGTTTGACGAAACGTCACTTTGTATAATAGAAAGAGCCGTGTCTATTCTCCCAAGAAATAGAAAGCGTCATGCTAAGTCTGCTGGAAAGAAAAGTGTTTGAATTTTAATTTAAAAAAATTATAGCGCTATTCGTATACGCGTAAGCGTCTGTAAGTAAAACTACTAATATTTAACCTAGGTATAAGTTAAATGTAATACTTGCCCACTAATACTTGTGACCCATAAGTACCTTCCCGCGACAGGTGCTGAAGCTTGGAAAGGAAACTTGTCTTTTACAATTTTAATATTCACCTGAAGCTACAGACATCGATATGTCTAGCAGCTGTCTTTAGAAACATTAGCAGAATTTGGTGGGAATGACAGGTAAAAATAGAAGCATTTTTTTTTTTACTTTTATGTGGACAGCGTTGTGAGTTATATTATTTCTAAAATTGTTTATGTTAAATTAGGTGTAAGTTCTTATAATGTAACTGTTATAATTATATTACACATTAGAAATTTGAATGCACTTTAAACATGCAAATCCAAAGTAATATTATAAATGCGAAAGTGAGTTTATTTGTTTGTGATGTTTTCACGCTAAAACGGCTGAACGGATTTGGATGAAATTTGGCACATGGGTAGAACATAGTATACTTTTTATCCATCAAGTCAAGTCGAGATCGAACGGGTGAAACCGCTGGGCGCAGCTGGTGCCTAAATAAATCTTAACATCTACCTTCATTCTGATTTTTTGACGTAGCATTATCGAAAGAAGTATCTAATGGATCGGGACACATTCTAATTAACAGTTTTGCATTTCTCATGGGTAAAGTAACGTCACCAAATTGTCCGGAATGTAATATAGTGGAAGACACATTTTTTTTTTGGATGGGAAATCTTCAAATATCTTCTCTCGCTCTGGGTTGAGCTCCCGGAGGGTGTGTCAGACTCTTCCGTTGCCTGTCTTGCCAGGGGCCTCGGTGACCCTTTAGTACCTTCCCGCGACCGCGGCAGGCATCGGCCCTAGTGGATCCCTACATTTGTGCTGACGACATCTCTTTGAGGCGCACGTGGAAAACGACGCGCCGTCGTCGACCTGGTCCTTACCGGTCGGTGAGCTACCCATTGCTCTCCGTCCACAAGCCCGCGCCTACGCCTATTTCCGACGCCCAGGGCGTCTCCTGTAGTGGAAGACAAGTGGAAGACACTTACCATATACTGATGGAGTGCGTCCGGAACGAGGCCGAAAGAGTCATGTTGTTATCAAAGTCTCTGATGTTGGAAGGTGTGATAGCATTCTTGCGTCCCCACTGTCAAAGGATGCAAGACTCTTATATAAGTTAGCAAAATTAGGATTTAGATCATAAGGAATAGAATAATTGTTTGTACCGATGAGGGTGGCATAATCAATTTGTGATTAAACTCTCTATAAATAAAATAGAAAAAAAAAACAGTATCTAATCTACACTAATACTTACGTACCTGTTACAATGAGTGACCAACTGTTATATACATTATGTTAACACCTAAACTGTGTTTACATTATATTTATTTATTCATTCTAACTATATTCTATAATAACACCATCGCTAGTAACAAATGCAACCAGACAATATCCTTATCAAATCACAGGTACTGCCGAAAATGAGAACAATTCTAAAAATATAATCATAAACTAAAATAAACAACAGAATAGGCCAATTAAACAATAAAACAAAAAAAAAACTGGCCACGTGCGTGTTGGACCTCGAAAAATGATGGTTCCGTTGTTTAGGGATTAAATTTATCCCAAAAACAAACTTAACATTGTAGTTGAAAAACATGTTCGCTCGTACATCGATATACGTCATGGTCAATTCTCCAACTGCAAATTTAAGTTGGTCGACTATTACTCGTTAACTTGTAAAGCCTACCCAAGTTACAGCTTTCTAGTACTAAGTGTCTCTGAGCTACAGCGGGACAGACAGACAGACAGAAACACAGACAGACGGTCATGGCGAAAAGGGTTCCTTGTTTACTACGGTACCCTGAAAAACAGTTAAACTGTTAAACGCTCTCTGTATCTTGCCTGCAAAGTCCGCCTGCATAGGTACTTCTATTTCGTAGCATGAAGTTTAAATAAAAGAATCTGACTGAGAAAATCTAAAACTTTACACATTTGTCCACACAAATCTGCAGTGATTGAAATTATCTCTTCAATTTTACTTTGTAAAATACAAATCAGGTGGCGTGGGTTCCATTCCTAGAAACTTTAATAATTGATCGGAAAATCTATTAGAGAGGTAAAGTGTCACTAATAAAGACTACCAAAGACAGGTGCGACGCGATTCTGGTAGAACAATTTCCATTAAGTTTTAATTAAAAAAATTCTACTTGTGTTGCGTCGCACCTCTCTGCTTTTTGTTCCAAGATTTTGATCAAGGCTGAAGGCACCTGTAAAGCCTAGTTAGCTGTGATAGTTTTCCTTTTCATTTCGGCGACAAATTACAGCTTTCTAGTACATACTAAAAGTCTAAGCCGGGGACTGACAGACAGACACACAGACAGAGAAACAGAGGGACATGGCGAAATAAATAGGTATTAAAGACCTACTGTACCCACTTATTAGTTAAAAGACAACAGAGAGCATAAAATGTAACTAATTATGACTGGTTACTGGCAACCCGCCTTTTTTTTTCAGTGGGTTACCATCAAATAACTTCTTGCGGGAGGGTGTGTCTGACTCTTACTAACTAAAACTCACCCGTGTTCCTTCCGTTGACTATGTTGCCAGGAGCCTCGGTATTCCTTTTGGACTTCCCCGCGACCCCGGCAGGCATCGGCCCTAGTGGCCCTAGCAACCCACCTGGTTTTGCACGGGTAGCAGAGGATGTCTTTTTTTTTTTTTTTTGAGGGTGGGAAATCATCAAATAACTTCTCCCGTTCTGGGCGGAGCGGGAGGGTGTGTCAGACTCTTACTGAATAAAACCCACCCGTATTCCTTCCTGTTGCCTGTGTTGCCAGGGGCCTCGGTGACCCATTAGTACCTTCCCACGACCCCGGCAGGCATCGGCCCTAGTGGATCCCTACTTTTGTGCTGACGACATCTCTTTGAGGCGCGCGTGGAATACGACGCGCCGTCGACCCGGGCCTGGTCCTTACCGGACGGTGAGCTACCCAATGCTCACCGTCCGCAAGCCCGCGCCTACGGTGGCTGGAAATCCGCCCGAGATTCCCGACGCCCAGGGCGTCTCCTGCGGCGGCTAGGGGCGAGAGGGCGCGAAACGTGCCTTTCCCTCAACCGTCACGCCTCCTCCTTCGCGAGCATTACTGCTTCGCAGAAGGAGGTGGCGGCTGCCAGCAGAGGATGTCTAATTTTTTTTTCTGTCGTAGTGTCGTATAGTAGGCGTTAAACTTTATAGCGGCTCTGAAGTGTGCTACTCGCTACGCAGTACCCCTACCCCCGTTAGCACATGAACACGTTACTGCGCAGCGACTCGCCTCATGTCTCGAGCCGCCATAAAGTTTAAATCGGACTGTATCAGCCTGTTGCGTCGGGTATGTGGGTTAGATTAAAATGTAAGTAATGTACAGTCAACGTCCAGAAGTCCACTTCCACCGCAATGACCATTATCGCCTGCGCTATACGGGCAGCAAGATGACAATGTGAAGTGTTGTCTTATAGAAGAAGGTCATAAGTACAACTAATATTGCTATTCCATAGTTTTGTGAGATTGCTAGTCGACTTCTGACTCTTACTGTACATCCTACTTGGAGTATTTTTAATGTAGGTATATTGTCAGAAAGCAGATCGTGAAAATAAGCCTACACTGTAAACGTTTACTATTCTCTTACTTTCAACTCAGGGAATGTAGCAATAACTGGGAAATAGTATTATGTCTCGCATTAGCAAGGTCTACACTGTCATACTGTCTTACAACCTATTTTACTCTTTTTTCACATGGATTTACCTCATCCTACATAAGACTCACATACCTAAAATATTTTAAAACCAGACATTCCAAGTGCAATCTAATTAATACATTTAAAATCAAAACAAGCTTATAAATAATAAGCTTAGTTGACAAACAGCATTATAAAGAAAACTTAGTACTTATAGCCTATAATAGCCCTAAGAAAAATATTACAATTTACTTTATAAAATTGAAGCATTATATGATCAAAATACGTTATTATTAATAATATCTTATCGGTTTACAGGTACTTATTTAGAACAAAAATCGGACAAAGACATCTGTTATATTATGTATCATGCCTTAGAATTCCTAGATAGAATCCCCGAGGGGATAGGAGTCCACTTTGAGCAATCGCTCAAAGTGGACTCCAAACATCGATGGCAGTTCTCCAAATAATTGTTTGGTATTTAACAATTACCCACCCTTGGGTTCACCCAAGTAGTTGACAACATTTGAAATCTCTTACTTAACATTTATAGAATATCAGAGTCCAAGAGTTGGGACCAGGTCAAAGCCTTCTCTTCTCCTTAGTTGTCCATAACACTCAGTGTTCGGTCTCGTTTAGGTATTTGATCTACGAAGAGAAAGTTTAAGAGACAAAGTGCCTAGTTCAAACTTTTTGTAAAATGGAAATTACACTACATTTCACGTTTTCAAACGTTTCACTATCAGCTGCAATATCTTATCACAATATTCTATTGGATCTATTTATCTTCACGCGGGCGCTTTGCACCCTTAACCTTATCGTAGCAGAAGAGAAAGACATTTTTGCGTGTACACGGAGTGAATTCACAAGGATGACATTGTATGTTATATATAAGTTTTGGAAAATAAGTTTTTATTATTAAATTTGCTTCGCTATTGCATTGGGTTGTACGTGTAAAAATAGTTGCAAGTGATTATATCAATAAATAAATAAATCTGAAAAATCAGAGTCAGGGGTTCGGTGTCAGGCGCGTAGTACTCGCAACCGGCGTGCGTGTATGACCAGATGTATGAACCTATACGAAGCAAAAGTTCTTAGTATGTAAGGATCGAAGCAGGCGTTCTGTAGGTTCTGCCTACCCCACGGGAAGAGGGCGTGATTTATCTGAAAAATCCAACGAAGGCAATTGATTAAAATAGATCAAATCAAAAGTTGTTACAACTCCCAATTACAACTATTCGAGTGAGTAGGTTACATAAACGTAGGCCGGTGTCTAGTAATTGAATCCTACCCACATATGGCGCATAAGTTCTAAATGCGATATTAATGCAGTTATCTCAGAATTAATGTTTACATTTCTACATTCCAGTAAAACAAGTATAATTTGCAGTGATTCTAGTTGCGTATTATAATGAGCCACTAAGTTGCAAGGATGTGTTGGGTTGTGAATTCCAAGAATTTCATGCTAAAATGATACTGATTTAAATGTCGTCCTGGGATTTACCTCAGCTGTTAGTATTTCCCGTGGAAATTCTTATGCCAGTTTCGTATGGGGAAAGGGGTAATACCATGTACCTGCTTTGTTACTAAGGTCACATGGCACCACCATGAATTTGATCTTAAGGCTTCAAGCCATAGGAAAGGCCACTATTTTATACAAGACATCGAAGCTCTAGCCGCTTGTAGATAGAGGAATTCATTCGTTCAATTCACGATTATTTTTCCCTGGATTGGAAGTAGTGGTAACCTAGTGGTAACGGCCGCGACTTACGAGTTGTAGGTAGTAGGTTCGAACTCAGACAAGCGCTTTACTTTGTGTAAATTATTTCATCACCACTGCTGTCAAAACGGTGAAGGAAACATCGTGAGGAAACTGGCATGTCGTAAAACCAAAAATTCGAAGACATGTGACATCTATCAACCCGCACTGGTCCACTACCTCTCACCGAGAGGGGGCCAGTGTGCAATAGGAACTTAAATTATAGGCTGATTGTGTATGCTTATGCATTCCCTGGACTAGTGGTGAAAAGCATTGCCCACGGGCGACGCAAGAGACTGCGATAATCATAATTCTCCTACACTCATTTCAATTTATTTAGGGTCGCCGCAGCATGTCTAGTTCTCCTAATACGAGTACTTCTCTATTAGTGGTCATCTCAGTTAACCCTTTCTGGCCATATTATCTTTTACACAGGCCGCACGGGTCGATCGATCAGGTTAAGCTACGCTTGCCGCGGTTGGTCCGTGAATGGGTGACCATCTTTACATACCAAGACCCCTCCGTGCCTCGGAAAGCACGTTTAGCCGTTGGTCCCGGCTGTCATTTGTAGATCGTCAACAGTTATTACGGGTCGTCAGAAGGGTTCCACCAGTATCGTGTTACCTTGTAAATGGGTTGTGGAGTTCAGATAGGCAGTCGCTCCATTTAAAATACTAGTATTCAGCTCCATCCGATTCTACTGGAAGCCGACCCCAGCATAGTTGGGAAAAGGCTAGGCAGATGATGACACTGGCTGGAAGGAATTGGTTATCTTGCCATAAATTGCATACTCTTATCGATTCAATTATCCTGACGCCATACACGCGTTATAGTAACTGAATAATGTATAACCAAGTCATTGACTTGATGATAATATTCATATGACTTTATGTCAAGAAGATTATGTAAAAACCGGTAGGTACCGTGTAATTATACATACTTACAAGCCAAATAATATTTTAAAAACATAACATAACATTACGCCTTGTTTCCTTGAAGGGTTGGGCAGGGGTGTACTTGCCGGGGTCGCGGGAAGGTACTTACCTATGGGTCACCGAGGCCCCCGCAACACAGGCAACAGGAAGGAATACGGGTGGGTTTTAGTCAGTAAGAGTCTGACACACCCTCCCGCTCCGCCCAGAGCAGGAGAAGTTATTTGATGATATTCCGCCAAAAAAAAAGAGAAAAAAAAGCGGTGTACCTGTAGTACACCCACATTTTGGCAGTTATGTTTAAGTCCCATGTAATAGCGAGGGCGAGCCTATTGCCATAAACTGGGCACAAATGCAGACTCCGGGCTGCTACTGAGATATTCCAGATAGAAAAACACACATTTTAAATAGTAATAAAATTATTAATAATTCTGTTCAAGTTATATTTAACGTTATTTCATTGAATGATAATTTATATTCTACGCGTCGTATTCTAGTCAATAAAACGTTCCATTTACGAGGTATATGTAAGAAGCAGCTCAAGAACAATAATCTTTATAGCACATCATTTCATAAACAAAGCACCCGCAGCTATGCTTCATTTCGCGGGAAGGTACTAAAGGGTCACCGAGGCCCCTGGCAACACAGGCAACATGAAGGAATACGGGTGGGTTTTAGTCAGTAAGAGTCTGACACACCCTCCCGCTCCGCCCAGAGCGAGAGAAGTTATTTGATGATATCCCACCGAAAAAAAAAAAAAACAGCTATGCTTCATAATTCGAAATATAATTTTCGAAAACTTGAATTAAGTAGTTCTCGAGATCTTTAATATAAATAATTTTAACGCCTCGACCCTCATCTCACGAGACTAAAAAAAAAAAATTGTGCTCGATTTGGCGACCAATAGCGTCTCGAAGCAATTTAATCTTACGACTCTCATACCCGGACACGAATTCCCCAATCAAGGGAGTATTCAGGCTTGTTCGGACGCGTGGGTTTTGTACTATCGGCCAAACTTCCGCATGCTCACCTCTAAGGCGATAATCGTACAGCACGGCTTACGACTCGATCGCCCGATGCAAGCGTTTTGACCAATGGGATGAACGAAACGTATTTTAGTCGTGTTCGTTATAACGTAATTATGTATAGAAGTGTGACACTCATACTAGGCGCGTGTTATGCTCACTTGTTGTGAGATCATTTTTAATGGTCTCGGCCAGCGAGAGCTCTTTATGAATTATTATTGTTGACAAGAAGTAATTTCGTACTCATATCTTCCGTTTGGTTTAGAAAATGTAATATGCTGTATATGATGTAGTATTGCTATATTTAATTAGTATCAATAATAAAATATTTCCATAAAAAATATAATAATTTGGAATAAGGAATGTCAAACAACAAATTATGTCTATTCTATACACTTTGATATTTACCTCTCTCCGACACATGGCTATGCTCTGTCGGGTATATAAATTTAGTTATTTATCATTACTTTCACTGCCTCTCCAATTTTCGCGATGTCCTATGCGATGCCGGCAAACAAATCGCAGCGAACGCGCTAGATGCGTTAACCGACACTGCATAAAGGTATAAAATGTTTATATTGACATTTTTGTGTTTTATCAGCGTGCGACTTGTTACTTGTGCAGTGCTATTGGAAAGTAAATAACTGCATTTAAATGTGTTTAAACTTGGGAACTTAAAGCTTAATATCACGCATATCGATCCCTGAATCGAAAAATTGCTTTGAAAATCAGCAATATTCTTGAACGGCCAATCGAATGATACACCTATGGAATAGGAGAAAAAAGTTATCATCGCCACTTTACGTGCAAAGGACGTACCCTAAAAAAATGTTTTTCAATATTTTAGTTTACTACTTTGTTGGCGTGATTAATATGTATACCCATGCCAAATTACAGTATTCTAGTAGTAAGAGTCTGTGAGCTAAGCCAGGGACAGACAGACAGACGGACAATGCGAAACTTTAAGGGTTCCTTGTTGACTACGGAACCCTAAAAAGGAGCAAGTTACGTAGTTTTGTTAGAAATTGACAACATTTGGTATATTTTTATTTTATTGCTCTGTTTTGATTGAAATAGCAAAATTACAGTAGTGTTTTTTTAATTGAACCAATAGTTGACGCAGTTTTTCAGAGATTTTTGTTTATTGCTGTCGCAACTTTTGCAACTGCAATAAAAATAAGTTCATTATCTAAGTACCATTGTTATTGGTCGACAACCGGTTAAACAATAGGACGGCTTAATAGAAGGGCCATAAAATACGGTCATAAAAAATGACAAAATATTTCTTCAACACACTTGCTTGTAAAGTGACTTATAGCAACGCATTTAGGTTCATAATTCAGCGTTTATTACACTAGTATTTTTACTTTACAGTTATTTTTCTCAATCTCCGCAAAGAGTTTTTATATCTAAAAACAATGAATATTTTTGAGAATAAATAAACTATTTTAGGATACATTTATGATAAATCAATCATCAAAATTATTATCATTTCTTCAAATGATATATTTTTCACTACGAATTTACCTTAATTTGCGTATTCAAAACTTTATTTTGTTTTTATTATATTTTTACATGGGCTGTTCAGCGGTTTTGCCGTGCCTTTATTTACACCTGGACGCGCATCGCTAGCGTGGCGCGCGGAAGAAAAGAAACCAGCACGCCATTTTCTATAAATACTCGTTAACGTTTTCGTTGTGTGGTTAATTATTATCAAAAATGTTGACTTCAAGTAGGGAAGAAGAGCGAAGAGCAACACGTAGATTTGACCACCCCCGGAAATTAAATCGAGGCACGAAACGCGAGTGACACGCCTTTTGCCACCAAAATCTAGAGAGAAATACCTAGCGGCCTACGAAACTATAATAACAATACAAGTCTGTTTTTTCCTCTCAAGTTGAAAACCATCGTATGAAACGCGTGTGTATTGATAATTACTCACTCGGCGCCCTTATCGCGCTCGTCTTCGGCTCGCGCTAACAATACCGGTTCAAGTGTAGTTAGTAACCAACATCACACACTTGTATCATAATGTACTAGTATGTCTGTTGTTATTTTTTGTTACCCGCCCAATACTCACACAAATGCATATTGCCTCTAATTGGACGAAACCAGGAAGAGGTGTGGTCTGTCACTAGCTGCGCTTGCCGCAGAAATATTTTCTTAAGTGAGCATGCTTAAGTTTTGCCGATAGTACACAAAAACATGGAGGCGTGTGACAATGGAGTGCTCATTCACATAATTAATTTACCAAGTCAGTCAAGGCAAAGCGGCGGTGATTCGGACAATACTGAGTTGTGCACGGCTGGTGTATTTATGCAATTGCTGTATTCATACAACTACATATGGTAAGACTGATTAATTTAACATATTTCCATAGAACTACCACAACACCATTACCACAGAGTCAATATAAAGCATTTGCCGTCCGATATAGAATTTGTATTTACCGTGTACCAGATAGTGTCTGGTTTTGCCTCGGGAAAGCCTAAGGTTTTTTTAAAGAGTAGCTGTGAGTTTCTTGCCGGTTCTTCTCCATAGGCAACGACCAATTGGAACCGTGCACTTAGCTTCTGACGTTTCATAAGTGCCCATGTGGGTTTATGTGAAATATAATATTCAGTTTTTTTTTCGTTGTGACCGACTAGTTGCTGTCGTTAACGTAGAAGGGCAATCGCTACGTCATCCAGTCTCATATTTCAAGACATTTCCCCATACACGATCTCTCCATTCCCTCCCTGCTCTGTGTCTAAAATCATAAATCACGCATTTATTTCGTGAGCCACGGACCGTTGCGGCATCGGGACGTGCTTATCTGTTATTTGCAGTGAAAACGCAGCGTCCAACCGGCGGTTTTCACCACTATGTTGATAAATATTGGGGCACACTAGATATTATGGCAGTGGTTGGTTGATTGTCCGTCCGAGTACAGTAAATCTAACGCTAAGTGTAGTACAAATGGCCAGTGTACACGAATTATTGCTTAATCGACTGGATTTATGCCAATAGGTGCTTGTTTCAAACAAAGCTTGCTAGTGAACTGATTATTCGGAGATTTCGTCAGTTGTACGAATTTTCCGGAAAATTTAGAGCATTGGTTGCCTCGCTGGTTTAGTGTACGCAACGGGTCTTGCTGAGAATGACTTCCTGCAGGCTTAGCATGACGCTTTCTATTTCTTCGAAGAATAGACACGGCTCTTTCTATAGAAAGTGACATTTCGTTTCTCCATTTTTGACAACTCATCGTAGAAATCCTTCTACAATCTGTCATTTTGTCGAGGTCCTTTTTTATGTAGAAGGATTTCTACTGTGCGATGTCAAAAAAGGAGAAACGAAATGTCACTTTATATTGAAAGAGCCGTGTCTATTCTTCGAAGAAATAGAAACCATCATGCTAAGCCTGCAGGGCTCGTCTCACATGTCGGGTGAAGTGTTATTGTATTTTTCCGTTAGGAATTCCTCGGAAGCAGCCCGGAGTCTGCATTTGTGTCCGGTTGATGGCAATAGGCTCGCCCCCTATTACAGTTAGATAATTATGAGAGTTATACAAAACTAGCAAAATGTAGGTGTACTTATAGATACACCTCTGCCTAACCCTTCGGGGAATACAGTCGTGATGTTATATTATGCTTGTTTCGAACAAAACTTGCTAGTTATGAAACACTGATTATTCGGAGTTTTCGTCAGTTGTAGATTTTTTCGGAACATGTAGAGCATACGTAAGTAGTTTTTTTTTTTGCGAGGGAAATCATCAAATAACTTCTCCCACTTTGGGCGGAGCAGGAGGGTGGGTCAGACTCTTACTGACTAAAACCCACCCGTATTCCTTCCTGTTGCCTGTGTTGCCAGGGGCCTCGGTGACCCTTTAGTACCTTCCCGCGACCCCGGCAGTCATCGGCCCTAGTGGACCCCTACATTAGTGCTGACGCCATCTCTTTGAGGCACGCGTGGAATACAACGCGCCGTCGACCCGGGCCTGGTCCTTACCGGACGGTGAGCTACCCGTTGCTCACCGTCATACGTCTAGCTAATGTGTTCCCAGAAAAGTGTATGTCTCTCTACCCGTGCAGAAAATGGCAATAAAAGGATTACCTACCAAGGTTGTCCACTTTTTTGCTCACACTTGTTTTGAGGAATACCTTAACTATTCAATCAACAACAAACAACAACTAAATAGTAAAAAAAACCTTGTTTGAATATTATTATGAAGTCTTTAACATGCTTCTGAGATGAACACAGGGACGAACTAAATAAGTAATGTCAACAGGATGTCGTAGCTCCTATAAAAACTTGAAGAATGTCGTTTTATGTGTCAACTGTTATCTTTTAATGATCTACAAAATTGTCTACGTTTATATCTATGTACACACGGCTACATATCACGCTATAATTTTCCAGTATAAGCTGATCTCGCATTTTATAGGATTTTCGTACAATGAGAGGTCACCTTACACTGGAAATATATAGCTAAATATATAGCCGTGTGTACCAGACAGAGAATACTGATCACTAATTTAATAAAACCAGTTTAATTACAGCTTCTTTTTGATTGGATGTATATTAGACCTGCTTTTAATTAGGTGTCGGTTACTGAATCAGATTAATTAACACCCGGTTTCTGTATTGAGAATTTACTTTGACCGCGAAATTCGAAATTTCTTTGTAAAAACGTAATAAATTTGACTTTCACGGTCCACATTGAAGGAATCCCTGCTGAAGTAGAATTTCTTTAGAAATTCTCAACTTGGAAACCGGGTGTTAACTATTTCGAGTGTGCGCAAAAACTAGGTTGGTTTATTCACTTTTGTGTAAACCTAGTGAAAGATTAGCTCAACGCTCCGGAGACTCATAATTGACGTTCATGGCGATAAGTTCTTCTGACGGTCATCAATCACTAGGCTATCAGCTATAAACGTGCACGGCGGACGTAAGCCCCTCCGTGCCTCCCTATGCCCGACTTCACATGGCCGGTCATATCAACATAGGTGTTTTAACCTAGGATAACTTCCCATTTCCCAGAATTTAGTTTTGAAAACCATAATATCGTTAGCTAAAATTTTTTCTTCTTTTTTTCCTGTAAAATATATTTAATTACATAACCAAATTACAAGATGACTATTAACATTAACTAAATTAAATTAAAACTAAGTTAAGCTTAAAAAAGGCCCTCGGGGCATTGTACCGAGGATGCTGGCGGCATTTCCTCGCTGAATTGCAATGCTGATGCGTTGCGCGAGAAAGCCGCCAGCTTTTCGGTCACCAGTTACATCAACTAGACGTTTCGCGATTTCCGCAAATAACTTATGCGCACTGGGACCCCACGGACCGAGGGTCTCGACGCCAAAGGGCACAAAGTTGTACTCTCTGCCAAGGCCTCCATATTTAATAACTTTCAGATTTTCGGCATTTTCTGCCGCTGCACCCGCTTTAGAAGTAATCCGATGGAAGTGGGACGGTGCCAGTGTGTCTACACAGGTAGCGTCCCACACAAGCATCCGTCCCAAACTCCACGGGACCAAAGACACACCATCAGGTCTTTTGCCATCATCTCTGACAATGCCAGTCGGCTCAAGAAGAGCAGGCACATTGATGCTGGCAAGAGACCGGCGGATTATGTCATTAAGTGTTGCATGTCTTGAAAAGCGGCCTGCACTTTTTTGACAACAAAATTAGACTGTTATTAAAATGTCAAGATCCAGTCTATTTAGTCTCTTTTATCCAATATTTACTTACCTGAACATGACTTCCTCGTTGGTCTAGCTGGTGCAAGCGCTACTGCTGAGCATGAGGACCTGGGTTGGATTCCCGGGTCGGGTAAAGTGTTATTGAGTTTTTCTATCTAGAATTTCTCAGTAGCAGCCCGGACTTTAGATTTGTCCCGATTGATGACAATAGGCTCGCCCCCCTTTTACATGGGACTTAAAAACATAACTGGCGAAATGTGGGTGTACTACAGGTACACCTCTGCCCAACCCTTCGGGGAAACAAGGCGTCATGTTATGTTATGAACATAGGTACCTAATTGTTATGAAAGATAATAGTGTGATTAGTTTCGTGGCGGAAACGCCGAGATACGATTCTATCGCGACGTATTATTATTTTTTACTCAAATATTTAACACAGCTCAAGTCTCTAACATTAAAATCCTTCTACCAAAACTCTTAAATATAAAAATTTGCAATACCATTCTCAACGACCACTTCAGACACTAATCTACATGGTCTTAACTAGGCTTGTGGCTAAGTAATAACAGCCGCACGGGTCGATCGATCAGGTTAAGCTACGCTTGCCGCGGTTGGTCCGTGGATGGGTGACCATCTTTACATACCAAGACCCCTCCGTGCCTTGGAAAGCACGTTAAGCCGTTGGTCCCGGCTGTCATTTATAGATCTTTGACAGTCGTTACGGGTCGTCAGAAGCTCGAAAGTCTGACAACCAGTCTTACCAAGGGGTATCGTGTTACGTAGTAACTGGGTTGTGGAGGTCAGATAGGCAGATATATATATAGATGGTCAGATACGCTCCATGTAAAATACTGGTATTCAGCTGTATCCGATAAGACTGGAAACCGACCTCAACTTAGTTGAGAAAAGGCTAGGCAGATGATGAATCTACATGGTCTATACATGATCTGACCAAGATTATGTCTGGATTTAAAAGAGAATGTGACATCTGAGTTTGTTTCGGCCTTTCTTCTCAGAGTAGTCAGGTAGGAAACGCCGAGCTCATCTAGTTTTTTTTTCTAAATATGATTGACGTGTAAAAGTGTTTGTACAAACCTACTTATCATTTCATTTCAATCAGAAACCGAGAGGCATAATCCTTCCAAAATCAAACTATATCCAAAGCCACCAGTAACTCAATTCCACACAGATTTAAATTAGGTGTTTAGATTCAATAATGTGTTACTACAGACATACAGAAGTGATCAAACAAGGCGGGCTTATGGTAGTTCTGTAAACAGCCAACGCATCCATCAACGAGGCTTAATGGCTTATCCAAATCAATTAGAAACTTGAGGCTTATGTTCAGTATCAGATCGCTTGTATGTGTTTGGGGTACGCAGCGGTAGAAGTGTTATGGGTAGAAATTTGTCTGATAGAAAGTGATTAGAGCACTCTATGATCTTGGCAAACGAAGTCGTTTAGCGTGTATTAAAAGAATCTGCATGAGTAAAATTTGTTTGTCAATTTTTTCTTTTTTTGTTGAGTGTACACTCAACAACCACATTAATGTAAAAAAACCGGCCAAGTGCGAGTTGGACTTGCGCACGAAGGGTTCTATACCTTCCTACATATATTATAAATGCGAAAGTTTGTAAGGATGGATGGATGGATGGATGGATGGATGGATGGATGGATGGATGTTTGTTCCTCTTTCACGCAAAAAGTACTGAACGGATTTGGATGAAATTTGGCACACAGATTGATTATAACCAGGAATCAAAACTTATGCGGGTGAAACCACGGGGCGCATCTAGTTATCTATAAAAACGGCAAAAAATCATATCTGTTGTATGCCCACTTAAAT
This sequence comes from Atethmia centrago, assembly GCA_905333075.3. Lineage (NCBI taxonomy): Eukaryota > Metazoa > Arthropoda > Insecta > Lepidoptera > Noctuidae > Atethmia > Atethmia centrago. The sequence continues at coordinate 25,178,616 of HG995367.1, forward strand.
ATTTATTATATTCTAGTTTTCAGTATTTTTTGTTATAGCGGCAACAGAAATACATCATCTGAGAAAATTTAAACTATCTAACTATCACGGTTCATGAGATACAGCCTGGTGACAGACAGACAGACGGACAGCGGAGTCTTAGTAATAGGGTCTAGTTTTACCCTTTGGGTACGGAACCCTGAAAATGCTAACAAATTGGATAAAACCATTTACTTACGAAGATACTGACCCGTTTCACTTTACACACACACTCACCTACACACAAACGCACAAAAGACACACAAACCCTCCCGATCACCATACATATATACCAACAAAATCACGTGAATAATGTAATATTCTATTCTGTTCTGTTATGTAAAATTATCTTGCTATGGAAGAGTGAAATCTCCTAATACAGGCATCTTTTGCTTAAAAGGAGGCTCCAATCATCAACTTGTTGACCTGATTTAGTTATGAAATATACCTACAATTTTTTATTTTTTTTAACTGCACCCTGGGCAGTCAGTCCCGAAACAACTACCCTCTGACTTACCTACTTTACCAAGACGATACGAGATATTCAGAGCTATGAGGTTGCTTAGAAATTATACATAGGTGTAATTGTTTACTAAAAAGGACAATTCGATAAAAGGGATTCTGAATTGCTATTAAAATAATAGCTATCAAAAAATGTATTTTGTCTTTATGTCGCCTGAGCTTTTTAATCTTCGACGACTCTAAAAGGCATCAGTAGGTACCTACCTAATACGTATAATTACAAAACTCTTTACGAACTTTGGCACATAAAAATCAATCATTAACTTTTTAAACCTCAAAATCAGTTGCCAATAATTAATTTATTGATTATTGCGTCAAAAATGTGATAAATTAACATAATATTGACATTTGTCACACTGCATGACACTTGCCACAGAAAGGTTGCCTTCCTTGATCACTTGATAAATTGGTCAAGATAAACGTTTTTATAAAAAAAACGGCTCGCCGGAATGTGATATTTAGAACATAATTATTCAAAATAGAATAACTTCGGCACAGGGATATGTCCGTACGAATCAAATTAACGGCTAATTTGGCAATAGTTTTGAATGCTGACAACATTGTGTTCTGCGTCATTTTGTTCAGCACACTCCCCGTCTGTTATTCTGGTTAGTTAGATGTGTGCTACCAAGTGTAGGGGTCCACTAGGGCCGAAGCCTGCCGGGGTCGCGTGGAAGTCCGAAAGGGTTACCGAGGCCCTGGCAACACAGGCAACGGAAAAAAGACGAATGGGATTTAGTCAGTAAGAGTCTCACACACCCTCCCGCTTCGCCCAGAACGGGAGAAGTTATCAAATAACTTCCCATCCAAAAAAAAAAGATGTGTGCTACGTCAGATTAGAAAACACAAGGCAATTTTTGCATTTTTTAAAAAAGGATCGGATGTATCACCGATCTTTGACCAAATTCCCCAAGCACTAGATGAGGGTTAAATACACAGTCTTTTTACACGACACACACAACCTAGGTATATTCAATGCTAAACTTAATCATTACAATTAATTAATTTACATATTTAAGTCATTTTAAGGAGAAGAATTTTAATTTTAAAAAATGAGGAGTAATTAATAACAGCCGCACGGGTCGACGGTTTGGTCCGTGGAAGGGTGACCATCTTTACATATCAAGAACTCTCGTGCCTCGGAAAGCACGTTAAGCCGCTGGTTTCGGTTGTTATTTGTAGATCTTTGACAGTTGTTACAGGTCCCCTCAACATAGTTGGTAAAAGGCTAGACAGATGATGATGACGAATGCAGAAAAAAAAGGTTTTTGTTTAGAATAGTTATTTATTTACACACAAAGTAGATACAGATGTTAAGTTTAATTTAATGATCCTTATACTAACTACCTTAACTAAAGCATGCAAACAGTAAGTTATAATAATAAAGACTCACTTACATACATAAAGTATCAGTCTATAATGTTCCCACTGCTGGGACACAGGCCTCCTCTCTGTGAGAGGGACTGGGCCGTAATCCACCACGCGGGCCCAGCGCGGGTTGGTAGATGTCACATAACTTCGAATTTTTGGTTCTAGGACATGCCGGGTTCCTCAAGATGTTTTCCTTCACCGTTTTGAGAGCAGTGGTGATGAAATAATTTACACAAAGTAAAGCGCCTGTCCGGGTTGGAACCTACGCCATACACCCCGTAGGTCGCGGCCGTTACCACTGGGCCACCACTGCTCTCAAAACTCACTTAATACACATTCAATCAGATCAATACAAGTGTAACATGCAAAATGAAATTCAGTAAATAACTTGAAATAGGCAGTACAATACATAATGTCAAGTTTAATAAAAATGGGATTATAAAGTACGGACGTTATCCAATCTGTTTGAACTAACACGACTTTGTAATAACCTATAGTTATTATTTTTATAATGTATCTGCTCTTGTTATGGTTTCCTATATTTTTGTGAGTCTTCGTAACAAAACAAAGAGTACAAAGTACCTAAATGGTGTCGTTAATTAGTCTGTCTGTCAAAAGATGTATCTGTCTGTCCGTATATGTATATAAAATGGTAAACTGACTGACTGGGTGAGATATCATTTAGATTTGTAATTTTGCACATAGACACCTTATATAGTGTAGACATTCACTAAGGAAGATTTTCTGGAAATTCTGCCCCTTCACGGGAAGGTACTAAAGGGTTACCGAGGCCCCTGGCAACACAGGTAACGGAAGGAATACGGGTGGGTTTTAGTCAGTAAGAATCTGACACACCCTCCCGCTCCGCCCAGAGCGGGAGAAGTTATTTGATGATTTCCCACCCAAAAAAAAAGGGGTTAAAATATGAAAATTTGTATGAAAGTCCATCAGTTTCAACTTTGGATCTTCATATTTTGTGTTTGGGCTGACGATTGAAAATTAAATTATATATTATGTCACAGCGTTTTTGATAATTCCACGAAGGGGGAAATGCGGATGAAGTTGTGTATGGAAAGTCCTTCGTTTTCAAAGTAAAAATCACAAAATGTATTATTTCGGCATGCAATGGTTGGAAACGAACGCAACGTATATCGTTGTTTTTTTCTTTCAAACCTTAAGAGGTGAAAATATGTATTTGAATTGTTCATTCACAAAATTTGAAAAAATAATGCGTTTTCATTGTTTTTACTTGAATACAAAATTTATGTATTTCAGTGTATCGTGTAATAACACGATACCCTGCGGCAATAGAGGCTTAGTAATAACTAAGCCTCTACTGCCGCCGTCTATCCGTCTGTCCGTGTGTCTGCCACGAGCAAATATATCAGCTGTCTAAAATGAAATGGTTGAGGAACTTGTGGATATGTCTCAAGGCGTAATTTAAGAAAAATAATCCCGATGAAACTAACTTAACTTAAACTTATAACAGTGTAGCAAGACAACGATACTGCACAACTTTCTCAAGGGAAAGTCTTGGGGATGAAAGTTTGTATGAAAGCCCATCAGTCAAAGCTTCGAAGCTTTGGTCAAGGAATAAAATGAAAATTCCCCTCCCAATACACTGACCCTTAACAGCTGATCGGATAATGTATGAAAACCTATTTTTTTAATCAGAATATATGTTTCTTTGGGAAATTTGTGCAGTGAAAAACATTGTTTGTAAAGAAATACTGTAAAGGACGGTATCTACCTGAACTTTTGACAAATATCACACGTAGTGGCGGGCACTAGCCATGACAAAGCTTTATATTGTTACAATAATTCATATCTAGAAAAAAAGATACGCCATACGCGGATGAAGTCACGAGGTAAAGCTTGTAATAAATAAAAATATTTGCTAATCGAGTAGGTACTCGACTATTCGTAGAACAATATTTCAACGAATTCGATGTTTTCTTAAACCAAATCAATTTGCACTTAAGTAGGTCTATCAAATAAGGGATCAGGGCGTAAGCCGTTTATAAGTTGTCTGTTTCAAACATTTCAAAGAAAAAATCGAATAAATATTTAGAACCAATAATTATATTAATACTAGCTATTGCCCTGGATTTCGTCTGCGATCTAGGATGAAAAGTAGCCTATTTCCTTCTCCAGGTCATGGTCTACCCATGTGCCAAATTTCATCTTAATCCGTTCAGCCGTTTTAGCGTGAAAGCGTAACAAAACAAACAAACTCACGTTCGCATTTATAATATTAGTAAAGATACCTTGGAGATCAACAGTTACCTACAACAAGTATACCTTTATTTCTACAGAACCCTTTTTGTCAGGACGCAGCTTACTCATAGTGTTTTCTTTACTGTGTTACAGGCAATAAGTTCTAGAAATAAAATTCGTGATTATTAAAGTCTTATAAAAGTAAATGATACTTACCACAAAATGCAAAGACAATTTGGCTTAACAGACATAATTTCCCCTTATTAATAGTAGTCGAGTTCTATTATTAATTCACAAACATAAGCTTTATTATCCTGGGATTAAAAACTAACAGATCCACGCGATTCCAGGGCATATAATAAGCGCTTAATTGAATTAAATTTCACATTCCCGAAGTCGTAACTACCAAATGACCGGGAACATGAACACCAATAGTTATTCCATTATAATTGATTAAAACAGATCCACAGAATGGGAATTTAAATTAAGTAATAGAAGTTAATGAAACTGAGTTATGAAAGTAGATCAATGGCAGTAACCTAGTTCCATAATAATGTGGAAATAACTACATAAAATGGATCAAGATAAGATTTTAAATAAAAGTGGTTATAATTTGCGCAGTTAGCTTCAAATTATAATAAGTTACAGGTAACATTAGAGACGTATAAGAAATGTCAACTCCATCTAGCTTATTTTTAAGACGCTGACAACACGTAAACCGCGGTCACTGTTAGACTGCATAGAAAAGAAAGAGACGCGCGAAGACACAACGCTTGTCGAAAAAATGCAAATAAAATCGTATAAAATTAAATATTAACAATTTTGCAATAAATAACCCATCACTGGATGCAGTTTGGCATTCGAAATTTTATGATATAGTTTTAATTATAATTATAATTGTTAATGAAGAGATAAAATGCATTTAAAGATAATTATGAGGTGTTTTTGAAGATTATTTTGACTTATTAAAGTATGTTTAATTGTGTTTTGTTCCATTACTGTACGCCAAAATGACTTGAAAATATCCTATTTTTTTTTCCAAAATTATTTGTGGTTTAAGAGATACACTGCTTAAAAAACACCTTTTTGACCCTTTTCAAGAAATCTCCGCCATAATATGACTTGTAAAATTGATTCTGGTATCCTATTTACAGAATAAACAATTTTATTTAATTTTATTTCATTTCATTTCGTGACTATCATGATCATATATTTTTTTTGCGATACCATTGTTATCAAATTTTTTTGCCAAGTTCGTGAAAATATTTTAGTAAATAGACTCATCAAACAGTAATCTGACAAGATGAGACCTAGTTAAGCCTCGTGACTGAAATCGAATATAATAGTTATAACAAAAATAAACAATAAGTAATATTTGAGAAATATCATCCAATAACATACAATCGTTTCGTATGACATTACCTACTGAAATAAGCGTCATATATCTTGTCATACAAAAAAATAATGAGTTACAAAAACGCATAAGAAAATAAAAAACCATACATACGACCACTAAAAGTGACGTTACAGATAAAAGAAGTGTTAAAATTGAAGCATTAAACTGAAATAATGAGAGGATACTTCGTAACTCTCTCGGGAAGTCGTAAAAAAGAGCTCAAACTAACTTATATGGAAACCATCTGTTCTACAATGTATTGGATTAAAAGATCTTATAAGATACAAAAGTACGCCCAAGGGGATGGGAAAACACCTGACATCACGACTTAGTAGGAAAAGTTAAGTATTAAGGCGCTGACAAGACCTAATTGGCCAAAATAGGCTTCACTTAAGAAAAAAAATTGCCATATTTGTATAGTTTGCGGTAGTGGAAAAAATATATGTTAATTTTGAACATATTTCCCAGAACTTGGTTGTTACCAAAACACGTTTTGAAAAAAAAATCTCGATACAAACTAACGTTAAACTAACCTCTTACCTTGAGTTCTAATCCAAAATATCTGTATTAAATATCAACATACGTTACGTATTTAATTAATAACAAGAACATCTTATTTGAATGCAGAACTTGGTTCTGTTTTATTTTCAATTACTCAACTCAATTTTGAGTAAATAGATATTTGCTTCATATTTGGCAATAAATTAGAAGCGTTGTGTCATCGTGCTTCTCTTTCTTTTCTATGCAATCTGACAGTGACCGCGGTTTAGGTGTTGTCAGCGTCTTAAGGGATCTAACAATTTTTGTGTAGTTATTTTAAGACCTCTTTGTATAGATAGGACCTCTTTCGGGGAAGAACTCGGTACTCAATCGTCTATTGCATTCCATAATGTGTACAGTAAGTGGTAACAATTTTTTTTTATGAAATCATTATGGGCCCTCGGACAAAGCAAAATGGTAGGAGAGAGGAAGCTTTGAAAACTTAACTTATCAGACTTCTGGCCCAAATCGAATTTAATTATACAAGGGTATTTTTTTAATAGTATCTTAATAAAAAAGTTATTACCACTTAAGCTGTTTTGACCACCAAGCAGCGATGCTATGTTTTGGTTTTTGGGATTGCCGTAACTACTCATACAAGAACATGAGGCATTTAAGCTTTGTCTATGGTATAGCAACACAAATGTGATGCCTAGGTATAAGCAAATGTGGTGACTATACTTATTATCAGGCGGGGGTGTCTGCTTAAGGTGATACGTATAAAATAAACCATAGCGAATCAAAGTGACAGATTCAAATACTTCCACATGCGAAATAAAATAAATTATTTAAAAGTACAAAAAACCGACTGCAAAAACACAACTGAAATGGGAAAAAAAGCATTATAAATCTATAGAATTTTGGTATCGCAGGCCGACAATCAAAAGTTATACCATATTTCAGGTTATTCGTTTGTCCCCACCTGTGATACATACATATACGAGTACATACATACATACAAACATACTCTCGAAAAACATTACCCTCCTTCTGGGGCAGTCGGGTAAAAAGAGAGTGCAACAATGCGCTGTAATCAAAATAAACCAACATAAGAGCACCAAACCAAACAAAAATTGTTTAAAAATAAATTAAGCTATCAAAAATATTTTCAGCCAGAATTTCAGATTATGTAATACGCAATGTTTTGAATGCAATTTTGCGACGAAATTACTTTGGATTTTAAATAATAGAAAAATATTTAAAAAAAGTAGAGGTCTTTCCGGAATTAAATTCTATCGAGAAAATGTAACCCAATTGCGTTTTCCTTCAGTCGGAGTTTTAATCAAATAAACATATTATATCCAGAAATTTAATCCATACACGCTGTAAATAAATGGTTACGAAAAAGCCCCGAATTTATTTTAGTATCACCTTAAGACGCTGATAACACCTAAACCGCGGTCACTGTCAGACTGCATAGAAAATAAAGGGAAGCGCGATGAGACAACGCTTGTAATTTATTGCAAAATATAAAGCAATTATCTATTTACTCAAAATTGGGTTTAGTAATCGAAAATAAAAAACAACCAAGTTCTGAATTCAAATAAGACGTTCTTGTTATTAACTAAGTAAGTAACGTATGTTGATATTTAATACAGATATTTTGGATTAGAACTCAAGGTAAGAGGTTAGTTTAACGTTAGTTTTTATCGAGATTTTTTTTCAAAACGTGTTTTGGTAACAACCAAGTACTGGGAAATATGTTCAAAATTAACATATTTTTTTTCCGCTACCGCTAATTATACAGATTTGGCAATTTTTTTCTTAAGGTAAGCCTATTTTGTTCAATTGGGTCTTGTCAGCGCCTTAATTGTCACTCGATAGCTTAAAAAATCTATTGTTCAGTCATATCTAGTAAAGTAAACACAAATCATGTCAGAGAATAACTAATTTAATAGAATAACTAATTTTCTTGAAACTAAGTCACAAAAGCTGCCCTTGATTAAAGCGTAGTAAATTAATACACAATTATTTAAAGCTTTGGTACAATTAATCTTAAGTAAAGCCGTAGTTTTTGATTACCATTGCCTGGTTATAAGACAAGAATAAGACCAAGACCATAATTGGTCATTAGACAGTAGAATAGCAATGATCGCTTATATTGGTCGTATATACCAAGATTTTTTTCGTTCACAATCACCATTTAAGTATTTAATGTGTCATCAATAAATTTGAATCTGACTTTAGAAAAATGTGAACCTAGGTGGGAAGGTCTCCTTAGATGTCAATTTATATTACAAGACAATGGAATGCCAAATCGGATCAAAAATACCATAAAAATAATGTAAACATGTTGGAATGTTCATAATATTTCAACTCCTACGCAAGAGGCTTGTTTTGAATTCTGCTCTAGTTTTTAAGTATTCTTTTTGTCATATTTATTTTTATATTTAAAAATAAAACGTATTAATGATGAAATGGAATGTCATGGATGTCATCTGTAACATCAGGGTCGGTTAAAATGATGTCCTTGTCCAAATCGCGTTCTGTATCGAAAATATTGAAATCTGACTTTGGGTTATTTTTAATATTAGATAGAATTCCTGTGTTTTGCGTGTGATTTATTTCAATGTCAAATTAATTCGTGATAACATGCTTAAGTGAAATCTTTTAGCAATGACATATCGAAAATCCGGTAGATAAGCTTTGAGTTAATTGGCCAAGAATTCCTTCGAATTCTTCTATGCAGTCACGTCATCTGAGATTGAGCCATCATTGTCAGTTTCCGCATACATTCAATATTTAACGACCAAAAAATGATCAATTAACATTCCTGGCAAGGTAAAATTAAAATAAAATCCAATTTTGAAAATTGAACTAAATGTAATTTGCGAATGATCGTGTTTAAAAAAAAAGTAGCTAAAGGTTTCCGCAGAAGAAGATTGGCTTGTTCTTTTTTTAAATCACGGCAAGTCTGAGGTCATCGCATTTCGGCGGCCTTGCCAGGTCGCCGACCAACTATGACACTGCGACCCACGACATTTGCAGCCACGAGCTCAAGATACAAATTATCATCTCCAATACAAAACACAACTTAACTCCATTACTCAAGATATAATTTTGAATGGTATTAATGTTGAATACTGAGACGTAGGCGAGTTAGTGCTAATATTTATTCGAAAAACACCTAAAAGGCATAAATTGGAGTAGTGTTTAGCTGATATATCCAGTTTTTGTTCTAGAACGTTTAATAAAACGATTCAATGTTGTAACGCTGTTTAAATAATGTGCTTACAAGTTATTGTGTAGTTGTTGAAAACATAATTAATAATCCGTCTCATCTACCTACATCAAACAATTTTCGACAACTTACCGTACAGACAGAGCATTCTTGAATGTTCTGTTGCAGTTTTCTTGGTTACCATTATTAATCTTTCTTTTCTCTCTGTTTCCGTGGCATTTCAAAATAATATCTATCTATATACACAACCTTGAAAATTATCCTGTTTTTTATTATCTAATATATTATAGGTAACATTCTCGTGTCACGGTGTATAAGGTCGCAATTCCTTCGAAACGGCTCGACCGATTTTTATGAAATTGTATATTTGGTAGGTATGGGAATAGGTCGTAAAGTATATTTCATCCCGATATTCCCACGGGATCGAAATTTACGCGGGTGAAGCGGGGCGCAGCTAGTATGATATAAAATTAAAATTACATGATATAGGTACTCGGATAATAAATCATTACTATCCCAGGCTTTATACGGACCACTCATACACACATATTCAAATTTAATTCGCAGTTCACATTTTAATTAGTAGCTATCAGCCAGAATTTAAACAAATTGTTGAGTAGAGTTTAAAAACAAATGAAATCTATAATTACCATAAAATTTATAAAAGGAATCCTTTTCAAAAACAAAACTCGACACGTGTAGTTACTAACACGTGATAAATCGTTTAAATTACAATAAGTTTTAATAAATTGCCCATTATAAACGATCGCCAGTCGATTATGTAACAAAATCGATTAGTAAATCAAATATAGATCTATATTAATACGAAAACTTGGCTCCTTGTTAATAAGTTTTTTTTACTAAAAAGGTCAAATTGTACAGGTAGTGACGATTTTCAGAATTTGATAATATATGTAAGAGGAAATTTTTTGAATGATATTAAAACAGCTGTTTGATAATATATGTGACAAGAAACATTTAAGTTGTTTACTGAGATGAAAATACAATGCGGACAAGGAACATTATTATAATACAAAGTGTGTGCTGGCGATGGGATTTTCCATCGCAAAAAAATTACGAATTTCCATACAAGCTTCTTTCTTTCTCTATTTAACGAAATATTCAAAAACTCTTTCTTCTTCTACTTCTTCTGCGTGACGACAGCAATCTAAATAGAGTCAGCCCAGAATTTGGCAACTTCAGTAGTGTCCATCAGCTCCTGCAACGTGCAGGCAACAGCACGCGCTGAATACGGTATGCCTGATTGTATGTGAGACAGCAGTATTAAGTATGAATGTCAATGGCTATAAGATTAGGGGAAGACCAAAGAAACGATGGATGGACTGTGTGAAAGATAATACGGCCAGAAAGGGGGTGACTATCGAGATGACAAATAATAGAGAAGTATGGAAGAAAGGGACATGTTGCCGACCCCAAATAACATTGGAATAAGGGCAGGAGAATGATGATGATGTTGATGTATTTGAGACTGCACCACATTTACACTCCAGGGTAAAATCATCCGTGAATCTCCACATGAGCAGGGTTTCCATGCTTCGGCCTACTTGGGTCCGGACTCTTTTTAAAGATTTCCAGGTAAGCCAACCCAACTCATGTCCAGGTGGGAGATTTTTAGCAGGTGGATCGAATGGGCTGGGTAGGGAAGCACTCTAAGGAGAGGCTTAAGCTGTGGCATAGCTTAAGCCTCTCCTTAGATCGTTCGCCAGTGAATGGGAGGACACACTTCAAGAAGCCGTTGCGGCTTTCCAGCCCTTGTGTCAAAAGGACGTTAACCTTTCCTTAATGCTTCGTTACAACCTTCGTTATATAAGAAAATCTGGTGCAAAATTTTATGGTTCGGTGGTGGGTTTTTTGATGGTTGTTTTTTCAGTTTAGTCTGTGCGTTTTCTGTAGGAGAATTATTTCATTATGTAGATAAAACGGTTCATGCAGCCAAGCTTTTTAACTTTTGACCTAGACCTTTGTCGGAATGATCTAAGTACTGATCTTTACAGTAACCTGTCTACTTTGATCTATCGATTGACGTGGATTGTTATAATATTGTGATGTTTCTATTAGTACTTCTTTATTATTTCACTAGCTCCTGCCCACGTCTTAATCTGCGTGAAATCCTATGGCCCTAGGCAATAGGCTGGTAGAAAAAATATCGATGTATCGATACATCGATATTTTTTGGCAATATCTGTTATTTCCATACGTCGATATAAAAAATCAAGTATCGAAAACGTATCAAACAAAACACGATATATTTTCTATACCGACACCATTGGTCCCCAGTGACTAAAACCACTGGAATCCAGAACCGTAAAAAAGTACTTATTTTTATCAATTTAAGATTTTACATCTGAAATGAGTTTCCAAGATTGGTATTTATACAAATGAAAAACAAACACAATAGGATTTTATAGAGTAAAAATATTTTTAAGAAAATTTCGCCGATATATCGATGTTATTTTTTTCGATATATCGAAGTCGATACCATTATTTATTTTAAATATCGATACGATATATATTGATACTTTCTGGCACTTCTTGCATCCCTACTTTTTTTTTTGGTTGGGAAATCATCAAATAACTTCTCCCGCTCTGGGCGGAGTGGGAGGGTGTGTCAGACTCTTACTGACTAAAACCCACCCGTATTCCTTCCTGTTGCCTGTGTTGCCAGGGGCCTCGGTGACCCTTTAGTATCTTCCCGTGACCCCGGCAAGATTGCATCCCTACTTGGCAATACCATTTGTGAAAGAGTTTTGGTACCGGATCAGTAGTTCCGAAGGTTACCCCGTACATACAGCTTACTTTTACCTCTTTATAATATTAATTAGCAAACATAGATACTTAGATTGCAAACAGGCCGACGATCCTTCTGTATGAGGATTGGGTAAGGCATGTCATCCTAAGATTCCCTGCTCACCCCCTGATCCCCTGATTCCCTGACTTTAGTCCGTGGACAATTTGTCCGAGACGATAAAACTTATGGAAATCTATGCAATAACACACACATAGGACAAATAGACTGTCAAGATTTCCATTTTATCATCGTTTATCGACGTTTTATCATCGCGGATAAAAGTCCCTCGTCTGCGCAGGCCTTTAAAGTTAGCTTTAAAACTGAATAACTGCGACAAGGGTTGGTGGTATAGTACAATCAGTGACCTACATAACCCGACCCCTCTTCCATTCTTCTTCTTTGTAAGAGGGTTCATGTAATACAGAGTACTAACCGTACATATGTAACCGAATGCTGCCGGTATCTGTCACACAGTTAATACTACCACAGACATCGTCGTAACTCTATCTTTAAAATAATCAAAACTCTGTACATTGTGTTGTTGTTTAGGATAGATGAGTTGTATCCACATTTGTTAACAAAAAATATGTATTTATTTAACTATAAGTACCTACCTTTCCGCCCTACTGCTACTACTTTTTTTTGCTCTAGATTAATGAATTACTTATCTGTATATTTTTAAATGAAACAGAATAACATCAGAACGTAGCACTAAATAAAGGATACGTTAACTACGTAGTTATACGTTTTGTTTGGAAAATTAAATGGATTTCTTGAGTAATTTAGAGATGACAGAGAATTCTTAATGATATAAAAATAGATAAGCAAAGATGGTCGAAAAATCCAGCTGCTATATTCAGTCCTGAGCTCTCAAGTTTAGAGATCATCAAGGTCGTCATTTATAACTACCGAAGTTTAGACAAAAATCTGTGTTTTTTTGCTTGATTTTATGCTTTTAGCAATCTCGAGTAGGACGTAAAACACATTAATTCAAGAAATTATGACCGCATTTCTTATTTAGACTTGAAGTCATTAGTCACTGTACACAAACGCATTTTATTATCAAGTCCTGTTCTCTATAAACCCAAAAACTTTGACTCATTTTGGTACATTAACACCTAACGGGTCTCCGATACGAGTGCAAGTATATTGATGTATATTGATGTCAGAAAATAAACATGAACTTATACTCGTAACAACATACCGATTAATTTGTTTCACATCTAACACAGAATCAATGATTGATATCTTATTCACAACTGACTAATCTAGGCTTTAGTGAATTATGTTTCTTCATAAATGTACACTCGCATCGAATGGTGCGTTAATCAATTTTTACTGTTAGCAATGAAGGTTCAAACTTATAATTATCGCTCATTCAAACACAATAAATTTACCAATACGTGTGATTGATATTTTAATTTCGGACGCATAACTGTTTAGCAAATTTGATGACCTCAATGACGGTCTCAATGTTTTATAAAAGCGTGATAACTCAAACAATAAAGGTCATTCTAGACTTTTTTGCACAAAAAATGAATGGCCTATTATTGGCTATAATAAATCGGTCACATTAATATTGTCCATCAGCAAAAACTGGGTATTGTTCAATTTGACACAATTGATAGAGGATTTCACCGTTATGCTGAGGTATGTGATATCTATGTTCACTTGACCTTTGCCCACTGAAGAGGTGTTACACCGTTAACTATTGTCGATTGTATCCCACACAATAATCCGTTTCACTGACCACAAACCAGTGATTCGCCACTGTCGATAAAGTATCAGACAAAATTCACGTCTTGTTATAAATTTTCCAAATAGGGAATAAATTTATGGTGAAGATATTTTCTTGAAACTACAAACTCATCCATATTTGATCCACGTTCGGGTTCAGCAGGATCATAAACAATAATTACGGAGCCATTACGGAATTGGATCTTGCAAAAACGTACACAAATTACGGGATATTAAAACGTCTAAATGAAGTCACTATTCCGAAATGCGTAATTTCAGCGTTCGATCGGTAATTTAATGTTAATGCGCGGATACGGCGTCGTACTCGGAACTTAACATTGAGCTCGGGCGCGGTCCATTACTAAGAACAGGAATCTGTAAGAATGTTCGGAATGTACCGACTATTAATTTTGTTTCGCGGGCGGATGTCGCGTAGGCGTCGGCCGTGGCTGGCGTCTCGCGCAGGCGCCAACGAAAACACGACGCGCCGTGTGCGCATAAAATAAAATATCGCAGATTCGCAGCCTTATTGGTGCACCCCGCTAAAGAAGTAAACAACGTTGAAACGATTCCGTGAACTGGCCTGTTTTGGTGACATATTGAAAACATATTCCACATTCCATCAAAACCAGTTGATTAAAATTTGTCTTTTTTGATCACGTTAATTAATTTCGATCAAAAATTAGCATTTTTGCGGGTGGTGCTGACTTAATTAATTTTAAGGCGTAGTTAAGACTTAAAACCTGAACGTTAATGAAACAAAGTATTAAAAATTTTGGACATTAGGTGTGTATAACCAGATATTTGTTCAAATAAAACGTTTTTCTGCAACATTTATCTTCCCACATCCGGGGATTATCGATGAGCATTGTAAGTTTATATCACGAGTTAAATCTTCGGATTTACATTGTCTGTATTCTACACTGTCACGTTAACGCATTAAAAATCGAAAACAAGAAGGTAAAGGACTTTTGACGTCAATAACCCGAGTACTCGCGGGCAGGTACTACACCTAAAGCGCGGTCACCGTCGGACTGCATAGAAAAGAAAGAGAAGCGCGATGACACAACGCTGGTAATTTATTGCAAAATATGAAGCAATTATCGATTTACAAAAAATCTATAGATTGTATAAAATAAATAAAACACTATTATGCTAATATGTTGCCTGTAGAATAATCTGACAAAAATCAGAATTATTGCATGTATATTAGTATGGTTTTTAATCGTTAAATGAAAATTTTAGAGGTATATTCGTGGTTTTTTTCTATCGTATCAAATTAGTTATATTATGTTTTCAACACACTATCTAACTAGCTTAAACCCTTAAGAATATCATATATTTTTCTGATTTTGTTTACTACAGTGGATTACTTTAAGGCATTATAAAACTTATAAAAAATTGCGTTTAAGTCCTGTAGTCCCCTTAAGTTACTGCTCATGTTTAAGCCCATTTGTTTCCATAAACGTTCTTTTGACGAACAAGGAAGTGGCAAATATATCAATCTCCTAATACCTAGTTATACCTCATATATAAATCTAAAAGGCAAATTAACAAGTCACTGTTAATCATGCGGTTGTCAGACCCTTTATTATCTCATTCTTTAACACATTTAAAATCACTAACGTAATACGTATTTAATCAATTGATTTGTAAGACGAAACTAATAATGCTATATAATCAATCAATTAATCCAACAAATAGGCACACAGAAGCATTCTTTTGAGAGGTCGTTTATTGTTGGTATATAAACTTACAAAGTAACATTGAAAGCTTAGAGGTTGGTACAGGAAGATGCAAGTAAACAGCTGTTGAAAAGGTGACCTCGACAGCGCATCGGTTTGTAGGTACCTTCTGGATAAATCCGTATCGATTCGTAGAAACCTTTATTTAATATTTTGATTGAAACCGCATTTATGTGATTGGAGTAGAATGTTCTGAACCGATGCGCACGATTTGCTTTCAAAGTGTTTAACATCTTTTCATATCCAGTTACTAGTTAGCAGTTGTCGTGTTTTCCGTGTCACGCGCATGTCATACATCTTTGTGGTAGGGTTCAGTAGTAGTTATCATCCCCTCATAAATAAAATAATACATCAATTTATAATTAAACTTAATGTCGATATATACTTAAGTATGATATAGTATATGCAGAAGCTATTGATAAACCTTTATTAATAGACATCGTAATTTCTAAACAACAAATCATTAAGCGGTGCCTGAAATTAAAATAAAATAATACGTAGTGGTGATGGGACTCTCAGCCTTAAGTAAGTACGTAAATTAATAAATGGACCACATCATCGCTTACCAATAGGTTATATACTTAGGTAGGTAGTGGCGAAACGCGAGCAAAACAATAACAAAAAAAATATATGTTTGTGCCATGCTAGGGTCCTTTTTCTTCCACAAATTTCTATGTAGCTACGTACACTTGAACAGCCCTGAAAAAGTAGAAAAACTTTTACTATCAGAGACTGAAAAAACGGGGTCTATTCTAATGAAATGAAAACAGTTTGCACAACCACGGAATGTTATCGTTTTCTTAGAGATCGGCATATAAATGTTTTGCTTTGAAATGGATGCATTAATTAAGGTGTTAATAATATTTCCAGCAACTGTTTTTACGTTATTAACAAAATAGTGTGTAAAAATAGGATTCTGTTAAATCAATTGACCGATTAACATCGTGTCATGATTATGTCTAGTTGCTCTGATTCGTATATTTTTAGAGTATAATTAAACGTTAGAATTACAATACAAAATTTACACGTCAATTATGAATTGTAATATATTTCCTTGATCTACATAATTTATGTCCCTTTACAAGCACGTATCAAGAATGGAAAATATTTTATTAAGGTCAAAAATGATGTCGAAAATAATAATAAACGATATTGATACTCAATTAACATGTATTTTTAAAATTCAAATTTATAATCATCCAATTTAATGCCTATAAAATAAAACGCAAATCAAAATGCCAATCGATTGCCAAAAAAAAAACATTATTATAAAGAATTTGCAATCAAAACAGCAGGAGGCGTAATTATTTTGTAATTTTGACTCTCCTTAAATGACTTGGGAGCTCCGATGTTGTTAACGCAATGGCAAATATGTTTTTAATTAAAAATAATTAATTAAAACTGAATTGATTGATTAATTACTAAGCGATATAAATTAAATCCAAAATCCAAAGATTAATAATTTTGTTGGCTATGTTAACATGAAAAACTCAATGTTGGTAGCATGATTTAGAAACCATGAGAAGGAAATTGAAAGTATATTTTAAGTGTTATTGATTTTGTTAACTGTCTAATTAAAAGGCAGTCTGTTTATAAGCAATAAAGATCAATATTTCTAAATATTTTTAGGTATATTACCTACCTACCTACATATACAACTTTTTTTTTTATCCCTTAGCTCTGGGGTTATATTCTATAAGTAAAAATAATACAAAAAGTCCTAGAATGTGTGGTCCGAAAATGCATAGTTTCGAAGATATCATAATATTAACACTAGACTCTCGATGTGTGTCGGTATCTAAGTTTCATTGATAAATACAAGCAATTTATTTTCATTCAAAGCAACCATTCTTATTTAAAACTAAGATAATGCAACGTTGTCATATTTCACGTAAGAGTGTTTTATATTAATAAAATAAATAAATAAAATAAAATAAATTAATTTAATAATATTATTTATTATTATTTAGATATTATTATTATAACAAAAAAAAAAGATAAATGAAAATAATTCATATGCCAGTTGATTCTTTGATATGGTCTCATTCATACCCTAGAGTTATGGGATATAAAAAAAACACCATGTATAGATATTTAGGTAGATATTATTAGAAGCAGCGGTACATATTGATGCGTTATTTTTACTAAATCGGTCAAGTTTAATTTGGTCGCATATTGTTCAAGTAATATCAAGATTCAAATGTTCATCATACTAAGATTTATACGTTATAATTATATCCATTTTTCTTGAGTAATTTAGCGGTATTTTGACAGCTTCATAATCAACTCGACAAGCATGAAATCATTACTTCAATTTTTTTTTGTTGATTTTGTGCTCAATTATCATCAACATTTCTGTAGACAAGAGTACAGCGATGCTTTCGTCTTTTTTGAAGACAGAACCCTAAATTTCGTGTTAGTCATATAAAGAACAAAAAGAGGAAGACTTAAATAAATGTCATGGTTGGTGGGCGCGACACACGGTGCCAAAATCTCGAGTAAGGGCAGCCGCGAAGGTCGCATTCCGTTGTCAAGTTTCCTTCTTTTTTTCTAAGTGGCGTTGCACCCTGATAAAATGGCAGGTTGAAGGTCAATCACATCGGCCAGATTCTGGCAGTTTCCGACGAAACCTGTCCAGGCACCTGTTTCAACAATAAAAGTAAACCCAAATTGACGTCAATCAATAAAGTAGACATTAAAATGATGACGCTTCTTTCCGCGTACCCGAGAGTGCAAGATATTTTTTTTTATTAAATGAAGATTTTGTCCAGTTTGTCAAAGTTGGTCGTGAACCTAGCATGAATTTTATGGACAAAACGAAACACCATGAAAAACAAGACCAACACTAGATCAAGATAAAAATACCCAGCTATGTCCACACATTATTTTATACCTATCAATGTTTTTAATGACGTCGAGTGGTGCATCTTGCATCGGAATGTTAAACGATATTTAGACAATATCTGATATTTCAGATGATGATCAGATATCGATTATTGTAAAATGACTAATTGAATACCAGTTATAAGTCAATCAATTTTGTATTCGGTAAGATCGGTTTTAGGGTCTCACAGTTTTATCGTTTGTTGCAATGTCATATCAATAATCGTATTTTAATTAATATTAAATGGATTATATGGTAGGGGCACGATTCATCTTGATTTAAAGTTAAATTAATAACTAATTGCTGAATCCTAAATGCAAATGGCAGTGACTTCAAAATATTATTCCATTTAGTTATTTAAGGAATGTTTTCATTTGAAGATCGTTCTTCAAATATAATTTTGATAGCATCAAAGCAGCTAAATTGCTTAATATCATCAGTTTAATGTCGTTTACAGATATTAGTCAAAGCTGAATCGAGATCAACCTTAGATGAACTCTGAAAAACAATATTACCAATTGAAAACGTTTATAAAACGTTTGCACCAAATAAAGTGAATAAATAATTAAAACTTCGGTAACTATCCTGTATTAAAATAATGCAATCTGTATTAAACCGTGACGTGAATAAGTCTTTTTTTACTTCCACTTTACATGAATGATCTGAATAATTATAGGTTTAGAAGCTTGGTTTATTTGGGTAGGTATGCCATTTTACTGACACAGTTGCAGCACAGCATCGCATAGAAAGACTGGTAAAAAAAAAATGCAACACGATATGATCACGAGTGCATCAATAAGGATCTGGCCAAAGAATCTACAAACAAAACACTAAACATGTCAACATTTGAACAAATATTAGTGAAACAATATTTAAAAATCGGAGCAAAAACAATTAAGTTGAAGAGCCAATTGAAGTCTCAAGTTGTTTGTTCAAATCATCAATAACGTCTTTCGGAAATGAGTATCAAAAATAATATGAAACCAAAACATTGATAAAAAAGATAATTCATGCATGATACAGTTTATCCTTTACTTTGTGTAAATTATTTAATCACCACTGCTCTCAAAACGGTGAAGGAACACATCGTGAGGAAACCGGCATGTCCTAGAACCAAAAATTCAAAGACATGTGACATCTACCAACCCGCACTGGGTCCGCGTGGTGGATTACGGCCGACTCCCTCTCACAGAGAGGAGGCCTGTGTCCCAGCAGTGGGAACATTATAGGCTGATTATGTATGTATGTACAGTTTATCCAGTAAATATTCTATAGGTAGGTACTTAGATATATATACCTTTGTTATATACAGGGCAAATTAAAATTAGCTAGCCTAACTCTGCAGACGTGACGAGTACCGATTTTTAAACACGAAAAATAAAAATGAAAAAGAATTGATGATTTTTTTGAGGTCAACGATCTCTGCTCTGGTAGTGTTGTTACTCGAAGTACGAGGTGAGAAAATCTGTTTTATTTACTATTATCGTGTTTAGTTATCGATACCCATCATGTCTGCGGAGTTTTTGACAATTGGACAATTGAATCTGACCCTGTATAAGCAAAAGTGGATCCACTATGCACTACTGCCATACGTTGCTTAAATGAAATGATTTTTTTTATAAGTAAGTACTGTAAATAACGTTACTTAACTTTACTGTGTACAGTGGATGCTGAATGGAGTCCTCATTTCCTATCCCTGAGAAGAAATAGCGTAACAAACTAAGCGTCAAAGTCTCTTTTAAAGTTTCTTAGTAGCAATGCCTCGTAATTTTTGGTTACGAAATGAATAATGATGTCACATTTCAAGCTTCTAACATTACCTTCACAAAAAGAGACGGAATTATTGTCGGATTTAGACAACAGTGCAATATTATGTACATATCTATGCATTTCTGCGATCTTTGACCCATTGCTTAGTAACCACGCCACTGGTTTTGATTACAAAATGACTGTCATTTAAGAACCTTCTAGTTTCCAACATAAAACAGGTAACAATTCCACTAAGTCTACTAAGAAAATTCATCATCATCATTTCAGCCGAAAGACGTCCACTGCTGGACATAGGCGTCCCTCACGCATCGCCACTTCGATCGGCTCTGTACTTCTCGCAACCAGCGGATTACTGCAGTCTTCCCAAGGTCATCGTACGCATTCTGGTACGCTGCCACCACTCCAGAACCTTTTGGCCCCATCAGCCATCTGTTCTGCGAACAATGTGCCCTGCCCACTGTCACTTAAGGCGCAGATATATGATTTTAGTGACTTTTAAACCTGTTATTACGCTTTCATATAATGCAAATAAGTTATGTCAAAAATGTATTTTAAACTAGAACCCATCAATCCTGTATGTGAATATTTAAGTAATGTAGCAAAAACTTTATGAAATAAATTCAGGAAGTAAAGAAATGTCTGCCCAACGCATACAAAACGATATTACTTTTAAATTACTTAAGATATTTTCATGTTTTTTTTTTGTATGAACAGACTATTTTACTATCTATAATTCTATCTGTTTTTTTTCAAATATTCATATTTTTGTTACTAAAAATAAATATGCCCTATGAAACCGAACGTCGGCGCGGCGTGAGTGCGACGCGCATTTGTATGCACAAGGTCAACGGCGATTACCCGATCCTTAAGCTTGGCAATTCTTCAAGCTACGTCGGTTTCCTTGGTACACCTCCTAGTACTTATAAGACAATACTTTCCAATTACTCGTAAATGCTAGATCAATACACTATTTCAATCATTTAGAATGGCGACCACCACACAGAGAAGCCAAATTTCGATAATATTATTAAACTGTAATTAGGTGACACAATAACCACAATAGCAAACACCGTACAAAGATCTGCTAGAGACCATACAGGATGTAGCAAATGTGAATATATGGAAACCGCTTTCTGATTCTGAACTGGTATTGCTTTTAAAAGCTCCATTTACGTAATGCTCTTTCTTGCCTGTAGCATACAATAAAATTGAAGCATTTTAAATGACATGCATTCTCTAAACTGTAAAAAAAAGCTGTTTAGAAGGTAAAACATTTAAAGATATTTAAATAGTATAATTTCAATTTATGGTATGCCATAGATCACACCGTGTAAATCTGGCTTTACTAACACTTTGAAATTCGAATAAAATTGAGGTGCGAATCTCTGGTCTTAAGTTATAACAAATGAGTTCTCTTTCGAATTCAGTGCTGTTACTTAAGTAGTAAGTGAGTTCGAACGGAACTTTACAGAACAGCCCCACAGATTGTAAACGCATTACAAAAGTATTTATGATACTGTGTAGTTCCTTAAACCTGAGGGTCGTGACCTAATGAGGTGTCACCTTCTCTGTGACCTTAAGCCAATATCGCTATATTAAGCGAAACGTTGTTTATTGTTGATACCACTGGGAGTTTCACTGTTGAACTTCACCTTTTTGTAGGACAGAGGCCTCTTGTCTAGGTGAAGGACCTTTGAAATGACAAAAGAGGTCGAAAATGAATCATATGATGCGTCAATCTACGATGATACGAAGAGTGACGTGTTTGTTAAAATGAGGTTTATAATAGAAAGGTTCTGATAAGATGTATCACATAACAAAATATCACGCTTGTAATCCTGGACGGCTTAGGCTGAGGTGTATCCTATAGGTAGTACTATATTTCGCCAGTTATGTTTAAGTTCCATGTTATAGGGGGCGAGCCTAATATATTGGATATAAATTAGTTTTTTTTTATCAAAAATAAATTGAACTAACATTTAGAGCAGTAGTGGCCCAGTGGTAACGACCGCGACTTATGAGTTGTAGGTCGTAGGTTTTGTGTAAATTATTTCATCACCACTGATCTCAAAACGGTGAAGGAAAACATCGTGAAGAAACAGGCATCTCCTAGAACCAAAAATTCGAAGACATGTGACATCTACCAAACTGCACTCGGACCGCGTTGTGGATTAAGGCCCACTCCCTCTCATAAAGAGGAGGCCTGTGTCCCAGCAGTGGGAACATGGGTTGCGTGCAGAAAACCTCCTCGTGTGCTGGATTGCTGCTGGTTCCCTGCGAATACGTTCGGGGGAAAGAGCAGTCGTCGGGCCGGTGCATCCTGGGTACGGCCAATAGTCTCTCCATGTTTCGGAGAGGGTATTGACCGTGGCGAATTTCTGCGTGGCGGGGAGCTTCATGCTCGATCGTCGGTCGTCCACTCCCCTCTCTGCTTACAGAGGGCAGGTCGAGTGGGCGAAGAGTGGCGGTGCTTGCTGTGCCCCCTTGCTTGCCCTGCCAGCGAGCAAGCAGCGGGAGAATGATTCTTCTGCCTGCAACCGTCGAAATCGTAATCCGTAAAGAGACCACAGTCATGTTTTGTGGCTTGGAACGGGACGAGGATCTTGGCTTAGTCGCCCGGATCGCGAGGAAGATAACCTCTATAAAAATTCCTCTAATATCAAGTTTTGGTGCGCGGCGAGGATATGAATGGCTGAGGAGTAGTGTCATCTGCAACTTCGCAGTTGTAGGTGGTGCATCAGTCGTTAGCGCACCCCCAGCCAGGGTACCAGTGGACCCTCTGGTTGGGTAATAAATTTACACTTACCTAGGGACAGGGGGTCAACCTAGGTGGACCGATTAAATCCCCCACACTCGTGGGAACAAAATGGAATCTTTTTTAAAAAACAAACAACAAACAACTGGACGTCAAGGGGAGGAGAGCGATGCGGGGTCGGAGTCCGACCCTGCATCAGGCGGAGAGAGCTCGGGGAGCTCGCAGCGAAAAGGGGTGCTGGAGAGGAGCCGAGAGCATAGGCGGACCTCCAAGCGGCCCAACTCGGGGTCTACCTCCGACGATGGAGTCGGCCGGTGGAAGAAGATCCACTCCAGCCGGCGGGGTGGAGCCCGAGGTGGTGGAGGGGTGGACAGAGTGCCCCCCACAAAGGAGGCGGGCAAGCCGGGCCGGGCTGCCCCGGTCGAGCCGACCAGCCCGGCCGGGCTGGCCGGACCGGCCCGGTTGGCCCGGCGACCCGAGAGGCTCGCCAAGGAGGGACCCCCCTCTGAGGCTTCTGGAGGTGGGGCGGAAGCCGCTGGCGGTTCCGGGTCGGAGCGTGCGGCCGGGTTTGCGGAGGTCGTGGCCGCTGCGATCAAGGCGGTATATGTGAAGAGGCTTAGGTCCTCTAAGGATCAGGCCATAGCCGCGGCCACGGCCTCCATTGTGGCGGCAGCGGAGGCCCTTCACGTCAGGCCTCCTTCGGACGGTATGTCTGAAATGCGGGCGGAGGTCGCCCGCCTGACAGCCGCCATGGAGCTTCTCCGAAAGGAGAACGAGAAGCTCCGAGCGGACCTGGCTGGGCTCCGAGGAGCCGGCCCGCGAATGGAGCCGCAAGGGGGGCAGCAGCAGGAACAGGGACGGCCCGTGCCTGTGGAGGACCGGGTTCTAACCCTGGTGAGGCAGGAAATGGCTTCCTTGCGGAGTCGTTTCTCCGCCCTGGAGGCCATCGTCCTACGCCCCCCGTTAGCGGCGAGCCAGCCGGCCTCGGGCAGGTCGAAGGCCGCCTCATATTCAGCCGCTGTAGGTTCCACGGCCAAGCCGGGGTCGACGGGACAGACCAAGGGCGCGGCGAAAGCGCAGGTGGTGAAGGCTCCAGCCCCAGCGGCGAGAGCTCCAGCCCCAGTGGCGAGAGCTCCAGGCCAGGAGGCGAGGGCTCCGGTCCTGGCGGCGAGACGGCCACCACCGCCTCCTAAATCTCTTCCGGCCGATGCCGAATGGCAAGTGGCCGGGGAGAAGAAGAAGGCTAGTAAGGCAGCAAGGGCGGCCAAAAAGAGAGAGAGGCGGCAGCGACGCAAGAAGCGCACCGCCGCGGCTAGGCTCCGCGCCCCGAATTCCGCAGCCGTAGTGATTACACTACAACTGGATGCGGAAAAGAAGGGTGTGTCCTATAAGACCGTCCTTGAGAAGGTGGGTGAGGTGGTGCGCCTCGAGGAGCTCGGCGCTGCCGGGGGCCTTAAGATGAAAATTACGGCGACTGGAGCCCGAATGGTGCAGGTCCCCGGTGCGGCTAGCGGCCCGGCCGCTGACGCCCTGGCCGAAAGGCTTAGGGCGTCACTAAATGCGGATGAGGTCCGAGTGTCCAGGCCCACCATGTGCGCCAGCATGCGCATCATGGGCCTGGACGACTCCGCGACGGAGGACAAGGTGGTCGCCGCGGTGGTTAGGACCGGGGGGTGCTCTGCCGAGCAGGTGAAGGCAGGCACCATCCGTCCTGACTCCACGGGGCTGCAAACCGTTATGGTGAGCTGCCCCGTGTCGGCGGCGAGAAAAATTGCCGGGGAGGGCCAACGGCTATTGGTGGGCTGGGTTTCCGCGCAGGTGAAACTGCTGGAACCCAGACCTCTGAGGTGCTTCCGCTGCCAGGTGGGCAACCACGTGCAAGCGAATTGCACCTCGGAGGTGGACCGCAGCGGTCTTTGCTACCGCTGCGGTCTGCCCGGGCACAAGGCCGGCTCGTGCAATGCCACGCCGCACTGTGCCGTATGTGCGGCGGCTGGCAAGCCGGCCGAGCACCGGATGGGGGGCAAGGCCTGCGCCCCACCCACCAAAGCCAGGACCAGAGGCAAGCCCTCCGCCACCGCCGTCACCGCCGCAGCCGCCACCACTGCCACCGCCGCTGCCGCCTCCAACACCGCCGTCGTCGCCGTCGCCACTGTGGCCGCTACGGCAGGCCCCTCTCAGGGGGCTGGGAAGGAGGCCCAAGAGGGGGCTGACATGGAGTGCCATTAATGGCCCCATTACGCCTCCTCCAGGCGAACATCAACCACTGCGCCGCCGCTCAGGATCTGTTGCTCCAGAGTATGGCGCAGTGGTCGATTAACATCGCCGTGGTCGCTGAGCCGTACTTTGTCCCGCCCAGGGATGACTGGGTGGAGGACCTGAGCGGCTCAGTGACCCTAATTTCATCGGCCGCCGCCGGTACCCCGTCCCTCGAGGCCGTCAAGAGAGGACGGGGCTGCGTAGCGGCACGGTTCGGGGAGATTGTCGTGGTAGGGGTCTACCTCTCTCCGAACCGAACTCTTGCCGAGTTCCACAACTCCCTTGCGGAGTTGAGAGACGTCGTCGTCGGTTTTGGTTCCCTCCCCGTGTTCGTCCTCGGGGACTTCAATGCCAAGAATTTGGCTTGGGGTTCCCGGTTAACGGACACACGGGGCAGGATGGTGGAGGACTGGGCTCTGGAGACAGGCCTGGTCGTCCTAAACCGGGGTTCTGTCCCCACGTGTGTGCGGATGCGGGGTGAATCAGTGGTGGACATCTCGTTCGCCAGCCCCGCTCTGTCGCCGCGTGTAGTTGACTGGCGTGTCATGGAGGGGGTGGAGACCTATTCCGATCACCGGTATATCCGGTTCGACGTCTCCGCCCAGACCTCGGACGCGCCGGTCCGACGGGCCCCGAGTGGTCCGCGGTGGGCGCTGAAGCAGCTGGACCGGGAGCTCCTCCTGGAAGCCTCGATCGTGCAGGCCTGGGTGTCACCACCGGACAGGCCTGCCGACATCAACGTCGAGGCGGAGTGGTTCCGGGAGGCCATGTCCGACATATGTGACGTGGCAATGCCCCGGGCCCAGCCTGGACGTGCTTCGCGCCAGGTGTACTGGTGGTCGCAGGAGCTGACGGCTCTGCGCACTGCGTGCGTGGCTGCGCGACGCCGGTACACCAGGCACCGCAGGCTCCGTATCAAACCTCCGGATACGGAAGCCATTCAGGCGGAGCTGTACGAGGGGTACAGAGCGGCGAAGACCGCCCTCCAAGCGGAGATCCTGCGGGCCAGGGGGTTGGCCCGCGAGGAGTCGCTGGGGACTCTGGACAGGGACCCGTGGGGACGCCCGTACAAAGTGGTGCGGGATAAACTCCGCCCATGGGCTCCCCCGCTGACGCAGAGTCTCCGGCCCCAGCTTGTGGAGGACGTGGTGAGCGCTCTGTTCCCTTCGCGAGGGGAACACTCATCCCCACCTATGGCTCCGCCTACTGCGGTGCCTGATGCGGACCACACCGCCGACGACGACGACGATGCTCCGGAGGTGACCGAGGGAGAAATGAGAGCGGCGGTACGCAGGCTTAATGCCAAAAATACCGCCCCAGGACCCGACGGCCTACCTGGGAAGGCCTGGGTCCTGGCCTTGGAGGCTCTCGGGCCTCGACTTAGGGGGCTCCTAAGCGCATGCATGGAGAGGGGCCAGTTCCCGCTTCGCTGGAAGACGGGGAAACTGGTCCTCATAAAGAAGGCAGGGCGCCCTGCGGACTCTCCGTCCGCTTATCGGCCCATCGTGCTGCTCGACGAGGTGGGCAAGCTCTTTGAAAGAGTCATTGCAGACCGCCTCGTCGGCCAGCTGGTGCGGGTGGGGCCGGATTTGGCGGAGAGCCAGTTTGGTTTCCGCAGAGGGCGCTCTACGGTGGACGCCATCATGCGTGTGCGAGCCCTGACGACGGGGAATGCTGTTGCCCAGGGTGGGGTCGTCTTGGCGGTGTCTCTAGACATCGCCAATGCCTTCAATACCCTGCCCTGGAGTTGCATCAGGGAGGCACTCCGGTATCACCGGATGCCGACCTACCTCTGTCGTGTGGTCGAGGCCTATTTGACGGACAGGGCCGTCATCTACCCCGGTCACCGGGGAGTGTGGAACCGGCAAGAGATGTCGTGCGGTGTCCCACAGGGATCGGTCCTGGGGCCGCATCTGTGGGACATCGGATACGACTGGGTGCTGCGCGCCGACCTCCCTAGCGGCGTCAGCGTAGTGTGCTACGCTGACGACACGTTGGTCCTGGCGCAGGGGAGGTCGCACCAGGCGGCGGCCGAATTAGCGGCACGCGGGGTTGCGACAATCGTCGAAAGGATCCGGCAATTGGGACTCGAGGTGGCCCTGCACAAGTCCGAGGCCATGTGTTTTCATGGTCCTCGGAACGCGCCACCGTTGGGGTCCCAAATAACGGTAGGAGGGGTTTCTATCGGCGTCGAGTCGACGATGAAGTACCTGGGACTCGTCCTCGACAGCCGGTGGAACTTCGTCGAGCATTTCCGACGTTTGGCTCCCAAACTGGAGCGGGCGGGCGCTGCATTAAAGCGGCTCCTGCCCAATCTAGGGGGTCCAAACGCCTCCTGCCGGAGGCTCTACGCGGGGTTCGTGCGGTCCATGGCCCTCTACGGGGCTCCTGTATGGGCGCGCTCTCTGGCGCTGCGGCCAGCCCGCCGGTTGAGCGCGGCCCAAAGGGTCATGGCCATCCGGATGGTCCGAGGATACCGCACGGTCTCCTGTGAGGCAGCGAGCCTCCTTGCCGGATTGCCGCCATGGGATCTGGAGGCAAAAGTCCTCGCGCACGTATGGGAGTGGCGCGAGGAGGCGAAACGCCGGGGCGTAAGTCCGCTGCCGCGAGAAATCGCGGCACAGCGGACGGAGCTCCGGCGGGATCTCATGGCGTCATGGAAAGTACGGTTGTTGCAACCCAGTGCTGGGCACGCCACGATTGCGGCGATAAGTCCCCTCTTTGAGGAGTGGCTGGAGAGGCGCCACGGCGTCCTCACCTTCCGCGTGACGCAGGTCCTCACCGGACACGGCAGCTTCGGGAGGTTCCTGTGTCGGATAAGGCGGGAGGAAACGTCCGGGTGTCACCACTGTGTGGATCGCCTGGAGGACACGGTGGAGCATACGGTGGAGGTCTGCCCGGCTTGGACAGAGCACCGCCGTGTCCTCGTGGAGGCGATCGGCGGCAGAGACCTCTCGCGTTCGGCCCTGGTTCAGGCCATGGTACGGAGCGAGAGGGCATGGGCAGCCGTCACCTCCTTCTGCGAAGCAGTAATGCTCGCGAAGGAGGAGGCGGGACGGTTGAGGGAAAGGCAAGTTTCGCGCCCTCTCGCCCCTAGCCGCCGCAGGAGACGCCCAGTGCGTCGGGATTCCCGGGCGGATTTCCGGCCACCGTAGGCGCGGGCTTGCGGACGGTGAGCAATGGGTAGCTCACCGTCCGGTAAGGACCAGGCCCGGGTCGACGGCGCGTCGTATTCCACGCGCGCCTCAAAGAGATGTCGTCAGTACAGAGTAGGGGTCCACTAGGGCCGATGCCTGCCGGGGTCGCGGGAAGGTACTTATGGGTCACCGAGGCCCCCGCAACACAGGCAACAGGAAGGAATACGGGTGGGTTTTAGTCAGTAAGAGTCTGACACACCCTCCCGCTCCGCCCAGAGCGGGAGAAGTTATTTGATGATTTCCCACCCCAAAAAAAAAAAAAAAAGCAGTGGGAACATTAAAGGCTGATTATGATGATGAGCATATTTATTTACAGTAAAGTAAAGAAAATCATCAGTTTTTTTTTTTCCTATTGAAGATTATTATTTTTTGTGCCCAGTTGATGGCAATAGGCTCGCCCCCTATTACATGGGACTTAAAAACATAACTGGTGAAATGTGGGTGTACTACAGGTACACCTCTGCCCATCCCTTCAGGGAAACGAAGCGCGGTTTTATGTATTATTTATCATCATACTTGAATCTGCCCCCGAAGGTCTGTAAATTATTACATCAAATCTGATCCTAAATATGAAAGACAACACAATACACAATACAATTGCCATGGATTATGATAGCCAACATTATGGCGATCCCACAGTAATTGGTAGTGTTGCCCAAATGCAAGAACAAGACGAGACTTAGCCAGTCTTGGTCTTGGTCTTGCGCCAATACACCTGGTCTTGGTCTTGGTCTTGGTCTTGCGCTCCCAGTCTTGGTCTTGGTCTTGGTCTTGCAGCAAGAGTCTTGCAAGTCTTGCAATTACCTATTAGTCTATTACTATTTATTAAAGTTTACTTTAAATCTTAGAAAAACGTATTAGAATTGGAACATTGTGAGCTTGAATTAACATAGCCATAGTAAAGATCAAGCAGATTAATAAATAACTGAAGATTTGATAAGAAATTCGAAAAATCAACTGACCTATATGTCGTTTTCCATGGAAGTAACTGTTTCTTAATAAACATTTATGATTTATAAGCTTACATTTGCTAAAACATGTAAAAAAACAAATTAATTACAATAACTTGACTGTATTTTAAAGAACAATACGTATCTGTCTAGAAAGAGATTGAACCCTCAACTTATAAGAAATTTAATAAAAGAGTTTTACGATTTATCATTTATTTGAATAAAAAATAAAATACAACACAAATCAACAGCTTTATCATTAGGTTATGATACTTTATATCAATTTTTTTGACCAAGAATTAATACAAAGTAACCATCTGGCTGACTCATCACTTAACCTATTTCTATGTTTTCTAATTACTAATGATGCTTTAGAAAATAACCTCTCAGCAGGTACTGAAGTTGCAGGTATTGAGAGAAAATCACGGGCCATTTTCGATAAAATCGGATACTCTGTCTCATGCGTCCTCCACCAATCTAAAATGTCTTCCGAGCTGGCAGTTCTTGGTTTTCTCAGGTACTCCTCCAACTCGTCTATCACTAAGCCTTGAAGACAAGATCCAGATGACGTCGAGGGACATTCATAGAGTTTATCAAAGTCTATTACGTCTTCATCTTCATAACATACTTTATTTTCTTTTTCTGGTAATTCCAGAGATTTGTTCAGTGAGTGTAGACTTTTATATTCTTCATAAAGTTCATTGAACTTGCGCAGACTTTCTGTTTTAAGTTGCTTCCCCCACATTGTCAGGTCAAAAGTCTGAGCCTTATGCCTTGGGTCTAAAATTAAAGAAGTACAATAAATCCAGTTGCTCTTCTTGTAATGTTTAAGCATTTTGTCTCGAGCTGCTTGGAAAGCTAGAATGAGCCTTTCATCCACTTCAGATCGATTAGGTTTCTCATCTAACTGTTTTACCATGGATTCAATTTTATCTAGCAAGAGATTGAATGATACAATGACTAGCGGTAATGTAACATATTTGTCTCCACCAAGTTTTGTACTTAAAAGTTTAAAGTTTATTAGAAATTTATGTAATTTTTCGAGTACCTGCCATTCATTAGCTGTGATTTGAAAATCATTTAATTCGGTGACAGAACTGCACAATATGTCAATGCCCGCTCTCACTTTTAAACCAAATCCAATCATATCATGTGTGGAATTCCATCTCGTTGGACAGTCAAGAATGGCATTTAGATTTGATGGCACGCCAGCTGCTTCACAAGCAGACTGAAACTTCTTCTTCACTATCTCACTTCTTTTTATTTTACTGGAAATACTGCGTAACTTTGTTACAGATGTACGCGAGTCAGCAATATTTGGTGCAGATTCTTCATCTTCCTCATCCTCAGTTTCGTCTGCATAGTCTTCGTACTGCTGATCTTGCGCGTTAGTGTCAGACTCACAGTGTAATGCTAAGGTCTTTAATAAATCTTGTACACCAAGGTTTAAAATGTGAGCAAAGCACCGGAAATGTTGATTGTCTGAATCAAAGTGTGGCGGCAGCTGTTTGCCCAGTTCATACATAAATTTGGTATTTGCAGTTGCGTTGTCGACCGTGATACCTTGTATTTTATCAATTATGCCATATTCCAATAAACATTCATGAAAAATCGTTGCAATATCTTCCCCAGTATGTCGACCGCGTGATGGTATAAAATCAAGAACTACAGATTGATACTTCCATTCGTTGTCTATATAATGAATAGTAACCCCGTAGTAACTCCTACCAGCAATTGACGTCCACCCATCAATGGTAAAAGACATTTTAGATGATAATTGTTGAAGTCGTTCCTTGAGATTCAATTGGAGCTCTTCAAATCGCTCTTTGACTTTCCTTCTAAGTGTAGACCTTTTAGGAAACACCATATTAGGGCAAATACGTCGAAAATATACTTGTGTAGCTTCGTCATCGAAAAATGAGAAGGGAAGATATTTTTTCACCACCCAATCAACTGTAGCTGTCGTGATGTTGTCACTGCTGTTTTCCGACTGAAACAAAACAATAAATCTTGTGTTATTATTTAAAACATACTAGGTTTGAGCGTATAAGAGGAGGAGGTTTGTTGTTGTTAAATCGAGAAAATCGTTAAATTGATATTTGTTATATTAAGGTTGCACTGTACTGTAATTTACCAAAATAAAGTACTTAGTTGTTACTGGCCGATTAAATGAAAATATGGGTGTTTATAAAAAATGGCGTTTTTGAAAGTATCGCATGAATAGCTACGCGGAGTTAAAATTCTTTTAACTGTTAAAAAAATATTCTTACCTGTCCACTTCTTCCAGCGGTTACTAAAAAGCTTGTGATATCTCCACTTAATTTTGGTTTAACAGGAAGAAATATTTCTGATTCCTTTTTGTGGAAAGATATTAGATGTTTCCTTAAGCCTGAAGTGTTTCTGTTTTTCATTTTTATTTCAATCTTTTTATGTTGGCACAATTTACAGAAGGCAGTTTGGGATGCATGAATTATTTCGAAAAACTCCTCAAATTTGCTTTTGGGTCTTTTAGATCTGTGACTCAAACTCTCGTTACTCGGACTAGAATAATTTGAATCTTCGTCACTCATATTAAATTGTACACGTGATACGTTTTTAGAAAACAACGAGAATTAGTAAAAACAATTATTATGTTAGACTCGAAGCACAGCTCAATTGGAAATGACTGGAATTAAAATAATTCCTTTATTTATAGTACGTTTTTACAAACACACACTAAATATTACCTACTTGTACAGACGTGACGCGTGAATAAAATAGAATTAGTGCCAATCACTATTCTTTACATATAAGTGAATGTTTTGGCGTACATCTATACTAATATTATAAAGCTGAAGAGTTCGTTTGTATGTTTGATGACAGAAGTTTTAAAATAAATAAATAAGTCCTGAACGTCACTATACCTCCAAAGTTACTATTCCTCGTGGACGAAGTCGCGGGCACAGCTAGTAAATACTTACACTCATCATCTCTCTCAGAGATATTCGGGCTGGTGAGTAATACAAAACTCTTATCGCAGGCTTTTTATTTTATTAGTAGGTAAGTACCTACGCTTTTTATATTATTTTATTAGTTTTGTAGAATTTTTTTACACGTTTCAAGTATATTTAAAAGTGGCTACAATATTTATTAAACGGGTGATATTTGAACACTTTTTTGCTATTTTTTCTTGTAAAAACTTAAGAAATATAATGACTAAATGTACAATAATAGTACCTAAGTAATTAGTTTAAAACCATATAAGTAATCAATGTTATAATATATACTTACTAGAATGAATTAATATGACATCTACTACCTATCCTTACCATTTTATCCTAATCATAATACTACTTGCGTGATCAGTATAATGTATTCATTTTCATTCTAAGCACTCTGAAACTTATTTATTCTTTGGAACACCTGTAGGTACTCTTAAAAAAATTCGAAATTATTTTGCATGAGTATACCTACGCCCTATGGCGGCAATCAAATAGTGTCACAAATGTTATGATTTCGGCGTGGCGGCAACGATTGTTTTAGATTTCAAAAGAAGCCGCCGGCGCGTGTATCATAACCATGTACTTCCGAAAAGCGGCAAATTTCTTTGAGAAGTAAGTACAAAACCTTTGATGCCGCATTATCAAAGTGCCGATGGTTAAAACATAACTATGCATGCACTCAGTTTGATTTTAATAGATATTTTTTTATTCGCTATGTTTATGGTATTAGTCGTAATGCGCATAGGTCCAGTTTTTCATATTCTTTGATACAGTTTTTTGCGTCTCATAGAATTCCTAAGCGTACCTACCTATACACCGAACTGTTACACCTAACTACTCAGTGAAATAGCGCTAAGTCCTAGCTGCAAGACGCAAGAGTCTTGCAGGCTATGTCTTGTTCTTGCTCAAGTCTTGCACGGTCAGTCTTGGTCTTGGTCTTGCTAAAAATACGCGGTCTTGTTCTTGGTCTTGGTCTTGCAAAAACGCAAGAACAAGACCAAGACTGCAAGACCAAGACTGAATTTGGGCAACACTAGTAATTGGGTACTGTGGGATCGCCATAATGTTGGCACGAGAGAAATCATTAAAAAATACTGATGTAAGGTAACAGTGTTTAGTGGATAGGAAAAGCCGTTAAACTGAAGTGGGACTGGGCTGGCCACGTTCGCCCTATGCTCAATGAGTTGTAGGCCAAAATAACCACTATTGTGGTAATTGACACAGCCAGAAGGCGTCGTGAGAGACCCCGTAGAAGATGGCGGGATAGCTGGAGAAAACGAACGATCAGTGGCCCACATTAGCCCTGGATCGAAAGAGCTGGAAGTCATGGGGATAGGCCTTTGCCCAGCAGTGGGATGATGCAGGCTTACAGTAACAGTAAACAGTGATGGCGAAATTTGGCCGTGGGAACTCTTTTGACTAACCCTTCGAGGAAAACAGGCGACTTGGTATGTTATGTAATTATTTTAAAGTTTTTATAGGATTAAAGGCAATCAATTCATCGAAGAAGCCTATATTCAGCCGTAAATTGTGACAAGCTGTATTGAGAGAAAATAAATTTCATCTTTAGTAACAAATTCACTCATTGTTGGCTTTTTTTTCTGGGTGGGAAATCATTAAATAACTTCTCCCGTTCTGGGCGGAGCGGGGGGTGTGTCAGACTCTTACTGACTAAAACCCACCCGTGTCCCTTCCGTTGCCTGTGTTTCCAGGGGCCTCGGTAACCCTAAGTACCTTCCCGCAACCACAGATTGTTGGCTGGTGATATCATTTCTAGTCTCGTGAGTAAACAAGAACATAATTTCTACAAATCCACTCCTAATTAAGCGCTAAGGTGACATACATTAAGAACAAAAAATACCTAATACCTTTGAGGAAAACTTCATACCTACACTATGATGACTGTAGGTAGTTCAGTAAAAAGGCTCCCGCAGACGGGGGCAACGCGACGGTGCGACGCGATTCTGGTAGAACAAAGAAAGAAACTGTTCTACCAGAGTCGCGTCGCTCTGTCACGTCGCGCCTTTTTGCGGGAGCCTTAATTCAGATTTAGGCGCCATTGAATTATTAATGGCGGCCTTTTTGCGGTTATCTAAGAAAAACAAACGACATGTCATCTTTTATAATTGTACTAATAAGTATGATATCTATTTATATAAAAATGAATCCCTATTTCCCTTAGTCACGGCATTACGCTAAAACGGCTGACCGGATTTTAAGGAAATTTGGCACATGGGTAGACCATGACCTGAATTAGGACATAGAATACTTTTTATCCCGATATTCCCATGGGATCGCAACTTATGCAGATGAAACCGTGGGGCACAGCTAGTAATAATATATATAACGAAGTACAGATATTATCACAAAACAATAGAAACCCTAACTTTTAATATTATAAATGCAAAAGAACGTTTGTTTGTTTGTTTGTTTGTTACGCTTTCACGCTAAAACGGCTGAACGGATTTAGATGAAATTTGACACATGTTTAGATCATGACCTGGAGAAGGACATAGGCTTACTTTTCATCCTTGATCGCAGACAAAGTCGCAGGCAACAGCTAGTAATACATAATAATTAGAGGCTATAAAACAGCGGGGTAATCGATCGTATTTCACGTTCATTGCGTAATTTACGTTGCTGAGACGAAGTTTTCAAACCTATGAGGCAGTGGATTAGGAATTTCTTTTCATACTCTCGGATTATGAGTGAAAGTGTGTTAGGCAATTAGGATGCATGGATGTATTAAAATTAAATTCGTCCAAGCTACATCATTTAACTACTCTCAAATGTGGGTGTAGGTACTATGTAGTACACTTCTGCCTGGAAAACAGGCGTATTATACATAATCATACATAATCAGCCTATAATGTTCCCACTGCTGGGACACAGGCCTCCTCTCTGTGCCCAGTGCGGGTTGGTAGATGTCACATGTCTTCGAATTATTGGTACTAGGACATGCCCGGTTTCCTCACGATGTTTTCCTTCACCGTTTTGAGAGCAGTGGCTTTGAGGCCACCGCTGCTCTCAGGCGTATTATGTAAGGACCAGGCCCGGGTCGACAGCGCGTTGTATTCCACGCGCGCCTCGAAGAGATGTCGTCAGCACACAGGTAGGGGTCCACTAGGGCCGATGCCTGCCGGGGTCGCG
This sequence comes from Atethmia centrago, assembly GCA_905333075.3. Lineage (NCBI taxonomy): Eukaryota > Metazoa > Arthropoda > Insecta > Lepidoptera > Noctuidae > Atethmia > Atethmia centrago. Next base: position 25,214,098 of record HG995367.1, read on the forward strand.
GGAAGGTACTTATGGGTCACCGAGGCCCCCGCAACACAGGCAACAGGAAGGAATACGGGTGGGTTTTAGTCAGTAAGAGTCTGACACACCCTCCCGCTCCGCCCAGAGCGGGAGGAGTTATTTGATGATCAACCCACAAAAAAAAAGGCGTATTATGTTCAACACCAATTAAGTATCATATCGTTTTTGGGGTCGTTATTGGGTTTTTTCTATCTAGAATTTCTCAGTAGCAGCCCAGAGTCTGGATTTACTCGCCCCCTATTACATGGGACTTAAAACATAACTGGCGAAATGTGGGTGTACTACAGGTACACCTCTACCCAACCCTTTCGGGGAAACAAGGCGTGATGTTATGTTATTAAATACCGAAAACCCTTAAAGGGCAATGGCACATTTATTGTAGGAACATTCTTTACTTAGAGCTTAACATTTCATTGACTCCTAAGATATGACTAAACTCTTAAGCTAAAACCAAAAAGGTTTTACCAAAAGCTGTTTATTAATCAACCATTAATGCTTGAACACATGTCCAATCATTGTAAGTTTAAGATAACATAACAAAAATAATGTAAAAATGAATACAACTCTTAAACTAAAACCAAAAAAGGTTTTACCTAAAGCTGTTTATTGATCAACCGCTAATGCTTGAACACATGTCAAATCATTGTAAGTTTAAGATTACACAACAAAAAAAAATGTAAAATTATTACAAATCATGCTAACATGTAAATATTGCTTTTGGAGGTATTCTGAAGTTTAAGATACCTTCAATAAATATTAACCTTACTAACTTTATTTCCTGCTTTAAAAGTTGACAATTCCTGTAAAGGATATAAAATTGTGTGAACTCATACTTTAATATTTTATTCAAGAAAGGCGGGAATTATCAAGTAGATCTAAATAAAAATTATTTCAATTTCTCAGTAGCAGCCCCGAGTCTGGATTTGTGCCGGGTCGGTGGCAATGGGATCGCCCACTATTCTTAATCATAACCAAGCTATAATGTTCCCACTGATGGGAGACAGGCCTCCTCTCGTGAGAGGGAGTGGGCCGTAACCCACCACGCGATCCCAGTGCGGGTTGGTAGATGTCACATGTCTTTGAATTTTTAGTTCTAGGACATGTCGGTTTCGTCACTATGTTTTCCTTCACCGTTTTGAGAGCAGTGGTGATGAAATAATTTACACAAAGCAAAGTCCCGCCTGGTTCGAATACGACCTACAACTCGTAAGGCGCGGCCGTTTCTACTGGGCCACCGCTGCTCTCTGCTGGGTCAACACTGCTCTCTGCTGGGCCACCACTGCCCAAGGGACAACGGACTTAAACATAACTGTCGAAATAAGGGTGTACTATAATAATAAGGTACGGTACACCTCTGCCAAACCTTCCGTGGAAAACAGGCGTGATGTTAGGCTATCCAAATAAAAAGTCTAGCTCTAAATTCAGTTCCCAAATACAAGAAAAACATAAGGTTGTTCATGGCTGAAATTCTATTTTCACTCATACGATCTTGTAGTAATTGAAGTTTTTCTAAATGGCCGCAATAAAACCTTTTTGGGAAAACACTCCTGTATTCAAATGTGGTCGGTCTACTAAAGAACGGAATCTTCGAATACATTATTACGGAAAGAATCAATCAATCTTTTCCTTGAATTTGTGTGTATAATTTATGTATATATATATAATGTAGGTATATATTTTAGTAAATTATGTAAGTATGTATTTGTATTTTATGCTTGTAACCTATTTATGTATTTCTGTACTTATTCTATTTATAATCTATTATGTTATCTTTAATATTTTTCGTTATTTTTATTTCCTCTCAGGGCACCTGCCATCTTATCTCTTCACCACCCTAGGTTGACTGGTAGAGAATACCTAAGGCATTAAGTCAGCCTTTGTACCTAATTGAGTGCGAGAAGTTTAAATAAATAAATAAATAAATAAATAAATAAATAAATAAATAAATAAATAAATAAATAAATAAATAAATAAATAAATAAATAAATAAATAAATAAATAAATAAATAAATAAATAAATAAATAAATAAATAAATAAATAAATAAATAAATAAATAAATAAATAAATAAATAAATAAATAAATAAATAAATAAATAAATAAATAAATAAATAAATAAATAAATAAATAAATAAATAAATTAATTAATAAATAAAATCTGCCTATCCTTTTCCCAACTATGATGGGGTCGGCTTCCAGTTTAACTGGATGCAGCCGAATATCAGTACCTATTTTACATGGAGCGACTGCCTATCCAACCTCCATGACCTAGTGACTGGGTAATACGACGCCTCTTGGTAAGGCTGGTTGTCAGACTTTCGGGTTTCTGACAACCCCTAACGTCTTTCAAAGATCCACGAAATGACAGCCGGGACCAACGGCTTAACGTGATTTCCGAGGCACGGAGGAGTCTCGGTATGTAAAGATGGTCACTCATCCACGGATCAACCCCGGCAAACATAGCTTAACCTAATGGATCGACCCGTGCTGCTGTTACTACTAGGGAGCGCCTCTATATTACGGAAATAATCATAACATCTAAATACTTTTGCAGCAGCAATTGGTTGTAAAGTAAAAACCACTTAAACAACCAAAACTTTATGATACCGGTAGGTATCGGTAAAATTTAATAGGTACCAGTGGCGAAAGCACCATACAACACGATTTCTACCGTCTTCCCTTCGGAGACTTGCATCAGCAACTCTACTGCTATTGAAAAATGGCACAGTCAATAGTGTCTATAATTGCCAAAAAATATAGTTACACTTCGGGTATTTAATTCACCATAACATTCAAACAAAGAAACGCCTATTTTCAGCTTTATATTACAATACAACAACAAAATATATGTTCTAATATAACCCTGAGCTAAAATGTCATAATCGAGAACAAAAAATTCATACAATAGCGATCTCGTTATGACGTCATTTTAGGTCACATGGCACCGCCTGGTTTGGACGAGAACAAACCGATGTACAACCGGGTTATTATAGATACAGATATAGAAAACATGTGTAAGCGAGCTCGAGATGGAGGAATATTACACATTTTATTGAATGTTCACCTGTTCAACTGTATTTGTATTTAATTTATATTCCTATAATACTTTTAGGAAGATAGTACTTACCTAATATAGTAGAGTTTATTTCTGTTTCGCTACCATCGACGCTATCCTCTTTTTGGTTCTGCTACTTGACTATAGGTTCGTATCTATCAGCGGCGAGGTGTAAATTTTTGTAAGAGAGAAGCCCAAGTAATGCTGATTTTAACTTACATAATAATAAAGTAAAAAAATATTTATTACCTTAAAAAAATGTCTTAAAATAAGTCATTCCTTTACTGAATTTAACACCATCTAGGTAGGTATAGTTCAAAGTCAAATTCAAACCATTAATTTCAATTTTTTATTAATTTAAAATTTCATAAAACGCACTTTTGAACGTTAAAATTAAAAAGAAAATAGATAAATTCTACTTAAAGCTTAGAAACCTACTCTTTATTTTATCTTTTTTTATTTTTTATTCGTTACAAACATAACTACATTAATTTTTCTCTTTACAGTTTTACTCGCCAAACTTATTCGTTTGATGGCGAGAAATGCTTGTTGATTATACAAAATTAATATTCTTATAAAAACTAACCTTAAAACTACCACTACTTACTATTTCGCTCTAGGATCAGTCACACCGGCACGAATAGATTGCGGCTGAGCCGCGGACACCGGACACTGACAGATTTTAAGTACACGCGGATACACACCAAGCCACACATTCCCAGCACAAGCTAATCTCAAAGCTCTCGCTAATCAAGCATTGTATAGGATTTCTGTATAATGAGAATTTCTTACTGTGGTCGGATCATAGTCGTCAATGCTTTTAGTAGAGCATTCGTCGTTAATGCTGTTAAACCAATATCAAGTTACATCCAACTGCCAACATGCTCCAGCTACCTGCTGCTATTCAACTGCCTCGTTGGTGGTATAGTGGTCGCAAGCACTACTGCCGAGCACGAGGTCCTAGGTTCGATTCCCAGGTCGTGTAAAGTGTTATTGGGTTTTTGCATTGGGAACCAATCCGCCGATTGGTTGACTGATCCAGCTGATCTCAAGGCTGCCTCTAGAAAAGATGTAGCTTCGAGAGTTTGCTTTAAGTCAAGTGCACAAGCACGCTAGTCCTTGCACGGGACTAGTGTTTTGTCTTGAAATGTCAACGTTTCCAATATTATTCAAGGCCGTGTTAGACTGCCTCGTTGGACTAGTGGTCGCAAGTGGTACTGCTGAGCATGATGGCCGGGGTTTAATTCCCTGGTCGGGTATACTTAAGTGTTATTTTTCCATTACCAATTTCTCAGTAGCAGCCTGTAGTCTCCCCTCTTTGAGGAGTGGCTAGAGAGGCGCCACGGCGTCCTCGTTGGTCCTCGTTGGTCTAGTGATAGCATGAGGACCTTTTTTTTTGGGTGGGAAATCATTATATAACTTCTCCCGCTCTGGGCGGAGCGGGAGGGTGTGTCAGACTCTTACTGACTAAAACCCACCCGTATTCCTTCCATTGCCTGTGTTGCCAGGGGCCTCGGCAGGCATCGGCCCTAGTGGACCCCTATGCTTGTGCTTACGACATCTCTTTGAGGCGCGCGTGGAATACAACGCGCCGTCGACCCGTGCCCGGTCCTTACCGGACGGTGAGCTACCCATTGCTCACCGTCCGCAAGCCCGCGCCTACGGTGGCCGGATATCCGCCCGGGAAGCATGATGGCCTGGGGTTGATTCCCAGGTCGGGTAAAATGTTATTTTTCATTAGCAATTTCTCAGTAGCAGCCCGGAGTCTGGATTTATGATCGGTTGATGGCAGTAGGCTCATCCCTATTACATGGGACTTAAACTTAACTGGCGAAATGTGGGTACCTACCTATAGTATGTACACCTCTGCTTAACCCTTTAGGGAAACAGCCGAGATGTTGTTATGTTATCAAGTTTCAAATGCTTATAAATGGTTTAATTATTAAAACTATTAAAATTCAATTAATGCGTCCAAGGAACATAATTTAGTTACTGTATAATTAAATACGTAGATACTTATACAATTAAAGTAATTTTATTTTTCCAATTAATTGACTTGTAAACCGATTTATAACAATTTATATGGTCACTCTTGTGTCAATATTATATTATTGTGTGTATTAATTAGTTAATTAAGCAATCATTGATTCACGATAATTTGCAAGTTAAACAAAAAATAATTAAAACATGGTAAAGTATAATTCGGTTATCGTTTATAATTAATGTTCAGTGACATAGTATATTATTTGTTTCATACGATTTTGTTATATATCGAGATAACGGTAAGACTTGATATAAGCTAGCTAATACGTTTTCTTTTGTGTCGTCTAGTTTAATAAACCTGATGTCCTGAAATACAGACCTCACGTCTAGTTTAGGCATATTGCTGTTACGTATTTTGTACTGATACCTCTCTAATGTACCTATATTGTGGTGAGAAAATAAATTATTATTATTATAGCTTAATTAAAATGTTATCCCCGGTTACTGAATAAAGAATTAACGCCATTGACCTTGGCCATATAAATGCGTGTCGTGCTGACGCCGGCGCCGCGCTGCCGTTCGGTTTTAAAAGGAATATTTATTTTTAGCAACGATAATATATATATATATATATAAATAAAAAAAAATATAATATATATTTATATAAATAAATAAAATATAACATAACATCACGCCTTGTGGGAAACACGAAGGGTTGGGCAGAGGTGTACCTGTAGTACACCCACATTTCGCCAGTTATGTTTAAATCCCATGTAATAGATAATAAAAATATTTGAAAAAATCACAGATATAATTATAGATAATAAAATAGTTTGAAAGTAATATCGTTTTTTAAGCTTTGGGTAGACATTACTTCATGAATCTTTTTCATAAGTATTTTACTACAATACTTAAATATTCACATAAAGCAGTGATGTGTACGCGCTCTAGTTTAACATACATTTTTTTTGCATAACTTACTTGCATTATTTGAAGGCGTAATCACGGGTTTAAAAGTCACTAAAATTATAAAATCTGCGCCATAGGGTGATTCATTGTAGTCCGCGTATTTACCAAAGAAGTATTTCGCGAGTTTTAGTTATGTATGCCTTAGTTTGACAAGTTGTCATCTTCTAAAATTCATCTCAAATTCTCAATTTAGAACGTTCAGCTCAGTGTACAAGTGCAGCTTAAATTGGTCAAACCCTAACGGATACAAGAATTTTAGTTTACTTTTAAACTCTGCCGGACACTGTAACCTTGCCAAGTGTCGTGGGATTTTTTGCAAGAAACGGCTACGTATTGATTCTAATCAAACATTCCTAGATGTTATCTTTCAAAAACGAATCTAGACTAAGCACATCAGCAAGAGGGAAGTCGTTGCTAAGCGACGGAAATGTCAATAAATAAACTATAGGTATCATATTTATCTAAAGCTATATCCTGGCATTTTATTCATCCATGTCCATCGATGCATGTTATAAATTAAGTCTGTCTGGGTACTGGCCGCGTTGTTCTTCAAAACTACACAGCGATTTTTGATGCAAATTTCACCTTAAAGAATTTATTTATAGTAAAAATACCTCAGACCAAATAAAAAACTAGGACATAGCTTTGCGAACAATACAGTAAAGCCATGCCAAATCTACACCTCGTTCTGTGCGTACACGCTCAAATGCACACATTTACAACCCATTTCAACCAAACTGTATACCTCACTAAGTGCACACATGTTTTCAAAATCGGCCTGTTTACGTCACTGTTGACAGCGCTATTTTTCGGTTTTTTTATTTGGTCTGAGACAATAACGGCTCGTGCAGACTGGCGCAACTTGTCGCGCGGTACAACACTGGCAGAACAATTTCCATGTAGTTTTCATAGAAATTGTTCCACTGTGTCTCGTCGCGCCAGTCTGCACGAGCCTTTACATTAAACTTACAGATAATAAAGACATCGCAATCAAATCAAATCAAAATATTTATATTTTACATAAACCTACATTGGGCACTTATGAAAAGTCAGAAGTTAGGTGCACGGTTCAATTGGTCGTTTCCTATGGAGAAGAGCCGGCAAGAAACTACACGGTTACTCTTTTAAAAATAATTGGCTTTTACAATGTTTTCAAATCACAGTGTTAATAGGTATGGGAGGAAAGTGTAGGCCTGTCAAGAAGTACCAAGTACTCAAAAAAAAAAACAAAAAATCTAGTCTATTAACGTTCTCATATTCACAAAATACACAAGAATCTATGTAAAATATTAAAAAATAATAAAAATACATACCATCATATATGGCATCACCTTTGCACGTATTTTTCTGTTCTTTCTTGTCTGTTTATAGAAGTGTAGGTACATAAACTGTTAAATAAATAAATAAATCTATATAAACCAAATGACATGTTTGCCATTACAACAAGTTTGATTTAATATCTTGTCCACAAAAGCCAGTAATAAATAGTTTTGTGAAGAAGTAAGAACCGTACGAAGCAGGGTGGGTCGCTTGTTTATAATGCGTTCTATTTTGACCAACAATAAGTATGTTAATTACGTAACTGGTTCTTAATTATTGACCCGACCCTAATAATAATTGCAAATGTACAAAGTTAACCTACTTTATGACATTGCCGTGACCTTTGTTTTTGCATGATTGATTAACAAACAAAAATTATTTAAATAATGCCATTTATATTTTATTAAGACGCAATTTGACAATTCTTCATGTTATCAAAAATAATCTTGAATAATTACTATTTGTTGGAAAATGTCAAGAGTAAATTCCACTGCCTTGTTGGTCCAGTGGCAGGAAGTGTGATTGCTAAGCATGAGGTTTCGGTTCGGACGCCCAGTCCCTGGGGTGGGCAGTGTCATCCATTCAGTTAGATTAATTGACATCGCTGATTGTGAATATTTGCACGCCATGTTATGGCAGGATATGCTGAAACAAATGTAATTAACACCTTATGTGTGTCCATATTCTAACAAATAAATATTTTTGATTTAATTTCATTTCAATTGAGTTTTTATTTAGAAATTTCTCGGTAAAGGGGCGCTGTTCGAATTTTGTGGGTCCGAAAGATGAATTCATAGCAATAGGCTCGGCCCCTGTACAACTTACCGAAATTTTGGTGAAGTACCTATATTATTTAATTCTAGGTTTACGATTATTTGTGCAAAGTCACTAAATATGGAGTTGGGAGTTTAAGGGGCCTGTGCCTAAGTCATAACATCCGCACGGGTAAATCGATCAGGTTAAGCTACGCTTGCCGCGGTTGGTCCGTGGATGGCTGACCATCTTTACATACCAAGACCCCTCCGTGCCTCGGAAAGCACGTTAAGCCGTTGGTCCCGGCTGTCATTGGTAGATCTTTGACAGTTGTTACGGGTCGTCAGAAGCTCGAAAGTCTGACAACCAGTCTTACCAAGGGGTATCGTGTTACCCAGTAACTGGGTTGTGGAGGTCAGATAGGCAGTCGCTCTATGTAAAAGAGAGTAAGACTGGAAGCCGACCCCAACATAGTTGGGAAAAGGCTAGGCAGATGATGACTAAATATGGCTAAATAATATTTCTAGCCCATTTTTCTTCATACAAAACTACTATTTAGAAAGGGGCAACTAGATTCAACTCTTTTTTTTTCTTGTTCATTTTGACATATTTTTGAAATACAAGACTTTGAGGTACCTCCAATTACTTACCCCTTCGAGCAATAAATAGGAAGAAGGTCCACACTTATGTAACTTACATGTTATAACAGAAGTCTTGAAGGTGGATCTTTTTCCCTAAAATTAAATACGCAATGGTAAAGAATACTATTTGTATACTAAACTTGACAATATTATCGAAAATAACTGGAAGAGTTAAAGTTAAAGTTATTAAATATGGAGGCCTTGGCAGAGAGTACAACTTTGTACCCTTTGGCGTCGAGACCCTCGGTCCGTGGGGTCCCAGTGCGCATAAGTTATTTGCGGAAATCGCGAAACGTCTAGTTGATGTAACTGGTGACCGAAAAGCTGGCGGCTTTCTCGCGCAACGCATCAGCATTGCAATTCAGCGAGGAAATGCCGCCAGCATCCTCGGTACAATGCCCCGAGGGCCTTTTTTAAGCTTAACTTAGTTCTAATTTAATTTAGTTAATGTTAATAATCATCTTGTAATTCGGTTATGTAAATAAATATACATTATTACTGGAAGAACAATAGTTACTTTTGAAGTGAAAACTGATTTAAGGCTCATGCAGACTGGGGCGATATCGCGGGCGCGACAGGCAGCAATATGCTGGTGCGCCCGCGATATCGCGCTAGTCTGCAAGAGCCTTTAGTCGCGTTGAGCTATTTTCGGTAGAGCAAAACTTATTTCGCATCACCGCCATGCTCATGAAACCGCGTCACCGACATGCTAGTGTGAAAACTTTTTTTTAAGTGTTCACTTCTCTGTTGGCAGTACCCATGTGACTGCCTATTTTTTTATTGCTATTATTCTGAACAAAAGGAAGTTTTTTTTCTTATCTATTTTATTTGAATGTCACCATTTCATACGTCACCAAACAAGGTAACTAATTAATTTTCAAGAAATTTCCATTTTAATTTCCGATAATAATATCTACACAATCGACAAGATTATGCATATGCAACTGTGTATTGATTTTTTCCATGAATACATAAATCAAATTCTATTAGTAAACAATCTTAATTAATAGAAGGTGACAAGGTTATGCTTCGAAAGACATTATTTTTTGCATAATTTTCCGTCGCCAATAATTTAAAACCAATACTATTACATTATTTGTCATTAAAGCTATCACAACAGGCCTAAAACGTCCATGAGCCCTGAGAAATTTGCATTTCAATTAGTATTTTAACTAACACTCTTGGGACATAGTCACCATGCTTGGCTAACATATTGGTGACATAAACGTAAAGCCACGGAAATTAATTGTTAAGCAAATTAACTGCCAACTCAAATTGTCCGCATATTCAAATCGCAAATGTCTTTGGCTACAATACCACGGCATTTGACCAAGGGTTTCAATTGGCTGAATAATGAATTTCCCCAACTGTACGGTACCTACCAGTCTTCCCACAATAAACAATTGGTCGCATTTACGACATCCGCAGAATAACAAAAGATATATATTATTTTCCAGAAACAACACGGAATTATAAACGAACAAATGCATTCAAAATCTGATGAGAATAATTAAATTCATTCAGATCATAATGTAAAAAAATGTATTACATTTTAATAATATAACCATAAATTTTCACAGCCGATAAATACTTATTATAGTCAAAGCTTCCTCAATCTGTACTAGACTCGTAGAAATCATACTCTAAATTAATTTATAAACATTTACATACAAATTTTATATTGTGGATCTCTCATTAGAGTCAATTTAATAAATGGTTATAGGCTTATAAAACCGGACTGAACGAATAAAGTATTTAGTGAGACATAAATCATTTTTTCATCACCTCTTACTTATTAATGTTTTGGATGAAAGGAAGAGTGATACAAGTTTATTTTACAGAGGCTGACGTAATAGGAATCTGTTCGGTAATTGACTCGTAATAGGTCATCAATTGTTTATCTATCAATCAATCATATCCAGTCTACAGGGACAAATAATAAGCAAAACGTTACAGACGTGTTGGGATATGTCAAATCAATCTGCCTTTCCCCAATGATCGGGGTCGGCTTCCAGACTAACTGGATGCCTGCCGTGGTCGCGGGAAGGTACTTATGGGTCACCGAGGCCCCCGCAACACAGGCAACAGGAAGGAATACGAGTGGGTTTTAGTCAGTAAGAGTCTGACACACCCTCCCGCTCCGCCCACAGCGGGAGAAGTTTTTTGATGATTTCCCACCCTCGAAAAAAAAAAAAAAAACTAACCGGATGCAGCTGAATACCAATATTTTACATGGAGCGACTACCTATCTGACCTCCACAACCCAGTAACTAGTTATCGCGATACTCCTTGTTAAGACTGGTTGTCAGACTTTTGAGCTTCTGACTACCCGTAACGAATTTCAAGGATCTATGAATGACAGCCGGGGTCAACGGCTTAACGTGCTTTCCGAGGCACAGAAGGGTTTCAATATGTAATGGATGCTCACCCATCCACACACCGTCCGCGGCAAGCGCCAAGCAAAGCCTTCGATCGACCCGTGCGGCTGTTACCATTTACTCACGAGCCCCTCATGAGTATCGATATCTGATGATGATAAAACCTAAAAAAAAAAACTCAGATTACTACACTATCTGCGGCCGTTGACCTCGTAATCAGCTGTTGTTAAGCGTACCTAATTATGAGTTTAGAAAATCTTTTTATTTGTTCGATCGTCATTAGATAACGATATTCATCACATGTGTTAAGGTTCGCCAGTTAATTTAATATGACACTGTACATTGCTTCTTTCAAGTTCACCATAGGGTAACTGCTATCCGGGGTCGCGGGAAAGTTCGAAAGGGTTACCGAGGCCCCTGGCAACACAGGCAACGGAAGGAACACGGGTGGGTTTTAGTCAGTAAGAGTCTGACACACCCTCTCGCTCCGCCCAAAGCGAGAGAAATTATTTGATAATTTCCCACCCAAAAAATAAAAAAAGCGGTAACTGCTATAATAATTGGCCACTCTATGTGCTCTACTCTATGTGAACTTAAACGAAAATATAATAGATACAGGAATATTTTTTGTCTATTTCATTCATGGGCTTGCTTGCATTACCTTGTTTCTACCTCTTTTGTTATGAGTGGCCAGTTACTGGTCCCTTCAAGACCGAATTTCGGCCGTGACGTCGTGACGATGTGGGAGATATTATAGTGCACAAGCCCTCACTCTCGTAGTCTGTTTTTTTTTGTATGGGAAATCATCAAATAACTTCTCCCGCTCTGGGCGGAGCGGGAGGGTTTGTCAGACTCTTACTGACTAAAACCCACCCGTATTCCTTCCTGTTGCCTGTATTGCCAGGGGCCTCGGTGACCCTTTAGTACGTTCCCGCGACCCCGGCAGGCTCGTAGTCTGATGGGATGGCAATCCAACACGACTGGAGAAAGGTCAGGCGCACGACCAACGGCTAGGCACGAGTGTATCCACCGCCATCTTCCATACCAGGACTATATTACTGAGAAAGAAAAAGACTAGACCATATAAAATATAAAGGCTCATGCAGACAAGTGCGACACGACAGTGCGACGCGATTTTGCTAGAACAATTTCCATGAAGTTTTCAAAGAAATTATTCTACTGGAGTTGCGTCGCGTTGTCGCGTCGCGCCTTTCTGCGGGAGCCTTAAAGTTCTTTACAACCACGCAATCATATTAATATTGCAGTGTAGGTACCTATCCATCTTCTGCTGGACATAGGCCTATGCTCCCTAACGCTGTTAATAATTATAATAATAATAAATCTTTATTTTCAGACCAGAGATCCATAATACACGAAAACACTTACTAACTAAACTAAACTAAAACACACTTAAATAAACTTATTACTTTACTTGAATAACGGTTTGTGAGCCGCCATCCAGTGACTTATTATTAGGCCATCCACCCTGCCGGCTACAGTAGCCACGAGGCTGTTGGGGCTGTCGCGCATCCGACGCATCAGTGATGCGATTCGCAGACGCAGCAGCGAGCCGAAATCCGGAACGCGTGCATCCAACATCCCCGACGCGCTACAGAAGCGCGGCAATCCCAACATTACCCGGAACGCATTGTTATTTTGGACTCGTAGCGCATTGTACGAGCCCTGTGTATAACTGACCCACAGGGCGCACGGATACAGCGACTGGCAGTAGGCCTGTTAAGCTACTTGCATCCAGCAATCCACTTTTGCTGAGATATACAATATTATTGTGAGCTACATTTGGTTCTGGCAGTAAATCCTAACACATTATTATTTATTTCGCAGGAGCGTAGGAAGTAGATTGAAAACCACCGTTACTGGATCAGATATTCAAATTTCCAAATACAAAAATAAAATGAAAAATATATGGCATTGTCCTTATATAAATTAAGACCAAACAATGAAGTTTATTTTGCATTATCGAAGTTAACATCTAGGCGACAAAAATCATTGTTTCGCGTCGAAAAGTTCCGATACAGTCCTTCAAAGTAGGTCAAGTAAGTTGAATTGTGAAAGCTGTTAATTAATTTATTTGAATACCAATAACCATATAATTTATAAAAGATAATAAATACTTCAAAGCATATTATTGTAACCAAAATTTTACATTGTATTGTGACATTTCTTCGAGATTTTTACCAAGCTATAATACTGAACTGGCCATGGTGTTGAAAAGGTTTCTTTTGTCCGGATTATCGCTTTGGATTCTAAGTCTAAAGTTTAGGGTTTTTTTTTTGTAAAATACACGAACTCTTAAACTTTCTTAAACAGAAAAAAGCACTTAAGTTTTTTTTTTATTTGAGCAGGCTAAGGAAACCGGTGGAGAGATTTATGATTATGACTGGAGGAGTTATTTATTGAAGCAAATTATAATCTTTGCCTATGCGCCGGCGTTTAATGCGATATCTTTATTGTTATTTAAAGAATACGCCCGCTTAAGGTCAATCCGCAGTGGTAGCCCGGCAAATTCAATTTTTATTACGTTTTTTTGCAATTTGCAGGTCAATGTCAGGTTGTATCTTGATCAAAATATAATTCGCGACCATAACAAATATGTATTTATAGAATTATAATAATTAAAAGAAAGAAAGAAAATTAATTTATTTGACCCAGGTTAAGGCACACAATATTCATACAAAAACAAAAAACAGAAAGTACTTAAAACAGTATGCTGAGATAGGAGCCTTTTTGGCCTCGCACAGGTCTTCTATTTTGTTTTTGTTTTCACTATTGTAATTAAAAAATTAATTATATATATATATATAATTCATTTTTTAATTACAATATATATATATATATATATATATCTTAGTTAGATTTGTCCCTTAAGAACAAATCTCTTATGGAAAAGTTCTTGGAAATGGAACAAATCTAACTAAGAGAGATGAATTTCGCGGCTGGTCCACATCATTTTGTTCTAGTCTCGATTTATACCGCGATACTCCATATGTTTGTAGGGTTTGCAAGAAAACTTCGGCTAGGAGGCTTTATGATTTGAATGTAGAAGTTTTAATTACTAAGTGCGTGGTTAAATTTTTATGATTTATACGATCGTTTGATTTATTTTTCAGTTTTGAAGCAAATCTTACAGTGGTATTGAAAGAAAATAAATCAAAAGATACCAAGGAAGTTAAGTACGTACCTACCATTATTGGCACCTTATAACAGAATTTATTTTTACCTACCTACGTATTATCGTACACATTTATCACCTAATTTGACCGGCTCAGTAATTGATTTCGATTTTTTTTATTAAAAGGGCCTGGACACTCACTAAGAATCATATCTTCCCAATTTAATTCTACTACCTTCAGAGTTTAGGCTTTGCGTTATCGTCCAATCGATCACTCAACTAATCTTCTGATTGGTTGACTGATCCAGCTTTATAACCCGACTGACCAGTAGGGTTATAAAGCTGGGCTCAAGGCTGCTTCCAGAAAAGATACAGCTTCGAGAGTTTACTTCAAGTCAAGTGCACAACCACGCTAGTCCTTGCACGGGACTAATGTCTTGACTAGTTTTGTCTTGAAATGTCAATGTTTCCAATATTATTCTAAGTCGTGTTAGACTGCCTCAAAGGTCTAGTGGTCGCAAGCGGTACTGCTGAGCATGAGGGCCGGGGTTTAATTCCCAGTTTTGTAATTTCTCAGTAGCAGCCTGGAGTCTCCTCTCTTTGAGGAGTGGCTAGAGAGGCGCCACGGCGTCCTCACCTTCTACCTGACGCAGGTCCTCACCGGACACGGCAGGTTCTAGAGGTTCCTGTGTCGCATAAGGAGGAAGGAAACGCTCGGGTGTCTCCACTGTATGGATCGCCCGGAGGACACGGTGGAGCATACGGTGGAGGTCTGTCCGGCTTTGGCAGAGCACCGCCATGTCCTCGAGGAGGCGATCGGCAGCGGAGATCTCTCGCGTCCGGCCCTGCTCCAGGCCATGGTACGGAGCGAGAGGGCATGGGCAGCCGTCACCTCCTTCTGCGAAGCAGTAATGAAAATTTCCCGCCCTCTCGCTCCTAGCCGCCGCAGTAGACGCCCTGGGCGTCGGGAATCCCGGCGGATTTCCGGCCACCGTAGGTGCGGGCTTGTGGACGGTGGTGAGCAATGGGTAGCTCGCCGTCCGATAAGGACCAGGCCCGGGTCGATGGCGCGTTGTGTTCCACGCGCGCCTCAAAGAGATGTCAGCACAAGTGTAGGGGTCCACTAGGGCCGATGCCTGGAGCGGTTGCGTGAAAGTCCAAAAGGGTTAACGAGGCCCCTGGCAACACAGGCAACGGGAAGGAATACGGGTGGGTTTTAGTCAGTAAGAGTCTGAGACACCCTCCCGCTCCGCCCAGAGCGGGAGAAGTTGTTTGATAATTTCCAACTCAAAAAGAAAAGCCTGGAATCTGGATTTGTGCCGGGTTGATGGCAATAATATCGACCCCTATCACATGGGACTTAACTGCATAACTGGTGAAATATGTATGTATCACCCAGAGGTTATGTGATGTTATATTATGTTGTACTTTTTTCGTGTTCTACTCCAAACCACTGAAATCTAGATCATCTGATTTGACATAAAATGATTTTGAAGTATATAGCTAATCCATTGCTTCATATGTTCGAAAAAAATTTCTGCTGAATAACGCAATGAATGTTGTTGAACTGTCAAAATGAAACTCATTGCTAATGATAGTAGCTTACGCAATTGCCACGCAGGTTATCACATTAGTTAGTAGCTAATTAACACATTTATATTACATTTTGACAGTAAAAACATTTGGTTATGCATAATTAATAAAGCCGTTTCACACTTTAATAGCCAATCAAAAATAATTTTCACTTCCAGAATACTTTTAAAGTTAATTTCACTGAGGGCGTCACAGTGCCGTTAAAAAGTCGATGTTAAAATCGTAAAAGTAACTGTTTAACTATCTACATATGAGATCCTAATTTTTATTTGCTATTATAATAAAGTTAACGCCTTCTTTTAAAAATAATTTTATAATCTAAAATGGAAGCGCATCTGATCTGTTAGAAATACCGTTTTCACTAAAAGTTATGTAGATAAGTATGTATATTTTGCCAATAATAAGCAACTATAAGATACTAGCTGCGCCCCGCGGTTAAACCCGCATAAGTCTCCATCCCGTGGGAATATGGGGATAAAAACCCATAATATCCTATGTCCTAACTCAGGTCATGGTCTATCCAAGAGCCAAATTTCATCTAAATCTATTCAGCCGATTTAGCGTGAAAGCGTAACAAATAAATAAACAAACAAACTCACTTTCGCATTCATATTATTAGTTAGGATTAGGATTTTGGTCATCTAAAATGGAAGCGCATCTATTCTAATCTGTTAGAAATACCATTTGCACTAAATTTTACGTAGGTAGTATGTATATTTTGCCAATAACATAAGATAGACGCTGACAACCGCAGTCACTGACAGATTGCATAGAAAAGAAAGAGAAGCGCGATGACACAAAGCTTGTAACTTATTGCAAAATATGAAGCAATTATCTATTTACTCAAAATTAAGTTGAGTAATCGAAAATAAAAAACAACCAAGTTCTGCATTCAAATAAGACGTTCTTCTTATTAATTAAATACGTAACGTATGTTGATATTTAATACATATATTTTAGATTAGAACTCAAGGTAAGAGGTTAGTTTAAAGTTAGTTTTTATCAAGATTTTTTTTTTTTCAAAACGTGTTTTGGTAACAACCAAGTTCTGGGAAATATGTTCAAAATTAACATATATTTTCTCTGCTACCACAAACTATACAGATTTGGCATTTTTTTTTTCTTAAGAGAAGCCTATTTTGGTCAATTGGGTCTTGCCAGCGCCTTAACATTGATACAAGAAACAATACTATCTATACTATTAAAGCTGAAGTGTTTGTTTGTTTGAACGCGCTAATCATTTCTGGAAGTACCGGTCAGATTTGAAAAAATATGGTTTCTGTTAATAGCCCGATTCTTGACGAAGGCTATATGCTCTTTAACATCTCGCTACGACCGTTAGGAGACGAGAAAAAAAAACAGAAATAACGCTTACCGAAAACGAAGTAATGCGCGGGCAGGCGATACGATGCGACGCGGTGGGTCTTTGGCCGAAATTTGACGCACACGAAGTGGCAAACAGAAGCTAGTTTTGTAAATAAATTATAAATCGAAATCGTAAATTGGAGAGAGGCTTGTAGCTAAATAATAACAACCGTACGGGTCGATCTTGGCCGCAGTTGGTCAGTGGATGGCTTACCATCGATCACATACTGAGGCCCCTCTGTGCCTCGGAAAGCACGTTGAGCCGTTGGTCCCGGCTATCATTTGTAGATCTTTAACAGTCTTTACGTGTCAGAAGCCTGAAAGTCTGACAACCAGTCTTGTCAAGAGTATCGTGTTACCCAGAAACTGGGTTGTAGAGGTGAGACAGGCAGTCGCTCCATCTAAAATACTGATATTTAGCTGTATCCAAATAGACTGGAAGCTGCAACATAGTTGGGAAAAGGGCAGGCAGATTAACTAAAAAATATGTAGAAATGTATATTTTACTGAAGAGCAGAGGTGGCCCAGCGGTAAGGGCTGCGACTAACGAGTTGTAAGTTGTAGGTTCGAACCCAGACAGGCACTTATGGGTCACCGAGGCCCCCGCAACACAGGCAACAAGAAGGAATACGGGTGGGTTTTAGTCAGCCTCCACACCCTCCCGCTCCGCCCAGAGCGGGAGGAGTTATTTGATGATTTCCCACCCTAAAAAAAAAAAAATAAAAAAAAAAAATAATTTATGTACATTATTTCATCACTACTGCTCTCAAAACGGTGAAGGAAAACATCGAGAGGAAACCGGCATGTCCTAGAGTCCATGTCCCTTCGAATTTTTGGAGTCCAAAAATTCGAAGACATGTGACATCTACCAACCCGCACTGGGCCCGCGTGGTGGATTACGGCCCGCTCCCTCTCATAGAGAAGAGGCCTGTGTCCCAGCAGTGGGAACATTATAGGCTGATTAGATTATGCTGTATTTTACCAATAATAAAACATTAGCATAAATGCAAAGAAAACTATATTATGTATATCGATTAGAAATTGAAATAGTATTGTTATAAAGTACATTATATTTACATAATGATCTGGGTTATTGTATTGATGGTATTATGAAAGTCAAATGAGGGAAAGGATCCCCATAATGGTTGCGTAGACCAGATTCGGATTGTTTGTTTATAAATCACCTGATTACTTTTTGCTAGGGTCGAGTCTATCTATAAGTTATATTGTTAGAAGGTAAGTGTTGCCATAAAGTCGAATTATTAAAAATTAATAATTCACTGGAGTAATCTGACATGTGCTACCCTTAGAATATAGAAATAACCAGAAGCCGCGAACACGCCTAATACTGAAGCGTCAAAAACTACTCCTAAATAGAGTAGTTTGACGCGCAGCCGATCAGTAACTCTGTGATCGCGTAACGTGTTTAACCGGTGTGTAATTTTATTTAATTATGCCGTCTTGTGTCGTTCATACCTGTAAAAATGCAGCGGGGCTAAAAAATAAACAGGATGGGATCACATTTCACGTGTAAATAGCGCATTCAAATATCGTCTTATTTAAATACTGAATAAATTGTTCAGTTTGTAATTATCATAGAGATTGATGCATCCATCTTGTTAGTGTTGCCAGTATAAGAGTTTTGATTTTCCCTTCTTTTTATTACCTACTGAGGGCATTTATTCGTTGTAGTGTTAAATTAATAACAACTTAAAAAAAAAACCCGGCTTGAAAAAGAAAGGTTTTCAATGCAACCCGTATGTATATATGATTTTGTTAGAATTGCATAACATTCAAAATAGGTACTATGTTAGACTATTAGAATTTGTAGAGGGGGCGGGTGTATGAAATTATGTATATGAAAAGACCAATTGTGATTTTATTATTTATATTATCTTACCAATACTTTCAACGTTTACCCCAAAACGGGTTAACAAACATTACGCGGGTGGAAGTGAGGCGGGCGCGGGACGCTTGTCTTGATTTTGGACACAGCGTGCGGCTTGCAAAGATAGTTGAACGCGGATTCTAGTTCTTTCTATATTCTAAGGTACCTGTCACTTTGTGTAATAAAATGGTCAAATTTATTGTATTTATTTTATTCTAGACTTTAACACTTATTATTATAGATTTATTTTAGACTTAAATTGTTTAAACTAAACGATCACCGTTACAATAAATATGCCCATTTTTAGGGTTCCCTCGTAAACAAGGAACCCTTATAGTTTCTCCAGGTCCGTCTGTCTGTCCCCGCTGTAGCTCAGAGACGTTTAGTACTAGAAAGCTGTAATTTGGCATAGTATATTAATCACATCGACAAAGTGCTAAAATAAAATCATGAAAAAAAATTTTTTTAGGGTACCTCCCTTGCACGTAATTTGGGGATGATATTTTTTTTCTCGTCTATCCCATGGTGTGGGATATCGTTGGATAGGCAGTTCAAAAATATTGCGGATCTTTC
The DNA here is from genome assembly GCA_905333075.3 of Atethmia centrago. NCBI lineage: Eukaryota > Metazoa > Arthropoda > Insecta > Lepidoptera > Noctuidae > Atethmia > Atethmia centrago. Next base: position 25,233,769 of record HG995367.1, read on the forward strand.
AACACCAGTTTTCGATTAAAGGATTCGTTTGCGTAATATTAAGTATTAAAGTAATTACTAATTTTTTGTTAGAGTCAAGTGTCCCCCCCGCCAGCTAAATGGCTGTTTATGGAGATGTGAAAAAAATCATGGGAGTACCTAGTACTCAAAATGAAATTAAAAGGATAACTATCACAGTTAAGCGGGCTTTACAAGTTAACGAGTAATAGTCGACCAACTTAAATTTGCAGTTGGAGAATTGACCGTGGCATATATCGATGTATGGAAGAACATGCTTTTCAACTACAATGTTAAGTTTGTTTTTGGGATACATTCATCCCAACTTCCCAACTACGGAACCCTTCATTGTGCGTGGTCCGACACGCACTTGGCCGGTTTTTACACAAAGTGACAGCTAGCACATGTGAGAATACTCCAGTGAATTAATAACTCGACTTTATTCCTTATTTTAATCAGTAGTTCTATGTAGATTCTACTAGACGTTCGAAAAAATAAAAATACCTAAGTAATTTTCATACCCCGACAGTATAAAAATTACTGAGGTATTTTTATATCTCACTGATCTGAGAACTTTTTTTTTTTGTGGATGGTAAATCGTCAAATAACTTCTCCCGCTCTGGGTGGAGCGGGAGGGTGTGTCAGACTCTTACTGACTAAAACCCACCCGTATTCCTTCTGTTGCCTGTGTTGCGGGGGCCTCGGTGACCCATTAGTACCTTCCCGCGACCCCGGCAGGCATCGGCCCTAGCGGACCCCTACATTGTGCTGACGACATCTCTTTGAGGCGCGCATCGACCCGGGCTTGGTCCTTACCGGACGGTGAGCTATCCATTGCTCACCGTCCGCAAGCCCGCGCCTACGGTGGTCGGAAATCCGCCTGGGATTCCTCCACCGATTCCTGCACGGCAGACCTCCACCGTATGCTCCACCGTGTCCTCCGGGCACTGATCTAAGGACTACGAGCAAGTTTCATTTGGTACCTATAAGTTAGGTTATGTCCAGCATTGGCCGGAACTAAGTGGTACTTACCACTTAGTTCCGGCCAATGCTGGACATTGTTGGAGACCGTGATGAGATTTTGCTCGTGCTTTTATGTCTCCACCAACATAAACCATAAAGGTTCGTGCAAACTGGCGCGATATCGCGGGCGTGACAGGCAGTGCGATGCGCAGCGCGACACTTTCCATGATTTTTATACAGAAATTTTGCTACTAGTGTCGCGTCGCGCCTGTCTGCGGTAGCCTTTGTCCTTCATTCGTCCAAACTACTACCACCTACTACCATACCTCGTATTAAAATGGCTCAGAATTTAGCTCACATAATAAGGAAAAAGGCAGGACGACGCCGACGACGTAACATAACCATTTGAAAATAAAATGCAGTAAAGCGCTTACCATATATGGGCAAAGTCCTGTTCCGTTCCTTCCAGCAATTCCTTTGACGTATTAAGGCTCCTGCAGACAGGCACGACACGGCTCAGGTGGAACAATTTGTATGAAAACTTAAGGGTCGGGTAATCGACCTTGGCCATACAAATGCGCCTTGCGCTCACGCCACACGGCTACTCTGTTTCATAGGGAATATATATTTTTGGTAACAAAAATATGAATATTTGAAAAAAATCACAGATATAATTATAGTTAATAAAATAGTCTGTTCATACAATAAAAATCTTGAAAATATCTTAAGTGGTTTGAAAGTAATATCGTTTTTTATGCTTTGGGTAGACATTATTTCCTGAAATTATTTCATAAAGTATTTTACTTTTCAGTATTTTTTTTATACTTAAATATTAATTATATAGATTTGATGTGTATACGTTCTAGTTCAACATACATTTTTTGCATAACTTACTTGCATTATATGAAGGCTTAATAACAGATTTAAAAGTCACTAAAATTATATATCTGCGCCTTAACGGTTTTTTTCTACCGCAGTGTCGATTCGCGTCGCACCGTTGCGTCTGTCTGCACGAGCCTTTAAAAAGTATGCGACTGGTTACTGCCCTAATATATTTAAAAGGAATTGAACGCGCGCATAAACCTCCGACGATTTAAGGTACTCCCTGATTTGTATACGATGACGCTAAATACATTTATGAAGGATTTCAATGCGATTATATGAAATTTTTGTGTTGTGCGTCGCATTTTGTCATTACGATACGAAGGCATAGGTGATCCGAACGACAGACTTTACGATGTACCCATATACACATTCGGGTGCAGGCTAAATAATTTTAGTTCTTTTTATTATTGAAAAACGTAGGCGTATTTTTATGTACTTACCGAAGCAATAATATTTGACGATACCTAAGCCTCCAAAGAGGCGATAAGTGATACTTGTAAAGGTTTAGCGTGATGGGCAATTTTCGGAGCCGAGAATCTGTTTACTCATTGTTGTGTCGCCCTTTCTTGTCATAGCTTAATATTTTATGGCCCCTCACTATTTGTGTCGGGGTGAATAAAGTTATTTTCGTGAACTGTCAGGAGGCGCAGCGGGTGTCTTAAATTAATATTACTGTTTATTAATCCTCTTTACAAAGCAGAAAGAATTTTATTATTCCAATCCGGTCTTGGAAGGTGAATTTTTGAAGATTTTGGAAGAGGAATTACATATATACATAAATTGACATCTTCTTCCCCTGGAGATAGGCAGAAAATACAGAACGCCACCTACTAAGATCCTTATACAGGGTAATTTTTTATTGGTTAGCTATATATACATAAATTGACATCTTCTTCCCCTGGGGATAGGCAGAAAATACAGAACGCCACATATTAAGATCCTTATACAGGGTAATTTTTTATTGGTTAGCTATATATACATAAATTGACATCTTCTTCCCCTGGGGATAGGCAGAAAATACAGAACACCACCTATTAAGATCCTTATACAGGGTTATTTTTTATTGGTTAGCTAAACTCTGCAGACGCGATGGGAATCGATATTAAACATGATATAATTAAAAATAAAAATATTTGATGTTTTGTTTGGGTGGTCAACTACCGCTGTTAGTGTTGTTTCTTGAAGTAGGTATGAGTTGAGAAAAACTGTTTCTATTTGTAATCGTGTTTAGATCGATACCCATTGTACGGATCACGTACAGGCAAATTGCTAACGCCGCGACCTACTTTTCGCTACTCGTTTTATTTACTTGAATAATTATAATTATTTAGTTGACCAATAGCTGCCGTAGCGCTATAACCGCGGATTAGCATCCAACGGAACATTCGTGTAACTTTTACGAATAAACATAATTATCGTGAAGTCTGTGGTCTTCGTCAACTCACATCCAACAACTCAACTGTAACTAACTTGCTACCTCTGAGCCATACATAAAAGTGGTCCTTCGAGCCGGATTTGAACCAGCGACCTATGGAAATCGGAAAAGCAGCCTCATAAGGGATCAGAAAACCGAAATAACAGCTACAAGAATAAAACACACGGGTCATCGTACTTTAACAAGTCCCAAAACTCACCAAAAGCCTTCTTCACGACAGCAAAAACATGCCCAATATGCAAAACTAATCACGTTTTGATGAATTGCGACCAATTCTTGGCTATGAACACAAACAAACGGAATGACGCAATTCGCAACTTGCATATTTGTAAAAACTGCTTATTCAGCCATGGAGAAAAACAATGCAAATCACGGAAGGCGTGTAAATTGTGTCATAAGGCACACCACACACTTATGCATGAAGCTGAATCTGAACTATCTAGCAACAAACAAGCAACAAGGGAAGAAAACCCATCGTCCACCCCTTCCACTTCCTATGGGGTCAACGACATAACGAACGTAGGAAAGGAAGTGTTGTTGACAACTGTACTTCTGAAAGTCAAAACAATTGATGGAAACTTCATCAATTTGAGAGGTCTACTTGACCAAGGCTCCCAAGTGAGCCTAATAACAGAAAACGCGGCACAGCGCCTCCGATTACAGCGACATAAAGTGAGCGCTGTTGTATCGGGTGTTGGAACCCTTAGCGGTAACTGCAAAGGGGCAGTGAACTTAGAATGCCAGTCAATACATTCAGACTACAAATTTAACTTTGAAGCATTAATTATGAAAAAACTCATAAGCAACTTACCTACCGCATCGTTTTCAATCAGGAACTGGGACTATTTGGAAAACTTAAAACTTGCGGATCCACAGTTCAACTTGTCAGGCCCGGTCGATCTGCTCTTGGGCGCGGACATCTACTCAGAACTTATCCTAAACGGCGTCATCAGGAGTGATGAGAAATACCCAGTAGCTCAACAAACCAAAGTGGGCTGGATTCTATGCGGGAATGTAAAGACATTCAACTGCTTGGTGACACTTAACGATTTCGAAAACATGGCAAGATTTTGGGAAACCGAGGAAATTCCAGACATGTCTTCATCAACTAGTGAGGAACAACACTGCGAGGAATATTACAATGCAACTACCACAAGATTGGCGAACGGACAATATGTGGTACAAATGCCTATGAAGCCTAACTTCGAAACAAGCTTAAAAAACGCAAGGTCACAAGCCTTAGCACAGTTCCTTCAACTGGAAAGGAAAATGCTAAAAAACAAAGAACTCAGTTACGAGTACAAGCGTTTTATGAACGAATACATCGCTATGGGACACATGAAACCTGTCACAGGAGAAAGTAGGGGCCAAGTCTACCTACCTCACCATGGCGTGTTGAGAGCTGAGTCCACTACAACAAAACTAAGAGTAGTGTTCAATGCGTCGTACAAGACAAAAGGAGACAGCAGTCTCAACGATCACATGTACTGCGGTCCTAACTTACAAAAGGATATACTGACACTACTAATTAATTGGAGAACGTACAGGTACGTCTTTACGGCAGATGTAGAAAAACTTTACCGGTTCATCTGGCTGAACGAAAAACAACAACATCTGCAAACTATAATCTGGAGATCTTCCCCTAACGAGCCTCTACAAGATTGGCAGTTGGGCACAGTAACTTACGGAACGAAAAGTGCACCTTATCTGGCAATGCGCACTCTACATAAACTCGCAGAAGATGAAAAAGATACCTATCCGGAAGCTGGAAACATCCTGAAAAACTATTTCTACATGGATGATTTGGTTTACGGGCAGGATACTATCGACGCATCGAAAACACTGGTCACACAGCTAATTGAGTTGCTGAAAAAGGGAGGATTTAACTTGAGAAAATGGAAAACGAACGAACCGATTATCTTGGAAGACTTGCGAGATGATCAAAAGAGCCGCAATACGAACATTGACTTTAGCCCAGAACAAACAACAAACTCAAAAATGTTGGGCATGAGGTGGAATCAAGACAACGATAGCTTCACATACCATTGGGATCTACCAATCCAGAAAAACCAAACAAAACGCGTACTACTGAGCGAAATAAGCAAGTTATACGACCCACTTGGATTACTATCGCCATTTACAATAAAAACCAAGCTTCTGTTCCAGAAAATCTGGATAAGCAAAATCAACTGGGATGAAAGCTTACCCGACAATCTCGCTACGGAATGGGAAACTATGAGAAAAGATATCCCATTGCTAAACAAGCTTTCCATACCACGATGGTTACAATCACAAGAAAACAACCTAGAGATACACGGGTTTTGCGACGCAAGCGAAAAAGCTTACGCGTGCGTCATTTACAGCCGAGTGAGGAATCAAGCCGGCGAATACAAGACTACACTAATTACGGCAAAAACAAAGGTTGCACCAATCAGCAATAGGATAACTGTACCTAGAATGGAACTTTGCGGGGCCGTTTTACTAGCCAAACTGCTAGAAAAGGTTCAGAACACTATCTGCAATAAAAACCTACATTTAAGGTGCTGGAGCGACTCTAAGGTCGTTTTAGCCTGGTTGCAGGGCGATATAAACCGATGGGAAAAATATGTAGCTAACAGAGTGAAACAAATAAACAGCATTATCTCGGCAAACTGCTGGAACTATGTAAAGTCAGAAGAAAATCCCGCTGACTGTGCAACTCGAGGGCTCACTCCTTTTCAACTCCTAGATTTTAAACTTTGGTGGAATGGGCCAGATTGGTTAAAAACAAACATGCCAACAATCCATCAAGACAATCGCCTGACCTACACAACAAATACTGAGTTGCAAGAAATAAACTGCTGCGCAGTCACATACAAGCGTTGCGAAATAATTGACACATTACTGAATAAAAACAGTAATTATAAACGCGTAATTCGAGTGCTTGGATGGATTTTACGACTGAGCAACATTCGTAAGCAAAAACGCTCATTAAACTCAACGAATAACTTAGCCGACTGCGGTAACGAAAAGGTGGTTATGTATTTGTCACCACAAGACATTATGGGAGCAACAGAATTGGTCATCAAGAGCGTGCAAAATGAAAACTATGGCGACGAAATTGAATGTTTAAAGAAAAATCGACCAATACCAACAAAAAGCAACTTGCTGAAGTTAACCCCATTTCTTGACTACAGTGGAATACTGCGCGTGAAGGGGCGACTAGGCTACTCAACTTTATCTCCCGAAGCTAAACATCCTATTATTCTTCCGGCTACAGGAAGGCTAACGGAGCTTATTATTCAAGAGGCTCATCGCGACACTCTCCATGGAGGCGCCCGGCTCACTTTGGCTCATTTACGTCAACAGTTTTGGGTCATTGGAGGTAGCAGAACAGTCAAGAAGGAGCTTCGACAATGCGTCCGATGTCATCGTTTCAAACCGAACCGAAACGTCCAACTGATGGCAGACTTGCCAAAGGAGCGTGTAACTCCATCAAGACCGTTCACAAATACGGGCGTCGACTATACCGGACATGTTGATGTGAAAATCAACAAAGGAAGAGGAGTTAAAACTTGCAAGGCTTACATAGCAATTTTCATATGCATGGTGACCAAAGCTGTGCATTTGGAATTGGTGTCGGATCTGACTACGCAAACGTTCCTCGCCGCATTCAAAAGGATGTGTGCCCGCAGGGGTACACCCCGACGTGTATTCTCCGACAATGGAACGAATTTTGTGGGCGCAGCAAAACTACTTCAAGAGGAATTTGAACAACACAATACGTTTAAGACTTCTGAATTCTTCGATGAGATGAGCCACTTACAAATTGAGTGGCATTTCAATGCACCACTTTGGCCGACAGCTGGAGGCCTGTGGGAGGCTGCCGTCAAAGCCATGAAATATCACCTACATCGAGTACTGGGGGAACAGAAGCTTACTTTCGAACAATTCACTACTTTACTAAATCAAATTGAAGCCTGTCTTAACTCTCGTCCGCTGTGCCCATTAACAGAGGATGTCGAAGACTTGGAATATCTAACTCCCGGTCACTTCCTCATTGGCGGTCCCATACTGTCACTACCACAAGATGAGCAAGATTTTGCTGAGCACGATCTAAGAAACAGATGGAGGCTTGTTGAACAAATGAACGTGCACATCTGGAAGCGCTGGTCGAACGAATATCTACATCAACTGCAAATCCGAAGCAAATGGCAGCACCCAAAAGAAAACCTGAAACAAGGAAGCCTGGTATTAGTAAAAGATGAACATTTACCTCCTGGTCGCTGGGCTATAGGAAGAATTCAGGAACTACATCCAGGCGCCGATGGTCGAGTACGGGTTGTTACCTTAAAAACTAGGAAAGGGTCACTTAAACGACCAATAACGAAGCTATCACCATTACCGCTGAAACTCGAAAAACCAAGAATAAACGAGAAGGAAGAGAAAAGGACACCTACTCTTGAAACTAAAAAACGGGGACGCACAACAAAAACCAAGAACAATTGGCTGTCACTTGTTCTTCTATCCATACTAGCAATGACAGGATTTGCACAGTCAGCGCCAACGACGAATAACTTGAAGGTTACACCTATACCGAGCAATCATCCGGTTTACTTCGACGAAGCTGGGAAAATACAACTCATACATGACGAATGGACCTTATTGGTTTACTACAACTTAACGTCATACTGGCAAGCAACTGATCGGATCAATGAATATGTGAACCAAATAGACAAACTATGCCAAAGAATATCACATGAGTACACGCCTTGCGAAACAATTGTCGGCCACCTACGTCATGAACTGAGTCACCTAGCCGACTACAACTCTATGCTGCTCACTCAACACTCAAGACCAAAACGAGGTTACTTTGATGGAGTTGGGAAATTAACAAGAACTCTTTTCGGAGTGCTCGACGCAGACTTTGCTGAAAAGTACGAAAGGGACATACAGAATCTACAATCAAATGATGACTACCTACTACAACTTATGAAAAACCAAACATTAATTGTAGAGGCTGAAAACAACATTATAAAAAGAAACACTGCGTTTATGGATGAACAGTTCAAAACATTGCGCGTTTACATGAACCAAACTTGCAGCGAAATCACAAAAATAGTGAACAAGGCGCAAATGCTATTCACGATGAATGACATAAATTCCGCTGCAGTGACGTCAACTCTGATTTTAAATGATTTAAATCGAATATTGGAAATGCTGATAAATGCTATCGCCAACATTTATAGAGGACATTTAGATACCCATTTATTTCCGGCTAACCAACTGGTTGAACAGCTAAACATAATATCCGGAAGGTTGCCACAGGGATTGTCGTTACCTGTAAAGGACATTCAAAAGGAATTGAAAAATATCTATGACCTCATCCATGTGAAAGCTCGAATTACAAACAACTATATGCTTTTTGAAATACACATTCCCTTGCTGAGCGATGAAGACTACAAGATATATCGAGTCATACCAATACCGTTCCTTAGACAAGGACACTTAAAACTCGTACAACCAAGTTCAAGCTTCATCGCAATCAACTTAGTAAAAAACTCTTACATAACAATGGAAGACCAAGACATGCGCCAATGTACTGCATACGGAGAAGACGAATTCATTTGTGTCTCACGTAATCCTGTCTACAACATGCATGATAAAGACGCCCCATGTGAGGCCCAAGTCTTCAACCAACAAGAGTCTTTATCATGCGTCCTCAATGACGTAACATGCAAAGAAACCTGGACAAAGCTTCACAAATCGAACATGTGGCTATTTACATTGTGCGGAAAACAGCTGATGCGCGTCATATGTAACGATCAAGTTACGCCAGCGGTCATTAACGGGACTGGAGTGATTTCCTTGAAATCAAAGTGCTTACTGCAGAAAAAGGACGCCACAATATTTACACACAATCAGCTGGGAAGTAGCTTTAACATGGAACCAGATATAGAAATACCAACCATAAATTCAACAATTAACAACATCTTTGATTTCGGCTGGAATAATGCAAAATTAAATATAACACAACAAGAAACAACAAATGCAGTAGAAATAAGAAAAATAGACCAGCAGTTGGAATTCCAGAAAAACAGAGAAATATTACCGAAGGCGTCTGACATGTCAAGTCACGACATCTATCTCTACTCGGTTACTTCTTTGTTGTTGGGAGGAATCGCTGTGCTTGCCCTCTATATTCTCATTAAACGATGGTGCAAAACAAAGAAAGGCGCCAACCCACTCTCTGTCAAAACAAGAGTGACACCTAGAGGAAGGGATAACTTTGGAGGGGACACCGAGCTACAAGAAATACATTCGACAGCAGCGGAGCCCGTTTACAGCGAAGCAAGACAGCCGAAGAAAGCGTTTCACTTTGACGAATTAAACTAAGTGTTATACCTATACTTTTACATTTATACTTTTACACATTTACTATTGTTTACTATTTAACTTTAATTATTTACTTTACACTTCTCTTATACTATTATTTGCTTTGTAATGGATGCTCATCCCACTTTTCCCTCGGGAGCATGTACGGATCACGTACAGGCAAATTGCTAACGCCGCGACCTACTTTTCGCTACTCGTTTTATTTACTTGAATAATTATAATTATTTAGTTGACCAATAGCTGCCGTAGCGCTATAACCGCGGATTAGCATCCAACGGAACATTCGTGTAACTTTTACGAATAAACATAATTATCGTGAAGTCTGTGGTCTTCGTCAACTCACATCCAACAACTCAACTGTAACTAACTTGCTACCTCTGAGCCATACACCCATGATGTCTGTAAAGTTTACAAAAAAAAAAATGATTTTTAAGCTAATATAGCAAGTGACTACAATAACTGTGGTCGATGACCCCACAAAAAAGTCATCAAATTACAAAATGATTATTAACATTAACTAAATTAAATTAAAACTAAGTTAAACCTAAAAAAGGGCCTCGAGGTACCAAGGGTGCTGGCGGCATTTCCTCGCTAAATTGCAATGTTGATGCGTTGCGCGAGAAAACCGCCAGCTTTTCGGTCACCAGTTACATCAACCAGACGTTTCGCGATTTCCGCAAACAACTTATGCGCACTGAGACCCCACGGACCGAGGGTCTCGACGCCAAAGGGCACAAAGTTGTACTCTCTACCAAGGCCTCTATATTTTATAAGTTTCAGATTTTCGGCATTTTCCGCCATTGCACCCGCTTTAGAAGTATATCATCAAATTAATTTATTTTTTGTTTCTCATGTTTAAATATCCATCGCGTCTGCGGAGTTTAGCTAGCCAATTTTAAATAACCCTGTATACTCCTTTAGCTTCCATACATCAAACTCAAACTCAAACTCAAACTCAAAGCATTTATTTCAATTAAACCATTTACAGGCACTTTTGAATTGTCAAGGAGTCGGTCAGTTAGAAATATGAAGCTAGTTGCCCATTCCAAAGCGTAGTAGGTACCTATGGAGAAGAACGGGCAAGAAACTCCATGGACACTCTTTTAAATTAAATTGATACATAAAGATTAGTACAAAAATAATGTTGAAATTATAACTAAATGTGAGGACGATGTAAAATAAAAAAACGCGCCCATAGTAAAAAGAGAAAAAAAAAAAAAAGTTCTAAATAAAATAATTACAAATAAGCCGAGGACGCCAAGAGGTGACCAGTCCCAACTAACGGCGCCCGTTCACGAGCATGACGCATGGATTAGCACCATTCAGCTCAACCATTTTGAAGGGAGCTAAATGATCCAACACACGCGCCACCATCAGCGAGACATCTGAGTGAGCATGACATACTCTCAGCCGCCAGAACCCATTCAAGTCAATTACATAACCGGCAAATGGTAGCTCTATTATACATAGTACTCACACCTGTGCAATGCAATTATACAATACAACGTAGGTTGAATTTATACAATGCAAAGATAGTCTTACAATGTTCAGCTGCTCCAACAGTATTTTCAAATGTTAATTATTCAATTGGTTGTGGTTGTGGAGCGGGACCAGCAAATTATATACATCTGGTCATACACATCTGCCTTGTCCAAATACCTTTCATACCTACACTATCTGTTCCAGCGGCTTCGCCAGCGTGGTTACCGAAAAATATCCCACGGGAACGCACTACCAAGATTAAAAATACCCTATGTGTTAATTCAGGTAAACAATGTATTAATTCCGTAATACATTGTTTTCATAAACGGTTTGCGCGGCGCACGCCTGTAAGGCTCACAGTCGGCATGATTTTTCCGACATCTTCAACAATCATTGTCACATTTCAGCCAATTTACACAAAACCTTAATGAATTATACACTTAAACCTTCCTCATGAATCACTCCGTCCATTGGTGAAAATCTTATGAACATCCGTTCGATAGTTTTTGAGTTTATCGCGTTCAAACAGATACAGACGCGGTGATTATACCAAAATGTTTAACTTCCTACTTACCTATCGAACGTTTTCATGAATTCAGCATACATTCTCAATCCTTTTTATAATGAAGAGAGATGATTCAGCCTTCGGCGAAATTGGAAATCAACGAACCTCGATCACCATTGTACATTTATAAAGGTCTAAATTAAATGTTACTAAAAACCACACATGATGTCGGAATCAAATTTAATTGATAAGGCAATATTTTATGACCTACCTACTTGATTGTTTGGTCCACATTTAGATTATACGACGGGAAAAACAAAGAAGGTGACTTACCAAAATCTCTGACGAAGATATAAAATAAAATCTGCGACATTGTAAATTATAAGTTAAGTATCAATTTAATTAAGTGCTAAGTTTTAAATAATATATTTATGATTGTCGCAGAAAAAAAGGTTTTATTGGCGGAAAATCTGACTGGACACAGCAACTGTTTTGTTAGGGAATAAAGCTATGTCTTTGTACATAATTATTACTAACCGGTCATTGACCTCCTGATTAAGGACCTTCAACAGAATCGGAATGATTTTCAAGGCCTTCCAGCAAGGGTCGATTATCATTGTAAAAAAAAACGGGGTTTGTACCCGGATACAAACCAAAGACTTAGGACACAATCATTATTGTTTATTATCTACCAAGATGGATTGTTAAAAGAAGATAGGTACCTTATAAGAATCCTTTTCCTGTCGAAATATTCTTCACGTCAACATGGATTAGTCTCGTAAAATTTGCTATATGTACCTACACATATGTAATATGATAAAACTAATAAAAAAATATTGAAAATATTTTAATTAGTTTTAGGTAACATAATTATAGCCAACAAGAAAATTGTGCGATCGTCACTCATATAGAAGAAATAACTCTTCACTTATGTGAAGAGGATATTATTGACTATGTTAGTAATAAAACGGCAGACACTATTTCGTTAGTCAAGCTAAAAATTAAAAAAATCAAAATAGCTATAATGCTTACAAAGCCTATGTTGTGAAGCATACATTGTATATATTTCTAGAGGAGAAGCTGTGGCCATCAGGCATTTCCTTTATGCGTTTTGTCAACATTGGGGAACGGAAGAATGTGAAAACAGATTCAGAAATCAGATTCAATGGGTCATGTTTTGTATAGGTGAGGTGAGTCATGGAAAACAAAAATATTAAGAAATATGTACTAGGTTAAGGTTTCAAATAAAGTTCTTATTATTATTATATTTTAAAAGAATATGGCAGCTACAACTAACTTACAGCGGACTCAACGAATTAGTCAGAAATTATTTCCTTATTGCCCTCATATTATTATCATAAAATCAGAAATATTTGACAACAATTAATGACTCGCATTGTCATTAAATCCTTTACATTACATTGTCATACATTGTCACTGGGCCCATTTATTGACCCTTCCAATTTTTAACAGACAATAAAACCGATTCACAAAATTCAGAGAAGCAACATTCAAAGGTTAGGAGGAAATAATGAAAATATTCGTCATACAAAACCAGTCAGTTTAATTGTAATAATTTTATCAATATTTTAATAATTGTTTTGTCGAGTTCATTGTAAATGCTCTAACAATGAGTAACAGGTGAATTCAATTCGTAATTCGTATGTATTGTTTAGCTTACAATGTTGTCAATTATATTTTCATGAGTAACTTTGTTGTAATCATGTAATGAGTCATGTATGTTTGATTTAATTATTTATATTACGCTAATAACCTAGTTGGTCATTATATTTTCGAGCCGTTTGGGGTTGAAACCCTCGGGCCGTATGGTCCGAGTGCTCATGGCTTTTTTAAGGAAATTTCTAGACGGCTGGTTGACACTTCCCGTGAACCAAGGGCTGGGTTTTACCTTGGCCAGAGGTTATGCATTGCCATACAACGTGGCAATGCCGCCAGTCTCTTGGGTACATTACCAGTCGACAGCGATATGGATGAATTCTTCGACGCCATATTTTAGTTTGTGAATTGTTTTCGTTAAGTTATGATACAATTTTGTTATGTTTATTAATATTATATATATAAGTTAAAACTTTTATAAAATATATTTCAAACTTCATATTATCCTTGTTCTATATTTATCCTTTAAAGTGGGTTTACTATGCCAAAACGAATGCCAAATAATCGAATATCAATTGATCGACCACTATAAATCGAACATCTAAATACTCGAACGTTCTTAAAATCGAATGGTTAATAAATCGAACATTCAATTTATCGTACACTCAATACATTGAGTGTTCAAAATATCGAATGTTTGTTTGATCGAGCGTTCAACGAATCGCATATTCATTCTATCGAAATATCAATATACTGAAAACTTTTTAATGATATTAGAATACAAGAAAAACACAAAATTTACTAATAAATCACATTTTGATATTTAATTATTATCTTTTATAGGTACATTTTAATATTTTGTGCGAATTGCAATTGCACGGAGAAACTCTAATAAATCCATGTTGTTTTTACTATTTAATATTTTTTCAATCGCATTATCATCCCTTTTGCCTCTTTTTTGTGGAGTAGGTCTCCCCAATCCCGCGTTTGCCTTTTCAATTGTCCTATTTGTTATTGCTTGCTCCTTAACTAAAAATTCTATGGTAGCATAAAGACCCCATTTGTGCTTATCAAGCAACGTGTTCCATCTTCTGTGCCATCCTTCAATGTTGTTTTGAGTTCTAGGAAAACCCAGTGTATTATTTTGAAACACAGACCACAGTGAAGGTGGAAACATCGGCGATGAGCGTGCTATAAGTAATTTATTATTTCCCGTCTCACGAGAATTCATATTTCCCCAAACATAATATTTTCCAAACCAGTTGGTGATATCATTTGCCTCGTCGGGTAACACTTCTTCTCTCAATTTATCGAAAGCATCTGGTATCTCTTCTTGGGGTAAATAAGCAAGTGCGATAATGTGTCTTAACTTGACAGCAAACTCAGCATCCTGGCCATATTTATTTTGCAAACCATTTTGTTGAATTTGACGCCATACATTTTGACCTAAGTGGAATAGACAGCAATTATGTTGCGCATCAGGAAATTATTGTTTTACACCATTAATGACTGCCATCTCGAAATCCGTCATTATTACTCGTGGGTTCAATTCGATATCATATTCTAGAGCATATGCCTTTAGTGCTTGAAAAAAATACAAGTAACAATTTAGCGTCTTATTCGTTAGAAACGCATATACTAAAGGTACGTAATAACGATCTGTACCCGTGTCCACCAAACCATGTATACTATATATTTGTCTGAAAAGTATAGGACATGTTGCGAATGTACCATCCATCACCCAAAGTTGTGATTTATTTAATAATATTAAATTTGATTTCGTTGCAAATAACATAACATAGTTTTCTTCAAACTTAATCTGGCGCCCTAAAAATCTTTCACCATCAACTTTCTGCAATCTATCGGGGATGTTTATATCATCCAAAGTAATCGGTTCCTTTGGCATTTCTTTTCTTCTTGCTCGACGTATAATTTGCGATGCTGCTTTTTTGTTTGGAAGAGCACATGAACTTGATTTCGAAATTTTGGCCTCATTTCGCTGAATAATTTGACTCGGTCTATCAAGCGAGCTGGTAGCATCACTTTTTAGGGAATTCCTAAAACGTAGTTCATCTACCTTACCAGGATCTGGTGCGTGATTATGCTGTGTTGTATAGGTTTCCAACAAATGCTCCTCACTTCCGTGCAATTTTGTTGTTGCAGTACTATTACAATGGTATTTATATTTGTAGGAACAATGCCAGTAGAACTTGTTATTAATATTTTTGTTTATTGCCATTACATAACCATCCAAAACTAAGACCGACTTGCGTTTTTGGGACAATTCTGGCTTATAATAAGACCCTACAGACATTTTTCACAAAATTTACTTGTACTTAGTCACAATGCTTTCTGCAGATGAACATAGTTTTATTTAATTTAAGAGGTGAAAACAATATTACAATGTATGAGGGTAGCCTGAAATAAATATGACTTACCTAATTGTTCGTTCAGAACAATTAGGTTAGACTTATTTTTATCGAAAGTTTATGTATGTTAATAAAATGATACATTTAATTTATCTATGATTAATTTTCAATATAATTATAAGTCTAAAAAAAAGAAGTAATAATTATAAACAGGTATTGATAAAATCTAATAAAAACAACATGGATTTATTAGAGTTTCTCCGTGCAATTGCAATTCACACAAAATATTAAAATGTACGCATAAAAGATAATAATTAGAGATCAAAATGTGATTTATTAGTAAATTTTGTGTTTTTCTTGTATTCTAATATCATTAAAAAGTTTTCAGTATATTGATATTTCGATAAAATGAATATGCGATTCGTTGAACGCTCGATCAAACAAACATTCGATATTTTGAACACTCGATGTATTGAGTGTACGATATATTGAATGTTCGATTTATTAACCATTCGATTTTAAGAACGTTCGAGTATTTAGATGTTCGATTTATAGTGGTCGATTAATTGATATTCGATTATTTGGCATTCGATTTGGCATAGTACACCCCTTTAAAGTGTATTTGCAATGGGGGTACCCATTTAAAGTGTATTGGCAATGGGTACCTAGTTTACTTTCTCAATCGAGTGACACTCTTCGGCCCGCTTTTAATTTTATTTGAAACATCATTCTATATCTCTCATTCTTCAAGAGATTGACGGAAAAAGAACGATGTTTTAAATTGGTTTAGTGCTAAGCGTATTTAGTGATTTGTTGTGCAAGTGGGCCTTAGAAACTGAACAAAAGTTAAGGCTCCCACAAACAGACGTGACGCAACTCTCGTAGAAAAAAGTCTATGAAAATTTAATGGAAATTGTTCTACCAGTTGCGTCGTGTCGCGTCTTTCTGAGCTTTGAATCTATGACTGTGGCTATTGCAAGTGGCCCACAAACAAACCAATAGGTACCTAGATGCCTACCTACTTAGGTATCATCAAGTGTGGCTTGCACCTGTGTTAAGATTGTATACTTTTACCGACACCGTTATTATATCGGCAGACATTCAGATCGATAACAAATAATCAAACGATAAGTGAATCCCGTTGCAACTTCTCGAAAGGGCAATGACCGACATTATTTTCAGAAAATCATTTATGTCATACCTACATAATTGAAATATTGCCAAAATGAGATCTTCGTATAACTCCAAATGATTTTACAAGATGGTCTCAAAACATTAACTAATTAATGCATAATGGTCAAATGCATGAATAATAGCCAAAAACGTCGTTGGAATCAGCAAGGGGAATTTTTCGAGAATGCCTAGACTTACGACACTAATCGATAACCTTATATTTAACAAAGTCATTTATAGTCTCATCTTCATAATAAGGACTTTCCCATTCGTGTCTATTTTTTCTTAGTATGTAATTATGTAAATATAGTAGGATATCCGCTTCATCTACGTCGAACTGTCTATGAAGTACAATTGATATACTAAACTAGTAACGAAGATTTTTTTTTGTTTCCGTTTGTCTGGATGTATATTCCGGATTGGCGCAAAAACGGCTGAGGATGAACCTTGGCACACAGATACCTGGATTAACACGTAGGGTAGGTACTTTTAATTCTGTTACTACGTTGCCGTGGGATATTTTCCGACATCCACGCGGGCGAAACCGTGTAGCGAAAGCTAGTACACCGATCAATCAGAAAAAAAGATAACCACATTTTTCTTGGTAAAATTAGGTAGCCTACGTTTCGTTGAACATGGATTTCAATCGATTTGGACGGGTGAGGTTAGGTAGATAATTATAAATGCAGATACGTGCGAATGGTCACGAATCGATAAAACCCGATAAACATGCGTAATCGATAAATGATCGAAGCTTTACTACTAAATTGTCAACCGCATTAAAGCGCAACGTGAACTGAAGTGTTTGATTTAAACGCCACCTTGTAGATACTTAGGTGTTCAATTGTAGAAAAAAATATAAAGAAACAACATAACATAAACATAACATCACGCTTGGGTTAGGCAGAGGTGTACACGAAATTCCAGATGGAAAAATCCAATAACACTTTTGCCCGACACGGGAATTGACAGGACCTCATGCTCAGCAGTAGCTTTGCTTGCTACCACTACACCAACGAGGCAGCAAATATAGAAAAAAAAACATAAAATTAAAAAAAAGAACTTGTAAAGAAAATCTTGTATTATCTTACTCACGGTAAAAACACGCAAATAAAAAGGTATAATAAAACAAAAAAAAATAACTATCGTATCATGATGAATCCCTCTCACAGTACTTCTGACATACCAGTAAAATCTTCGTCCAATATCCGCAAACAGATCGTTTGTTGTATAGAATCTAAGAGATAATTAAGTGCTGCCAGGGTGCAAGGTACTCGGGACTTAGCACGCGCAACGGTTCGACATGAGGGCACAGCTGGGACACAGGTCTCCTCTTTTTGAGACAGAGTGGGCCGTTATCCACCACGCGGGCCCCAGTGTAGGTTGGTGAATGTATGTACAGTAGGTATGTATTTATTTGGGTTTTTACGACAATTAAAAAGGGACAAAGCACAAAATTTATATGGTCTGGAAATCGATGTTTAAAAAAAATAATTGTTGTTTGTATTTCAAACAACTAAAGCTCCATAAAACTCAAACCGATTTATTTCGATCCTAATCGATTTACATTTAATTAGATTCCTTTAGCTAAGGATCCGGGTGACAAATGCCTAAACACACTGACAGAATGCTAAAAGAATGTTACCAGCAACAAATTATTCTATATTTTATCTATTTTTAACTACGTTTAGATTCGGCCATGCAGTGTAGACATTAATAAATTAGTATACTATAATTCGATATTTGGAAATTACATATTTAACATTCCAATCCAGTTTGGGGCAGGTGCTATATATTTCGAAAAAGACAAAAATGTCTGTTGGAACGACTAATAGAGCATGGAAAGGCATAGGTCAGCTACTGTTTAATAAATTGCTTTCAGTAAAAATATATTTATCATATTTTATTTATTTTATGTATCGGCTATACATAAATACTTAAAAACTAAAATAGGTTTATTTGGAAGAACCGATCTTCACATACTAAAGCATTATCATTGTTTTCATATAATGCCTTTCAACAAATGACGTACATTTTTCGAGTAGATAACAGTTATATATCAATAAAAAGCTATTAAACGTAAAAAAGCTAAAAATGCGAAACTGAAATTGAATAAAACAATGAATTAACGACTTATGGATTAAGATTAATTAAAACTAAATTAAATCGAATACATTCAATTAAGTTTATAGTTTTTTTGTACGTATTTTTCTGTTCTGTTCTTATTTTTATGTATACATGTGTGTACATCAATGATTAAATAAAAAAAATAACATGGGCTGAAAATAACAACATTCCACAAATATTGTTTTGACTGGCAGCACCTTTTAACATTCTTAAATAAATTAAGAGCCCAGACTGCTACAGTTAAGTAGCAGATGTTGAAGTCTTGAAAATAAAAATAATTAAATAAATTATGTTAAACCTGTATGGCCATTGGCGCCACATACACTGCGTCATCGGCGCCATGTTATAAAATTTTCCCAGAAATGTCACATAATTTGAAGCACTTATTTGGCGACAAACAAACAGGGTTGATTCGGCGAAGTATCGTCAATATTTGTCTCTTTATCAGCCGGATACAAAGACACATTAGTATAAATTATTTTTTTATCTACATATGTTATAGTTGTTATAATAGGTAATCGAACTAACGACATGCCCCTGCTTTGCACGGCTTTTACGACTAAACAAAACATCGAAATTTCTCTATTATGGCTCCGTGCACAAAACAAACCCTATTTTGTCAATGTCTTGTCTAATCGTGAAAAAGCTTGAAATAATAGAAGCTACAAAATGTATTAAGTTATTTTTGCGGATTAAGTCTGTGTTACTATAAAAGTACAGTTTTCGTGGTGCTAAACTATTCGTGTCAGTCACAGCCTGTTAATAGTTTCATCACTTTTGCGCTCTCGAAAATCTAGTTTATTTTGCTCTTGATTTTCTTAATGAAGATATTATATAGATATAAAATATATTTTTTATTGTATCTCAAGGATAGCTGAAGACTAATGTGTGATTTTTAAGTTTCTTGATATAGTTTGCTAAATAATAAGAAAAAATACATTACTAACTAGGTTATTAAAAAAATATGGTTTTTTAACATTATTTTTCTGCTATATTTTGTATAGAAGTTAAAAAAGTGCTTCTGCCACATGCAAATAAACCTTTTATTGATATTGATGGCGCTTTTTTATGTTCAAAATAAAACGCAGTTTCTTGTAACAAAATTATGAAACACGATGAAAACTCGTTGCGAATATTAGTGATTTTCCATGAATAGGTAATTTATTTGAAAAATCCCTTCCACAAACAAAACAAACAGCTCGACTTTTCAAATCACAAATATTTTTGGTTAAATTCTTTTTCCCTTTCTCAGAAAAAGTGAACAAAATTGATCAAAATCAATCGATTTCGTGCACGGCCACATAAATGATAGTTTAACATTAATGTATTATACACATATACACATACAAATTCCGGAATTTATTATCTAAATGATGGTGAAAACTGTATCAAAATTCGCTGCGTAGTTTAGAAGAATAACACGGTCACACAGCCAGACGCGGAAAGCGACTTTAATTAATAATATGTATATGTAGATATAGATGACATCGGACGGCATGTTACGAAGAATTTCAATGACGACTTATTCGCTTTAGTTTTGATAAGCGTGAGCCGCGGACCTTGAACTTCGACTTCCTGAAATAAGTCTGTTGTTTTGGGTTTTTAGTCTTCCCGTTTGATACAATTCTTCGTAAACTCCGAATGAACATCACGAGTGACGTGATTGCATAGTTCCGTTAGCCCTTTCAAGTTGGCTGATGTTATTGCTGATAGGAGCGGATTCACGTCAATCACGACCTCTCTATTTTTATGTTCATAATGGCCATAATTTAGACCATCTTTGATTTGAACTTTGACCAACTCATAGCCTGTCGAATAAATGTGGTTACATGCCATTCATAATTATTTGAGTTTAATCATCTCCAACACGTAGGTAGATTTGGAGTAAGTAGGACTAAAACCAACGTAATTTTTATTAATTTCGAAGAGGTTTTTAAAGTTTCTGAAGAGATAATTAATTGTCTTGTGGATTTACATTTAATCAACAGGCTATATTTACTGATTTTGGTATGTATCATTTACCAACCTTGATGGTAACATCATCATAATCCTAACTATCCTAATACTATCCTATCCTAATTAATATTATAAAAACAAAGAAAAAAGTAGAATGATAAAAACAAAAAAAAAACACCAACCAACTACCCTTTGACTTACGTTCATGTTTCCTACCATTAATGGAATGCCAATTAATCAATCAACTCAGCCTATAACAGTCCACTGCTGGACATAGGCCTCTTCCAGGCTGCGCCACAACACCCTGACCACCGCCTTCCGCATACAGTCTGTCCCAGCCACCTTTTTAAGGTCGTCGGTCCATCTAGCTGGGGGGTCATCCCACACTACGCTTGCCGATACGCGGAATGGAATGAATTGTAATGCATCTTATTACGGGTTTTGATAAGGTAATATAATTATGTTGAGGTTAACAGTAACCTCTCTGCCTAATGGTCTAGTGGTCGCAAGCGCTACTGCCGAGCATGAAGTCCTGCGTCCGATTCCCGGGCCAGGTAAAGTGTTATTGGGATTTTTCATCTAGAATTTCTCAGCAGCAGCCCGGAGTCTTCATTTGTGCCCGGTTGATAGCAATAGACTTGCCCCCTTTTACACGGGACTTAAGCGCTGACAAGAAGCAAATTACCAAAGTAGGCTTGTCTTAAGAAAAAAAATAGCCAAATCTGTAGTTTGAGGTAGCCAAAAAAATATATGTTATTATTGAGCATATTTCTCAGAACTTGGTTGTTACCAAAACATGTTTTGAAAAAAAAAAATCGCGATAGAAATTAAGGGTAAACTAACCTTTTACCTTGAGTTCCAATCCAAAATAAACTGTATTAAATATCAACGTACGTTTCGTATTTAATTAAAAACAAGAGCGTCTTGTTTGAATGCAGAACTTGGTTGTTTTTTTGTTTTCGATTACTCAACTCAATTTTGAGTAAATAGATAATTGTTTCATATTTTGCAATAAATTACAAGCGTTGTGTCATCGCGCTTCTCTTCTTCTTTCTAAGCAGTCTGACAGTGACCGCAATTTAGCTGTTGTCAGCGTCTTTAATATAGCTGGCCAAAATGTTGGTATAAGTCCCGAGTGGCGAAATGTTTAACCCTTCGTGGAATATAAGCGTGATGTTGTTATGTTATGTAGGTAACAGAAGCGTGACCTTTTACGCTGTGGTGTATCGCATGGAAAACAGCACGCAATATAAAAATATGTAATCTCTCCAATCAAGTTATCGCGTTAAACAGAGAACATAAACAACATTTCATTATTTTTTTTAACTATAATTGCTTTCAAGGTTTTTTTTAATTAGCTCTTCTGTAAAATATTATTTTACATAATGAAAAGAATTTGTCTCCGAGTTTGACCAGAATCCAAAAACTTCAGTAATTAAACTCTATTTTGTAACTAATAGAAACAAAGTAAAAGTTGACAATAAAAAAAAAAACAATAAAACTGTTTCGGCCTACAATGACCTTCTCTAATTCAAAGACTGCTCTAACATAAAACTTTCTTCTAAAAAAAAACACAGACTTATCATACCATGACTAATGACAACACATCTGCTACTTCAATATTATTATTTTATAAATTGATTTTATACAATTTTATTCACTTTTATAATGATAAAAAGAGAAATTAATAAACACATCGAAGTGCAATCATTAATCTTCTTACTTTCAATGGTTTAGATATATTACAGCTTCTCCCAATATTAATGATTTTATTTTGAATATTATTTATTTTTGATACAGAATAAGTATGGGTAAACCCACCTGTTTACGATGTCTTGTAATATGCAAAACAGAGATGAATAACGTGAAATTCTGTAAAGCAAAGCTCCGGAATGCACCTAAATAGACATAAATGTTTGTCTCATAATATCCTAATCGATGTTTTTAAAATTAACCTTGAAAAAACCATAAGATGCTTCTATTTCTAAATTGCTGCGTACAGTTGTTGTTATAAAGTTATGAGCATGGATTTATTGTATTTTGTATTTGTATTAAAAGGTTTTAATAATTACATTTTAAACTACCATAAACTTTAGTAAAATTAAAAAAAAAACAATTGTAATCCAAGAAACATTTAGATAATAAGTTTTAACAAATAAAAAAAAATCTACCTTAACCGATGTTGTTAATGAATTTTATATTTAGGTAGGTATGAAACGTCGTTTTTGCATTATTGAAGACAAACACTTTGCACACATTCTGTTGCAAACAATTAAGCCCATAATATTCAACCAATAAATATGATTGCTGGAGATAGTCTGATGTCAACACAATCATAAACATACCAACTATACCTTTAAGCCAGATTATTACCCACTTACCTTCCACAAGTCAAGATCCTCATTAAATACTGCATAATTATATAAATATACATTAGAAATTAGCCCCACTACTATCTGATCCATACAATTATGATGTAAGCTCTGTATAAAATCGCATTTATTTAACACTTAGAATATGTTACAAGAAAAGAGCACACTGCACTACGTAGAATGTCGCACTAATTTCAAATTTGTTGTTATTAATTAAAAAAATAACAAACACAGTCCAATAACACTTAGATTTACCACCACAATGACATTGCCATAATTGCTCATTTATAATTATTTATTCACAATAATATTCGAACCCCACAATAAAAAACAAATGTGTAAAAAAACACATTGTTTATTGTTATAACGTAAGAAGTATTCAGATAAGGCAGGATTACGCGAGGACAACCAAAATATTTGTCCCCACAGAGGTGAATCACATAATTTGGAAAAACATTATTGGTCATATCGATTTAAAAAAAAACCCTTGTAAGTATCACTTGCACGGTGGTAATTTTTCATTAATCTTCACCAAGTGCAATTTCTCGAACATCCGTGTTTAGTTAAGTGCTTTTAAAGGCGGAGATAATTTTCTATATGACACCGATACCCCAATAAAGTAACTCTGACCAACAATGGTATGCAAAGATGATAAAAAAAATGCGTGAATTGTATGTGTGTGACGCTCACGTATGACGCACGACCGCGCGTCTGTGTGCGTGTTCCTGCAGAAGAGATGACTTGATGTTGCAAATGTATATAAAAGCGACGCGTCGATTTCGAAATCAACACAACGATTTGAAATCCTCTAAGGAGTGTACACACGGACAGCAGTGTGACCGTGAATTAAAATTTCCGCATTGTGATATCGAGTTCAGTAGTGACAAGTGGCCTGAAGAACTGTAACGTTCAAAGTTGTTCAAACATAATTTTTCGAGAAGCTTTCGTGAAGTGTTCTGTTAGGATGTTTTCTTTAGAGGTATGTACTAAAAAGGATTTAATTTAATTATTTTATTTTATTCTCTAATTTATATTAGTTAAGTATTATGTTTTTATTTAAATATTTACATAACTTTTTCTACTTAAAATAATTTCGTAGGTTTCGAAAATCAGTGCCAAAAAACTAAACCTAAAAATATTTTCAGATCGTGTTTGCACTATGCATCGTGGCGGTGGCAAGCTACCCCGACCCCAATCAAGACGGCAGGTGGAACCCTTACAAATTTGGCGACGCTGGCAAGTAAGTAAATGTCAATGCAACTTGTTTGTTCATTTAGACATTTAATCCGCACCGAGTAGTCTTGCATTCTAGATAATGATCAATTTACTATTACTAAGTTTGAAATACCTGCATTCAAATACCACCGATTTATCCGAGATTTTCTTAACCGATTTAAAAAAGAAACCATTCTTGCTAATACCCGGAAGGTTCCCACAGTACTTTAAAATTCGAGTAAATAAAATATACTATTACCCGGGCCCAACTAGGCCAAGACTACTTAATCCTGGAGCAATAATAAAACTTCTAAAAATACCTCGAAGTTAAACGGGAATCCAGATTTCAACTAAAATTCGAGCAGATTTAGAGATTTTATTAGTTATCGATAAGCGATTTTTATTTAGAGCACTATGCTAATATTTTGCATCAAATTGCGGTAAAATAGCTAACGGTTTGTTATCCATAAATTCAAAGAAAGTGCATATTAAAAAATTCCGTACGATGATAAAAACAAACAGTTAAGGAAGACAAAAATTTAAAGGGACATTTCTTTTCGTAGATACATTCCCAGCGACGAAGGAAAGTACATCCACATTCCGAACCCTTACATCCACATAGACAACCCTTACGATGGTGGCTTTGGACCTTACGCCCACGACTACGAGCCTTACGTTGGAGAGGCGTCCGTAGACCAGTACAAGCTAATCCAGTACCCAGGTCAAGATAACCCCTACTACAAAGATGGATACTACAAGAACAATGGTATCAAGATCATCAAGCAGAACCATAACTACAACGAGGACAAATACGATTTTGAGTGAGTATTTTTTCTTATACAACAACATTAACTATGGATCAATGCTCGAGGATCGTTCTAAAATATCAGTCTAAACAATTATAACATCGGATCAAAAGTATTAGATGCAAACAAGATGGCCTATAAAGAAGTTTCTAAATGATATTAATGTAAAAAATAAAGATTAAACAAAAATACTACAATCTCAGGCACACGCAAAGAAAAAGAATACATCAAACAAAATAAAAAAAAACCTAGTAACATTAAAACACTCCGAGCAGTTAGTAATTCTAATTCCAAATATTTTAACGTCAATGTCGCAAAACTAAACTAAGCTCAAATAGATTCTTCGCAATAAATCAGAATCGATCTCGACCTTTTATTCACAGAAATCGTATTTTTACCCGAGATACGATCCTTGCATTTATATATTCGACGATTGCAATGAAATATAACAAAGTACAAACGGAAAAGTTGTACTTTGTTTTGAATTGGAATTTAAAGGACAGGTTTGGAGATCAAGAACATTTATATCTAAATGAATTAGGTTCAAACTTCAAATCATAAACCCCGAAGGGGTAGGCAGAGGTGTATAGTTTTGTTCCATCCAATGTAATACATTGTTCGATTGGCATTACTAGGGCACAAATCAAGACTTCCTATTGCTACCGCTACTGTGAAATTCTGAATGGTAAAACCCAATAATACTTTCCTAAACCTGAGGTTTCTTCTAATTCTATGCTCAACAATGGGCTTATGTTCAATTTCCAACGACAAATTTTAAAACATTGAAAAAAATAAATGTTACACCAACTAAAAGTAAACTAATTCCGCTCTTATTAGAATGTAAAGTTATTTATAAAGAACATTAATTTTCTAATAAAACGTTGAACGAGCTTTATTCATAAACTTTAATGGATTTACAACTTTTTTGAAGCGCCAACTTATGGTAATAAAAGCATTAACATGCTAGAGAAGCGTAATGTACAGATTTATTGGTTTCCCGTCTCCTACACAGATTTTAGCCTTGCATCGCTGAATGTCAAGCTTATCAGGATTATTTGCATATGGAAGACTTCAGAGCCTTCTGAATTATAAATGAAAGTGCTAAATAATGATATATTCCATTCGATTATCATGTTACGTTAAAACCGCGGGGCGTTGTCCAATAACATTGGGCGTGCAAGCTAATAAAAGTACCATTCGCTTGAGTATAGCTATAAATATTGTGCGCTCGTATTCCGGTTGCGACTTATAAAGATACGCGCTATAAATCTTATCGTCGGACAAATAATATGAATACAAAAACATACAATTACTTCTTTAAATACTACTTCCTATCTCCCTATCTTCCTTACAAATCAAACACTTTATAAATCAAGTAATGAATGATACTGAGGATAATCAAGCAATCAAACAAGTCCTAACACAATTTGATTACAGTCCTTGTTAGCACAATGAGAATAAAGCAGATCAATTCGCCACTATGAAAAACTACCTTGACCGACACAAACCGCCCGCGGGTCATAGTTCAATACAATTTATAATCATTTACCAGCCAAAATTGACATTATACGAGCTTATTATAATAACTGTGATGAGGGATCGGTTTATCGCTGATTAAAAATAATATTGTTAACAATGAAACAGTAATATCAAATACAAATCAGTTATTAATTAAAGGAAATAACATAACAGACGATCTAATAAATGAAAATTCAATTGTAATCGACGTGTTTCAAAAATTAATAAAAATCAATAATACACCAAATGCTGGACGAGACTGAGACCTGTAATTTTAAAATAAGAGCATCATATTGTAAATGTTAGTTTTGAAGTAAATATGTATTAATTACTTTTTTTTATTGCAGTTTCGAAACTGAAAACAAAATCCGTGCTGAAGAGAAGGCAGTTCTGAAGAACCCGAACACCATCGATGAAGGCATTGCTTCCAAGGGCTTCTACGAGTACATCGGACCCGACGGCTTCATGTACCGAGTAGACTACACCGCCGACGAGAAAGGCTTCCGCCCCGTAGTCAAGAGATTAGAAACTCCTTACTCCGGCAAATGGATATACGAGAAAGTCAACTAAAAGAATAATATATCATCTTCATCCACTCAATCAGTATTTTGAAATAAGTAGGCGACGTTGCATTTTCCATTGTAACCTCATTCATCTTCCGACTGACTGCAATTTATTTAACAATCACCTTCATTTAGTTCAAGATCAAAATATTGTTCACGAATATGACATTTGAATTTAACATAGCCAGGATATCATTGACGTATTTTGATGGACAGATCAACCTCGGTCATAATTTGTAATGTATAATTCTTTTGGTAATGTCTAAAGTACAAAAGTGGGTCAATTTGGACACCACACGGTCTAAGAAAGTGTCTGCTTAGATAAATGTAATTTATACTTTAGTTTTAAGTGCTTAGATATTTTTAAATTTAGATACTTATTTATGAAATGTGATAATAAATTTATATTGCAAAAATCTATTGATTTATATTTTACATCTTCCATAAACAAAACTAAATCTGCTACTCTACCTACATGTTAACAGTTCGAGACCCTAACTACACACTGATAGAAATATATTGAATCTAGTAACCACATAGAATTACGATTATGTCAAATGAATGCAAATACTCGGAGGCCTAGCCAGACCCTAAATAGTTGTCTAAATTGAATGGGATTCCGACCTTTCACCTCACAAGTATAAATAGAGTATAGTAGGTATACTTAGATACTCAGTTCGTAGACATTTTCAGATTATTACTTTGCTGCTGTTTATTTTACTACTTATATAGGTCCGTTTTATAGCTTTGTAGACAAATCTAAAATCACATAGTGCTGCGAACCGATAGCCACTGTTACAGAGTTAGTTGAATATTAATCGTAGAATTACCCCAAAGATATCACCATGAGACGATTCTACTTTCACTCAACACAACCATCTTGGATAGTTAATACTATCGAACGAGATCCCACCCCCAGTCGGTTATGAAAGTTACGGTTTTTACATTAGTAGACCAGGCCCCATTGTATTTTACACTTTAGAAAAACTTCGGGAAATTATTATAATATTTCTGCCCATGTCCCGTCGGATTTATGTCAATGGATATAATGTATGTATGGTCTTGCTATTGTATAAATCTAGGTCTCTATATTCATCCTAGCTACGTTTAGGTCTCATATAGGTTCGATTTTCGGGATATGGTAAATAGATAAATTCATTTATATGTTGTATACTGTCTGCTTCCATCTACCAACCCGCACTGGGCCCGCGTGGTGGATTACGGCCCACTCCCTCTCACAGAGAGGAGGCTTGTGTCCCAGCAGTGGGAACATTATAGGCTGATTATGTTATACTGTCTGCTTAAGCTATGTTGTTTTTAACTTCTTCTGAATATTGTTCGTTAATTAGGATATCCTAAGGTGTAGAATATAGGACTATAAAAATATTAATTTTGCTATAAATGTTTTCAACAATAAGCTTGTGGAATGTCGCAAGTATTTGTAGAACCTTTACTATATAAATTGTACACTCTATAGTGTGAATATTAGATACGGAAGTACATACTAAACACACAAAACATCGTTAGGAGTGACATAATACAATGTGCAAGCGTCGGAAATACAACACCTTTTGACCTCAAGTCGCCGAGGTCCCTAAGCCAACCCATATCGCATTGGATTGATGAATGTTCGATGTAGGAATCAATATAATTTATTGGCGGCATATTTTTTGTGGGCCTGATTAATCGAAATCGGTCAATAACTTAGACAAGGCATCGGAAGAATGAGGGTTAGAGGGAACCATTCATAAAGTAGGTACTTGAATTTATTGTTCTAGCATGTGCCACGTTCAGAGGACAAATTATATGAATTTCATTTTATATCAGCTTAGTTCTACCTATTTAATTTGAAGCAGTCTTTTCCAAAAATGGTAAGGTAAGTAATTAATATTATGAAAAGGATTTTCTGTTCAAAGGTGTGTTCAACAGGTAGACCAAAATGGTTGAATTTTAGAGCATCGTATACCTAATTGCAATACTTTTCCGAAACAATAAACTTAAGTGGCAGCTTTATCAAAAATTAACACTGTCTCGAATTAAATGGTTAGATTAAATAACGGCACTTCGAGAAACCTTACAGTATAATTCGGGCAGAGTTAAGGCGTCCAACCCAGATTGGCAATAAACATCAGGATGTGAAGGCAATATTTGATCTTATATCGCGATAAATAAATACCGAAGCGCCTCGAATTTCAATAAAAATATCACGAGTTTCTCGACCAAAAATAAACGAGCCCATCCAGAGGAGAGAGGAGCGGAAGGATCGTAAAATCATGCGTGTTAGGGCACTGGCAAGAAATTTGCCGAAATTGTTTTGGCTCAAGCTTGTAGAGGCTTTTATGGAGGCAGAGGACGTTGACCGAGAGCTGTGCCAAGTGGCCGGCGCCACTCTGCCCGACGCACTGCGAACCCGAAGATGCTGCACTGCGCAGCGCCTTATCTTTCTTCACAATTCCTTCTCGAAATAATTTAAAACATTCGATACACTGCCAAATAGGTCCCGATCAGGATATCTCCGTACATCCCTGGAACTAACCGGGAAAATACGACCTGAAATTCAAGGTGCAACGCCCTTACAAATATTTCTATCGAAGGACGTCCCAAGGCAGACGATATAAAAGTGGCCTTTTTTTGTAATTATATCGCCAAATGATATTTATATGGAAATCAGACGGAGTTCGATTAGCGTGGCTTGTTTTCGAGACGTTTATTGCTACTCTGTTACGCGAGTTCGAAATATAACGTGGTGACCCATAATGGGGCTTCGACTCCGTCTATAATCGGATAACCATACAAATTAGTGTTGTAGCGTAATGTTAAACAAATCGATTATGATTATAGCTCTAGTTTGTTTAGAATGCCAATGATGCATTTTTATGGCTGTATATTTAACAAAATGTCTATGACCGTTCTTCGTCTTTTGTTTTTATAAAAGACAGAGCCTCAACTATTTCAGTTTTAAGAGTCATAAAAAGTAGAAGAAAAATAAATTTTATTACAGTAAGTTTATGATTAGTTTTGAAGATTGTGAAAAATACTGCTAGTTTTGAGAAAATAGCTCTATTTTCAGTGATGAATTCAAAACTGTTCTGGCCAACGTAGAATATTGGTAGCTTGCCCTCCCATGCAATTTAAAAGTCAACTAGGGGAACGAGTTTGTATGCTTTTCGTGGTCAATGGGGCGGCATGCTATTGACATCTATGAACTCAATTTGGTTTTACTATAGATCATTTTACGCGATACCATGCTTTATAAAGAAGAGCAAAGAGTCCAGAATTATATCCTCTTAACTTCTTAGGGTTTTATTTCATTTCTAGTTATTACAGCAAGGGGGTAGGCAGCACTATCCTTATGATGCTACAAAATACGCCGAAAAAAAGAATGATGTAGACTTGATCATTTATAATAGAAGTGTGAGGAAAGGGCCAGTCATCTATGGACTTTTTAAAAATGTTAAAGACAGCCAGACACCGCAGGTTAATTTCTGTGTACCGATGATATTGTATCGGTAATTTCGTATACACCCTTAGAAAGTTGGCAAGACAAAGGAATAGTAATAATTATATAGTACATGATACTGAAATGCAAACAAAATGATGATGATCATTTTGTATTTTAAACCAATCAAACGCAATTTCGACTTAGGTATTTTTAACCTGCACACCGATCCAATTATCCAATCCAACCCGAAACTGAAACAAAATGTTCAGTGAGCAGCTAAATTCAATGTAATTCATACAATAAAGATTGGGCCAGCGATTTGTCGGTGAACCAGCGGAAGCAGGACGGTGGCGCCTCGCCTTAATTGGAGCCCGACCAACTAACCAAAAAGATACCCAGGAACGTGATGCGGTTAAAAGAAAAAAGGGTGGAGAAACTACATAATATTCGCTACTGTTTTAGAGTTGCGTAAGCTTTTTGTATAAACGTTTTGGTTCCGGGAATTTTTGGAAAGAGTATAGATTAAAGTTCACGTTGAAGTGGCGATGCTTGGGGGGGGCTATGTCCGGCAGTGGACGTCTTTTGGTTGAAATGATAATAATAATGATGAAGTAGCTATAGTTTCAAATTGGGACTTCTGCGAAAACGTCCGCATTGTCCGACTGTGGGGCGAATGTAGGTATGCTGTGGTTATATGTTAGGTACTGTGTATGAACCATCACTGTATTGGTCAGCAATGTTATTCGAAGCTAAGGCTATCTGGTTCCATATCTGTATACAACCTACGCTCAGAAACACTCATATCTACATAATTATAGGTATCCAGACATATGTCATGTTGACCGTGTTGACCTATACTTACGTCTTTAAACTGTATCAATATTAATGTATTAAGTGTTCGAATTTAGATCGCACATTAACTATAAAAACACTATAAAAATAATTTAGATACTAGAATAATTATATATGTTATTATTGTTAATAACCACGACGTAGATCTATCAAAGGCTATGTTTGTTTGATAAAATATAAATAAAATTAATATTATTGATTTTGTTAAGACTTAAATTATGTGCCTTTGATCTTAAAAGGAATATCAACTGCAATTTTTCAAATTACAGACAATTATTAATCTCACTTGACCCTGTATGACTATAGAAGTAATTTTGGTTCTTGGTCATCTTTCAATACATTGTATTCAGAAAACAAATAAGATAAGAAAAATACAATAAGATTTTAAATACAGCCGATGTTTTAATATTGTTGATATCATAATAAAGAAATTTGCATTATAATTTAATGCCTTGCGTGCTGCTAACCTGGCTAAGCATTAAATATTAATCTCCTCAAATATTCCAATAAGAAACATTAGGTATTATAAAATCCGACATAATATCCAAATACTTAATTAAAATTAGGGGATCCCTACGGAGATATGTAAAGAACCTCAAAATTATTCAGCCACAATATTAGACTGAAAATTTACTTATGGCCGGTCCGAATAAAAGGCACCTATCAAAACAAACGTAATAACTGGAATGAAAGAAAAATATAATTTAAAAAACTTTCATTTTGGTAAATATTGATCATGAAGAAAGTGGTGTAGGTACTCATAATTCAATTTTAGAACTTTATAGGACTCCGTATAAAAAAAAACGATTGTGTGTTTTGTTAAAACATCCTCTGTGATTCTCGATGTTTCTAAGGGCAGAAATAACTCATTGTTTACATCATGTAATAAAACCCAAACAGATATTTGGTAAGACAATATTCTGAAAATATCAAGTATTGGTATTCATTTCTTCAACAATAGTGTTGAAGAAAAGAATGTAAGAGAAATTATTTGATATCATTCTCAATTTCAGCTTACATTGCTTTAGTTTTGTCCTTTAGGGCTCCCACACAAAACTGCGAATTCGCATCGCATTGCAAAAATCTGCGAGCTCGATGTCAGTTTTTCATAATAAAATGACAACGAGCTCGCAGATTTTTGCGATGCGATGCGAATTCGCAGTTTTGTGTGGGGCTTCCACACAGCCACCTTACAGCTTATAGTTTGTGTAAAAAACGTTTATGTCACATTTCACCTACCCAACAGGTTCTAAGTCACCCTCGGGACTTTCTTACGGGACGGATAGATAGGTATAACACCTAGTATGTTTTCATGTTTCAGGTGTCAAATGTTTTTGTTTTGTTTTTTAATACAGAGCCATCTAGTATAAGTTTTTATCTCGCTAGAAACTTATACTAGATGGCTCTGACTGAATCTGTCATTTTCGGGCATAACGCTTTTTCTTTTCGTGACGATTTCTGCCAGTTTACTTTCCACCGCAAGCCGCATTAAAGAACTTCGTTCCAAAAACCTCAATGCTCGTTTGACATTCTAATGACATGTCTTGTCAAATGTAAGGCGATGAAATCACTGCGGGTAGTAGATACACTGTGGTATAACTGAACCACTAGTAGATAGGTACACTGTGGCATAAGTAAAAGATATATTCAATATAGATGACTACTCACAATATGTAAGGATATCGGAGTCTTGTTATTTCATCATCTCCCTAGCCTTTCCAAAGAATGTTGGGGTCGGCTCCTAGTCTTACCAAATGCGGCTGAATACCGTTTATTTACCGCAGTTTTGTGTTTTAGCCGTCCTAAAAACATTTTATTAACCTTTTAATTAAACAATTTAAATTATCATTGCCCTTTAAACATACAGCGTTCACTATAATTAATAATGCCTTTAAATTTACATATTTTCAAACAAAATATTATAATAAAATAATATATTACTAATATTATAATGCGAAAGTGAGATTGTTTTTTCATTTGTTTGTTTGTTACGCTTTCATGCTAAAACGCCTGAACGGATTTGGCTGAAATTTGGCACACTTTTTATATTATATTCCCACTGGATCGATACTTACTCGGGTAAAATCGCAGGGTGCAGCTAATATTTACATAATTTATAAGATTAAATTATTGAAAATACATATATAATACGTACATGTTTAAAGAAGGGGGTAGAAATTATAGGGCATCTAAAAATTCGTCCGCACCGCTCGCGCTGTCAACAGGAAAAGTGTCCAAAAGGCTGGCAGCATTGCCACGTTGAAAGATGATTTTTAGGCCTAACTTATACCTTTTATTAGTAGAAAAGTCTTTGTCTTTGTATGGAGATTCACTGACACCTCAGATACCTAGTTCCGCTACCAAGCAGGCGTCAATAACAGACACATGGGACATTTAGCCCTCGACTTTTTAGGCACTGCTTAGCGCCGAGAGTTGAAAATCTAACAGTGTAATTTCTGACGCGCTGGAATGGATTCTGTTCGATTCTCAATGCTCGTATCAACACAGAGAGTTGAAAATCCAGGGTGATATAAAAAATAGTTGCGTTCAAAAATCGCCCGTGCTACCCGGGCTTGGTTTGTCTGATGCCTCTGATACGATTTACGATGCCTCTGATATTAAAGACAGTCCATATGTCGCGGTGACCAATTTCCATCAGAAGAGCCGCCTGCTTGTTTGCCACCCAATGCTCGTTATATAAAAAAAATATAATAGAATAAAACATCTGTATTTTCATAAAATATAGTACACAAAATGCCTTTAAATACAGGGTTTTTCAACAAAACATTGTTTTTAAAACAAAATAAAACAAAGAATTGTGATGAAAATGATTTAAATCGTTATTGTATTAAAAATAAGAATTGGCAATTATTAAAGAAATTTTGATTTGAATCATTTTCATCGAAATTCTTTGTTTTAAAAAACAGAGTTAAAAAATCCCTATACAAACGATTTCACACATTTTGCTTACTTGCATAAAAAAATACCTTAATTGGTCAAGGACGGCTAATGAGACACAATTGATTTTCTATTGTTTGACACCGAATCGGAGTCGCGCCGTGCTTTACGGGTTAAAATTTAATTATAAAAACTGTAATTACTAGTGAGATCATTTGATCCAAATATACCGTAAATTAAATTACAATTATTACCATAAAAGTAGGAGCAATTATTGTTTGGGATTCCTCACTTGCTTAAATTTCTTTTAGAGGACTCTAACTCTGAGCTAACCTTCACTATAATACCTTTATTTTTAGCATCGTCTAAAATCCTTGCATATCTTAGAATGACTAAACCAATCTTAAAAGTCAAACGAACAAAGAGTGTGTCAAAGTTGATGAATATCAATCGCCAAGGTGATTCAGTTATTCACCTAATTCTTATAATAAACATGCATCTTATTATATAACAAATTAATCTAAAAACCAAACATCGACGTAACATTAAATGCCAAATGTTACTTAAAAAGTTGTTATATCTTCCGCAAAACCACATAGAGACATAGGCGTGGCATTCGATCATTTTACGTCAATTTTACAAAATATATATACGTATTAAATATTTGTTTGTCTTCTAAATATTATATTGTGTCTAATTCGTCATAACTACGTCAATTTCAACTACGACAAATACATCTGCATAATGAGTTCACTCTTTCGCTCCAGAATGGACTTTAACCTACTGACGCCACGTCAAAAAAGCAAAGACGTGCCCTCGGCGCCAAGCTACGAATATTATTATTCCTTAAAATCTGTCATGTAGTCGTGACCGTGGCGTGCTGGGCACATTTTGGTCTGGCATCTATACATGACTGTGGCGGTCAAAAGGTTAATAACAAAGTAATGGTCTATCGGATTTCAAATGCAATTCTTTCAGTTAAACCGTATTGAAATAAAATAAAAGTTTGCGGGGTGATGCTGGACTGAGGCCAAATAAGGTGACTGCCGTGAACATCCGCTAGGGGCAACACGGAGCAGCAAGTTTTATCCAGCATTTCCTTTGCACCTTACCACCTGTCGCATAACGTTCAGAATATATTACCCCAAAGGTCACGTAACTTGGTTTCTGGTCAACTGCTCGGTTCCGGAGTCGCTGGCCACTCGTTCAGTTTTATTGCGAACCGATTGAATTTGTTGGTGATTATTACAAAGTTTCAGACCTAGTTTTCGATTCGGTGTTTTTGCTTTGTTTCGTACAAATTTAGTGGAACTGAAATGTGGGTTTGGTAACTGTTTGAAATTGGACAAATATTAACAAAATAGAAATACACGACGCAGCAAACAGGAAAATGTTTTGTTTTTTGTGTAATGGTGGTTAGCGGAGATTTAACGAAAATTATGAAATAGGATTGTATAGTCAATTTTTTCAGCCTTTTCCCATCTATGTTGGCTTCCTTTGTCTAACCGGATGCAGCTGAATACAAGTTTTACATGGAGCGACAGCCTATCTGACCTCAACCCATTTACTGGGTAACACGATACCACTTGGTAAGACTGGTTGTCAGACTTTCGGGCTTCTGATGACCTGTAACAACTGTCAAAGATTCCCTGTCAGGATTAAGTGCTTTCCGAGGCACGGAGGGGTCTTGGTATGTTAAGTTGGTCACCTATCCACGGACCAACCGCGGCAAGCGTAGCTTAACCTGATCGATCGACCGTGCGGCTGTTATTACTTTGCCACAAGCACTACTAGATTTGCTTCTAGGGAGTCTGATGATAAATGGAATATTCATGTTACCTATTATAAATTGGTAAGTGACACGAAAAAGATGACCCATATAAATAATAAGATAGCTTGAGAACATCACCCCAATTGCGTAATACATTTTCTATTTGATTTTGAAGGAAATTCGTAATATGTTACGCAATTACCGCACAGTTCTATCCCGCAATAGAAAAATCCTATTAGACAAAATTAGAATTTCAGATGGGATATCGCTTAATTTCCACGTCATACGTGATTCAAAAATCACGTTGAAAAAACCCGTTAGTTATTCAGAGCTAGTCAATATTTAAAATGGTTTTCACTGTATAGCTTTATCGACGGGGTTAAAACTGTCCATTAAAATATTTTGAATAATAGAGCTCTCTTCAAAGAGAGTACTGTATTTTTAAAAGCCATTAGCTGGTCAGCGGATCTTTTCAGCTTTTCATTTTAAAAACTTGATTGACTTATAACGCTGGCAGCGATGCAGCGACACAAAATTTTAGACCCGTTTTTTTAAATTTTGTGGATGTGATGTTTAACCTCAGTTAGGCTAGTCTAAAAGAATTTTAATTGTATTATTCTGTACTACTAGACTGTCTCGGCCGCTTAGAGGTCGCAAACGCTACTGCTGAGCATGCGGTCCTGGGTTAGATTCCCAGCTCGGGCAAAGTGTAATTGGTTTTTCCATCAGCAATTAATTTCTCTGTAGCAGCCCGCTTGGGTTTTGGGTGGGAAATCATCAAATAACTTCTCCCGCGCTGGGCGGAGAGAGAGGGTGTGTCGGACTCTTACTGACTAAACCCACCCGTATTCCTTCCGTAGCCTGTGTTGCCAGGGGCCTCGGTGACCCTTTAGTACCTTCCCGCGACCCCGGCAGGCATCGGCCCTAGTGGACTCCTACATTTGTGCTGATGACATCTCTTTGAGGCGCGCGTGGAATACAACGCGCCGTCGACTCGCGCCTGGTCCTTACCGGACGGTGAGCTACTCATTGCTCACCGTCCGCAAACCCGCGCCTACGGTGGCCGGAAATCCGCCCGGGATTCCCGACGCCCAGGGCGCGGGCCTGCGGCGGCTAGGGGCGAGAGGGTGCGAAATTTGCCTTTCCCTTAACCGTCCCGCCTCCTCCTTCGCGAGCATTACAGCTTCGCAGAAGGAGGTGACGGCTGCCCATGCCCTCTCTCTCCGTACCATGGCCTGAACCAGGGCCGGATGCGAGAGATCTCTGCCGCCGATCGCCTCCACGAGGACACGGCGGGGCTCTGCCCAAGCCGGGCAGACCTCCACCGTATGCTCCACCGTGTCCTCCGGGCGATCCACACAGTGGTGACACCCGGGCGTTTGTTTCCTCCCGCCTTATCCGACACAGGAACCTCGTGAAGCTGCTGTGTCCGATGAGGACCTGCGTCAGGCGGAAGGTGAGGACGCCATGGCGCCTCTCTAGCCACTCCTCAAAGAGGGGTCTTATCGCCGCAATCGTGGCGTGCCCAGCACTGGGTTGCGACAACCGTACTCTCCATGTTGCCATGAGATCCCGCCGGAGCTCTGTCCGCTGTGCCGAGATTTCTCGTGGCAGCAGAGTTACGCCCCGGCGTTTCGCCTCCTCGCGCCACTCCCATACGTGCGCGAGGACTTTTGCCTCCAGATCCCATGGCGGCAATCCGGCAAGGAGGCTCGCTGCCTCACAGGAGACCGTGCGGTATCTCCGGACCATCCGGATGGCCATGACCCTTTGGGCCGCAGCAGCCCGGAGCCTGGATTTTTGCTTGTTTGAAGACAATAGGCTCGCTCCATATTAAATGAGACTTAACCATAACTTGTGAAATGTGGGTTTACTACAGTTACACCTGTACCATACATTTAGTCAACTGCTCATTATCAGTGGTGGCCCAGTAGAAACGGCCGCGACTTATGAGTTGCAGGTCGTAGGTTCAAACCCAGGCAGGCACTTTATACTTTGTGTAATTATTTCATAACCACTGCTCTCAAAACAGTGAAGGAAAACATCGTGAGGAAACCAGCATGTCCTAGAACTATAAATTCGAAGACATGTGACATCCACCACTCCCTCTCACATAGAGGAGGCCTGTATCCCAGCAGTGGGAACATTATTGGGTGATTATGCTTATTATCAGCCTAAAACAAAGCCATTATACTCTATCTTCGGCTACTCTCATCCAGCTGCTATCAGCCCACCTGCTAAGATCATCGCTCCAGCTAGTCTGAGAGCACCCTACCGTGTGTTTGCCGACTGAACTGTTAAGATAAAGGCATTCAATAAAGGGACTGTCAAATCTGGTTACACAGGCTTTCCACAACTCAGCAGAATAGAAATGAGGCACGGGATCACGATGTCCCTCAAAATCCGCCACGGATTCAAAATTGGTTGATGGTAGTTTTAAGTGCATTTGCAATTGGCAAAAAAAAATCAAAATCTCATCTCAGTTTTTGCTAATATTTAAATAAATAATAAGATAAGATAAGATGTACCTACATATTTATTCGCTCAAACATGTGTACACATACAAGGATAAAAACTTGCATTCAGGATAAGATTTAAAAAAAATATAGGTCCAGACATGTTTGCCACATATCATGGCGTGCAAATATAATTCTTATTATAGTTAATAATATTGGTGGTCAAGTCAATAACATTAATTTACCTAGAATTTAGCAAACAATAATGAATTATAAATGTCAACAGTAAATAAAAATAATTCATAAAATCTATGTCAAAATAAATGGTTCAATCAGAAATTCCTTAATATTATAGTATGCTTTCTCAGTTAGAAATAACTTAAGTTATTTCTTCAATTGTACTTTATTAAGCTCCCTTCAAGTTTTCGGTAACTTATTATAAATAATGGAAGCCATACAAAAAACACTTTTGCGCATAAGTGCAGTCCTACTACTATGCAGACAGAGCTGACTTTGATCACGCCTGTTTCTGGAAACTTTATCTGCCATTCGCGGAAATAAATTACTAGTATTTCTTACAAACATTATTGATTCCAGAATATGTCCTCGCGCACGTATGGGAGTGGCGCGAGGAGGCGAAACGCCGGGGCGTAACTCCGCTGCCTCGAGAAATCGCGGCACAGCGGACGGAGCTCCGGCGGGATCTCATGGCGACATGGAGAGTACGGTTGTCGCAACCCAGTGCTGGGCACACCACGATTGCGGCGATAAGTCCCCTCTTTGAGGAGTGGCTAGAGAGGCGCCACGGCGTCCTCACCTTCCGCCTGACGCAGGTCCTCAAAGGACACGGCAGCTTCGGGAGGTTCCTGTGTCGGATACGGCGGGAAGACACCACTGTGTGGATCGCCCGGAGGACACGGTGGAGCATACGGTGGAAGTATGGGCATACCTCCACCGTATGCTCCACCGTGTCCTCCGGGCTTGGGCAGAGCACCACCGTGTCCTCGTGGAGGCGATCGGCGGCAGAGATCTCTCACGTCTGGCCCTAGTTCAGGCCATGGTACGGAGCGAGAGGGCATGGGCAGCAGTCACCTCCTTCTGCGAAGCAATTAGGCTCGCAAAGGAGGAGGCGGGACGGCCGAGGGAAAGGCAAATTTCGCGCCCTTTCGCCTCTAGCCGCCGCAGGAGACGCCCTGGGCGTCGGGAATCCCGGGCGGATTTCCGGCCACCGTAGGCGCCGGCTTGCGGACGGTGAGCAATGGGTAGCTGACCGTCCGGTAAGGACCACGCCCGTCGCCGGCGCGTTGTATTCCACGCGCGACACCGAGATCTCGTCAGCACAATTGTAGGGGTCCACTAGAGCCGATGCCTGCCGGGGTCGCATGTCAGTCCAAAAGGGTTACCGAGGCCCCTGGCAACACGGGCAAAGGAAGGAATACGGGTGGGTTTTAGTCAGTAAGAGTATGACACACCCTCCCACTCCGCCCAGAGCGGGAGAAGTTATTTGATGATTTCCCACCAAAAAAAAAATGTCAATATTTTATAGCATATGAAAAAGGATTTAAAACTCTCTCATCTCTTTTAATTTGTGCTTTAAAAGTAAATTCAAATTTGGTAGTTGAGTTACCCCAAAATATAAAAAAATAGCAGTTAGTAACGCATTTGTGTTGACAGCAACAGTGTGTGAAATGACAGCAACAGAATATACACGACGCACTACTGATAATCTTTTAGTCAGAGGCCAGAACCTCTACATGCGCCTTCCAGTTTAAATGTCGATCTATTGGAAGTCCTAGAAACTTAGTTGTATTAACTGTGTTAATTGTACTGTCACTGTATGTTACAAGTATGTCCAGATTGAAAAGAGTCAGTCTTATTTAAATACTTTTTTAAATTATTATCGTCTAACTATTCTACAGTTTCTTTTAATGTCTTATAAATGTATATCCTCTTTATAAAAATCCCTTTGATTACTAAGTATATTTGTTTTATTGTCGGATGACAGTGTCATAGTACAATGTTTGATTGTCATTGGAAAGTCATTAATGTAACGAGTAAAAAGCGGTGGTCCTAATATACTGCCTTATGAAATTCCGTCCATAACATTACGTTCCTCCGATAGAAAGATTTCTTCTCTTTTGATGTGATTAATTCTGCGTATTTCCGTTATTTGTAGTCTATCGTACTTACTCGAAGTACGATTTTAAGAGCACATGGACATTTTCTCTTACACCGTAAGCATCAAGGTTTTTAGTAACAATATTTTACACATAATCAAATGCCTGGGTCATGTCACAAAATGTGGCGCACACTGGATTGTTTTTATCCATAATTGTCATAACAGTATGTAAAAAGTCATAAATGGCCATGTTTATTGCCTTGTTTTTCCTAAATCCTTTTTGTTCGTTGAAAATAATATTATTCGCTTCTAAATATAAATTGAGTTCTTTATAAATATAGTTGTCATTTAGTTTTAAGAACATTGGGATCAAAGAAATCGACCACAACCACAATCTTTGAACAAAGGCTTTAACACAATTTTATTCAGGGCATCTTGACACTCTATGATACAACTTAAATGCAAAAACTGACATAACCGAATAATGTTAGGAATGTGCCCCATTTTTATTTTTTATTTTACACATTACCAAATACATTTTTTTTTATCCATTCAACTATACTATTAAGATAACCCTTTAAAATACCACACTTGCATTATTATCAATAAATTAATATTAATAATTATGTATGCGATGTACCTTGTGTCCTAATTACTTATGCAAGCCATGCATTATTACATCTCAAGAGCTCACCCGGTGCGCGGTATCTACCTATATACTGGTATATTACCATCGTAGGAATATCGACTGCAATCTTTAGAACCCTTCTAATTGCTTTTTTACTATAATATATTATAACAAAGATGATCTACAAAGGGTCTGAAGCCAATCTCATTTCTTTTTCAATTAATATCACCATCGAGAAATATCTCTTTTATTAGGTTTTTATTATTACCTAACATCAAGAGCTGAATACATCCAAAGAAGAAGGTAGGTAATATTGATAGCCTTCCAATTGAATAAACGCAAAAGATAAATGGAGACCACTAAAATAAAAATCGACAATTATTCCCGCCCCTACTCCAAAAATTCGTTCCTAATTCACTTAAGTGTGATCACAATGACTATAAAATTCAATAAATTTGAGGTAGTAGTGCAACGTTCAAAGGAAACGGTTCCCCTAAAACTACAATCGTAAAACGGTAGTAGAATTCTCGTCTTGGGAGTAACATATGCTAAAAAATGCAAACAGGAAAATTTAATGGTTCGTGAAGTAAACCCGCTACGCAGAGCACCCCGGAATTGCCTTCCATGTTCTACTTGCAACCCTTACTAGGGTTCTGTGTACATTTTTAGTTTTTTATTTCTGCTTGAGCATGGTTTTCGATATTTTTTGTTGGTATAGTGGCGTGTGTTAACTGACGTATAATTTAATCAAAATAATTTAATTTAATGTTTTGTGTTGCGTAATGTAAATTATTTTGCAATTATATTGTATAGAATTAACTTTTTATAACTCAGCAGACAGCTGTGCTACTGGAGAGTTTGTTGCGCCACTTCTGCTTCCCAGCTAAAGCACGTGAAGACCAAGAAAGTTTTGAAGGGCGGGTGTTTTGGGGGACTTTCTCATGTAATTTTTGAGATGTCGATTGAAAGTCGAATGAGTTCATATAATTGTTTATTTTATTTGACTGTTTATGTCAATTTATTTTAATTTTATTTTAATTTATTACTGACATAAACTACTCATTACAATGTTTTTTTTTATGAGTTGTATTGCCATTTATTATGTGGTTAACTAGCATCCTCGACAGTAAAATTGATCATAATTATTCTTGCCTGAGCAACCGGCAGCAAGTTCGTCATGCTCCCTTCGATGCCACTGATTCCGACAGCGTCGGGGGTCTGGTCTCCTTCCCTGAAATATGGCGAGGAGCGTTGTGGCTGATCTTTGTGTATGTTCATGAACGGGTGCTGCTTGTGGTGACTGGTCGTCTTGCTGACCATGGTTTTGTTATGATATTAGTAATTAACTATTTATTTATTTTACTTCGATGGTCCTAGTGTATCATTTGTGACTTCGAGTTACAGCTATAAAATAGCTATATAAGCGGGCACGCACTTTATGCCTGGAGGCTTTTATTTAGGTGTTACGTTCTGTTTACATTTTTAGTTTTTTATTTCTGCTTGAGCATGGTTTTCGATATTTTTTGTTGGTATAGTGGCGTGTGTTAACTGACGTATAATTTAATTAAAATAATTTAATTTAATGTTTTGTGTTGCGTAATGTAAATTATTTTGCAATTATATTGTATGGAATTAACTTTTTCTAACTCAACAGACAGCTGTGCTACTGGAGAGTTTGTTGCGCCACTTCTGCTTCCCAGCTAAAGCACTAGAAAGTTTTGAAGGGCGGGTGTTTTGGGGGACTTTCTCATATAATTTTGACGTTAGAAAAGGGCTGATTCTCAGCCTAGTTTGAATGCC
This sequence comes from Atethmia centrago, assembly GCA_905333075.3. NCBI lineage: Eukaryota > Metazoa > Arthropoda > Insecta > Lepidoptera > Noctuidae > Atethmia > Atethmia centrago. The sequence goes on from HG995367.1 coordinate 25,277,093, forward strand.
TTTTGATTTTGAATGAATATTTATTATAACTTCAACAGTTGCAGCTGCAATAACTTGGATGGCTGATAGTAAAGAATATGGTTATGATAGGTAATAAATAATAAAAATATATTCAAAAATATAAGGTACAGCGTTAAATAACAGTTTTTCTTAAATCTAAGTCAAGTTCACACATGATTTGTGCCTGAACTAGGAAATCCTGTGTTTCAGGCGATTGGAGGTAACATTAATTGAATAAATAATCACATATCATATTAATATTATTGGTACATAAATGTAAAATGGTGTCTAAAAATTATAGTATCTTAACCTAACTAAATAAAAAAAAGAAATAACAAACAATATTTTACTTTAGCACTAGTAATAACTTCTCTGTATCGTCATAGGACATAGTTTGAAGAGTTTCCATAAGGATTTTCTTGCAGTTCCTATGATTTACGGAGTAGATGTTTCCTTTTTCATTTAGCCTGTTATAGAGTAGTGGACCGAGGTACATATAAGTACAAGTATATTGATTTGTTGTATAAGTTAAAATGATTGTTTACTTTATTATTTTACTCTATATGACTGGCAGTTCAATCAGTGCGAGCGAGAAAAACATGAGAACTAACAGTAACGCTAAAGAATAAAGGGGACTCTTATGTGGATTTCCCCAAATATTACTTACTATCACTTATTATTCTAAGCTATTGACTTTAGCATGAAAATTTCTCCGTTTTGTTTATGTAAGGGTGTATCATAGGATGTATGTCGCGACAGATAAGGACATAAATACAATAAGGCTCAAATTTACAACACACCGAATATTATCATAAATCTTTGAAAATGGGGTGAATTATATTATGTGTCGTATCGAGTGTGTTTTAAGATATTGTTTTACGCATATTTTTATTTATTAGGCCTGTGTAATCGATTGTATCAATTTATTTTTACCGCCGCCGCACCCTTCATATAAAAAATAATAAGAAAAATAAAACCGTTCCCTAATAGGAACTAAAATAGTTAACTGGCTGTGAGAGCTTGTCGGAGTAGGAAAGTTAAATAGGTAAACTTTTGACAAATGAAAACTCGTAAGAAAATCTTAACTCAATTGAGTTAAGATTAATCGGTGAATTAGATCAATTGATCTAATCTAAATCTAAATTGAATCTAAAATCGCATGAAAAATGAACAAATCGCAGTAAGAAAGCGTAGTCATGAATGCTCATTATTCCTTTTATGTGTAATATTATTACTAGCTGTGCCCCGCGGTTCCACACGCAACTGTTTAAATATCCACATATGAGATCCAAATCTCTATTTGCGATTATATTAAAGTTAACGCCTTCTTTTATAAATAATTTTATAATCTAAAATGGAAGCGCATCTGATATGTTAGAAATACCGTTTGCACTAAAAGTTACGTAGGTAAGTATGTATATTTTGCCAATAACAAGGAACTATAAGATACTGGCTGCGCCCCGCGATTTTATCCCGCATTATTCTCGATCCTGCGGGAATATGGAGATAAAAAGTATTCTATGTCCTAACTTAGGTCATGGTCTACCCATTTGCAAAATTTCATCCAAATGCGTTCTGCCATTTTAGCGTGAAAGCGTAACAAACAATCACACTATCGCATTTAGAATATTAGTTAGAATTATAAGCTAGCTAGGTGGGGAGTAGACGAAGAAGGTCGCGGGGAAGACCTGGATGAGACTCGCAGAGACCACGGAAGCATAGCTAAAATGGACGAGGCCTAAATTTAGCAGCGGGTGGAACAAGACTCCCAATGAGGTTATATTATCTCATTCTCAATATTTATTTAATTAAATGTTTTACACACAAAAAAAGGTACAAATGCGGACTTAATGCCTTAGGCATTCTCTACCAGTCACCCAAGGGTGGTGAAGAGATTTGATGGCAGGTGCTCAGTTTGATAGGAACAATGAGAATTCTTTATTAACTTACTTAATGATCTAGATTTAAAATTAAAGACTGTAAGATAGGTCAAGGTCGAAAACTAAAGCAGCTATTCACGTATCTGTCAAATGACAAGTACAATATGGTTTCATCCCTACTCAAGAGCGCCCTTAAAAACATTGGCTAACCTCCCAAACAAAAACTTTGATAGGGGAAGCCATAAATACAGGGCGTTGACTTTGTAAAATGAAGAAGATTTGACTCATTTTATTGTACTCTTTGGATTGATTATTGTGGTGTGAATAAATGTACATTTATTCACACCACGATAATGTAATAATAATATTTACTTCTTTAATATAACCATTTATGTACAAACAAATAAACAGACAAGAAGAAAGGAACAGACTGCAGACATCGAATCTATTTTTATTCTGCAGAAAAGAGCCATCAGAGCTATACAGATTGAAATTGAAAACATGCGACAAACAGAAATGGGAGATTGTACTCGTCATTATGAACAACTTTTACTAAGGGACCAAACCCGAAATCGCGAAAAAAATATCAGCTGTTCCATACATTTTGATGTGAAATGCGAACATAAATGTAGGGAACAGCTGATATTTTTTTCGCGATTTCGGGTTTGGTCTCATAGTAAAAGTTGTTCATAATGATAAATATAGTCTCCTATCTCAATTTGTCGCATGTTTTCAATTTCACCCTGTATATGGCTTCAGCAGGTGCGACTCTCTAAAGGAACTGTTTAAAGAAATTAACATCTTGACGGTACCTTGTCAATATATCTATGAAAACATCTTGTACGTAAGGAAAAATCTACATCTTTTTAGTAAAAGAGATGAAAGACACAATTGTATCACTAGAAATAGGGACCAATTAAAGGCTAATTAGGGGCTAAAGTAGACTCATCTTTCATGAGGGACTGTTTAAAATGTTATAATAAAATACATCCATCTCCACAACTCAACGAAACTGAATGAAACTTAAATCTTGTATAAAACGCACACTATGCAGCCAAGCATATTATAAGTTGGGGGATTACATCGCTGATAAAAATGCTTGGCTCAACACTGGTCCTGCTCCACAAGGGCGCAAAAACTAATTGATTAGCTATTGAAAATAGTGTTGGAGCTGCTGAAGATTTCAAAAACTCTCTTTGCATTGTATAAATTCAATCACTTAGTATTGTATAGTTGCACAGCACATTGTTATGTGAGTACTATGTACTATAAAGCTGCCATTTACTGGATACGTCTTTCATTGACTTGAATGTGCCCTGGTGGCTGGGAGTATGTCATGCTCACTCTAATGTCTCGCTGATGGTGGCGCGTGTGTTGGATCATTTAGCTCCCTTCAAAATGGTTGAGCTGAATGGTGCTACTCCATGCGTCATGTTCGTGAACGGGTTCCGTCAGTAGAGACTGGTCATCTCTTAGCTGCCACGGCTTATTTTTATTTATGAATTGCTTTTTTTTTGTTTTGTTAATCTTTTTATTACGGACGCTTTTACGTTTTGCATCGTTCTTACATGTATAATTTCAAAATGAATGATGTAAACAATATTTTGTAACCATTACGTTGATTTAAAAGAGTACCGTGGAGTTTCTTGCCCGTTCTTCTCCATAACGCTTTGGAATGGGCAACTAGCTTCATCTTTCTGAGTGACCGACCGACCCCTTGACAATTCAAAAGTTCCTGTAATTGGTTTATTTGAAATAAATGCTTTGAGTTTGAGAAAAATACGAACAAAGGTAAAGAAATCTCTTCTAGCATCCCAATTTTTTTTTTTGGGAAATTATAAAATAACTTCCCCGCTCTGGGCGGAGCGAGAGGGTGTATCAGACTCTTACTAACTAAAAGCCACCCGTCTTCCTTCCGTTGCCTGTATTGCCAGGGGCATCGGTATCCCTTTCGGACTTTCCCGCGACCACGGCAGGCATCAGCCCTAGTGGACCTCTACACTTGCGGCGGTTAGGGGCGAGAGGGCGCGAAATTTGCCTTTCCCTCAACCCTCCCGTCTCCTCCTTCGCGAGCATTACTACTTCGCAGAAGGAGGTGACGGCTTCCCATGCCCTCTCGCGCCGTACCATGGCCTGGACCAGGGCCGGCAGCGAGAGATATCCGCCGCCGATCCGCTCCATGAGGATATGGCGGTGCTCTGTCCAAGCCGGGCAGACTTCCAACGTATGCTCCACCGTGTCCTCTGGGCGATCCACACAGTGACACCCAGGCGTTTCCTCCCGCCTTGTCCGACACAGGAACTTCCCAAAGCAGCCGTATCCGGTGAGGACCTGCGTCAGGCTGTAGGTGAGGACGCCATGGCGCCTCTCTAGACACTCATCAAAGAGGGGACTTATCGCCGCAAATACCTGCGATAGGAAATTAGAAAAAGGGATGTAGACAACGTGTGGAAGAGTAGATGAGAAAATAAAATACATCAAATAAACAATAAACAATTCACTAATGTCAGTATACATATGTATTTAAGTATAATATATTATATGTTTTATTTAATAAAGGCTCCCACGGTGAGGCGAGACGTGACAGCGTGACGCGACAGCGCGACGCGATACCGCGACGCGACTACTCTACTACTACGTATAACAATTTCTACGAAAACTTTATGGAAATTGTTCTACCAGAATTGCACCACACCGTCGCATCGCGCCTGTCTGCGGGAGCCTTTATTACATATAACATATAAAATATACATATATGTTACTGTAAAAGCCCGTATATTGTTAAATCTTAGGATTTACCAACATGAGTTGGTAAATGTAAGGATTTTATAAGAAAGAGACAATATTCGGGCTTTTATCATATTACAATATCCCATCAGTCAAATCCTTACATAGTTTAAATTATTATCATTTGCTATATTTATTAGTATTACCTAATTTTAGTAGTAATACCTAGTTTTAAAACACTTTCAAAATTCTTTGTCAAAAACAAATAAACAAAATAAAATTATCTTCTCACAAACATAACGCTTGCGTTGGCTAAACTAACAAAATCAGTATTTATCTTACTATTTGGTATTTAATAAATAAATTGAAAAAAAACACGTCTTGACATGTCTATTTTTATACGTGTCTCTATGGTAAAACCTAAGATTTGCCGAGTCAATGGTGGTACAAGTTCGAAATGAACCATGATCACAGAACTGTTCGGATTATTACCATTGAGAGTTGGTAATTCTTTGGTTTTACTGGAAAATCGAACTAAGATTTACCTAAGTTCGGGCTTTTACAGTAACATCTAAGTATAATCAGCCTATAATGCTTCCACTGTTGGGACACAAGCCTCCTCTTTCGAGAGCGAGTGGGCCGTAATCTGCCACGCCCAGTGCGGGTTGTTAGATGTCAAATGTCATCAAATTTTGGTTCAAGTACATGTCGGTTTCCTCACGATAATTTCTGTCACCGTTTTGAAAGCAGTTGTGTTGACATTATTTACACAAAGTAAAGCGCCTGTCTAGGTGCGAACCCACGACTTAGAACTCGTAAGTCAGGACTGTTACCACTAGACCACTTAAATACATATATACCTACTTCTAAATAATAAATAAATGTCAATAAAATAACTAACAACTATGATGAGGTGGAAAGATAGTATTCTTGCACTTTTCTTTTAAATACTGCAACAGTTTGACAGTCCTTAATGTCAGGCGGAAGGGAATTCCACAACCGAACCGCGTGCACGGTGAAGGAGTAGGAGTAGAAGTAATTTATTTATTTATCAGAAAACTAGATCCAATTAGAAAAATACAAAAATGCTTACAATTCTAAATCTTGGGAAACAATTTAATTTTTAAGCTGTGTTAGTACCTTAATTCTACTTTAGACTGGGTGGTGCTTATAAGATGATTGTGGCTTGTGGCTAAGTAATAACAGCCGCACGGGTCGATCGATCAGGTTAAGCTACGCTTGCCGTGGTTGGTCCGTGGATGGGTGACCATCTTTACATATCAAGACCCCTCCGTGCCTCGAAAAGCACGTTAAGCCGTTGGTCCCGGCTGTTATTTGTAGATCTTTACAGTCGTTACGGGTAGTGAGAAGCCCGAAAGTCTGACAACCAGTCTTACCAAGGGGTATCGTGTTACCCAGTAAGTGGGTTGTGGAGTTCAGATAGGCAGTCGCGCCATGTAAAATACTGGTATTAAGCTGCATCCGGTTAAACTGGAAGCCGACCCCAACATAGTTGGGAAAAGGCTAGGCAGATGATGGTGTTTATAAGATGCCTCATTATGGGGCTTTTGTCATACTTATCAGCAATAACTCTTAAGAGGCTGTTGCTACTGTCCATACAATCTGGTGAGAAGAGATGCATTCTTTTTCCGCACGACAGCTGAGAAGCTATAGTCTCCGCGCAAGTACAAGTCACCGTCTGAGGTATGTGAGCCTTTAGATGGGGGAGGGCACAATTGACATGATTGGCAGACTGAGTTAGCTTGGCTTTTGTCTACCTCCCCCGTCTCACCACTCACATACCTCAGGCGGTCGTCCGGTAAGGATCAGGCCCGGGTCGACGGCGCGTTGTATTCCACGCGCGCCTCAAAGAGATGCCAGCAGAAGTGTAGGGGTCCACTAGGGCCGATGTCTGCCGGGGTACTAATGGGTCTCCGAGGCCCCTGGCAACACAGGCAACGGAAGGGATACGGGTGGGTTTTATTCAGTAAGAGTCTGACACACCCTTCCGCTCCGCCCAGAGCGGGAGAAGTTATATGATGAATTCCCATCCAAAAAAAAAAAGGCGGTGACTAGCACTTGCGTGCGCACTACATTTACTCTGGCTTGAGTAAACATTGCAGATGCACTTCAATAGCGTGGCAGTCGCAACAGCGACCTAAAAGCGTTGTTGTAATGTAACAACGACTTTTCCTGTTTGACGGAACAGATTAACTCGAATCCTAAAATACTGTCACACAATATGTTACAACTTCCATCACATTTTTATGAATCATCTTTGAGCCCAACACTTGTTTTAGGGTTGAAGTCAATACCTTGCATCCAAAGTCTTTCAACTGACAATGAGAAACGTAACATGTGCCCGCTGCAAGCAATAAATGTTTTTGTACCTACATATATCCAGCTAAAACACCAAAAAACATCCAGTGTAATTAATGAACAGTACAAAACGCAGGGCCGTGAGGCCACTTCTGTCCAACATGCCTTCGAGTGTCACTTCAGTATTTAATTAAACGTAAATGAAAAGAGAAACTGAGAAGGTTGGGTAATTTGTCAAAATTAATTAAAAAGAAAACGGAAGAACTGAAGAATAACAAGGAATTTAACAAGATGATGTTAAACTGAAGAATTTGTTGTTGACTCTGTTTACTAAGTAGCTACTTTGTTTATTTTGTAGGTTTCAAGTGTTTCTGAGAACAGGGTAATGAATCTTTTATTTTAACCGCCTTCCTAAAAGAAGAATGTTCATCTGATGTATTTTTTTGATGTACGATCATCGATGTATTCGTCAATAGTGGACCGATTTTGGAAATTCTTTTTAGTTTGTATTTTTTTATGTTTTTTCAAAGCTTGAAGCTCCAGTATTGTTGATGCCAAAATAAATATTTTAATTTTTTGAAAAATAAAGAGAAAGGTAAATTGATTTGTTAACAATGCTTATTTTCTTAACTACATAAAACTGTATTGTCATAATGATTTATGGTGCCTTAGAAATAAACCAATGAGGGTTTTCTGAAATGACATTCACTAGGCAATGAGACATCAGTTCCGGGCACCAGTCAAAGCGCCTATATTTTCTTTAGTCGTGACTGAATGTTGAACGAATGAATGAAATGAATGAGGATCGTCATCATACATTTTATGACGTGACGTGATTTTGATAAAAACCTTCACCTAACCTAACGTAACTTTTTATCTGCTTTGTCAGTGTATTGTCCTAAAATTTCCAAATTTTTATTCTGCTAAACCATTTGAATTTTCATTTATTTGTTTTGAGTCGAAAACAAAACATTTTTTTTTATTAAACTGTGCCTACGAAGTTTTAATGACTTGTTAATACAAAAAAAAAAAAAAAATTTTGTAAAAATCTAGTTACAAAACAGCAAATGAAATTTAAATTAAACCTATAATATAATTAAATCAACTGTGTTATTTGTAAACGAAAACATTGGCTTTTATTTGTTTAGACTAGAGAAAACTAATGGTTTGTTCTAAAAAACGGATTTTAATGTTTTATTTCTCCTAATTTATTTCTGTTTTTATTAGTGCCAACATAAAAAGCGCATTCTCACTTCACTGTAAATATTTTTCATATTATTTATCTACAATTTGCCACCTAAAGTCCTTTCACAGTTATCTCTGACTTTACATCACTGTCAAAACACACAGTGATCTTTATTCCCGTCCCAATAAGGTTGTTATTGGGTTGCTACCACTGACAGGTACGTCAAAATCACAGCGATCTTTATTATCATTAGAACAAGAATCCTATTGGGTTGCTGCTATCAGAGGTAAAATAACCATGAAATAACTGTATCTATATTTCGATAAAAAAAAACGACTTAACAGAACTGCTTACTATTCCCTCCTTCCTTTTCCCTAACTACAGGGGATAACCACAAAAACAAAAGAAAACACAATTTCCTACCGAAAAAAAAGACTTCAAAGCAATATCCATACATCTGATCAGTCACCTTTACAATGCGGAGACTTGCAATCCAGGCTTGACAACCCCTGTTCGTGCGGTCTTTACATACAAAAGACCGAATTACTTTGTCTGATTGAATTATCTACCTTTCTACGTTGGGTCACGGCTTTCAAATATATTTATGTAAACCTACTTCCTTACTAGAACAGCTTCTTTGTACAGGGTGGCCAGCTCGAAGGAACTTATGCAATTTTTGTCACCATTCTGATATGGCGCCTAATTTTGCAATTGTATAATATCTATTACTTCTGCCCGCGACTTCATCCGGATTTCTTGTTTTTACGTAAAATATATCCATATACACTCGTCAATACTGTAGCTTCCCATTAGTGAAATAATTTTCGGGATCTTAGCAGTTCCGAAGATTAAGTACCCCTTACATACAAAACCTCTATAAAATTTTACTAGCATTTACCCGCGCCTTCGCCCGCAAGGATGTTCAAAAATATCCCTCGGGAAGGTATGGACTAGGTCATGGACTACCCAAGTGCCAAATTTTATCCAAATCCATTTAGCCGATTTTAGCGTGAAAGCGAGCAAACAAGCAAGCAAACAAACAAACTCACTTTCTCATTTTTAATATTATTATATTATATTATATTATTTATATTATATTATATAATTATATATATAGTTAGGATTAGGTGTAGTATAGATTAAGTTAAATTGTGGCAAATTCGCATAGTCTATAAGACCATGACCACCGCAATACGTCCAGAAATTTTAAATTGAAGTTCTTAAACGGATTGAAAAACGAAGGTAAAACACCTAATTTAAAGTTGTACGAGTATACCTAACTTGGCCACCCTGTCTATGTAGTCTATGTGTCTATGTAGGTATATGGGGAAGCCAATCAGTAGTGTTTGTTTTGAATGTTGTGTTCGAATATTTTCAATTTTTCATAGCAACTGTACTGAAATATTGGAGCAGGATTTGAAGTAAGGCCGCATGTGTGACGTTTGTGTAGCAATTTGTTTCACGGTGCATTGAAAGAAGATAGAAAGGAACTAACTTGTTAAATAATTGTGAGATTAGTGTTTATTGTACCTTATAATTGCACTTAGTTTTGGCAAAAGAAACCGTCCAGGGCAAAATAATCCTGCCGGGGTCGCGGGTAGGTACTTATGGGTCACCGAGTCCCCTGGCAACACAGGCAACAGGAAGGAATACGGGTGGGTTTTAGTCAGTAAGAGTCTGACACACCCTCCCGCTCCGCCCAGAGCGGGAGAAGTTATTTGATGATTTCCCACGCTCAAAAAAAAAAGGTCTAAATAATAGTGCATTTACAGTTACGAAGGGTCTTGACAATTTATTACCTCTCCTTCTTATTTTTTTTTTTTCAGATCATTACGTCAATTCAATATGTTGTCTCAAAATCTAAATAAAAATATTTTATTTCAGATAAACCTACATGGGCACTAATGAAACGTCAGAAGCTAGGTGCACGGTTCCAATTGGTCGTTTCCTATAGAGAAGAGCTGGCAAGACACTCTCCGGTTCTTTTAATAATAATTGGCTTTTACAATGTTTTCAAATTAGTCTTATTAGGTATGGAGGGACAGTGTAGGCCTGTCAACAAGTAAGAGATCCTTAACAAAAAATAAATGGTCTACAAATCTGCAATGAACTTCCAGGGTTTTTACATTTATTATGTAACTGTTTTTTACATTTATTATGTAATAAAATGAAAAACTAATTTTCATTTTATTACATAATAAATGTAAAAAAGCAATGATCTAAAATGAAAAACTAACATAACATCACGCCTTGTTTCCCAAAGGGTTAGGCAGAGGTGTACCTGTAGTAGGTAAACCCATATTTCACGAGTTATGTTCAAGTCCCATGTAAAGGGGTGAGCCTAACCAGGCAATCCAGACTCCGGGCTGCTGGCTGCTACTGAGAAATTAATAAAAAATAATGGAAAAATAATGGAAAAACCCAATAACACTGCTCGACCTGGGAATCGAACCCAGGACCTCAGCATTACGCTTGCGGTCACTAGACCAACGGGGCAGTTGGCATCGTTTATTACTCTTGTAATTTATACATTCTTGCCTTAACTGAAAATAAAAATAATAATAAACAAAACAGTCCCAAAAAGGGTACGTAATAAATACTTAACACGTCGTTACAACACAAAGACACGGAATTTTGAAATTTATGTTTCCTCCAAAATAAAAATCAGTATACAAAAGCTAGACAAAAAAAAATCCTTAATAAAAAGGAAGCGAACTCGTCAGCAATGTGTCGACCTCGAGCCAATTGAATTTCAAAGCCGACAACGTCTACCACAAAATTTATTCAAAGAATAAATCTGAAAATTTGTAGATCTAAAGGCAAAGTGGCGCCGAGTCGTCGACAAAGGAATTTCTAAATTTCACGGCTTCCGCCTTGGCTGTTTGTATTTATATGAGGGCGCTGTAAGAGATGACAAACGACTGGGGGGTTAAAACTGGCCGTTCGTGTAGACAGGCGGCGGACGAAAGGGTCATACGCGTGAACGCAGGGGCGTGCAGTGCGGTGCAAAAGTCGCGGATCATTTTCATAGTGATGTATTGTGTGGATGCGTTTCCCCTTTGTCTATTGTGGGGGCTTTTGTGATCGTTCAAATAGTTTGCGTAACAAATCATCGTGATTGTGCACTTATGAAAACATGTTTTGCAATACTAACTTTACCGTATTTTCATCAATCATCTTATTCAACGCCTTATATAATTTAACACTTTTGTTCAGTACCTTAGATTTTCTACTAAAAAATGCGTTACATTTTTTTGGGCTGGGTAATTATCAAATAACTTCTTCAGCTCTGGGCGGAGCAGGAGAGTGTGTCAGACTCTTACAGACTAAAACCCACCCGTGTCCCTTCCGATGCCTGTATTGCCAGGGGCCTCGGTAACCCTTTTGTACCTTGCCGCGACCCCGGCAGGCATCGGCCCCAGTGGACCCCTACACTTGTGCTGACGACATCTCTTTGAGGGGCGCGTGGAACACAATGCGCCGTTGACCCAGACTTGGTCCTTACCGGACGGTGAGCTACCCATTGCTCACCGTCCGCAAGCCCACGCCTACGGTGACCGGAAATCCGCCCGGGATTCCCGACACCCAGGGCGTTTCCTGCGGCGGCTAGGGGCGAGAGGGCGCGAAATTTGCCTTCCCCTCAACCATGGGAGCCTCCTCCTTCGCAAGCATTACTGCTCGCAGAAGGAGGTGACGGCTGCCCATGCCCTCTCGATCCATATGATGGCCTGAACCAGGGCCGGACGCGAGAGATCTCTGCCGCCAATCGACTCCATGAGGACACGGCGGTGCTCTGCCCAAGCCGGGCAGACCTCTACCGTATGCTCCACCGTGTCTTTTTACTGCGTGACTAAATACGGAGTTTATTTCAAAATGAGTTGGGAAACGAAATGAAAGAAAATACTTACTCTTAAAACATTTCAGTTTACATCAAGACCCAAACTTACATCTACATTTTAAAGCACAACCATTGTTCACCTCATTGTCACAGAGTGTCATCTATTTGAAAAGTACGTAGCTCCTCAACGACGACGTCTCGCAGGGTCGAGTATTAATGCACGTAACCCATTGTTAACTAGCTCCTACACTGAGTGACAAGTTTGTTAGTGCACGCTCTTCACGTGAGCAACTTCACTTTGAAGCTGTAGTACTGGCAGTGTGGCACTCTGTGGAGTAAAAAGTTTGAGCGTTATAGAATATTATGATGACGATTTTTGATGGTACGTTTAAGTTTAATTTGGTGAAAATTGGGTGATTTAAAAATAGAAGACTTAGAAGTACATAATAAAGAGTATTCTATTTATCTTTATTTTATGTTAATCCTTTTCCCAACGTTATAATTTTTACGCTATGAGCCTAAAGGCTCCCGCAGACTGGGGCGATATCGCGGGTGCGACAGGCATGTTGCTGCCTGCCGCGCCCGCAATATCGCGCTAGTCTAAACGAGCCTTTATACCTAAACTCATAATAATAATATCCCACTGAAGTATGACTGAAGTATGCGTGTCGAAAGATAAACTTTTAGACAGAAAACATTTATTAATGTCGTTATTTATCTTATTTTTTTCTGATTAAGCACCACCATTTTTTATTATTCTATTACAGTAATTGTACTTTCGTATTTGACATTTATGTAATTTAGTAGTACTTTCACGCAAAAAATCTTGGTTAAGAACCTACAATTAATTCGGTCTCTCTACGTAAACAATCACTATATTAATTAAATATTTAATACGTACAATAACTCAGTCAAAGTTATAAACTCGTGCTGTCGTCAACACGACACAAAAAAACACCAATTAAAATTGGAAACATAATAACCAATTATTTTTGTACCGTTGCACAGTGTGTTATTTTGCCTTAGTTGCAGACATGCACGTTTTATGTGTTTTTTGGAAAGCTAGCAATAAAAAAAAACTCTTACTGAAACTCCGCCGGCTCTAACTACTATAGTTAAATTAATTAAAACGAGAAAAATCCTTAAAAACCATAGAAACACAATATCTCGTTTTTGGATTTGATTTTTACACTAAATGTTTTAAGGTGTGACAGGAATTCACTATAGGAACCATTTTTTCTTGAAAACTATAAATCTTGCTCACACACAGGTGAGATTTTTTTCTATGATTTTGTAAATGATTTTTTTCCGGTGATTCTCTTCACGGTCGTGTTTTTTTTTTAATGCCTAAGTGTTGATCCCTGTAATAACTATCGCCACAAAAAAAATGCAACAAACCCAGGATTTCGGAAATGTTTAATTTTAAAATTGTGGGTTAGGCTTGTCAATCAAACCTGTGTGCAACATAATACTTACTTCATGAAAACATTACTAATTATGATTAAATATTTTTGACGCAGGTAGTAGTAGCAATTGCCGGTTCAAATTGTGACGTGCATAGTTTACATAGGTAATTTAAGTTTATATGAAAAAATGGTGCACAAAAAGTCGAAATTTAAAAAATATTTACGGTTGCATTTCGATCACTACTTTAATATCTAGCTGCGAAGTAGGTATGTGGAAAAATACAATTGGTTTTATATGTCCGTCAATGGTGCCGATTCTCTTGTACACCGAACTAAACTATCACTAAAATTTCTTACTTTTGGCTATGAAAATCTTATTATTATTATCTAGTTATTCTGCAAATAATTTTCTCTAAATTTAAAAACTATTGTGACTCAACTAAAATCGAGTTTGACCATCGTGATTCCGCGTGTTACTTGTTTGCCCTACCCTGAGAATGTTTTTTAGAGCCGGAGGTATGCTAGGTTCCCGAGCCTTACCGTGTTTTATGTGGAACTTTTCACTTTTTGTATGGAAAATATGAAAAATTATTAGGTACCTACATGTTGGGTGTTAGGGGTTTACGTGTTTTATAAAGGGGGACAAAATTTTCATCGTTTTGCGATGGGATACACCATTTTCGAGATATAAGAAAAAGAAAAGAAAAAAAAGGTACAGTACTGTTTTTGCACTTGAAGTCAAGGTGTTGGTGAGAATTTTAGTTTATGATAGCTCATTTTATTCCACACCTTTTTAGTGGCGACTTAAACTATAGTCTGATTTAGTTTTACAATCAATATTTTAGGTGAAAAGCGTCATATTCATAACAGAAAAATTAACATTTTCAGTAAATTTATAACTCAGGTCCATCTTAGTGCTGTCAAACTATAATTTATAGTTAGAAGTTGTGTCTCTTTAGTCAATTTCAGAAAGGGAAATAAAAAAAAAATGTATTTTTTAGTCTAGTTTTATGACAAGAGAATCGGCACCACTATGCACGAAATATTAATGCATAGCCGGCAAATTATAATTTCCAGCCACCGTAGGCGTGGGCTTGCGTACGGTGAGCAAGTCGGTTCGTCGGCGCGTTGTATTCCACGCGCGCCTCAAAGAGATGTCAGCACAAGTGTAGGGGTCCACTAGGGCCGATGCCTGCCGGGGTCGCGTGGAAATTCGAAAGGGTTACCGAGGTCCCTGGCAACACAGGCAACGGAAGGAATACGGGTGGGTTTTAAGAGTCTGACACACTCTCCCGCTCCGCTCAGAGCAGGAGAAGTTATTTGATAATTTCCTAGCCAAAAAAAAAACAAAAAAGCAGATTTTTAAATTTTATCTTTCCTTTTTTTTTTTTGTTTTATTGTTTTTTTTTTTTTTTTGTTGATTCGGGTCGAGTATCACTAACATAATTACCTCCTAAAATGTTTTGCTGGTCCAAAACAACACCTTGTATATATATATATATATATATATATATTTTCGTTTATTAACAAAATATTTTTTATTCTCGTTCCTGTGAAGTTAGGGACTTGCAAAATTTACATTGTATATATGTATTTTAAACCAACAATTAATTTGTATTTTACAAGAGACTGACATTTGCTTTATTCAAGAAATACAGACGAAAAACTTTTTCAAGAAGGTCAGTGACCTTTCACTAAAATATTTGTATCTTATAAATGAAGTGAAATATCAATATGGGTATTTATTGGAATGCTTTATTAAGGTTTAATCTATAAAGATAAAAAATAAAACTAGCATGTCCACAACTAAAGCAAAATAACACACTGTGCGTTGTTAGCTAATTGTTACTCGTGCCTGGCACAAAAGTACTGCTTACAGCGAAATCGTAAGTTATGTGACCTATAAAAATAATACGACCTTAATAGTAATGCCTACTTGGTACTTTAATAAAAATAAACTACGTAAATAAATTAAAACGTAATATCGTGTCCATTGAGTTTCTTCGTACTTCTCCATAGGTACCTATGGAGAAGAACGGGAAAGGAAAATGAAAACATAAAGC
The DNA here is from genome assembly GCA_905333075.3 of Atethmia centrago. Lineage (NCBI taxonomy): Eukaryota > Metazoa > Arthropoda > Insecta > Lepidoptera > Noctuidae > Atethmia > Atethmia centrago. The sequence goes on from HG995367.1 coordinate 25,292,512, forward strand.
TAGTTGTCCGTTTCAAAGCGTAGTACTTTACTAGGTTCATATTTCTGACTGACCGACTCCTTGACAATTCAAAAGTGCCTGTAAATGATTTAATTAGAATAAATGCTTTGAGTTTGGGTTTATTTTTTATTTTCCTTAATAAAACATAGTATAATTAGGTAATGTAATTTTTTTTTAAATGGTGGCTACACGTCGTATTTATTTGATTTATCCTACTAATATTATAAATTCGAAAGTTTGTAAGGATGGATGGATGGATGTTTGTTACTCTTTCACGCAAAAAGTACTGAACGGATTTGGATGCAATTTGGCACACAGATAGTTTATAACCCATAGGATACTTTTTATCCCGATATACTCACGAGGTCACAACTTATGCGGGTGAAACCGCGGGGCGTATCTAGTATTATATATAGAAGTAACAACGGATTCAAATGTGTTAGTAACAATATTTTTTAACAACTTTGTTAAAAGAATCCCTGCTACAAGTTCAACGCCGATGTGGAAAGCTTGCAGCAGCGATTCACGCACAAGCAATCCAGTCTGCTCGCGATACACTGCCCTATAATGTTGGGACGCATCTTCTTCGCATCGTAGCGTAGAAGCAATCGACACGGGCATCGGCAAACATCCCTGATGCACTACAGCAGCGGAACAGCCAATCAATACCAGGAATGCATTATTATATTGAATGCGAAAGGCGCTGTACCTTTTTTGAGTGTAACCTACCCACAGGCTGCACGTGTAAAATGTGGTGCAATATGCAAGAATTAAGGTTCTTAAGGGTATGTCTTAATAATAAGGTGCAAGTAAAAATTAAGGTGCCAAACATTTTCTTTTCTATTTTATTAAAATCACAAAAAAAAATATAAGTTCAATCAATATTATTCTTAATTGTCTCGATTGACTGTGTGGTTGGTGAAGTGGTGATAAACAAAAGACTGTTCAATTCCTAGATCTATCAAAGTGTTAGATATTGGGTTTTACTTCAGGAATTTCTTATCTCAAATGATAAATGATAAATGATTTATTTTCTGTAAGTAGGTTTGTACAAACACTTTTACACGTCAATCATATTTTTTTAAATAAAGCTAGATGAGGTCGGCGTTTCCTATCTGACTACTCTGAGAAGAAAGGCCGAAACAAACTCAGAGGTCACAGTCTCTTTTAAAGTCCAGACATAATCTTGGTCAGATCATGTGAAGGCCATGTAGATTGGTGTCTGAAATGGTCCTTTTGAGGAAAGAACCACACAGATTGAGTGGACCTGTCCAGTCAGTGCACGCATTTGTCAGTAATCGTGCTGCTCAACTCAGAACTTAAGGAGCTCAACGATTCGTCGAACAATACCAAAGAAAGAACATTTGGGTAGGCCGCATAAATTACTCAAACTGCCAGACCATGATTAATACTAAATGAGAAAAAAAAAAAAAAACAATAATGACCCACATAGGCTTCACATTCACAATAATTGAAAACAATATAATACTTTACAAGTAAATATTAAGTTCCAAACAGTATATTGAACTCCACAAAGTAAATATGTCAAAATGGTATATAAATAAAATAGAAGTTTCAGTATGCAATAATTGGAGCAGCTTAATCCCAAGCCTTTTTGTCCTCAATATAATCTTTAATAGTATAAAAGGCTTTCTGGCACAACTTACTTTTAATAAATGATTTGAATTTATTAAGGCTTAGATCTTGAACGTGGCTTGGAAGTTTATTATAAAAACGTATACATTGACATCTGAATGAGCCACCTATTTTCTTGAGCCTTGTTATAGGTACAACAAATTTGTGTTTGTTCCTAGTATTTATATTATGGATATCACTGTATTTTTTAAACAATTTTATATTTTTATGGGCATATAAAAGATTTTCAAAAATATACTGGGAGGGCACAGTCATTACATTAATCTCCTTAAATTTCTCTCTAAGAGAGTGTCTCGGACTTAATCTATAAATTGACCGAACAGCTCTTTTCTGCAAAACGAAGATAGTCTGAATGTCAGCGGCATTTCCCCACATCAGAATACCGTACGACATTACACTATGAAAATAGCTAAAGTACACTAAACGGGCTGTCTCTATATCAGTTAAATTACGAATTTTTCTAACAGCGTATGCTACGGAGCTTAGCTTTTTCGACAATTTATCTATATGTGGACCCCACTGAAGCTTAGCATCCAAAGTTAAGCCCAAGAATACTGTGCTATCTTCAGGGTTCAATTCTTCGCCCTTTATCAATACGTTAGTTTTCACCTGTTTAACGTGAGGTAGCGTAAACTTAATGCATTTGGTTTTTTTTTCATTAAGAAGTAAATTATTAACATTGAACCAGTGAACTACTTTTGAGATCGCACTATTAACATCGTCAGTAACCAGCTGCTGACGTTTAAGTTTAAACAAAAGTGAAGTGTCATCCGCAATCGCATCTCAGCTCGGAGTTCGGATTTCTGCCCGGTTAGTGACAATAAGCTTGCCTGAACTGAAAGAAAACTAACGAAATATAACTCTGCCTAACCTTTCGAGAATACACACAGGTGATTGTTTTTTTTTCATAGTCCTGGACTTTTCTGTTTTGATACATCTTATGACTGAAAAGTATCGCGTACAATTATTATTTAAGTAGATACATGTACCTACTTAAATAATAAGTTAGTTACAGTACAAAGTGTTGTTTAATTACTTATTATGAGCTCCGAATTATGAGTTTCCAGAAACTAAACTTAGTTAAAGACAGTTGCGGCAATATTTGTTCGTAGGTGTTGCAGTTTGCTTCCGTGTAGGCGCTTTAGTTTGTCGCATTAATGTGTACTTAATATTAGTACGTTTGTTACGTGTTTACTTACATAATATGTAGGTAATTTATTTGGGAATCGTGTTAATATGTCTTTGTTTATTCATAGTGTATTTCCGGAAAACTCACTAAAGCAAGTATAGTAAACTGAATTATTTATCTAACATAACAATAATTTAGTTTGAACATAGGTACCAATAATTAAGACCTTAAAGCAACAAAAGCAACACCAGGTGTACACAGGACAGCCGTCACCTCCTTCTGCGAAGCAGTAATGCTCGCGAAGGAGGAGGCGGGACAGTTGAGGGAAAGGCACGTTTCGCGCCCTCTCGCCCCTAGCCGCCGCAGGAGACGCCCTGGGCGTCGGGAATCTCGGGCGGATTTCCAGCCACCGTAGGCGCGGGCTTGCGGACGGTGAGCAATAGGTAGCTCACCGTCCGGTAAGGACCAGGCCCGGGTCGACGGCGCGTCGTATTCCACGCGCGCCTCAAAGAGATGTCGTCAGCACAAAGTAGGGGTCCACTAGGGCCGATGCCTGCCGGGGTCGCGGGAAGGTACTTATGGGTCACCGAGGCCCCCGCAACACAGGCAACAGGAAGGAATACGGGTGGGTTTTAGTCAGTAAGAGTCTGACACACCCTCCCGCTCCGCCCAGAGCGGGAGAAGTAATTTGATGATTTCCCACCCTCAAAAAAAAAAAAAAACGTGTACACAGGAAATATGTGGAATTCTTAATAATACAGTAAAAATACAGTACAACAATACTTATACAACAATACTTATACAATACAACAATACTTATACAATACAACAATACTTTAAAAATACAGTAGTAAAAAAACACGCCCTTTTTTGTATGACGCTCTTTCATTTTTTACCTTATTTTAATTTTTTTACCTATTTGTTGTTATATTGACAGAGTGTGTGCTTCACTCTGTCAAAATTTCAAGTATCTATTACGGTTCAAAAGATACAGGTCTGTGACGGACGGACGGATGGATGGATAGCAGAGGCTTAGTAATAGGATCCCGTTGGTACACTTTGGGTACGGAACCCTAAAAACTAAGAATGAAGGGAATTTGAACAGGTTGCGAGCCTAAACCAATACCCGCGTCATATTTATCTAATTACAGAAATTTACTGAAAAAATAGTTTCACTTTGAATTAAGATGACCAAAATAAGTATCATTGAAAGGAAACGCGTTAACTACTCAATACATGATTTTAGATATTGATGCAACTTTAAATCCTTTACATCATTGGCGTATCATCTCAACAATATAAGTAAGTAGGCCTTTCTTTTGTAAAATTTATTACTATCTGATTTTGTGTACTGACCTCTTTTAAAAGAGAGGACGAACTGCGCCGGATCATAAACTGCCAGCAACATTTGAAGCCTCTAAACTTCTAAAGTTTGCCGCGTGCTAGCCGTAGGCGCTTATGACTGGCTGCAGAGGTGCTACGTTATTAAATGTTATTGGAACTCGTATATCATTCCTGTAATATGTTTGAACTATATTTTAACTGCAGCAGACTGTAGGTTAGTAGGTCAAACTTGCAATTTCAGTGGGCGTTCAACAAAAGGAGTTTGAATATTAACTTGCCGAGATAAACATTGCGTGTAATAAAGTATGCCTGCAGGCTTAGCATGGCGCTTTCTATTTCTACGAAGAATAGACACAGCTCTTTCTATACAAAGTGACATTTCGTTTCTCCATTTTTTACATCGCACCGTAGAAATCCGTCTACAATCTGTCATTTTGTCTTTCGTTTCTAACGATCTTCCTTTCTCTTCTAGAATCCTTTTTTTGTAGTATCCTTTTATATGTAGAAGGATTTCTACGGTGCGATGTCAAAAATGGAGAAATGAAATGTCACTTTGTATAGAAAGAGCTGTGTCTATTCTTCGTAGAAATAGAAAGCGTCATGCTAAGCCTGCTAAGTTGGGCAGCCTTTTGCGAAGCAGTAATGCTCGTGAAGGAGGAGGCGGAACGGTTGAGGGAAAGGCAAATTTCACGCCCTCTCGCCCCTAGCCGCCGCAGGAGACGCCTGTGGGCGTAGGGAACCCCAGGTGGATTTTAGGAGCGGGCTTCTGGACGGTGAGCAATGGGTAGCTCGCCGTCTGATAAGGACCAGGCCCGGGTCGACGCGAGGTGTTCCACGCGCGCCTCAAAGAGATTTCAGCACAAGTGTAGGGGTCCACTAGGGCCGATGCCTGCCGGGGTCGCGGGAAAGCCCGAAAGGATTATTGAGGCCCCTGGCAACCTAAGCAACGGACCGGGAGAAGTTATTTGATAATTTCCCAACCAAAAAAAAGCCTACTGGTAAGTAGCCCATTTTATTTTAATCTTACAAGATAATACTGGCGCTTATCATAAGTTAGATGAAAATTTATTATGTACCATTATTTAATTGTTGCAAAACCTACTCCAGCCGATCTATTCCGTAAAAATCTCACGTGAAAACTTACGTGAAGTGAGCTTCAAGTAAGCTGCCATTGAAATGGCAGAAGTGAGCTGTTAATTGAACCTGATGGTAGGGATTGACTCAATTAACAGCTCACGTCTAAGTTCTAACGGTGAGATTTTTACAGGATAGACTGGCAGGTTTGTAATGGTCTTGGCAGCGTTCTTTAGTTTCTGCCTATCCCCGTGGGAAAAAGGCGTGAGTTTAGTTAGAATATCTAAGATGAAACACGGGCTGCTACAACGTAACTTTAGAGAAGTCAAGAGATCACCCATAGAACATTTCAACACTTCAGAAGTAGCCACCTGTTTTACTGTATTACACAGTCTTTCACTTATACTAATCACCGAAAACCCACAGAACTATTCCCAACCTCAACTACCAGAAGAGACATCAAAAAGAGCCGTAAATACTACCCTAACATTCTCCGCAAGCGTCTAAATTTCCCACATTTACATAGGTTTCCCGTATTTATGTCCACCGGAAGATACTATTGTCGTTCATTCTACCTGAGGATCGGATAAGAATCTACTTCCTCGCGTAATAAGAATAAATAAGGGTTTAGGGTGAGATCAGTAGTGGCCCAGTGGTAACGGCCGCGACTTACGAGTTGTAGATCGTAGGTTCGAACCCAGACAGGCGTTTTACTTTGTGTAAATTATTTCATCACCACTTCTCTCAAAATGGTGAAGGAAAACATCTTGAGGAAACCGGCATGACCTAGAACCAAAAATTCTAAGACATGTGACATCTCCAACCCGCTCTGGGCCCGCGTGGTGGTTTACGGCCCACTCCCTCTCACAGAGAGGAGGCCTGTGTCTCAGCAGTGGGAACATTATAGGTAGGCTGATTATGTTAAGGGTTTAGAACTGTTCCTCTTCTCCGGTTCTTCCAGTGATGTTTTTACATTTTTGTAGTAAAAAATAGGACGGGATTAAGATGTGATGTATAAACTGACGTTTTAGTTAAATTCAGGGCAAAAATAGTTTTGGTTTATCTAAATTTGTATTTAAAACAACTAAGTACTGGCCTAGATTTGGTATGAATAATTATAAATAAATCAATTGGCAGATCCATTTAATTCAAACAAAAAAAAAAAAACTGAAATCATGTCCGCCTTCTGACGCAGCACAAAACAATCCAATGAAAAACGATAGTGACAATTTTATTTTCAATACAAAACACTGCGAACATCGCATTCCAATATTTGAAAATAAAATAAAACCTACATTCAACAGATTTTATATAAAAAATCGAATAACACGACCGATTTAAATCCTTCATGTACAATTCCAAAATAAAATGTTCCCAGTTAGAGTTCCGTGTAACTTTTATGTCGGAGTTAAAAGTAGTAAAACTGTAAAAAACTGGTTCCCTAGAAGATGGCGGCATTATTGTGACTACGGTTGTCATCTGCTGGAAGTTGGAACTTTATTAGTGCACTTACTCTTATGATCTTAGTTTATAACCAGCAGATGGCCAGGTGCTATTTGAATGAGGAAATTGGCTTTATTGAGAAAGACGGGTACTTTTTATGAAACAATTTTAACTAAAGTCGAACTATAATATTAATGGACTGGAGTAATCTGACCTGTGGTAACAGTCACTTTGTGTAATCAAATGGTAATATTGATTGTAATGGTGATCGTTTAGTAAGTGTAAAATTTATATAAGTGTAAAATTATTTTATAATAATAAGTGTAAAAGTCTAGAATGCCATAAATATGACCATTTTATTACACAAAGTGACTGTCAGATTACTCCAGTGAATTAATAGTTCGAATTAATAGTTTCGAATTGGTAGTCTCGTGTTACTTACTAACAATTTATATGGAGAAATCTGAAAAAAAATATTATTATTATGTCCTTACATATCTCGGGACCATAGGGTCTTTGGAAGGCGTACGAGGGGCCGAAGTCAACTCGCAGAGGCCCCTTGGACAATTGTAATGGAATGAGGCACCAACCGAAGATTATCCCTGTTTGCTCTATGAAGGTACACCCAAGGACAACTCCCGGTTGATGCAAGACTATTGCAGAACATGGGAATAAAAAATATTGGGCTATGGGTCTGGGATGCTATAGTGGATCGGTTTCCTAAGACTATAGAAAGGCTATGGCCCCTACCTGACCAATGCTTTATATAAAATACACCGACAAAATGGCAGGGGGTGACTTGCACACTCAATAATGGGCCCCCGAAAACGGCCGCTAGCACATAGTGACGTAGTGACAAGGGGGCAACACTTCCTGAGGTGCTTGAGGAGTGGAGAGGTATTCCACGGCTATCAGGACAATCCCGGAAGTACGGTCAAGATCCCTACCAGCATCTTACTGGAATACTTCCTTCCTCCGAGCACGTTTGCTCTTGAGAATCAACACTCAAGCCGGCCAATAAAGGCAAGAATGAGGTGGGAGCTCTGTTCCTCGTCAGTGTTCATTCCAGCCGGCCAATAAAGGCAAGCCAGAGATGAGAAACAAGACTTCTCCCAGGAGATAGGGTCGGGTTTCTGTATCTCTCTTAGTTTGGCTCCTGATCCAAGACCTGTTCCGGCAAAGTAACTACCTGCACAGACCTGGAGCTTGGAGCACGCAAGCCCCACCACGACGTCAACGTAGAGATACAGTGGTGGGGTTATTATTATTATTATTATTTCGTTTATTTATTTTTTTACATATAAAATATATTTTTAAATATTTTTTGAAAAAAGGTATAAAAAAAACATTTAAAAATATAAAAAATAGTGGTCCGCCGGTATCGGGAGCAGGGTCCAAGCTACCGGTGGTTAGGACTCCAGAGACAGGAACCTCCTCACAATGCGGGCCGTATCGAGGAGCCTTCTGAATCAGGCCCTTGATCCAGCCGTCTAACGAGAGCCTCGAGAGATGATGGTTGAGGCTTTCAGCCATCAGGCCATTGGCCGTAACGACAATCGGCACAATGACAGCCGAGTTAACATTCCACATGTAAACAACCTCGTGTGCTAAGTCGAGATCTCGCTGCTCTCGAAGAAATCCTTAAGCAGCGAGTCCAAGGCACATACCAGCGCCCTATTTTTCTTGTGCATGGGTAGGCGTGGTAGTCGGGGTCTAAGTTCGGTCGGAGTGGACCTATACTCGCGAAACGCATCTTCCAGTGCGCTTCTCAACGTTGCACTGGCTACTTACTGTGGCAACCCTATCATCCTCCTCTTCAACATCGTGATTGGACCGCGACGGGATTGCATTAATGATTGGTGCATGTGTCGCGGTTTCTGCCGGAGTTGAGATGATATGGTTGCTCAGTACCTCTGAGCGCAGCCTATCAAGTGCGGCATCGTCCAACCTGTGATTGCGTTGGATGACTCGCACCTGATCCGATAGTCGTTGGGCTGAGACGTTGACGGTTGGCTCTAGTTTCTGGAACAGAGACAGCATCCTAACACGGTACGCAGTGAGGTTAGTTCCCCCCTCTGTAGACCCGTAATATGCGCGCATGACGTTCTCGTTCATAGACTGAGTCCATCTTATGCGCTGCACACAACCACCGGCAGCGGGGACCCGGCACGGGGCCAGTTGGCCCCTAAATCCCAAGCTCTTCGGTGGCCGGCCTCTCCCCTGCCGACGTACAGGTGTTAGCGACGTCGGCGGGGAAAAATACTAATATTATTATTATTATTATTATTATTATTATTATTACACAAAGTGACAGCCAGAACATGTCAAATTACTCCAGTGAATTAATAATAATTCGACTTTCAAATTTTATTTTATTGTGTTTAGGTGGCTTACAGCTATCTACAGATTTAATAGTGAGGTAATTCGTGACAAGTAAAATTATTTACAAAATCAAGAGTTATTATCGTATCATTTAGAAATCTTTACACACAGTAATCTTAAAACACGTAGGTACTTACAAGCACGACGCACCTACAAAAACCAAGCACTGAAACTAAAGTCGTTGTAAAAGTTACATTTCACGTTTACATTCTAACTATCCTTAGAATAGGTAGAAGCGTGCACGACTAAGCTCATTTTACTCTTTATAAACACTTTTATAGTGCTGTAACAAATAAAACAAACGTCGACAGCCCTATTCCCGCCCTAGACGGAACAATAAAACAACAGCAAATTGTTACTTTCTTCAACTACTGACGGCAGTGCCAACCCTGTAAATGAAATGTCGATTTTTCTGGTTAAAAACGTTTGTAGTTGTAGTAACAAACAAAGAATTGTTTACAAGAATTTTAGACTTTTTATCAACACGATTAAAAAGCTGTGTAATCTACGTTAAAATGTTTTTTTTTGTTTGGTCAACTTGTAGGAGGACGTACCTAAATATAAGCCAAAATATTATATAAAATATTTTGTTTTTAGTTAACTCATAAATCTGATTTCTATAAATACTGTTGCCTTGATAAATAGAAACGTGTCAATATTAAATCTATTCCAGTCCATTGAAAATGCTTCTGCATTATGTATAGTCAAGGAATAAATATTACGTTAAGCACCTGAAAGTTAATTGATTAATTACACCTTCATATTTTTCGACTACGTCATTGTCAACATTTTGAATGAAAATGATAATTCGAAAAGGTGACTTTCGCCCTCTATGTGAAAAATTGCTTTACACTATCGCTGCTTGACCGCGTATTCATTAAAGTCGAATTATTAATTCACTGACATGTGCTGGTCGTCACTCTGTGTAATAAAATGGTCATATTTATTGTAATATTGGTGATCGTTTAGTTTAATCAATTTAAATAAGTGTAAAATAAATTTATAGCAATAAGAGAAAAGTCTAAAATACAATATGACCATTTGAGCACATGTCAGATTATTCCAAGATTATTCCAGTAAAACAATAATTTGACTTTACATTTTTTTTTTTATTTTATTGTGTTTGGGTGACTTACAGAAGTAATAGTGAGGTAGTTCATGACAAGACAAATTATTTACAAGCCTCCACAGTTAGCAATAGAGTATTGTTGTACAAGTATTCAGATTGAATAACAATTGATTAAGCATAACACTAAGTATAACATTAAATTAACTAGACATTAAGTACCTGCATAGGCAGAAATGCATGCGAACCACTATTAGGATTCATCAGAAACAATACAGTGTTTAGATAAAACAGTACTAAAGTACACTAAGCTGCTTGCAAACAAATCGATTGCGGGGTACCTATTCATTCTTAACAATTTGGTTAAATGCTTTGACTGAATGAATCCTATAAGAATTGCTGTGCGATCGTAAGGAGAATGAAGAAGATTTCTCAGCAGGAAGTACCAGTCGTACCTAATTTGTAACTCACAAACACCCTAATTTTTTTTTTACTAATAAATGAGCCACCAGTAGTTACGTCGCGGGAAGGTACTAATGGGTCACCGAGGCCCCCGCAACACAGGCAACGGAAGGAATACGGGTGGGTTTTAGTCAGTAAGAGTCTGACAAACCCTCCCGCTCCGTCCAGAGCGGGAGAAGTTATTAGATGATTTTCCACCAAAAAAAAAAAATAGCAGTAGTTATGTAACATAAACAAACATTGTATCATTCTAACCAAATAACCGACCGGTTCCAAACAAACAAAAGTAGCTCGACTCGTTTCATAGTTACTACTTTTAAATCATCCCAAACGAATAAATAAACAACAAGAAATCAGTTTCAATGACTTGTTATTTATAGATCATTGATAATTATTTTTAAATTTAGAATGTGGCTAGATCATTCATAAAGGGAGCCGCAGTGATCAATGTTGCCGCGTGAGAAAATACAGTTCGAAAATCAAATTTGAATTAATTTAAGCCGGTGTTAATATCTGTTGTACATGTCTGGCCAGGTGGAATGCTACTAAAAGAGATTTAATGTTGCTTTATGTATTGTTCAGTACAATTACAATGCAACTCTTATTTATTACGTGTTGTGGTTTCGTTGTTGGCTATAATCTGTATTTTAATTCACGATCTTTTTTTTATTTCATTAAATATTGTTCCCTTTTTGATTGTAGGCAAGCTTTGCCTGTCAACAGTCTATTAAGCCTACAACGTTCTCACAATCACAAAATATAAAAGAAACTGTATAGGTATAAGATCAATAAAATAATAAGAATAAAAACCTAATTAAACCAAACGACATGATTGCCAGTCCAACTGTAACAAATCTGAATTAATATCCTGTCCACAAAAGGCACTAATAATTGTTGAATAATAATAATAATTATTGTTAGAATAGTAGGTATATGTATAATGTCCAATAATGAAAAGATTATGTCAAGGAAGTATCTGAAAAAACCGGCCAAGTGCGTGTCGGACGACGCACAAAGAAGGGTTCCGTAGTTGGTATGAATTTAGTCCAAGAACAAACTTAACTATGTAGTTGAAAAACAAGTTCTCCGATAAATTCCAACTGCAAATGAAAGTTTGTAACGCACAATATTGAGAGACTTATCATGTTATTTTAAGACCGTAAACTTCCTATAGGTTCCTATAGGTATAAAGTAAGTTTCAGTATCTTTTTAAAAATTTAGGCTCAGTAGTTTAGAAGATAACGGGGAATAGTCACTTTTCATCTATATATTTATATATAAATTAGAAAGAAAAAAAGATTTTTGCGAACAGTATTTCGCTAAAATCTTTTTTTCTTTCTAATTTGCCCCCCAAAAGGGACCCACGTATTTAACATTTATTAATTTACGTTACACGTCCATACTTGGGTCATAGAAATTCCTAAGGGTACCGAATTTCAACTAAATCGGTCCAGTAGATTCGGAGCAAATTTGCTGTTACAGACGGACACACACACGAGTGATGCTATAAGAGTTCCGTTTTTTCATTCGGCCGTATGGAACCCTAAAAATTAAATTAAAATAAACGTCGTAATTTGGGAGCAGTTAATAGACATGTGCATAGTTATGCCATTAATGAAGTACCAGGGGGCAGCCATATGTGCAGAAGAAATTATTGTCAAACTTCCTTGTCTTCAACGTAGTCTTTAATCTCATAATATCCCCTTTTGATAAGGACACGTTTGATGTAGATTTTGAACTTTCCATATCGCTAAGTTCTGTAAGCGACTTTGGCAACTTGTTATAAAAGCAGATACTGCTTATAAAATCAATATACCTACCTACTTAGGTACTAAACCTTTTTATTCCTTCACCACTTTCGATTCGCACATACTGTCCCCATATCTCCGTCCGACAGTGCACAGATCTCTCGCCGAGAGCTCTTTGCGTTTCAATAAATCAGAAGAAATGACGGCGCGCGCGTTAAGCAGTCATCGTCCCACTGGGTGGTCGGCTTCACGACGCCTTCACGGCTATTTCACACACTACAAATACAACAAATAAAATGAAGTTCGACACGGAAACAGTGAAACTAAAAGTGAACTCGCACTTAAAGTGCGAATGCGTGAAGAGTCGGGAATTGATGAAGGCGTTCATAGAAGTGTAATGTCTTTGTGTGGTTGATGTTTGTGTTTTGGATTTCAAGCTTGATTACCTACGACTGTTTTTGCCACTTGATTTTGTAAAGAAAGATTTTATGCCGTTTTCGTTATGAAAAAGCAGAATATGAAGTAGATTGTACAACTAGTGCATAAAATGGCTTGTTTATTTTCAACTTGTGTCATTCGACTTGGATACTTCTTATTGTCAAGTCATAAAAACGTTTCTTTGCGTGTTTGAATAATGACAGCTATTTTATCTGGCTTTATTAAATTGACAATAGAAAACTCGGAATTGATATAAATTAAATAAAATAACAACTTTAATCTACGCCGTTTTATTGTGGTTGTGGCTGTTGGGCCTGATTATCTTAGTCTTAGAAATAAGTTTTCTTTATGCACAAGAGCATAAAAAGCGATTTTATGTCGCCTACGCACAGCATAGAAACGAACATTTAGAGCATGAGAAGTGAAAATAATAATATTAATGATTATTATTTCTTCACATTTATACAAAAAATGTACTGCCCAATAAATAATAAATTCTCTTCTAGTATTCATACGTGTTTTGTTGTAAATATATTTATAAGTACTGAAATGTTGATTTTAAATCCCGGCACGGCACTTTAACTGACAAATCGATTCTAGATCTCAACAGGCATGTACTATAAATACGTTATTTATAATGTCCTGCGTATTACATACCTATAGTTCATTCTCACATACCTTGCATCGGTATTAACAGAAAGCTAGTACTGAGACTTGAAGTACTTCTTCAAGGGTTAACGAAGCTTTTGATTTGATTCAATCTAAGTACAAATGATAAAATAGAATGTCTTTTTAAGCGTGCATAATTTATAATGTACCTGTGATTTCGTATAATCTCGATTAGTTTCGGATTCGTTTGAAACCCTCAATCATAGGCTCTTTCAAATACAGAACGCCCTCAATCAAAGATATTTTGATAGATTGATCTTGAACAACGCAATCCGAATCACAAAAACAAAAGTTTCGAACTTTCACAGCAAAAATTCACTACGAAATAAAAGTAAATAAAAGAAATGCACAAAACAATGCAGATGCGAACCACCACGCTTTTGCAACAAGATTTTACCCAGCACACCTAAAATTCTCCCCTTCCGTCTGGTTTGAGCTATCTGCTACGAATGAGATCCTCGCAAGTTCATTCTGCAGACGCAAATTTTTAATTTCTTTCTCTTCTTTATATTTAAATGCCGTCCGCACGTAGCACGAACTACTTGAAGCGTATTTTCACAAGTTGGGCGCCATATTTTTATTGCAATACAAACTCATAAAGTCGTATTTCATAAATTATAAGTTTTCTTTACAGAGATTCCCATATCAACTACAAAATCTCTAAACTCATCACCCACTGCCGCAGAGTCTTTACTTATAGAAAACGTTCCAGTTTGTGATTCAGAATTTAGTTTCCAATATGTCACCTGTAAAGATGTAATTAAAACCTTTCACACGTTAAATGTTAAAAAGACCGCAGATCTATGGGGTAATTCTGTGGACGTTGCTAAGTCGATTATAAACATAGTAGCACCTACTTTAGCTGTTATTTTTAATAATTGTATTGACTGTGGTGAGTTTCCTGATCTTATGAAAAACAGTAAAATAATACCGTTGTTTAAATCGGGTAGTACATCAGACCCTACTAATTATAGACCTATTTCAGTACTACCTACCTTTAGTAAAATTTTCGAGAAACTTATTTTAGATCAAATCCAAATATTTTTCAATAAACATAAATTAATGCATAACAAACAGTTCGGTTTTACAAGGGGTCGTTCGACTACTGATGCCGGTGTTGAACTTTTAGGACATGTTTATGATGCATGGGAGGATAAATGCGATGCTTTGGGTATTTTTTGCGATTTGTCCAAGGCATTCGATTGCGTTCTTCATGAAACTTTGATCAGAAAACTGCACCACTACGGAATCCGAAACTCTTCTCTGGATCTTCTTACTTCATATTTGAGTGATAGGATTCAGAGAGTTGATGTTAACGGAAAAAGATCACCCGGATCTGTAGTAAGAATGGGGGTCCCCCAGGGCTCAATTCTCGGCCCATTTTTGTTTCTTATTTATATAAATGACTTGCCTTGCCTCATAAAGGATAATCATGATATAGTGCTGTTTGCAGACGACACTTCACTTTTATTTAAACTCAAACGTCAGCAGTTGGTTACTGACAATGTAAATAGTGCCCTTGAAAAAGTAGTTAACTGGTTTAATGTTAATAACCTACTTCTTAACGAGAAAAAAACCAAATGTATTAAGTTTACAATACCTAATGTTAGACAAGTAAAAACTAGTGTTCTCATAAAGGGTGAAGAGTTGAACCCCGAAGATACCACTGTGTTCTTAGGCATAACTTTGGATGCCAAGCTTCAATGGGGCCCCCATATAGATAAATTGTCAAAAAGGCTTAGCTCTGCAGCATACGCCGTTAGAAAAATTCGTGATTTAACGGATTTAGACACAGCCCGTTTAGTATACTTTAGTTATTTTCATAGCGTAATGTCGTACGGTATTTTGTTATGGGGAAATGCCGCCGATATTCAGACAATTTTTGTTTTACAAAAAAGGGCAATCCGTTCAATTTATAAATTAAGTCCCAGATACTCCCTCAGAGAAAAATTTAAAGAGATTAATATAATGACTGTAGCTTCTCAGTACATTTATGAAAATCTTTTGTACGCACATAAAAATATTAATTTGTTTAAAAAATACAGTGATATCCATAATGTAAATACTAGGAACAAACACAAATTTGTTGTTCCTACAACCAGGCTCAAAAAAATAGGCAGCTCGTTTAGATGCCAATGTATACGTTTTTATAATAAACTTCCCAGCCACATTCAAGAACTAAGCCTTAATAAATTCAAATGTTTTATAAAACAGAAACTGTGCCTAAAAGCCTTTTATACTGTTAAAGATTATATTGAGGACAAAAAGGCTTGGGATTGAGCTGCTCCAATAAACTTACAGTGAATGTTGTTTTTTTACTCTTTTTATTTTGCTAGCTATTTATATTTTCTTATTCTATATAACAATCTATATAAACAATGACATGAATATTTACTTTGTTTATTATTATATTATATTATTTTAATTATTAGGAATGTGAGGACTATGTGGGTCATTGTTTGTTTTTTTTTTTTTTTTTGTCTCTTAGTTTTAATGATGGTCTGGCAGTTTGAGTACTTTATGCGGCCTACCCAAATGTCTTCTCTTTGGTATTGTTCGTCAAATCATTGAGCTCCTTAAGTTTTGAGATGAGCTGCATGATAACTGACAAATGCGTGCACTGACTGGACAGGTCCAAATCTGTGTGGTCTTTCCTCAAAATACCATTTCGGACACCAACCTACATGGTCCTCAAATGATCTGACCAAGATTATGTCCGAATATACACATTGACATTGATGAATTTTATTTATGCAATGCCATGAATATTTACTCGGTGTAGTATTATATTGTTTTAATTATTGTAAATGTGAAGACTATGTGGATCATTGTTTAATTTTGATTTATTCTCAGTTAGTTTTTAACATGGTCTGGCAGTTTTGAGTATTTTTTTGCGGCCTAGCCAAATGTCCTTTCTTTGGTATTGTTCGTTGAATCGTTGAGCTCCTTTAGTTATGAGTTGAGCTGCACAACGACTGACAAATGCGTGCACTGACTGGACAGGTCCACTCAATCTGTGTGGTTCTTTCATCAAAAGACCATTTCAGACACCAATCGACATGGTCTTCACATGATCTGACCAAGATTATGTCTGGACTTTAAAAGAGACTGTGACCTCTGAGTTTGTTTCGGCCTTTCTTCTCAGAGTAGTCAGATAGGAAACGCCGGCCTCATCAAGTTTAAAAAATATGTTTTGACGTGTAAAAGTGTTTGTAAAAACCTACTTACAGAAATAAAATCATTTATCATTTGTCATTTATAAAAGCAATACTTCATTACAGCAAGCGTCCAGAAATTGTAAAAGTTAATTTCGTAATACAAAGTCAGATCCAACGTTATTTCAAAATGTTTATTACTCCTTGTAATTATGCAAACTTAAATCAAAAATTGGCATCTGCTACAAACTGGATTAACAACAAATAAGTATAAAATAAACAGGAAGGAAACTAAGTCGACTTTGCCTCCAATTGAAGAGTAAACGAAGCATAAAAGTAAGATACGAAAATACAATAACCTTTTTTTAAGGTAAACGGAACAGGAACACAACAGCTTAAAACAATTTGCTGAAGGTGCCACTTGAAAGTGTTAACAGAATTTGAAAATGTTAAGATGCCTTTACAAAGGGAAGTTACCGGGGACCATGTTGGCGGAATGTTTGCAACTCACATTGTGTTGGTATCGACTAGCAGTACCTAGTATGTGGAAAATATGTATCGTTGGAGCTTTCCTCTTGCTTTTCTTCTTGCATTAAATGTAGGTCATACATAATAATAAGCCTATAATGTTCCCACTGCTGGGACACAGGCCTCCTCTCAGTGAGAGGGAGTGGGCCGTAATCCACCACGCGGGTCCAGTGCGGGTTGGTAGATGTCACATGTCTTCGAATTTTTGGTTCTAGGTCATGCCGGTTTCCTCACGATGTTTTCCTTCACCGTTTTGAGAGCAGTTGCGATAAAATAATTTACACAAAGTAAAGCGCCTGTCCGGGTTCGAACCGGCCTAAAACTCGTAAGTCGCGATCGTTACCACTGGGCCACCACTGCTGTCCGGTAGGTCACATTGTAATTTTATCAACAACATTTTAGTATCACTTAAGATTTTTTTTTCTTTTTTGACAATTGAGCCGATGTCGACTATCCTGCCAGCGTCGTGGAGTGACGGCAGCGCAGCAAGATAAGCCATCTAACTCCGCACTTTGTGTTAAAAATGTTAGTAGATGCAAGGAAAAGACATCACATAAGTGTTTATTAGTAGACCTGCCTCAGTTAGGAACAATAATAATAATAAAATTATTTAATCAGACAAAGTCCATAATTGTTAGTCGCAATAATAATCTTACAAACTATGTTCGTACAGACACAATACAAAACGGGCCAAGTGGGTATCGGACCACGCACAATGAAGGGTTCCGTAATTGGGATTACTTGGGACGAATTGATCCCAAAAACAAACTTAACATTGTAGTTGAAAAAACCTGTTCTCCCATACATCGATATATGCGACGGTCGATTCCCCAACTGCAAATTTAAGTTGGTAACTCGTTAACTTGTAAAGCCTACTTAGCCGTGGTAGTATTCCTTAGAATGTGATTGCAGAAAAATAAATCTAGATTTTAGCGCTTTGTCGGCGTAATTATTATGTATACCTATGCCAAATTACAGCTTTCTAGTACTCGTACTAAGCGTCTCTGAGCTACAGGGGGTTTGTACAGACAGACAGACAGACGGACATGGCGAAACTACAAGGGTTCCTTGTTTACTACGGAACCCCAAAAAGGTGCGATACAAGGTGTGTAGTCATGAAACCTCTCGCTCGAGTTCAGGATAGATTGCCACGCTATCCGACCAGAATCCCAACAAAAGCCTTCGAAAGTAACGATTGCCAGTGACATTTTAATGCAAACTTAAAAAACAAAAGTTAATACCAGTATTGTTAACAAAGCCACGTTCAATTTGGAGACACCCTAACAATTTGAGCATTCGGTTGTTCAAATTGAGTTAAACAAACGAAACTCATTGACAAGATTCTATCATAGAGTTTAAGAGCAATTTTTCTCTTAAAGCCAAACAAATGAGGCGCCATTAGATGGAGTGAGAGAGCTTAATCTATTTCTGACGAGTTCAGTGACGCCGACAAAGACAAATCGACGTTAGCCTACCCACACGGCGCGCAAAGGCGTTCCACTTCTGTTTCAATTCCACTTTTATTTGCGGATTAACTTCTTATTAGTCATTGTGCCGGGACGGGCCCCGGACCGCTATCACGAGCCTTATGAATGGCTCAATTATTTTGCAGACTCAGTACGCATTCTGGCGAATTTGAACTGTATAAACGCTAAGCGTGAATTATTCAGCCCTCAGATCTATTATCTTAAGCTCAGCCCTCTTCGTTCTGCTTGCGTTGACTATAATCATATAATGTTACAAAAAAGTTAATGAAGAAGTACCGTTTGTTCAACATATGTACGTGTTTAGTAGCTCATCTAACACGAGTATTAATAAACTGACAACATATTTATGCTCTCTCCATGACAGATATAATGGTCTCAATAAATTGTACATGATTAACATAATTCACTGTTGAACTGACATAGAAATATTATTTTTCATCCTAACCAAATAATAACGTAGGTAGGTATCCGACCTGATAATTCCCACTGTGAACCAAACAGATTTTTTTCCTGTTTACCGAAGTGATACTGTTTAACTAATTGCCCACTAACCCGTATCGGTCACATTAGTGTGTTCAAGAATTAGATTTAAACTGACTTTTTGTCTGCTCTTATTAAAGTGAAGGGTGTTATGTAGAAAATAGCCAGCACCATTATACCGTGGTAGTTTAATTTAGACTCTACGGTTAAAACAATAAGTTATAGAGTTCTATTCTTGCGATGGGTGATTCAAACGGTGACGAGCAAAAATAAATATAAAAGGGCGTAGCAGTGCGTATTTCAGAAACGACAAGTTGAAGAATGTCGAAATGTGTCGTCTGTCAGTCGGCATTCAAAACGATATGTTATTCTGAAAGTGTCGCCCCGTGTCCGCGTTCGTCGTGTATCTAAATAGTTAAGCAGCTGTCTCGTTGTAAAGATTAGACATTTTCTTAGAAGCCAATGAAAATTCCGAAGTCTTTAATGCGTTTTTCGACTTAAAATGAAGCATATAAATTATTAAAAAATACTGTTAACTGTATCGGGGCTAAAGTGATTTTGAAATGTTGTGTCTCCTTAAATTGATGAGCTTCCTAATATAGCTAATGCCACCCCATGCATGGTTGTAATACAGAAATAAACAATCTAATGCATGTCTTATTTAGGTCATTTTTATGGACACCAACTCTCTACACGACTGTTTAAGTATGTTTGCAGATACCAGCTTCATATTTGTTTGCCGTCGATTGATAATGAATATTCACGTTGTACGTCATCATTTTCAATATAAAATAGGTACTTTTACGATAAGAACGGCCGGCAGACCGTATCTTCCTCAAAAACTATCTTCCGGTTCCAGACGACAAAGACAAACAAAGTTTACGCCGCCATACAATATAATAGCCAATGGAATTGCAAAACTGTAAAATGCACCCCCAGTTTCCGTCGAAAACGTCCCAATATTTCTTCACTTTGTACAGATATTGTTTTTGCACAAAGTCGTGCTCAAAGTGACCACCGCCGTCAATGGAAAGTATTATGTTGCACGCTCAGCAGTTGTGCACTTGAAATACCTGGGCCGCTACCTTAGTGGTGGAATGAGCGGGGAAATAATTGTTTTCTACACCTATACATCTTCTAATATATAAAAATCTCCTGTCACGGTGTTTGTAATCGCACTCCTCCGTAACGGCTCGATCGATTTTTATGATTTTTTTTTTATGTATATTTGGTAGGTATGAGAATAGGTCTTAAAGTATATTTCATTCCGATATTCCTACGGGATCGCGACTTACGCGTGTGAAACCACGGGGCGCAGCTAGTAATTTTTATAAATTAAAGTCGTTTTCGTGTCCGACTGTGTGACCGCGTCGATCTTTTTAACTACACTATATATTTTTAAAATTAAGAGAATTTATTCCGGAAGTTTTATGTATTTATTACATTAGTATTTTATATATTTGTTCTGTCCAGTCGTAGAAGTTGTGCGAAGCCGGGGCGGGTCACTAGTTACAAATAAAATGGTTTCACTCTTATAGAAGGTTCTCTGGAAACTACAAGTAAAGGAAGTAATGGCAAACAGGATTTAAAATAATTGGCAAAGACAACATTATAATGATCACTGAACAAACAAAAACGTGGCATAAATATTATTGTGTACATATTGGCCATCTTTTAAAACACTTTTGGGCTTTCATATAACATTCAATTTAGTATCAAAAATAGTCTTATATCAATTACATTAAAAGCCCAAAACCAGGTGAGGTATTCAGTAACAGCTAAATCATAAACTAAAACCACGAATCCACATTCATAAAATCTAAAAATACTAAACAGAAAAATTGTATTACCGAAAAAAATACGTATCCAAAATCATTTCGGCACTGTAACCTAACCCGCTGTCGGTGAGCAATAACGATTTTCCGCAAACTCCGGCAGGTAATACTCGTAGCTGTTGGACTGATGCGATATTATACCAAGTGCATCGTGATTCCACCTCGTTATGTTCGCTGTCGATAAAAAAAGCCTCTTTTAGAATTCCGTAGTCAACAAGGAACCCTTACCGTCTTATTACAAAACAAGGATTATCTTCAGACCAAGGTTTAAATTATTGAGCCGTTTTTTAATTTCGAACTTTATTCCGACTACGTTAAAGTTCTTAATGCCAAACTGTCAACTTAGTACCGGACTAAATAGTAAGTTTTGTATAAAGAACTGCATTTCAATCACAATAATGTTCTTATTACAAAAACTAGCTCGATGGTTTAAACCATGTCAAATGAAATCCTTGTTTTGTAATAACACCGTTATAGTTTCGCCATGTCCGTCTGTCTGTCTGTTTGTCAGTTTGTCTGTCTGTCTATCTGTCCCCGGCTTAGCTCAAAGACTCTTAGTACTAGAAAGCTGTAATTTGGCATGGGGATACATGGTAATCACGCCGACAAAGATGTAAAATATTTTTTTTTTACACGTAAAATGGCGAAGATATTTTTTTTTCTCGTCTGTCCCATGGTGTGGGGTATCGTTGGATAGAGCGTTCAAAAATATTGTGGGTCTGTAAAAAACATTTTAGAGTCAACTGGCAGGAGGGGTAGTTGAGGAGGCTGGGGGGGGGGGGCAGCCTCTCCAACTGCCCCCCTCCTGCCAGCTAAATGGCTGTTTTTTTCGATAATTTCGATAATTCGATAATAATTTCGATACATATATCGAAATTAAAAGGAAATCTATCACAGCTAAGTACGATTTACAAGTTAACGAGCAATAATCGACCAACTAACATATAAATGTTGGAGAATTGAACGTGACGTATATCGATTTATAGGAGAACATGTTTATCAACTACAAACTAGTTTGTTTTTGGGATAAATTCATCCCAACTACGGTCCGACATGCACTTGGCCGGTTTTTTTAAAATAAAAAACTTTGTACCTTCTGTTTAAGACAGTCCCAGACTTTAAGGGCGGTACTGGCGGAATAGTTTTACAGACGCGT
The DNA here is from genome assembly GCA_905333075.3 of Atethmia centrago. Lineage (NCBI taxonomy): Eukaryota > Metazoa > Arthropoda > Insecta > Lepidoptera > Noctuidae > Atethmia > Atethmia centrago. Next base: position 25,314,564 of record HG995367.1, read on the forward strand.
CGGTACTTATTCCTATGTTGTTTAATGAGTTTTCTATCAAGGATATCTACCGGGCTCAGAGGGCTGATTGCCGTGTGGTTTTATGGTAAAAAACAAGCTTGGAACAAGAATATTTCGACTCTAGGGTGTATCTAATTGATAGTCAATATCAGGCCAACGGATTGATAGTAGACAACAGCATAGAACAAAGCCGTACAAAATCGCACTATTAGTCTTTAGCTTCGGGGCGTATCTTACACCCAGTTTAATTCCTATACTAATGAAGTATACTACCTACCTATATTTTTCTACGGCGCCAGTGTACATAGGAAAAGGATTCATTTTCCACCATCAGCAGGCTTAGAATGACGCTTTCTATTTCAACAAAGAATAGACACAGCTCTTTCTATACAAAGTGACATTCCGTTTCTCCATTTTTACACGACTGCCTCAGGAGGGTAATGTTTTTCGAGAGTATGTATATATGTATGTATGTATGTCTATTTCTTTGGCACGCTCTGTAGCCTAAACGGCTTGATGGATTTTAACATATAAGAGGTGTCCTTAGATTCGTCTTAATTGTAGGAGTGACATAGACTATATAATATTTATAAATTGCATCTGCAAATACAAAAAAAAAGGAGGGGAAGGGTTTTTTTTAATTAATTGAAACAATATTGGTATCAAATAAAAGCTAGCAATGAGTAATTTTAAAATATATATGTTAATAAAACTAAAAAGCTTGAAATAAAATAAATTATTTAAAAAACAAAAAAACCCGACTGCAAAAACACAACTGAAAAGGGTCGAATAACCTGAAATATGGTGTAACTTTAATTTTGGTCCTTTTCAGTTGTGTTTTTGCAGTCGGGTTTTTTGTTTTTTAAATAATTTATTTTGTTGACTTCGCACCATAGAAATCCTTCTACCATCTGACATTTTGTCATTCGTAACGATCTTTGTCTGGGTTATTTTTTATGTAGAAGGATTTTTACGTTGCGATTTCAAAAATGGAGAAACGAAATGTCACTTTGTATAGAAAGAGCTGTGTGTACTCTTCGTAGAAATAGAAAGCGTCATGCTAAGCCAGCAGAATAGGTGCTGCGATCACGAATCCGCAATTTATGAACATGGTTATTTTCAATGATCTTTTGTATGTGCTTTGGTTTGGTCTATAAGGACGATATGTATTGTAAGTGGCCATTTACTTCGAATGGCAAACATTAGCATAACACCGTCCCAGACGTTCAAGGGGCCAACTGGAAAAAAATGTTATATAGACGCGTATACTCAACAAGATTTTTAAAGCAAGATATGAAAGTTTTGGAGATTTTCGCCATCCTCATCGTGGCTATTATATTGAAGACTAGCTTTAGCTTGCGGTTTCGGCCGCGTGGAGGTCGGAAAAATTTACCCTATGTCCTAACCGAGGTCATGGTCTAGGTACTCATGTGTCAATCCAAATTTCAACCAAATCTGTTCAGCCGTTTTAGCGTGAAAGCGTAATAAACAAACAAACTCATTTTCGCATGTATAAGAGTATTAGGATTATAATAATAATATATTTTTTTTAAACATATGGGACGCAGATGGATTTGCCATACTATAGCGTAGGTAAGTAATAAACTTATGTATTTCGTGTTTCTTGCCTTGTCATCACAACCTGCATGATATTGCTCATACTACCTTCCAAACACAATAAAAAATCAGTAACCTTCTTTCAGCCAAGGCCACTCCAACTACAGAAAGCGATCCTTAAACTCCATTTCACCTTTTTATGATCAAGCATTTCCTGGTGTACCTATTTGATTTTTTTTTTCAAAAACTACATTTTATGTCAATAAACACATCGTAGAGCAGTGGTGGCCCAGTGGTAGCGGCTGCGACTTACGAGATGTAGGTCGTAGGTTCGAACCCGGAGAGGCGATTTACTTTTTGTAAATTATTTCATTACCACTGCTCTCAAAACGGTGAAGTAAAACATCGTGAGGACACCGGCTTGTCCTAGAACCAAAAATTCGAAGACGTGACATCTACCAACCCGCACTGGACCCGCGTGGTGGATTACGGCCCACTCCCTCTCACAGAGAGGAGGCCTGTGTCCCAGCAGTGGGAACATTATAGGCTGATTATGTAAACACATCGTAAAATAGTTATCGGCATTAAAGCTTCTAATAAAAAAAAATGGGGAAAGAACAAGTTGTGAAGCAAAATGTTTGGAGTTCAACAAAGGTCTGACAAGGGTCCAACAACGCCTCGCTGTTGGTAACTCTTGAAGATTAGGTACGTAACCCTTCTTAAAGTTTAGTTTAATAAGGCGCCTTTTAAATTGTAATGCCTTATTTAGACCTATTAACTTGTTAGGCAAATTGTTTTTGTGACTTTATTATTTGAGTTGAAGTTATATTTCATCTGTTGCGATACTTTTTTTTTTGGGAAATTATCAAATAACTTCTTCCGCTCTGGGCGGAGCGGGGGTGTGACCAGATGCTTACTGACTAAAACCCACCCGAGTTCCTTCCATTGCCTGTGTTGCCAGGGGCCTCGGTAACACTGTCGTACTTTCCCGCGACCCCGGCAGGCATCAGCCCTAGTGGACCCCTGTGCTGACATCTCTTTGAGGCGTACGAGGAACACAACGCGCCATCGACCCGGGCCTGGTCCTTATCGGACGGCGAGCTACCCGTTGCTCACCGTCCGTAAGCTCGCGCCTATGGTGGCCGAAAATCTGCCTGGGATTCCCGACGCCCAGGGCGGCTCCTAAGGCGACTAGGGGCGTGAGGGCGATACTGGATACTAAATTTAGTAATGATGAGAACTGCATGATTAAATTTATGCTAATTGATCAACATGTTTATGGTAGACCATTAACGAGAGCAAACCGATGAGCAAAAGGTTTCTGGTGACCTGGTGGTAATACAGGTTTTTATAAACCTACCTCAGGCTCCAGTCTCTCACAAAGCTATTTTGAAAGTAGCAAACTTCCATCCCTTCTTCTTTCCCACAGATCTGCTATATAAATCCTGCAACTTACTGACAGTTCGCCAGCTTTTACCTTTTTAATGCACTTAGTATTAAAACAGCACACCATGCTTACCTACAATGCCGACAATACTAACAAGAGACGGAATGATATAGTATGCATATCCAATGCAACCTCAAAATATGTCTTTGTACAAAGATTTTTTACATTCTTAGGCCCATTTCTGTACAATAGATTAAATAAAAAATTAAGTATCAATAAATTAATTTACTATAGCTGTAAGAACATTATACTTAAGTATTTACTAACCATCAATTATGCCCAGACAGAAGATCTACTTGTTGTCTGCAAATAGAACTGCTAACATGCTATTTTACTTTTATTTACCTAAGTTTTATTTTCGTTGTAACTCTATATTCATTGTTAATTTATTACATTACGTTTTTCTGCACTTTCTAGCCTGAAGCACAGGTCCAACCTAGTTCAGGCAAATTAGCAACTGTGCTCTACTTTAATTGTTAAGGTATTTATTGTAAATGTGCCCCTCTTATAAATAAACGATTTTTTTTTTATTAAAGTTAGCTCCTCGTGCACTACTGTAAAATTTTAGGATTAAGATCATAACTTGTGAAGAGAAAATAAACGGTTTATATTATATTATATTTATTATAAAGGTTTCTTATGACCACATTGGTAAGGTCTTAAAACCTACTAAGTTTTTTGACGTGTAACATCTTTCCTCTCGCTTTCTGTGGTGATTTCATGAAAAGGAACGGAAGTGTGTATACAGAAAGTTACAGCTTGAGCATGGAATAAGTAAGTACTGTTTGATATCATGGAATTAGTAAGTTCTTTATAGATTGTATGTAGAAGGGGTCGAATTTGACTAGTGGGCGACCACTGGTAATGAATAATTATTCGAATAAATGTTTCAGTATTTAAATTCTGAGGATAATTTCTGTCGCTGCTCAGTTAGCAGCGACAGAAATGATCCTCAGAAATTTTCTTTATTTTTCAGTTGCTTTTCTTTATGTACAGAACAGATTTAATTATGTTATGCTCCCTAGTAACTACAAATAAACCTTTGGCATGATGAGCTCAAGGTATTCTCTCAATCTTGGATAAAAATCGGTTTCTAAAAAGGTGATCTACGTAGATAGGCGAGATTAAGAGGATTAAAATTCCTTTCCAATGCCCATTACTGTTTTATTAATCCTCTCCACATTTATAGAGTAGGTATTAAAATTTGATAACGCTTTAAATCAGAGCCGTTATGAATATCAGTGATTATTAGAACAGATAGCAATTCTGTTCTTATGGAACTAACCAAATAACTGCTAATCAAAAGACAATTGCCCATTCGATCCCAAATTGAGCCGACGTAAAAAGTTTTTATTCGGAACTTTTTCGAAGTAAAGACCAAGATGTTAGCGGGGCTTGTCTAAGTCCTATCAGGTCTCGACGTCAGTGGTCGAAGTTCAGGATTTCAGCTATTTATTGCAATCCTTGGGGATTCGGAAATTTACGCGTCGAACGATAAAAGACCGCAGTTTTATAGGGATATGCGGCAAGTTTCCGCTATCAAGCCATTATAGCAACTAACTCTATTTTATAGGGCCTAAAGAACTTTTTCTCAGCCATTACATTTTAAGATTCTGATATCTAGATAGTAGTTGAGAGTAATGGGTAAGATCTACTTGAGCTCTTTCTTTATTTAAGTTTATGTCGTTTTGTTGAATTCGTCTGAATTATGCAGCAGATTATTGCATATTCCGACTGTTATGTTACAAACGGGAACAATAATCAGACTGTTAAAAATAAGTTTAGCTTCAAAAATATAAGGTTAAATACAGTTTTTCTTAAATCTATGTCAAGTTCCCCCATGGTTTGTGCTATGAATACCACTTTTCGATTCAACGATTCGTTTGCGTAATATTAAGCGTTTTTTTTTTTGGTTGGAAATTGTTAATAACTTCTCCCGCTCCATTGCCTGTGTTGGTAACCCTCGGTAACCTTTTCGTACTTTCCCACAATATTAAGCATTAAAGTGCTAATTTGTATTAGGGTCAAGTGCAATCATGGCAGTAAAAGGTACATATCGTCGGTGATATTCTGAAACCGCGGAACTTACAGTGTTTAAAACCGCGTAAGGTAGGTACAGTGAATTTTACAGGAACGAGGAAAAACGTAATATTTACTAAACCACTTGACTTTCTATTATTTAAACTTTTAAATTGTCAAATTCCTCTTAATATTGTAGGCATTAGTTATGTAGAATATGTATTAATGAATTAGAAAATCCGAAATCTCGATTTTGCTACTTTTGTAAATACGCGGTTTTAAACACTGTTAGTTCCGCGGTTTCAGAATATCACCGACGATATAATGAAATTAAAAGGAAAACTATCACAGCTAAGTAGGCTTTACAAGTTAACGAGTAATAATAATAATAACCTGTATTTCAGGCAACTAAGGCCCATAAAAACAATACATAAATAAGTATAAAAACAATAACTATAAACTAATGCATATTTTCTACAAAAAACTTAAAAACTACTGCACACGAAGTTACGGCGTCGTGTTTGTGTGAGGTGCCGCGTAGCCGACTGCGGAAACGCCGATACAGCACATCTTTCGGCCAAAACTGTTCCTTGAGGAAGGTCACCAAATGAGTCATCATTTGGCGGTCACATCACCGTCACCGTCAGGCGACGGTGATGATGATGGTCGACCAACTTAAATTTGCATTTAGAGAGTTGACTGTAACGTATAATACAGGGTGACATTGAAAACATGCGACAAATCGAAATGGGAGATTGTACTCATCATTATGAACAACTTTTACTAAGGGACCAAAGCTACAATCCCAAAAAAAAAACTGCTGTCCCCTACATTTATGTTCGCAATACCTCATCAAAAATGTAGGAAAAGCAGATTTTTTTTTTTGGGATTACAGCTTTGGTCCCTTAGTAAAAGTTGTTAATAATGATGTATACAATATCCCATTTCAGTTTGTCGCAAGTTTTCAATTTCAACCTGTATAATATATAGATGTATGGGAGCACATGTTTTTCAACTACAATGATTGAAAAATTCATCTCAACTTCCCATATACGGAACCCTTCATTGTGCGTGGTCCAACACGCACTTGGCCGGTTTTTAATAGAACTTGGGAGAATCGTTTAAGCAACATTGAGCACTGACGGCCAGTGTTGAACAGTTTTCTCAAAATTTTCTAAAAACTAGGTATTTACCTAATATCTATATACTCGAATAATACATAAATACACTTTATTATAGACCAAAATTATAACACAACTCTTGTACAATATTGCTATAAAGCTATAAATGTTTAAGATAGAAATCTAGCTCAATCAGATATACAAAATCGTGTTCCATACTTTCATATTTAAAGTTTATTTTTCCATCGAAATCGTTCGCGAAATTTCCACAAGTCACAACCACTGTATGAAATCGATTCCGCGAACTATTCCTTACATAATTGAGTAGCTTGTTGCGAGCTTAAGCAGAACGTATTCAAATATGGGGCAACGTAAGATTTAAATTTGCTACATTTGGAGTAGCTTTTCCAGGAAACTTGGCCCTAGAAGTATTTTCATAACTCCATAATGTAACAACACGCCTTGTTTCCCTGAAGGGATGGGCAGAGATGTACCTATAGTAACACCCACATTTCGGCAGTTATGTTTACGTCCCATGTAGGTAAATGGGGCGAGCCTATTGCCATCAACTGGGATCAAATCCTGACAACGGGCTGCTACTGAGAAATTCCGGATAGAAAAACCCATTAACAGTTTGCCTGACCTGAGAATCGAACCCAGGACCTCATGCTCAGCGCTTGTGACCTATACTAGACCAACGAGGCAGTCATTTCATTGTCATAACTTCATTTCGCTGGTTAATTAAATGTTATAGGTAGGATCTACGTTTTAATAATCTGTGATGTGTTGTATAGGTACTTGAAAACCCAAAGCTTATTTCCACCACGATTCCCGCAGTTATAAAAAAAGCGTTTGGCCTCTTAAAACGAAGATCAGAAGTTAAGGGCAATTTTATTTTTTCAACAAAGTTTTCTCTCAGCTAGTACAGAACTAAATTGAATTATCGATAACGTTAAAATAATATATTAGAGGGGCTTGTGGCTAAGTAATAACAGCCCATGATTGAGGGTTTCAAACGAATCCGAAACTAATCGAGATTATACGAAATCACAGGTACATTATAAACAGTGATAGGAATAGGTAGTGCCTATTAGCCTAAACTTCGAAGAACAGAGACAAGAAACGGAGACTTCCTTAGGACTAAATTATTTCCGGCACATCTGTCTCGAAATTTCGAGACAACACTTAAATACATTAAAAAAAAAATGTGTTATTTGGAATAAGTAATTCGTCTATATTTATCTAAAGTTTGTCTATAAATGTGATAGTTTGTATGAATGTCCATTACTCAATGCCACTGAAAATGCTGATTTTGGTAGTGATATAGATTAAGGTGTGGAATAGCACATATGCTACTTCCTATTAAAAAAAAAGTATAGTTCCCATGGGATACAAAAACAATAGTACACGCGGGAAAAGCCGCGGGCATTAACTAGTTAAAAAAAAAAACGTAAGGGTCCTTTCACACCACCGATATTGTCTGGCGATTTTTGGAGATTTCTATGCAAAAAAAAACGAAAGAAAAAATGCTCAAAAATCGCCGGTCGATATCGCTCTAGGTTCATTAAATAATTAATGGGCTCTAAAGGAAAAATAAAACACAAAGAATATTGTTGTAACAAATATATGTATATTTATATTATTTTAAAATATGACGTAATTGGAAACCATGAAACAAAATGTACAGAAGGAAAGATTTAAGAAACAAATTTATGTTTATCTATCTTTAAATATCTATGTCATATTTATTTTACTGACGTTGAGGGATGCAATTTTTACTCAAATCAAAGTACAAATTAACCTTTGAAGTTTACAAATTAATATTTGAAGCATTTAGGACAATCAGTTTTAATACTGAACTACTAACTGTTCGGTTTTGATAAAGAACTTGATGCATCAAAAATTGCTATGAATTTTAAAATCTTTATTTGTGTTACAAATACCATAAAAAATAAAGAACGATTTTAATTTAATCATCGTGATTCGATTCGTCAAGTTCAGTATCAGAACCGAAATTTTCTTTGTCAGATGAGTCATCTAAGTTAAAATACACAATCATATTTTTTTCTATATTTTCAACTGTCAGGCGATTTCTTTTTATGTTAAGAATCCATTTATAAGTTGAAAATGACCTTTCAACATCAACTGAGGTTAAAGGCGCGTACATATAGTATGATCGCTCATCCTTTCCTGCTGTTATCGCTTCACATATGTCTCTAATTTTATCTAAACCGGGATTTCTGTCCATGACATTTACGGGTTTATTTTTTATAAGCTCAGATGAACACCAGCTAAGCACAGTTCTCACGTGATCAAATATTTCAAAGGATTCCGTTAGAGTTAAATTCGATTTTTGTAATTTCTTTAATCCAATTTGTATATCTTTAAAATATTCCTCAATGTAGTCCAAGTCCGATTTCAAGTTTTCCTTTTGAAGAACATTTTTGGCACACCTAATAGATAGCGCGTCGGAACTTCTTAAAAGATTTACAATTGTTTTAATTTGATCATAATATTTTGCATAATATGACACTGCCTCCAACCAAGTACCCCATCTTGTAATAACGGGTTCTGGAGGAAGCGGCATGTGGGGAAAGGTGTTTTTTAACAAGCGCACTCTATTAGGTGATTTTAAAAATATGTTTTTTACGTTTGAAATTAATTCATCTACATCTGAGTATTCGTATCGTATTTTTTCTGCCACGAGATTCAGTGCATGTGCTAAGCAAGTGACGTGTATCATGTTGGGCAAATAATTTTTCAGCACACGTCCCGCTTTTAGCATATATGCTACACTATCAGTGCATAATACAGCAACGTCTCCTACTTTGGATTCATACAAATCGCACCACATATTTTCAAAGCAGTCTATTACAAATTGGGCAATTGTGCTCCCATTAACAATTTCTAGTACTTTGCAAGCAACTAAAAATGGTTTTTGTGTGATCGCATTTAAAGGTTTTACAAATAAATGTACCATGTATCTGCCTAAAAAATCAGTTGTCTTGTCTAAAGATACCCACAGCTTTTGATTTGCAATTTGTTCATAAATCGAGTCTATTTTAGTTTTAAAAATCTTATCTAAATAAACTTTTCTCAGCAATGATTGCTCAGGAAGCTTTTGTCGATTTGTACAATTGCAGCAAATATATTTATGGAAGAATTTTTTGAAAGCGGGGTTGTTTACTTGAATCCAAGGTATATTACATAATATGAGAAATTGTATTAGGTCCAAATAAAATTCTTCATTTGGTTTTTTACTTGTCCCTTTGTGTTTCGGACCTTTAACGTGCCTCTTGACACTACTAAGTTTAGCTGTTATACTGCTCTCGCACTTAGAACAGTAAATCAAATTACTGGCCGGGTCGTAATATAATTCAGGATGAAGTCCAATCCAACTTTGTACTGTTGCTTTCTTAGGCTTGTTCGCCATCTCCAATCTTACTGGTCTCCAAAAAGATGTACGATGGCAAGTACCTAAAATAAAATAAAATTTTAAGTTTTCCATGCCTTAAAAGGAATAACGAACCTTTATAGATACAGGGAGGTGGAAAGGAAAGCGGGAGAGGTGCGCGCATTCCAGCTAGGTGCATCGATTGTATCTTTCATTTTACGCTCTAATAAAGAAAAACGGTTAGATAATATGAACACGCGTAACATCATTGTTATTGAAATTTTGTTTTCGCATTTTAGTCAATGCGCAAAAGACATATTCCTTTTTGGTTCAAATATTAAAAGAACCGGCCAGAAAAATAATATATTTTGATAGAATTCGTCCACCTTAGCAATTCTTTATGACACCAAAGATATAACATTACTATGCTTGGTAGTATGGAAGTTCACTTTTATATTTGAACCAAAAGTTAAATGCGTATGTTTTTTTTCTTTAACTACGTTTCATACACAACAATTATCTTAAAAACTCCACTAAAAAATATCAAGTTCATACAATTGCATATCAATCTAGACTGTCAAATTGCTAGTTTAAGATAAAATAATATATACATTAATGTTCTTCTTTATATCTAACTTACTGTTTGTTTCCCTACAAGAAATAAAATAAATAACTTTAGCCAAAACATTAAAAAGTAATAAATGTTGACTTACCGTATTATTTGATGTAGACAGACCGGAACAATGTTATTGCAGCAAATCGTAATCCATAAATTCAAGTCAAAGTAGTCGTATTAAGAAGATCCAATGAACCAAAAAACGAGCGAGGGTGAAAAACAATATTCACAAAAACAATACAGGAAGATGCGCACTTAACATACCGAAGTACAGGATTGAAGTGAAGGTAACCTGCGCGCACGTGGGGCGGTAAGGAGTAGGGGGGGAGGGGGTATGTAGACCCTCCCCGCGCCGCACAGGTATGCGACCATGGCGGTTACCTTTTGTAATTTCTAAGAATAGATAACGAAACGCGCTGCCGTAAAATGTGATAATGTGATACCATTATTATGCAATTATTTTAATATCATGCACATTTTTAAATATACTTTAGAAATATATTTCATTAAGATGAAAGAAAAAAAGGTATTTGAATTTTCATTTGTAACTAAATATTTCCGTTTCTTGTCTCTGTTCTTCGAAGTTTAGGCAAATAGGCACTACCTATTCCTATCACAGATTATAAATTATGCACGCTTAAAAAGACATTCTATTTTATCATTTGTACTTAGATTGAATCAAATCAAAAGCTTCGTTAACCCTTGAAGAAGTACTTAATGTCTCAGTACTAGCTTTCTGTTAATACCGATGCAAGGTATGTGAGAATGAACTATAGGTATGTAATACGCAGGACATTATAAACAGTGATAGGAATAAGTAGTACCTATTTGCCTAAACTTCGAAGAACAGAGACAAGAAACGGAGACTTCCTTAGGACTAACTTTTTTCCCGAGACATCTGTCCCGAAATTTCGAGACAACACATAAATACATAAAAAAAAAATGTTATTAGGAATAAGTAATTCGTCTATATTTACCTAAAGTTTGCGACTAGATATATCATAATAAATAACATACACAGTCGTTACAACCATAAAAATTTCTGAATTTTTTTTTGGAGAACATTTTGTAAATGACTTGTTGATCGTAATACACAATGAATCACAATGTTTGAATAAGAAGCCGTACACGTTTCGAAGTAAATATCTTCTTTTTAGCTCACTCTCGGCTACGTTTAATGAGATTTCTAAAGTTCAAGTGTAAAAAAGTCATTATATGTAATACATAATATGATTTAAAAGAGTGTCCATGGAGTTTCTTGCACGTTCTTCTCCATAGAGACCTACTCTTTGAAACGTGCAATTTAGCTTCACTTTTCTTGGACTGACCGACATTTGACTATTCAAAAGTGCCCGTAAATGGTATATTTGAAATAAATGCTTTGATTTTGATTTTATCGGTATTTAAAATAAATAAATAATTCATTTATTTGCCAGAATGTAGGTATACAAAGTGGTATGATCTTAATATTAATGAGATCCCTTTACATTCTACCGTTATACATGATGTGCAAATATTTAGTTACAAATGAAAATACAAATACCTTTTTTTCTTTCATCTTAATGAAATATATTTCTAAAGTATATTTAAAAATGTGCATGATTTTAAAATAATTGCATAATAATGGTATCACATTATCACATTTTACGGCAGCGCGTTTCGTTATCTATTCTTAGAAATTACAAAAGGTATGGCCATGGTCGCATACCTGTGCGGCGCGGGGAGGGTCTACATACCCCCTCCCCCCCTACTCCTTACCGCCCCACGTGCGCGCAGGTTACCTTCACTTCAATCCTGTACTTCGGTTTGTTAAGTGCGCATCTTCCTGTATTGTTTTTGTGAATATTGTTTTTCACCCTCGCTCGTTTTTTGGTTCATTGGATCTTCTTAATACGACTACTTTGGCTTGAATTTATGGATTACGATTTGCTGCAATAACATTGTTCCGGTCTGTCTACATCAAATAATACGGTAAGTCAACATTTATTACTTTTTAATGTTTTGGCTAAAGTTATTTATTTTATTTCTTGTAGGGAAACAAACAGTAAGTTAGATATAAAGAAGAACATTAATGTATATATTATTTTATCTTAAACTAGCAATTTGATAGTCTAGATTGATATGCAATTGTATGAACTTGATATTTTTTAGTGGAGTTTTTAAGATAATTGTTGTGTATGAAACGTAGTTAAAGAAAAAAAACATACGCATTTAACTTTTGGTTCAAATATAAAAGTGAACTTCCATACTACCAAGCATAGTAATGTTATATCTTTGGTGTCATAAAGAATTGCTAAGGTGGACGAATTCTATCAAAATATATTATTTTTCTGGCCGGTTCTTTTAATATTTGAACCAAAAAGGAATATGTCTTTTGCGCATTGACTAAAATGCGAAAAAAAAATTTCAATAACAATGATGTTACGCGTGTTCATATTATCTAACCGTTTTTCTTTATTAGAGCGTAAAATGAAAGAATAAAATCTTTAAATCGATACAATCAATGCACCTAGCTGGAATGCGCGCACCTCTCCCGCTTTCCTTTCCACCTCCCTGTATCTATAAAGGTTCGTTATTCCTTTTGAGGCATGGAAAACTTAAAATTTTATTTTATTTTAGGTACTTGCCATCGTACATCTTTTTGGAGACCAGTAAGATTGGAGATGGCGAACAAGCCTAAGAAAGCAACAGTACAAAGTTGGATTGGACTTCATCCTGAATTATATTACGAACCGGCCCGTAATTTGATTTACTGTTCTAAGTGCGAGAGCAGTATAACAGCTAAACTTAGTAGTGTCAAGAGGCACGTTAAAGGTCCGAAACACAAAGGGACAAGTAAAAAACCAAATGAAGAATTTTATTTGGACCTAGTACAATTTCTCATATTATGTAATATACCTTGGATTCAAGTAAACAACCTCGCTTTCAAAAAATTCTTCCATAAATATATTTGCTGCAATTGTACAAATCGACAAAAGCTTCCTGAGCAATCATTGCTGAGAAAAGTTTATTTAGATAAGATTTTTAAAACTAAAATTGACTCGATTTACGAACAAATTGCAAATCAAAAGCTGTGGGTATCTTTAGACGAGACAACTGATTTTTTAGGCAGATACATGGTACATTTACTTGTAAAACCTTTAAATGCGATCACACAAAAACCATTTTTATTTGCTTGCAAAGTACTAGAAATTGTTAATAGCACAATTGCCCAATTTGTAATAGACTGCTTTGAAATTATGTGGTGCGATTTGTATGAATCCAAAGTAGGAGACGTTGCTGTATTATGCACTGATAGTGTAGCATATATGCTAAAAGCGGGACGTGTGCTGAAAAATTATTTGCCCAACATGATACACGTCACTTGCTTAGCACATGCACTGAATCTCGTGGCAGAAAAAATACGATACGAATACTCAGATGTAGATGAATTAATTTCAAACGTAAAAAACATATTTTTAAAATCACTTAATAGAGTGCGCTTGTTAAAAAACACCTTTCCCCACATGCCGCTTCCTCCAGAACCCGTTATTACAAGATGGGGTACTTGGTTGGAGGCAGTGTCATATTATGCAAAATATTATGATCAAATTAAAACAATTGTAAATCTTTTAAGAAGTTCCGACGCGCTATCTATTAGGTGTGCCAAAAATGTTCTTCAAAAGGAAAACTTGAAATCGGACTTGGTCTACATTGAGGAATATTTTAAAGATATACAAATTGGATTAAAGAAATTACAAAAATCGAATTTAACTCTAACGGAATCCTTTGAAATATTTGATCACGTGAGAACTGTGCTTAGCTGGTGTGTTCATATTTAGTTACAAATGAAAATACAAATACCTTTTTTTCTTTCATCTTAATGAAATATATTTCTAAAGTATATTTAAAAATGTGCATGATATTAAAATAATTGCATAATAATGGTATCACATTATCACATTTTACGGTAGCGCGTTTCGTTATCTATTCTTAGAAATTACAAAAGGTATGGCCATGGTCGCATACCTGTGCGGCGCGGGGAGGGTCTACATACCCCCTCCCCCCCTACTCCTTACCGCCCCACGTGCGCGCAGGCTACCTTCACTTCAATCCTGTAGTTCGGTTTGTTAAGTGCGCATCTTCCTGTATTGTTTTTGTGAATATTGTTTTTCACCCTCGCTCGTTTTGTTGGTTCATTGGATCTTCTTAATACGACTACTTTGGCTTGAATTTATGGATTACGATTTGCTGCAATATCATTGTTTCTGTCTGTCTACATCAAATAATACGGTAAGTCAACATTTATTACTTTTTAATGTTTTGGCTAAAGTTATTTATTTTATTTATTGTAGGGAAACAAACAGTAAGTTAGATATAAAGAAGAACATTAATATATATATTATTTTATCTTAAACTAGTAATTTGACAGTCTAGATTGATATGCAATTGTATGAACTTGATATTTTTTAGTGGAGTTTTTAAGATAATTATTGTGTATGAAACGTAGTTAAAGAAAAAAAACATACGCATTTAACTTTTGGTTCAAATATAAAAGTGAACTTCAATACTACCAAGCATAGTAATGTTATATCTTTGGTGTCATAAAGAATTGCTAAGGTGGACGAATTCTATCAAAATATATTATTTTTCTGGCCGGTTCTTTTAATATTTGAACCAAAAAGGAATATGTCTTTTGCGCATTGACTAAAATGCGAAAAAAAAATTTCAATAACAATGATGTTACGCGTGTTCATATTATCTAACCGTTTTTCTTTATTAGAGCGTAAAATGAAAGAATAAAATCTTTAAATCGATACAATCAATGCACCTAGCTGGAATGCGCGCACCTCTCCCGCTTTCCTTTCCACCTCCCTGTATCTATAAAGGTTCGTTATTCCTTTTGAGGCATGGAAAACTTAAAATTTTATTTTATTTTAGGTACTTGCCATCGTACATCTTTTTGGAGACCAGTAAGATTGGAGATGGCGAACAAGCCTAAGAAAGCAACAGTACAACGTTGGATTGGACTTCATCCTGAATTATATTACGAACCGGCCCGTAATTTGATTTACTGTTCTAAGTGCGAGAGCAGTATAACAGCTAAACTTAGTAGTGTCAAGAGGCACGTTAAAGGTCCGAAACACAAAGGGACAAGTAAAAAACCAAATGAAGAATTTTATTTGGACCTAGTACAATTTCTCATATTATGTAATATACCTTGGATTCAAGTAAACGACCCCGCTTTCAAAAAAATTCTTCCATAAATATATTTGCTGCAATTGTACAAATCGACAAAAGCTTCCTGAGCAATCATTGCTGAGAAAAGTTTATTTAGATAAGATTTTTAAAACTAAAATTGACTCGATTTACGAACAAATTGCAAATCAAAAGCTGTGGGTATCTTTAGACGAGACAACTGATTTTTTAGGCAGATACATGGTACATTTACTTGTAAAACCTTTAAATGCGATCACACAAAAACCATTTTTATTTGCTTGCAAAGTACTAGAAATTGTTAATAGCACAATTGCCCAATTTGTAATAGACTGCTTTGAAATTATGTGGTGCGATTTGTATGAATCCAAAGTAGGAGACGTTGCTGTATTATGCACTGATAGTGTAGCATATATGCTAAAAGCGGGACGTGTGCTGAAAAATTATTTGCCCAACATGATACACGTCACTTGCTTAGCACATGCACTGAATCTCGTGGCAGAAAAAATACGATACGAATACTCAGATGTAGATGAATTAATTTCAAACGTAAAAAACATATTTTTAAAATCACCTAATAGAGTGCGCTTGTTAAAAAACACCTTTCCCCACATGCCGCTTCCTCCAGAACCCGTTATTACAAGATGGGGTACTTGGTTGGAGGCAGTGTCATATTATGCAAAATATTATGATCAAATTAAAACAATTGTAAATCTTTTAAGAAGTTCCGACGCGCTATCTATTAGGTGTGCCAAAAATGTTCTTCAAAAGGAAAACTTGAAATCGGACTTGGACTACATTGAGGAATATTTTAAAGATATACAAATTGGATTAAAGAAATTACAAAAATCGAATTTAACTCTAACGGAATCCTTTGAAATATTTGATCACGTGAGAACTGTGCTTAGCTGGTGTTCATCTGAGCTTATAAAAAATAAACTCGTAAATGTCATGGACAGAAATCCCGGTTTAGATAAAATTAGAGACATATGTGAAGCGATAACAGCAGGAAAGGATGAGCGATCATACTATATGTACGCGCCTTTAACCTCAGTTGATGTTGAAAGGTCATTTTCAACTTATAAATGGATTCTTAACATAAAAAGAAATCGCCTGACAGTTGAAAATATAGAAAAAAATATGATTGTGTATTTTAACTTAGATGACTCATCTGACAAAGAAAATTTCGGTTCTGATACTGAACTTGACGAATCGAATCACGATGATTAAATTAAAATCGTTCTTTATTTTTTATGGTATTTGTAACACAAGTAAAGATTTTCAAATTCTTAGCAATTTTTGATGCATCAAGTTCTTTATCAAAACCGAACAGTTAGTAGTTCAGTATTAAAACTGATTGTCCTAAATGCTCCAAATATTAATTTGTAAACTTCAAAGGTTAATTTGTACTTTGATTTGAGTAAAAATTGCATCCCTCAACGTCAGTAAAATAAATATGACATAGATATTTAAAGATAGATAAACATAAATTTGTTTCTTAAATCTTTCCTTCTGTACATTTTGTTTCATGGTTTCCAATTACGTCATATTTTAAAACAATATAAATATACATATATTTGTTACAACAATATTCTATGTGTTTTATTTTTCCTTTAGAGCCCATTAATTATTTAATGAACCTAGAGCGATATCGACCGGCGATTTTTGAGCAATTTTTCTTTGGTTTTTTTTTTGCATAGAAATCTCCAAAAATCGCCAGACAATATCGGTGGTGTGAAAGGACCCTTACGTTTTTTTTTTTTTAACTAGTTAATGCCCGCGGCTTTTCCCGCGTGTACTATTGTTTTTGTATCCCATGGGAACTATACTTTTTTTTTAATAGGAAGTAGCATATGTGCTATTCCACACCTTAATCTATATCACTACCAAAATCAGCATTTTCAGTGGCATTGAGTAATGGACATCCATACAAACTATCACATTTATAGACAAACTTTAGATAAATATAGACGAATTACTTATTCCAAATAACACACTTTTTTAAATGTATTTAAGTGTTGTCTCGAAATTTCGAGACAGATGTGCCGGAAATAATTTAGTCCTAAGGAAGTCTCCGTTTCTTGTCTCTGTTCTTCGAAGTTTAGGCTAATAGGCACTACCTATTCCTATCACTGATTATAAATAACGTATTTATAGTACATGCCTGTTGAGATCTAGAATCGATTTGTCGGTTAAAGTGCCGTGCCGGTATTTAAAATCAAGATTTCAGTTCTTATAAATATATTTACAACAAAACACATGAATACTAGAAGAGAATTTATTATTTATTGGGCCTTACATTTTGTATAAATGTGAAGAAATAATGTAAGTACCTACATGACTAATATAATCATTAATATTATTATTTTCACTTCTCATGCTCTAAAAGTTCGGAGGAAGGAGGGGCTTGTTGCTAAGTAAAAACAGCCGCACGGGTCGATTGATTAGGTTAAGCTACGCTTGCCGCGGTTAGTCCGTGGATAGGTGACTATCTTTACATACCAAGACCCCTTCGTGCCTCGGAAAGCACGTTAAACCGTTGGTCCCGGCTGTCATTTGTAGATCTTTGACAGTCGTTACGGGTCGTCATAAGCCCGAAAGACTGACAACCAGTCTTACCAAGGGGTATGGTGTTGCCTAGTAACTGGGTTGTGGAGGTCAGATAGGCAGTCGCTCCATGTAACATACTGATATTCAGCTACATCCGGTTAGACTGGCAGCCGACTCCAACATAGTTGGGAAAAGGCTAGGCAGATGATGATAAAATAATATAATTATGTACTATTTGAACCAACTTCGTGCAATAAGATCGCTATAACTTAACACAACATCCATGTATAATGTGTAGAAGTTAATAAACATGGAAAGGAAATATTTGCTACATATAATGCTCTCATTATATGTTGCAAATATTTCCATTGCTAATAATGAAATAAAAACATGTTGTTTGTTTTACCGATGAGCACACAAAGGGCTAACAACGGCAGCCAATAAATTGCACGTCACGCCACGCACGCGTCTTAGTACCCAGGGCTGTTACACAGGATAAACAAGAGTACTAGAATATTGATGGAAAAATAATATGACATGTCTTCTACATGAGTCTGTTCAAAGTAAAAGATTCCGTGTAGAAAGGTCGATAGTAAGCCGATACTTAAATACGATGCCTACGTTAAATAATTCTGCCTTTTTTGCGTTATGTTTACTGCAAATAATTGTATTTTCTTTCTTTCTTTCTTTCTTTTCTTTCTAATGTACAGGTTCAGTAACGTTCAAGGTCTAGTCAACAAGGAACCCTCATAGTTTTGCCATGTCCGTCTGTCTGTCTGTTTTTTTGTCCGCGGCTTAGCTCGGAGACTCTTAGTAGGTACTAGAAAGCTGTAATTTAGCATAGGTATACATATTAATCACGTCGGCAAACTGTTAAAATGAAATGTTAAAATATATTTGTTTGTACCGCTCCTACACGTAAACTGGGGATGATTTTTTATCATTTATTGATAAAATACGATCGTAAAATGCTCGAAGGGGAGGAGAAGTGAAGAGGGTACTATTGCACTGACACGGGCTAGTGTTAAAAACTTTTAAGGTTTCGTAGTCAACAAGGAACCCCTTATAGTTCTGTCTGTTTAAAACATACTTTTACAATGTTTGTAAATATGTAAATATGTGAGCATCATGTACCTATCACATAATTAATTTATCTGTCATTGCTTCATATTTAATTCTTTTTTTACCTATTTTGATATAGCAATTTTATTATAGGTGCATCGTCTTCACATATAATTATATAATGTACCTATACAAAATTTTGTAAAACATTTTAAAAGAGTAACGGTGGAGTTTCTTGCCCATTCTTCTCCATACGAAATTACCTTTTGGAAGGGGCAATTAGAATCAATTCTATTTTTTTTTTTTGTAAATATTGACGTTCAAAAGTGCCTTCTATGTGCCTATATGAAATAAATAATTTGACTTTGACTTTGACTGTCCGCGGCTTAGCTCAGAGACACTTAGTACTAGAAAGCTGTAATGTGGCATGAGTATACATGCGCTGACAAAGTGGTAGAATAAAATCTTAAAATAAAATTTAGGGTATTGCACGTAAAGTGTATATGATGTGTGTATTGTTTGATAGGTCTTTTTAAAATATAGCGCGTTTGTCAAGACTATTGTTCAATTCAGGGATCTGTTTGCGTAATATTAAGCTTTAAAGTACTAATTTTTAGAGTCAAGTGTCCCCCCACCTGCCAGCTAAATGGTTATTTTTGGTTATGTGAAAAAAAATCAAGCCAGTAGTATGTAGAGGGTGTGGCGTAAATAGTGGTCCAACGTTAGTTAAAGGAAGGTTATCACAGCTAAGTAACCGACCAACTTACATTTGCAGTTGGAGAATTGACCGTGATGTATGTCGATATATGGACATGACAGAACATGTTTTTCAACTAAAATGTTAAGTTTGTTTATGGGCTGAATTCATCTCAACTACGGAATGAAGGGTTTCATTGTGCGTGGTCCGACGTACTTGGCCAGTTTTTATAGTTACAATTCATAATTTTCGCGTGGTGTGACTACATTCTCGTATGTGACTGTTTCATGCATTTGAAAATATTAGACACAATCTATCAGCAAGAAGAGAGATCAATATTACGTATTGATCTCAAATCTTTAAGTTTCAAAAACTCTGTTTAGAGATAGGTAGGTATACAACATAATAACTGAAACTTCAAGACTGGAAAAAAGGATAAAAAATCAATAATTTTGAAAAAAGAAAATGTTTTTAACATCATTTTATAATCTCTCAAATAGTGTTCTGATGATTTGCAGAAATAAGTCATAATTTAATCTTTATGCAGACTTTCCTGTCAACCCTGATGTCTATTCGTAACAATGGCTGAAACCACAATTTTAGCAACGTTGCTAGCAACAATACACACGCATAATATAAGGACAATGACCTTATGTTGCTCTCGCATGAAAATTATCTTTAGTACTGGAAACGTCTAAACAGGTGTTGTTTATTGTGCACTAAAACCAGATAATGTTTTATCGCAAATCAACCTTTGTGAAACGTTCATAATTTTACTTAGGTACAGTTAGGGAAATTTATTGTTAGTCAAATTGATACCCTACGTCAATTTGCCGTATTATTATTTCATGTAACTGCCAAAGAATGACAGTCTGTTGTGATTTGAGTATATGGGCAATTTATGTTGGTAGTTAATTTGCTTACCAATTTCCCTGACTTTACGTCCGTTACCTAAGTTCTTAATTATTATAATATAATGATTGTATTCTCATACACATTATTCGTAGGATTCACATTTCATTTTGACTTTTATTGTTAGTACGTATCTGAGTTCTGTATTTATCTCTCAACCTTTTGAGTTGGTGATGTGTTTATGTAACTGCTTCTGATTGTGTCTTGGCTTATTTCAACACTACATCATCCACGAAATGTCATGTTACTGGCTTTGCAGCAATACTTGTCAAAATTGAAAACGGCTTAATCAGTCAGGTAATTAATTATCAAATATAGATTGAGAGGCTACAGTCAGAATATATATCTATTTCTTTGAATTTTTCTCGAAGATAATCTCTTGGACCTAGGTTGTAAATGGCTCGAACTGTGTATATGCGTGTCATGTTGTGCGAGTCCCTTGTTCTATCAAAGCTGAATTACGCTGACACTGTGTATGGGGCGTGCATTCTCGGTAGAAGCGAAAAACCAGCGGGTGCAGAATGCTTTTGCAAGATTCTGCTATAATGTCCCACCACGCTCCCACATCACTCCATTTCGAAATGAGGGTAATTTGATGAGAATGTTAGCACGCAGAAAGCTGCACCTGGCTACCCTACTCTTTGGCACAATTCTCACAAAGAAGCCAGATTATTTATACAGGAAGCTGTCTTGGTCGCGTGATGTTAACAAAATTAAAACAAGAGCATCTTCGTACCTCATGTTAGCCTCATCGCACAGAACTGGTGCATTTCGTGGAAGTTTTAAATTTGCTGCCTCCCTGCTGGAACGACTTGCCACCTCCTTTTCGTGATTTAAATTATATTATTTATCACACTTCGTCAATGTGCCGTGTTACAACCATTTAATCAAACTAAAACTGTCAATAAATTACAGTTTTAATTGGAATATCCGGACGATTCGGCTTATTGGTTGATTCGTACGAATTTATTTTAAAATAATATATGTTTTTTTCTGTGGGAGATTCGCAAGAAGTTAATTTATTACTAGGCGAATCGACAACTCCAGAAATACGAATTAGGCATTTGGCACATTTTGAATTGTATGCTATTGCATACAATTCAAACTCAAACTTTTAAACTTTTCAAACTTTTTTCGTAACTTTAACACTAGAGGCTACATTTACCAATAATTATTTTTTTATATTTTTTATTTTAATTTTTTATTTTTTTGTTAATATTTTTTAGTTTATTTTTTTTGTCTATATTTTATTCAGCAAATGTTTATGAGTAAGTTTAAATAGGATGTTCTTTAGATTGATCAAACGTTTCATAAAAGACGTGAAGCTGAATAGATATTTATTATCTTAACAATATGTGATATTTTGCATTTAGCTCTTTCTGAAACAAGAAATTTGTATTTTTTACTCAACTAGGTCTAGGTCCTAAAAGGAAGTTTTTTTTTTGGTAATAATTAATAATAATAATGGAAATTCCTGCAATTAGACTCAGACAATCATTTCAATGCAGTACAAAACACCTGATATATTTAAAACGTAAAGTCTCAACTTGGTTTACACCGTGAGATATAAATAAAATAGCAGGTTCTAGGAACCTGAGAAAATAAATAAAAAAAAAAACCGGCCAAGTCCGTGTCATACGCACAGTGAATCGTTCCGTAGTTGGGTTGAATTTATTCAAAGAACAAAATTAAAACATTTTAATTGAAAAACATGTTCTCCCATACTTTTCAACTGAAAATGTAAGTTGGTCGGCTATTACTCGTTGACTTGTAAAGCCTATTTAGCTGTGATAGCTTTCCTTTTAACTTCGTTATACTCGTATATGCTATTGCCGTGATTTTTTTCACATTGTAATATCCATAAACAACCATTCAGTTGGCACTTGACTTTAACAAAAATTTGCACTTTAAAGCTTAATATTATATTTCGCAAACGGATCCCTGAATCGTTAAATGGTTTTCACACACTCGCAATATTTTAGAACGTCCTTTTCAACCACACAATGGGACACACGAGAAAAAGAAATCATCCCCAGTTTACGTGTAGGAGCGGTACAAAAAACAATATTTTTACATTTTATTTTACCAGTTTGCCGGCCGGCACTCGTGCTAAATTACAGCTTTCTAGTACTAAAAGTCTCCGAGCTAAGCCGCGGACAAACAGACAGACAGACGGACATGACGAAACTATAAGGGTGCCTTGTTGACTAAAGAACCCTAAAAACAATAATATGATTAGGAGCGCTTCTTTAGTCGCCTGAAGAAGGTATTAATTAGTCTTCTTTCAGGCAGACACAAGTTGCGCGCCGTCATCAGTTGGGTCATGCCGGTTTTGATGTACTCTTTCGGCATACTCAAATGGGGAGTCCATTTGAGTATGCCGAAAGACCGAACTCAACGCCCTGGATAGGGGGGTCTGTACACTGTTGACCGGATACATCTCCCGCGATCATTGGTGATGAGACTGTATGTACCGTAGAAGTGTGGTACCACTTTTTAAATGCGAAGACCCTCCACAACCGCGAGACGTGCAGCCTCTGGGAGTATTTTTTTAAAATCCGAAGTGGGTCTGCATCGTGATGTGTTCACAGTGGACAAGGGGCTCACCTCGCTCTCCTGTAGTACTTACTACCGATGACTGGAAGGAGGAATAGCAAAGCAAGGAGCTTCCCGAGTACTTCTATCGGGCTTTTCATGAGCCCGGTGTAGATTTCTTAGCGTCCGAATCCTGGCTACGTTTCTGTGACCTGAAACTAAAGATTTCGTGCAATTATGGACAAAGTTATCTTGACGAATAACTACCGGAGACATCTTATGAAGGACGGGATAGTTGACGTGTGTCGGGCATGCCACCATCTGGGTGAGTCCTATCCTAGTCCGAGTCCTGAGACTATCTCTGGTTGTTTTCGTCTGGCTAATGGCGAGTACTTGCACAGGTATAAACAAGTGGCCAGGATTATTCATCAGCAACTTGCTTTGAAATATAAACTTGTGGATTCTGAGGTGACCAATTGCAATGTCACGTTGTTCTGGGATCGGTTTATTATTACTGACAGGACTATTGTCGTCAATAAGCCTGATATAGTGGTGCGCAATAATTATCTAAATCGATTTCACCATCCTATATGACGAGAACGTCGTGAAAGCTGACAAATGAAATATCTCGCGATAACACACGAGGTGGTTGACATGTGGAATATGAGCTCGGCTGTCATTGTGCCGATTGTCGTATCGGCCAATGGCCTGATGGGCGAATGCCTTGATCGACATCTGTCGAGGCTTTCGTTAAGCGGTTGGATTCAGAAGGCAGTACTCCTCGATACGGCTCGCATTGTGAGGAGGTTCCTGTCTGCAGTACTAATCACCCGTAACTTGGATCCTGTTTCCGATACCGGCGGACCACAATTTAATTAATACACTTCTAAATTGCACGTCACATCATGTGGCAAACATGTCTGTATCCAATAATGTTGTCAGTTCTTGCATGCATGACTTTCTTGTATGTATGACACATGTTTAATGTTTCCACTACTGGGACACAGGCCTCCTCTCTGTGGGAAGGAGTGGGCCGTTTTCCCATGATGTTTTTCTTCACCATTTTAAGAGCAGCGGTGAAGAAATAATTAAACACAAGGTATAATGGCTGCCTTTGTTTTTTGTTTGGGTAATTATCAAATAAGCAAATACATATTATCTTATCTTATAAAAATATTTAGAAATGTATTTATTAGTATGAAAATAAATAAACGAACTGATAATAGCAACCTCTTATTGTCCCACTGCTGGACCAATGTGTCTTCTGATAGGTACAGAGAAGGCTCCTTTATCAACAAGCTTACTCCTGGCGGATTGGCGATTTCAGACTCATACTAATTATAAAGTACTTAAGTAATGAAGTATGTAATAGTAATAATTATGCATGTTTGTTCCTATTGATTGATTATGTTTATTGATTAGCCCGTTAATTCGTAAGTAGTTTTTCATTAGCTTAGCTGACCCCTTTTCACCCGTGTTCCTTCCGTTGCCTGTGTTGCCAGGGGCCTTGGTATCCTTTTCGGACTTTCCCGCGACCCCGGCAGGCATCGGCCCTACTGGACTCCTACACTTGTGCTGACGACATCTCTTTGAGGCGCGCGTGGAACACATCGCACCGTCGATTTATATCAACCCTGGTCCTGGTCCTTATCGGACGGCGCTGACCTATGGAAGTTGTAAGTACCTACGTTGTATGTATACACGTATGTACTTAACAAACACTACACCTCTGTGTTTGTGTAGCACCTGGTAATGTAGGCTAATTAATTGTATTTGATTAAACAAGTTATTAATAGCCTATACTAGTGGTTGTTGTATCTAAAGCTATGAGGTTTTCGGCAAACGCCATGTCAATTTCTTAAATTTCAAGCTGTAACACTGAAAAGGCAATACAAACCAATATTGCTTTAAAAGCTCGCAGTATTAACATAACTATATTTCTAAATTATTAATTAAGAAAGAGGGGCTTGTGGCTAAGTAATAACAGCCGCACGGGTCGTTCGATCAGGTTAAGCTACGCTTGCCGCGATTGGTCCGTGGATGGGTGATCATCTTGACATACCAAGCCCCTCCGTGCCTGGGAAAGCACGTTAAGCCATTGGTCCCGGCGGTCATTTGTAGGTCTTTGACAGTCGTTACGGGAAGTCAAAAGACCGAAAGTCTGACAACCAGTCTTACCAAGGGGTATCGTGTAACCCAGTAACTGGGTTGTGGAGGTCAGATAGGCAGTGGCTCCGTGTAAAATACTGGTATTCAGCTGCATCCAGTTAGACTGGCAGCCGACCCCAACATAGTTGGGAAAAGGCTAGGCAGATGATATTTCTAAATTAGTAATGATATGCACATACTTTCAGTAATGCAATGTTTAATTTGCATTTTGACTAACAGATTTTCATTAAGATCGTTTAGCTTTGAACGAGAGACTAACAGACTAAACATAATTTTTTTGTGATCTTAAGATCATCTGATGGCATTTACTTCCTTTTCTATCCTGGTATGCGGAACAGGGTGTAAATTTCACTCATCCTCTATAGAAAAGGGATGATCCTCTGACCAGATGGGATTCGTATGTGGTGGGCAACTGCCCGACGGTTGATGTCGGGATGTTGTATAGATATATGCTAGTCGTGCGGAAAACTCTGCTTGCGCGATGCAGGATTCAGACTAAATATAATATATTATTGTTGTGTTCTTAAGGTCATCTGATGGATTAACTTTCTTTTCCAACCTGGTATGAGAAACAGGGTGTAAATTTCACTCATCCTCTATAGAAAAGGGAGGATCCTCTGACCAGATGGGTGTCGTGTCTGATGTGATTACTGCCCGACGGTTGTTGTCGGTATGTTGCCAGTCGCGCGGTAAACTCTGCTTGCGCGATGCAGGATTTATGTGACGTCAGGATTTTGATGCGTAGTGCGCATGTGGCGTTGTAGATGCCGCCAAAGGCACCTCATCAGTCTTCTGCCCTTATCCTCCAATTTATTTGGAGTCGGCGCCACATGTCCCTTTCTTCCATACTTCTCTATTAGTTGTCATCTCAGTAGTCATCCCCTTTCTAGCCATATCAGGCACCTCACAGCGAATTATCTAAGTATCAGTCGTTTTTTGCACCCAAATAAAACAATCAAACTACCTTATTTAAATTCCTTTAAAACCAATTCGTTTCGCTTCCATAAATATAAAATCCACAAGAAAATTTACTTTGATCGATCTTTTATTTTTGATCACAAATTAGAAGCACAGGGATTAGCCTCCTAAGCGACACGCAACGGTACAAAAAGGAGTAAAGTGTTGCCAGAGCTGAGACAAATAAAGTATGAGAGAACAATGCGACGAGTCAGTGAATAATTTTAGCCCCGACGTACTCGGCGCGACGTAGTGGTACTTACATAGATGTGGAGTTCCTGGAAGCGACTCGCTTGCTGAGTCTTTTGTGGAATTGGAGCGTGGTTGAGGTATTAATAGTGTTCAGTGACATTTTGTACTGTAGTTTTTAGCCATTTACCAGACTTTTAGGAATCCTATTGTGTTAGGTTTAATTTTCTCTATCTGTTTTCTGTAATGTGCAAAAACGCCAAGTAAGTATTGTTTTTAATTTTTGATATTGCCCCCCCGAAACAATTGATTAAATTATAACTTTAAAACATTTAAATTCAATTCGTAAGTTACAAAGTGCAATGTTGAGTACCTACTTAATAGGTAACTACTTATTAAGTTCTATGAGTTTTATTGAGGTTCAATGTTTTATTATTTAGGTAAGCAACAATTAACTGTAACGTACCCGCAACTTTATAAACAAACCGAAACCCAATGTCAATCATGGCCTTTCCCAAAAAAAAAAACTGACATTCCCTTTTTAAAAATTCAACGATTCCAGTAAATTTTTCACATGTAATGCGCCCGCTATCTTTACCGCCCTCGGGGGAAATAACGTACTGTCACGCGGAATATACTGGTCCACACCACAATTAGAGATCGCCAGAAATTGCGTAATTAGGGGGGTATTAATCGATCTTGCATAGTCTCGGCCACTACCCTCTTTGTTGTTAACTGGCTGGTTCTCTTCTGTTCATACGCCGGGACTACAAATTAGTTTGATATATCGTTCTGGTGTTAGTTTCGTAGTTCTTGTTACTTGGTGCAGTTTATGGTTGAGGAAGAGTCTTTAGTGTATGGTTTTTGATTGGGTGTGTCGTTTGAATTTGGACTTTTATTTCATAAATCAATTTGGGAAACCTACAGATTTGGTTTGGCAAAAAGTAAACGCAATAATTTTGTGAAGAATAAATATCTATTTATACGTAAAAGGCTATCTCTATTTTTAATATAGGCACGCGATAACATGACTTAATTCAACACTCTCAAAAAAGGTCAACACTTACCACCAAAATTGGGGTAGGCAGGTCTGAACCTCGTCCTTTCAACCCCTAATTTCTATAAGTACACCAATTTCTATCCTCAATAACTGCCATATCCGTCCGATCTCTTCAATAATAGTTACAGAAATCCAGACGACGGAAATAGTTTCCGAAAAATTCTAAAGAATTTCTGGAACTGTGCTTTTTGTGTGGTCACCCCACAGTATTAGATGATCATGGGGAAGAGTAATGTCGGTGAATAGCAGGAAATTACCGTGGCACCTTATCGTCCGATTCAATAACCCCATAGACCAATGTGTAGACTTTAGGGAGAGGTAATAATGAAACTGCACGCGTAGACTTACTGGCTGCCATGCGTCAGAACGTTGTCCGCAGTCTTCATTTGTCTTTTGTTAAGGCGTCTACATTG
Organism: Atethmia centrago; assembly: GCA_905333075.3. NCBI lineage: Eukaryota > Metazoa > Arthropoda > Insecta > Lepidoptera > Noctuidae > Atethmia > Atethmia centrago. The sequence goes on from HG995367.1 coordinate 25,342,458, forward strand.
TGTGGGGAACAAATAGTAATAAGTCATCTTTACATGGGGCTGTTAAAGTCTTGACGGGTTTTGAAATAAATTATGTTTTAGAATGTACTTCTTGTCACTAATACTGCGTTAGTTTTTTTACTGACTGAAGTTAACTTCACCTGTAATTTTGATTAGGTACGGAGCGGAGAAGCGAAGAATTTTCACAAAATTACTTCAAAGCGTGTCAACCATTAACTAACTCACAAAAGATTCACCATAAACTTTAATAGAACCTTATAAAGAAAGAAAGAAAATACATTTATTTAGCACAGACTAAAAGGCACACAATATAAAAACAGCAGATAAAATAAACATATATATGTATATATAAAAAGAACAAATAAAAAGTGTAAAGCACGATATAATAAATTAGCAGGAAAGTGTGCATCACGGCTGCGCCAAATTGGCCCAGTTCAGAAAAAATGTCAGACAACTAGTGCCTGACGCTGGTTTTCAACTGGACCTGAAGTGTGAGGTGACGGATGTAAATCAGTTTTATAATGCAACGTGTGTATTCATACTTAAATAAAATAAACTTGTGTCAGACAAAAATAATAACGAATATGTACATAAATAGTGTGTTTTTAAATAAAATTTATAACAAAAAAATAAAAAGACTGATAAATAAATTAATGAGTGTGTATCTCTAACATCTTAATAACATGAGTATTGCTCAATACATTGACTTAAGTCAGAGGTGAAGAAAAATCCAGTTACCACGTGTTGATAGGGGTCAATCGATTCGTTCGATGTATACAGTCCCTTCAATGGGTGTAATAGCCGCCTTCGAGACTTTCTGACCGTCAATGTAACGTATTGACACGTTCCTTTATAAGGCGCTTATCTATGTAGGCGAACGGTTGTTTTAAGTTTATAAACTTTAATATGTGACTTAATTTTTAGATAGTTTTTAGAGTTCCGTACGTCAAAAGTAACGGCAAAATTTGGTACAAGTATGATTTTCTGTGGCCCAAACAGGGACGTGTAACGTAAATAAAATAATTTTGAATATGAAAACTCACAACTTTTTTTTATTTCATATTTGCCCCCAAAAGTGACCCACTTTTGGGGGCAAATATGAAATAAAAAAAAAGTTGTGAGTGTCTCAATAGTTTTAAAGTTATTATAAATTGACCGTACCTCCCTTATCTCCGAAACTACTAAGCCTAAAATTTTGAAAAAAATAAGGAAGTTCTTTACTTTTAAGTAAAGAACTATTTTCTGTATTTTTTTTTTCAAAAGTTTAACTGGATTACAGGAAAATCTATAAGAAGTATATGGTGTTAAAATAACATGGTAAATCTCTCAATATTGTTCGTACAAACTTACATTTGCTTTTGGAATGTATGGGAGAACATGTTTTTCACCTACAATGTTAAGTTTATTCTTGGGATAAATTATATTGGGATAAAAAACATGATAGATAACATGTTTATTGCACGGAACCCTCACCATGCGAGTTCAACCCGCACTTGTCCGGTTTTTTACAAACATTGATATGTAATGACATAGATTTGAAGGCCAATTCTCGAACTTTAAAAACTTTCAAATTCAAATCGCAATCCTAATCTCAGCGATAGTTAATGTCAAAAACGTGTCAAAAATCTACGTGAAAGGAGGATTTGACCAATTTAACATTGTTTGAAATACGGATATCGCTCCTCTGGTAAAACTATTTTCTGCAATGCAAACTGCCGATTTCCCCCTTTGATAGCAGACCCAGTTAAAATAACGATGGATATTTTCTATTGATAAGCGGCCTGGCAACTAGGTTTGTGTGTAATGTAGGGAATGACGCATCATACGTTTCAATCTCAAATTGGATTGTCACCCAGATATAACTGTAATCTTTTGCTGGAAACCTGCAACAAAACGATTGAAATTAATCGTGATAGTTACATTTATGTCCAATAATGTAGTAATTCTGTTCCTCCAGTGTAAGTGCACTGAAGGTTACAGTACTAACTTTAAAAGTGTTACAGTGTAATACTAAAAAGTAAAAAAATGCATCAAATCATTACAGTTTTCGCTCGCCGCTGTGAAAAAGCACCTTTATAAGTTGCACAGTATGGCTGGCATTAGAGTTATTTTACGCTTGTCATACATGTCCATTCTTGGAAATTTAGCTTTTGTATGGTTTGTATGTAATATAATTTTGTAACACAAGAAATAAGTAGGCATAATTCAGTATAAAATAAGCATGGACATCATTTTTTTTTCGAGTTAAAGTGTGCCCATATATATTACATACATTGTCGACATATAAACGCATATCAAAATGGTCATACCATTTTGATATGCGTTTTTATGTCGACAATAATTTGCGACTACCATCGACCGCGCTTATGTGGTAAGTCTTTGTCTTTGGGCTGGCCTACCGCAGTACAGAGTTTCAATAAAATAAGAGGGCAGCTTATGCTGGTTTTGTTGATCTGATCCTCCCCAGCGACGCCTAAAGCCAAGGTCCGTACCCCACAGGGGGTGCCCTAAGCGTGTAGTCGCCTAGTTTATAAGTTTATGCCCTGGCTGGAGGCCTTAATTTGTTGACGCATCCACAGGAAAGTCCAGACGACAACCTCCGAAGTAGACCTGCGAGATGCCATAATAATAACGCCAAAAAATGCTGGTTTTGTTGCAACTGTCGTGTTGCTTACTGTACCTAAATGACGCCAGCAATTATGATCGTTGCTGAAAGTATTTTTTTCTGAAAATTGAGCACCACTTATCTATTAGTATTTACCATGCCAACAAAGAAAACAAAATGTATCTCATAAATACAAACAAACAGTACCATTTTGCTCTTTTCTTGTCTAACTTGGACCCAGCCTAAATCTAGAATCAGATCGAAAAGCAGGTATTCTCGAACGTTAACACCGTACGCATAAAACACAACATACGAGCTAAGATTCACTGCGAAATAAAACGTGCGCCACATAAGTTGAGCCGAATCTTGAGGGAACATTTGTTCAGTGAGAGGCGTGACAAAATTGTAGCGACCTACGTTTTTCGATCACTTTTGACATAGAGTAAGAGAATCGTATAGAAATGACACTCACGTAAAATGTGAGAACTTGCTTGATAAGCAAATTCAAAACAAAACTGTCAATCTTGGTAACTTGTATGCAATGGTTATAACACGGAAAATTGACGTAGTTAGTAAATCTGCTCGACAATCAACTTCCCTGACACACTTCAGCAGACTTTTACAGACTTCTACAGACTTTTTTGGGCGTGTCCTGATGCCCCTGAAATAATCATCTACTGCTTCTCGCCACCCAGTTGCGACCCGCCATAATAGGTTTGTTAAAATTGTCGATGACGGAACTCGAAGAACATACTTAATTTAATACCACATCATACCGGACATCATACTTTACCACTACCTTGGACGTTCGTTACGCCCCGCAGCTAGGACACAGGCCTCCTCTCTGTGACAGGGAATGGGCCGTAATCCACCACGCGGGCCACGTGCGGGTTGGTAGATATCACTTGTCTTCGAAATTTTTGTTGTAGAATATCCAGTTTCCTCACGATGTTTTCCTTCACCGTTTTGAGAGCAGTGGTGATGAAATAATTTACATAAAGGAAAGTGCCAGTCTGGGTTCGAAACTACGACCCGTAAGTCGCGGTCGTTACCACTGGGCCACCACAGCTCTACTGGGACAACACTGCTCAACTGGGCCACCACTGCTCAACTGGGCCACCACTGCTCAACTGGGCCACCACTGCTCTACTGGACCACCACTGCTCTACTGGACCACCACTGCTCAACTGGGCCACCACTGCTATACTGGGCCACCACTGCTCAACTGGGCCACCACTGCTCTACTGGACCACCACTGCTCTACTGGGCCACCACTGCTCAACTGGGCCACCACTGCTCTACTGGGCCACCACTGCTCAACTGGGCCACCACTGCTCAACTGGGCCACCACTGCTCTACTGGACCACCACTGCTCTACTGGGCCACCACTGCTCTACTGGGCCACCACTGCTCAATTGGGCCACAACTGCTTTACTGGGTCACCATTGCTCAACTGGGCCAACACTGCTCTACTGGACCACTACTGCTCAACTGGGCCACCACTGCTCTACTGGGCCACCACTGCTCAACTGGGCCACCACCGCTCAACTGGGCCAACACTGCTCTACTCGACCACCACTGCTCTACTAGGCCACCACTGCTCTACTGGGCCACTACTGCTCTACTGGGCCACCACTGCTCAATTGGGCCACAACTGCTTTACTGGGTCACCATTGCTCAACTGGGCCAACACTGCTTTACTGGACCACCACTGCTCAACTGGGCCACCACTGCTCAACTGGGCCACCACTGCTCAACTGGGCCACCACTGCTCTACTGGACCACCACTGCTCTACTAGGCCACCACTGCTCTACTGGGCCACTACTGCTCTACTGGGCCACCACTGCTCAATTGGGCCACAACTGCTTTACTGGGTCACCATTGCTCAACTGGGCCAACACTGCTTTACTGGACCACCACTGCTCAACTGGGCCACCACTGCTCTACTGGGCCACCACTGCTCAACTGGGCCGCCACTGCTCAACTGGGCCGCCACTGCTCAACTGGGCCACCACTGCTCAACTGGGCCACCACTGCTCTACTGGGCCACCACTGCTCAACTGGGCCACCACTGCTCAACTGGGCCACCACTTGCAACTGGGCCACCTCTGCTCAACTGGGCCACCACTGCTCTACTGGACCACCACTGCTCTACTGGGCCACCACTGCTCTACTGGGCCACCACTGGTCAACTGGGCCACCACTGCTCAACTGGGCCACCACTGCTCTACTGGGCCACCACTGCTCTACCGGGCCACCACTGCTCAACTGCACCACCACTGGTCAACTGGGCCACCACTGCTCAACTGGGCCACCACTGCTCAACTGGGCCGCCACTGCTCAACTTGCCACCACTGCTCAACTGGGCCACCACTGCTCTACTGGGCCACCACTGCTCAACTGGGCCACCACTGCTCAACTGGGCCACCTCTGCTCAACTGGGCCACCACTGCTCTACTGGACGACCACTGCTCTACGGGCCACCACTGCTCTACTGGGCCACCACTGCTCAACTGGGCCACCACTGCTCTACTGGGTCACCACTGCTCTACTGGACCACCACTGCTCTACTGGGCCACCACTGCTCTACTGGGCCACCACTGCTCTACTGGGCCACCACTGCTCTACTGAGCCACCACTGCTCAACTGGGCCACCACTGCTCAACTGGGCCACCACTGCTCTACTGGGTCACCACTGCTCTACTGGGCCAACACTGCTCAACTGGGCCACCACTGCTCTATTGGGTCACCACTGCTCTACTGGGCCACCACTGCTCTACTGGGCCACCACTGCTCTACCGGGCCACCACTGCTCAATTGGGCCACAACTGCTTTACTGGGCCACCACTGCTCTACTGGGTCACCACTGCTCTACTGGGCCACCACTGCTCAACTGGGCCACCACTGCTCAATTGGGCCACAACTGCTTTACTGGGCCACCACTGCTCTACTGGGTCACCACTGCTCTACTGGGCCATCACTGCTCAACTGGGCCACCACTGCTCTACTGGGTCACCACTGCTCTACTGGGCCACCACTGCTCTACTGGGCCACCACTGCTCTACTGGGCCACCACTGCTCTACTGGGCCACCACTGCTCTCCTGAGCAACCGCTGCTCTACTGGGCCACCACTGCTCTACTGGGCCACCACTGCTCAATTGGGCCACAACTGCTTTACTGGGCCACCATTGCTGAACTGGGCCAACACTGCTCTACTGGACCACCCCTGCTCAACTGGGCCACCACTGCTCTACTGGGCCACCACTGCTCTACTGGACCACCACTGCTCTACTGGGCCACCACTGCTCTACTGGGCCACCACTGCTCAATTGGGCCACAACTGCTTTACTGGTCCACCACTGCTCTAATGGGTCACCACTGCTCTACTGGGCCACCACTGCTCAACTGGGCCATCACTGCTCAACTGGGCCACCACTGCTCTACTGGGTCACCACTGCTCTACTGGGCCACCACTGCTCTACTGGGCCACCACTGCTCTACTGGGCCACCACTGCTCTACTGGGCCACCACTGCTCTCCTGAGCAACCGCTGCTCTACTGGGCCACCACTGCTCTACTGGGCCACCACTGCTCAATTGGGCCACAACTGCTTTACTGGGCCACCATTGCTGAACTGGGCCAACACTGCTCTACTGGACCACCCCTGCTCAACTGGGCCACCACTGCTCTACTGGGCCACCACTGCTCTACTGGACCACCACTGCTCTACTGGGCCACCACTGCTCAACTGGGCCACCATTGCTCTACTGGGCCATCACTGCTGAACTGGGCCACCACTGCTCTACTGGGCCACCACTGCTCTACTGGGCCACCACTGCTCAACTGGGCCACCACTGCTCTACTGGGCCACCACTGCTCAACTGGGCCACCACTGCTCAACTGGGCCACCACTGCTCTACTGGGCCACCACTGCTCTACTGGGCCACCACTGCTCTACTGGGCCACCACTGCTCTACTGGGCCACCACTGCTCAATTGGGCCACAACTGCTTTACTGGGCCACCATTGCTCAACTGGGCCAACACTGCTCTACTGGACCACCCCTGCTCAACTGGGCCACCACTGCTCTACTGGGCCACCACTGCTCTACTGGACCACCACTGCTCTACTGGGCCACCACTGCTCAACTGGGCCACCATTGCTCTACTGGGCCACCACTGCTCAACTGGGCCAACACTGCTCTACTGGACCACCACTGCTCTACTGGGCCACCACTGCTCTGTAGTCATTTACAATCCGTTAGGAATGAGAGGTTCGCGTCTACGCTATATTCTGTGCCCTCGCCCCCTAACACTTAGCCTTCCCTTTTTACCAATTTCAAGAGCTTTTTTCACACATCAATCTCGTTCAATGCGAGAGTAATATGATGTAAAAGCGTCATACTACGTGAATGCCGACCGTTGCCGAACCGTTCGTTAAATATATTGGAGGTTTTTTTAAGTGAATATTTTTCGAAAGGGGCTGATGCAGTTCGCTTTTGAAGGTTGTGGTGTAAGGGTGTTGAAAGGTTGTATTTTTTAATTGGATCTTGTGAATAAAATGAGATTTTGATAGGCGGTTTAAGAGATAATTATTCGCAATGTTCTGTTATTTTTATTTATCACTAACTGACCCAATAGACGCCCTGTCAATAAAAATCCCATAGATAGGACGTTCCGTTTTTCCCGAATTTGATCATTTTTTTTGAGAAAATTTTCTAATTATTCTTTCCATAAAAACCTAACTGCGACCATTACAAAGATTTTTGAATAAAAAAATGCCAAATCGGTCCTGCCGTTCTCAAGTGATGCGTTTATCAATGAACATTATTCATTTTTATTAGTTATAAATTCAGATTTTCCCATATTAATTGTCAGCAGCTCCATTTTCAAAGCATTTTTCTTTTTCAAAATATTTATTCGTTGTTCCTTTTATCTTATAAAAACTCAAGTTGGATCGAAAAAAAACACTTTCGGAGAAAACGTTTTGTCTTTCGGCGAAAAAAATCAAAAAATGAAATCGTTTTCAGAAACAGGAATATCCAAATGTTCGGTAGGTATTGTTCTGTTATTTCCAAACAGCATTCACGTATCCATACAATATTGTTGAATTGGATTGTTCGTGGTATTCAACGAATGCACAGGTGTTAAAAAATATAGCACCTAAAAACAGTAAAGGTTTTTGAAGCAACACAAATTCAGAACACCAGCGCTGCGATATTTATTTTCTAAATATCGCAGTATCATGCTGAGATAGGAGCCTTTTTGGCCTCGCACAGGTATTTTTTAATATATTTTTTTAATTTAAATTTTGTTAGTTTTAAATGCTCCTTTTTAAGTTTTCGTAGTCAGGAACCCTTATAGTTTCACCATGTCCGTCTGTCTACCTGTCTGTCTGTCTGCCTGTCTGTCCCCACTGTAGCTCAGAGACGCTTAGTACTAGAAAGTTGTAATTTAACCACGCCGAAAAAGTGGTACAATAAAATCTTGAAAAAAAAAAGACTATGATTTCCACGCAATGTGGGATGATATTTTTTTTTCTCGTCTATCCCATGGTGTGGGTCATCGTTGGAAAAGCCGTTTAAAAAATTGCGGGTCTGTGAAAACTTTTTTTCGATTCAGGAATCCGTTAGTGTAATATTAAGCTTTAAAGTACTATTTTTTTTAGAAATTCTACTATGCGGGGGCCCCTGCCAGCTAAATAGTTGTTTTTGGCTATGTGAAAAAATTCATGGCAGTAGCACATGTAACTAAATTAAAAGAAAAACTATCACAGGTAAGTAGGCTTTACAAGTTACCGAATAATAGTCGATCAACTGACATTTGCAGTTGGAGAATAGACCGTGACGTAGATCGATGTATGGGAGAACAGGTTTTTCAACTAAAACGTTAAGTTTGTTTTTGAGATAAATTTATCCCAATTACGGAACCCCTTCATAGTGCGTGGTCCGAGACGCACATGGCCGGTTTTTTTTTTTGCTGTTTTTATTTCCTCTGCGCGTCCCAAATGAAATATTTTTCTTTCTTTACCGCTTCAGACAAAAAGTTCGTTATTATTTGACTATTAAATTAAATGATTGTTTATTAATGGCAACTAGGCCCAATTATTAGTAACATTGTTCTTAAAAAATATTGTTAGTACACAAACACAGAAACAAAAAGGTTAGCTGTGGTGTCTAACCAGCACCTCCACAGCTTGCGACCACCAAGGTGCGTCGTACTTTTCTATTAACATACTTAGGATGCTGTTAGAACTAGACCGCGCTCTTGACAAGATGGAACTTGTTTTTTTGCGCATTATGGCGTAAAAATCATCGGTATGCGCAAACGCGAACATACCTTAATACTCGTATTAGACGTAGTACAAAATTTTTAACTAAAATCTAAAATTTGAGGTGTTATTTCACGCTGCTTTTTATAAGCTCTAACCCGCTGCATTGATAAATGCAAAAAGGTTGTATAATTCTGCGTGGTACTCGTATATATGTATAGTTCAGTAATTACGAAAAATCGCTAAACGTCGTTCAGCTAATTTGCATAACGGATCTGTTTTGTAAAACAACTAGGAGTTTTGTAAAACTACGGATTCGAAAATCCATCTACGGCATATATAATATTGAGTATTTCTGATTTTCACAACAGCAGACGCGTCTGGATTAATATCCGTCTTAAAATGTTCTGACTATCTGAGTGTTTAGTTCATCCTTACAATAAAGTTTTAAGATGTATATTTCTCCTCTATATTTCTTTGTGTCTTAAATCCTACTCTACACACATCCATCAAAAAACACGTCAGTATTAAGCCAGATGATTACTGAAACACCGTTATTTCTATACCGTCTTATCTGCCCTCAACAAACACATTATCTTATGTAAGTTGGCGTGTACAGAAAAAGTTACAGCCACCGGAGCGGCGTCGGTTGATTAGGTCGGGTTCCAAATGGTCGTATGTGCTATAAACATTTTTGGGTAAACGTAATATGGAGTCGTTAGGATAATAGAATGGACCACAACGCGGCGGCTGTGCCGTTAGGGTGGTATCTACCGATTTACTTCATGTAAAACTGACAGATAAAGAAACATGTAGCGGTTTTGGGTGTTAGCTAAGAAAATGTAGACGCGTTTATTGTAGGATAGCGTTTGGATCTGTTAGGTCTTATAATAAAGTTTTATTTAGAATAATGTCTATTTTACATAGTGCGAGAACATAAGATAATATAACGCCTGTATTCGCCGAAGGGTTAAACAGAGGTGTACATATAGTTCTCCCACATTTCGCCAGTTTTGTTTAAGACGCTGACAACACCTAAACCGCGGTCATTGTCAGATAGAAAAGAAAGAGAAGCGCGATGACACAACGCTTGTAATTTATTGCAAAATATGAAGCAACTCTATAATTACTCAAAATTGAGTTGAGTAATCGAAAATAAAAAACAACCAAGTTCTGCATTCAAATAACACGTTCTTGTTATTAATTAAATACGTAACGTATGTTGATATTTAATGCAGGTATTTTGGATTAGAACTCAAGGTTTAAGGTTAGTTTAACGTTAGTTAGTATAGAGATTTTTTTTTCAAAACGTGTTTCGGTAACAACCAAGTTCTGGGAAATATGTTCAAAATGAACATATATTTTTTTCGCTACCACAAGCTATACAGAATTGGCAATTTTTTTTCTTAAGAGAAGCCTGATTTGGTCAATTGGGTCATGGCAGCGCCTTATGTCCCATTTAAGAGGGGCCGAACCTATAATCAATAGAAGTATTTTTCAAATCTTGAATTTTTGACAGGTTTTCCATACAGACGAAGATTTTATTCCACGGATAAAAGCTTTTGGTCAAATCGAAGATTGACTGATAAAAAGTTCGTCATTGATTGTAGGTAGTACATTAGGGGTCCTATTCAGTGTAGCTCATAGCGTATGTAACCGTGACTAAATTGACCTTTTCAATGTTTATTTTATGATATTGTATGCTTGTTCTACCATATCCAGACGTAGGCTAGAATAGATCAAATGAACATTTATAATAACACATACCTACCTAGTATAAACTGTAAGAACTTATTTAAATAAAACACGTTTTATTAATCAAATAAATAAAGTGTCCATATTATATTGACGCGCTCTTCAATTCAAGTCAAGTTTTAAGTAGGCAAGCCAGTTCTGCGTGAAAAACCGGCCAAGTGCGGTCGAACCACGCACATTGTAGAGTTCCGTAGATGGGATTAATTTATTCCAAGAACAAACTTGTGTTGTACCTAGTTGAAATACATGTTCCCCTATACATTCCAACTGCAAATGTACCTAAGTTATTTCGCACAATATTGGGAGATTTACCTTGTTATTTTAAGACCATAGGATTCTTATAGTTTTCCTGTAATCTTTTAAGTATAGAACATTTTATTTTATCTCCAACTTTTTGGCACAGTTGTTTTGGAGATAAGGGTTTATTTTCATCAATTTTCTTAAATAACTTTTTTTTTATTATAAAAGGAAACTCGAGGCCCTCACAGTAAGCCCTTTCATTTGACATGTCACACGTTACAGAGGGCAAAACTTTTTTAAATTTTCTTATTTGTCTCCCAAAAGTGACACGCCCGTGTTTGGGTCACAGATACTAAACTTCAACTTAGTCGGTTGGTTAATTTTGGAGCAAATTGGCTATGTCCGACGGACAGACAGCCGGACAGACTCACGAGTGATCCTATAAGGGTTCCGTTTTTATTCCGATATTTCTACGGAATCGACATTTATTACACCGTAGGCGCGGGCTTGCGGACGGTGAGTAATGGGTAGCTCACCGTCCGGTAAGGACCAGGCCCGAGTCGACGGTGCGTTGTTTTCCACGCGCGCCTCAAAGAGATGTCGTCAGCTCAAAGGTAGGGGTCAACTAGGGCCGATGCCTGCCGGGGTCGCGGGAAGGTACTTATGGGTCACCGAGGCCCCCGCAACACAGGCAACAGGAAGGAATACGGGTGGGTTTTAGTCAGTAAGAGTCTGACACACCCTCCCGCTCCGCCCAGAGCAGGAGAAGTTACTTGATGATTCCCCACCCTAAAAAAAAAAAAAAATAAAGGCGGGAAAAGAAAAGAAACCGCGGAGCGATGATATAGCGTTTATGTCAATATTATGATATACAGTTTAATCATATTTAGAGGATTAAAAACGAACTGAGGATCAGCTTGGAGAGCGCATGCATAATGTAAAATGAGTAGCGTGACTTCTATAAATATTTAGAATACCTACCTAATTACTAATATATCATACGCCTTTCAAAATTCGACCCGGTAACACCGATGTACATTTTCCGCCAGCACTACACCACTAAGACGGAGGACGTCGTGGAGTGCGTGCGCTAGAAGAAGAGGTACACGCCGAGGGAGCAGTTACTGGAATCGCAACGGAACGTCAACTTCGAGGCGTTCGTCGTACGTGTACCTAACTGTTATCTGCCCCTCGTCATGGAAGAAGACTTTTGGGCGCAGGACGTGGTGTTCCGTCGCTTCCGCGGACAAGTTCCACAGGACAGCACAAAGTCAAGCTGGTGAAAAGTGAAGTGCTACTAACATAGTCTTAATCATTTTTATTAACATATGTTTTGTTTATTAAAATATGTATGTTTAGGTTAAGATATTTTTCTATGGGCCTGTGTCGCCTAAAATAAATGGCATTATTATTATTATTAGAGAGCAGTGGTGGCCCAGTGGTAACGGCCCCGACTTACGAGTTGTAGTTCGTGGGTTGGAATCCAGGCAGGAGCTTTACTTTGTGTAAATAATTTAATCATCACTGCTCTCAAAACGGTGAAGGAAAACATCGTGAGGAAACCGGCATGTCCTAGAACCAAAAATTCGAAGACATTGTGACATCTACCAACCCGCACTGGGCCCGCGTGGTGGATTACATCCCACTCCCTCTCGAAGAGAGGAGGCCTGTGTCCCAGCAGTGGGAACATTATAGGCTGATTATGATAATTATTATTATAAGGGCGCGGAGCCCATAAAGTACCTACATACAATGAAATTATGTTTATTTCTATAAGTAGATCTTTTAGGTATTCCCTATATCGGTGCGATCAAACCAGATTATTCTGTCATTATAACATAAATGATGTAAGTTCAACGACCTTAGTTCTAAACGTGGCCGACATTTGTAAGGATGGCTGAACTCAAGGGACTTGTTACGTCCCACGTCTGAGAATAATTTTATCGACCTGTTGTTATGTAACTGACTATCTTCTTCGTGAAAATTGTTGTCGATTGACATAATAAGTTCGGTTGCATTTTTACCCGACTGCCTCAGGAGGGTAGTTTTTCGAGAGTATGTATGTATGTATGTCTATTTCTTTGGCACGCTCTGTAGCCTAAACGGCTTGATGGATTTTAACATATTAGGTGTCTTTCAATTCGCCCTAATTGTGGGAGTGACATAGGCTATATAATATTTATATAATGCATCTGCAAATACAAAAAAAAGGAGGGGAAGTTTTTTTTTTAAATTAATTGCAACAATATTGGTATCAAATAAAAGCTAGTAATGAGTAATTTCAAATATATATATTAATAAAACTAAAAAACTTGAAATAAAATAAATTATTTAAAAAACAAAACACCCGACTGCAAAAACACCTAACTGAAAAGGAAAAAACCAGCATTATAATCTATATAATTTTGGTCTTGCAGGCGGGGACAGTCGAATAACTGAAATTTGGTGTAACTTTTGATTAACTTTTGATGCTGGTTTTTCCCTTTTCAGTTAGGTGTTTTTGCAGTCGGGTGTTTTGTTTTTTAAATAATTTATTGTTTTGTCTAGTATACGATTTTTTGGATAGATTTTTTCACACTGATATTATAAATCAATCATAATCTGCCTAGCCTTTGCCCAACTATGTTGGGGTCGGCTTCCAGTCTTAACGGATACAGCTGAATACCAGTATTTTACATGGAGCGACTGCCTATCTGAACTCCACAACCCAGTTACTGGGTAACACGATACCCCTCGGTAAGACTGTCAGACTTTCGGGCTTCTGATTACCAGTAACGACTGTAAAGATCTACAAATAACAGCCGGAACCAACGGCTTAATGTGCTTTCCGAGGCATGGATTGGTCTGTATGTATGATGGTCTATGTAAAGATGGTCACCCATCCACGGACCAACCGCGGCAAGCGTAGTTTAACCTGATCGATCGACCCGTGCGGCTGTTATTACTTAGCCACAAGCCCCTCTCTAGTCTAGTCTCTAGTCCCTCTGATATTCTTAATCAATAACCTTGAAATAATGCACCTTTTACTTCTGATAACAATTCAATATTAATAAGATAACAATTCAATACCTGAGCTGAATGATGAATTTGGAAAATGGTCGGAAAGTAGTTTTCTTTATGATAATAATCTCAATCTTAACAATCTTAATCTTAAATTAATATTATACCGTCGGTGATATTCTGAAACCGCGGATCTAACAGTGTTTAAAACCGTAAACCGTTAACGTATTAACAAAAGTAGCAATATCGAGATTTCGGATTTTCTAATTCATTAATACATATTTTACATAACTAATGCCTACAATATTCAGAGGAATTTGACAATTTAAAAGTTTAAACAATAGAAAGTCAAGTGGTTTAGTAAATATTACGTTTTTCCTAGTTCCTGTAAAATTCGCTGTACCTACCTTACGCGGTTTTAAACACTGTAGTTCCGCGGTTTCAGAATATCACCGACGATATGTAAATGCGAAAGTGAGTTTGTTTGTTATGCTTTCACGCTAAAACGGCTGAACGGACTTGGATGAAATTTGGCCTGAATTAGGAAATGGGATACTTTTTATCCCGGTAGTATGTTCTCGTGCGATAATATCCGCCCTCTACGCGGGCAAAGCCGCGGGCAAAAACCAGTATAGTAAGTAAAATAGTGATACTCATCTTTTAAGCGTCACTTCCTTTTTTGAAAAACGTTTGATAGTGTGCTATGAAACCAATAATACAATATTCTAGTCAAAATGATAAGATGAGAGCAGTGGTGGCTCAGTGGTAACGGCCGCGAGTTACGAGTTGTAGGTCGTAGGTTCGAACCCAGACAGGCGCTTCACTTCGTGTAAATTATTTCATCACCACTGCTCTCAAAACGCTGAAGGAAAATATCGTGAGGAAACCGCCGGTCTAGAACCAAAAATTCGAAGACAAGTGACATATACCAACCCGCACTGGGTCTGCGTGGTGTATTACCGCCCACTCCCACACCACAGAGAGAAGGCCTGTGTCCCAGCAGTGGGAACATTATAGGTTGATTATGCTTGACTGTGCTGGTCTACTAAAACCAAGGAAAATGAAAAGAAAAATTACGGTACTGCGTGCTAAAAGCAAAGTGTAGTAAATATCTCCATAAGCTCAGCCTTTTCCCAGCTATGTCGAGTCAGCTGCCAGCCTAACCAAATGCGGCTGAATATCAGTATTTCGCTAGCAGCGATAGCAATCTGACCTCCTTAACCCGAATACTGGGGGATACCGAATTCAGTCAGGTCACAACACATAGGTATTAATTTATATGGCTACTAGTGTCTGTCTAACCTCAAGAAAACCTCAAGCATATCTATTACATTTGTCTATATTGTTATCTGTATTTGGTTACTAGATTACATATAATATATCACAAAGGGTAAATAGACTAACAACTGTGACTTTTTAAACAATACCAGCATGCAAATGTCCCACCGCATGGCAAAGCCGTCTTCTCATTCAGAGAAGGCTTGCTGAAGGCAGATTGGCGATTCTAGACTTATATTAATTACTGGTTTCTGCCCAAGACTTGAAATTTCTTGTTCCCCCACCCACCGCGTCGCATCGCATCGCCCATCCGCGTTATTACTTTGTTTTCTCTTAGCTTTCTTTCTGACGTTTTCTTTTTCTCTCGGTTCCTAAGGCCGGGTTTCAACTGACGCGGAGCGGGGCGGAGAGGAGCTAAGCGGTGCACGAATTGACCAATCACTATGCTCGAAATCTCCGCTCCACAGATTTCGAGCACTGTGATTGGCCAATTCACGGTCCGCTCCTCTCCACTCCGCCCAGCTCCGCGTCAGTGGAAACGCACCCTAAGGGTCGTAGCGTGTCCTTCCCCAAGAATTGGGTTATCAAATGCAAAAGGGATTTTTTAAATCCAACTGGTAGTTCCAGAGATTAGCGCGCGTAAATAAACTCTTTAATAAATTCTACTTCTTTGATAAAAATTGCATTCATACTTCCGAAGCTATTTTGACCGGTATTATTATTATATTAGTCCTTATCCAATAAAATATGTTATTTAAATTGGGCATTTAATTTAGATTAAGATGTTGCATGAAGGAGGGATCCCACAAGAATGGTGCAATAGTTCGCTAGTGCCCATCTTCAAGAATAAAGGTGATGTTCAGGACTGCAACAACTATAGAGGGATAAAGCTCATGTCACATAGTATGAAGCTATGGGAGAAAGTAATAGAGAAAAGATTGCGAGAGGAGAGTGAGATTACCCAGAACCAATTTGGGTTTATGCCAGGTCGAGGAACAGTAATAATATTATGGTTGACGGCGGCGCGGCGCTAGGACAGGAGTCGATGACCTTTTCTTCAAACTCAAACTCAAACTCAAAGCATTTATTTCAAATAAACCAATTACAGGCACTTTTGAATTGTCAAGGGTCGGACGGTCAGTCAGTCAGAAAGATGAAGCTAGTTGCCCATTCCAAAGCGTAGTAGGTACCTATGGAGAAGAACGGACAAGAAACTCCAAGGACACTCTTTTAAATCAACGTATTATGGTTACAAAATATTGTTTACATCATTCATTTTGAAATTATACATGTGAGAACGATGCAAAACGTAAAAGCGTCCGTAATAAAAAGATTACAACAAAAACAAAAGCAATTCAAAAATTAAAGTTGAAATAAGCCGTGGCAGCTAAGAGATGACCAGTCTCTACTGACGGCGCCCGTTCACGAACATGACGCGTGGATCAGCACCATTCAGCTCAACCATTTTGAAGGGAGCTAAATGATCCAACACACGCGCCACCATCCGCGAGGCATTAGAGTGAGCACGACATACTCCCAGGCACATTCAAGTCAATGAAAGACGTATCCAGTAAATGGCAGCTTTATAGTACATAGTAATCACATAACAATGTGTTGTGCAGCTATACAATACTAAGAGATTGAATTTATACAATGCAAAGAGTTTTTAAAATCTTTAGCAGCTCCAACACTATTTTCAATACCTGATCAATTAGTTTTTGCGCCCTTGTGGAGCAGGACCAGCGTTGAGCCAAGCATTTTTATCAGCCCCAGTAATCCCCCAATTTATAATATGCTTGGCTACATAGTGTGCGTTTTATACTATATTTAAATTTTGTTTCAGTCAGTTGAAGTATGTGGGGAGGTATTTTATTGTAACATTTTAAACAGTACCCCATGAAAGATGAGTCTACTTTAGCCAGCCTGAAACCTGGTTGAACTAATTGGTCCCTAATTCTAGTGATATAATTGTGTCTTTCACCTCTTTTACTAAAAAGATGTAGATTTTTCCTTACGTACATGATGTTTTCATAGATATATTGACAAGGTACCGTCATGATGTTAATTTCTTTAAACAGTTCCCTTAGAGAGTCGCACCTGCGGATGCCATATATAACTCTGATGGC
The DNA here is from genome assembly GCA_905333075.3 of Atethmia centrago. Classification (NCBI taxonomy): domain Eukaryota; kingdom Metazoa; phylum Arthropoda; class Insecta; order Lepidoptera; family Noctuidae; genus Atethmia; species Atethmia centrago. Next base: position 25,359,732 of record HG995367.1, read on the forward strand.
TCTTTTCTGCAGAATAAAAATAGACTCGATGTCTGCAGCCCGTCGCCATAGTAAAATACCGTACGACATAATACTATGAAACTAACTAAAATATACTAGCCGTGCGGTATCTACATCAGTAAATTGACGGATTTTTCTCACAGCATATGCTGCTGAACTTAGCCGTCCTGCAAGGGAAGTTAAATGAGGCCCCCATTTAAGCCTTGAGTCGAGCGTAATCCCCAGGAAAACAGTTTTATCGACGAATTCTAATTTCTCTTGATTCAATACTATCTCACAAATACTACTTTTGACATTTGGTAAAGAAAATCTTATGCACTTAGTTTTTTCCCATTTAATACTAAAAGATTAGCAGTGAACCAATTTTGGACCTGCAATAGGGCGTTATTTACGTCGTCAAAATTTGAGGCACGTCTATTAATTTTAAAAATTAAGGAAGTATCGTCAGCAAATAACACCATTTGTGGTTGGGTTTTTAACAAGTGGGGTAGATCATTAATATATACTAAAAAGAGGAAAGGACCCAATATCGAGTCTTGTGGTACACCCATTTCTACTTTTAAGCCGAGTGAATTGACACCATTTATTTGAACTTGCTGCTGTCTATCATATAAATAAGATTTTACTAAACTGAGCGCAAGGTCTCCAAGTCCGTAATGCTTAAGTTTCAAGCGTAATGTTTCGTGGTGGACGCAATCCAATGCCTTGGAGAGGTCACAAAATATTCCTATTGCGTCTTGGGCCTCTTCCCACGCCGTAAATATGTGTTTTAATAAGGTGACACCGGCGTCAGTCGTACAACGTCCCTTGGTGAAGCCATACTGTTGATCGTGTAAGATTCTATTGGTGTTAAAATGATTGAGCATTTGATAAAGCATTACCTTCTCAAACACCTTGCTGAAAACCGGCAACACGGATACGGGTCTATAATTATTGGTGTCTCTACTATCCCCGGATTTGAATACCTTACTATATTTCATTAGATCCGGGAAGACTCCTTGATCAACACACAAATTAAATAGTAAAGCTAAGTACGGCGCTATAGTCTCAATAATGGAGGTACAAACTTTGATTGACATTCCCCATAGATCTTATTAGATTAATTTGATCTTGATTTGCTTGAAAGCTTTTATTACTGTGATGGGGTTTATATGCTTGAATTTAAATTTAGTCGGGCAGGATGAAACGTTAGGCTCGGCTATTAGGTATGCGATCATCGTTTCGCTTCCTTTTAATCCCGGTAGTAAGTTACCGTGAGATATTTTCCGACATTCACGCGGGTGAAGCCACGGGAAAAAGCTAGTATATAATGAAAATGAAATGTTGTTCGTTGATAAGCGCATCACTTCAGAACGACTGAACCGATTTGATAAATGTTTGTTTTAAAATGGCCATAATAGTCCGAATCAAATCGAGAGGGGTAATTGCGTAACATACATAAAATTACATTTGATTTGTTTCATTTTGACAATTCACCCACGTCCATTGCGTTATTGGCATTGTTGAGAAAACATTTTTTTTAAACCTATGAATCAGTGGATTAGCAATATGCTTCAAAACTCTCGGATTGTAATTCAAGCTATGTTACGCAATTAGGGTGCAGGTTCTTACGGAAAGATAAATTTGAAAAAAAAAATGGAAAACTGAAAGTGCATTTTCTATGGAAATTTTGTATAAATTATTGAAATTTGGAAATGGCAATGTTTGTCGGGTCAGCTGGTATTAGTGTGGATAAGACTGCCTCGTTGGTTTAGTGGTGTGCATGAGGTCCTGGGTTCGATTCCCAGGTCGGGCAAAATGTTGTAGGGTTTACTCTGTCTGGATTTTTGCTCAATTGATGGCAATAAGCTCGACCACTATTACATTGGACTTAAACATAACTGGCGAAATGTGTGTACTATAGGTACACCTCTGCCTTGCCCTCCGGGGAAAACAAGCGTGATAGTATGTTATATTATTAATTTTAGCCTACATTTCTGCTGACGACATCTCTTTGAGGCGCGCGTGGAATACGACACGCCTTTATAATTGACCTTAAGAGGACTGCTTGTCTTAACCAGTCAATCCTGTGCCTTAAGCGAACTCAAAGCCTCCAGCCAAGGGCAAGGCTTATATTACTATGCGACTGCACCCCTGTGTGGTACGAGACTCGGCTTAGGGCTTCGCTGGAGGAGGACAGCAAGTTGGGACAGGCTGGGTCATATTTGGATAAACAACGTAATATAGTCAGCCCATAATGTTCCTACTGCTGGGACACAGGCCTCCTCTCTGTGAGAGGGAGTGAGCCGTAATCCACCACGCGGGTACAGGTCTTTGAATTTTTGGTTCTAGGGCATCCATAGGTATACTCACGATGTTTTCCTTCCCCATTTTGAGAGCAGTGGTGATAAAATAATTTACACAAAGTAAAGCTGCTGTCTATGTTCAAACCTACGATCTACAACTCGTAAGTCGCGGCCGATACCACTGGGTCACCACTGCGCTGTATAAATGTGTGGATAGTTATTATTATCTGGGGAATTGAATGCTACAGGCTCAGCTACGGCGCGGGCTGGCACTTCGTCGATAATTACGACTATGTCCTCGCTCGGCGGCTAGGTTGGAATGAGTTCCACTACTAAATCAATAGCTCACCTATTTATACCCAATCTGAGACATCACTGACCCTCGGATATGTAAAACTCCGTAAGAAAAACCAGAGTGAAATTAGCACAATAGGCAGGGACCAAGAGCCATCAGCAACTGTTGATTTATGTACAAAAATCACCCTTTAATTGATTCTGGAATAATCGATATATCGTAGGTACTTATTTAAAAGGAAAAACGGAAGCCTGCTTCCCTTACCTACTACCCATTATCATTCTTACATTTACTTCTTGTTTTGCGCTTTAAAGGAGACGGACGTATAACCTTCCTAGTAAATTTTAATTGGCTAATAATAATCTATACATTTTAAAAGCCCACAACTCGTTTTATTAAAGTGTTAGAACCTAGATTTCCTATAGCAACCATCTTTCCGTCTCTGTATAATAAGAGGACTTGGCCCTGTATGATGAGTACACGCTGGTTCTGACTCTTGTAGTTGTTACTGGATTAGGAAATCCATATCTACTTCTGCGTATAAAACGTTATGTCGGGTGCGTGTACAGAAAACTAAGTTAACTTTTACAGTACCACTAAGCAACTGTTTATAGTACCGCGAAGTACTACGATTAGTAGAAATGGGTTTCATTGTTGCCTGGCCGAAGCTGGTAAATAGTTACTTAAGAACTATTAAAATGTTCAAAGTAATTCCAAAATGTGCATGACGGCGCGTTCTAGTGATTCATTTTATGTAGGCAACTATGGATTCTGTCTCGTGTGTTTTCATAAAAATGCAATAGACGTAAAAAATATACGGAAAAAGACATTCGACCTAATCTGATCACCAAGTTTCTCCAAAATTAGAAAGAAAAGAAAGACAAATAATATGTTTCTAAAGTTTCTAGTTATAATAATAAGCACTTGCACAGAGCAAACAGGGATAATCGTCGGATGGTGCCTCATTCCATTACAGTTGTACAAGGGGCCTCTGCGAGTTGGCTTCGGCCCCTGGTACACCTTCCAAAGGACCGGGACCCCATGGTCCCGAGATATTTATGGACATAATAATAATAAGAATAATAATATAAGACTAATAAAATATTTTCAGGTATAAGCTAACATTATGATTTACATTAATTACAACCAAGGAAAATTGTATTCTAACTGTGATGTAGACCTACCTTATCTAGGCTTATGAAAACCTGTGTTTCAGGCCATCAATTTAAATCACACATTTAAAAAGAAGACTAAGTCACACATTTAAAAAAAGAAGAATAAGTGTATTAAAAGCTAAATTAAAAAGAAGATATAATATTTTCAATGACTTAAGACGCTGACAACACCTAAACCGCGGTCACTGTCAGATTGCATAGAAAAGAAAGAGAAGCGCGATGACACAACGCTTGTAATTTATTGAAAAATATGAAGCAATTAGCTATTTATTCAAAATTGAGTTGAGTAATCGAAATTAAAAAACAACCAAGTTCTGCATTCAAATAAGACGTTCTTGTTATTAATTAAATAAGTAACGTATGTTGATATTTAATGCAGATATTTTTTATTAGAACTCAAGATGAGAGGTAAGTTTAACGTTAGTTTGTATCGAAATTATTGTTCAAAATGTGTTTTGGTTGCAACCAAGTTCTGGGAAATATGTTCAAAATTAACATATATTTTGTCTGCTACCACAAATTATACAGATTTGGCATTTTTGTTTTCTTAATAGAAGCCTATTTTGGTGAATTGGGTCTTGTCAGCGCCTTAAAGAGTTAAAAAAGAGTCAAAGATTAGCTGGTGAAATAATAACGTATTTTGCTAGTTGTTCTTTGAGAACAATAATTACAGCAGTCAAAATCAGAAAAAAAAAACTGTGAATAAAATTTAAAATCTAAAACGGTCATTTGAAATGAGTCGATTAGAAACATTTCTCTCTAATCTTTATGATCAATCTTTCCCTGTAAACTATAAAATTATTTAACGTCCGTCAACTTTCAATCTTACTGAACCAGCCCACCATGTTGTTCAGATAGTCTGGGCCCTATCACATCGAAGATCTAAATTGAATCCTGGTGTGGGGTGCATAGTTCGTAAAATACCCCAAGCCCGTAACCTATCAGAAAGAAGTTTATCTCAAAGAATATCTCAGATTAGGACATTCAGGAGAAATAAGGAAGCCATTTTATGGTTTCTATTGAGGTTTGATTTATGTGATTCAAGAATGATATTATAGTAAGCATGATATTGTATTTATTTGTGTAGCTGTATTGATTTTATAAACAACTAGCGATCGGTCCCTGCTTCGCATAGTTTTTACCTACTTGTTGACAAAATATGGAGATTTCTTTATTATAATATGTAAGTTGAATAGGAATGTATTACACATTGAACACACAGAAATTATTTCTCTAAATCATGTTGAAAACCGTATCAAAACCCTTTTCGTACTTTAAAAGAACAACGCGGTCATACATACAGTATTATGTATACTGTATACTGTATTATGCAGTATACTGCAGTATACGAAAAGCGACTTTAATTTACAATACGAGGGCGACACTGAAAGTTTTTAGAACTGGCCACTTGTAAACGATATAATAAAAAAAACAGTTCAAGTTTTGAAAATAGAACTCTTTGCCAATACTATTGTGTATGTATTTTATTCATTTGTCATTTGTTTACGATTTGGCGGCGAATTGAAAATTGTCTGTGCCACGTCAGCATGACTTTAACGCGAGAAAATTTTCATACAATGATTTTTTATGACTTTCGATGACATTTAAGTCAACAAGAAAGTTATGATAGACGTCGATTGGCCTTTCACGATGAAGCCTCATCTCGTGCCACTGTTTACAACTGGTTTAATGAGTTTAAACGTGGTCGCACTAATTTCACCGATGATCTGCGTGAGGGACGGCCTTCTACGGCGACGACTGAAGATAACATCAGTGTTGTGCTCACTGACTGATAAGTCACTCTTTTGGTCACTCTCTATCATACGCCATGATAGAGACTGACCAAAAGAGAGACTTATCAGCAGATTTGGACAAGCTTAGGCATCGGTATGAGTGAAGTGCACAAAATCCTACATGAACATTTAGCGGTCAGGAAGCCTTGTGCCCGGTGTATACTCGTACCTCATAATTTGACAGACGCCCATAAACTCCATCGTGTTGATTGGTGTCGTGAAATGGTTCAAAGATTTAACGGAGGTGACTCAAATGCTGTGTTCGACATACTTACGGTTGACGAAAGCTGGATTTATTGTTATGATCCTGAAACTAAGAGACAGTCTGTTGTCTGTGTGTTTCCTTACGAGGAGTAGCCAACTAAAGTGAAGAGAGGTCGAAGCGTGTGAAAAAAGATGGTGGCCTCGTTCTTCGGAAGGACAGGTCATTACGCAACAATTGTTTTAGATGATCGTAAAAACAGTTACTGCAGAGTGGTACACTAACAATTGTTTGCCACTTGTCTTGGAAAAAGTTCGGGAGAAACGACCTTGCAGTAGGATCCTCTTTCACCACGATAACGCCGCGTCACACACCTCCAAGCAAATAATCGACTACTTGGCGACGTCAGACGTGAAATGACTAGGTCACCCGCCCTATAGCCCCGACCTCGCAACTTGCGATTTTTATTTATTTCCGAAAATAAAAGAACGAGGAAGCAGTGGCTGCGTTTCAAAATGGCGTCGAAGAGACCCCAAGGACGAGTGGGTAAAGTGCTATTCTCAGTGGTTCCATCGGATGCAGCGATGTATTGATGTAAATGGACACTATTTTGAAAAGATATAATAAAACTAATAACTTGCTAGTTTGTTCAGTTTTTGATTTTCTAAGAACTTTCAGTATCACCCTCGTATGTATAAATATAGATGGATGTCAAGAATCATAAATTTTATTAGCAGGCTAAATTATACTTTAAGACAAGTGTTTAGTTTCTGACCTGTTTTTTATAAAGTACTCATACTTGTCAAAAGAGTATGAGCATCGAGTCTCAAGTGTAATTGAGCTTACCTGTAAAGTTGTTTCATGGTCTTTTTACCCGACTGCCCCAAAAGGAGGGTAATGATTTCGAGAGTATGTATGTATGTATGTATTGTGATATTTTGCTACACAAAGCCACATCTTTATGCTATGATAATTATAAATTTACCTTTTTTATAATTCTTGTACTACTTTCCTTGCTTCAAACATATGAAATCATATTATTTTTCTAACTTTATTACATATATTTGAACACCACAGCTGAAAAGCAACACCACAATGAACTGTTTCTAACACTGAAGACTGTATTTTATATTATTAATTTTCTCTTGTTTTAAAATAGCATATTTTTATCCATTGACATCTTCAATCATAAATTGTCATCTGTCTAATATTTTCTTTCTCTATGAATCGTACTGGCCTTGATAAAGCTAGTTTCAGACTTACTTCGCTATGTACTCATGTAAACCGTTTTCATTGATCCTGGCAGGCATTCAAACTAATCATTTGAATTATGTTTCACAGAAATTCAAATTCAAATTCATTTATTGGTGTGGTTTTTGGTACATTTTACATGAGATCTTAATAATAAATAATTAGTTCCTCAAAAAACTACCTTAAAGGTGTACACTCTTTCACATAATTAGTCATTATTATAAAAAAGAATAATCAACATATTAAAATAAAATAATTACAACGAAACACAACATAACTTAAGACAGAAAAAACTAGCAAAACATTAACAATTGAGTTTACATATAAATAATATAATCAATGGAAATAAAGATAAAATGAAAATAATACATTGTCAAAATTAAATAAGTATAAATGTCAAATAACTTACAATTTATCATTAAGGAATTCGTCAATAGAATAATAACATTTTTCCAATAATAGATGTCTTAATTTGTTTTTAAATTGATTAATATTTAAGTCCTTAATTCCATTTGGTAATTTATTAAATAGTTTTGAGGCCATGCAAAGTATGCTTTTATGCATGAAGGCAGTCTTTGATGGTCGAACACATAATTCATGTCTATAAACTTGTCTAATCATTTTATAGCGATGTTCAGATGCTTTTCTGAATAGATGCATGTTCTTTTTAACAAATAAAGCAGTCTCAAATATGTACAAGCAAGGTAAAGTCATTATTTTTAACAATACAAAATAAGGTTGGCAGCTATCAGTTATTTTTATACCGGTAATTGCTCTAATGCATCTTTTTTGCGATTTGAACACCATGTCCTTATTGCAGGAGTTACCCAAAACATGACTCAAAACATGACTCCGTAGCGTAGTATAGAATCGACATATCCATAGTATGCAGTGACTGCCGCTGCTTGATTGACTAATTTCTTTAGCTTATACAAAGCAAAAGCAAACTTACTAATTTTTTTAATTAATATTGAAGTATGTTGCTTCCAATTAAGCTGATTGTCGATTGTTAAGCCTAAAAATTTGGTATTTGCAACTTCTTCAATTTTTTCATTATTAAAGCTTACATTTAGTTCCGAATGAGCTACTCTTTGACGAAAATTCATAATTTTTGTTTTTTTCAAATTTAAAATTAAATTGTTATGTTCTAGCCAGTAAACAGCTTGTTGTAATGCATTGATTATGTCAGCTTCAAAGTCTTTATTATTTTTGTCAAGTTTAACAATGATAGTACTGTCGTCAGCAAACAATGTCATAGGATAGGGTATATTCCGGGGAAAGTCATTTATATATATAATAAATAATAAAGGCCCTAGCACACTGCCTTGTGGCACTCCATAAGATATTTTTAGTTCTTTAGATGTGTATTTTATCACGGTTTTATTTAATTTACAAATTCGACTTATTTCTGTACATTGTGTTCTATTTTTTAAGTAAGACTTTATAAGTGATAAGACATTTCCTCTTATCCCATACGCATTTAACTTGCTTAGCAGTATATCATGGTTGACCAAGTCAAATGCCTTGGTCATATCCATGTATATTGCTGATATTGGGACTCTCTCATCCATGTCAGGTATGGTAACATTTAGAAAGTCATATATTGCCATATTTATTGAGTGATCTTTCCTAAATCCATTTTGTTCTTTCGCAAGTATATTATGTTTGCTGAGGTATACATCTATGTACCTATAGATCCATTTTTCGAATATCTTGGATATTACCGGAATAAGAGCTATTGGCCTGTAATTTATAACGTCTTTCTCATCGTCTTTTTTAAATAAAGGTTTTATGACAGCGGGTTTAAGCTTATCAGGGTAGGCTCCAGACTCAATACTTAAATTAATAATGTAACTGAGAGGATCTGATATTGTTTCTGAAACATACTTTAGAACCTTTGTTGAAATATCGTCGTATCCTACACTATTTTTATTTTTTAGGTCTTTTATAATTCTATTTACTTCATCTGGTATGATAGGAGCTAAAAACATTGACTGTGTAGAGAAATTTATTTTATTGTCAGTAGTCAGTTGTGTCGAAGCAGTAGAAAGTTTTTCTGCTTGACTTATGAAGTACTCGTTAAATTTATTTGCTATGTCTTTGGGTGTACTGAATGTAAGTCCTTCATAATTTATTTCTTTTATATAATCTGGTGGAGAGTTGCTTCTATTTTAATTTATGATTTCCCACGTCATTTTCGATTTATTATTTGCTGTCTCTATTTTATAATTATTCTTTGCTAATTGTGTCAATTTTATAATTTTCTTGAGTCTGTATGAGTAATTTTTAAGTTTCTTCACATTCACCTTAGATGGATTTAATGTATGGTGCCACAACAGCTGTCTTTTTATTTGGCTACACCGTCTAATACCAGGTGTTAACCAATTTGGATTCTTTATTAATTTTCTTTTCTTGTACGTAATCGGAAAACATAAGTTATAAAACAATTGGAATAGTTCTAAAAAGTTGTTGTAAGCCACGTTAGGGTCTTTAGTAAAGTAGATATCAGAAAAAGAAATTGATTTCAAACATTCTTTGAATTTCATCAAGTTTTCATTACTGTAGTCACGCACTTTTATATTCCAATTTTTGATTAAACATGTCTTTCTTACAGGAAGCTTTAAAGTTTGCGCGGTGTGATCCGACATATGTAGATCAAGGACACTATGAGTACATTTTCGTGAAATATTATGTGCAAAATTATCAATACACGTATTGCTTTGCAAACTTCTAAAACCTTTGCCAGGATCTATAAAAGCGGTGATCGGACCTGACAAGGGTTTAGTCAGTTCAGTTCTATAACTTACTTTATTTCTTGTACTAATAATTGTAACGTGTAAAAAATATAATATCTAAAGAATCTCATAGTGTGTGTGATTTGTGATTCACCTTACATAGCCTCTCACTTCCGCCTTTGGGAGATTTCTAAGGCCGAAGGCGTTATAGTCGCGTGGCTTAGGACGCCATAGCCGACCACTCCTGTGTGTCTTAGGAGGTCCAGACACTCGTCTCGTGGAGCGTGAGGTGCTGTAGAGTGCCTCCGCAGTCAGCCGTATCGGCGAGATGCGGACTACGCCACCGTCTTACTAGCCCACTCCAGGACGGAGAGCTCTACCACTATTAGGGCATTCTATCAACGTGGCGTTGGACACTAACACCAATTACACATCATACCACCAACCACACCAACAATACCACTAATTTAGGTACTATAGAACAAAACCTCTTGTTTAACAAGGGACGTTTTACTCCTTGGGACAGAGTTACCGACTGACTGCGAAGGCGAGAACCTCATCTTCGTGCTCCGCCTCGTCTGTCAGCCCTGTCCCGCTGCTGCCTGCCGATTCAGACCAACTACCTGCCGACCCTGTCCAGCTGCTGCCAGCCAATGCTACATCCTGCCGTCCAAGCGTCCCGTGCACTCAAACCGGAAGCCTAGAATACTTTTAATATTTAGTCTAATCTTTTTAATATTTAGTAGTAAGTACTATTACTTTAGTTTTCTTTTTTTAACGTGACTTACGACTGGCCCTCCGGCCAATCGTAACGTTACAGTATGTATGTCTATTTCTTTGGCACGCTCCTAAACGCCTAAACGCCTTGATGGATTTTAACATAAGACGTGTCGTTAGATTCGTCTTAATTGTGGAAGTGACCTAGGCTATGTAATATTTATATATTGCATCAGCAAATACAAAAAAAGGGAGGGGAAGGTTTTTTTTAATAAATTACAACAATATTGATATCAAATAATAGCTAGTAATGAGTCAATTCCATATAAATATATTAATAAAACTAAAAAGCTTGAAATAAATCATATTCTTTTAAAAAACAAAAAACCCGACTGCTAAAAGAGAAAAACAAGCATTATAATCTATAGAATTTTGGTATCGCAGGCGGGGACAAACCAATAACCTGAAATATTCCCAAACCAAAAATCCATCTGCGGTACCAAAATTCTATAGATTCTAATGCTTGTTTTTCACTTTTCAGTTGTGTTTTTGCAGTCGAAGTTTATTTTTTTAAATAATTTGTTTTTTTATAAAGCACTCACTCATACTTGTCAAAAGAACATGAGCATCGAGTCTCAAATGTAATTGAGCTTAACTGTTAAGTTGTTTCATGGTCTTTTTTATAAAGTGCTCATATTTGTCAGAAGAGCATGAGCATCGAGTCTCAAGTGTAATTGAGCTTAACCTGTTATGTTGTTTCATGGTCTTTTTTATAAAGTACTCATACTTGTCAAAAGAGCATGAGCATCGAGTCTCAAATGTAATTGAGCTTAACTGTTAAGTTGTTTCATGGTCTTTTTTATAAAGTGCTCATACTTGTCAAAAGAGCATGAGCATCGAGTCTCAAGTGTAATTGAGCTTAACTGTTAAGTTGTTTCATGGTTTTTTTTATAAAGTCCTCATACTTGTCAAAAGCGCATAAGCATCGAGTCTCAAATGTAATTGAGCTTAACTGTTAAGTTGTTTCATGGTCTTTTTTATAAAGTGCTCATACTTGTCAAAAGAGCATGAGCATCAAGTCTCAAATGTAATTGAGCTTAACTGTTAAGTTGTTTCATGGTCTTTTTTTATAAAGTGCTCATACTTGTCAAAAGAGCATGAGCATCGAGTCTCAAGTGTAATTGAGCTTAACTGTTAAGCTGTTTCATGGTCTTTTTTAGAAAGTGCTCATACTTGTCAAAAGAGCATAAACATCGAGTCTCAAGTGTAATTGAGCTTAACTGTTATGTTGTTCCATGGTCTTTTTTCTTCACTACGCCATCATTTTTTCTTCTATTTGTTCCATTTAGCTTTAATGGTTATGATTTATTAGCTTTTGCCCGCGGCTTCGTTCGCGTGGTACGCGGAAATTATCATTATATTTTAATAATTATAACTATTATTATTATTATTTAATAGGATACTTGTAGTATCCTATTTAAAATTTTCAATTTACTTATTCAGTAACAATTCACATTGCGTTCGAGTATAATCCAGCATAAAACATAAGTATTAGATGTACAAATATAAAAGAATACATGCAATTCAATTTAAATTACAAAACATTATTTAGATAAAAAAAACAAAATTGTAGAATACCATAATATATTGCTAACCCAGGCACAAACAGGTAACAGACAGACATACAGAGTTACTTTCGCATTTATTATATTAGTATGGATGGAAGTGTGAATTGTCAAATATATTCCAAATAAGTCCACTCAAATCTGTATGGGTTCTTTCCTCAAAAGACCATACATGGTCCTCAAATAATTTGACCAAGATTATTTATTTTTGTATTCTTTTATACTCATTGACATTGGTGAATTTTTATATATACAATGACATGGATATTTACTTTGTAAAGTATTATGTTGTTTTAATTATTGTGAATGTGAGGACTACGTCATTGTGGGTGGTTTTTATTTTTCTCTCAGTTAGTTATAATCTTGGTCCGTCAGTTTGAGTAATTTACGCAGCCTACCCAAATGTCCTTTCCTTGGTATTGTTTGTCGAATCGTTGAGCTCCTTAAGTTCTGAGTTGAGCTACACGATTACTGACAAATGCGTGCACTGACTGGATAGGTCCACTCAATCTATGTGGTTCTTTCCTCAAAAGACCATTTTAGACACCAATTTACATGGTCTTCACCATGTCCGATCTAGATCATGTCTTTTTTTTTTTGGGTGGGAAATAATCAAATAACTTTTCCTGCTCTGGGCGGAGCGGGAGGGTGTGTCAGACTCTTACTGACTAAAACCCACTCATATTCCTTCCGTTGCCTGTGTTGCCAAGGGCCTCGGTAACCCTTTAGTACCTTCCCGCGACCCCAGCAGGCATCGGCCCTAGTGGACCCCTACACTTGTGCTAACGACATCTCTTTGTGGAGCGCGTGGAATACAACGCGCCGTCGACCCGGGCCTGGTCCTTACCGGCCGGTAAGCTACCCAATGCTGACCGTCCACAAGCCTGCGCCTACGGTGGCCGAAAATCCGCCCGGGACGCCCAGGGCGTCTCCTGCGGCGGCTAGGGGCGAGAGAGTGCGAAATTTGCCTTTCCCTCAACCGCCCCGCCTCCTCCTTCGTGAGCATTAATGCTTCGCAGAAGGAGGTGATGGTTGCCCATGCTCCTGCCATTGCCTCATTGCCCCTTCTCGTTCCGTACCAAGGCCTGAACCAGGGCCGGACGCGAGAGATCTAGATCATGTCTGGACTTTAAATAGACTGTAACCTCTGAGTTTGTTTCGGCATTTCTTGTCAGAGTAGTCAGATAGGAAACGGCGACCTCATCTAGTTTTTTTTTTAAATATGATGAACGCGCAAAAGTGTTTGTACAAACCTACTTACAGAAATAAAATCATTTATCATTTATTTATGTTAATCTTTATTTTATCACATAATATAATGTGTAAGTAAGGTTAAATAGATCCTCTTCGAAGTACAACATAGCCTCTAAAAAATAAACACAAGTTACCGGCATCAGCTGCATTTCAGCTAGTGAGATTTATAACAATCAATTTAGGGAAAAGGGTAATTTAAAGTGGCTTTTAGCTACGGTTCCTGGGTAATGTGTTGTCTACCTAAATTCATTGTTATTGTGCAGGCTATCTGGGCCAGCCATCTGTTATTATCCGGGCTCCATAAGTGCATTACTGTGTATAGGAAAACGGGAACAAATTAGATAGCTCAATGGATCATCGCAGCTGAACGGGACTGTACAAAACGTGTAGGTAATTAGGAATGTTCTTACAATAAAACTTTTCAGTAAATGCGGTTGATTGATTAGATATTGACCCCTTATTTATAAACGTTGCCTATAGCTATAAAATGATTAGCGACTGTTTAATCAATAATTTTTGACGCTTAAACGTCTCTTAACTATCACCAACGTTTTATACAGGATTTTTTTTAACCAATGCGCAAATTTTGACAAATTAAACATAAGCGAGTTTTATTATATATATTATTATGTCGAAAATACGTTAGTCACTTGTTTGACTAATCGGGATGCCAGCGCCACCAAGCGGCGCTCGACAGAGTCTACAACATAACGCTTGATCGGGGAAGGCGGTCTGTCGGAGGCGGTCAAGGAGTGAACAAGCTTAGAAACTGTCGCGCGTTCCGTATAGTTGTGTCATGTACCTACAGTGTGTGAATAGCCAGTGTGATTATTTGATCGTAAATTAAAATTTGATTAAAACTGCAAACGGTTTTTCTATTGTGCAATAACCAACACTTCCCATTGTACGCCCACGGTAGTTAAAATATGGCTGATGATAACGAGAGAGACGTACCTTCTCCGTCATATATATATATATTTTATTTTATATATATATCTAGTACAAAAAAATAAAGTTATCGTTAACGAAGATGTTTTTGACTTTGAAACTTTGAAAATTTTATGGTGACTTGCCGGCCAGCACACCCGTGGTAGTGTAGCGGAACGCGCGAAGGTACCGCTGTGTGCTCGCTCGATTTTCTGGCGTTGATTTTTAAGGTATTTTATTAGGATTTAGCCGGGAAAAAAATTGGTCATATAATGGAAATGTGTTCTATTACTGGTACTGAACACCAACAAAAAATATTGCGCACTGGTTAACAAAAAAAAACCTGTTTAAACCCCTCATTGTGAACTATCTATTTAAGTAATTCTAGTTGCACATTTACAACGTCTATACTAACTCGCAAACATGACTCCTGTTCACAAGTCGGGACCTAAACAAGATATCGAGAATTATCGTCTTATATCGATATTATTGGTTTTGTCAAAGCTTTTTGAGAGAAAATTAAAATAAAGATCATGATAAAGTTTATCCTCTACTACATAATAACATAATTCCACAACAACATGGATTCGTCGAAAAAAGATCAACTACCACTAACCTGATAAGTTTTGTTGACTATTTATTTAACAGTATGGACTCTCGTATTCAAGTTGATACTATAATTATACACGGACTTCCAAAAAGCGTTTGACAAAGTGGACCATCAATTGCTGTTGAGTAAAATTGCCTTTAATGGCATACGTGGCAACCTATTGAGATGGTTCTCTTCTTACGTTCTTAAGAGATCTCAGAAAGTGGTGATTTTAATTCTGCGACCCTAAGTGTTACTTCCGGTGTTCCTCAGGGCTCTATACTGGGTCCTCTTTTGTTTATTCTGATTATTAATGATATAGGGACGTGTTTTCAAAATTCTAAAGTATTACTATACGCAGACGATCTAAAAATGTTTAGGCCGATTATTAATTTACGTGACTGTTTACTTTTGCAGGAAGATTTAAATAGATTCTCTGAATATTGTGTAAAAAACAAACTTACATTAAGTATATCCAAATGCCGTTGCATTAGTTTTACTAAAAATAAAAAGTAATTACATATACATATTCATTGAACAATATGGATCTGGCAAGAGAAACAGTGGTTCGTGATCTTGGTGTTTTGTTGGATGATAAACTCCATCTTGATGCTCATGTTGCTAAAATTGTGAGCAATGCCTTTCGTATGTACGGTTTTGTGATGCGATCGGCTCAGGAATTTAAACGCCCTGGTACTTATTTATATCTAAATAAAACTTTGGTCAGGTCTCAGTTGGAATACGCGGTCGCTGTTTGGAATACGCGGTCGCGGTCGCGGTTTCCCTTCTCTATGAAAAATATTCTTACATGTTAGAAAAAGTACAACGCAATTTTTTAAAGACCACATTTCCGTTGTTTTCGTACGTATGCATCTTACAGCGACTTACTGAATAAATATAAACTTCAAAACTTAAATCTAGACGTATAATTTTGTAATCGACGTTTCTGTTTGATTTATGTAACAATTCATAATTATGATTGTATAGATAAGTATAAGCAATAGGATTAGTTATGTAGTACCCAGAACTACTATATGTCGAGGAGTGCGCGCACAACCGCTGTTTGCTGTACCTCATGTCGATCAAACGCAAGATCGCGAGCACCCCTACGGCGTCTTACTACCCAGTTTAATATGATTTTCCGGAATATAGAGTTCTTTGCTGTTTCCGCTGGAAAATTTAGAAGTATTGCGCTTAAAATTATAGCAGAATTAAACACATACTAAAATCATAATTTCTATTTTAAATGTTCTATTATATCTCCTTTCTCTTTTTATTATTTTTGCCTGTATTTATGTTTCAGTTTAGTTTTATTTTTCAATTTTAACCATACTTTCTATTTAATGTAGGTAATTTATATCGCACGCTGTTCGTGTTTGTTTAACTTTTTTATATTATGTGGAAAATGTTGTTGGTTATACATGTATGCTCCCATTTTAGTTTTAAGTTCTGTGCCATAACATTGTTATGTGTAATTGTTTATTTTCCCAAATAAAATAAAACTTTATAAAGTAAAACAAAATGTTATTAAGCTTGGTCCAAGGTGGCGCGGGAAAAGAGTCCCTGGAAGGACTTGGAGGAGGCCTTTGCCCAGCAGTGGGACAGTCTAGGCTAAATAAAAAAAAATAAAAAATAAGTGTGTAAAATAACATTTAAATATTAAATATTTATTATCTTATGTAATAATTTTAAGAATGTAGATAAATGTCGTGCGATGTTTTAAGTTTCATTTAGGCTTTAAGCATAACCAGCCTATAATGCCATATATAACCCAGTGCGGTTTGGTAGATGTCTTTGAATTTTTGGTTCTAGGACATGCCGGTTTCCTCACGATGTATTCCTTCACCGATTTGAGAGCAGAGGTGATGAAATTATTTACACAAAGTTAAGCGCCTAGGCGCCTGGGCAGGGTTCGAACCCACGACCTATAACTCGTAAGTCGGGACCGTTACCACTGGGCCACCACTGATCACATTTAATTTTGTTTATTTAAATAATGATTTTTATTCTCACCAAAATCGGATTGCTAAGTACAGTCTATCGCACTTACGTTACGCTTTGATCTTGAGGTGTTCTAGCGTGGTAAGGAATTTCAATGGAATACAAGGCCAAGGTTTTTTACCCGACTGCCCCAGAAGGAGGGTAATGTTTTTCGAGAGTATATATGTATGTATGTATGTATGTATGTCTAATTCTTTGGCACGCTCTGTAGCCTAAACGGCTTGATGGATTTTAGCATAAGAGGTGTCGTTAGATTCGTCTTCATTGCGGGAGTGACATAAGCTATATGATATTTATATATTGCATCTGTAAATACAAAAAAGGGGCGGAAGGTTTTTTTTAAAATAAATTATAACAATATTGATGTCAAATCGAAGCTAGTAATGACTGATGAGTTAATTCCATATATATATACCTATTAATAAAACTAAAAAGCTTGAAATAAAACAAATTATTAAAAAAATAAATAACCCGACTGCAAAAATACATAACTGAAAAGAGAAAAACAAGCATTATGATCTGTATATTTTTGTTACCGCAGGCGGGGAGAAACCAATAACCTGAAATATGGTGTACCTTTTGTTTATATTCTATTTTTTTGTTGTAAATTATTTCATTAATTCTATAGATTATAATGCTTGTTTTTCTCTTTTCAGTTATGTGTTTTTTACTTACTGATTCTGTTACCACGATGTTACTGTTAAAATACGATATTCAGAATGCAATTAGGATGACTATTTGTCACCGAGTAACTCTCAAACAAGGTCGAGGTCGGTTATTGGGTTTTTCCATTTGGAATTTCTCGGTAGCAGCCCGGAGTCTGCGTAATATGTGCCCGGGTGATGGCAATAGGCTCGCCCTCTGTTACATGGGACTTAAACATAACTGGCGAAATGTACATTTCTTCCTAACCCTTCAGAGAATACAGCCGTGATATTATGTTATGTATCTCTGAAAATTTCATAAATTTTCATAACAATTATTTATGAAATTTACTTAGCCACAAGCCAATCACTGTGGTAACCCACAGTGTGGGGCTTGTGGCTAAGTAATAACAGCCGCACGAGTTGATCGATCAGGTTAAACTACGCTTACCGCGTTTGGTCCGTGGATGGGTGATCATCTTTACATACCAGACCTCTCCTGCCTCGGAAAGCACGTTAAACTGTTGGTCCCGGCTGTCTTTCGTGGATCTTTGACAGTCGTTACGGGTCGAGTCAGAAGCCCGAAAGTCTGACAACCAGTTTCACCAAGTGGTATCGTATTACCCAGTAACTGGGTTGTGGAGGTCAGATAGGTAGTCGCTTCCTGTAAAATACAGGTATTCAGCTGCATCCGGTTAGACACGATTATTAATAGAATAAGTGGATGAATGGAAATCTAAATACATAAGTACAAAATAATATACAAAATACACACAGGATACAAAATAATTCTAACTTAATAACAAGGAAAATTAATAAAGCGCTCCTCCTCTCTCTACTTATTTAAAAATTCGCTGTGCACGACAGGGTCCATAATTGTTTCCATTTTTATTTTTTTTACCACCTGTTATTGTACATTTGAGATTTGATTTGAGTCTGGAAGCTGACCCCAACATAGTTAGGAAAAAGCTAGATGATGATGATTATTACCAAGGTGACAAGCTGCAATGTTTGTTAGTCCAACGTTATAAAACATGACGTAACAAAATGACCCAAGTGAAAAGTCGTAGGTATTGAGTAGTCTACATTAGCCTCCCTCCATCATTTGTTACAGTCGCCGCGTAAGATGAAAGCTTGCGACACAAACGTCTCGTTCACGAATCACTAGCCAAGCGGGACTGCGGGACCGATAGTGGGTCCATGCTGCATTTATTTGCACTGACGTTCTATAATAACGGTTAAAAATAAAGTGGTTCGTTGGTTAAGAGGAAAGATTTTTGAAGTATCCTTTGTATTTGATGAGAAGCGTTGAGATCGATGTATTTTAAATACAAATCGGTTCTGTAATATTACAAACTGAAAATTGAGAAAAAGAAATCCTATACGTCTCAGATTTAGCTTAAAAATATTGTTTTTTTTTTTCACCTTTTATTTTTATTAAAGTCACATAAAAGTATTTATAAAGCGTTCATAATCATATTTAATGTCTTTACATTTTGTTTGTTGAACAAACCGAAATTACATAACACTGCAACTAAACTATGCAATTAACAAAACACGACTCAATTTGCCAAGTTTCCTTCACAATCAGTGGACCAAAACAAATTCGTTTATTTCCCCTAAATTCCCGACATTCCTTGTACCATTGTCCCCACTACTTTATCGGGATATCGGGAGATATCCGGTCCATTATTGTAGAGATCAAACTTTGATTCGATACAATATAACTTTTGACGACAACTTTGTTTGCAACTTAATGGCATCTTCCGAGTTGCTGTTAACGTTAAAAGATTTTATGAGCGTATTATTAAATTTTTGATGAATAGGAGACCCCTAGGCTTTGGTTCCCTGGACATAGAGTAAAGTGAGTAACGTGTACGTCAAGAAGATAGGCTGTAGTAGTACCAAATGGCCTTTCTGTTAAGTAACAACAGGCTGTGACCACCAACTCGTAAGCATAATCAGCCTATAATGTTCGTGCGGGTTGGTAGATATCGCATCTTCGAATTTTTGGTTCTGGGACATGCCGGTTTCCTCACGATATTTTCCTTCACCGGTTTGAGAGCAGCGCCTGTCAGGGTTCGTACCTGCGACCTACAACCTTCAACTCGTGAGTCGTTGCCATTACCACTGGACCATCACTGCCCTCACCAACTCGTATACCAAGATAGAAACTAGAACACATCACATAGGCAACACAGGCAACGGAAGGAATACGGGTGGGTTTTAGTCAGTAAGAGTCTGACACACATTCCCGCTCCGCCTAGAGCAGGAGAAGTTATTTGATGATTTCCCAGACAAAAAAAAATAAATCATACATATAAGCACGCCTCTAATCCCCGACGGGTTAGGCAGAGGTGTACCTATTTAGCAGCCATACAGCAACACCCACATTTCGCCAGTTATGTATAAAGTCCCATGTAATAGGGGGTGAGCCTATTGCCATTAACCGGGCAAGCGTGGTAAATAAGCCAGTAAAACCCATGACTTGTCATTATAGGAAGCGGTGATTGAGAACTTGAGAAGCTTTGTTCTGCATTGTACACAAATTAAAGACAGAAGAACAATGACAGAACAGCTTTTTAAAACATAGATTGAAACATAGTTGGTGTACAAAGTCTTGCCTCGGGAAAACTCTTGATCAAATTATACCTTGACCACAAAAAATTAATAAAAAAACATATTGGAATGTTAAAACTAACATAGTAATATAGGTCTACTTTTATTTGTATGTGATTTTGTGCCCCATTCCCCACAACAAACGAACAGTAGGACAACCAGTGCCTACGGAGTACCTGTGATCCATTCGTGTGAAGGATAATAAGTTAGACTTATTATCAGGACGACAACCGCTCAAATTAGCCTCCCAGAACGCGGGAGCATTTGGGACAAGAACTCAAACTCAAAGCATTTATTTAAATTAAACCAATTACAGACACTTTTGAATTGTCAAAGAGTCGGTCAGTTAACCAGAAACTTGAAGCTAGTTGCCCATTCCAAAACGTAGATCTCTATGGAGAAGAACGGGCAAGAAACTCCAAGGACACACTTTTAAATCAAGATATTACAAATCTTGGGTACATTATTCTCGAATTCCGAAGTTCAGGTGTTTACGAGCCACAAACTCTATCTTTATAACACATATTATTTGTGTTGTGTGTGTTTTTAACACAAATCCACTCATGTACCATTATCTAAAGAACGTTTCCTTAAACAATTCCAGTAACTACATACTTCTCCAACTACCCCTATTTCATTTTCCAAATACCCGTCGTTAGAAACTTTTAAGAGGCAACAAGTTTTAATAACTACAAACTACCCACAAGGTTTACGGAGTTGGCAACATTTTATAAAGCACCCGGTCCTCGGCTTGATTGATGAGCTGAAAGTTTTGGAAGAACAACACAGGTATCATGTATTATGAACACTGATTAGTTGTAGGTGGTTATTGAAGGATGAGATAATTTTGAATGGGTAGTGTAGAGTTATGTTGGAGGGGCTTGTGGCTAAGTCATAACAGCCGCACTGGTCGATCGATCAGGTTAAGCTACGCTTGCTGCGGTGGGTCCGTGGATGGGTGACCATCTTTACATACCAAGAACCCTTCGTACCTCGGAAAGCACCATAAGCCGTTGGTCCCGGCTGTCATTTGTAGATCTTTGACAGTCGTTACGGGTCGTCAGAAGCTCGAAAATCTGACAACCAGTCTTACCAAGGGGTATCGTGTTACCCAGTAACTGGGTTGTGGAGGTCAGATGGGCAGTCGCTCCAAGTTAAATACTGGTATTCAGCTATATCCGGTAAGACTGGAAGCCGACCCCAACATAGTTGGGAAAAGGCTAGGCAGATGAGAGAGTAGAGTATGAGAGAGAGAGTAGAGTTATGTTTTAGTTCAAAGTTCTTAACTGTAGAGCCGTACGTCTCTACTTCTTTACTAATAGAATCAAGACGTAGTGAGTTTGTATGTAGGTGGTAAATCTTCGGAACAACTGCACGCTTAGCATGACGCTTTCTATATCTACCCTATGGTAGAATAGAAATCGCTTGTCTACCGAAAATGTTCTACTGTCTAAACGGAAACGTCATTTTTGTCTACTCTTCCGTCGACAAAACGCTTCTCTACGGTTCTCGTGCTTAGCCTCTGATGCGATTTCGTTTTTTTTTTTTACTTCTATGGAAATCTTCAGTATTGCCGTGTCATAGAATATGTTTTATGGTAAAATTATTAAAAAAACAAAAAACCCGACTGCAAAAACACATAACTGAAAAGGGAAAAACAAGCATTATAATCTACATAATTTTGGTATCGCAGGCGGGGACAATAAAAAATTACACCTTATTTCAGGTTATTCGACTGTAAGAGCAAAATTATATAGATTATAATTTATTAAATTTTTCCGTTTTCAGTTATGTATTTTTGCAGTCGGGTATTTTGTTTTTTAAATAATTTATTTTATGTCAAGCTTTTTAGTTTTATTAATATATATATTTGAAAATTACTCATTACTAGCTTTTATTTGATACCAATATTGTTGCAATTAATTAAAAAAAAAAACTTCCATTCCTTTTTCGAATTTGCATATGCAATTTATAAATATAATATAGTCTATGTCACTCCCACAATTAAGACGAATCTAACGATACCTCATACGTTAAAATCCATCAAGCCGTTTAGGCTACAGAGCGTGTCAAAGAAATAGACATACATACATACTCTCGAAAAACATTACCCTCCTGAGGCAGTCGGGTAAAAACAAGAAATTTCAGGGGATGAAGTCACGGGTAGAAACTACTTTTATGTTATAAAGTAGATATAATCTGTCATGTGTCTTGAGTTTCTTGAATGTATTCACTTTTCGGAAACGGAAAAGTGAATATATTTATAATACAAGTAATTAGAACAACGAAACCAAAGATACCTACCACTTATTTCCAAGTACAAAAACTGCAAGCAAACGGTGACTTTGCCAACGCAATAAAAATCTTAAATTTATTTAGTTAGCACTATCTTAACGCGACTCAAAGCAAATACCACTACAAAACCAATTTAGCCTCACAACCGATAAACAAAACAAAAGCGCATCATATTTTATATAAATAAATACCCCATCAGCTCTTTCTGTCCGATATGAGATCAACATTATTTGCTAGCTTTGTTACATAGTAGAGAGCGTGTTTTATAGACATTGGCGAAAGGGGGAGCGAATGGAATCGCGTTTGCGGGATGTAGCTAAAATCGGTTTCTTTATTAAAGGGCGACACACTTGGCGACTTTTTGTTGCTAAGGGTTACTGTCGTCTGTCAGCATGTTCATCTATAACGTGATGGTGTGTGTGTGTGTATGTGAGTGTAATAGCTGGGCAACACCAAATGCAGCGCTAATTGCCGTGCGCATGCGCTGCTGTAACCATGGCAACATCTCACATAGAGTCGCATACATTACTTAAAAATTATAAGTCCTGCATGCTGCCTTCTGGTTCTGTACGCTGCCTTGGAGTGTTTTCTTCAAGAGACGATAGTGGCGTCAAAGTATGGTAATATTTATGACCTCTTCCAGAATTCTGAAGGACTTTATGCTGTGGTTGCTTCGATGACGTTGTTTTCCAATAATGCGCGGCATTGCTATGATAGGACATCACCTCCAGTCCGACTTTCCTCACAATTGCTCACGGTCTGCTTCGCCCGTATTGGGTGTGAGCGCAGCCTTAAAACTTTCGCTAATGCAATCTTGAATCTGTATAACATAATCTGTATTCATGTTGACATTGTGAACAGGTAAAGTTAAAATATAGCAGCGACACCGACGCAATTCAGCATAGCGGTGAAATTGCGTTGCAATTCATATTGACGATTATACGAACTGCAAAAACATTTTGTAAAGGCACATTTCAAATTACTTATCACCTCATTATAACTCTAAAGTTGTATCGAATGATTTATCAAACTATGTCGAAATTACCTAAATTCATAATAATAACGATTTGTGTAGATTTACTTGTGAAGCGACACAGTCGCGCAACAGTATCCCTACAAATAGTCGCCAAGTGTGTGGCCCACAGTTCAGGTTGTCGTAGGTGCGTCTGTAGTGCCATAATGCGGTCGTCCCTCAGGAAATAAGAGACACTGTAGGTCGGGGCTAGGTCTCAGTCCCTCCCCGGGCTAACACCGTTTTATTATTTTTCTATTATTTCGTATATTCTACGGTTGATTTGATTTTCTGTTCCGCTGTGGTTTTATGTGTGAAGGTATAGAAGGGTAGTTTTTTCCGGAGTTATTGTGCGATAAATACGCTGTAAATCATGATGTAGTTTTCAAATAGGTATATATACGGGACATTATTATGAGTGTTTCTTTTATTGATAAAAAATACCGTTTTTTTTCCTCAGTTCACGTATATCTGTGAGTGATGTCCCTTATTAACCTATTGACCGCCACGTTAAAAAGCCAAGATGTGCCCTGTGATGTCCCTTATTAACCTATTGACCGCCACGTTAAAAAAGCCAAGACGTGCTCTCGGCGCCAAGCTACGAATTATTCCTTAAAATCTGTCAAGTAGTCGTGACCGTGGCGTGCTGGGCACATTTTGGTCTGTCATCTATACATGACTGTGGCGAATAAAAGGTTATTAAATATGATAGTAGTAACTGAGTTTTTTTTTTACTTCTATAAGCCTAAATATGACTGTATTAAACTTGTTTTCGTTATAAGACTGCTGAATTTTCAGGATGCTGAAAACAATGACTATCTATCCGTTAAATAAACCAAAAAGCTTGAGCCAAGAAAAGTATTGTGTGTAACATGACTCAACTTCTCCTTATTTGTCATCATACTAATATTACTAAGCAAGAACACGAAAGTTTTGCTCGTTTTATCACCAACAGCTTAACCAAGTGACATGATTTACTTATTTCGGATTAGTGTAGTGGCTTGATTGACACGGGATGTTAAAACAAAGTTTGTTGGCTAATCCTTTTATTAGTCCAAAGTGTTGGAGCGGACAATTTATTGGTACATGGAATCGCTGTGTACTCATATACGTACTTTCGGGTTTTATTTCATTTCTGAACGCATTCATTCAAATGCATGCGTTGCTTTCAGCAGGTACGGTTGAGCAAGATTTTGTTCTTTGCTTTAAATATATTATGCTGCATTGAAATGGGTACAGTGTCATATAATAAATAATAAAAAAGCCTAATATTTGTCTTAGTTTTATCAATCAATAATATATTTAAAAGTTTAACGTTTTTATTTGAAAACCCCTGAGGTGAGGGCCTCCTCCAGAGAATGCTAGCTTTCTCTGTCTTTCGCTACGTCCATCCAGCGGGATCGTATAAGCACGATCTCGGTGTCCCAGCGCAAAAAGTATGGTATGGTGTGGTAAAGTGTCATATTAATAACTGAAGTGAAATATTAAAATCTTAATAAAATAGAATATAATTTGTATTTTTTTGTTTTTGTGCAAACATGTTTCGTACTTTTATAACCTAGATACAACCCACGAATTTTAACTTTCAGGGTACTACGTCAGTCAGTAGCTTACAAAAGTAAATATAATATTATTATATAATTATTACGTCCACAAAAACTCAGCTCCATAATTTAAAAATTAGGACATCCTTTTGAAATGACTAAAAATATTCCCTGTATAGAACTCATTCATACCATGAAAGCCGCAAGTCACAAAGAGTTTGAGGTTATTTTCTCATTTCAAATTCTACGTGCGAGGAGTGGAATCGTAAAAAGCGGATTATAGTCGGTGTGCTGGCGTGGCGGATAGAATTCGTGAGAATAAGCCGAGTCGGCAATATGGGCTGCTTTATTTACCCGTAGCTACTAAGCTGCATATAATGAAAACGCACTGTCGCGGGGCGTCAAACGACGACGACGAACAAGTAAAAATGTCTAGTCATAGCTCCGTGAACCGTCGTGATACTTGATTAATTTTTAAAAGACTTTTATAAGCTCTATTGTGAGTTTATGAAAAAATGGTTTGTTGGAAAGAAGTCAATTTTATTTCTGTTGTTTGAAGCTATTTTGCTTTACAACATCGATGTTTTAAATATTACCTAAAATAGATGCTGCCCGCGGCTTCGCCTGCGTGGCTTTATCTAAAATAAACATCAACTATTCTGCCAGTTTAAGTCCCGTCAAAATCGGTGTAGCCGTTTCGGAGATTAACCGGAACAAACAGTCAGACAGACATACAGATAGACAGACAGACAACAATTTTTTAAATTGTTTTTGTTATAACTACCGTATCTACTTTCATATGCATTTAGTAAAAAGCAATTATTTTGACATTACAAACAGACACTTTATTTGTATAGACGTTTACCGAGCAAAATCCTGAAGCATGATGCTAATAGGAAAGAAACGATGGGTAATAGACGAACTCAAATGATCATAATTATAGATTTAAACGAAGCTGTACAGCTACTTCAACAACAAAATTAATATAAACGCTTTTTCAACAATTTCTGTGCAGTTACATTTTATGTGTGTGAAAGGTAGGTATTTTAAAACCCACATAACCAGTGCGCTGAACGGAAAAGCTTGTAACAGAAGTGGGACATTAAAGTAATTTACAGATTACAAACGCATATAGCAAACACAATCAAAATTATTTTATGAAGCTTCGTTTATGAGCATGTAACACGAATTACTGTTTTATGTAATGCATAATTCCCCATAGACATGCAATTGCAAGCGCTCCGCCTATTTAACTTCATGATAACATGATTTGTAATTTCATGATACGCTTGAATGTGGAGTAACAGGTTATGTTTATTGTTTCTGATAGTGAAAACTATAATTAGTATGCTAAGTGAATGTGGTTTTATATTCATTTGTTCAGTTTTTGCCTTTTAATATTGTGTAGCATGTTATTTTGTTATTTAACGCACGTAAATAGGAGTTCCTAAACAATTTTATCTAGTTATTGTTTAATTCGATACTCGCTAGACCAAACAAATTCTCAAACCAATATTCTATCTTTTGTAAAATGTTCGAATATAAATTCAAATTACTTCCCATAGTTTCCGGCATCATTGTTGCAAGTATCAAAACCGCAAGCTCGCAGTTGTTCATCCTCGTGGTTGCTTATCCGTGCACGTCGCGACTTGTCACTTGTCGCACGCCATGTCGACTCCCTACTCCCCACTACTGCGATCCTGAAACCCTATAGGGGTTTTCCTGTCCTTTATTCAAAATGTCTCTATGTCTAATTGGAAGAAATTGTCTCAGAAACTGACGTTACAATTGGAGAGGTAATTATTAAATACTATACAGTTCTCGTTAATTTTATAGTAGTTTTGAAATTAGATATTGTTTGCAGCGACTAATGGTAATGGCTTTTTTGAATGTGTTTTATTTCAGGGAGGCCTCCCTAATTTTACATCTGTTTAAAGAGATACAGTAATAGGTAGCATTGCTGTAGAATTACCTTAGGGAGGACGGATAAAAATCAAATAATTGAAATCACGCTTTCATAGTCTCTTAGACTCTCAAAACGGTAAAGGAAAACACCGTGAGGAAACCGGCAATTACAAGAGCCAAAAAATAATCGAAGACATGTAACATTTACCAACCCCCACTGGTCCGCGTGGTAGATTACAGCCCACTCCCTCTCGAGGAAATGAGGCATGTGTCCCAGCAGTGGGAACGTTATAGGCTGGTTATGCTTTCATAGTAATTCATGAAGCGATTTCATTCTAAGAAATATTTTACGAATAAGCAAACACAAAGCAAAATGTTGTGAAGCAATACAATTTTATATTCGTCTATAAATCGTTTGTTCTTATTCCGACAAAGAGCTCCCAAACTATTGTGAGTCGCATATCACTTCCCATAAAAATGTTTTATGTTAGTGGCTAATAAATGACGTCGGCAAATTCAGTAAGACAATAATATGAGGAGGCTGTGCATCCGTTTCTTTTATTCCCTCCCTCCCCTAGTAATCATTGTTTCGGCTGAGGGGCGCCAAACCGACAGACTGCTACAGCTAATATCCCCTTGTTTTCTCTTTGCCAAACAGAGCACTATGCATGTATGTATAATTGGAATCCGTTTACTGAATGGGCGATAAAATTTAATGAAGCCGCGTGAAATTAAAATGTACTGTATCGGTCGCTAGTAACGTCGGGGAGAATTTTTCTGTTATTTAGATTTAGTTAAGCTGTCGTTGGGATTGTCGGTAACGTGATAAAAATAATGGTAATGTATTGTATTTACGGAATAGAAGAGATGAATCTGAAACTTTCGTAGCTCACGCAAAGAAACATGGCCGAATATGGAAACTCCAGCTGGAATAAAATACAATTCCATGTACTAAAGAAAATATGTTAGGCACTAGTTCTTATTGATCTAATTGTTGATCTTTGTTTTCTGTTCGATGCTTTGATTCATTTTCTACACAGAGTTTCTTCATTTTACCCCGTATCGCCATGGACGTAATGTAGAATAAATAGCCCATTATAAGTAGATTTGAGGTAACACAGAAATAATATGACTTTAATTAACGTCCGCTTCAATCACACCTATGCACAAACCAATGTTTGCATTCATAATAATATTATTCCCATAATCCGAAAATATCGCTACCTTTGTAGTTTCAGTTGGTATAATATTTGCAGTGCAAGTTTGTTGTTTTCGCATGAAAGTAACTAGGTATAACATGTACGAATAACTAATGAACGGTAAACCTTTAGTTTCGCAAAGTTCAACAACTGGTGGGGCAACATTGGTTCACATATTGGTCAATTCACCTTAAGTGTTTTATTATTATCTACACCAAGTTTCGACGCTCCTGTATGATCTTACTTCTTCTTCTTTAACCAGTAGACTCATGAGGTCCTCGTTTGAGGTACTCGTGATCGCAAATTGAAAGATTTTCAACATTGAACCACCTCGCTCGTTCACGCGTCCTCAAAAATTTACATTGACAATATGAAATCGTGGCGCCCCGGGCGTCGGGTGAGTTCGAGACTCGCGAGTACTCGTGAGTCGTGAGTGAGTATTGAGTGAGCTCAGTGAGCTAATGAACCGACTTAAAAATTGTATATTTTTTTTTTATTCGCTCTCAGAGAATTAGAGAATGAGTGAGGTGATATCCGGTCTCGAAATTTTGGCAACACAGTAAACATTAATATTATGATTTTGGTATGTACTTAATGAAATAATGTAATGATTTTTGTTGTGTCACGTGTGTATGGTGGGTGTGAATTTATTAGCGAAAGAAAATGATGTGTGTGAGAGAGATGTGAATAATCGTGAGTACTAGTGAGTCGTCGTCGCGCCCCCTTGGTTCCTCGAACTGTCTCACGTTGCCCTCATCTGAGTTCGGCTCGGGCTCACAAGTCGTGAGGTGAATACGCCTTTGTACGATTTCTCACATCAAATGAGTTACTCAAAGTGAGGTACTCAAATTCAGATAGCCTTTATTTCTAATACCGTACATGCAATTACATCATCATTTATAAAATAAAAATTGTAATTTACTTACATTATTACAAGTTTTATCCAATTAAATTTACACTTAATTTACTTATTTCATTCAAATTTCATGCATTTGTAAAATTAAAATATTATATAAAAAAAAAAAATATTGATATAAATTATATTTGCTTTCATTAATTATTTATTGTTAAATTATTATTATCATCGACATTGGTAACATTAGTATTGCCATTTGGCATAAGCCTTCCCTAGAGTTTACCATAAATTTTCTGTTTGTGGCTTTTCTTCTCCATGTTGATCCTGCAGATTTTTTATTTTTTTTTTAAAAGCCTGAAGAAAATTTTAAATATTCAATAAGTTGTCGGAATTGTGTTGTGGTTTTAATACTACACTTAACAGAAAGTATAAGCAATTAAATTTAAGTAAATAAAAAAAATAAACGAAAAATGAGAAAAAAACATATCTCGCGTCCCATTCATACCTAAAGCAACAGAAATGGGTGGAACGGTATGTAACTACGTACAATATTAATGGAATAAATATAAACTGGAATACGTGTGGATAACACGGAATTAAGTTGTGTTTTTTTTTTTGTATGATTTGTGATTCATTTCTATTATGATATTATTATGTAATTTGTGATGTATTTCGATTATGTTATTTTTGTTATTATGCCTATTATTTGTAATTAATGATTTTGTTTTGATGATTTACCTACTGATGTAATTCTATGGACTTCAATGTCTGCAAATAAATGATTATTATTATTATTATTTAACAGACTTAACAGAAATTATAAGCAATTATTTTTATGTAGAAATCACGAACTAATACGGTGATATAAGTAAGTAAAAAAATAAACGAAAAATCAGAAAAAAATCATATCTCGCGTCCCATTCATACTAAAGCATCAGAAATGGGTGGAACGGTAGGTTACTGTATGTACAATTATTGGAATAAATAGAAACTGGAATATGTAGTTCCGTTTTAAATTAAATTCTTTCTACGTTTTTCATTACTCGATATTACAAAACTTTGATATTAAAAAAAAAACAAGTCATAGCGAAGCCGGAGTTGAACTCTAGTACCAGAAATGATAGAGACTATTAATTAATTGAATGAAAACATAATGACATAAAAGTGAGTTCACAACACACTGTGACACCAGTGTGTTGGTCCAGACCAACATTTAAAATAAGTGGTACATGCAAGGACCTACTTACCAGTGCAAACATTTTGATTCATCAGAGTACCTATTTATTGAATCTAATTCCATTAGACGAACAATATTAAATGCCGTTTACTCTTCAAAAAAAGTTAAGGCAATAAGACTGCTTGATTACCTACAACTTTTCTGAAATAAATCTAAAGACAAAGAAAAAATCTAACATATCCAACATTAACATAATGGTTCAATACGATAAGTGAATTCACTTGATTGCGCTGCGCAGGATCAAATAAGTACCAACCATTTATAACTTGGAATAAAAGTTTTATATTTTCTTAAGACAAACTGGAGGAGAGGTTAACGAATTGATCAAGAGTCCAACCAAGGATAGTCAGAAGTCATAGCTTTAAGTGTGCATGCACTTAACAAACTACCATTCTTTGAGTAAATTGATTTTCGTTCAGAAAAAGCTGAGGCTATATATATGTCGCAGCCATCAGGTTAAAATAGCCAGCTAATTGGACACCTAGGCCTTTCATTAAACGCCGGCACCGACGTCGCAGCCAACTAGCTTAATTAGCCCTTTAGTTAACGGCCTAAGCGTTAGAAGTAGCGCTTGCTCGGCCCGCGCGCGGTTGGTCACAGTTCTAACCTAACCTAACCCATTTGATCGCAGTGCCCTGGCTTAGTTACTGCTAACACTTCGGCGCGCGTGGTTGGTCAAAGTTCCAGTTGTCCTTCAGCTATTTAATTGTGTGCCAGCGATTAATGAACGGCCTAGGCATCCAATTAGCTGGCAAAATTAACCAGATGGTTGGGACAGAGTTAGGATGTTAATTAAACGGCTAATAAAGCTAGTTGGCTGCGACATATACATTATATATGTACATCGTCCTAGAACGTTGAGTATCGCTCTTTATCCCTATTGCCTAATAATCAGCTATGTTGCAAGATCACCTTGTACAGTCAGGGAAATTAATTGTTCATCAAATTGACACCGACGTCAATTTGCCGTGTTGTAACCATTTCATACAACTGCCAAAGAATGACAGTTGTTCATTTCTTTATTATTTCATTTTCATTTTGGGTTTTGTTTCCTGATATTTTTATCAAGCTATCTGCAGTGAATAATACAGGCTTATTATCAGGCAGGTCTACATTACAGTTACAATTAAATATTCCTCAGTTGTAATTAACGTAAATCATAATTTTACTTTATACTGGCTACCTAACTTATATAATTAATTCATAAAAATAACTATTAATAATAAATGACAGTTGTGATTTGAATAATTTAAGTTAGAAGTCAATTAAGACTGATCAATACATACCTAATATGATTCTCATTGCAATCAATCACATAAATCTTCGGAAACCCACAAAAGATAATAGAATATCTTCTTTATCGATAGCAGACAGCAAATTCAAGAATTATTACACTATTAAACTTTTATTTTCGGATGAAACTATCCCACTATCTCCGTCCCTTCAGAATCTGACACATGGAACAAAGTTGCGTTCGCATGATTCAGGCACTTTGTCACTCCCGACGCCTTTGTTAGACCCCCTCTAGCTTTAGTGAGATTGGTTTTACTCTTTTGCACCTAAAGTTATTGTTCTAGGGCCACACGTCATTATTCAACGTCATATATCTCAAATGCTAGCACTTCGAGGGGACCGAAAGTGTTTTCCATTCAACATCGATTGAATTCTCTTTTGTTTTAGAGATTGTTTGGTAAGAGTTAAGAGATTTGTTTCAGATTTGCTGCTTTTGTGCCATGTTTAAGTCACGACTATATTATCAAATTGGATTTTAATAACCTTAACGTGAAGCAGATAAATTATAGTTCTTCAGTATACATGAATGCCTAAGTTTGTAAACAAAAATTATAATATACAACATTAACCTCATAACGTCATTCAGCGTCAACGTCAACCTCAGCAACATTTTGAACTCCGTAACAGCTATTACTCGTATCAAAATCTAAAATGATAATCTAACACCCACCCAACTATTCATGAATAAAACCATCTATGTATGCATAATAAAATCGTATATGAAACC
Source organism: Atethmia centrago (assembly GCA_905333075.3). NCBI lineage: Eukaryota > Metazoa > Arthropoda > Insecta > Lepidoptera > Noctuidae > Atethmia > Atethmia centrago. The sequence continues at coordinate 25,391,912 of HG995367.1, forward strand.
TAATATCGTTATCTACATAGCTACTCAGGTGCTGTATACAGGGTACGTGATAAAAATTCAGTGCACATCGCGAAAAAATCTCTGAGTGAGAAAATATCGAAGATTCCATCCCCAGTGTTTGCTCTTGGTGGTTAAGCTGCATCTAATGAAATCCCCTGTCAGAATATCCTTGCACCATATCATAATTCGATCGTGTAGTCTTGATACTTATAGTATATTTTTGGAAAATTATAATATTCAGATTCGGAAAGAAGTGCATTTTTCATACATGGTACCTTATTATAATGATTGAATTCGTGAAATACTAACTGCAAGTTTTCTGTTTGTAATGTCAAATTAATAGCTTAACATTAACATTTTTGTCTGTCTGGCTGTCTGTTTATTCCGGCTAATCTCCGAAAATCTGGACCGATTTTCACTGGCTGGACCGATTTTCACAGATGTAATAAGGAGTAACTTAGGCTAATTATATTTTAGAAAAAGCCACGTGGGTGAAGCTGCGGGCAATAGCTAGTTGTTAATATTATACTCTTCACGAAAATACTTCGCGTCCCTACCTAATGTCTTAATAACTCTAAAACTATGTGAGCAACGCGAAAACTAGATAGTTTTTCATTATTTGGTTTTTAAAATCGAAAAACCAAAATAGAATAATTTATCGATTTTACGTAACTTTCAACCCTAAACCTCAAATTCTTAGAAGAAAAGAGATCACTTATTCCAAAATAACAAAAGTATCAAGTCTCTTTGTCCCCTCTACCAGCGCCACGTGGACACTGAATATTTTCAGTGTTGTTACCTTTGGCGTCTATTTTTGGGGTATTATTCCGGACACGAAGACACTAATCTTCCTTATTTCATAAATATCCATTAACAATATCATTTATTTAGGGAATATTAGGGGCATGCTGATTAGGGGGATCAAGGAAATATTGTATTATCAACACCTTGACACCTTGTGTAGAGAGCTATAGTTATAAGTTATAGGAACATTTTGTAAGGCGGTGGGGAAGCATCCGACGTTTTGTTGTTCTTTAATAAATCAATAAACTAAGATCGGTGATATTAACCAAACAAAAGATAAGGGCATAATTCAATCAAGACTGGCAATTCAAACTTTTGTGCGGCTAAGGGTGCTTCCTAAGAAATCTTCGTGCGTAGCCAACTGTACATATCTATGAATAAAACCCCCTCTTCAATTGAACAATGGGACGGTTCAGCCTAGTGGACAATAACGCTTGACCAATTTTCTTTTGTGCGAATGCTTACGATTGGAGAATATCAAACGGGGTGCCCAGACGGTGCGCTGATTGAGCCTCTTTTTTTTGTTGAAAAACCATTGATTTTGACAAATTCACTGAACAATATTTCAGAGTAACAGCAACTTTGAGAAGCAGAATGTGTGATACATGTGTGACTTTTGAATTTTACGTAGCGATACTCTGGAAGAGCACTCAGAGAACATTTCGAATTCGCTTAGCTCTGTCATTTGCAACAAATGTACTGTTAAACCTTTTTTATTGTATTCTGATGTTGAGATGGAATATTCTTAAGATGCTTAGTACTCGTAATGTAACACTTGAAGCAACTGGGGGTAAATTTCTCAACACCAATAAACTAAAATATTAAAATCGTTTTCACTCTAGGCTTTTCATTAATTATTATACAATCTTTGTCTGGGTCATGCGTATATACCCTCGGATATGTTGAGAACAGTTGTAGTGCCCGTAGCAAAAAATAAAACTGGACTATTGACTGATAGGAATAACTATAGACCTATTTCGATGGCTACGGTTGTGTCTAAGGTATTGAACAGCGTGTCTAATGCGCAATTAAATAAACATGTTCTATTGCATGTTAACCAGTTTGGGTTTCGACCTGGGTTGTCTACCGACAGTGCTATATTGGGCTTTAAGAATGCTGTGGAGTACTATACATGCCGTAGCACTGCAATGTACACTTGTTTCCTCGACCTGTCGAGTGCTTTTGATCTAGTTTCGTATGACATTCTTTCGAAAAAACTTAATGATGCGAAGCTACCACCTGAAATCATAAATATTTTTAAGTTTTGGTACGGAAACCAGGTCAACAGTGTAAGGTGGGACGGGGCTTACTCGAGTCCATATGGTCTTGAGTCAGGTGTGAGGGGGGTCTGAGTTCTCCTACACTCTACAATCTGTACATGAACCAGTTGATTGGGGAGCTGAGTAGCACCAGAGTCGGATGTTATATTGATGGCAAATTTGTCAACAATATTAGCTATGCAGATGACATGGTGCTGTTCAGTGCCTCCGTCTGTGGCCTGAGGAAACTGGTGAGTGTGTGTGAGAGGTACGCCGGTGCTCATGGCCTGTTGCATAATGTAAAAAAGTGTGTCGTGATGGTGTTTGGGGCTGGTGGGAAGTGTCCAGAAACGGTACCTCCAGTAATGATGAATGGTGTATTGTTATCAAGAGTGCACTCATTCAAGTACCTTGGGCATGTTTTGACCGCTAGCCTTAGGGACGATAACGATATTGAGAGAGAGCGGAGGGCGCTGTCGGTCAGAACGAATATGATTACCCGCAGGTTTAAGCGTGCGTCTATGGAGGTTAAAAAAACACTTTTTAGAGCCTTCTGTTCCTCTATGTTCTATGTTAGAGGGTTTGGTTTCCGCACTTAGTCCTTCAGGTGGACCATTGTGCGTGTTCCCTTCTGTTCCTCATTTTTACACCTGTAGCCTGTGGGTACATTTTACGCAGAGATCGTACGCCCTTCGCGTGCAATACAATAATGCTTTCAGGGTGTTGATGGGGCTGCCTCGCTTCTGTAGCGCATCAGGAATGTTTGTGGAATGGCGTGTTGATTGCTTTTATGCATTAATGCGTAAAAGATGTGCGTCTTTGGTGCGCAGGGTGCGAGCCAGTTCCAACAGCATCCTGGGAATTATTGCTGACAGGCTGGACTGCTGTATTGTGAGTCGTTGCTCCAGTATCTCAGCTGGAATGTTTTATTTTTGGATGGGAAATCATCAAATAACTTCTCCCGCTCTAGGCGGAGCGGGAGGGTGTGTCAGACTCTTACTGACTAAAACCCACCCGTATTCCTTCCTGTTGCCTGTGTTGCCAGGGGCCTCGGTGACCCTTTAGTACCTTCCCGCGACAGCTGGAATGCTGAAGCAATGATTATTTATTATTTTGTAGTGTGTGTTTGTATTACTAACATAGTTTTAAGTTTATTTTATTGTCATTAACACTGTATGAGCCGCATGGTTACTCGCAATAAATAATTTGTTATTATTATTATAAAAAATCGGCCAAGTGCGTGTCAGATCACGCACAATGAAGGCTTCCGTAGTTGGGATGAATTTATCCACAGAACAACCTTAACATTGTAGTTGAAAAACATGTCATACATTCCAACTGCAAACGTAAAGTTTTACGCACAATATTGAGATATTTACCATGTTATTTTAAGACCATAAACTTCTTATAGGTTTTCGTGTAATTTATAAGTAAAGAGCTATTTTTAGTATAAATATTTGGGTTCATTTCTTTCGGAGATAAGGGAATGGTCAATTTTCATCAATTTCCTTAAATAGTTTTAAAAGTATTCTTTTTAAAATTATTAAAAAAAGATATATCTAAAATCCTTAAAACAAGTTCTTTCATTTGATATATCAGACGGTAGAGTTACCAAAGGTTTTTTTTTAAATTTTCTAATTTGTCCCCATAGAGATACCGCCATATTCAAAAATCATTTATTTATTCATATCTGAACCAAATTTCAATATAGATCGGTCCAATAAATTCGGAGCAAATTGGCCGTGACAGACAAACAGACAGACAGACACATGAGTAATCCTATAAGGGATCCGTTTTTTCCTTGCGATGTACGGAACCCTAAAAATTAAAGCTATTTAAAGTTACCTAAGACCTATATTATAGCCCACCACCAATCGAACAAAAATCCACTCCTGATCCCATTATATTGCAAAAGGTGTATAATTACACACGGCGGCTTGCTCACCCCATCAACCCATCTTGGAGAGCAAGTTAAGCCTTGTCTTGGCAGATATCAGCAAGCGTCTTAATTGGCTTTTATGGCGTACTGAACACCTTAACACAATGGCGAGGGAATGGGAAATTACGTTCGGCAATTACTGGCTGTGTCATCTCTGTTGTAAGTTTTGTTTTGTTTATATGATAGAGGAGTTTTTGTGTCATCTCACACAAAAACTCCTCTACTACATTTTGCTGCCCATATAAGTGTAGTTTGTTTCTCGGGATGGAAGCATATTAAAGCATAAGTCAATATTGAAGCATGCATAATGTTCCCACCGCTGGGACACAGGGCTCCTCTCTGTGAGAAGGCACGGCTGTAATCTACCACTCGGGCCCAGTGCGGGTTCGTAGATATCACATGTCTTCGAATTTTTGGTTCTAGGACATGCCGGTTTCCTCACGAAGTTTTCCTTCACTGTTTTGAGAGCAGTGGTGATGAAATTTTTTACACAAACAAATGTGCCTGCTAGGATTTGAACCCACGACATACAACTCGTAATTCGGGGCCTTTACCACTGGGCCACCACTGACCTCTATTGAAGGATGTTGGGTGAAAACGTTATTCGGAAATCTAAAAAAAAATGTCTTAGGTTATCAAGGAGTTTTTTTAAAAGACACAGGCAGCTAGAAAATTTAAAGGTTACCATCTTATTGATCGTTTTGATCTTTTTCCTTGAGTATACTGCCTGTTTTATTTGATAATCCACAACGGGGTTTTTTAACCACAATGGGGAAGCTTTTGGCCTTCGTCGCACCTGCTGGTAAGTAATGATCAGGCCGAAGGTTCAAGGCTCGTGCAGACAGTCGCGACGGTGAGACGCGACTCTGGTGGAACAGTTTCTATGAAAACTTCACGGAAATTATTCTAGCGGTATCGCGTTGCGCCTGTCTGCACGAGTTTTCACCCGTAATCACAGAGGAACTGGCTATCTTACCACTAACTGCCGAAATACAACAATACCGTTAACATTGTTGTTATGGCGACATACTTAGATCTAGCTAGCCAGCTGGCTAGCTGGTGGTAGCTAGCCAGGCAGACTTAGAACATCTCTACCACCAACCAAACCGAGTAGAATATATACCTAATTTCTAGAGATGGGCCGAATGTGGTTTGAACCGAATCCGAACTTCGGCCGAACATTCGGTTAAAATAAAAAGTTCGGCCGAAGTTCGGCTGAACTTCGATTCAAGAGCTAGACAGATATCTCGATGAAGGTCTGCTACTCAAAGACCTATGTCCATATGGCTGGTGGGCTAAGAATAAAGACTCCGAAGAGAAGAAAGAAGTTCCCTAACATGAGTTATTTGGCTCGAATATATTTGTCGTCTCCTGGATGCTCTGTATATTCTGAGCGACGTTTTTCGCAGGCAGGAAACGTACATATACGAAAAAAAAACGTAACAAACTTCTGCCAGATAAGGCAGAGTCTTTGGTGTTTTTGCACCATAACCTGCCTGTAGTAAATTTTAAATATGAGTGAGTAGATAGATGAGAAAAGTTTGATTTATTTGATTGTTGAAAAAAATACCCTTTAATTGTAATAAAAATACTTGATGGTAATGAATGTTTAGTTTGTGAAATTGTGAACCAAAAACGTGATTTCTTAATTCAATTTACGAATTATAATCCAGATGTTTGTTAGAAGAATACAAAGCTTATTTAATTTTTGTAATAGTATGTCTAATTTCTATGTCAAATTAATTAGGCAGAGATTTTCAAGACTAATAAGAACTGATTTAATTTAAGGTTTACATTAACAATGATCCTAAATAAAATAATGACCATGTGTGAGTATAGACATAATTTTATTTTACAGAATTGCTATTCTAATTCTATTCAATTTCAGTAAAAATAGTGCAAGTAGGTATTATTTTTCTTGTGTCGAATGTTTGGCATCTGCACCGAATTTCGGCCGAATGCCGAAGTTCAGTTCAAGCTGCCGAAATTCGGTTAAGTCGAATGTGAACCGAATTTCCGCCCATCCCTGCTAATTTCCCAAAAAAGAGGTCATGACCAAAAATTCACTAACAAATTGCTTAAAAAACGTTCTATTGAACAAATAGCCTTCGGAAAGCACAATCAATTTTCAAAGGAAACAATCTTTCGCCAACAAAATAGACTTGCCAACCTACTTTCCAAGAATTCCATAATTTATAGCCACAAATAGAAAGTAACTGTTTCGGCGGTGAGCCATCTAATTTCCAACATTGTAGCTCCGTGTATTTATTTCCGTGGACTTTGTTCTTATATCCGCGAATTAAGCTGGGATCCGCGAGTCGCCGAATGATTTATACAAGCCACGCTCATCCCGCTTTATTTACGACTACCATTCTACAGAATAATTACAGGGCGGTTTAAACGTTCGCAGATGTAAAAAGGGATTACCCTTTAATGATTACGGCGTAATTGTGCAAAGAAACTTGAGAGAAAAAAGGTTTTATTCACCTCCTGAGCTCTAGTTAAATGTTGAAGCACCGCTAACTTTAAACGAATAAAACTTTGCTATTTCAGGTAGAGAATTTCCTTCTCTTTTTAATTTACAGAAATTATATCAGAAGAGTAAACCAATTTAATATTTCCGCACCAAAGCTCGAAACGCCGAAAAACATAAACATTTTCTACATGCGTTAACAAAAACAATGGAAGAGCGATACCCAAACATTTCTGTTTATGTTCCACACAAAAAGATAAAAAAAAACTTTAGGTGGGTCCCGGCTGGCCGCATTCAGCCGGTTACCGGGTAGCCGGGCATTGTTAGCGCGATCAGGGTCTATTCATGCCTCCCCCGGTAAACGGAAAGCTTGAAAACATTCAAATTAGTCTATTGTGATTTATTTTTCTTGCCAACACCGAATAATACAGCCGAAGTTGATAAAGGTCAATGTCATGAATAAGGTTTTAGGCTCGTTTTAGGTTAGTCATTATTTTTGCTCGATGTCTGGATCTGTGTTATTTGATATATGGTGCCTAACTATGATAAATTGCTTCGACATAAAGCCCCCTCCCCCTCCCCCTCCTCAGTGTAAGTCGTACGTTTCGTATAACGATTTTATAGTTTCTACAGAAAATAAAACCATTTTTACCTAATCTATCCTGAGAAAATGCCGCCAGCATCCTCGGTACAATGCCTCGAGGGCCTTTTTAGGCTTAACTTAGTTCTAATTTCATTTAGTTAATGTTAATAACCATTTTGTAATTTGATCATAAACATAATCGATCCTTTAAGGCGCTGACAAGACCCAATTGACCAAAATAGGCTTCTCTTAAGAAAGAAAATTGCCAAATCTGTATAGTTTGTGGTATCGGAAAAAATATATGTTAATTTTGAACATATTTCCCAGAACTTGGTTGTCACCAAAACACGTTTTGAAAAAAAAATCTCGATACAAACTAACGTTAAACTAACCTCTTACCTTGAGTTCTAATCCAAAATATCTGTATTAAATATCAACATACATTACGTATTTAATTAATAACAAGTACGTCTTATTCTAATGCAGAACTTGGTTGTTTTTTATTTTCGATTACTCAACTCAATTCTGAGTAAATAGATAATTACTTCATATTTTGCAATAAATTACAAGCGTTTTGTCGTCGCGCTTCTCTTTCTTTTCTATGCAATCTGACAGTGACCGCGGTTTAGGTGTTGTCAGCGTCTTAATATGTTTTACTTTTCTTTTTAAGTAAAATATTGTCATGCCTGAAATGTTGTCAAAACCAGGTACAGATGTTCTATGTCACGAAGTCCGTTTGGCTATGAATGTTGTCAAGCGTGCACATGCACATTGTTTTTGTGTGCGTAACCTCGAGAGCGCTCAGTGTCGATCGGGACACGGTCCGGATCAGTAGTGGTTTTTAGTTCGCGCCAAATTGTTTCACGGAGTAAGGTCAGCATGGCAACAAAACGAAGAAGAGTTGTACATAGTGAGGTAATATTTATTTATACGTTTTCAATTAAAATGTTATACAAAGATACTTAATATAGCAATAGAAGTATTTATAAAATGAATGTTTTTTTGTGTTATAAAATGTTTATATAACTTAATTATTTTGATTACATTTTGTTTTAGGGTCGAAACATGATAGCTAGTGTTTATCATTTCTTCTTAAATTGGAATTGTACGATACAATAAAGAAGTACAAAGCCCAACACGTAATCTACAAGATTGACGATTTTATAAAAAGCAAGGGTTTTGATGTCTTACGCCTTTCCCCTTATCACCCAGAATTAAATGCGATTGAAAATATTTGGGGGATCGTTAAAAATTATGTCGCATCTAAAAATATCGAGCAAAACATGACGAATACGGAAAGACTGATCAATGAAAGTTTGGGCCAAGTTAGCAGTGAAACGTGGCAAAAAACTTGTGCTCATGTTGAAAAAATTGAAAAAGACTACTTGAAATATTTTGATCTCGATTTTGAATTTATAATCAATGTACAAGATGATTCTGACGACAGCAAAACGGAATCGGAAATCGAAAATTTATCTGATAGTGATTGAAAATACTGAATAGTCCTACTTGTTTCGTTTCCATTCTGTAACACCAATGCTTAATTAAATGCCTACATATTCTTAATATTTTTGTATTTATTGCAACCTAATCTAATTTATTTACAAAATGTATATACTTTTAAAACCAAAATTTTATTTAGATTATTAAATCTCGACTTGAATATATATCAGATTTTTTTGCTAACGTTACCTACTTTTACACACACAAGCGCGCTTGTCGGGATACGTCACTACTACAATCAAAGCCGAACGGACTCCCTGAAATAGAATATCTGTATAAAATGTAAAAGCCGTTGATTAACCATATAAGCTCGAATAAAATCCAAAAGCAAAAGCAGATTTCCTAGAAAAACACAAAGCTTAAAAAGAAAAATATTCCCAAAATCCGCCAGCAGGAAATGCAGCTGTTGGAAAACAAAGCAAAACAGTTTCCCAGCGATTTCACTTCCAAATCCCGGCAGAAACATTCGAAAATTCGAAATAAACCAAACATTTAGGCAAGCAAAATTCATTGATTATTTCTATCTATTGAAAGAAATTCCATCGGAGTTTGCAATTCATACCGAGCGCGTCGAGTGCATTAGCTCCCGCAACCCAACGCGGGCATGTAATCGTATTTGCATTATAAATTTGTACGTACACCTAATGGCCTCCTGCAAGCCTGCAACTGAGAGTAAACAAGCCGCGAGCTATGAAAACACTTGCGGTATTGGAAGTGATAGAACTTTACCGTGCGACAGACGCCTGCATCGTTTGAATAGCACCTAGGCACCTAGTGCCATTCGGACTTGAGTTGGCCGTTTGAGTTTAAATGAAAAGTGACGTAATTAAAGAACGGTTTCCTAATTGCTAAAATAGAAACTGATTTATCTAAAACTGAGCTGGCTTCCGGATCTGTGTAAGTTATGTGCTGATAATAATTACAATCTCCGTTCGTGATTATAAAGGGTGAGTTTATAGTTTTAGAACATATGTTGTTTTATGGACATTGATTTTGAAAATATGGGTAATACATAATAGGTGTTATGTACATAATCAGCCTATAATGTCCCCACTGCTGGGACACAGGCTTCCTCTCTGTGAGAGGGAGTGGTAATCCACCACGCGGGCCCAGTGCAGGTTGGTAGATGTCACATGTCTTCGAAATTTTGGTTCTAGGACATGCCGGTTTCCTCCACAGTTTTGAGAGCAGTGGTGATGAAATTATTTACACAAAGAAAAGTGCCTGTCTGGGTTCTAACCCACGACATACAACTCGTAAGTCGCGGCTGGTACCACTGGCCCACCACTGCTGCACCGGTGTTATGTATGATACGGTAAAGCTCAGCCATATTTCACCATGCGGCATGCAAACATTTATATTACCGTTCACTTAAGTTTAACCAAAAGCCAGAGAAATTCAGCATTTTTTTTCTCTAAAATTAACACAGTCACGCTGTAGTACGTTATAAGGCTCGCACAGACTGGCGCGATTCGACGGCGCGACGTGACACCGGAAGAACAATTTCTATGAAAACTGCATGGAAATTGTTCTACCATTGGCGCGTCACGCCGTCACGTCGCGCCAGAAAGCACGAGCAATTATCCTTTAAAAAGTACGTAGTCTACTCTTAAACAGATTTATTTTCAAACACGTGGTAATTTATTGTAAACAGTTAATTGGTATTGGTAATAATTGGTAGTTTCTAGGATAGATTAGTTATTACATAATAGTAATTATTACATCACACCATCATTAAGCATCACCTTTGTACGTATTTTTCTGTTCGTTTTTGATTATATAATTATGTGTATACATATATGGTTAAATAAATAAATGAGCTTTTATTACATTTATCACAGGTCTTAATACTCAACATCACTCGGTCGAGTGTCAAGCTAGAAAAAGCTTGACACTCGACCAAAAATATGTTTGGCATGGAATTTGTTTTACAGCTTTTCAAAATATAAAATTATTTACCTACATAATAAAGACGATTAATGACCCAAAGGAAAACTTAACAAATAATAGTACTCCTAAAGACCTCTTTGCCCAAATAACGTAGATTAATGAGTAGGAATGACTAGCAACTATTAAAATAGACGATAGCTGTGCTATCAATCATTAATGAAATCTTGAGACTAACAATTGGATAAAAAATCGCTAACTCTCTTAGAAAAAGAAAGAAAGGATAACGTTTTTTGAATACAGTTCGTGAACACAAAATACAAATAACAAATTAAAAAAGTGAAAATAATGCCTATGTTTACCTATTGTTGGTTTTACTATTCCGAAATTCGGAACATGTTTTTTTTACGGTCAAACTTTTTTATTAGGTTTTGTTATGTATAGTTATTCAGGTAGAAACGTAATAAAATGTTTTTTATTTAAATTCGATTTGAAGAGTTTATACCCAATTTAAAATAGTCAATTTATCATTTTCACACATTTTTTTTTTGTTTTGAAATTATTAAAAGAACTTCTCCCGCTCTGGGCGGAGCGGTAGGGTGTGTCAAGGTATTCCTTCCGTTGCCTGTGTTTCCAGGGGCCTCGGTAACCCTTTCGAACTTCCACGCAACCCCGGCAGGCATCTGCCCAAGTGGACCCCTAGACTTGTGCTAATATCTTTTTGAGGCGCGCGTGGAACACAACGCGTCGTCTACCCGGGCCTGGTCCTTATTGGACGGCGAGCTACCCAATGCTCACCGTCCGCAAGCCCGCGCCTACGGTGGCCGGAAATCCGCCCGAGATTCCTGACGCCCAGGGCGTCTCCTGCGGCGGCTAGGGGCGAGAGGGCGCAAAATTTGCCTTTCCTCCAACCGTCCCTTCTACTCCTTCGTGAGCATTACTGCTTCGCAGAAGGAGGTGACGGCTGCCCATGACTTCTCGTTCCGTACGCTCGCTTTTTCACACCTTAGGGTTGATTTTTGAGAAAGTATATCTAAATTGGCCTTAAGTTCATCAAATTTATACGACATCATTTAATTATTATCGGGTCCATGGTCATAGTCTGTCCGGAATTGCTTTATTATCAGGAGGAGATTATTAGGAAGAGGTACAACAGCTAACTATCTTGATTTGATGATGAATCAAAATAATTATGTTTTACTGTCTCACTATGAAGAGCAACATACCAACATTAGTTAACTTATTCATATACAATTAATGTATGGTGTGAGCTATGGACCATAATCTGGGATATGACATCAATAATATAGGAATAAGACTGTATATTACTACTACAATATTTAAATCAATCAAATGCAATATTTTGAAAATAACAATGTAATTTTGTCTATGCTCTGTCGATGTTCCAACGATAATTATTCTGATGACGATGATCATGAACACTGAACACTAAACGGTAGCGATGTGTCGCCCCGCAATTTGCATCTGGACGGTACTTGCGGGGATCCACATCAATGCGGTGAAGCAGACGACTGCCTTAGACATCACGACCTATTCGGGCTCTTGTTACCTGGGTGCCAGCCGGGTTTTTGAACCCAATGGCTTAGCACGCGATGATCGGAAGAGGTTAGACGAAATTACCATAATGCTTTGGAAGTTAGGTAGGCCTTTGGTGTAGGATGCAACCTGTGTCGATACCCTCGCGCCATCCCTATCTTCGTAGCACGGAAGTGAACGGGCTGTGCTAGGGCGGCTGCTGCAGGAGCAGAAAACCTCAAACGGCGCAAATTAAGACTTATCAAAAAAAAAGTACAAAAATTTCATAAACAATAAATTGACTTTGATGAAGAGTCTGCTACTTCCAGGATGACGTTTAGTCACAGACTAACAAGAAAGGAACTACAGTCGTTAAATAATCTCATTTATGCATATGCATGCTGGGTGAAAGACTACCACTTTTCTGCACTTACTTGCCAAAAGAAACGGCTTCCTTAAGACTAAAACAGAAACCATAATACACTAAACACAAAAACACCATCTACCCAGAAACTGCACAAGAAACCAGCTCCATAGCAAAGGGCCATGAGATCTCACACGAATATAATATCAAGCTATTTATAGATAGCTCTCTGGTAGTTAAGCCATGCCATTCGCATCGTCGAGATTGTTGGCACAGGGCGGGTTGCGGTCAGCCCCAAGCCCGCAGCCATTTTACAAGTGGTTGTTACGGTGTTATACTCAGAATACTGTATTATACACATCGTATAATTAATAATCCTTGAGATACACCGTTATTATGGACGGTTACAGCTTAGAAATTCGGGTTCAGTGAGTACGAGAGAAGTAATTGTACTGTCTATGACTGTTGAAGATTGATACGTTCTAGTATTTTTGTTAATCGTGGTAAAATCAGGTAAATGTATTGTTTATTAAATTGACTGTCAACTTCTATTCAATTTTTTTCTATGGCAATGGTGCCGTCGACCGTTCTGCCATGTTGAGAGAAAACGTGCGAAGAAAAAGAAAAAACACACCTGCCTTGTCAAAAAGTGAATTACAAAAATTTAAATAAAAATTAAAACAAACTAAATATGCCCAAAAGTAGAAAACTAATAACCAATATCTTCAGCGAAGACGGGGGATCTGTAAAGAACTGTTCCAAGGAACCGTCCCCCGACTGCAATGAAAATATTGGTTTTCAGTTTTCCACTTTGGGGTATATTTAGCTTGTTTTTAATTTTTTAGTTCAATTTTTGTAATTCACTTTTTGAAAAGGCAGGCATGTTTTTTGATGTATTCCTTTTAGTGATAAAACGATATTTTTTCAAACGCACAACCGCCACGAAATATAACTTTATTTTTTTAGGAAATCGATATCGCGCAAATAATAACGCGAAACTATTTTTACTTTGGTTTTTTAATTGTGATTAAGATCTCTGAGGCCATCGCCTCAGAACTACATCTAGTTCTTGCCTGTTATATATTTTATTTTATTTTAAGAAACGTTTATTTTCATGAATCATGGTCCCCCCATTCTATTTTTTCTTAAGTTTCACCAGCCTTTGTTACCCCCGATAACGCAACGCTTCTAACGATACCACACATTGATATCGGTTAAGCCGTTTAGAGGTTATGGTGGAATAAAGAAACTCACAAACATACATGAACCCTGAAAACATAACACTCCTTTTTTTGGACAATCGTGTAAAAAAAACCCCAATTCCAATAATAAGTTGATTACTTGATTAAATGTGAAACTAGTTGACGAGTATTAGCACACTGAACAAACAGATGAAAAATATTGTTAGTTATATTAATAAATATGTACTTATATGATCACAAACCACTCAAAAATCATCTCATAATTTGATGTCATTGACGCGGATACAAAACATCAAAGAGCTTTGGGGAAGAATATGTTAAGTAGGGATGGAAAGTTAGTTGGGACAGAGATCTTTAATTCAGGGAGATGACTATACAATTAATGGGCTGGGTTATTATTGGAGTAGTTAAAAATATGTGCTCCAAAGTGCCTTCATCCAACCCACTTTCGCAGACCGAAACTATGAGCTTAAATTGACCGTATATTCAAATTACAATTGAAATTCTTTGACAGCTTATGAAACGGTTATAACACGGCAAAATGACATAGTGTGTAAATAATAAACAATTAATTTCCAATTTAATAAAGAATACTTGGACGCCTAAGTGTCATTTTGTTTTTTTATTCATTTGTATATATAGTTACCTAGTGTAAATAGTTAGTAGCACCAATATTGTATATTTGTCTTTTAAATTTATGAAAATAAAAAAAATAAAAAAATAATAATAAGGGGCTCACCCCACTTTCCATGGCTAAAGAGAACTGGTGCAAACCTGTAATACTTACCACGGATGACCGCAAGGAGATATGGCAAAACAAGGAGCTACACGGGCGCTTCTATCGGGCTCTTCATGAGACCGATGTAGATTTTTTAGCGTCCGTATCCTGGCTACGTTATGGGGACCTTTTCGGGGAAACTGAAGGTTTTGTCTGTGCAATTATGGACGAAGTTATCTTGACGAATAACTACCGGAGACATATTATGAAGGACGGGACGGTTGACGTGTGTCTGGCATGCCACCGTCCAGGTGAGTCTATCAGACATATTATCTCTGGTTGTTCTCGTCTGGCTAACGGTGAGTACTTGCACAGACATAACCAAGTGGCTAGGATTATTCACCAGCAACTTGCTTTGAAATATAAACTTGTGAACTCTGAGGTACCGTATTACAAGTATGCGCCCGACCCAGTTCTCTAAAATGACCATGTCACGTTGTACTGGGGTCGGTCTATCATTACTGACGGGACTATTGTCGCCAATAAGCCTGATATAGTGGGGATAGATCGATTAGCGCGCCGCGCAATGATAGTCGATGTTACCATTCCACATGACGAAAACCTCGTGAAAGCTGAGAAAGAGAAGCAAATAAAATATCTCGACTTAGCACACGAGGTTGTTGACATGTGGAATGTTAACTCGGCTGTCATTGTCCTGATTGTCGTTACGGCCAATGGCCTGATGGCTGAAAGCCTCAACCATCATCTCTCGAGGCTCTCGTTAGGCGGCTGGATCAAGGGCCTGATTCAGAAGGCAGTACTCCTTGATACGGCCCGCATTGTGAGGAGATTCCTGTCTCTGGAGTCCTAACCACCGGTAGCTTGGAGCCTGCTCCCGACACCGGCGGACCACTATTTTTTATATTTTTAAATGTTTTTTTATACCTTTTTTCAAGAAAAATATTTCTTGAAATAATATATTTTATATGTAAAAAAATAAATAAACGAAATAGTAATAATTTCCCTGACTGTACATTGCGAATGTTGTTTTTCGCCACATCTATAGGTAATCTCTAAAGTCTATCTATACTAAAATATTATAAAGAGGTAAAAATTTGTTTGTTAGTTTGTATGTAGAAGGTAATCTCTGGAACAACCAGTCGGATTTGAAAAATTATATTTGCATTTGATAGCCTAATTCTTGAGGACGGTTATAGGTTATTTCACATCGGGCAACGGCCCTTAGGAGCCGAGCAAAAAGAAAAAAGTCAGAAAGAGCGCTATGAGAAAACGAAGTAACGACGCGGGCGGGCGATGCAATGCGACGCAGTGGGTCGGGGGAACAAGAAATATCACGCGGACGAAGTCGGTGGCAGAAGCTAGTTCGAAATAACAGAAGGATCATAATAAGCACTTCTACAAAAAATAATAGAACATTTGTTGAAGTGACGTGTCTAACAAAAGAGTAAATACGTTACCAAATTGTATTTTAAAATGGTCGTACAAGCATATAAAGCTGAGCTATTTATTTTAAGAGAACAGTTTCTTGCACCCAAACAACATTACTGTTATCCATACATTTCACGCGAAATATATCATCTCTAAAGAAAATTCTCTTTCATAACAAACACATTAGGTACAAACCTTGTTAAGGGTGCAAAAAGGTAAGAAACTGGTGAAGTGTGTTTGAGAAGTACTTGAAAGGATCCGTATATTACCAAATAGTACTTTTTGAACATTCATTACATACATTTAATCATTATGATTTCATTCATCAGTCTTAGACGAATTCTTATGTGGATTAAGGCTCGTGCAGACTAGCGCTACACGCCGCGACACAGGTAGAACAATCTCTATGAAAACTTCACGGAAATTGTTCTACCAGTGTCGCGTCATGCCGTCGCGTCGTACCAGTCTGCACGAGCCTTTAATGAAAACGATTCCAATATTTCGTGTTTTTAGGGTCCCGTACCATAAGGGTGCAGACGGGACCCTATTACTAAGGCTCCGCAGACCGTCCGCCCGTCCGTCCGTCTGTCACAGCGCTGTATCTTTTGAACCAGAATTGGTAGAAACTCGTATTTTTTTACAAGGTGTGTACTACAATGGCCCGCATAACGAAAAAAAAATGTAGTGTTAAATATTGTACGGTGGTACGGGACCCTTCGTGTGAGTGTGCGCCTTCAACTCGCACTTGGCTACTTTTTTTGTTTTTCAGTTTATTCGCCCGGGCCACAAAGAACCATTAGACAAAGGTTAATTACCTTCCCCACCCAATACATATTTTGTTATTCCATCATGCCATTTTTACATATTGCGCCATCCATGTTATATAAATTATGTAACCAAACCAGTAGGTATGTCAAAACCTCAAAAAAATAGTTTTCTGACAGCTGTGCGCACAGATTACTATAGGCCGGCGGCGCGTACGTCATTGCCGACGGAACTTAATGTTGCCATTTTAGATATTATATTTATCCTACATAAACATCTAGAAATAAGTAGTCTGTATTTATTTTATTATATATTTCTAATTTATCACTGTATGCTGTACCGGTCGACGCTGACGTCATCACGAAAACGCCGGTTGTCGCTGAAAACCAGCGTCGGGTCTCTGTCTCGCATAGAGACGCAGCATTATGCTGAGCGATGGCCATTTTGTGTTGATTTGACGTATATTTTCCCCTAACCTGTTCTTTTGGTATTTGTGTTCCTTTGCGTCATATTTACAACAATTAAACGTATTTTCTTTCTTTTCCTAGAACTGTATCTGCACAAACATAGTCATATATTGAGGGTTTCAATTCTACCATTCCATAACCCTAAAAACACTGTCTATTCTGTCTGACTTACATTGGAGTGTTTGCACCGGGTGAAAGAAGCAAGGTCATTAATGCACCCTCCGATGTACCCTCACAGTCAGATAAGTAAGTAAAACAACTTTATTTGATGTTCGCGTCAGCGGACGGCATCATGACACTAGGGGACCACCAGACGTGATAAATCTTGGGTGCTAGTGCACTCGCTACTGAATTATGCGACCTCACATTTGCGTGCCAGTAGGAATTTAGAATCGTATGTTTTTTCTTAGGGGAGGTTTCATGGGTTTTGAGTTTTGACTTATCGTTGTTGGTTTATGAGTGAGATTTAGTTAATTTTATGTTTGTTTTTTTGTAATTGTGTTAAAGTGATTTGATGTTAAATTGGGTGAATCGTATTAGATGCAGATTTGGGGGAAGCCTCTTCTTCGTGTGGTTAAAAACTCTGGTTAGTCACTATTAACCTGGTGTCAGAGTTTTTCTGCCGCCCGCAAATATCTCTCAGGCATGCCGCTTTCCTCACGATGTTTTCTTTTACCCTTTTTTTAGGCAAGTGATAATTATACAATACGCACTCTGAAAAGTCAGACGTACATGCCTTGGGTCCGAACTCGAAACCTAGGTATGACTTGGCAGTCCGACGACGGTCACACCACACTGCCAGCACCACTGCTGGTCAGCACCGCTGTGCTGTTCTGTTGCTGCGGCGGAAGCCAAAGTTTTATATATTTTTTACATTCAATACCAAAAAACTTTAATTCGCAAAAACTGAGAGGGAGTGTAATACTCTGTTGGTTTAATACAAAAGATTTATTGACCAAACTAAAAACTTATTTCGTAAAAGTGTTTGCGAAACCCGAATCCAATTAAACATATCAGTTTTTAACATTTAGAACCGAATAGAACACAAAAAAAATGGAACTGATAAAATTTGTTTGAAAACATGCAGTAATACTTCACAAATTACTGTTCCACCTACATTTACAAACATATGTAAATAGGTAGGTGGCGTAGACGTACGTATTGTATTCAAGCACAACAAAAATTGTCTTTTAACGATTTGATCAAATCTACACATATTTTTTGCATCTGACTGTACCTTTTACACAGGTATAATTTTCAAACGTGCACGATTCCCGTGCTTAGCAAAAGTACCGACATATAACGACCTCGTGCTCCTAGCAAATGGATCGCTCGCTCGATAGCCTATTGCCATCCAAACTGAACCGACTCTGCATAGAGACAATAGTTCTTAAAGCGGCACTCACTTAAAACGTCCCATTTAGCCCCACAAAGGAACTTTTACGATTGCACTTTCTACAATATGAGTTTGTGAGTTGTCATTAAGTAAATTCTTTGTTGGATATTGTCATGAAAATGGGATAAGAGGAATTTCTTACAAAAGTATGTAAGTTGTGGAAATTGATGATTTAGTTTTAAAATGAGGCATTTATTGTTATAATAGTCGTATATTTTTTGTAATAATGACTCACTAATAGTCTGTCATAATATCTGCTTAAAATTCAAGTTACTGGGCTGAGCTGGCTGGCAAAAACTATCTGTTGGGTTTGTTTAGAAATATCTTTATCTAAAATCAAACAGTTAGCGCCTAAGCGCTTTGTTGCTTTTCACTACGTACGCAGTGTTTCCTACTGGCCAAAAGCAATCTCACTGATACAGAACGCATCACCAAATTTAAAAATTGTACCAATACCAGCGAGATTATCTTAAAATGGTGGGCCTGCCCTATCTAAAGCTCATCCCAAAAATGTCAAACAAAAAACGTTTTGAATATACGATTGGAATAGGCACATGAATTACATAATTTACACGAGCAATGTCAGTGTAGCGTCCCAATCACTTTTCAACGGGGCTACGCCTGCGGCCGCCAGATGGCGCTCCGAAATCCGCGGTAATCCCGAATTTATTATCTGTTTGCAACCATTTGCCGTTGCGATGCAATCCGACGAATGCCACGGACGAAATGAATGTGAGCGAATTCGCACCGATACCGTATTGAAAAGCGGTTAAAATCTGCCCATAGAATGTAGTGCAAGTTGCGAAAATATTTGGAATAGCACTAAATTGCGACCCGAACGAACGTAAATACATGCGAAATTGTTCATGTGTGTAGTGGAAAAATTCGATGAAAATTTTTGTCTTTGACAATTGCTAATATCAGAATTTAAAAAATAAAACAGAATTGCCAGTGAAAAATAAATATCGGATTTTTTTTTTAAATATTTACGTGAAAAGTCCATTGTGTGAAATCCATTCGATTACATTGGTATAGAAAAATCTGAATAAAACTTTATGAACAAAACTTTTCGTTAAAACGCTTTGTTAAATCTGCTGTTCTCGAAAACATTTTGCTTAATAATTGTTGACATTTACAACGCTTTGAATTTTCATCCACATATTCCACACGTTTCGAGTTCACTTTACATAATTAAGAAAATTACTAGCAATTTCTAACTCAAAGTACCTACTATTATTCTCAACGACTACACTCTTCGACACTTACGAAAAATAAAGATCCCAACCTAACGCTAGGGAAACACATTAAGAAAACTAGAGCATCCCAAGATATCAGCAGAAACAAGATCCAAAATCCGGTAACACGCCTCAAAATGTGGATTAAGGTTACTAAGTAACAATAAAGCTGAACACACTTGTAACATCACGTTTATCAGTTTCCACCGTACAATAAGTGTGGCAAGTGGGATTTTAACCTGCATTGGGCCTGACACAGATGTGCCTGAAAATCCGCGGTAAGCCGGGACTTAGTTCACGCTGTTCATGTAATCAGGCCGGTTGAATTATCGTCCGTTTTAAATACAATTGTTTCGTGTTGTGATTTTGTACTGGGAGACAATGAACAATCGCAGATCGATTTGTAGGATGTATACTATAGAATATCTACAGTGCCCTTTAAAATGCAGTTTATGAAACAGCTGTTAGTTTTTGTTATACGAAATCGTTTCTGTCTAGACAGTTTGTTTTATTCAAATACATTAAATCCATTTTTATGAAAAACATATTCTGAATAATAATTATTTTTTGGTACTGAGTATTATAATTTCGAGCTACATCAAATAGGATCATATTCTAATGATACATTAATTTCAATACAAGGCCATAAATTTGAAGTTCAAACTAGCCAGAGATACAATATTACATCACGATGTATTCACAGATCTGTGTGGCAATAATGACGTCAATATTGAAGCAGGTTCAGGAATATTCTGCCATAAATCTCAACCTACACTACGCTGAGAATGATTTATACACTTAGTTTTGAAATGTCTTGTAACGAGAAAGCCTTGCCCTAGAATATAGATGGAGGCTGTCCTCCTAAATTTTGCAACTCCAAAATTGATATATCATGCATGAGGTCGCAGCATTATGCTGAGCGATGGCCGCTTTGCGTGACGCTTATTTTCTCCCAACTTGTTCTTTCGCGTTTGTGTTCTTTCTTTGCGTTACGTTTACCGCAAATAAAAGTGTTTTCTTTCTATTTTTTTCTTTTTGTAGGTTTCTAAGCTATGCTCAACTAGTAGTAAACTAGTAGCGAAGCAAAGGCAGGTTTACTTCCCACGGGCGCAATCTACTATTGTAGCGACATGTCAAAACATCACGTTTTCTGTGCTAATTCTAAGTTAAACATTAATGTATTTATTATAGGCACAAATAAACCTTCCGGAATAAATTCTCTAAATGTCGGTGGAAACCGCATCAAAATCCGTTGCGAAGTTTCGAAGAACAATGCGGTCACACAGGCAGGCACGAAACAGTGACTTAGTTTTATATTATTTATAGAGGTAGATGTCGAAGACGCAAGATACTGATGCAGCGCTACATAGAATCAACTGTTGGAAACTGTCAGGATGATTGACTGGCATAGCAACTCCCCAGCCAACGGCTTAAGCTAGTGGCTTGAAAAACAGGGATACTGGTTTTTATGTATTTCAAACTCAAACTCAAAAGCATTTATTTGAAATAAACCAAATACAGGCACTTTTGAATAGGGTCTTACACCCATTTTTTGAAAAGTGTCTTAATTAAATACTATAGTGTTAATATGTCCCAAAAAAATCACAAAATTTTTATTCAATCGAAAAATGCATTTAAATTTTACATTTTAAAATTTCGCGCGTAGTTTGACGAAAACGCTGGACGCAGTGGACGCCATGTTGCTCTGTGGTCATGACGTCACTTGGCTATGTAAACAAATGCGCTGATCTAATAACTAACTATCAGTTGACAGTTGACACGTTTTAGTTTACATAGCCGTATGACATAATAACATGGCGGCTACTATTTCATGGTGTTTTTTAATAGATTAGAAAAACTGAAACCTTGAATTGAATTTAAAAAATTATTTTGTTATTTTATGACATTTTCCGACTCCTTTTTGCCTAAACTATCTCAATAATATACGGGTATTTATAGATTTTTTCTCGTTAAAAAATCTATAATATATATGTCAAAGAGTCGGTCAGTCAGAAAGGTGAAACTAGTTGCCCATTCCAACGCGTAGTAGGTTCCTATAGAGAAAAACTCCACAGACACTCTTTTAAATTAAAATATTGGATACAACATTCTTGTTGAAATTATACATGTAAGAACAATGTAGAAAATCGTGCACGTTAAAAGTGTCCATAATAAGAAGAAAAAAACAAAAAACAATTGTTTTTTTTTTAAAGCCGAAGCAACTAAGAAATGACCAGTCCCCACTGACGGCGGCACCCATTCAAGAACATGACCCATGGATCAGCACCATTCAGCTCAACCATTTTGAAAGGAACTTAATGATCCAACACACACGCCACCACCAGCGAGACATCTGTAGCTGAGGATGACACACTTTTAGCCACCAGGGCGCATTCAAGTACTCACACATGTGCCATGCAATTATACAATACTAAAAGATTGAATTTATACAATGCAAAGATAGTTTTTATGATCTTCAGCAGCTCCACCAAATATTGACGAATGCTAATCAATTAGTTTATGCGCCCTTGTGGAGCAGGACCACCGTTGAGCCAAGCAATTTTGTCAGCGATGTTATCCCCCAACTTATATATGCTTGGCTGCATAGTATGCATTTAATACACGATTTAAATTTCGTTTTATTCAAGTATGTGGGAATGTATTTAATTATATGAAAAATCTATTCGGTTACTGTCCAACTATTGCTTTCGAACAAAGTAAGTTGGTAAAAGAACATTTACAGACACGTTTAAAATTCATTATCACGCAACTTGCAAAATTTCCCTCTTTTCATTCCCAACATTCCTTACAACCAAAGGTAAAAGTTTCCAGCAAGAATTTTTTTTATTAAATCCCACACATTTTTAAAACTACCAGCAGTCATTTCAATTTTTAAACTCCAATATTTGTGTGCTTCAGTTTTTACCTTTATTAAAATCCCGACAGTGTCTATACGGTGCATCTGCGATCCCACTCCCTTATTCCCGATATTGGCTGGAGATGCAGTAATCCAACACCTGAGACTGTCCTGGGATTAAAACGAAGCAGCATGGCGGAGGTATGAACTCCAGGCCACAAATATGTAGATACAGGTTCCTATAAGACGTCAATTGCATACTAAATTTTGTGGTGGATTATACCTTGCCGCATGAATTATTATGTCCTACCGTAGTCTTGTAGCCTTACATGTCCTTTTTCCAATCTTCCAATAGGGTATATTTTTCAATTCGCTACTTCATTTTGGAATAAAAACAAGTGGATCTTTTAAATAAAAGGATTTCTGCTCCAAAACTAAAGGTGGTGCTGAAACTTTAAATGTTAAAAAAAACCGACCAAGTGCGTGTCGGGCCACGCACAATGAAGGGTTCCGTAGTTGAGATAAATTTATCCCAAAAAAATAATTTAACACTGTAGTTGAAAACCATGTTCTATCATGCGTCGATATACGTCCCAGTCAATTTTCCAACTAAAAATGTAAGTTGGTCGACTATTACTTGCTAACTTGTAAAGCCTAATTAGCTGTGATAGTTTTTCATTTTATTTCGTTATAAAAGAAACTACTGCCATAAATTGAGGGCATTTGAATCTAACAAAAATAGCACTTTAAAGCTTAATATTTCGGAAACGCATCATTACATCGAAAAATTGTTTTCACAGACCCTCAATATTTTTGAACGGCCTATCCAACGGTACCCCACACTATGATATAGACGAGAAAAAAGAATATCATCCCCGCTTTACTAGCAGGGGAGGAACCAATTTTTTCAAGATTTTATTTAGCACTTTGTCGGCGTGATTAATAAATGTATACTCATGCCAAATTACAACTTTCTAGTACTAAGAGTCTCTTAGCTAAGCCGGAGACAGACGAACATGGCGAAATTATAAAGGTTCCTTATGACTACGGAACCCTAAAAATGGTTAACTACGTTTAGATTTTTTTATACTATAATTAGATTATAAAAAATTTGATTATACTATAAATATTAACAGTTAACGGTCTTTTATTCATAATATCAGAAGAAAACCTAAGTAAATTTTTATTGTTATGTTTTCACTAAGAACCCAGATGTTAATTTCCCCAGCCTTGTCATTGTGACAAATTCAATGTTACTCAGATAATAACAATAGGCATTCAAATTCTAAACCATTTCATTCTGCGGTCATTCTGAGTTTTATCCTCGTAATATTTTTCCTTAAAAATGTTCATTTGACTGTGAAATAGTGAATAAATTTATAACAAAGATGTTAAAAGAACCTTCTAAAGAAAACATGGACTTTCTTTGACCTTTTCCAAAACATCTAAATTATTTCTCAAAAAAGAAAAGATGAAAAGAGAAAAATTGAATTACTATACAAATTTGAAATCTCTGTGATGTTTGTTTGTGGCAATGGAAAAAAGTGGATGCATTAGATGTTCCACCCCTAAAAAGGTGTCTAACACACAAAGGTGAAATTCTTGGACCCTCCACTTGCACTAGTCATGAATATTTTAGTGACGTGCTTACGATACGTAAAGTGGGGAATATGCTCTCAGATAATATAGCAGAGTTTTTTCAAATAACGTAATGCACGTATACTTTTCCTGGAAATGAGGTTATGGGATTCCTACAGAACAAAATCAAAAAAACCTCTGAGTTTGAAAAGAAAACTGTGAATAATTTAAAAGAAATATTGTGAACTGCAGGCTCTTCTCTCAATTGAACAATAAATTTATCTATCGAAACGATATTGAACCGTGAGTTCTTGTATTTATAACTTTTGTTTTTACAGGATTATTTTCAATATTTTTTTTTAAATATTATAAATCAATAATGACTACTTTGAGGGTCATCATATGTAGAGCGACGCTGTGATGTTGCACGATGAACCTTGTTTTAGTACTTTTTGAATGGTGCTAGATACCATAACTAATTGTACAAGAGGAAATCTTAATACAGAGACATATCTGCACAAAGATCTTTGTCTCTGTTTCTTGAGCGTGTTCCTAATAAGTAGGTTAACTATATTGGATTTACATTCACATGCAAATACTGTTAGCAGTGTGGGTATACATACACGTTCAGCAGATTTGTATAAGGAAGCTGTTCAAATATAGATAGGTAAGATCGTATATACTTGTGTCTGAACAGACAAACATATTGGAGTTGTCTAGGGTATTGCCGAAATTCTAGTTTCTGTTATTCTTGGTAGGAATAACGGAAAATATCCGCATATAAAATTTTAGGTTTAAAGGAAATAGACAACGAGTTTATAAAATAAAAGTAGAAATTTGAAAATCCATTGAGAAGTAGAGTGTCCGGCAACTTCTATTACTTTATGAGATTGTGTTCCCGGCTTATCTTTTACCGTCAATTTATTTGAATTTCGCGACGATTTCTTCTATTCAAAAACTAATTCATTTCTAGATATTTCAATTGTATTTTATTGTGAATCTATGTGATAAATTACTTTCAATCTCATTTTCATTATATTGGACCGACAGTAAATGAAAGTACAGGCACCTTGGAATATTTATTTGAAACCATCAAATACCGAAATCCAAACATTGAAACAATTTTTTTTTAAAGTATCTAAGTAGTAGTGTTACTTGGCCGACCATTGGTGTTTTCAATCAGCCAAATAGCTACAATGACTACATATTTGGATATAATATCCAAATATCATTGTCATTGTAGCTATATAATAAGATGTGATTTAAATAAGATGTACCTAATTATGAACAATTTTTACTATGGGACCAAATCGCTAAAAAAAAGTCTGCTGTTCCCTAAATTTTCACGGTTTTGCAAACATAAATGTACGGAACAGCTGTTTTTTTTCGCTATTTCAGGTTTGGTCTCATAGTAATTTCTTCATAATGATGAATACAATAACCCCATAAGAGCTTTTCAGTTGATGCAATTACACCTTGTTTATTTCCCTTTACAAAGCAAAGGGAAAATTCTTACCACCATAAATTTAACAGCTCCAAAATCAAAAATTGCGTTAAAAGTAGTATTCTATTGTTTTACAAAGTCTATATGAAGACTTATCAATAATTGACTAAATATTAAAAAAGATAGAAAAAACATGAAATTTCATGAACAAACAATTTATTTGTCTACCAATCACCTATGACTATTTAGCATTGTTTTCCGATTGTTATATGTTATGACTGTTAAAGAATTATATGATTGAATTTTTGTTTTTATATTGGTATCGTCATTATCTAGACTATACGAAGTTTAATTTACTGTCGTAATGACAGGGACGTCAATAATAATACTAGTAGTTCTGCGAACAATAGACCTCGCGCGCACAAACTTTCTTGCAACAATGAATATACCGCTAAAGTTATTTAAAACGGGATACTTACCATGGTTTTTGTTTTTAAAAACATGGTAAATATCCCGTTTTAATATTTTCTTCTACCAACGCTTTTATGATTTAACGGCGACTGACATACTTTTTTCCTATCAAAAAACTTGACAACGTTCGATAAGTCAAATACAAATATAAAAACCACAACAAATATGCGTAAACATTTTTAGGCCAGCTAGAAAAATAACTAACAGGTTTTAATTGGCAGAGGTAACGCTTCAGCCTAGTTTTGAGATGAGAAGGTGGTCCCAGGTACTCCATCAAGGGGTGCGTGCAGAAAACCTCCTCGTGTGCCTGATTGCTGCTGGTTCCCTGCGAATACGTTCGGGGCAAAGAGCAGTCTTCGGGCCGGTGCATCCTGGGCACGGCCAATAGTCTCTCCATGTTTCGGAGAGGGTATTGACCGTAGCGAATTTCTGCGTGGCGGGGAGCTTCATGCTCGATCGTCGGTCGTCCACTCCCCTCTCTGCTTACAGAGGGCAGGTCGAGTGGGCGAAGAGTGGCGGTGCTTGCTGTGCACTTACCCTGCCAGCGAGCAAGCAGCGGGAGAATAATTCTTCTGCCTGCAACCGTCGAAATCGTAATCCGTAAAGAGACCATAGTCATGTTTTGTGGCTTGGAACGGGACGAGGATCATGGCTTGGTCGCCCGGATCGCGAGGAAGATAACCTCTATAAAAATTCCTCTAATATCAAGTTTTGGTGCGCGGCGAGGATATGAATGGCTGAGGAGTAGTGTCATCTGCATCTTCGCAGTTGTAGGTGGCGCATCAGTCGTTAGCGCACCCCCAGCCAGGGTACCAGTGGACCCTCTGGTTGGGTTATAAATTTACAATTACCTAGGGACAGGGGGTGAACCTAGGTGGACCGATTAAATCCCCCACACTCGTGGGAACAAAATGGAATGTTTTTAAAAAAAAAAAAACTAATAACTGGACGTCAAGGGGAGGAGAGCGATGCGGGGTCGGAGTCTGACCCTGCATCAGGCGGAGAGAGCTCGGGGAGCTCGCAGCGAAAAGGGGTGCTGGAGAGGAGCCGAGAGTACAGGCGAACCTCCAAGCGGCCCAACTCGGGGTCTACCTCCGACGATGGAGTCGGCCGGAGGAAGAAGATCCACTCCAGCCGGCGGGGTGGAGCCCGAGGTGGTGGAGGGGTGGACAGAGTGCCATCCACAAAGGAGGCGGGCAAGAAATGAAATGAAATGAAATGAAATGAAATGAAATGAAATGAAATGAAATGAAATGAAATGAAATGAAATTTTTTTATTCTGTAAATAGGATATGAGAATCACTTTTACACGTCATATTAAAAAATAAGCTAGATGGAGTCGACATTTCCTATCTGACTACCCCTGAGAAGAAATGGCGAAACAAACTCAAGGGTCAAAGTCTCTTTTAAAGTCCAGACATAATCTTGGTCAGATCATGTGAGGACCATGTAGATCTATGTCTGAAATGGTCTTTTGAGGAAAGAACCACACAAATTTGAGTGGACCTGTCCAGTCAGTGCAAGCATTTGTCAGTAATCGTGTAGCTCAACTCAAAACTTAAGGAGCTCAACGACTCGACGAACAATACCAAGGAAAGGACAATTGGTTTGGCCGCATAAAGAACTCAAGCCGGGCCAGGCTGGCCCGGTCGGGCTGACCAGCCCGGCCGGGCTGGCCGGACCGGCCCAGTTGGCCCAGCGACCCGAGAGGCTCGCCAAGGAGGGGCCACCCTCTGAGGTGTCTAGAGGTGGGGCGGAAGCCGCTGGCGGTTCCGGGTCGGAGCGTGCGGCCGGGTTTGCGGAGGTCGTGGCCGCTGCGATCAAGGCGGTATCCGTGAAGAGGCTCAGGTCCTCTAAGGATCAGGCCATAGCCGCGGCCACGGCCTCTATTGTGGCGGCAGCGCAGGCCCTTCACGTCAGGCCTCCTTCGGACGGTATGTCTGAAATGCGGGCGAAGGTCGCCCGCCTGACAGCCGCCATGGAGCTTCTCCGAAAGGAGAACGAGAAGCTCCGAGCGGACCTGGCTGGGCTCCGAGGAGCCGGCCCGTGAATGGAGCCGCAATGGGGGCAGCAGCAGGGACAGGGACGGCCCGTGCCTGTGGAGGACCAGGTTCTAACCCTGGTGAGGCAGGAAATGGCTTCCTTGCGGAGTCGTTTCTCCGCCCTGGAGGCCATCGTCCTGCGCCCCCCGTTGGCGGCGAGCCAGCCAGCCTCGGGCAGGTCGAAGGCCGCCTCATATTCAGCCGCTGCAGGTGCCACGGCCAAACCGAGGTCGACGGGACAGACCAAGGGCGCGGCGAAAGCGCAGGTGGCGAAGGCTCCAGCCCCAGTGACGAGAGCTCCAGCCCAGGAGGCGAGGGCTCCAGTCCTGGCGGCGAGACGGCCGCCACCGCCTCCTAAGTCTCTTCCGGCCGATGCCGAATGGCAAGTGGCCGGGGAGAAGAAGAAGGCTGGTAACGCAGCAAGGGCGGCCAAAAAGAGGGAGAGGCGGCAGCGGCGCAAGAAACGCACCGCCGCGGCTAGGCTCCGTGCCCCGAATTCTGCAGCCGTAGTGATTACACTACAGCCGGATGCGGAAAAGAAGGGCGTGTCCTACAAGACCGTCCTTGAGAAGGTGGGTGAGGTGGTGCGCCTCGAGGAGCTCGGCGCTGCCGGGGGCCTTAAAATGAAAACGGCGACTGGAGCCCGAATGGTGCAGGTCCCCGGTGCGGCTAGTGGCCCGGCCGCTGACGCCCTGGCCGAAAGGCTTAGGGCGTCACTAAATGCGGATGAGGTCCGCGTGTCCAGGCCCATCAAGTGCGCTAGCATGCGCATCATGGGCCTGGACGACTCTGCGACTGAAGAGAAGGTGGTCGCCGCGGTGGTTAGGACCGGGGGTGCTCTGCCGAGCAGGTGAAGGCAGGCACCGTCCGTCCTGACTCCACGGGGCTGCAAACCGTAATGGTAAGCTGCCCCGTGTCGGCGGCCAGAAAAATTGCCGGGGAGGGCCAACGGCTCTTGGTGGGCTGGGTTTCCGCGCAGGTAAAACTGCTGGATCCCAGACCTCTGAGGTGCTTCCGCTGCCAGGTGGGCAACCACGTGCAGGCGAATTGCAC
The DNA here is from genome assembly GCA_905333075.3 of Atethmia centrago. Lineage (NCBI taxonomy): Eukaryota > Metazoa > Arthropoda > Insecta > Lepidoptera > Noctuidae > Atethmia > Atethmia centrago. The sequence continues at coordinate 25,420,937 of HG995367.1, forward strand.
CTCGGAGGTGGACCGCAGCGGACGGAGAGCTACTGCTGTGGTCTGCCCGGGCACAAGGCTGGCTCGTGCAATGCCACGCCGCACTGTGCCGTATGTGCGGCGGCTGGCAAGCCGGCCGAGCACCGGATGGGGGGAAGGGCCTGCGCCCCACCCGCCAAAGCCAAGGCCAGAGGCAAGCCCACCGCCACCGCCTTCACCACCGCAGCCGCCACCACTGCCACCGCTGCTGCCGCCTCCGCCACCGCTGTCGTCGCCGTCGCCACCGTAGCCGCTGCGGCAGGCCCCTCTCAGGGGGCTGTGAAGGAGGCTCAAGAGGGGGCTGACATGGAGTGCCAATAATGGCCCCATTACGCCTCCTCCAGGCGAACATCAACCACTGCGCCACCGCTCAGGATCTGTTGCTCCAGAGTATGGCGCAGTGGTCGAGTAACATCGCAGTGGTCGCTGAGCCGTACTTTGTCCCGCCCAGGGATGACTGGGTGGAGGACCTGAACGGCTCAGTGACCCTAATTTCGTTGGCCGCCGCCGGTACCCCGTCCCTCGAGGCCGTCAAGAGAGGACGGGGCTGCGTAGCAGCACGGTTCGGGGAGATTGTCGTGGTAGGGGTCTACTTCCCTCCGAACTGAACTCTTGCCGAGTTCCACAACTCCCTTGCGGATTTGAGAGACGTCGTCGTCGGGTTTGGTTCCCTCCCCGTGTTCGTCCTCGGTGCCAAGAATTTGGCTTGGGGTTCCCGGTTGATGGACACGCGGGGCAGGATGGTGGAGGACTGGGCTCTGGAGACAGGCCTGGTCGTCCTAAACCGGGGTTCTGTCCCCACGTGTGTGCGGATGCGGGATGAATCAGTGGTGGACATCTCGTTCGCCAGCCCCGCTCTGTCGCCGCGTGTAGTTGACTGGCGCGTCATGGAGGGGGTGGAGACCTATTCCGATCACCGGTATATCCGGTTTGACTCCGCCTAGACCTCGGATACGCCGGTCCGACGGGGCCCGAGTGGTCCGCGGTGGGCGCTGAAGCAGCTGGACCGGGAGCTCCTCCTGGAAGCCTCGATCGTGCAGGCCTGGGTGTCACCACCGGACAGGCCTGCCGACATCAACGACGAGGCGGAGTGGTTCCGTGAGGCCATGTCCGACATATTTGACGTGGCAATGCCCCGGGTCCAGCCTGGACGTGCCTCGCGCCAGGTGTACTGGTGGTCGCAGGAGCTGACGGCTCTGCGCACTGCGTGCGTGGCTGCGCGACGCCGGTACACCAGTCACCGCAGGCTCCGTATCAAACCTCCGGATACGGAAGCCATTCAGGCGGAGCTGTACGAGGGGTACAGAGTGGCGAAGACCGTCCTCCAAGAGGAGATCCTGTGAGCCAGGGGATTGGCCCGCGAGGAGTCGCTGGAGACTCTAGACAGGGACCCGTGGGGACGCCTGTACAAAGTGGTGCGGGATAAACTCCGCCCATGGGCTCCCCCGCTGACGCAGAGTCTCCGGCCCCAGCTTGTGGAGGACGTGGTGAGCGCTCTGTTCCCTTCGCGTAGGGAACACACCTCCCCGCCCATGGCACCGCCTACTGCGGTGCCCGATGCGGACCACACCGCCGCCGCCGACGACGACGACGATGCTCCGGAGGTGACCGAGGTAGAAATGAGAGCGGCGGTACGCAGGCTTAATGCCAAAAATACCACCCCAGGACCCGACGGCTTACCTGGGAAGGCCTGGGTCCTGGCCATAGAGGCTTTCGGGACTCGACTTAGGGGGCTCATGCCATGCATGGAGCATGCATGAGAAGGGGCCAGTTCCCGCTTCGTTGGAAGACGGGGAAACTGGTCCTCATAAAGAAGGCAGGGCGCCCTCCGGACTCTCCGTCCACTTATCGGCCCATCGTGCTGCTCGACGAGGTGGGCAAGCTCTTTGAAAGAGTCATTGCAGACCGCCTCGTAGGCCAGCTGGTGCGTGTGGAGCCGGATTTGGCGGAGAGCCAGTATGGTTTCCGCAGAGGGCGCTCTACGGTGGACGCTATCATGCGCATGCGAGCCCTGACGACGGGGAATGCTGTTGCCTAGGGTGGGGTCGTCTTGGCAGTGTCTCTAGACATCGCCAATGCCTTCAATACCCTGCCCTGGAGTTGCATCAGGGAGGCACTCCGGTACCACCGGATGCCGACCTACCTCTGTCGTGTGGTCGAGGCCTATTTGACGGACAGGGCTGTCATCTACCCCGGTCACCAGGGAGTGTGGAACCGGCAAGAGATGTCGTGCGGTGTCCCACAGGGATCGGTCCGGGGGCCGCATCTGTGGGACATCGGATACGACTGGGTGCTGCGCGCCGACCTCCCTAGCGGCGTCAGCGTAGTGCGCTACAATGATGACACGTTAGTCCTGGCGCAGGGGAGGTCGCACTAGGCGGCGGCCGAAGTAGCGGCACGCGGGGTTGCGACAATCGTCGAAAGGATCCGGCAATTGGGACTCGAGGTGGCCTTGCACAAGTCCGAGGCCATGTGTTTTCATGGTCCTCGGAATGCGACACCGTTGGGGTCCCAAATAACGGTAGGAGGGGTTTCCATCGGCGTCGAGTCGACGATGAAGTACCTGGGACTCGTCCTCGACAGCCGGTGGAACTTCGTGGAGCATTTCAGACGTTTGGCTCCCAAACTGGAGCGGGCGGGCGCTGCATTGAAGCGGCTCCTGCCCAATCTAGGGGGTCCAAACGCCTCCTGCCGGAGGCTCTACGCGAGGTCATGCAGTCCATGGCCCTCTACGGGGCTCCTGTATGGGCGCGCTCTCTGGTGCTGCGGCCAGCCCGCCGGTTGAGCGCGGCCCAAAGGGTCATGGCCATCCGGATGGTCCGGCGATACCACACGGTCTCCTGTGAGGCAGGCAAAAGTCCTCGCGCACGTATGGGAGTGGCGCGAGAAATCGCGGCACAGCGGACGGAGCTCCGGTGGGATCTCATGGCGTCATGGAAAGTACGGTTATCGCAACCCAGTTCTGGGCACGCCACGATTGCGGCGATAAGTCCCCTCTTTGAGGAGTGGCTAGAGAGGCGCCACGGCGTCCTCACCTTCCGCCTGACGCAGGTCCTCACCGGACACGGCAGTTTCGGGAGGTTCCTGTGTCGGATAAGGCGGGAGCAAACGTACGGGTGTCACCACTGTGTGGATCGCCCGGAGGACACAGTCGAGCATATGGTGGAGGTCTGCCCGGCTTGGACAGGGCGCGGCAGAGATCTCTCGCTTCCGACCCTGGTTCAGGCCATGGTACGGAGCGAGAGGGCATGGGCAGCCGTCACCTCCTTCTGCGAAGCAGTAATGCTCGCGAAGGAGGAGGCGGGACGGTTGAGGGAAAGGCAAGTTTCGCGCCCTCTCGCCCCTAGCCGCCACAGGACACGCCCTGACGCAGGGCGCAGGAGACGCCCTGGCCGTCGGGAATCCCGGGCGGATTTCCGGCCACCGTAGGCGCGGGCTTGCGGACGGTGAGCAATGGGTAGCTCACCGTCCGGTAAGGACCAGGCCCGGGTCGACGGCGCGTTGCATTCCACGCGCGCCTCAAAGAGATGTCGTCAGCACACAGGTAGGGGTCTACTAGGGCCGATGTCTGCCGGGGTCGCGGAAAGGTACTTATGGGTCACCGAGGCCCCCGCAACACAGGCAACAGGAAGGAATACGGGTGGGTTTTAGTCAGTAAGAGTCTGACACACCCTCCCGCTCCGCCCGAGCGGGAGAAGTTATTTGATGATTTCCCACCCTGAAAAAAAAAAAAACAGTTTTTCCATCAATCCCTACGTTGTAGGTAAAGGGCTGATTCCACTGGTGAAAATCTAAAAGCGAGCAATTTACTGCATTTTAAGGAGCTATTCTGCTCATCACGCCGAAGACCCTCATCAGATCTTTAAAAATCAAATTTATATTAGACCAATTTATAGTTACGACCTTTCGAATAAAAAAATAACCATCAACATCGGATATCATAAGGATGAGGGGCTTGTGGCAAAGTAATAACAGCCGCACGGGTCGATCGATCAGGTTAAGCTACGCTTGCCACGGTTGGTCCGTGGATGGGTGACTATCTTTACATACCAAGACCCCTTCGTGCCTCGAAAAGCACGATAAGCCGTTGGTCCCGGCTGTCATTTGTAGATCTTTGACAGTCGTTACGGGTCGTCAGAAACTCGAAAGTCTAGGCAGATGATGATGATCGGATGTCATAAGGCGGATATCCAGTAGACCCCTTTTTGCCCCTTTTTGGAGGAAGGACGCCTTCAATCAAAAATACACGACGATAAAAAAATCTATAAAGTCGTAAAACCTGTATACCAAGTTTCATCTAGATCGGTTGTATAATACGGCCTGTAGAGGAGCACCAACAAACTGACAGAGGAAAGCAAATTTTGCAGACTTGAAGCAGAGATGCTTCGCTCGCTTCGCTCGCTCGGTCAAATACCTGTTATTGTCCCACTGCAGGTCAAAAACCGCTTCTCATCCAGAGAAGCCATGGACATTGATTGCCACGCTTGTTCAAGACGGGCAGGCGATTTTAGACTTATATTAACTATAAGCCTCCTGCCTCGGTGGTCTATAGGTCGCAAGCGCTACTGCTGATTATGAGGTCTTGGGTTCGATTCCCGGATCGAGCAAAATATTATTGGGTTATTCTACCTGGAATTTCTCAGTAGCAGCCCAGAGTCTGGATTTGTGCCCGTTTGATGGCAATAAGCTCGCCCTCTATTACATGGGACTTAAACATAACTGCCGAAATGTGGGTGTAGGTACTACAGGGACACCTCTGCCCATCCCTTCCGGGAAACAAGGCGTGATGTTATCGGGTTTCCTCACGTTGTTTTCCTTCACCGATGTCCGTCATGTTCAAGATTAACTTTGAAAGTACAGGGGATGTAAACACGACAGTAAATATAGTGTTTGTCTAGTCAGTGATTAAAATTATAATTTAAAACACTAAAAAACCACAACCAATTCAAGAAACCTCTTTGATGTCGCTTAATAACACAACCGCAGAACAATTTAGCGTTGTACGATTAAAAACTGAAATTACGTGCGTTTGTGGCAATAACAACCCTGGTAATTAACCACTGAAGTTCAGGTTAATGGATGGTAAACATTTTATGTTCAAAACTCTTGTGATTTTTCTTCTTAAGCCCTCGTTATGATGACCGCACTTCTGTTTAGGTTTCATCGAATTATATTTTTGTCGCTATTGTTGGAAAATGGGATAGAGATGTTGTGCTTACAGCTTAAGTTGTCTGAATGGCTTGGAATTAATAAAACAAGTTAAAATTTCTGAAAAACGCTTTTTTATTCATGTTTCCGATTTTGCTCAGGTACAGTCGAGTGCGCGTACCTAAGGAGGAGCTCATGGCTAAGTAATAACAGCCGCACGGATCGATCCATCAGGTTAAGCTACGCTTGCCGGGGTTGATCCATGGATGGGTGACCATATTTACATACCAAGACTCCTCGCCTGCCTCGGAAAGCACGTTAAGCCGTTGGTACCGGCTGTCATTCGTGGATTATTGACAGTCTTTAGGGGTGGTCAGAAGCCTGAAAGTCTGAGAACCAGTCTTTCACAGGGGTATCGTATAACCCAGTAACTGGGTTGTGGAAGTCATATGGGCAGTCGCTCCATGTAAAATACTGGTATCCAGATAGACTGGAAGCCGAGCCCAAATAGTTGAGAAAAGGCTAGGCAGATTGATTGTCAGTTGACCGCGCGTCAGTGGTAACTCTTTGAACCTTGAGCTAGCCTAGCGCAGTAAGTTTAGAGTATTCAGTAGCCAGCGGGGCACACACATAAAATGACAATTGATCACAATGATTTCATTTTGACAGTTCGACTACGTTCATTGCGTTATTAACGATGCTGAGCAGACGAATTTTTCAAACCTATGAAGCAATGGATTAGAATATCCTTTAAACGTCTTGGATTGTGTGTTACGCAATTACGACGCAGCTTGTGAGGAGGCGGGACGGTTGAGGGAAAGGCAAATTTCGCATTGTTAAAAATTTAGTATTGTATAGCTGCACATTGTTATGTGAGTACTATGTACTATAAAGCTGCCATTTACTGGATACGGCTTTCATTGACTTGAGTCTGCCCTGGCGGCTGGGAGTATGTCGTGCTCACTCTAATGTCTCGCTGATGGTGGCGCGCGTGTTGGATCATTTAGCTCCCTTCAAAATGGTTGAGCTGAATGGTGCTGATCCACGCGTCATGTTCGTGAACGGGCGCCATTAGTAGAGACTGGTCATCTTTTAGCTGCCACGGCTTATTTTAATTTTTGAATTGCTTTTTTTTTTTTGTTGTATTTTTTTTTATTACGGACGCCTTTGCATCGTTCTCACGTGTATAATTTCAAAATGAATGATGTAAACAATATTTTGTAACCATAATACGTTGATTTAAAAGAGTGTCCGTGGAGTTTCTTTCCCGTTCTTCTCCATAGGTACCTACTACGCTTTGGAATGGGCAACTAGCTTCATCTTTCTGACTGACTGACCGAACCCTTGACAATACAAAAGTGCCTGTAATTGGTTTATTTGAAATAAATGCTTTGAGTTTGAGTTTGAGTTTGAGTTCGCGCCCTCTTGCCCCTAGCCCCCGCAGGAGACGCTCTGGGCGTCGGAAATCCTGGGCGGATTTCCGGCCACCGTAGGCGCGGGCTTGCGGATGGTGAGCAATGGGTAGCTCACCGTCCGGTAAGGACCAGGCCCGGGTCGACGGCGCGTTGTGTTCCACGCACGCCTCAAAGATCGGTCGTCAGCACAAATCGTAGCACAAATGTAGGGGTCCACTAGGGCCGATGCCTGCCGGGGTCACGCGAAGGTACAAAAGGTTTACCGAGGCCCCTGGCAACACAGGAAATGAAAGGGACATGGGTGGGTTTCAGTCAGTAAGAGTCCCGCTCCGCCCAGAGCGGGAGAAGTTATTTGATAATTTACACCCAAAAAAAGACCATACGGCCTAAATTAAAGCCTAGGTACACCTAGGCTTTAATTTCGACTAGTTTCAATATACTCTGGCTAGTTACGAATTCGAACAGATGCTCACCAAGCGGCAATATTGTGAGTCAAACTATACATATAATTAATTTTCAATGTTTTGTGTTTCTGTCTGTCTGTTTATTCCGGCTAATCTCCAAAACGGCTAAACCGATTTTGACGGGACTTTCACTGGCAGATAGCTGATGATATAAGGAAGGAGTAACTTAACTTTTATTTTTAGTAAAGCCACCCAGGCGAAGTCGTGAGCAGCAGCCTGTATTTTGATAAAGTTAGTTCAAAAGCAAAAAAAAGTCATATCCGAGTTGGAAGACGGTCCACATGCGGTATCTGTAAGACTCGAAACAAGCCACAAAACTGATAAAGAAACCGATTCCACACTTGCTAATTAACATACTACAATCTCTTTTAATGAAGTCGGTCCAACAGCCAGCTGGAACAAAGAAAACGTCCCAGTAAAAGAATATAACAGTGATCACATACGTTAATTTAGCTCTTATATACCGGCCTGTTTAATTATTCATCTCATTAGAGAAGTTCTAGGGGTTCCTTTGTAGATAGTTGGATCGGGTGCTCTGTCGATAGCCTAGTTTCCGGGAAACTTCCGGGGTAAAGTTTTGAGAATATGTGTCGTACCCAACTTAATGTCTTCCAATTGAGAGTCAAAGATAATATATTCGGAGTATTTGGAACTGCCAAACGCATTGTTCGCCTGCTAATTGTTTTGAGCGCATTTGGGAAACAAATTAATTATGGCAATTATTTTTCGATGCAAAATATTGCAGTAGAATATTAATTTGTAAAGGATTGAATAGTGAATTCTAAATTCTAAAGCTGCATGTAAGTATTCAGAAAACAATAGGTTTTAAGCTGTTCTGAATTGAACATAAAATTTATTGATATTTGAACGGCATGAATACTACTACTAAAGCGTTTTTTTTTTAAATATGGTTGCCATTTTTTGAATTGTTTCTGCTAATAATGTAAACTGTCGGCTTACAGTTGATTTTATGAAAAAATTTTTTATAAATATTTTTTATCTTAAAATTAAAAAAAAAAAATATGATTTACTGGAGATTGAATATGAACGTAAAACTCTCATGCTCTTTAAGGCGGGATCTAAAACTTATGACATTGTCCCACAGGTCATGCTGAATGGCAGTGTCATTAAAAGAGTCTCGCAGTTCAAGTATCTGGGCCACTGTTACCGAAACGCTTATAAATGATATTGATATAGATATCGCAGCGCAGGGCTTTGTCTGTTGAGCTAATATGCTGGCTCGTAGGTTTGCGCGCTGTACTACAGAAGTAAAAGCTATGTTGTTTAGGGCATTTTGCCAATCGTTTTACACGTGCAGCCTATGGGTCAAGCATACGAAAAAAGCGTATTATCTACAATAATGCCTTCAGGGCGCTGATGATGCCTTGCTACTATTGCGCGTCGGGTAGATGAAATACCAAGTGTATTTTAATCTTTATGTTATTGTGAAATTGTATTTGTTTGAAATTTATAATGTTTTTATTGATGACTTTTGCAGTGTATTTTTTTGTAAATGTATGCATAAGGACTGGTTCTGAAATAAATATAATAATTAGTAATAATAATAAAACCCTATTAATATTCAAATCGATTTTATAACAGAATTTATTGATACATTATTCGCACAAATACGAAAAATTATTACATAACTGAGATTATGTTTTCAACTACAACAAAAATAAATCCAGACATCGATATCAAAAACAAAACCCGTGACCATTCTATGCAACCTTCAATCAATTTAAGCGGAGAGTACTGTCAGAGTTCAGGCGGGCATAACATATCGTCCGTCGGGGACAGACGGACGGACGGCGTATAGTGGCGTGACGAGGGGTATGTCAGTAGCATCCCAGTCAATTCTGTTTATAGCAATTCATTTGTTATCGCACAATCACAATAACTTGGTAACGTGATCGCGTTGACTTTCTTTTGTTTGAAAGAGTGTTCGAGAATCTATATCTCATGTTTGATGGATTTTATTTTGGGAGATATTTTTTGTATTCACTTAATTTTCTTTCGAGTTCCCACGATAACACTTTCTTAAGTTTTCGGGTTAAAGTAATTTTTTTGTTGGTACTTACTATTTCAAAACACTTACCTATGTTTATTAATTAGTACTTACCTACCTTTTTTTTTTTGGATGGGAAATCATCAAATAACTTCTCCCGCTCTGGGCGGAACGGGAGGGTGTGTCAGACTCTTACTGACTAAAAGTCTAAAACCCACCCGTATTCCTTCCTATTGCCTGGGTTGCCAGGGGCCTCGGTGACCCTTTAGTACCTTCCCGCGACCCCGGCAGGCATCGGCCCTAGTAGCCCCCACATTTGTGCTGACGACATCTCTTTGAGGCGCGCGTGGAATACAACGCGCCGTCGACCCGGGACTGGTCCTTACCGGACGGTGAGCTACCCATTGCTCACCGTCCGCAAGCCCGCGCCTACGGTGGCCGGAAATCCGCCCTGAATAAAAAATAAAATCATTAAAATTAATTTCGGTCAGTCAACTGCACTGTGCCGATGTGATGTCACTTTGTTATATAATATAATCATGAAAATCTTGGTTAAATATATAACAAAACACAAAAATAAAAAAATACAAAAAAAATAATTGTTAAATACTGTTAATCATTTATGAGAAAATTATAAAGATTAACCTAAAAACAACGTGGAAAATAAGTCAACTTTTATCTAGACAGTTTAAAAAACTGTCTAGATAAAAGTTGACATAAAGCCAGTGTTAGTACATGCAACTGATATACCTTCAACATTGTTGTAAAGTCCTGTAAACTCGTATAAACTTTTATTCGGTACTAAAATCTCTCAACAAAATAACATAAAAGCAAGATTTTCATTGAAAAGGAATAAAATACATAAATCCTTAGGTGATCTAATATAAGTGCAATTAACCCCTTCAACAATCTCTTCTATTGTTACACTGAATTGGATTCATCGGCTGTACTATAATTACAGTTGAAGCAGCTTTTAACGTCGCACAATAGATTACTCAGAACATTAATCTTGAAGCATTGAAAAGTGCACCGTTCAGGCCCTTTGCATACCCTTCACGAAATCGCAAACCAATTTAGCGTGAAAACAGAGGGAAGGAGTCGACAGGTTAGACGGGACAAAAGCAAACAAGTTCAAATCGTAGTGAAAGAACAATAGGGAGTGTGACGTGACAAATGACGTGCAGGTGTCACGCCCGTGTTATCAGCACGCCGCAGCCGCGAGACGCCGTGATTGTAAATATACTGTGATTAAACCCTGTGGACTGGTACATGCCTATAGTCTGAAGCGTGTTAAAAGAGAGACGGGTTAAATTGGGAAACTTTGGTTTTTGGGATCAATTAGGAGAGAAGGAATAACAAGGAGTGTGACGTGACAAATGACGGCAGGTGTCACGCGGCGTGTTATCGGCGCGCCGCAGCTGCGGAACTCCGCCGCGTTAGTGAATATGCTATGATTAAAGAAAAATACGCCTAAAATTTCGTGGCTCCAAAAACTCTAAAAATGACGAGATATTTTCGCACGTTCTTCAGTCTTTTAGGCATTTGTTGTATAACATAAAAGGATAAAACAAAGTAACAAAAGCTAAGGACTTAGGGATGCGCTAATCCACCACACAATTGTTATTTAAAGAAGACCCTTCTTTCCTTCAAAACCAGATTTAGTATAACGACTCATGAAGTGCTGGTTTGATTAGACATACCTAAATTAAATTGACAAAGCTTTATCAAGATAAACACAAATAATTTTAGAACTGAAATAGCAAACAAAGCCAATAAATCATTAGCAGATCAATGCCCAAAAGCTTAACTTCTCCACAAGTCAGAACATCAGATACGTCAGTCCAAGATACCGTAATTTGAAACCCCCGTGAGGGAGCGTGACAAATGTCATGCGGTCTCGACTTTATAAACGTCATGTTTCTTATCAGTGCGCTGAAATGAAGCAGTAAGTATAGGCTTGAGGCTTCCTTGTTTGCAAACCTGTCGGAATGAAAATTAACATTGTGTAAATGCGATTTGCCGTGACACCGTGACGTGACAAGACCGGTTTAGATAAGTTGGCGGTAATGTTGTTATTATTGCAGCTAATCCGAGGTGGATTAAAATGAAATATTACTGTTGGTGCTTTAAAATGACATTACAGTGAAACAAGTCTAAATTATTTAAGAACTTTAACAATGACTAAAGACTTTAATATATTAATCTGATAAATGTGAAATAAGAGCATCTTAATTGCCAACCACTTTTAAATATACAATAAAATATAATCTTAATTTCAGAGTATAATCACCCTAATTACAAAAAAAAACAATCTGTTATCGATTTTTAATAGGCATTTATTTTAGAGATGGCGGGGACAGACTGGATGTGGAAAGTGGAGGACAAGGTGTTGTGGTGCAACCTGGGAGAGGCCTATATCCAGTAGTGGACTGCGATAAGCTTGATGATTTATTTTAAAACTCATAGGTCAATCCTGATTGCAACTAGCTTGACATGGCGGCAAAGGCCGTTATCAGCAATGGAATACTCAGAGACTATGATGATCACGGAAAGAAAGGTCATGGGCCATGGGACATTCAGAGCAGCCTGTCGTTGACGAACATATGTAAGGTACTACTTTGATTAATAAGGCCACTTATTGGTGATGTTTTTTCGGAAAGGTCGGGTGCGTAGTACTCGCAACCGGCGTATGACGAAATGTATGAATGTAAACGAAGCAAAAGGAGTATGTAAGGATCGTACTAATGGCGTTCTGTAGTTTCTGCCTGCCGCTATGGGAAGAAGGCGTGGGTTTGTATATTAAAGAAGGCGACTTATATAAATTACAGTTAAATAAGCACTCTACTTGCACAGTCAAAACACGCCACACAAAGCGCACTTGTTTGCAAAGTTGTTTGTTGAAACCCCACTACGTGTAAGCGTGATTTGTTGCGACACTGATGGTGTTATGTAATTGTTATTGCGACATTTATCTGAGCATAATTCAGGTTGTGGTTACACTTATTTCTGGTGCTTGTTTCTATTGAAATTAAACTAGTTTTACTTGGCTGTCTCCTGCAATGGACTTTTGAGGACTGCTTAAAATGTTGTGTGAATCGTGTCAACTGAGGATAATTCTATTATTAACTAGAATCCCATCCCTGGTTTGCGCGGTTTGTAAAAACAAAAAACAGACAAAAAACCAAAAAACAAAAAAAAAAATAAAACAAAAAAAGAAGACGAGATTTCTTCATTATTGTACCACTCATAAAAAAAATATAATTTTAAATGATGGTAAAAGCCGTACCAAACAAAATTCGCTGCGTAGTTTAGAAGAACAACGGTCACACCGACAGCCACAAAGGACATTGCTCTGCGTCCATACATTGTTGGCCCTGGAGCCAAGAGCATCGGATAATTATGTATTGTATTCTCTATCATTAGTAGATTCTTAAAAGATCTTGTATTTGTAGCGGACTAGCTGCAAAAAAGGTATATTTCAAAACAAGTATCAGATTTTGAGGTTATAATCTAACCATAACAACGAATATTAAATGTAGGTACCTACGATTTTTCATAGCTCTGAGTGATTTTTAAGAAACTGAAAGGTAGGTAATATCATAATACCTACCTATATAATTGGGTACCTATGCAGTTGTTTTTCTAAAAAGTGGATGCAAGCGCAAAATTAAAATGCATTTAAACTAATTAACATAGGTAGGTAACTGAATTCTTAGCATTCGTTTGATGAATTAGAATGAATTAGATAATCAAAATAAAAAGTTTTGATTACTGTATAATATTATTCTTACTACCTATTTAAAAATTGGAGTATGACTGCATACATAAAGTATTCTTATTAGGTTTTTAAAAATACACTTTAGAAAAGAAAACACAATCGATCGATTAATAATTCAATCAATCGATTATAATTGATTGGACATCCCTATTTCACTTCTGACACGACATGACATTATGCGAAGATGGCGATCTAATGTTATTAGTCGCGTTAAATTCTATTAAAAGTACATTTTGGAATACAGCTAGTCCGTGATACAGAAGTATTTGCAACTTAAATAATAAAATAGGCGATTAATTATCGTTTAATCTGATACTCTTTATTGCACAGGGCCAATTTGGACATTGTCTTTTAATTTATAGATTTTTTTGTAAAGGAACAGCCAGAACATGCCTGTGCAAATGATATTTGTTGATACATAACGTGCACGTGAAAAATAAGCAAGCAGTAGTTTAAGAATCGCGATTAAATAAATCCGCTTGCTTTCGAGCCTAGCTTCACTTTCGGTCAGTCACGCAAATGCCAGTTCATAATCAACGGATACGGTTGAAATGAACGCAATGAGGTTCAATGTTTGTCAACCTGTCTGTGAAAATGAACACATGCTTTACCCACTGTCCGATCTATCGCAACACGACACGATTATGAAGCGACTGATTTGTAATAAATTATTGTGAACTACGGTTTTATTTGGGTTTTGTGTTCGTCTATCTTTCCGTGTTAACTGCAGGAAAATAGGTAAATGCTGGATATGGACTTGGATATTCCTTCAGAAAGTAAGGTGACCATTGGCTTTTTCCAGCCTCCTGGTAGTCAAAAATCGTCCCAGAAATTTAGCAGCAGCAAGGTATACCATCGTTGGGTCAGATTATGTAGTCCTTTGATTATTTCGAGCCGAAAAGTTAGCCTTCATAACTACTAATTGTTTACATATTTTTAAACTCAGCCCGATTCGGCCGAAGATTATTTTTGCAATGAAGTTCTCTAACGCGGCTAGGGGTTGGAGTAAACTGGCAGAAATCGTAACGCGTTAGAGCGTATGAACGCTCTTTCGCGTTACGCGAATACCGATAGGACGCGATAGAGCGTATGAACGCTCTTTCGCGTTACGATGTCTGCCAACTACTGACTGCTTCGTTGGTTTAGTGGTCGCAAGCGCTACTGCTGAGCATGAGGTCCTGGGTTCGATTCCCGGGTCGGGCTTTACTATCGGTTTTACTATCTGGAATTTCTCAGTAGCAGCCCGGAATCTGGATTTGTGCCCGGTTGATTGCAATAGGCTCGCCCCCTATTACATGGGACATAAACATAGCTGGCGAAATGTGGGTGTACTACAGGTACACCTCTGCCCAACCCTTTGGGGAAACAAGGCGTGATGTTATGTATGTGGTTATGTATGTGTTTATGTATGTATGTCTGCCAAGAGCGTTCATACTTGCGACATTCCACTTCTAATTCACACTTTCTCTCTCTCTCTCTTCGTATCTATCCTATTTACTCCTAACAAAAACATAAACTCTATTAAATCTCCCATCTCCTTACCTCGCATCATAAACGAAAAGATAGAAACAAAACAAAACCCACAAAAGTTATTACACCTTCTCTACAAAAGACATTCTTAAATAAAACAGAAACACTACCTAAGTACAGCAATTTTTAACACACATAAATTGTGTTCTAGAACGAATCACGTTGGCTCACGGTGTTATCAGTTTGTCGTGAGATAAAACTTTACAGACGTTTGCCGGGAACGTTTCGGATAAATTAAATTCCTTCACGTTGAAGAAATAGTCAAATCGACGGTAAACCGCAAGAAGCTCCGGCGAATTTTCTAGAGGTATTTCCTATATCTTTATATCTACCTGTACGTATTTTGTACGCCTTAAGACTAATGTACCTACCTATCTGGCATCTGTTAGGAATGTATTTTACTCGTTCTTTAAAATGGCGAACCATTCGAATGATTTTTAAATTATATTAGAAACGTTTAAATTGCAGAATTTATGTTTCCGCGTACCGGAAGACTTAGCGTTGGAAGGCCTCCTACTAGGTGTACCGATGACCTTGTGAAGGCCGCAGGAATCCGTTGGATGCGGGAAGCACAAAACCGGGCGAAGTGGCGGTGCTTGGGGGAGGCCTATGTCCAGCAGTGGACGTCTTTTGGCTGATATGATGATGATGATGTTTAGTGTATCCTAGCAAAAAACAAGTTTTCCTTTATGGGATCCTGGGGTCGCAGCACTTCTTTATCTTTCATACATCTTTCATTATACTCTAATAGCGGTTATCTTAAAATCCACTTTCTACCTAGCAATATCATCTTTCACAGAATCCATTAATTTTTGATTTCTTTAGAACATTACCATGAAATTATAAGTGAATAACCTGCCAGACAAATCTGTTAAAACTGACTAGCATGGTCACATCTGTTTCCGCACTGCACCGTGTTAAAATTCTGTTTTTTCTGCAAATCTAGAAGACAGCTCGATGATAATGTTTCACAAAAACTGGTGTTTCTTTATTGAAACGGAGAACCACTCCACTGTGGCTTTATTTTATTCCAAACAACGATTATATTACTAGCTGCGCCTCACGGTTTCACTCGCATAAGTCTCGATCCCGTGGTAATATCGGGATAAAAAGTATATTTTATCCTAATCCCAGTCATGACCTACCCATGTGCCAAATTTCATCCAAATTGTTTCAGCCGTTTTAGCGTGAAAGCGTAACAAACACTTTCGCATATTCGTCGTTGTCAAACCAAAATCTGCTATGTGCCGTTTTTTGAGATTTCAAGATTTTGACCACAGCCACTCACTGCCTTATTTCTCATATAAAAGAACTGCTATGTGCTTATGACCACTAGTTGTGGGATTATGGCCTCAGAATAAAATGTGCTATGTGCCGCAGCTAGAACTTTGTCAAATAAAAACTGCTATGTAACAAATTTCCAGTTAAAAAATGTCTCACGTGAGGTCTATGACACTCATATCCAAAAAAAAATATGAAGCACGTCATGCTAAAAAAATAGTAATAGAAAATTTACAGCTTAACCCAGACGTGGCAGTGATAACCGTTGACGTTCAAAGGGTCCTTTGAACACCAAAATTACTTGCCAGTAGACTGTATTATAAACAAAAATTACAGTGTCATAATTTTACGATTTATAAACACTCGTACCGCAGATGTCACTATTTATATTTGGCACGAAGCAGATGGAGGAGTTACAGCCAACGAATTTAGAAGCTGTGTAATCGATTACCTTAAAACTACAAGCAGAGCTTATAAACACATGACCATAATTAGTGACGGATGTAATTACCAAAATAGAAATAAGGTATTAGCGAGTGCACTGATTGACTTTGCTTATTTTTTTAAAGTAGAAGTGGAGCAAATCATTTTAGAAAAGGGACACACTATAATGGAGGTCGATAGTGTCCATTCTGCAATCGAGCATTACATAAAACCTCCTATTTATGCACCTCAGGATTACGTCACAAAAATGCGTCAAGCACGGCCCAAAGAACCTTATGGTATTAGAGTTGTTCAAAGATTTTTTCAAAGATTATGAAAATCTATTGACAAATTACCAGTCTATTAGACCAGGTAAAAGGAAGGGTGATCCTACAGTAAATGACATCAGATCCTTTAAATACACGCCGTCTGGCGATGTGCATTTCGACCTCCGTCATCCAGAAGATTATACAATTCTTCCGCAGCGAAGGCAGGTTCCCCAAGAGTACCCTAAACCTGCGCCATTGTATGATGGTCCATTGGAAATAACTCAATCAAAATTTAATCAACTTCAAGAATTGAAACCATTTATAGATCGTGACTACCATCCATTTTATGATTGCCTTAAATATAAGCCTAATTAATACAGTCTTTTTTATATGTCAACATTAAATATTTACGTAATTTCAATATTATTTTTATTAAAACCTGATAAGTGCCCTAAACTTGACTACTTAAAATCTGCTATGTGCTTTTTGTCTCTTTAATATAAAAAATTAAATAAATTATTTGTTTTATGTGTTTATCATACAAACGAATTTAAGTATAATAATGATAACTTTGAAATAAAATACTTAAAAAAATTAACTCCCATGTAAAATTTTTCAGGAAAACTTCTTTTGTCAATATCTTAAAAGTATACTTTTTGCACATAGCAGGTTTTGGTTTGACAACGACGATATATAATAATAGTAAGGATTGTCTGTAACCTGCAATAATAAATTATATCATCGTCCAATTCGAACGCTCCCTGACCACCGTAAAATTTGCAGCGGAACGAAAACACGGTTCGTGTGTCATTGCGGTATAATGCGTATTATTTCAAGAGGTACCTGAAATAACAGTTTAGCGGTATCTGGCGGTACCACACGTTTTGTTACCTTTATCCTGTACGGTTACACAAGTGGGAAATGCTGGATATGTGCTCTGTTGTGCAGGTATAGGTTATAATTCATAAAATTGAATCATTTATTTATTTCAGACACAATCCCAGTCCATAGTTTTACACTAATAGATATATTTAAATTATAAACTACTTTAATAAACAAATAAAAACCCAAAATAAAATTATGATTTATTAAATTTAAATATTCAACAAGTCATTAAATAAAAATAAAAATATAATAAAAAATATATAAAAATGTCAGAAATTGTAAAATGTTATAAAAATGTCAATATAAAATTGTTAAATTGTAGAATGTTATAAAAATTTCAAAATATTAAAACATAAAAAATTATAAAATGATATAAATTTTAAATAAAAATAACGTATTATGTGTTGTGTTATTTTTTTATGACCAGTAAAGTTGTCGGATAATGTAGTACGGAAATTTTTATTTGGATGGTTCCCGAAGCACAATGTTTATTAAGATCCCGACAAAACACATAAAACAATTAAAATAATTTAAAAGGAAAATAGTGGTTTTCAGAAACAGGAATAATGAATTAAAAACCCTATTTTCAATCCGTTTGTAGGTCTATTTTCAACTGAAACATTTTGAGTTCTCTCAGTAAAGTAAACACAATTGAGTACTATTTACCACTTCTCTAAATCTCCGAGTATTTTCCTAACACTTTACCTAAACACCAACAGGTTGACAAAGCTTCCTCGTTTCTCCTAACCCATTTACACCTGTGCCGAATAGCGCGTTAATTCGATATAGCGCTAATGTAATGAAAGTGCAAACAACAGCCCACTAAAAGAATACAGGCCGGGTTAATACAGGCACGTGTTGTATTCTCCTCACGTAGTACGTAAGTAACGGCGTCTTCGCACCGAGCATGTGACACCTAGCGTTAGGTGCCGTGAAAAATGGTCCATTTCCCGACGCGAGGATAAATTTATCTTCCCGAGGACTATTGCGACGCGCCGCGTTATTCCTCTGTAAATATTCATTGTGGAACAACAACGTGACTTTTCCAGTCGCAACCAACTCTCTCGATTTTCCCCGATTCACTGCTTCAAACAAACACGTCACTCAATTCTTCTCGTTTGCAATTCATAATTATTTACCATACGAGAACGTTAACTCGTTGCCAATTTTATTTATTCGTTATTTAATGCACAAAAATGGTTCAACCGAAATTTTAAACCGATGACAAAGGCAATGCACCGTAAATGTCACGCGACCGCAACGCCAAACCAATTAAGCGTATATCTGGCTATAATTCGTCTCCACAGTGGGGTGGGTGAAATGGAATGAAGCGAAAATATGACAAAAATCGCGTTGAGACCAGACGACATTAATTCAATTGTCGCCGGTCAGAACGGATCAGCGTTAGACAGATCAACGTGAAATCTGATATTTGGCGGGGACGGACAATTTCCTTACGCAGCTAATGGATTGTGAGGGGCCGGCTTATGCGATTATTCATATTATTGCCATATGTGGGGACATCCACTATTTATAGGGACATATATTGGGTCCATGTCCACGCGTTCTGCTTATCGTCAGCTTTGGTGGCGACCCACAGTCCAATTTTTATTTATATAGATTATTATTGCTGATTTTATTGATACGGATAAAATACACTGACTAGACAGATCAACTGCGATGAAAATGTTCCCATAATTACAATTCGATCGTTTCTCGATTGCATTCTCATTAACGCAAAACTTTGCTGTGGGTTTTAATTTAACTTATCAACGACCATTTTTAATTGAAGTTTAATGTGCATCGTTATTTTGAATGGTTATTAAACAACTAAATTTTAATGAAAGTATGATTTTAGTGCACTGTTCTCATCTCTTAGGGGACCTAAATGCAAATTTTGTAAGTTTAATAATTCGTAAAAGTATATGATCCACTGCAGTAAACAAAATCAGAGGATAATAATATGCTAGGTAGATATTGGCGCCGATTCCCTTGTTCACAAACTAAATTAAATTTAAGTTCAGTGCATCTTTTTCTTTATATTTAATTAAGAAAAGGACAGAAGATAAATTTTAGTTCAGTCCTGTCAAATTATTCATCGCTTGACGTAAATTGACGTAATTTTAGTAGGCAAATTTTTAATCACGTCTAAACTTGTATGAAGTAGTGACAGGCGCTGATTAATTTGACAGGACTAAACTAAAATTTATCTTCTGTCCTTTTCTTAATCAAATAGAAGGAAAAAGATGCACTGAACTTAAATTTAGTTTAGTTTGTGAACAAGGGAATCGGCACCATTGTGTTGAAAACATAATATAAACATAATATATATTTTTTTCGAGGTATCTTCGTGATTTTTTACTATCGTATCAAAATACGGTAGAAGAAAATCACGAAGATACCTCGAAAAAAATCTTTTAACGATTAAAAACCATACTAATATACATGCAATTATTCTAATTTTATGTCAGATTATTCTGCAAGCAACATATTAGTAGTTTTAATTTTGTTTTTGTTTTATTGATTCTGATTGCTTCATATTTTGCAATATATTACCAGCGTTGTGTCATCGCGCTTCTCTTTCTTTTCTATGCAGTCCGACAGTGATCGCGCTTTAGCTGTTGTCAGCCTCTTAATGACATGAACTACATAAATTTTATCGGACCTTCACAGATAGTCACACTGAAAATTTTAAGGTACCTCCATGCGTAATATAAACATGTTCTCGCTTATACTAATGCAATAATGTTGCAAACCATACCAAAATAATTAAAGCCATAATATCTACACGATATTAGGCCAACATCTCGCTGCGTGTCAACTGTCAAAAGATCATGCCTGCTTCGATGCATGCTCTGCAAGTGTTTGTGACATTTAGCGATACAGTACCGAGTCGTGGTTCCTGACGCGTGCAAATTAAGTTTTCTGCTTCCCAGCTCCGCACTGATGTCGATTGACAAGTGAACAAGCCCCTTTATTAATTAATGTGGGTGTGTGAAACGTGTTTTATCAGTCGCTGGTTTTTTTTTTTGTTGCATTGGTATACTGTAGTTGAAATCTGAACAGAGAGTGTGAAACGGGTGTTAGGAGAGTGCTTTCTACGAGTATAAGTTCGTCGCAACTGGCTCTCAAATATTTTTTCAATTAATCAAAATATTTTTTTTTCTTAATTTATCAATATTAATAATTGAAATTATGTAACACTAACTTCGCCCAGCGGTTTCACCCACATAAGTCTCGATCCCGTGGGAATATTAGGATGAAAATATCCTATGTCCTAACCCAGGTTATGGTCTACACATGTGCCAAATTTCATTCAAATCCGTTTAGCCGTTTTAGCGTGAAAGCGTAACAAACAAACAAACTCACTTTCGCATCTATAATATTAGTCAGGATTGCTCTTTAGTGCACTAAAATTCTAAAACATTGATTATGAACTGGAATAATGGATGTAGGAATACTGGATATTTTTAGGTGATAATTTTAGGTTAGGGGGCTTTTTATCCCTTTGCCCAGCAGTGGGTTAAAAAAGGCTAAGTAAAGAAAATGGTGTGTGTGGTGTGTAGTTGCACCCCTGTATATATATATAAAACGGCTGAACGGGTTTGAATGAAAATCGGCGCATGTGTAGACCATGACTTAGATTAGGACATAGGGTACTTTTTATACCGATATTCGTGCGGGATCGAGTTTTATGCCGGTGAAACCGCGGGGTGCAACTAGTTATACATGTGAAAGTAAGTTTGTTTGTTTGTTTGTAACGCTTACACGCTAAAACGGCTGAACGGATTTGATTGAAATTTGGCACATGGATAGCCCAAGACCTGGATTACGACATAAGATACTTTTTATTCCGATATTCCCACGGAATCGAGACTTATGCGGGGAACCACGGGAACCAGCTAGTACGTAAATAAACCATGTACCTACTTGTGAGTTACTCCTTTTATGATAGTAATGTTGGTCGAAGTGCAAAACAGCGCAAGCATTGATAAAGCTTGGATTACGATGCACCTACCTATTGGAACATTCATTTATAGATATGTGGATATAGGGGACCACCAGCGAAGTGCAATGAATATTTACGACTGAGTATTCGATTCTTTCGTACTGGCACTTAATTAATGACATTGTTGTGGTAGAAAGATAGCAGGATCGACTGACCAGGGCGCACCGGGCGCACAGTGGAACGAATGTATGGGAGCGGTTGGACGTAGACATGTCCGAAAAAAAAGAGTAAAATTATGCCAAACTAATGATGCCATCTTATTCGATTACTTAATGCCTTCATAACTTGTGGTGATGAATTTCTTCATAACTCCCATATTTCGGGAGTAATTTGAGAAAATGTGAAATTTTACTATGAAAATGAGTGTATCGAGCTCTCTCCCTCCTGATTCCGGGCTTGTTTCAAGTAGCGGTCTCTAATATCATAATGCTAATACTAAGAGCTATATTTAATACTAAGACACATAGTGCGCCAAATGTGCACTTTCTGGGATAAAGAGTGATGTTTATTTTATAACACAATTTTTTTATTTTTTGTTTATTTTGTTGATTAAAACCGTTTTTCTAAAGGTTTACCTTATTACAATAACATTTCTGAGCAGCCAATTAGAGAAGATATAAGCTAATTAGGATATATAATTAGGGACTTAAGGTTTACATATAAAACTGATGCACTAATGATTACTGATAAGAACATTGCTATTATTTAATTACTAAATGGCTCTTAATACACTAATTTAGCATGCATCATTTACTAATTATCACAATAACTAATTACCTTGCAATATTTAACAAAGGATACCTGGGATACCTGGATTTTATATAAATAGGTCACTATTAGTAACTTTAAAATCAGTGTTGATTTACACCTCGTTGTATCCAAGCTAATCTCGCAATGTATTTTCCAAATTTTAATACAAATCTTGATATTCACGTTGCTTTATGCGCACGCGCACATAAAGATTTACGCGACTTTAACTATTTGTTCAGTGTTTTAAAAGATAACAGTTGTGTTCAGTTATGTGAAAGTGCTGAAACAAGTTTAAAAGACTGGTGTCGTCGATTTTGCTACCGCATTTATGCAAAATGGACACAGTCTGGAAGAAGCACAGATAAGTTTCGGAAGAAACATGAGATTTGGCTACAGGCTGCAATTCAATGGCCGGAATTACAGAATGAAAATATGGAACCTTCTACAGAAAATATAAGTGACGTCATCGAGCCCATAATTTCTCCTGCTAAATCTGATGCTTCAACTTGTACACATCCTAGTCCTCGTAAATCTTTTGAGGACCTTAGTAACCGGCAAAAAAGAAGACGCACTGAAGATAGTCTTTCATGCAGCAGTAGCAGCGCTGAAATTATGTTTTCGGCCGAAAGGGCGCTTCAAAAGGCAGGACAAAGCGATACAGCTTATGTTATGAAATACTTGACGGAGAATCCAGAAGAGGCCTCAAAAATCAAAGCCTTCATTGAAGGTAAATCAATTCAGGTACGGGAAATATCCCCTTTGAAGGCATTGGCTCTTTATGTATCGATGAACTTATCGAAATGGCGCTATAACACTCTTCGGGATTTCAACACTCAAGAAGGAGCTCTTCAATACCCGAGTTACTACATGTTGGTTAAAGAAAAAATTAAGTGCTATCCGGCCAAAGAAGATCTCACAGTTACAGAGAGCTCTGCAAAAATCAAATTACAAGCCTTGATGGATTTAACCTCAAGAAGACTTATTAGGTCGTTAGAAACCCCTGTTGATCCCAATCAACAGCTCGTATTGACCAGCAAATGGGGTTTTGACGGATCATCTAGCCAAAGCATTTATCATCAAAGGACGAGTGAAGATGAGCAAATCGATCTTGCTAGTAATTTTATGATTAGTCTTGTACCACTGCGGCTCGTCTCAAAAGGTGTAACAATTTGGGAAAACGAGCGACCATCTTCCACTTCATTTTGCCGGCCAATATTGTTTAAGTTTATAAAGGAAACCAAAGAAAATGTGCAGAGAGAGATGGCTGAAATCGAAGCAGAGATTGAAGCCTTAACTCCATCCACCATCACTGATGGAATTAGTGTCAAACACCAACTGCTGTTGACAATGATTGATGGTAAAATTCATTCCATTATATCCAATACAGCAGCTTCAGTGTGTGACATATGCAAGGCTTGTCCTAAAGAAATGAATAATTTAGAGTTAATCAAAGATAAACACGCAAACGAGGACATGTATAAATATAGCTTAAGCACCCTTCACGCTTGGATTCGCTCAATGGAATGCTTATTACACATTTCCTACAAATTAGACATAAAATCATGGCAAGTAAGGGGTGATATAGCAAAAAGGCAAGTTGATGACAGGAAGAAAAGAGTTCAAGAGGCTGTAAGAAGAGAAACGGGCTTACTTCTCGATGTTGTGAAACAAGGCAGTGGATCCACCAACAATGGCAACTCGGCAAGGAGATTTTTTGAAAACTACACTAAATCTGCTGAACTGACCGGAATAGATGCTATGCTTTTAAGAAAAATCTGTGTGATCTTGCAGTGTATTTCATCAGGAGAGAAGATCAACGTAACTAAATTCCGAGAGTTCTGCTTTGATACTGCTAAGCTTTACGTGGAGTTATACCCATGGTATTATATGCCTTCTTCAGTTCATAAAATTTTAATGCATGGGCCAGACATAGTTCAGAACATGTCAATTGTGCCCATTGGTTTTCTATCCGAAGAGGCATCTGAGGCTAGAAATAAAGATTTTAGAAAATATAGAGAGGGGCTTTCTCGAAAGCATAGCAGTATCTCATGCAATGAAGATATTATGCACAATCTTTTACTGTCTTCTGATCCACTTGTTACAAGTATCCGTCCAAAAGGAAATAAGTTTGTAAAAAAATCTTCTTTTAAGGAATTTTATGAGCTTACGGATTCTGAGAAAAGTGATATCGAATTTGTTAACATAAATGATTTAGCGGACATCGATTCTGAATTTGAATTAATTGATGATGATGATGATGACGAAGATAATTAAATGATGTTATTGTTTTAAAATGTGTAACTTAGTAAATTAGAGCTTACATCTTAATTATTTATTGTACTTTTAATGAAACTAGGTAATTTATTATCAACTTACTTAAAAGTCATACTCTCATCAGTTCTTGTGAATATTTTTGTTAATATATATTTCTGTATATATATAATATATTTATAGACCTCTTAATAAGTCTGTCTGCGGTTTAAAGTAAATACAAATGGGGAAAAAACGTTTTTTTTTTTAAATTTTCATTTCCTTTTATCCCATAAAGTGCACATTTGGCGCACTATGTGTCTTAGTATTAAATATAGCTCTTAGTAATAGCATTACGATATTAGAGACCGCTACTTGAAACAAGCCCGGAATCAGGAGGGAGAGAGCTCGATACACTCATTTTCATAGTAAAATTTCACATTTTCTCAAATTACTCCCGAAATATGGGAGTTATGAAGAAATTCATCACCACAATTTATGAAGGCATTAAGTAATCGAATAAGATGGCATCATTAGTTTGTCATAATTTTACTCTTATTTTTCGGACATGTCTACGTCCAACCGCTCCCATACATTCGTTCCACTGTGGGGCGTATCCATTAATAAAACTTAAGAGGCTGACAACAGCCAAAGCGCGGTCACTGTCGGACTGCATAGAAAAGAAAGAAAAGTGCGACACAACGCTGGTAATTTATTACAAAATATGAAGCAATTATCTATTTACAAAAAATCTATTGATAAAAAAAATAAAACAGTGTTATGCTAATATGTTGCTTGTAGAATAATCTGACAAAAAAAAACGGTAGGGTTGCATGTATATTAGTATGGTTTTTTATCGTTAAAATAATTTTTTAGAGGCATCTTCGTGTGTGGATCGCCCGGAGGACACGGTGGAGCACGTATGCTCCACCGTGACCTCCACCGTAGTGGAGGTCTGCCCGGCTTGGGCAGAGCACCGCCGTGTCCTCGTCGAGGCGATCGGCGGCAGAGACCTCTCGCGTCCAGCCCTGGTTCAGGCCATGGTACGGAGCGAGAGGGCATGGGCAGCCGTCACCTCCTTCTGCGAAGCAGTAATGCTCGCGAAGGCGGAGGCGGGACGGTTGAGGGAAAAGCAAGTTTCGCGCCCTCTCGCCCCTAGCCGCAGCAGGAGACGCCCAGGGCGTCGGGAATCCCGGGCGGATTTCCGGCCACCGTAGGCGCGGGCTTGCGGACGGTGAGCAATGGGTAGCTCACCGTCCGGTAAGGACCAGGCCCGGGTCGACGGCGCGTTGTATTCCACGCGCGCCTTAAAGAGATGTCGTCAGCACATAGGTAGGGGTCTACTAGGGCCGATGCCTGCCGGGGTCGCGGAAAGGTACTTATGGGTCACCGAGGCCCCCGCAACACAGGCAACAGGAAGGAATACGGGTGGGTTTTAGTTAGTAAGAGTCTGACACACCCTCCCGCTCCGCCCAGAGCGGGAGAAGTTATTTGATGATTTCCCACCCTCAATAAAAAAAGGCATCTTCGGGATTTTTTTCTATCGTATCAAATTAGTTGTATTATGTTTTCAACACACTCTATACCCAGCATTTATATTTATTCTTTAGAATATCATATATTTTTCTAATTTTGTTTACTGCAGTGGATCATATACTTGTAGTTATTATAAAACATATAAAACTTGCGTTTCGCTCCTGTAGTCCCCTTAAAGAAAGTGTTTTGGTGTCCTAGTTTATAGAGATAACACCGTGGATGACCTTAAGTATAAGAAAATAAAGCCTCCGTTTAACACCCACTAGACGCTATAAAAGCTTTTTCATTTAAAACTTTTATTTTTAGTATTTAAAAAGAAAAAGACTTTTACTATGAATTTGAGTCAAAGTTATCTCAGTCAACCATTGCCAAATTTTATTATTACGGGCCTACTAATCCGTTTATAAAACTATATTATTGTTACTCAATAAAACTTGCAAAGTGGTATAAAAGCAGCTGTCGTATTAAGAGTCGGGTAATCGCCGTTGACCTTGGCCTAACAAATGTGCGTCGCGCTCACGCCGCACCGCCCGTTCTGTTTCATAGGGAATATTAATTTTTAGTAACGAAAATATGAATATATGAAAAAAATCACAGATAGGATTATAGATGATAAAATAGTTTGTCTGTAGACAATAAAGTAATATCATATTTTATGATTTGGGTAGAAATCACTTCCTGAATTTATTTCATACAGTATTTTACTACAATTCTTAAATATTCACATAAAGAATTGATATGTATGTGTTCTAGTTTAGCTAATTTTTTTGCATAACTTACTTGCGTTATATCAAAGCGTAATGACAGATTTAAAAATCACTAAGTCATATATCTGCGCCTTAATATTAAAATCCTATCAAAAATTTTGAGTTCAATTTAAATGGCACACAAAATGAAACTGTTACCTACTTTTATTTCTAGACGGTCAAATAATATCTTAATCTGTCACGTTATTTTGAAATATTGCTCATTAAAAGGGCTTTGAAATCGATTTATAAGACTTACGATATTTAAGTGGTGTTAAACCGCGTCGTGCCTGTCTGCGGGAGCCTTAAGCTGGCCTCTTATTCTATTAAAACTGCGTATTACGTTAGGCTAGCTCAAGGTCTAAGTGTCAACACTGATGTGTGGTTAACGGTACTTGATCTATAATCGAGAAAGTCGAAAGATGGAAAAGAAGATCGCTATCCTAGCTAATTATAAATGCGAAAGTGAATTTGTTTCTGTGTTACGCTTTGACGCGAAAACGGCTGAACGGATGTGGATGAAATTTGGCACATGAGTAGACCATGACTTGGATTAGGACTTAGTATTATTTTTATCGCGATATTTTTACGGGAGCGAGACTTTTGTGGGTGAAACCAGGGGGTGTCGGTAGTAGGAGATAAATTCAAGCTCTAATAAAAACTTGCTTTGAACTGCTGGACAGTAGATGGACATGCAGCTGAAAAAAGAGAAAAGCTCTCCTTCATACAACCGATGCGTGAAATCAGTCAGGGTCATTGGTCATTCAGGGTCTAATTCTCCAGTCCCAAGACTTTGCAGACTTCTAAATAATTGTGATGACAAGATTGATATTTATTGCACTATATAAACATAACTCACGCCTTGTTTCCCCGAAAGGTTGGGCAGATGTGTACCTATCTATAGTACACCCACATTTCACCAGTTATTTTTAAGCCCCGCGCGACACCGATTCGGAGTCAAACAATAGAAAATCAATTGTGTCTCATTAGCTGTCCTTGACCAATTAAGTCCCATGTAACAGGGGGTGATGCCTATTGCCATCAACCGGGCACAAATCCAGGCTCCGGGCTGCTACTGTGTAATTCCCAATAGAAAACCCCAATAACACTTTACCCGACCTAGGAATCGAACCCAGGAGCTCACGCTTAGCAGTAGCGCTTGCGACCACTAGACCAGCCAGGTAACTTTTAACCTCAACATAATTTATCAAACGCCTTAATAAAGTGCATTACATTCCATTGATGGAAGGAAATATGAATCTAATTTAAAGGGTGGTTTGGTGTTTTTAAGGTTCCGTAGCCAACAAGCATTTATCGCACTAAACTTGTAAAAAATCATCAAAATAGATAACCATTATACTAAGTATGTAACGCACAATTATCCAACTATTGTCATTTATTGTCGAGATAAAATTGTAAAAAAATATGTGGTATATCTGGAAAAAAAAAAAAATTCTTTGATATACAACATTTTTATCTCAAGAAGTGGCGCGCGCTTTACTTGTGGTAACCAAGTGTACAAACACCCTGTGAATGTGTGCGTTAAAACTAGTAGTGTCTGCACATAACACACACATGCGCACAAACACACACCCACTTCAGACTTCGCTCGTGTCTCGAATATTACCGGGAGCTCTTTTTTATTTTTTTGCGCTTACTAAACATTCACAGCGTGTCTATACAGTTGGTAAGCAGGAGTAAAGCGCGCGTCGCTTCGTGAGATAAAAAAACTGTACCTAATAATGATTTTGCATGCTGTATCTATCTCTTAATATTGTGGTGTTGGTTTGTTTATTGTCTTGTGTTTATTGGTTGAACAGTGTAACGATTGTAGACAGACCAATAAATAAATATAATCTTTTTCAAAAAAAGGGCCAAGTGCGTGTCGGACCACGCACAATGAAGGGTTCCGTAGTTGGGAAGTTGGGATGAAATTATCCCAAAAACTAACTTAACGTTATAGTTGAAAAACATGTTCTCCCATACATCGATATATGCCCACGGTCAATTGTCCAACTGCAAATTTAAGTTGGCGGACTATTACTCGTTAACATAAAGTAAAGCCCACGTAGGTGTGATATGGTTTCCTTTTAATTTAATTATATGTACTACTGCCATGATTTTTATCATATCTCCATAAACAACCATTTAGCTGGTATTGCACTTGACTGTAACAAAAATTAGCATTTTAATGCTTAATATTACGCAAGCGGATCCTTGAATCGAAAACTGGCGTTTATAGACCCACAATATTTTTGAATGGCCTATCCTAAAAAAAAATTTGCACCTTTGCCAAATTACAGCTTTCTAGTACTAAGCGTCTCTGAGTTACAGCGGGGACAGACAGACAGACAGACGGACATGGCGAAACTATAAGGGTTCCTTGTTTCCTACGGAACCCTAAAAAGGAACATCATTCAACCGTCACAGAGCTTTTTGAAATGCAAACAGTCTGTTCCCGACCTTAGCGCGGTCCCGCTAGTAGCAGCCACTACCCACTTACTTATGCTGCTGTTTACGCTGTAGCGCTGTTTACTTCATCACACATTTTATAAGCGTTATGTTGTATACAGCAACTAAGTAACTTATGACCTGGGACATATTTTTGATATAAATAAACTTAATACTTAATACAACACATGAGCCGTAAATCCTAGAACAACAAAATAAGGTGGAGATATGAAATTTACTTAGGTTTTGTTTGTGTAGGCTCAACTTAAAGCGGGCTATTATTAAAGTAAGCGCCTTAAGACAGTGGGCTCACTAGAGGCAAAACTGTTTTGTCTATGGAAGACGGCAGTTTTGTCTTGTTTCAGCCCGGTTTTTCAGCAGGTTTTCGTTAACAGTGACTATAATATATAATATTGATGTCAATACTAGATTTCAGTAGTTAGAGCGATCATCTGACTGTATAGACAATCTTGACTGTCCGTGAACTGCCTTATGCTGCATACATGCTTATTTTTGGAAGCTTGATTATAGTTTTTGGTTACGTATAACTAAAAAAACAAGAACGTCTAATATTGTCCCTAGGCTATTTTTACCTCCTTCTGCGAAGCAGTAATGCTCGCGAAGGAGGAGGCGGGACGGTTGAGGGAAAGGCAAGTTTCGCGCCCTCTCGCCCCTAGCCGCCGCAGGAGACGCCCAGGGCGTCGGGAATCCCGGGCGGATTTCCGGCCACCGTAGGCGCGGGCTTGCGGACGGTGAGCAATGGGTAGCTCACCGTCCGGTAAGGACCAGGCCCGGGTCGACGGCGCGTCGTATTCCACGCGCGCCTCAAAGAGATGTCGTCAGCATAAAGTAGGGGTCCACTAGGGCCGATGCCTGCCGGGGTCGCGGGAAGGTACTTATGGGTCACCGAGGCCCCCGCAACACAAGCAACAGGAAGGAATACGGGTGGGTTTTAGTCAGTAAGAGTCTGACACACCCTCCCGCTCCGCTCAGAGCGGGAGAAGTTATTTGATGATTTCCCACCCTCAAAAAAAAAAAAAAGGCTATTTTTGAACTTAAGAAGCCAGGCTGTCTGCCCGCTGTGCGCTTATAACTTGGAAACCGTTTATCCAATTTACGTGATTATAATAACAATATTAGTACATACATAATGTTGTTTAGCTTAGTATAAAATAAGGGAAATATTTAACTGATCCTCTAAAACTTAACCTTCTAATGCCACTTCTTAAAAATTACACTTTTTAAAATGAATGAACCTCTAATAACTTTTTGCGCTTCTAAGGCTAAGAACTCACGGAGCGGTTTTGTCCCGTGCCCGCCGCGGTGCTGGAGCTGCGGTTTTATTTCTAAACTCATGAGACCGGTGATTAGCGCGGCCAGCCGTCGCGGTTGAGATCATCGCCCGCAAACTTGGCGGGCGATGATCGCAAGACGGGCGGTTATTATACAAGATTTCTGTACCCCCCGCCCCGCCAGCTACTGCGGTCGCCCGCCAAGCGATCGCAGAGCGCGCGGGCGCAACCCGCCGAGGCGGTGGGTGTCTGCCGCCCGCGCGATTCTACAAGTTGCCCGCCGGTGCCGCGGGACCCGCAAACAACCGCGCGAGCCGCGAGTGTAAAACGCGTCGTGAAATGTGCTCTTACTTTTTGCATATAAATCTAAATCCTACAAAAGCTGCGGGCCCGCAAACGCGGTGGGCGCGGGTGAAAACCGCTCCGTGAGTTCTTAGCCTGATGATGCACACTTTTTTAAATATTTGAGTCTCTTTTTAAAAGTGCCTAAGACAGTTTCTCCGGTGTTTCATTATGGTGTACCACTAAATAGAGTGTCGCTTTTGAGGTACATTGGCCACATAGTAAATGAGGGCTTAAATGATGACAGTGACATAGAAAGGGGGCGAAGAGCATTGTCGTTCCGATGATAATATGCTGGCCCGTAAGTTTGCACGATGTACTAGGGAAGTGAAACACTCTGTTCAAGGCGTTTTACCAGTCTTTCTACACGTGCAGCCTGGGGGTTAGACATACGCAAAGGGCCTACAACGTTCTCCGTGTACGGTATAATAATGCCTATATGGTGTTGTTTGGGCTCCCGCGGTTCTGTAGCGCTTCGGGCATGGGTGCTGAAGCAGGTACAGGTAGTTTTCAGGCTATTATGCGAAAGAGAACAGCATCCCTGATGCGAAGGATTCGGGGGAGCACCAACAGCATCTTAAAGGTGATAGTGAGTAGGCCTGATTGCCCGTTCCTGGGGCACTGGACCCGTATGCACAGCTGCAGATCTGTTGCAGCGGGAAGCTGGCATAGTTATAGGTTCTTGAATTAGTTTTATTTTAGTTTTGTTTTATTTTATTTATTTATAACATTTTATGTACACACATATAAACAGACAACAAGGAAGGAACAGAAAAATACGTACAAAGGTGATGCTTATTTCTAAAGACATCTCTTCCAGCAGACCTGCGATATGACAGTAGACAAAGAGATGTAGACATATACTAATCAAAACAAAATAAGGGCCACTTGTTTTTTTTTACCTCGGTAGCGATAATTTATTTTTTATGTGTTCTCAAGTAGCTGATTGTTTATTGTGGTGTTACCTTATTTGTTTACAAACATTTTTTGAGTATTCCAGCTGCATAATGGTTTAAAGTGGGTAGTTTTTGATAATTTTTTGTAACCACTTGATTTTACCCGTTTTCAAGACAGATTTTAACTCAGTCAAAGTGACGATTCAGTCAAGAACAGTTTAAGTTTTGTTTAACTAGTGGCTGAAGTAACATTTAAAAAAAGTTATGCCGAGAATTCGACGACATATGGACTTACCAACTGTAACTAGGGCCGTAACATTGCTTCAAGAAGGCCATTCGCAGCGCTCTGTGGCGTTGCAGCTGGGTTTTTCCCGGCGAGCGATTCAGAATGCTTGGAATCGATTTCAAGAGACTGGGAGACTAACCAGGAGACGGGGATCTGGCAGAGTTCGAGCAACTACCGCACAGGAGGACCGCTACGTGCGCTTGACTGCGCGTAGAGATCGCTGCGTCACTGCCCACTCCTTACAAAACCGTTTGCGGCAGGCGACGGGTACACGCGTTAGTGATCAAACCATTAGAAATCGGTTACACGAGGGCCAGCAGTTCTCCAGGAGACGCGTAGTGCGGATACCATTAACAAGTGCTCATCGTGCAAACCGATTATCGTTCGCAAGGCAGCATCTGGCATGGGATATGAGTGATTGGAGCACGGTATTGTTTACGGATGAGTGCAAAGTGAAATTTTTTAGTGATGACCGTCGCATTAGGGTTTGGAGGCGTGAAGGTGAGCGATTTTCGGATGCTTGTATCAATGAAAGTGACAGATTTGGGGGCCCCAATGTTATGGTGTGGGGAGGAATCTCTATATCAGGTAGAACCGAGTTGGTAATTCTGAACGAAGGCACAATTACAGCTCAACGTTATATCGAGGAGGTCATAAGACCCCATGTGGTTTCATATGCACAGAGAATCGGCGCGAGATTCCATCTAATGCACGATAATGCTCGCGCTCATACAGCTAGGGCCACCAGAGAAGCTCTAGAGGAGGCTGGTATACAGGTACTACCCTGGCCTGCAAACAGTCCGGATCTCAATCCCATTGAACACATGTGGGATTTACTGAAACGCAGTGTTCGAAGCACAAACCAACCCGTGTACAATGAAAGACAGCTAATTAACGTTCTGAAATCAAGCTGGGAACAAATTCCTCAAGAAACAGTGGTACACCTGGTGGAGAGTGTACCTTCCAGGCTTCAAGAGTGCATTAGAAAACGAGGAGGGCACACCAGATATTGAGGAAAGTCAAAAATCAACCAACACATTTAGTTTTTTTTTTTTCACTTAATTTTTTATCTCGCTGTTTGTTTTCAAAATTTTTTTTGTTGTAAAAGTAGTGTATTTTTTTTAATTAATTTTTCCATAACAATTTTATGCTGTTTACAATAAAAATCAAGTAAATTACTCGATCTTATCATTAATCAACCCTTGAACCTCAAGAATTCATGATAATGCTGTAAAAACGTGGTGGCCCTTATTTTGTTTTGACTAGTATATTTATATCTTTGGTACCTAGCCTTTCCAAACTATGTTGGGGTCGGCTTCGAGTATTACCAGATGCAGCTGAATACCAATATTTTACATTATGCGAATGCCTATCTGACCTCCACAATACAGTTACTGGGTAACGCGATACCCCTTGGTAAGTATGGTTACCTAGAAAGAAAGAAAGAAAGAAAGAAAGAAAGAAAGAAAATAGATTTATTTGTCACAGAAACACGTGCACATAAAAGATATGGGTAATTCTTATAAATAATAAAACTAAACAGACTTACACAGAGAGACACAGAACATATACATATAGTCGGCAACTGCACGCCGTGACTGTGACAAGTAGGCTTCCACACAGCATGATGCTGTGCTATGGGGCACCCACAGCACAGCGCTGATTTACGACCTACGTATATAGTTTTGTTTTCTCTCCTACTCTTACACACGTGGTAAGAGTAAGAGAGAAAATAAAACACATAAAAACAAAAAAAAAGTATTCACTAATTTAAATATACAATAAGAGAATATACTTACATAAATACATACTTCTAAAATAAATATCACTAAAATACTTATATATAATTAATAGTATAAAATAATAATATGCATAATATATTTTATTATTTTAATGATAAATGTTACTAACATAGTTTTATAAAAAAAATAATAATAATAATTAACTTTCTGGCCGTTTCTCACAGTTGGTCGCAGTAACTAAGCTAGGGTACCCCGATCAAACGGAGTAGGTTAGGTTGGAACTATGACGCGAGCCGAGCGAGTGAAGCGAGCGGTGCCGTGGCCTTGGCCGGCGAGCGCTACATCCCTGGATGTAGCGGGAAATGTAGCGCATTTTTTGGCAGAATTATATAAGATTCACAAAAAGAGGCGCTACCATTATATTAGTGTTCAATAATATTTTTAGGAGCCCAAAACTATGCACAGCTATATTCTTTGGTAGGAAGCATATAGCACTCATTGGACTTTTTTGTTTAATACGAGTATGTAGGATGGTACACGTGTCTAATTGTATAAAAAAATCTCTAAATACCTAAATGGTTTTAACAAAAGAAACTCATAATAAACCATTTTCTTTGAAGACGTATGTATTCTTATGAGAACACATAATTGATATAATAATAATATATATTATAAATAGAATCTTTCTTCTTTTACAGTTCTTTGTTAGATTTTCACCCACAGATATTCTTATTTCTCTGCCTTTACCATTATATTCTGTCCTACTTCCTGCTTTATATATTAACTAATATTATAAATGCGACAGTGAGTTTGTTTTTTTTTGTTTGATTGCTACACTTTCACGCTAAAGGCTCATTCAGACCTGCTGCCAGTCGCGCCCGCGATATCGCACCAGTCTGCACGAGCCTTAAAACGGCATGGGTAGACCATGACCTGCAGACTTAGCATGACGCTTTCTATTTCCACGAAAAAAAGACACAGCTCTTTCTATACAAAGTAACATTTCGTTTCTCCATTTTTGATATCGCACCGTAGAAATCTTTCTACGATCTGTCATTTTGTCTTTCGTTTCTAACGATTTTTGTCTATGTCCTTTTTTATGTAGAATAGCTGCTTTTCATCCTGGACCACAAACGAATTTGCGGGCAACAGCTAGTAATATTATAAATGTGAAAGTTTGTATGTTCAGATGTTTGTTACTCAATCACGCTAAAACGGCTGAACTGTTTCTATGAAATTTGGCACACAAATAGTTTATAACGTGGATTAACACAAGATATTTGTAATCCCGGTAGTATGTTCCCATGGGATATTGTCCGACCTCCACACTGGTGAAGTCGCGGGCAAAAACTAGTAGGCATAACATATTTTATTTCATTATAGATAATTTAAAAAAATGTCTAGTAAACTTATAAGTACTAGACATAGAACAGGCATGACTTAAATTTTTCTAAATACTCTTTTGCTCTATAGATATTATCTTTGGTACCAAAACTTGCTGTATTTTGACAGAACCTACCAACCTTCTTGTTTCTCATAGAGCTGATTCACACCGGGAAAGAATCAGCCGGCAGCGGCGCGGCGAGCTATTTATAGTGTGAAATAATTGTAAACTTTATCTACATAATTAAAAGACAAGTATCGCTTGAAACACGAAAGGTCGCGCGGCACCGGGCGTCTGCGCTTGTTGCCAGCGGTACTGCCCGCTGCCGGCCGCTGCCGGCTCCTGCCGTTCCGGTGTGAATCGGCCCTTATACCTTCCGTTTTCATTTCATATTTTAATCCTTGAACTCAAAGTCTCTAATTACTAAACACTATAGGTATACGTAGGTAACCATACTTACCAAGGGGTATCGCGTTACCCAGTAACTGTATTGTGAAGGTCAGATAGACATTTGCATCATGTAAAATATTGGTATTCAGCTGAATCTGGTAAGACTGCCGACCGCCGACCCCAACATAGTTGGGAAAGGCGTGTGTACCAAAGATATAAATATGTCTAGATAGTCAGTCAAAGCTCGTCGAAAAAAATTGCGTCCAACTGTTGGCCACAAAATGCACGCACACTAGAATAACACAATGACAGCACAATGATGTGACGCGAGGGTAAGACGTAGCTGTCACGCACACCAGCATAACAAAGTTGACCTGTTTTTTTTTAGTTCTTTTGCAGCGCGACACTCTGTCTAGAAAATAATCAAGTTACCTACTTAAGTAAATTAATATTAAACCGCAGTCTGACTTACGCAACCTCTACAATTAAACAATTACGAACAGACAATATTGTTGTGCCCATTGTTTTATCAGAATCCAAGGCTTCAGTTCCATTAAAATGTTTTTAGTTATCGAACTTTATAGCAGCTTGTTAGCAAATGTTTGACAGCATCGCTTCTTAATAACTCGGCCGTATCGGCTGAGTACGACGGAACACAACAGAGAGACGTAACAGAAATTCAATGCGAATATTTCGATAAATATTATCACTTTCCTAATTGTTCGAGGTGTCTATATAGCCTTTGCGAGTGACGGTACCGTAACTGAGTTCGTTCGGTGCACCCTGGACAACCAGAGCCATCTATAGGCGAAGCTGCTTGTATTTTAATCAAGATCCATAAGATTAAAGAGAAAAGAAGAAGACCTATTTATAAAACACTATCTCTCTCTTTAACATATTTTTTTAAACAACACAAGTGTTTCTCTTCAGTGGTTGAAACTGAACTTCCGAAAAAAGTTTTTCTCCTGCGCTTGTAAGATGCATTCTTCTCTCGTACAATTTGAGAATAACTAAAGATATAAATAATAACCGAGTCCGAGTAAAATGGTAGCGGAATTGACTACCCAGGGTGCATATCTTTGAGGAGTGGCTAGAGAGGCGCCATGGCATCCTCACCTTCCGCCTGACGCAGGTCCTCACGGGTCACGGCAGCTTCGGGAGATTCCTGTGTCAGGAAGGAAAGAAGGCGGGAGGAAACGCCTGGGTGTCACCACTATGTGGATCGCCCGGAAGACACGGTGGAGAATACGGTGGAGGTCTGCCCGGCTTGGGCAGAGGCGATCGGCGGCAGAGATCTCTCGCGTCTAGCCCTGGTTCAGGCCATGGTACGGAGCGAGAGGGCATGGGCAGCCGTCACCTCCTTCTGCGAAGCAGTAATGCTCGCGAAGGAGGAAGCGGGACGGTTGAGAGAAACGCAAATTCCGCGCCCTCTCGCCCCTAGCCGCCGCAGGAGTCGCCCAGGGCGTCGGGAATCCCGGGTGGATTTCCGACCACCGTAGGTGCAGCTTGCGGATGGTGGTTCCACGCGCGCCTCATGAGATGTCGTCAGCACAAGTGTAGAGGTCCACTAGTGCCGAAGCCTGCCGGGGTCGCGGGACTGTACAAAAGGGTTGCCGAAAACAAAAGGGTTCCGTTGCCCACGGGTGGGTTTTAGTCAGCAAAAGTCTGACACACCCTACCGCTCCACCCAGAGCGGGAGAAGTTATTTCATAATTTCCCAGCCAAAAAAAAAAAAAACATCACGGTACTTAGCAATTATGATACATCCAAAGCATTCAGCTTTAGGAAGGGTGTTAATTGTGATTGAATATTCAAAAAAAAGGGTGCATATTGTGGTATTTTGCTACACAAAGCCACATCTTTATGTTATAATAATTATAATTTTACCTTTGTTATAATTCCTGTACTACTTTCCTTGCTTCAAACACATGAAATCATATTATTTCTCTAACTTTCTTACATATGTTTGAACACCACAGCTGAAAAGCAACACCACAATGAACTATTTCTAACACTGAAGACTGTGTTTTATATTATTAATTTTCTCTTGTTGTAAAATAGCATATTTTTATCCATTGACATATTCAATCATAAATTGTCATCTGTCTAATATTTTCTTTCTCTATGAATCGTACCGGCCTTGATAAAGCTAGTTTCAGACTTACTTCGCTATGTACTCATGTAAACCGTTTTTTATTGATCCTGGCAGGCATTCAAACTAATCATTTGAATTATGTTTCACAGAAACTTCTAGAACCTTTGCCAGGATCTATAAAAGCGGTGATCGGACCTGACAAGGATTCTTCCCCCCCGACCCTTGCTCGACGAAGTGCCAGCCCGCGCCGCAGCTGAGCCTGTAGCTTTAAATTCCCTGATTAATAATAATAATATTAACCAGATCCAGCCTGTCCCATCTTGCTGTCCTCCCCCCAGCGACGCCCTAAGCCGAGGTCCGTACCCCACAGGGGGTGCCCTTAGCGTGCAGTCGCTTAGTACTGTAAGAAATTCGCCCCTGGCTGGAGGCTTTGAGTTCGCTTAAGGCAGCCACAGGAAAGTCCGGTTAAGTAGTCACGACCTCTCAAGGTCAACTACAAATGCCATACACAAAAAAAAAAAAAAAAAATGACAAGGATTCAGTCAGTCAGTTCAATTCGACTTAGTCTAATCTCAGTTCGGCGGTTGAGTCAGTTCAGTTCTATAGCTTACTTTATTTCTTGTACTAATAATTGTAACGTGTAAAAAATATAATCTCTAAAGAATCTCATAGTGTGTGTGATTTGTGATTCACCTTACATAGCTGCCGGCCCTCTCACTTCCGCCTTTCGGAGATTTCTAAGGCCGAAGGCGTTATAGTCGCGTGGCTTAGGACGCCATAGCCGACCACTCCTGTGTGTCATAGGAGGTCCACACACTCGTCTCGTGGAGCGTGAGGTGCTGTAGAGTGCCTCCACAGTCAGCCGTATCGGCGAGATTCGGACTACGCCTCCGTCTTACTAGCTCACTCCAGGACGGAGAGCTCTACCATTATTAGGGCATTCTATCAACGTAGCGTTGGACACGAACACCAATTACACATCATACCACCAACCACACCAACAATACCACTAATTTAGGTACTATAGAACAAAACCTCTTGTTTAACAAGGGACATTTAACTCCTTGGGACAGAGTTGCCGACTGACTGCGAAGGCGAGAACCTCATCTTCGTGCTCCGCCTCGTCTGTCAGCCCTGTCCCACTGCTGCCTGCCGATCCAGACCAACTACCTGCCAACCCTGTCCAGCTGCTGCCAGCCAATGCTACATCCTGCCGTCCAAGCGTCCCGTGCACTCACCGGAAGCCTAGAATACTTTTAATATTTAGTCCAATTTTTTTTTAATATTTAGTAGTAAGTACTATTACTTTAGTTTTCTTTTTTTTAACGTGACTTACGACTGGCCCTCCGGCCAATCGTAACGTTACAATATATGTAAGTATTATTACTCGTGGATAAAATTTTAATGCAGATTCATATACGATGATTCGTATAAGAATATCGGGGAACCTCAATCAACTCTACCTATCGCGGTCCTGTCCTGGGAGAGACATAGGTCTCTCCCAGGACAGGGCAGGGCGGAGTCGGGGTACCTACCTTCACTTAAACAGATGTATATTTACCCTATCAGAATACCAGCGCTGCGGAATTTATTTATTAAATATCGCAGCATTATGCTGAGATACAAGCCTTTTTGGCAACCCATCGTTTTGTTTTTTTTTTTGTTTTTTCTAACAAATATGTCAATTTTGTTAGTTTTTAATGCTCCTTTTTTACTTTTTGTAAAAATAAAAAATATTTTTTCCTTTTTTTTAATTTAAATTAATAATTTAATTCCATGATTCAATTTGATATTCCTGAATATTGTTTCATCATTCATACCTAACGCTGTGATATTGTTTCCATAGTTCTATCTAAAATCAATGTATCGTAATAATGGTCAGCTATGAAACAATGGATACCAGTAACAGTCGAGAATCACACCAAAACCAGATGTATATCAACGGATAGTCAAACACAATGTACTCATATTGCAGGTAGTAAATAACAGGCTTCCATAACTACCAATAAATCTAACTGAGGCCGCCGAATATTTCATTTCCGGAATATATCACAGCCAAATTGAGTCAATGTCGCCCATGTTAGCTTTTTTGTGACTTTCATATTTTCAGGAAACGCATTTAGACGTAGTTTTTGGAGTGATTGAAAAACATTGAACTGTTTTCCCTTCGTACTATTAAAATATATACTATATACGGTCATCAGTTTAATTCGGCTGTTAAATGTAATGATTATCGCAGTTTGTGGTTACTTTAGGTGATGCAATGTCCATCAAAAAACGTTGTCCCGTAGTGAAAAATATATGTAAAGACGCTTTAAAACCATGTTTTGTGTAATAAAATAATTGTATTTTTTTCATTGTTTTTGCAATAAACTGACCAACCAGGTTTTTTAGTATTTTAACTACCAACATGTATAAAAGTATGAAGCCTGAAGAAGAATATTCTCTAAACAAAAACTAAATATTTTTAACGTTAAACCGCAATATTTATTCCTCAGATAAAAGATATCTGATTTTTGAGAAATCTGCCCGTAGTCAAACGAAATAACTAGTTGAAATTCAAGTCTTAATTTCATTTTTCTGAGGGTTCTGTACGTCAAAAGGAAAAATGTAACCCTTCGTTTGGATCACTTCGTTGTCCGTCTATCAAGTTGAAATTAATATCAAATACTTCGCTTCTAAGTGCTTCTAAGTCGACGAAATAAAAATCCGGCTATTTTCATATTATTGCCATTATACCGTTTATCGTTGACCTAGAATCATGAAATTTGACAAGAAGCAAGTTCTCACCGCCCAAGTAAAGAAAAAAGTCCAAAAATCATTCATTTGTAGCTTTATTTTTGCGATTTACAATCTTTCAGACATTTGCAGTTACAGAATTGACCGTGACGTATATCAATGTATGGGAGAACATTTTTTTAACTACAAAGTTACGTTTTTTTTTGGGATAAATTCATCCCAACTACGGAACCCTTCATTGTGCGTGATCCGACACGCAATTGGTTTTTCTTTTTCACTTAACAGACAAGTGTGCTGCTGGGGAGTTTGTTGCACCACTTCTTCTTCGCAGCTAAAGCACTAGAAAATGCTTCAGTTAGTACGGATTCTCAGCCTAATTTTAATAAATGACTTTTGATTACCACTTTTTTTTTTGTGGATGGGAAATCATCGAATAACTTCTCCCGCTCTGGGTGGAGCGAAAGGGTGTATCAGACTCTTACTGACTAAAACCCACCCGTATTCCTTCCGTTGCCTGTTTTGGGGGGGCCTCGGTGACCCATAAGTACCTTCCCGCGACCCCGGCAGGTTTGATTAACACTTGGATTTCTACCAATAATTTTGTATCATGTTCCGTTCCTAGTCAGTGGGAAGTTTGATGGCATTGCTCTGATCAAATTAATACTCTGTATACAGATGTTTCGCTTACTTAATCAGAATTTTGATCATTAGTACGCAGTTCCTTGTTTACAGTTATACAGCCTTGTTTGATGTTACGTTATTGGTGAAATTCGAACTAACTGTTCGTTAGGAGGAATAGGGTGACGTCATATCTTATGATGTCAAAAACTCGTGCGAAAAAGCATACGGAATGTTTTTTTTAATATGGAATACTCAAAAGGTCAAACATTCTTTCCTGGAATAAATTATCTTTACCTTAAACGAGAGTTAATTGAAACAACAATTACCAGTTAAAAGCTTACTTTCAATTAAAATTAAATAATTGATGGCTAAGCTGAAACCCCTAAAGTTAATGAAGTAAGCCCTGTTAAATTAGTTTAAGGGGTTTAAGAGATAGTATGGGGAGTAAATATTTACCAGAGGGAAATTAATATAGAGCTCATTCAACAACTTGTAAATGTT
Organism: Atethmia centrago; assembly: GCA_905333075.3. NCBI lineage: Eukaryota > Metazoa > Arthropoda > Insecta > Lepidoptera > Noctuidae > Atethmia > Atethmia centrago. Next base: position 25,462,186 of record HG995367.1, read on the forward strand.
ACGTAAACTACAGTTAAAGCTGTTTAAACTTAGGTTAAGTAGGTTAGGATGTGCAAAAGCGCTAATGACTTGTTCAACTTACATTTTGAATTAAATTGGCCTTATTTTTCGAAAACTACTTATTTCAAACGAATAGTTGCTTGCGAGGAAAACTAGTTTTTTTTTGCGTAATAATAAGAGCAATACTCTACAAAACTAAGTGCAAGGCCGCATCTTTCAGAAAAAGTGTTAGTATAGAACGTAAAATCATATCACCCTACGCATCCCCTTTCCCATTCCCAATTATTTCCCTATTTTTATGTCTGTGAAGCTGAAGAAAAACATTGTGAGGATGTCCTAGATGAAATACTCTTTATTATCTCTATCTCTCTCTCTTTAATAAGTACACCATAAAAATTACAGATATAAATCTAAGAAACTTTACGTAGGGTGATACAATGTTGCGGGAAAGTACTAATGGGTCACCGAGTCCCCTGGCAACACAGGCAACAGGAAGGAACACGGGTGGGTTTTAGTCAGTAAGAGTCTGACACATCCTCCCGCTCCGCCCAGAGCGGTTAATTGATGATTTCCCACCCAAAAAAAAAAAGCGTGACACAATGGGCGGTCTTCGCTAAAAGCGATCTTTTAAAGACAACCTTTGGATGGATTAAGGGGAAGGAGAAACAATAATGCAGGTAGTCTGTGCCATGGTGTACCATTCACATATATACAATTACATAAAACATATTAATCTTATCTAAATAAATATATTCAATAATAATCACGAAAGAAGTGCAAAGAATAAAACAAAACCGATCGAGCCTTACAGTAGTAGTCCCTTAAGATGTGTAACATCTCACCTTGGTAATAAGCAACTGAGCAGCGACAGAAAGGAGAGAGAGGAGAGAAAAATCTAGAAGAATTCGATACTAGTTGCAGTATACGTTAATAAAATATTGGTGCCAAGCATGTATGAAATGTCGCCATTCTCCTTTACCACAGGATTTAAAAAGCTAAATACTGAAATATTTATTCGAATAATTATTAATTACTAGTGGTCGCCCACTGGTCGAAATTCGACCCCCTCTACTTACAATGTAGCTATGTAGTACTTACTAATTCCATGCTCAAGCTGTGACTTCCTGTCTACACACTTCCGTCCATTTTCATTAAATCACTCTCATAGAAAGTTAGCGGAAAATGTTACACATCAAAAGAATTATGTCCTAGAATCAAAAATTCAAAGACATGTGACATCTACCAACCCGCACTGGGCCCGCGTAGTGGATTACGGTCTACTCCCTCTCAAAGAGAGGAGGCCTGTGTACCAGCAGTGGGAACATTATAGGCTGATTATGCATGCTTATGCTTATGTTCGTAATTATTATGGTGTACATAATAAATAGTATTCTATTCTACACAGTCTGTTTCTTCCACACATCTCTATCACCTACCATTTTTATACATCAGTGTATACATCCTGTCTAGCCGTATCATCTTTCACATAATCCATCCATCGACCGCCTCACTAAAAATACATAACAGCTGAAAATTTCATGAAAACTCTTTACAAAATGGGTCAAGACAACGATGGAGTGCCATCCGACAGTATATGTACATCCAGTTAATGGTTAAAACAAGACTAGTAAAGATGTAATCTTGTTATCGAACGACGTTAGCTCTAAGGGCTCTAGTGGCGAAGTTAAGGCAGTTCCCTTTACTTACAAAGCAAGTTTCTAAGTCTAGAGAGCCTATACCTGAATTCGAGGGATGTGTGGAATCAAAGGTTTGATGCTAAGTTTTGGTTCAAAATGGTTGTGTTAGATAATAAAGTTACAGACTTGTGTAGGTGTATTTAGTGTTAACTAGGGTTTGAATTAATATTTGCTTCTGGCTTAAGAGGGCCTTAAATCCATAATCCTAACTATCCTAACTATATAATATTATAAATGCGAATTGTATATTTGTTTCGCTTTCACGCTAAAACGGCTAAACTGATTTGGACGAAATTTGGCACATGGGTAGAACAACTTGGATTGAGACATAGGATACTTTTTACTCCGAAATTCTTACAGGATCAAGACTTACGCGGATGAAACCGCGAGGCATAGCTAGTAATATTATAAATGCGCAAGTAACCCGGTCTGATCTGGAGGCAAAAGACTTCGCACACGTATGGGAGTGGCGCGAGGAGCCGAAACGCCGGGGCGTAACTCCGCTGCCGCGAGTAATCGCGGTACAGCGGACGAAGCTCCGGCGGGATCTCACGGTGACATGGAGAGTACGGTTGTCGCAACCCAGTGCTGGGCACGCCACGATTGCGGCGATAAGTCCCCTCTTTGAGGAGTGGCTAGAGAGGCGCCACGGAGTCCTCACCTTCCGCCTGATGCAGGTCCTTACCGGACACGGCAGCTCCAGGAGGTTCCTGTGTCGGATAAGGCGGGAGGAAACGCCCGGGTGTCACCACTGTGTGGATCGTCCGGAGGACACTCTCAAAGGTTTACCGAGACCCCTGGCAACACAGGCAATGGAAGGAATACGGATGGGTTTTAGTCAGTAAGAGTCTGACACACCCTCCCGCTCCGCCCACAGTTATTTGACCCGTTAGTTACTCATTATCTTTTCACGCCCTAAGCTGACCGGATTTGGTGAAAAGGCACACGCATAGACCATGCTTAGGGCATAGGTTACTTTTATTCCCGTAGTAGAATCCCGTGGTATAATTTCCGACCTCCACGCGGGCGTATCCACAGGAAAAATCTAGCGTAAAATAGTTCAAAGTTTCAGACATAAACAGCTTAGTAAGATGAAATAGAATGCGTAAATTATACTAAATGTTCTAAGTCAGTTTTTCGCCTGAAACACAGGATTGCCTAGTTCAGGCACAAGTCTTAGGAATATAATTTACATTTAAGCAAAACTGTACAAATTTGTATGCCTGTAATTTTTTGAATAAAAAAATAATATTTTTATTATTTTATTAGTTTATATTTTTGAAATGAAAACTTCGTTAGGCACGTTGGGCACTTCTGGGATGGGGAAAAGCTCAGCTCAGATACATATATACAGATGTTTACAAGTTTGTGAAGCTAAGAAGTTTTCGCTTCTGACGTGCAGTCTTACGACTGACAGTTTTTTCAGCTTAACCTGTTTAAACAATATTATTCCTGCAGCAAAACATGTCTCAATAAAAAAGTTGTGTGGTTTTATGGAACCATGATAAAAGTGAAACTTTAGAAAAGAAGTAAAGCTGATGTGAGCCATGGGCACCGCCATATTGGCCTCGGCCAGGCGCCTTTCACTTTACCCCTACTCCGCCGCCGGTTGTAATACGACATGCAATAGATAGACGAAAAAAATTGACGCGATGGAATAAAAGTTTCATTTTAAAAACTACATAGCCGGATTAGCCGTACTGCCTCGTCTAGTGGTTGCTAGCGCTACTGCTGAGCATGAGGTCCTGGGTTTGATTCCCGGGTTTGGCGAAGTGTTATTGGATTTTTCTATCTGGAATTTCTCAGTAGTAGCCCGGAGTCTGGATTTGTGCCTGGTTGATGGCAAAAGGCTCGCCTCCTATTACATGGGACTTAAACATAGCTGGCGAAATGTGGGTGTACTACAGGTACACCTCTGCCCAATCCTTCGGGGAAACAAGGCGTGAGGTTATGTGTGTGTGTGTGTAGCCGGATTATATTCTTTGAAACTCGGCTAAGATTGGAGATAACTCGGTTTGCACCAATGTGCAGGTGTCGAAAGATACCTGGCTGTAGGCCAGCATCCCAAACTAGAAGCGCAAGTTTTTCTCCATTACGCGAACCGTAAATGCATTCAGAATTTTAAGCTGCTTTTATTCAGCAATAAAATATAAAAGCCTACTATTGAAATTGCGATGTACGAATTAGTATCGTCCTCGTAGGCCTCCTACAAGGTGGACCGATGACCTTGTGAAGGCCGCAGAAATCCGCTGGATGCAGGAAGCACAAAACCGGTTGAAGTGGCGGTGCTTGGGGGAGGCCTATGTCCAGCAGTGGACATCTTTCGGCTGAATTGATGATGGTGATGGTGATGATGATAATGATAATGATGATGATGATGATGATGATGATGATGATGATGATGATGATGATGATGATGATGATGAATTAGTATCAACTGCCTAGCCCTTTCCCAACTATGTTGGGGTCGGCTTCCAGTCTAACCAAATGCAGCTGAATACCATTATTTTACATGGAGCGACTGCCTATCTAACATCAACAACCTAGTTCCTGGGTAATACCCCTTGGTAAGACTGGTTGTCAAACTTTCGGGCTTCTGACGGCCCGTAACGGCTGTCAAAGATCCACGAATGTCAGCCGGAACCAACGGTTTATCGTGCTTTCCGAGGCACGGACCAACCGCGGCAAGCACAGCTCAACCTAATCGTTCGACCCGTGCGGCTGTTATTACTTAGTATAATGCTTGTTTAAAAAAAAAATCAGTGATTGCAGTCAATTAGGTAATACCAATTATAGTAGTGTGTTTTTTTCATGTCAACGCCGGCTGTCGCTGAAAACCAGCGCTGGGGCATGGTCTCGCATAGCGCAGCATTATGCTAAGCGATGGCCGTTTGCGTGGATGTGACGCATATTTCCCCCCAATTTGTTCTTTCGTGTGAGTGTTCTTTCTTTGCGTTACTTTTGCCGCAAATAAACGTATTTGCGTTCTTTTTTTTCCATTTTAATACTAGCTTTTGCCCGCGGCATCGCCCGCTTTGCGGTCGGTAATTATGGGATAATTGAAACGGTGCACGGTATTGCTACCGAAATATTAAGTATCCTAGGTCATTGTCTACCCATGTACCAAATTTCATCCAAATCCATTCAGCCGTTTTAGCGTGAAACCGTAACAAACTTTTGTGTGCGTGTATATAATGTCTTTGGGTTGTGTGTACGGAGAGAAATGAAATGCTGCGAAAACTCTATGGTAACTTTACTTATTAAACTTGTTACGAAATATTACAAAGGAGTAGCTTATCAGTTTAAGTGCGCGTCTATAGTTTACGGCGGTTACGGGCGAACTGGTGTCGAAGGGCGCTGCACGAATCTAGAATAAAAAACGATGTGTCAGCGCTCCTACAAAACAAACAAACAAACTCACTTTCGTATTTATTATATTAGTTAGGATGTATGTTAAATTATACTTTTGATTAGCTCCTTTAGGAAATACGCATGATTCATGATTTATATCAAATAGTACAATTGGAAAACAACTACCTATGTAAAGTACAGCTAGATATTAACGCGCGCGTGTCGTTGATAGCGATCGCTGGTGAAGTGTCGGGGCATCGGCCCCTCTCATGCGTCCATGTAGTCCGTCCCGCGCGCCCGCGCAGTCGCCCGACGCCTGACACGAAGACAGCCGACGGCGCCCGAACAGGTAGTGAAATCTATATTATGCTGGTTTAAAATTGCATGTGGAAGCTGGGAAACTATGAAACAAAAATACGTTCTAAATTCAAAATATTACAAACGGACTATACACGGTGTCGGGTAAAGAATGGATAACCTTGAAATACCATAATAGACCTTATCCCGAGTACCTAAGATTTTTTAGAAAAAAATACTAGCTTTTTTTGCCTTATTTTCTTCACCACGACCACAAATGAATTAATTCCATCAGTTATTTGTTTTTATTATATTTTACGTTGACTATACCGACAGCAGAGAGGCAGTAAATAATGTGACTAGAAGTTGCACAGTATTTTTTTCAAAAAATGGTATCTAAGGTACTACTTGGTATATAATAGATATATTGTTTTTTTTAGAACGGCCATAGGGTGTTTTATATGCTATTTCAAGGTTATCCATTCTTTACCGGACAGCCTGTATACAATACATACATAAATAAACTCACGCCTTCTTCCCATGGGGTAAGCAGAAACTACAGATCGCCACCTGCTACGATACTCCTTACCGACACCGGGTTAAAGCGGAATATTTTTTTTTTTTTTATTTAAACTAGTATGTTGCATAATTATTCAATCGTATTTATAATAATATTCTGAAATATGCCTTTAAAAATTTCCATTCTTATTTCGGAAAATTTTTCCACCTAGTCCTAAAATCCAAAAAGATGTTCCACCATTTTGCTAAAAAGCCGTATCTCTAAATACAGTGGTGGGTTTTGTAATAATGTAGGCAGACAAATGCCTAAGGGGTGACGACGAGACAGTAGGCACTCCTCATTCAGCCTAGGGCAGTCTGCTACCCACTTCATTTGAATATAACGAATGTTTTCATAATATACTCCTTTAGTTCTGTCTGTTGGTACAACGAGAACTTTATTAAAACCTTTTTATGACGTACCGAGTAAAATATCGTCAGTGCTTGGAACAATGTGGGACTTAGGTACCTGCTGTGTGAAACTGTTTATATTGTATAAAAATGAACACGAGGCGAGCATTTTGCATGTATATCTGAGATAAGTAGAAAATTCGCTCTAATTTTTCTTTGAGCGCGTGGGTTGTTGTTAAGTGATAAAGATTTAAAGGTCATGTGAAGGAAGCAGATAAATGCATTCTTTTCTCCATTTCACTCGGTATTTAACTCAGGATAGTTAAAGGTCATGTGTCATGTTATGTTCAGAAGTATGTTATATGTCTTCTATGTATACTGCAAATACTTGCCGGGGTCTTTCCTGGCAGGTATTTGCAGTAATAATATTTATAGGTCATGTGAAGGAAGCAGATAAATGCATTCATTTTCCATTTCAGTTGGTAGGGGTAATATTTATTTACATAACCAAATTACAAGATGGTTATTAACATTAACTAAATTAGATTAAAAAATTGGTAGGTAGTTAACTAAAGATAGTTAAACAAAAACGCATTTATCTGCTTCCTTCACATGACCTATAAATATTTTTACTGCAAATACCTGCCGGGGTTTTTTTAGAGTTAATGATATATCATTAACTATAAATATTATAAATTAAAATTGCTTTTCTGTGACTGCGTTGTTCTTTTATTTAAACTACACGACAGATTTTGCGGTTTGCACCATCATATATTCCGGAAGGTTTATGTGTATAACACGTTAGTATTAAACTTACATATAATAAAGAAATCGTGATTTTTGTCAAATCGTAAAAAACGTACTGTACAGAAATGTATAAACTCCACTTCTTCCTTGTTTTTCCGGAAACCGTAGGTAGTTACGGCAATTCGGCAAAATACTCTGCCTACTATTTGGAATTTAACTCAAAGATAGTAAGAAACATCTGGGCTTCCACTAACCCAGCCAGCGATAAAGCAATAGTTTAGTTAAAAATTCAGCTCACATTTTATGGACCTGAGATCGTTGCCAACTGCTGGTCTTTGAACCCCGCAGGCTGTCGCCATTTGACATACATATTATTGTGTTTTCATTAAAGTAAAATGTTTTTCTGTTTTATTACCAAATATCTTTTGCCCGCGGCTTTGCCCACGTGAAGTGATCGGAAAATATCCCACGCAAAAGTACAGGGATTAAAAGTGTGTGTGTATTCTCTTATTGTATATTTAAATTAGAGAATAGTTTTTTTTTTATCTATTTTGTTTTCTCTCCTTCTCTTACACACGTATCTACATCTCTATGTCTACTGTCATATCGCAGGTATGCTGGAAGAGATTTCTTTAGAAATAAGCATCTCCTTTGTACGTATTTTTCTGTTCCTTTCTTCTTGTCTGTTTATATGTGTGTGTACATAAACTGTTAAATAAATAAATATATAACATAACATCACGCGTCGTTTCCCCGAAGGGTTGGGCAGAGGTGTACCTATAGTACACCCACATTTCGCCAATTATGTTAAAGTCCCATGTAATATGAGGCGACCCTAATCTCATCAACCGGGCATAAATTTAGATTCCGGGCCGCTACTGAGAAATTCCAAATAGAAAAACCCAATAATACTTTGCCTGACTCGGGAATTGAACCCAGGATCTCATGCTCAGCAGTAGCGCTTACAACCACTAAACCAACGAGGCAGGTATATGTTAATCCAGGTACAAACTGTGTGCCAAATTTCATCCAAATCCTTTCAGCCGTTTTTACGCCGGTCCGGAACGTACGTCCAGACAAACGAACAAAAATTCAAAAATCGTTACTCTTTTATTAGATGCATTAAGCGCGCGCTTTTAAATCAAAATTAAAATGGTGTCAGAATAATCAACAACAAATAAAACTGGATATTATTGCTGAACTTCACTCAAAAAAGAAATTCAGTCAGTTCTGGAAAAATACCAATAAAATGAATCACAAGCCGGGTCTCCCCGTCAGCGTGGCGGGAGTGCACGAGCCTGGTGAGATCGCCACTATGTTCTCCCACCTTTTCAGGGTGGACTCGCCTCTGGGGCCCGCGCGGCAGGTGCCCGTTGCTGAGGATGGTGGTGAGCGTAGTGTTAATTTCACTACGAAGGAAGTGCGTGCAGTGATCAAGGGCATGGTGAGGGGTAAGTCCCCGGGTCACGACAGCCTTAGCATCGAGCACCTGCAGCACGCAGGTGTTCATCTACCCAGAGTGCTTGTTATGTTTTTTACCCTGTGTCTGGGCCACTCCCATTTGCCCGATAATCTAATGCGTACTATAGTTGTACCAATTATCAAAAATAAAACTGGTGATACGTCTGTGGCGGCATCTACAGCGCCACATACAAAACTACGCATCACACTGACGTCACGCAAAATCCTGCATCGCGCAAGCAGAGTTTACCGCGCAACTAGCATATATACAACATCCCGACATCAACCGTCGGGCAGTTGCCCACCAGACACGACACCCGTCTGGTCGGAGGATCCTCCCTTTTCTATGGAGGATGAGTGAACTATACACCCTGTTCCTCATGCCTCTATACTGGTGACCCCGAATATGAACGACATCGCAGCCTTCGTGCAACTACTTCAGCGTGACGTCATCATCAACACTTCCTCAAGCTCTCGAGCGGCGAGTCACACAGCCAGCCAGCACCCACGGCTTCAACGGGTATCCTGACCACCAGCATGCAGCGACCGCGCATACCTGGTCATCACCCTAAGCCTCATCAGCAACCTTGGCACAGCACACTGCACTTTCGGCCGGTCAACAAGCAGAGCTCTTCAACGCTCTCCTGGTCGACGCCAGCAGTCAGCCCTCAACCCGGCGCTGTACCACGTCCGACTCACTGGAGCATAACGCAGCGCCACCCCGACTCACTGGGGCATCACCGCAGACAGTTCCGACCCACCGCGAACTATGCGACAACCGGTTCCGACCCACTGGAACCTCACCTGGCACTGGCAAGCATCGCAAGATACACGACTCAGCCCACTATCGACCTCCGGTCTCCGGAGGGGAGTGATGTGGCGGCATCTACAGCGCCACATACAAAACTACGCATCACACTGACGTCATGCAAAATCCTGCATCGCGCAAGCAGAGTTTACCGCGCAACTAGCATATATACAACATCCCGACATCAACCGTCGGGCAGTTGCCCACCAGACACGACACCCGTCTGGTCGGAGGATCCTCCCTTTTCTATGGAGGATGAGTGAACTTTACACCCTGTTCCTCATGCCTCTATACGTCAAATGTAAACAACTATAGACCAATCTCTCTAGCCACAGTGGTCGCCAAAGTGCTGGACAGTCTGCTTGGACAGCACCTGGATAAACACGTCTCGCTAAACGACGCGCAGTTCGGTTTCAGACCCGGGCTTTCCACCGAGAGTGCTATCCTGTGCCTCAAGCAGACTGTACGGTATTACACGAGTAGAAAGACCCCAGTCTATGCATGCTACCTAGATTTATCGAAAGCGTTCGATCTTGTATCGTATGATATTCTATGGGGTAAATTGTGGGATGAAACTTGTCTACCTGGGGAGATTGTGCTATTATTCATGCATTGGTATAAGAATCAAAAGAATTTTGTAAGATGGGCAGGCTCTCTATCGGGGGAGTATTGGCTGGAATGCGGGGTGAGGCAGGGGGGGCTGACCTCTCCTACGCTTTTCAGCCTGTACGTCAACCGACTGATCGATGAGCTCAGTAGCACCGGGACAGGATGTCATATAGATGGAGTGTGCGTGAATAACATCAGCTACGCAGATGATATGGTGCTGCTGAGCCCGTCGATTTGTGCCTTACAAAAGCTCCTCAACATATGTGAGTCCTACGCGGTGGCTCATGGGCTCAAATACAACGCGAAAAAGAGTGAAGTAATGATTTTCAGGCCGGACAACAGGCGATACTCATTCGTTCCGAATTTCACTCTAAGTGGTACAGTTCTAAGTAAAGTCGTGAGGTTTAAGTATTTGGGCCACTGGGTCACCGAGGACCTTAAGGATAGTGTGGATATCGAAACGGAGCGCAGAGCGCTGTCTGTCCGATGCAACATGTTGGCCCGCAGGTTTTCACGGTGTACGGGGACTGTCAAAGTTGCGCTTTTTAAAGCGTACTGTCAGTTCTTTTACACCTGCAGCCTGTGGGTTGACTATACACAGCGGGCATATGGCGATCTGCGCGTCCAATACAATAACGCGTTCCGGGTGCTGGTGGGGCTGCCGCGCTACTGCAGCGCCTCCGCGATGTTCGCGGCGGCTGACACGGACGGTTTTGCGGCCATCATGCGCAAGCGGTGCGCATCTATCATGCGCCGCATGCGCGACAGCCCCAACACCATCCTGCGCGCGCTAGCGGACCGGTGGGATTCTCCGATGCTGGCTCGCTGGATACGGTTGCACGCAGTCATTTAGTGATTTGGCACCATCATGGGGAAGTCCACCCGGACCGATCCCGTGTTTGTTTTTGTTATATTATTACTAACATTAGTTTTGTAAGCTCGCAATTTTACTAACAAATATGGATGCAATCTTGTGATGAATCTGAAATAAATGATTATTATTATTAAGAATATTTTATTATAATGTATAGAATAGTTCTGTTTGATCGTGCTTTTGTAATTCTCATTTTATTTGGTCTAATACAATGTATTTTTTTTTTCTGAGAGTTTCATTACTTAATTTGATTTTACGTTTGTAATATTTTTCTGGTGCGCGGCTTCATTATTTATTTAATACTTTAAGCACAAATGTACAGAGGCGTACCTACTCAATTCTATACGCTTTCAATGGGACTTCGCGGACTACCAACTTTACTGAGAAATATAAAATATAGTAATTTCATTATGTATCGTCTCTAGAAGTACTTTTATAATAATGATTTTGTTTGGTCTAATACCATTTATAAGTTTTTCAATTTCTGAAAATTGCATTACTAAATTGGTTTTCGTTATGATATATTTTTCTGATGCTCACAATAGGAATTCGCGGAAAACCTACTTTACTGAGAAATATACATTTTAATTTAATTGTGTATGTATTGTACACTCTATGTCCTACTATTAGTCAGAGAGCCACAGAAACAACTCCAACAGCAAAACAAACTTAATCAACTAATGCACAAAACGTATTCCGGAAAAGCATTCAAAAACAAATATGCAATTAAAACGTTTCTAAAAAGTACCGTATAGCGAGCATGTCACTCAACCTGTTGTAACAACATATTTCAGTGCAGCGAAACTTTTCAATTGGCATAAAGTTGTGCGGTGCCGGGCCTGATCAAATTATTACCATGTTGCGGCTCCGACTGCCTCAGACTCCCACATCGCCACCAAAAAGCCCTATATGTGAACTCACAACTTTCTCGCCCCACCTCGAATCAAGAATGTCGTAACTGCAAACTAGGATCACTCAAAATCGTCCTATCGTGTTGGGTTGCCAGTTACCATAACTCCCGTCTTCGCTTAGTTGACAGGAATGATTACAGACCGTGTGTTGCAACTTCCTAATAAGTCCTCACAACATTTGCATCGGCAACGGAGATTTCTACCACTGAAATGTACACCAACTTTCTTCTTGAATCTTCGAGTTTGTGTCGCGAACTAAAGTTTCCACCGAGTAAGTGTCGAAGCGATAAAGAATGTAGGTAAGTACTGACTTTCATTGTTGTTTACTTTATTCACGCATTTTTCGTGTGAACGAAGTTCCGAACAAGTAAGAAGTATAATAAAAAAAATATTTTTCTATTGTGTTGTGAAGAAAGTTTTTCAACTGAAAAAGGACAGTTGGAAAGTTCAGTGTACGCAATATTAACCTGCAACATTATTGGTAAATAAGTATCATAACTTAAAATAAATAAATTATTATTGAGTTCCGACTATCAAGTCGTAACTCAATAATAACTCAAAACCAATAACCGTTTGCCGGACCCGATAATCATATCGGGTCCGGCAAACGGTTATTGGTTTTTTTCTTGGAGAATTTTATCAGTTATCAGCAACCCAAAGACAAAATTTTTACCAGTTCAATAAAAAATGGGGTCGCCCTCTATTCATTTCATTACTTAGTTACCATTTCGAAATCTGAGAAGTCCGTGCAAAAAGCCGAACATTGCAAAAAAGACCTGACATTTTAGTTCTCTTTCTTATTCCAGTAATCATTAAAAAATATATATTTTCTATAAAATCCCCCTTGACAAATACCAAGGCCGGACTAAATCCGTACGGGGGCTAAAAAGCTGGACATATCCGGACAAATCCGGACGATGGATTGAAAAAAACTGGTTAAGCAACAGTGTGCTGATCTCTGCCTATCCTTGCTATTACCGGCGTGATGATAAGTTGTTATTTTATTTAGTAAATATATATTTAAATTCATAGTAAACAAATAATTATGCATTGTAAGGATGACGAGCGACGCACAAGATGTAGAAGTACTGTGTAGGTGCCAGGTTATTTATTGAATGTCTTTTTAGTCTTTGAACACAAACTGCAAACAATAATCATAATAATAAAACAACTATTTATCAGTTTAAATGCAATCAGTTTTTCAAAACATACATAATTTACACTACGGAAAGCAGCTTTATTAAACACATGTCGCGTAGTATGGAAATTCGAGGCTCTCGGGCCTCGACTTAGGGGGCTCCTAAGCGCATGCTTGGAGAGGGGCCAGTTCCCGCTTCATTGGAAGACGGGAAAACTGGTCCTCATAAAGAAGGCACGGCGCCCTGTGGACTCTCCGTCCGCTTATCGGCCCATCGTGCTGCTACCGAGGTGGGCAAGCACTTTGAAAGAGTCATTGCAGACCGCCTCGTCGGCCAGCTAGTGCGGGTGGGGCCAGATTTGGCGGAGAGCCATTTTGGTTTCCGCAGGGGGTGCTCTACGGTGGACGCCATCATGCGCGTGCGAGCCCTGACGACGGGGAATGCTGGTGGGGTCGTCTTGGCGGTGTCTCTAGACATCGCCAATGCCTTCAATACCCTGCCCTGGAGTTGCATCAGGGAGGCACTCCGGTACCACCGGATGCTGACCTAGCTCTGTCGTGTGGTCGAGGCCTATCTGACGGACAGGGCCGTTATCTATCCCGGTCACCAGGGAGTGTGGAACCGGCAAGAGATGTCGTGCGGTGTCCCACAGGGATCGGTCCTGGGGCCGCATCTGTGGGACATCAGATACGACTGGGTGCTGCGCGCCAACCTCCGCTAGCTGCGTCAGCGTAGTATGCTACGCTGACGACACGTTGGTCCTGACGCAGGGTAGGTCGCACCAGGCGGCGGCTGAATTAGCGGCACGCGGGGTTGCGAAAATCGTTGGAAGGATCCGGCAATTGGGACTCGAGGTGGGCCTGCACAAGTCCGAGGTCATGTGTTTTCATGGTCCTCGGAATGCGCCACCGTTGGGGTCCCAAATAACGGTGGGAGGGGTTTCCATGCGCGTCGAGTCGACGATGAAGTACCTGGGACTCGTCCTCGACAGCCGGTGGAACTTCGTGGAGCATTTCCGACGTTTGGCTCCCAAACTGGAGCGGGCAGGCGCTGCATTGAAGCGGCTCCTGCCCAATCTAGGGGGTCCAAACGCCTCCTGCCGGAGGCTCTATGCGGGGGTCGTGCGATCCATGGCCCTCTACGGGGCTCCTGTATCGGCGCGCTCTCTGGCGCTGCGGCCAGCCCGCCAGTTGAGCGCGGCTCAAAGGGTCATGGCCATCAGGATGGTCCGGGGATACCGCACGGTCTCCTGTGAGGCAGCGAGCCTCCTTGCCGGATTGCCGCCATGGGATCTGGAGGCAAAAGTCCTCGCGCACGTATGGGAGTGGCGCGAGGAGGCGAAACGCCGCTGCCGTGAAAAATCGCGGCACAGCGGACGGAGCTCTGGCGGGATCTCATGGCGTCATGGAGAGTACGGTTGTCGCAACCCAGTGCTGGGTACGCCACAATTGCGGCGATAAGTCCCCTCTTTGAGGAGTGGCTAGAGAGGCGCCACGGCGTCTTCACCTTCCGCCTGATGCAGGTCCTCACCGGACACGGCAGCTTCGGAAGGTTCCTGTGTCGGATAAGGTCGGAGGAAACGCCCGGGTGTCACCACTGTGTGGATCGCCCGGAGGACACGGTGAGCATATGGTGGAGGTCTGCCCGGCTTGGGCAGAGCACCGCCGTGTCCTCGTGGAGGCGATTGGCGGCAGAGATCTCTCGCGTCCGGCCCTGGTTCAGGCCATGGTACGGAGCAAGAGGGCATGGGCAGCCGTCACCTCCTTCTGCGAAGCAGTAATGCTCGCAAAGGAGGAGGCGGGACGGTTGAGGGAAAGGCATGTTTCGCGTCCTCTCGCCCCTAGCCGCCGCAGGAGACGCCCTGGGCGTCGGGAATCCCGGGCGAATTTCCGACCACCGTAGGCGCGGGCTTGCGGACGGTGAGCAATGGGTAGCTCACCGTCCGGTAAGGACCAGGCCCGAGTCGACGGCGCGTTGTATTCCACGCGCGCCTCAAAGAGATATCGTCAGAACAAAGGTAGGGGTCCACTAGGGCCGATGCCTGCCGGGGTCGCGGGAAGGTACTTATGGGTCACCGAGACCCCGCAACACAGGAAGGAATACGGGTGGGTTTTAGTCAGTAAGAGTCTGACACAGCCTCCCGAAGAAGGGAGAAGTTATTTGATCATTTCCCACCCTAAAAAAAAGAAGGCTGTCGAAGCGCGTCAACTTCACACTTGCGTTTGTCAATTGACATCCCGTACTCATGACTCTTCCGATATGTATAATATTTATAGTTAATGATATAGAAATATAGACTTATAAACGTCGGATTTATTTTTAGGGTTCCGACCTTCAAAACGAAAAAACGGAACCCTTATAGGATCACTCATGTGTCTGTCTAAACGTCGGTCACAGCCGATTTGATTCGAATCTAGGTACTGGGCCGATTACGTTGAAAATTGGTACACATATGAATTTCTGTGACCCAAACACGGACGGATGAATTTTGAATATCAGGGTCACTTTTGGGGCAAATTGGAAAAAAATAAATGCATACTGTATCGTGTGACATAGGCTTCTTTATATTGGTTTCATTTTTTTTTTATAATTTTAAAATAAATGTTTATAAAGATATTTAAGAAAATAGATGAAAATTGACCACTTCCACTTCCTTTATCTCTGATTCTATTGAGCCCAAAATTTTGAAAAAAATACAGTAAATAGTTCTTTTCTTATAGATTACAGGAAAACCTAACCAAAGTCTATGGTGTTAAAATAACATGGTAAATCTCTCAATATTGTGCGTACAACTTATATTTGCAGTAGGAATGTATGGGAGAACATGTTTTTCAACTGCAGTGTTAAGTTTGTTCTTAGGATAAATTAACCTGGGTTAAACACATGGTAGATAACATGTTCATTGTACGGAACCCTCACCACGCAAATTCAACTCGCACTTATCTAGTTTTTTAGATAAATAAGATGTTTTTCTGTTATCTAGGCTGCTTGTTATAAACGTCGCTAAAAACTCAATTTTATTTTTAGACTACGTATTAAATCTTGTGCAGACCGGCGCGATATCGCGGGCGCGTCACTTTTTTCATAGAAATTGCGCTACTAGTGTGACGTCGCGCGTTCCCACGTCGCGTCTGTCTGCGGGAGCCTTTAAGAGTTGGCTCAAAATATACTCACCTATAAATGGAGAATATAACTAAGACTATAAACAGAGAATTTCTATAATTACGAGTATTACTCGTATTTCTTGCCAAGGTTAATTTTACTCTTTAAAAGGTCCTCGCCCTTAATGTAGGTTCTAATAATAATTATTATTATAATGTAGAATATTACTTCTAACGTCTAGCGAAATTCCAACAACAATATTGTCGCATGATCGTTTATTTTTATGACTGCTGTTGGTTTCTCGCTATGTACATTATAAACATTGTTGTATATTATGTAATTCCAGTGTATGCTAAGACTCCTTTCATTCGTTTTCATTAACACTCATTTATTTAGTTATGACTAAATAAATGTGTTTAGTCATCGATGTAATTGGTTTCTTAAGCCGTGTAAAGCCGGCTTGGGTAGAGCACCGCCGTGGAGGCGATCGGCGGCAGAGACCTCTCGCGTCCGGCCCTGGTTCAGGCCATGGTACGGAGCGAGAGGGCATGGGCAGCCGTCACCTCCTTCTGCGAAGCAGTAATGCTCGCGAAGGAGGAGGCGGGACGGTTGGGGGAAAGGCACGTTTCGCGCCCTCTCGCCCCTAGCCGCCGCAGGAGACGCCCTGGGCGTCGGGAATCTCGGGCGGATTTCCAGCCATCGTAGGCGCGGGCTTGCGGACGGTGAGTAATGGGTAGCTCACCGTCCGGTAAGGACCAGGCCCGGGTCGACGGCGCGTCGTATTCCACGCGCGCCTCAAAGAGATATCAGCACAAATGTAGGGGTCCACTAGGGCCGATGCCTGCCGGGGTCGCGGGAACGTACTTATGGGTCACCGAGGCCCCTGGCAACACAGGCAACAGGAAGGAATACGGGTGGGTTTTAGTCAGTAAGAGTCTGACACACCCTCCCGCTCCGCCCAGAGCGGGAGCAGTTATTTGATGATTTCCCACATAAAAAAAAAAAAATCCGTTTAAATGAAATAAATAAATAAAAAATCAAGTCTCCTTCAAAATTAGTCTGGGTCTTTACTTTTAAGTTTAAAAGGAAGTGTAACAAGGAAATAACAAAATCTCGCCTTTCGGCATTTACTCTTACGTTAAGCTCATTTTAGTTAATTTCCCAAATTTCCCAAGACACGCGTTACGATGAAGCTCCAATTTCGAGACACAATTACTTAAACCACTTCAAAATGCGATCAACGGAAACGAATCCCGCAGCCGACACTTTTTTCAAATAAAAATGAAGTATTCGACTTTCAAATACAATCATGTCGTTTTAAAAATCTTGCAAAAAGTTCCGACTCTCGTGAATAGCGATGTAAGTGAACTTTTTATTTTGTCGCGCGAGAACAATCGCGTTCCTCGACGGTCCACCGGTCATCAGTCACACGAAGTGGCCACTAGACTGCACAGACAAGAGGATTGCGGCCCTCTATGCACTTTTACTTTATGAATTTATAGTACGCCACTATTCGCTAACACCGTCATTTGTCATGTTGCGTTGTCAAAATGAATTTGGAATTATTCAAATTCTGCGAGTTGATACAATGTTGTGAGATTATTTGCTGCCAACATAATTTGCTTACCTATTTCCACACTTTCTTTCTGTTATACATTTTATCCATTACCAGCAAATATTTAGTTCTTATCTGCTTAAACAAAGAGCGTTACCCAACTCATTAACGAACAAAACACTTGCACTTGTTTGAAAACTGTCTGGACACCAAGTATTGTGAAAATATTAATTCGACAACCGAAAGGATTACTTTTAAGCCAATTTAGGTCGCTGAATTTATTTTTACAAAGCATCGTGTCAACTAGATTTTATTACTTTTTACGAAATTTATATACGTCAATATCTTAATATCTTTAGGTTGGCCATAAGCCTAAAGGCTTTATTAACTAAGTCTATTGATGAGCTGTCAATACGACCGACGTTAACTTTGATCGATCTTAGTTGGCGCTTTGCGAGCGAAAAATCTGGTTCATGTTAGATTTATTTATCCAATTTACCAAAAAAATAAGTTTGTTTGTTATTATAATAATCTTATTAAAACCAAATGTCAAACTACCATGAAAACAAAAATGTAAGGTAATGGGTGTTCTCTTTTTTCATAAAAATTAGTCTTATTAATCGCTTATAAAATTAAGGAAATTAATTGTTTCTCAAACTGACTGCCGACTTAAGTTATCCGTATTTATTTATTTACATAAAAATTGTTTGCTGCACTTACAGTAACACCAAAGCGTGCAGCAAGCCAACAACAGGACTTTTAATTAAAAAACTTCATGCAAACATTAAACTTAGAAAGAAAGAAAAATTGATTTATTTGCCACAGAAACACGTGCGTATACGTGCACGTGTACGTGCGTTTGTCATAGAAACATCACGAGTCAAACCACACACACACATTGTCGTCACATCGTATATACAAACCACAACTACAACACATCACGGCGTAGTGTTTCAATGTGTTTAACAATTAATGTCCCTGACTGTACATATCTCCCGCCTTTGCCATTATCTTATGTGAATGACATAAGATACCATCAACAACATTATTTAATTTTGACACACCTCACCTCTTGAAACTCTTGTTAACCTCCTAGTACAGTAGAATCCTGACCACTTCTAGAGCTCGTAAAACCTGAGTACCTTATGGACCTAAATCAAATGCAACCTCATCAGTCACGATAAGTGCCCACGCTCCATCGCCGTGACAAAGAGATGGTGAAATTCATTCAGTGCAGTTCCGCGAACTTCCGTGAAATAATGAATGTATCTGTTGGTGTATTTACATATAAATTTAAGCACAAATAAATACACACAAATACACGAATGTACTAAAACAAATAAGACAAACAATGGGAAAACATTAGCGTTGTGATGATACTGCCAGCTTCTTACGAATGTGCTCGCTAACTTTAAAGGATAATCGGTCGGTTGCCATCCTGATTTCCAGGGGGAGCGCATTCCACAGAGAGATAGACTGAACGAAGAAGGATGAGTGAATAAAGTCAGTGTGGTGAGTGGGACATTCAAGAATACGATTATTTGATTAACATAGATTTTTATTGTGTTTGGCGCAAATGTACTGAAAGTGGGGAGCTAGATAACCAGGGGAAGTGGGAGAGTTCAGAAATGAAAGTGCGGTGATCAGCGCCGTTCAATGTCAAGGCTGGCGTATGGGCAACCATTTTAAAAGCGAACGATGCGGAGAGACTTTGTCATATTTACGCAAATTGAAAACGAATCTGAATGCAGTTATTGCGAAGGCGGTCAAGTTTGTGGAGTTGTGGAGGAGATCTGCATTCAGGTCATAGTAGCACACATCACCATAATCGAAAATAGGGAAAATTAAGCACTGCACAAGCATTGTCTTGATATTTGATGGTAACAAATTTTTCAGTCGGTATAGAGCCCGCAGTGTTCCAGTAACCTTTTTTTTTTGTTTTGGGTGGAAAATCATCAAATAACTTCTCCCGCTCTGGGCGGAGCAGGAGGGTGTGTCAGACTCTTACTGACTAAAACCCACCCGTATTCCTTCCATTGCCTGTGTTGCCAGGGGCCTCGGTAACCCCTTTCGAAATTCCACGCGACCCCGGCAGGAATGTGCAAGCCTAGGTCCTACACGTCAGTGCTAAATGGAACGATCGTACCGCTGAAGAGAACTGGTAGCAAGTTTGTACCATCCATCTTACTAAGACTCCAAGAACTCCCAATGATGATCGCCTGACACTTATTACAGTTAACTGCTACACCAAATTTATCAGACCAGGTTTTTATGGCTATCAAGTCCCTATTTAACTTGTCGATAACTTCAGATATTTCTTCAACCTTCCCTTGACAGTACAATTGCAAGTCACCTGCGTACAGATGATACGCACACTGAAGCTTAGAGGTTATAAGAATAATAAGAATAGAAAACAGAAGAGGAGAAAGAATACCGCCTAGAGGAATGCCAGTTTCCAAATCACGCTAGAAAGATGAAGAATCCCCAACATGAATGGACTGCTGACGTTCCTGAAGGTAAAAGGAGAACCATGCTGTAATGAATTGTTTCAAACAAACAAAAACCTACACCATTGCCCCAATCTTCAATCAATCAACTCAGCCTATAAAATTCCACTGCTGGACATAGGCCTCTCCCAGGCTGCGCCATAACACCCTGTCCTCCGCCTTCCACATCCAGTCAGCCCCAGCCGCAATCTTAAACATCTAAAAATTCTAGGCTTGCTAGGCTAGGATTGCTACACTTGTAAATCAAAGAGGCTAACGCTCGCGTTGTCCCAAGACAGAAAGCTCGTAAAAACTGACGTCATCAGTCACGTCTTCCTGCTAATTTATAATTGGGTATTTTTGGTGCGTTTTATTGTCTTTCTTTCACTCAGCAACAGAGCAATGGACCAACGTGATTTTTTGCATTAAAATCTTTTATAGGCCGGACAGGGCCATGGGCTACTTAGCATGTCGAAAACATCCTTCAAAAACTAGTAAGAGCTATTCAAAATCGTTTCAATTAAACAGCTCCTAGCAATAACACGATCGCCCCAATCCCTAAAAACCTAAAAAGTCTCAGTAGTTCCGCAAGATCTAAATCAAAAATCCAACTCGCGTTGTCCCGAGACAGTAGAAAGCTCGTAAGAGCTGACGTCATCAGTCACGACAAGTGGCCACGCTCCATCGCCTTGACAAAGAGATGGTGAAATTCATTTCAGTGCAGTCCCGCGAGCTTCCCTGAGATATGACGTTCTTTATTGCACTACACTGTTTCATTTGAAGTTGTTCTTCAGTTTATTATGGTTTAATAGTGCGGAATGATAGTTTAAGACTGGGGTTAGAACGTTTTGTTGTAGAAAAGGAAAAGATACTGGAAGTTCCTTTTTCAAATTTGTTTTGTGGATAGAAATGACAGTTTATAAGGCAGTTTATAAGGTAATGCAGATTTTACTTTAATAATTTGACACCTATTCGTAAAGGCTCGTGGAGACTGGCGCAATATCGACGGCGCGTGAGGCAGCGCGACACTTTCGATGAAGTTTTCATAGAATTTGTGAAACTAGTGTCGCGTCGCGCTGTCCCATCGCGCCTGTCTGCGGGAGCCTTAACACTTTTATTATATACGGTGATAAATAGTGTAAAACAGGTGCCATTTATGAATCATAAAATAAAAAATGGCCTCGTACTTCAAGCCCTACAAAAATTATTTGATTTATGACGAAAAATCCAAGTACCGCCAGCTCAATAGACGGATCTCTAAGTCCTTAAAAAGCGACCTTCGCCGCTTTAATACAGAGCGCATTAAGGACGCGATAGAGCGGAATAAAGGCTCCAAGGTCTTTACAAGAGATCTGTCTATTGGGCAGAGCCAGCTTGTGAAACTGAAGATTGATGATGGCAGGATCGTATCCGCCAAACATGAGCTGTTGAGAGAGATCGAGAGTTTCTATGGACAGTTACGAGTATACACGTCAATAGGCAACCCTGGTATGAATCTGGCAAACGACCCAAGAGCTACGAGTAGATTGACCCGACACTACACCGAAGATATCCCGGACGTCAGCTTGTACAAGATTAGGATGGCTCTGAAGCAGCTCAAAAACAACAAGGCGCCGGGTGATGACGGAACTATGGCTGAACTTCTGAGGGCCGGTGGAAAACCCGTTCTCACGGCCCTCCAGAAGCTGTTCGGTTCCGTCATACTCGAGGGCAAAACGCCACAGGCATGGAACAGAGGTGTGGTGATACTGTTCTTTAAGAAGGGCGACAATACCCTCCTTAAGAATTATAGGCCCATCTTACTTCTGAGCCATGTCTACAAGCTGTTTACAAGAGTCATCACGAACCGTCTCGCACGCAGGTTTGACGACTTCCAGCCTCCCAAACAAGCCGGATTCCGTAAAGGCTTTAGCACTGTAGACCACATACATACGCTGCGGCAGGTTATACAGAAGACCGAGGAGTATAACCTGCCTCTCTGCTTAGCGTTTGTGGACTACGAAAAAGACTTCGATTTGATCGAGACATGGGCTGTACTGCATCGACTATCGGTACATCGAGGTGCTTATCTGTACGAAAACGCCACTATGTCAGTCCGACTCCAGGACCAGACCTCGAAACCTATCCTTTTGCAGCGAGGTGTGAGACAGGGAGACGTTATCTCTCCGAAACTGTTCACCGCTGCACTGGAAGATGTCTACAAGATTCTGGACTGGAAAGGGCCAGGCATCAACATCAATGGCGAGTACATAAATCACCTTCGGTTTTCCGACGATATAGTTGTCATGGCTGAGACTATGGAGGACCTCAGTACAATGCTCGATGACCTCAGTAGAGCTTCCGAAAGAGTGGGTCTTAAAATGAACATGGACAAGACAATGATCATGTCAAATGCCCATGTTACACCCACTCTCATGAAAATCGGAGACGCTACGCTCGAAGTTGTGGACGAGTATGTTTATCTAGGACAAACTGTCCAGTTAGGTAGGTCCAACTTCGAGAAAGAGGTCAATCGTCGAATCCGACTCGGCTGGGCAGCGTTCGGGAAACTACGCAATATCTTCTCGTCCCACATACCACAGTGTCTCAAGACGAAAGTCTTTGACCAGTGCGTGTTGCCAGTGATGACCTATGGCACTGAAACGTGGTCGCTTACAATGGGCCTTATAAAAAAGCTAAAAGTCACTCAAAGGGCAATGGAGAGGGCTATGCTTGGAGTTTCCCTACGTGATCGAATCAGAAATGAAGAGATCCGTAGGCGAACCAAGGTCACCGACATAGCCCGAAGAATTGCCAAACTTAAGTGGCAGTGGGCAGGGCACATTGCTCGCAGAACAGATGGCCGATGGAGCCGAAAGGTTCTGGAATAGCGACCGCGTACCGGAAGACATAGCGTTGGAAGGCCTACAAGGTGGACCGATGACCTTGTGTAGGCCGCAGGAATCCGCTGGATGCGGGAAGCACAAAACCGGTCGAAGTGGCGGTGCTTGAGGAAGGCCGATGTCCAGCAGTGGACGTCTTTCGGCTGAAATGATGATGATGATCATGAATCATGAAAAATCCAACATTCATTCATCCCAAAAAAAAAATCCGACATCCTACACCAGGTACATTAACCTGTCAGCACATTAACATTACAATAAACCAGAAAATCATAACATTCCACATTTTAAGTTGCGCCAAATTACATTCAGTACATAAACACGTGGTGGCGTAAACCTCTCTGTATTCGTATTATTACAGTGCCACAGAATATTGGGAACAGAAGGTGGGCTCCATACACAGCAATAACGCATGCACACATAGACACTTGCGACTTAACACTCGGCCGTACCTAGTAGATGGGTGAGAAAGCAAACTTATACTAGGCCGAGAGAGTTGGGTGGACGAGTAGTTGTTTATACGTATTTTTTTTCTTGGCAACGAGTCAGTCAGTCAGTTCACATAAATCGCGGGAAACGATAGCGTGCTGCGAGCGACGTGATCGTGCAGAGTGGCGAGTACGCACATTTTTTTTATATGGCGTCTCGTAGTTGACCTTGGGAGGTCGTCACTGCACCGAGTGCATGTTTATATAAATATCTGCCGAGTAGGCAAGCGAGTCAGTGCGGGGAAACGGGTCGAGGTGACTGTCTCGCCCTTTAACTCGGCCGAGCACTGGGTGATGTTCTTGCACCTACCGAGCACTCCGCTGACAACACTGTCTCACCCATCTAGTTGGTACGTGTGGTCAAGGCATTATACATACATAAACTCACGCCTTCTTCCCATGGGGGTAGGCAGAAACTATAGAACGCCACCTGCTACGCTCCTTACATACTCCTTTTGCTTCCATTACGTTCATACATCCGGTCATACACGCACGTCGGTTTCGAGTACTACGCACTTGACCTTTTTGAAAAACATCACCAATGAGGTCACTATATGTCTTTCTGGGGCATCCCCTCCCGGCGTTTCCACTCAAAGCTACCTTTTGTTAGTCGCCTTTCATTCATCCTCTCAATGTGACCAAACCATCTAAGCATACTCTTTTCAAATTTTGTCACTACATCTTCCTTTAAACCGCACCATTGCCTTATCACATAAGTTTTCAGCCTATCATTTATAGTCACACCACACATCAAGGTATATACTCGTATTTTAGAATTAAGAATTTAAAGTTGTCGACTTGTCAAACTCACTTTGGCATTACTTAAGAGCCATTTCACAAAATTATTGCGCTCGAGTTTAGGTAAAAGACGGCAGTATTGTGTATGTGTGCGCAGCTATCCACACATACACAATGCAAGCAGTGTAGCGCGAGTGTTGAGATGGAATAAACAGTCTTGAGCCTTTATAATCGTAATGCACCATGGTTAGAGATTTATGAAAAAAGTTATTTTATTTATTCAGTCTACTAAAGCTTTCTAGACTAATAAAAAAAACACAAATATATGTTATGTAAAGTATGTAATAAAAATTAACAGGGAAAAATCACATATCATTTACATTATATGAATTCGTAAAGGCATTGATTTTGCCTTTCTAGGGTCTATGATTTCTAGCAATACACAATCTTGGTAAAACTTTGGTATAACCTTTTCAGTCGGTCGATATTTAAAAGTTTACGTTCGTTTAGAGGTATAGCTGTATCTTTTTGAAGTAGCAAGTTACAAACATACAATTTCTGTTTTAGCCAAAACTAAGTTAGGCTTAAAAAAGGCCCCGAGGGCCTTTTTTAAGCCTAACTTAGTTTTAATTTAATTTAGTTAATGTTAATAATCATCTTGTAATTTGGTTATGTAAATAAATGATATTATTAAAATCAATTTCTGTTATCGAATCTGACGTTCCACTTGTACCCGGTACGGTGGTGGCGTGTCTTCTAAAGGTACTATCTTCCTCTACTCGATTCATGCGATTTCTCATTCTGAAATGAAAACAAAATAGCTGTCAAGTTTCAATATCTACGAATAAATATTTTTTTTATCAATAAATGATTATTAAAAACATCAATATTTTTATATGTCGAAGTGTCAGTGTATACAAATCCTTAAAATTGTAATTACGGTTTTATAGTTCATGTCGATATGTACTTATTTGATCGATTACTGTGTACATAATATAGCAATCGAATCGCAAATTATATATATCTCGCTTCTGTTGCTTTCTTTAAGGCTGCAGAATTTTTATTTTTCCTTTTTTTGACACAATGGTATACACAACCCTTTCGCTCCTTTGCTGAAACTAATAAAACAAAAATATGTAATTATTCTCAAACTACTAAACTAATGCTTTACTTGATAATAAATTAAACTCTTACCTTATGCAAAAAAAATACGAAGTGAATCAAAATGTTGTAGTCGTAGTATAATAATTCGTTCACAATACGTGCGCTCGAAAATCGAGACGCGGGAAAATTTGGCACAGGTCCTACCTCGATCGGCGCTCACGCCGTACTAAACGGTGCCCGCTTAGCATCGGAATTTATTCTAATTTAGAGTGATTTTAATAACGATATTATGTCTAATTAAATGAAGGGATTTTAATAAAACTTTAGAATTCGGTTTGTTAAAAACCATAGTTTATTTCGCCAATAAAAAAAAAATGTAATTACGCTTTATTTAAACAAAAAAATCACGATTTATTAGCGATATAAAACCTAAAAATTGGCTTAAGACTTTATTTTTTTACTAATTAATGTTATTAATAATCGATATTCTAGTACTGTATGTGTCGATCAAATTATATTTCTGATGCTTTATGTATTTTTTTCAGTTAAATTTATAAATATTAATGATAGATATAGGAGTTTGAAATTGACTCTGCGATGATATTTCAGTAAACTGGTTGTGGCAGATTAATCACCACAAAGTAAACAAATAAGTTTTTGTAAATGTGTTACATGAAGTGTCAAAACGAAGGATTAGTCTATTTTTTACATGTATTCACCAATGTCAGAGTATTACCTAAGATGGTAAATTAGGCGACTGAAATCTTCGATATTCGCGCGAAAACGTGAAATGGCTCTTAAGGTGATTCCTTCAACGTGGCCTTAAAAATTTCTAACATTCATAACAAAAAAATGAAGAATTTTGCGACCTTAAGTAATGCTAAAGTAGAGTTTGACAGCTCTTTTGCAAACTTCATATCCTCAATTTAAAACCGGCCAAGTGCGTGTCGGACCACGCACAATGAAGGGTTCCGTAGTTGGGATTACTCGGGACGAATTTATACCAAAAACAAACCTGTAGTTGAAAAACCCGTTCTCCCATACATCGATAGGTATATGCCACGGTCAATTCTCCAACTGCAAATTTAAGTTGGTCGACTATAACTCGTTAACTTGTAAAGCCTAATAAGCCGTGATAATTTTCCTTTTAATTTCATTATATGTACTACTGCCATGAATTTTTTCACATCTCCATAAACAACTATTTAGCTGGCAGGGGACACTTGACTGTAACAAAAATTAGCACTTTAATGCTTAATATTACGCAAGTGGATCCTTGAATCGAAAAATGCTGTTCACAGACCTGAAATATTTTTGAACGGCCTATCCAACGATACCCTACACCATGGGGTAGACGAGAAAAAAATCATCCCCACATTACGTAAAATTTTTCAAAATTTTATTTTAGCACTTTGTCGGCGTAATTAATATGACATGTATACCTATGCCAAATTACAGCTTTCTAGTACTTAGCGTCTCTGAGCTACAGTGGGGTCAGACAGACGGGTCAGACAGACGGGTTAGACAGACAGACAGACAGACGGACATGGCCAAACAATAAGGGTTCCTTGTTTACTACGGACCCTAAAAAACCAGATGTATGAGTGCGTGCGCCTGTTTTGCTCGTTGTACGGAGTCAGCCTTCTGGACTCTTCTGTGTCATTACATTGTCCTGTGACGTCATCCTATTCGCAAACCAAATGTTCCAATTATCATAGCTAATGTGCCGAAGAGATGGCGAACAGGCCGTAAGGAAACAGAGGTCTTTAACATATTCCCAGCGCTTTTTGTTGATACGTTCTGTTCTGTTTTATGACTGAATTACGTATGGAATGAGGTTAGAATGATAACAATTAGGAAAGTTGAATGTGTAACTTGAGAACGGGGATTGAAATTGGTTATTTTAAAGCGACAATAGGTAGAATGCTAAAAGGCAATGTTCGAGATCTTAAGTGCTAACAATAAGAAGATATTAGTTCACAATTATCAATTTATTAATTTACAGATGTAGATATTTTAAATATTATACACTTCAACTATTATTGAGAAAATAAATCAAACTGTTAGGTTTAAACAAATAAATAATAATAATCTGCTCCAAATAATGGAGCTAAAAAATGAGTGTTCCGTCGTACGGTCCAAGGCAAAAAAAAAAGGCTAGGGCAGCGGGCGTGCCGAGCGAGCCGGTCTCCTCCCCACCACGCAGACCGGTGGTCCGATGTTGTCGTCACGGCTAGCTAGGCGGCGCTTGTAGTTCCGGTCGCCAATAACAGATGGCGCTTGCTCCACGAAGTCGCCAACACGGCCATTCTGCAAGGCGCATGTCCCAGGCGCACCACGAGTCTAGGTAAAACACTGAAACAAAACCAACATCAGAACTAGTTTTCTAAATCTGCAAATATGAACCACAAGCCATAATACATTTCTGAACCATCAGCAAATGCTATTACTGCTAGGTCAACCGTACTTAAAGGGACTATGCCACACTTAAGAGTCCTGGTTTTCCTAGAGTTTACCGCTTGGAATCACTTGCATTTAAAGAGCTATTCGCTACACTTAAATGTGCCAAGTTGTTTTCCAAGCTTTATTCACATTTGCTGGTGTTTCCATTCTTGCGAGGATTATGGTACAAGTGTTTTATCTAGTCTCGCGAGTAAAACATAAGCAATACCATTTATGTGAGATTGTGTAGCCACTTCATTTTATTTACAATACAATTATAAGGCAGTATATTCATTTATTATTTACCGCAGTCAGGAAAGTGCAATACATACCTTTAAAACTATGAGTTGCCAACACGGACCTTATTTTTAATAGCCTACTCAAGTTTCCAGTCATCGATTTGTATCCAATACTTCATATTTTCAGCAGCTGCCACGCCATTATACAGTTTACTGCTCCTTTCAGAACCCCTTAGGTCTGTTACCTCATACCTGTCATTACCCAGAACTTTTTTTACTCGAAACGGTCCTTTGAAGATGGGCAGGAGTTTTCTGCTTCGACCATCGTTGCTCTGACTCTGTATTCTGATCAATACCAAATCACCTTCTTCGTAAATTTTAGTTCTTGACCGAGTTTTATCAAACCTTTGTTTTTGTGATATTGCACTGGCTTTAATATTTTTATCTACCTTTGCTCGCAACTCCGTTACGTCCACTAGCGATTCATCATCAAGCTCTGGATCTACATTGTCATTATCGACTCGCAAACGATATCCTAATAAAACCTCACTAGGAACGGCATTAATAGTTCTATGGATTGTACTGTTTAAGCCTTGCTGTACTATTTTAACATATTGATCCCACCTATCTTCGGTAGTATCTGCCCCAATAGTTTTTAATGATTCTAGTATTGTTTTATTAAATCTCTCTACCTGACCATTTGAGCGAGGCATACCCGTTGCCACAATATGTGCGCGGATATTTTTGCTCTTACAATATTCGTTGTACATGTTGGAAGTAAAACATGACCCTGAATCGGAAATAATTCGTTTTGGATTACCGAAAGTTTTAGTTATATTATCCAATTCGTTTATAAGATCGGATGTTTTTGTAGACTTTACTGCGCAGATAAACACAAACTTAGTGAATGCATCTACTAAAACTAGTAAGTATATATTTCCGTTTCGTGTTTCAACGAACGGACCTAAGTGGTCTACGTGCAAAGTGTGAAAAGGCTGCGCGTATTTCGGCAACGGGTATAACTCTCCTTCCTTAGCACCACCCTTATTCTTATAATAAATACAATTCAAACAGTTTTTAATGTACTTTTTTATTATGTGACGCATACGAGAAAACCAATATTTGTGCCCTATTCTCTCAACTGTTTTATCGACTGAAAAATGGCCCACGTCATCATGGTTGTATCTAATTATTTGCCATATACAACCCTTTGGTACGACCCAGCGTCGCCCTCGGGCCGTTCTTCTATACACTTTTCCACCTAACAGTTCATACGTGTCAAAAATAATTTTATTTTCATCTATTTCACCAGATTCTAAAACATTTTTAATTTTCACAATATCAGGGTCTTGCATTTGCACAGAAAGTAACCAGTCTCCTTCGGTTATTGATAATATTATTTCCCTTTCCGACCTCTCACCTGAGGGAACGGGGTTTCGACTCAAGGCGTCCACATGTTGCATACGTGTACCTTCCCTATGCTTTATTTCGTACATGAACTCTTGAGTCGAAAGAACCCATCGAGCGATCCGGGGAATAATATTCTGTTTAGTCAATGCATACCTGACTGCGTTACAATCTGTGATAACGGTGAAAGGTGAACCAATTAAATACAGACGAAATTTTTGGAGTGAACTTACGATTGCTAGGAGTTCCAACTCAAATGAATGGTATTTCTTTTCGTCCTCAGTTGTCTGACGGCTATAGTAATACACAGGTTTTTCACCCTCATCAGCAACTTGCACAAGAATACCCGCTACGCCATCACGACTAGCGTCCGTATACAAAACAGTTTCTTTATTTGGATCAAAAATAGATAGTACACTATCTGATGTTAGTTTAGCTTTTAATATTTGAAACGCTTGATCATGCACGGAATCCCAAGACCAAGAAGCATCTTTTTTTAATAATTTAGTAAGAGGAGCAGAAATTATAGCGCAGTTTTTAATAAATTTGCGAAAATAATTAATTAGCCCCAAAAACTGTCGCAACTGATGCACAGTTTTCGGTACGGGAAATTTCTTTACGGCTTCCACTTTGGTTTCATTTGGCATTACACAATTTTGTTTTATTTTGTATCCGAGAAACTCTATTTCGGTTTTAAGGAAATGACATTTTTTTAAATTTAAAGTTAAACCATTATTTTTAAATATTTGTAAAATGTTTTCCAAGAGCTTTAAATTTTCCTCAATAGTTTGTGTAATTAGATAAACGTCATCTAAATATACAATGACGTTCTCAAACCTTAAATTACCTAACACTTTATTCATCATCTGTTGAAAACAAGATGGTGCATTAGCCAAACCAAATGGGAGCCGCAGAAATTCATAATGGCCATCTTCGGTAATGAATGCCGTTTTCTCTATGGACTGTGAGCTCATAATAATTTGGTAGTACCCACTTTTTAGATCAAGGCTTGTAAAATATTTATAACCCTGTAGTCTATCTATAAGGTCCTCGATTCGGGGCATAGGGTACTTGTCCCTTACTGTTATTTTATTCAATGCGCGGTAATCAATGCAGAGCCTTTTCTCGCCATTCTTTTTGTTCACCAGCAGAGCGGGACTCGCGTAAGGGGAGTTACTTTCTCGAATTATTTTATTATTTACTAATTCCTGCACCATATCTCGTATAATCTTTCTATCTGTATGAGAGGCTCGAAAGGGTCTGCACTGCACCGGTCGTGGGTCTGTCAGTGTAATAACCATCTGGTGGTTATTCACTTTCCCTAACTCTTTTATGTCTGACGCGACACACTGTTTATATTGTCTAAATAAATAAATCAATTCATTTAAGTGAGTATCAGTATCGATCTTAGTCTCATATATAGCGTCACAAAATTCACTAAGTGATTGCGCATAGTCAAATTTGAATGAATTACCTACACGTGAATATATCAAATCATTTCGCTCTGTTATGTTACGGCCAATAAGTATATCACAACCTACTAAGTCATCAATAACGTAAAAGTTCACATCAGTTAAAGACACACAGTCAATTTTTAAATCTAAAGTGACTTTTCGAGTGACCGGTTTAGAGTTATGCCTAGAAAATCCTTGTAACAAAACTGGAGAGGGTAGTACACTAGTTTGAAGTGAATATTTTTCCACCACCGATTCGGAAATCAGGGAACAACTGCTTCCCGTATCAATAAATGCCTCGTGGGCAAACTGATCAATGTAAACCGTCTTTACGAATTTATTTCGCGGATCAGAGGTAAGGATCAATTTGGTTTCCTCAGTTTCCGGTTTAATTAATCCTGTACTTTGTTTACTACGGCACACAGCCTCAACATGGCCCTTTTTTTTGCAAAAATTACATTTAATGAGATCACACTGATTCCTTTTATGATTTCCACCGCACGTGTAACATTTAATAGATTTCCGAATATGTGTTGAACCAATTTGATTAGTTTCATGCGCAGTACTTGAATTGGCGTTATTATTTGAAGAGGTAACGTTCGTGGACGGCTGGCTAAAATTATTCGTTTGATCCACTGTTTTATGTTGGTTTTCACGTGTACTACCCGAACTAGTTTGTTTGGAGTGTTTGCCTTTGTAGGTACGACCATGAAGATAACTAGCTAAATCATGGCAAGATTTAAAATTACTTGCCTCAATAGATGCTCCTATATTGCTATCGCCTATGCTCCCGACAATTATAGATATAATATCTTGCTCAGTAAAGTTTAAAGACAATCGGTCAACTTTACATTTAATATCAAAATAAAATTCGTATAGTGATTGGTTTTCTACCGGTTTTTTATTAATAATTTCTTTTAATAACTCAAACATATTACGACGTATTTTAAAACTATTAGCTAGACGCCGATTCCAATCACTCCATTTCCATGTAGGCCATTGACTATCAGTACGCAACAACGAGTCATACCATACTTTGCCAGAGCCTTTCAACTTATTAAGAGCTTGATAACGTATCGTTTCGTCGGTCCAATCAAACGTTGTCGCATAGGATTGTATAATATTAAGCCATGCATTTATATCATCATTTAAGGGGTCAAACTCCGGTATTATATTGTTTAAGGTACTCACAGCTTTAGTATCTCTATGACGTGATACCTTTGACTTCTTTCTGGGCAGAGGTGACGGCGTTCTGGAGCTCGTCGTGCTACTGCTACTTGACGACGGTTGTGCTCGCTTGCGATTTTGCCTGCGTTTGCCCATGACGCGTGGATACCACTTCTGATGCTAACAATAAGAAGATATTAGTTCACAATTATCAATTTATTAATTTACAGATGTAGATATTTTAAATATTATACACTTCAACTATTATTGAGAAAATAAATCAAACTGTTAGGTTTAAACAAATAAATAATAATAATCTGCTCCAAATAATGGAGCTAAAAAATGAGTGTTCCGTCGTACGGTCCAAGGCAAAAAAAAAAGGCTAGGGCAGCGGGCGTGCCGAGCGAGCCGGTCTCCTCCCCACCACGCAGACCGGTGGTCCGATGTTGTCGTCACGGCTAGCTAGGCGGCGCTTGTAGTTCCGGTCGCCAATAACAGATGGCGCTTGCTCCACGAAGTCGCCAACATAAGTTCAATCTCCACTCGTTGGACTATATTGGCGTGAAGATGAAAGTGTTATAATACATTTACTAGTACCCACCCCTGCTTCGCTCGGTTTTTACGACTTGACAAAACATCGAGATTTCTTTATTATATTACCTGGGTAAGTTCAACATGAATGCATAAGGTATATATACATATATACAGGTAAACCTTACAGAATAACTAATGATGGCGAAATCCGCATCATAATACGTTGCGTAACACGGTCACACAGACAGACACGAAAAGCGACATCAATTTATATTATGTATAGATTTGGAGGGTTTGTTAGCAGGAGCAGGGTAGTGAGAATTAAGAAGACTATAGGTTATGTAATTGACTTGAATGGGTCCTGGCGGCTGAGAGTATGTCATGCTCACTCAGATGTCTCGCTGATGGTGGCGCGTGTGTTGGATCATTTAGCTCCCTTCAAAATGGTTGAGCTGAATGGTGCTAATCCATGTGTCATGCTCGTGAACGGGCGCCGTTAGTTGGGACTGGTCACCTCTTAGCGTCCTCGGCTTATTTGTAATTATTTTATTTAGAAATTGTTTTTGTTTCTCTTTTTACTATGGGCGCGTTTTTTTATTTTACATCGTCCTCACATTTAGTTATAATTTCAACATTATTTGTGTACTAATCTTTATGTATCAATTTCATTTAAAAGAGTGTCCATGGAGTTTCTTGCCCGTTCTTCTCCATAGGTACCTACTACGCTTTGGAATGGGCAACTAGCTTCATATTTCTAACTGACCGACTCCTTGACAATTCAAAAGTGCCTGTAAATGGTTTAATTGAAATAAATGCTTTGAGTTTGAGTTTGAGTTTGGAGCTAAGCGCCAGTTTTATAAACATAGCATTTTTAATTATCATTATTTTTATTTATCAAATTACGGTATAATTACCCACCAGTCAATTTCTTACATAGTTTAAATTATTATCATTTGGTATATTTATCAGAAACTAGTACATCATATACTATACACAATATTAAAACACCTTCAATTACTTTTTGAATAGTAAAAAACAAATAACCAAAATAAAATTATCTTCTCACAAACAACGCTTGTGTTGGCTAAACGAACTAACTAGGTATTTTTCTTATTATTTAGTATTTAATAAACAAATTGAAAAAAAAAACACGTTTAGACATGTCTATTTTTCAGCATTTACCCTGTCTTTGTGGTAAAACCTAAGATTTACCGGGTGAATGGGGGTAAAACTTCGAAATGAACCATGATAACAGAACTTTTCCGTCTTTTACACCGGACACCACAGAACTATTCTTATGTAATACTTATAAGGGAAGGAGCAGAGAAAAGTATTTTTATGGTAATAGCGGTTTTTTATGGTAATCATACTTAGTTATATAAAAACAGTAGATTCACCTCTGATCAAGTTAGAGACTATCATGCACGCTACCAAATGGACATGATAAATTAGTTTAATGTCACACACAATTTGTACACTAAAAGCACTCTCAATAAGATATTTTTTATTTCAATTCGTATTCACTTTGCGAAGTTTTAAGACGTGTGGGACATGCCATTTTGGAATGTAACATGAAATATTTATCACATCACCGAGCCATTATGTTCGACAGATATGTTGAAGTTTTATTTTATTTGAATGTGTTGCGTTTTCTTGTCTCTTTACTCGGGAGACAAACACACTGTGTTTGTCTCCCGAGTGTACTAGGTTCTTCATTTCTGACGTGTTAAGTAGAAATAGTTGTAAAAAGTATTCTATGAAGAGTTACTTACTAGGCACGATGTTCAGAACTGTCCCTAATTCCTTACTTTATGTTTCAGGAATATTGTAATTTGTAATACATTATGTATGAAGCTTCGACATCTTTATTCTGCAAGTTCCAAATACATGTAGATTATAAACATGAAGATCCAATCTCACAAAACCTCATTTTTTTTGGATCTCTCCAAGGCCTGAATCCAGGCAGAGCGTTTATCTTTCTACCAAGACGTTGAATTAAGTTTAACTGCTTGCGAATAAAGATGTCCTTCTAAGATAAAAATATCCGATGGGGGAAAGAATTTTCTAGCTTTCTTCGAAACGTTCTCAGAAGCAGAGGGTTCGACGGACATCGGCGAGTGACAATAAAATTAGATAAGTACAGGATAGCCCGATCCCGTCCGGTCCGTCTTGCGGACGAAATCAATCGCAGTAAAACATGGAATAGGGAACCAAACACGCTACCGTTTAAATATCAAAACGCGTTCCATTCTCAACCTTACCAACAGTCTTTAAGAGCACGTATCTTAAATTCCAACAGCGAAAAATAATTTTGTCGTTGTGTATATCAGTCCGCTTTTCTGTAATGACACGAAACGAGTGGACTTTGAACGAAACGGGGATATCAGAATGGATTACAGAAATCTCCCTGTGAATCGGCGGGACGAAAAATGCACTAGACGGTTAAGTGTTACGTTTGCGTTTAAATTTTAAACGATGCTTTTTCGGGTGAAATCTAACAATTTTTCAGGACGTACGTTTTAGCATTCAAGAAAAATAGGCACTTACAGCGTATTTCTTATTCTTATAGAATATCTTATGTGAAGGCTAGGGTTATAAGAGAAACGAGATTGATAGGTTATACCCGATCCGCACATATGTCAAAACTTGGCTAGGCCTCTTTTTAACAGACTTAAAAAAAGGAGAAGGTTCTATGTTCGTCTGTATGTTTTTTTTTTAAATATGTTCATCGAGATTTTCGTCAATTGTGGACCGATTTTGGAAATTATTTTTCTAAATTTAATTTAATTTTTATTTTTTATAATATTTTTTTTTATTTGGTATAGGAACCTTGCGCAGTGGTCCCATATAATTTTTTTTAACTTTGCTTGGGTAGTTTTTGAGTTAGCTTCAATAATAAGTGTTTTCCCAATCAGCCTATGTGGATGATGTCATAATAACTTCCTGTCACTTATTTGCATAGCAGGTAGTTGTATTCGAATTTGTGTGGGGTAGGTACCACAACTAAAAAGTGAAAATAAAAACTTTTCCAAAGTAAAAACAATCGCCTTCCAAAACAAACACTACAAAATGAAATAAGTATAATTTTTATTTCAAAAGTCGGTTATTTCAGAAGGAAAAAACGAAAATATAAAACTAAAGACACCGACTTCCGAAATTAAAGTTATTTTTCACTTTGTAATAATTACGATTTTCTACTTCCACATGTCATCTACAATAGTGTAATAGTGTGACCTATTATAATATCATTGGATAAAGGTATAAGATAGTTTTAATCGATTGCTTCTAGCGCATTATGAAACTATTCAACTGATTAAACATTTTGATTGCAAACTGCAGTGCGTGCATGGAATGCAGTTTAAGATTTACATCTTTAAGCGTAAATTACTGGATAGCCTTGATAGAAATATCAGCAATTAGGTAAACCGAATATTTGCATTTCACAATATTGCAAATTACCTACGCAAAGTAAACAATAATAATAATAATAATAATGACTCTTTATTTCAGATTACAGGATCCATAATGCGTTAGTATTGCCTTAACCTATTGTTAGTTAAAAATAAATTAAAACAAAAGTGACATCATAAAAAAAAAAAATTTTTGCATTTTTTTTTAAGATTGGATGTTAAACGCACATGTCTCCCAGCCCAGTGTCTATAAACGGCCCATCAATTTTGTCCGCCAGTGTACCTAAAATATTGTTCGGACTACCTCGAAATCGCCGCAGCATAGATGCACTTCGCTTGCGCTTGATGGCATAAAAGTCGTCCAGTCTCGCTTCAGCAAACATGCTTGATGCGCTGCAAAACCGAGGCAGTCCCAACAACATCCTGAGTCCGTTATTATATTGGAAACGCAGGGCGCTGTAGGCCTTCTGCGTATACCTAACCCACCTAATAAATGTTACCTTAAAATGTAAATTTAATTCACGTCTTTTCGGTGCAATAAAAATTCACCCCTACGAAATCATTATCACCACATTAATAGACAATCTAAACACCTATACACATAAATAAACACCATTTAATAGGTATTGACGCCAAGAAAAGTGCGGTTTCAATAGCCATAAACGTAATGCTTGTGCCGAAAAATGAAATTGATTTTGCCTCCGCTTCCGTCTCCGTGCCGTATCACGGCGTTTCAAGAGGATGGGGTGGCGCTAATAACTAGCAGCGAACCTGCCAGAGATGTTTATTTAATGGCATACCCCATAGACGCCTCTAATGGGGAATCTTACTTGAAACCACAGAGTAGACACATACCGAAAGTCGGCTCCATACTTCGAGCAAAACCGCACGCACGCAAAGGCACGCGTCTAGGTTCAGCGAGTGTAAGCACGGTAGCGACTGGCATTCTTTGAGTGAGATCATCGTATGTATGTTTGTGTGCGTGTGCTCGTTGCATGAAGCTGGCCTTCTGTAACTATCTCTTTTGTGCTGTGCCCTTTATGGGGAATTCGTACTCGGTACTCGCGTATCTGAAGCCGCAACGCCAAGAAAATTATTTTTCAATGTGTTGTGATTCTTGTGTGAAACAAAAATGAGATAAGGGGAGAACAATTTGGATGTTTGTTTGCTTTCAAAATATGATCTGAATATGTAGCATGGAATGGATTTGGAAGGCGGCTGCGAAGTGCTCGGTTAATGCTGATGCTGATAAGATAGGTTGCCTTAATTTACAGTGTTAAAACGTACGTTTGAAGGCATGAAGATACATTAAATATTAAAAACTGGGTAAGTAATATATAACAACTGACACTATAATTTTATTTGATATAATGATCAGTTAATATAATAAACGATTGATATAATTTTAAAATAACAATTTTTTATAAGCATAACATACATTGAATATAAAATCGTTTGATATACCACTCAAAATACATCACACCTAGTTAGTCTAATATGAGTAGATACACCTAGTAACTGATTACCACCTGTCTAGATAACTCGAAGCGAAGCGGGGCTCCTATTTCTGGGTGGTTATAAAAGAAATATCCTATCCGAGTCAGATTGCTCTGAATCGGGGTGTTAATCATAATGATGGTATCAATATATATATTTTAAACGATAGACCTAATGATTTTAGATTAAATAAACATTATATCCAATAACGTTATACGAAATAAGTTTTAGAGTATATAATTGTTATATGTAAAGAAATTATATCAACATTTAGTATAACTCACGATTATCACACATCTTGTGAACGTTATTAAAATGAAAATAGACCAAATAACTTAATATGTTAAGAGACCCACCCTTGAAAGCTCGATAGCTGTTACTAAACATGGAAATTATTTAAATTGAAAATTATTGGCATTGACATAAAAAATGATTCTTTCTTGTAAACAGTTTTTGTTTTGTTAAAGTTTTCATAAGCAATAGTGCTCTGTCTTTGTTTTAATTGAAGCGCTCGTATATTGTGAATGTTTGAAATAAATAATTGAAGTCTTCGAAGAAGTATTTATTAAGAAAAACGCTGTTTTAAACGACTGGTAGAGAAAACAGCGAAGCAGGACCAGGACATCTCAACATTTTGGAAACTTACTTAATAGTTAGATAATATCTAGATAATAGCATAAAGATTAGAAAGTCTGAGGGTTTCAGGAAAAAAAATGAACAAAACCTGAATGAAATAATTTCCCAGATAACATTATGAGCCTATAACTGTTCCCACTGCTGGGCCACAGGCTTCCTCTCTGTGAGAGGGAAGGTGAATCCAGAAGTGGTGAATCTGTAATCCACAGCGCACCAAACAACTTTGACATATTTTTTCCATCTATTTGACAGCTGCGGTGTGAGACTTAAGGAAGTGTTCAGACGTAGCGATCAAATGTGCACATTCACCTACATAACGCGACGTCAGGTAGCACGTGTAAATCAGACTAATTTGACATTTATGGCATCGGCCGTACCCGCCACGTACGTATTACAAATGAAACTGAAAACATGTTGAGGTTATGTTACCTGAAGATTTATATTTATAAATATTACTATATAAATATTATTATGTAATATTTTTTTATATATTTTTAATTTTATTATTTTACTGCAATATCTGCCTGTCTGTGTGTATCTGTGTCAGATGTATGAACGTAAACGATTCTGTAGTTTCTGCCTATCTCCATAGGAAGAAGGCGTGAGTTTATTTATGTATGTATGTGTAAAATCTGTGTAGGTTATACTGATGTTTAGTTCGTCATGAAACAAGCTCAGTTGTTGAATTCAAGTAGTTGAAAACTAATGAATAAGGTGCTTCGTGATCACTATTTCATTAAAAAAATCTATGAATTGGTGGCAGTAGGTACTAATAAGTGTCATCAAACATTCACAAATAATTACTTGTCCCC
Organism: Atethmia centrago; assembly: GCA_905333075.3. Classification (NCBI taxonomy): domain Eukaryota; kingdom Metazoa; phylum Arthropoda; class Insecta; order Lepidoptera; family Noctuidae; genus Atethmia; species Atethmia centrago. Next base: position 25,500,942 of record HG995367.1, read on the forward strand.
TGTTTCTTAAGCAGGGCAAGATGTTTACCATATGGCTGTGCGATGATAGACCTGACAATGATTATACTCCAAATCATTAACACTGTAATTTATTATGATTGTCACATTACCGCTATGGCTGTGCAAAGAATAAAAAAATAAGTGTAATCCCAGTAAGACATATTAAATTACACTATCAAATGCGTGCCGCATTATACGACTGACAACGACAAGTAACAGTATCACAAAACTTTTCCAACATCTGCTAAACACATACCAACTGCATTAAACTAAACTTAGAGCACGTATAACTTAGAGTACGTCTCAACACTGTCATATAAACGCATTAAAACTAATGCAGCTGACATCACTGACGTAGTGACGTCATTACTTACGTAGCGTATACTTAATGTGTTCGCAGCTTAATTCGCAAAGCGTATGGCGAGATTATTATTTGAATGTGCCCTCAGACGATTGTCGGATTCTGTGACACTTACACAATGGGTTGGCCCGAAGCAAAATATTTTTACCGAATAAAACCGGTGTTTTCTGTACCTACAAGAGGAAATTACATTTTTATCACTAGTCACATTTTACATTTTCCCGTTATCTCACACTTCGTTTGTATCACACTTTTATGTTTTGTGTTTTGTTTTCGTATCAATGTTTTTTGAAAGGGTGCACGGATTGCTTATTTGTTGCGCTGCTTTCCGTTCGTTTTGATTTGTGAATGTGAGTTGAACTTGCAAGTTAGCCGTTTCCTAAATTTCAATTTATTTTGATGACTGTAACAAAAAATCGCCCTTCTAATCAGCTAATGCACTCACTAATTAGACTTTCACGGTCAATTTTATTCACTACCGTACTGCGTTCCTGTCTTCCCTTGGGCCTAAGGGCCCTATTGTCCAAGTTCAGGAACGATAGTTGGTGACTTAGGGCCCATTCTCACGCGATTCACCTATGCATTGGAGCATAATGAGCTGTTAAATCGACTGTACTGCCTATCGGAACATCTTTGTTCATTTCCGTGACAATGAGTGTAAATAACATGTTTAAGGGTACGTGTCTTGGTACCGTAATGGTTTATTTATAAAAAAAAATATTGTCTCTGGCTGGATCTGCACGTGGTTAGCCTTTTGCAAAGGAATCTATTAAGAAATAAATTACTTTTACAGTTTATAAAAGAGTTTTATAAAAATGTGCAATATACTTTTTGTTAGTTTCTCGTTAGAGAGGAGAAAGGAGATTTTAAATAAATAGTCTGGATTCTTTAAAAACGTTGAATAAATGTTGAATTGCTTTTCTTAGTTTTTGTGATACGCCTACGCACAATTTTATTTTGCTTTACATATTTTTCGAGTCTAAATAACCAAAACGAAACTGTAACTTTTATGTGTTGAATACGAAGCTTTTGACTGCTTTATATTATTATTTATAGTATGATATCTGTTTCTGGTAATGTGCGTTTTGTTCGTGCACATTTTTTCTTTATTTTTCTTCCCTCTTCATTTTTAGGGTTCCGTAACTAAAGGGTAAAACGGGACCTTATTACTAAGACTCCGCTGTCCGTTTGTCTATCTGTCTGTCCGTTTGTCACTAGGCTTTTTTTTTGTGGGTCCAATCTTCAAATAACTTCTCCCGCTCTGGGCGTAGCGGGAGGGTGTGTCAGACTCTTACTGACTAAAACCCACCCGTATTCCTTTCTGTTGCCTGTGTTGCCAGGGGCCTCGGTGACCCATTAGTACCTTCCCGCGACCCCGGGGTCGGGGAAGGGTCAATTGTCCCCGGGGTCAATTGTCCAACTATCACGGTTCTTGAGATACCGGTATCTCAAGAACCTTGATAGTTGGGCAATTGAATTTTTCACAGAGGATGTATTTCTGTTGCCGCTATAACAACAAATACTAAAAAATAGAATAAAATAAATATTTAAGGGGGCTCCCATACAACAGACATGATTTTTTTGCCGTTTTTATAGATAATGGTACGGAACCCTTCGTGCGCGAATTCGACTCAGACATGGCCGGATTTTTTTATATTATGCTGAATCTATCAATTGTGTTGAGGTCGGCTTCCAGTTTAACCGCATGCAGCTGAATACCAGTATCTGAATCTGAAGTAACTTCCTGACTGACCTCCACAACCCAGTTACTGGGTAACAGGATACCCCTGTGTAAGATTGGTTGCCAGACTTTCAGGCTTCTAACCAAAACGACTGTCAAATATAGTCAGCTATATGAAAAATTTAATATAGCTGAATCTAGGTAACATTTCTACAAGTCACTAACAATCATTATAATGGCTGAAGAGCGGCCATTTTGCTCGAAAAACAAACCGTGGAGTGATAAAGCACGAAATATGGAAGCAGAAAATTAGATTTAAAAGCAATTAAGTGACGGTGTGTTTTTAAAAATGAAAATATCGTTCGGGTCAGTCGGTCCAACAAAGTGGATGAATACTTTTTGCCGTGGGAAGAGGATTCAGTCAATTCTGTGTACTCACTGTACGCATCTCTGAAAATAATTGATGATTGTTTAAAAAAATTGTAGTGCTTAATGAGTTTGATTCTCGTTTATTTAGTGACTAACAAAGAATAAAAGTAACAATAATATTGCAAGGTTTTGCTTCAGATGAAACATAATAAGATATTTAGAGATAGATGGATAATTTACAATGTTTTTAGTGTAAATATAATTTATTTAACTTATTAAAGTTAAACAAATTATATTTAAACTAAAAAAAAATAATGAATTTAATTTAGTTAATATTAACATTAACTAAATTAAATTAAAACTAAGTTAAACCTAAAAAAGGCCCTCGAGGCATTGTACCGAGAATGCTGGCGGCATTTCCTCGCTGAATTGCCATGCTGATGCGTAGCGCGTTCATGCTTTTCGGTCACCAGTTACATCGACCAGACGTTTCGCGATTTCCGAAAATAACTTATGCGCACTGGGACCCCACGTGCCGAGGATCTCGACGCCAAAGGGCACAAAGTTGTACTCTCTGCCAAGATTTTAGAATTTTAGAATCTCATTTCCAAATTGGCTGCATGAAAGGTACGCGCTGAATTTGAATGAAAGAATTATTATCTACAGATACTGGCACCAACCCACTGTAAAGCTAACAAACTAGAAACGAAGTTGTGATAATTTATTGAGAATAATTTGCATCTCTTTAGTTAGTCAGCCTCAAAAAGATGTACATATATACAGGTTGAAATTGAAAACTTGCGACAAACTGAAATGGGACATTGTATACATCATTATTAACAACTTTTACTAAGGGACCAAAGCTGTAATCCCAAAAAAAAAAATCTGCTTTTCCTACATTTTGATGAGGTATTGCGAACATAAATGTAGGGGACAGCAGTTTTTTTTTTGGGATTGTAGTTTTGGTCCCTTAGTAAAAGTTGTTTATAATGATGAGTACAATCTCCCATTTCGATTTGTCGCATGTTTTCAATGTCACCCTGTATTGACAAGAATTGATTTGATTGTCTACAGTTTGTGTTCTATAAAACTGTGTAGCTCCAATTAAGTACCCAATGTGTTAGTAATATGTTTTGTGGCTACACATTGATACTAATATTATGAATCAAAGAAAACAATAAAAAAACCCACACAACACAAAACACAAGTAAACAAACACACAACAACAAAAAACTCCATTAAATAATCTGGTGTCTGTGTTATAATGTTTTTTTTTTAATTAGTACAGGCGACCAACGGTATACTTTTTTGTGCAATGTTTATTTTTTACTTGAACATAGTTTTTGTGAACCTTGTGGTTTTTCTACTACATTTTCATTATTTATTATTAAACATCATGTAACTATCACATAATTAATTTATCTGTCATTGCTTCATTTTTTTTTTACCTGTTTTGGTGTAGTAATTTTATTCTAGGTGCATCGTCTTCACATATAATTATATAATTAATGTACCTATACAAAATAATGTAAAATATTTTAAAAGAGTAACGGTGGAGTTTCTTGCCCATTCTTCTCCATACGAAACTACCTTTTGGAAGGGGCGACTGGAATCAATTCTATTTTTTTGTAAATTTTGACGTTCAAAAGTGCCTATTTGAAATAAATAATTTTAATTTGGCTTTGACTTTAAATAAATTCTTGTCTATGTATGCGTCGTTTAGAGGCTGAATGTCCTAATGTCTTATGTGTACCTAAAGTATTTTTCCAGCAATTGTTTTAAGGTTAGAACATACATATGCAAATCAAATTGTGTGGAAAGCCCCGATGTATCTTACGATATTATCTGCGGCAAATGTATGAAGGTACAAAGAGTTGTGCCGAAATTGATTTTACTCTTAGCCAGAGGCGACGCGACCTACCATTAATATTAATATTAAGAATCCGGGTCGAAACGAAGAACACGAAATATACACAAAAAAAGATATTTGAGATTCAATATGAGAGAGGATTTAGAACTGTACTTTTTATGAAAGGGACAATGTTTTCAGAAGGTATGTTTAGTTTAAGCTACGCTTGCCAGTTGGTCCGTGTATGGGACCATCTTTACATACCGAGACTTCTCCGTGCTTCGGAAAGCACGTTAAGCCCCGGCTGTCATTCGTGGATCTTTGACAGTCGTTAGGGTTTATCAGAAGCCCAAAAATCGGAACCAAGGAGCATCATAACACCCAGTTACTGGGTTGTGGAAGTCAGATAGGCAGTCGCTCCATGTAAAATACTGTTATTCAGATGTATTCGGTTAGACTGCAAGCTGACCCCAACATAGTTGGGAAAAGGCTAATCAGATTCAAAATCAAAATATTTTATTTCACATAAACCTACATGGGCACTTATGAAACGTCAGAAGCTAGGTGCACGGTTCCAATTGGTCGTTTCCTACACGGAAAAAAAGGATCTCTTCAGCGAAGAATACCAATATTCTCAGAAAAATTGTTTCAATTCAAGTAAATATTTTCTTAACGTAAGTAAATGTACTCAGTCCAAGAAAACCTGTTTACTTAAATTAAGAATAATAAATACTTGGTTTTTATTCTTGACTTAAGCAAATATTTTTGATTTAAGACTATAATGCTCTTAATTGAAGAAAATATTCTAAGAGAGAAATAATATTCTTAAAATTAAACTTAATAATTCTTCATTTAAGTATAATGTCTTCACCTGTTTACTCAAATTAAGAATAATAAATACTTGGTTTTTATTCTTGACTTAAGCAAATATTTTTGATTCAAGACTATAATAATCGTAATTGAAGAATATATTCTAAGAGAGAAATAATATTCTTAAAATTAAACTTAATAATTCTTAAGAAGAAACTCCCCGGTTACTCTTTTAAAAATTATTGACTTTTACAATGTTTTCAAATTACAGTGTTAATAGATATGGGAGGACAGTGTAGGCCTGTCAAGAACTACCAGGTACTTAACAAAAAAATAATGTGCCACAAAATCTCGTCTATTAAGCCTACGACGTTCTCACATTCACAAAATATAAAAGAATCTATGTAAAAAATTAATAAAATAATAAAAAACTATTTTGATAAAATATGTTTGTTATTAAAAATACATGTTTGCCATTACAACTGTAACAAGTCTTAGTTAGCATCCTGTCCACAAAAGCCACTAATAAATAGTTAGAGAGATTGATTTTTTTGAGAGTAGGTAGAACAGTAAGAAACTTAAAAATACTTAAAACTTAAGTAATAGTTACCTATTACTCCGCGATATCGCGGGCGCGACAGGCAGCAATATGCCTGTAGCGCCCGCGATTACGCCCCAGTCTGCAACGAATTGTGCTTTCTCCATTACTTGGTAAAGGCTTTACCAAAAGCTTTACCAAGTAATGGAGAAAGCACAATTCGTTTTTCTTTATTACACTTGGTAATCAATAAGTAAGAAGGTACTTAACTCTCTTTGTATTTAGTATTGTAAAAAATCAAGTCTTGACTGATAATTGTAAGACGAAAATACTTTAATACCCTATTTATTTCGTTACTAACTACTGCCCGCGGGAAGTCTTTAATTTTAGAAAAAAGAGTTACCAATGTTACGCCTTATAACATCAGCTATCTGGCAGTGAAAGTCCCGTCACAATGTTCTGCGACACGACTGCACTGGCAGTCGTGTCGCAGATTAGCTGGAACAAACAGATACACGGACAAAAATTTAAAAGATTTTTTTTTTTTGTTTAAGGCCCGCGCTATTTTGACATAAAAAGAAAGATTTCAATTTTATTTCTTTGTATAGATTTTTAGATCTTATGTTTGAAGATAGATAACAATGAATTTTTGATGAGGCACTGTCATTAATAAATAAGTATACAGACTACACACATTATTGTTACGTAAATAATTACTTTCATTCTAGGTAGAATACAAAATTATCTAAGAACAACAAGTTCTTCGATAAATTTCTTAAGCAATTTCAGAACAATTCATTACTTATTCAAGGTTGACTTAGTCGTTATTTTGATAATATAATTACTTAGGCATGTAGTAGATATTTATATAACCTATATTAAATTTTTATTATAATTATAATTGTAATAATAAAGCTATAGACTTTGTTTGTTTGAACGCGTTAATCTCAGGAACCTCCAGTCGGAATTGAAAAATCTTTTTGCATTTGATAACCCAATTCTTGAGGAAAGCTCTTAGCTATTTAACATCACCCAAGGACCCTACGGAGCCAAACAAAAAGAAAAAAAAACGCTTAGCGAAAAGAAAGTATTAGCGCGGGCGGCGATATCAATGGGATACGAGATGCGACGCGATGGGTCGGTGGCCGAAATATCACGTTCACGTATGGGAGTGGCGCGAGGAGGCGAAACGCCGGGGCGTAAGTCCGCTGCCGCGAGAAATCGAGGCACAGCGGACGGAGCTCCGGCGGGATCTCATGGCATCATGGAGAGTACGGTTGTCGCAACCCAGTGCTGGGCACGCCACAATTGCGGCGATAAGTCCCCTCTTTGAGGAGTGGCTAGAGAGGCGCCACGGCGTCCTCACCTTCCGCCTGACGCAGGTCCTCACCGGACACGGCAGCTTCGGGAGGTTCCTGTGTCGGATAAGGTGGGAGGAAACGCCCGGGTGTCACCACTGTGTGGATCGCCCGGAGGACACGGTGGAGCATACGGTCAAAAAAAATCAAAATCAAAAGTCATTTATTCAAACTAGGCTGAGAATCAGCACTTTTCGAACGTCAAAATTACATAAGACAGTCCCCCAAAACGCCCACCCTTCACCACTTCCTAGTGCTTTAGCTGGGAAGAAGAAGTGGTCAACAAACTCCCCAGCAGCACAGCTGTCTGTTCAGTTAGAGGGAAAAAAAAATGGATTCTATACAACAGTATGCAAAACAATTTACATTACGTGCAACATAAAACATTAAATTATTAGCCATATGTCAGCTAGCACACCACTATACCAACAAAAAAAAGAAAAGCAAAACACCGAAAACACAGAGATAAAAACGTAAACAGAACTTAATGCCCAAATAAAAGCCTCCAAGCATAAAAGGCGTGCCCGCTTACATATAGCTATAGCTGTAACAGTCACAAATGATGAACTAGGACCATCAAAGTAAAATAAATAAACAATTAATTACTAATAACAAAACAAAACAATGGTCAGCAAGACGACCAGTCACCACAAGCAGCACCCGTTCACGAGCATAACGCAAAAATCAGCCATTACCCCCCTCGCCATATTAGAGGGAAGGAGGTAACCCGACCCCCGACGCTACCGCAAGCAGTGACAACTAAGGGAGCATGACGAACTTGCTGCCGGTTGTAAGAATAATATAATCAGTTATCGAGGTCGCTAGCTAACCACATATTGTAATACAACTCAACAAAAAACATTGTAATGAGAAGATTATGTCAATAATAAACGAAAATAAAATTTTAAATAAATTGACTTATACAGTCTAATAAAATAAACAATTATATGAACTCATATAACCTGTCACTAGGTAGGCTAATTCTGGAGAAAGAACATAAACATTGTCTTGAGTTAATCACAGCGACCAACAATTCTTATCATTTAAGTAGTCGTTGATAGAATAGTATGCCCTTGAACAAAGTTTGGATTTTACTTTAGTTTTAAACGCATTAAAAGGCAAATCTAGCAAAGAAGAGGGTAAATTGTTATAAAAAGTAATACCAAGCCCAACAAACGAGTTATGAACCTTGTGAAGCCGGTGAAATGGAGCACGTAATTTGTCCTTATTTCTGGTGTTAATATTGTGAATATCACTGTTTTTAATGTATAAGTGTATATTTTGCCTAATATATAAGATGTTGGCGAAGATGAATTGTGATGCCACCGTGAGAATACCAATATCTTTAAAAAAATCTCTCAGAGAAACTCTGGCACCTAGCTGGTAAATTGCTCGAACAGCTCGTTTTTGAAGAACAAATATATTTTGAATGTCAGCGGCTTTGCCCCACAGCAGAATACCGTAGGACATAACGCTATGAAAATAACTAAAATATACTAACCGAGCTGTATTAACGTCAGTGTATTGTCTTACTTTCCTGACGGCGTAAGCGGCCGAACTGAGCCTTCCCGCTAGGCTTGATATATGAGGGCCCCACTGAAGTTTGGCATCTACTGTTATGCCCAGAAAAACTGCCGAGTCTACAGTTCCAAGAACCTCTTTATCCAAGACGATGTTGGGTCCTAGATTTCTAACATTTGGTAAAGCGAACTTTATACATTTTGTTTTCTTAGCATTGAGAACTAAGTTATTTGTCGTAAACCAATCCGTCACAATTGAGAGTGCACTGTTTACGTCGTCAAAATCTTGTCTATTCCTTTCTACTTTAAAAATAAGAGAGGTATCATCTGCAAACAGTACAACGTCACAGATACCCTTTAAATAGAATGGTAAGTCATTAATATATACTAAGAATAAGAATGGACCCAGTATTGAGCCTTGTGGTACACCTAACTGTACTAGAAGCTCGGAAGATTTCACACCATTAACATCTACACATTGCAACCTATTATGTAAATATGAACTTATTACTTTAAGAGCTTCATTTTGGACACCGTAATGATGTAGTTTACGCAAGAGCGTGTCATGTTGCACGCAATCAAAAGCTTTGGAGAGATCACAGAAAACTCCAATAGCATTTTGCGAGTTCTCCCATGCGTTAAATACGTGTTTCAGCAGTGCAACACCTGCATCTGTAGTCGAACGACCTTTTGTAAAGCCATATTGTTCATTATGAAGGAGGCTGTTTAAATTAAAATGTCTTAGCAACTGCTTGAGTATTAACTTTTCAAATATTTTGCTAAATGCAGGTAAAATAGAAATAGGCCTGAAATTGCCAACGTCTTTTTTATTACCTGATTTAAATAATGGTATGACTTTACTACTCTTCATGAGGTCAGGAAAAGTTCCTAAATCAACACATTTATTAAAAGTAACAGCTAGATAGGGGGCTACAATGTTTATTATATTGCTTAGTAGTTTAATGGAGATACCCCAGTAATCACCAGTGTTTTTAGACTTAAGTGTGTTAAAAACGTTAACAACATCACCAGGTGTTACATGTTCGAAACTAAATAAGCGACTACATTTAGGCACACTACTATGCAAAAGGTTTTCAGCTTTAGACGGGGACGAATTTAAGGAGCGAGTCGTAGTTATAGGTATGTTGGCAAAAAACTCATTGAATGCCTCAGCTACGTCAGCTGCTTTATTAACTAATTTGCTGTCGACCATAAGCTCAAGATGTTTTTCTTGTTGGTTAACCGACTTACCAGTTTCATTGTTAATAATTTTCCAAGTGGTTTTTATTTTATTATTGGAATTTTTAATTGTGTCGCTTAAAAATTTAGATTTAGCAAAAACACAAATCTTTTTAAATAATTTTGAATAATTTTTGACATACTCTAGAAAAGGAGTATCAAACCTGTATTTTTTTTAACCATATAACTCGTATAGTCTCGCTCTACTTTTATAAATACCCGGAGTAGCCCATTGGTTAAAGCCAGCGGGGGTGCTATTAATGTTAATGGTTTTGGTCTTGAAAATAGATTGGTGCTCTTTTCGGACAACATCAAAAAGGGCTCCATAGAGAGGAGGTCTGCCCGGCTTGGACAGAGCACCACCGTGTCCTCGTGGAGGCGATCGGCGGCAGAGATCTCTCGCGTCCGGCCCTGGTTCAGGCCATGGTACGGAGCGAGAGGGCATGGGCAGCCGTCACCTCCTTCTGCGAAGCAGTAATGCTCGCGAAGGAGGAGGCGGGACGGTTGAGGGGAAGGCATGTTTCGCGCCCTCTTGCCCCTAGCCGCCGCAGGAGACGCCCTGGGCGTCGGGAATCCGGATCCAGATTTCCGGCCACCATAGGCGCGGGCTTGCGGACGGTGAGCAATAGGTAGCTCACCGTCCGGTAAGGACCAGGCCCGGGTCGACGGCGCGTTGTATTCCACGCGCGCCTCAAAGAGATGTCGTCAGCACAAAGGTAGGGGTCCACTAGGGCCGATGCCTGCCGGTGTCGCGGGAAGGTACTTATGGGTCACCGAGGCCCCCGCAACACAGGCAACAGGAAGGAATACGGGTTTTAGTTAGTAAGAGTCTGACACATCCTCCCGCTCCGCGCGTGTTTGTGTGTAATGTGTGTTTCTTTAAAATATTTTTTTTTATAGGCCAACAAACGGAGTACCTTATAGAAAATTCTTACCAAGATGGACAACTGTAAGTCCGGTGGGAATAACGATGTGCTGCCGGCCAAATAGAATCGTAAGTCTTATTAGTAAATGTATTTTTTTTTTAAAGTTCTTCGTGAAATAATATCCAGAAAAAACGTCGAGCCCGTTGACTAAGAAAATTGAGCAGAGGCAAATTGCCTCTGCTACGATAGCAATATATACAAAATTTTGTCAAGTCTGGAGCTGATCCAGACTTGACAAAATATTAATAATTGTTAGGCAATTCACACACTGACTGCCACACCGTAAAAAACAGAATATTCTACAATACAATTTCAAAACATTCCTCAAATATCCTTCACATTTTCGCGCGCACGTAATAACATTTCCCTGAAACGTTATATTAGGCATAGTTGACACTATCAGATTCTTCGACACACATCCGAATCTCACGTGTCACACAAATGAAGTTATGGTAAACAGTACCCTATCGATGGAATAGATAAACTAAAGTGCTAACAAAACCGTTGTGTTGTTTAAACGTTACCTTTTTACTGTATGCGGTGCGCGTACTAACCAGGTTTCCTCGACTATGTAGACTACAAATTATGCTAAACGATTTTGAACTCTAATACGTCGGAATAGTGACGTGATTGGTGTTGGGAAATCAGGTCCGTCCCTCGTCTGTCACATCGGTACGCATTCGGATTTGCAATTTCAAATTACTGGGGAAGTTTTCGTTTGTAATCAGTTGAACTAGGCTGTTTGACATGTTACAGACAGAATTGTCTTTCTATCATACATAATCAGCCTATAATGTTCCCACTGCTGGGACACAGGCCTCCTCTCTGTGAGAGGGAGTGGGCCGTAATCCACCACGCGGGCCCAGTGCGGGTTGGTAGATGTCAAATGACTTCGAATTTTTGGTTCTAAGACATGCCGGTTTCCTCACGATGTTTTCCTTCACCGTTTTGAGAGCATTGGTGATGAAATAATTTACACAAAGTAAAGCGCCTGTGTGGGTTCGGACCTACGATCTACAACTCGTAAGTCGCGGCCGGTACCACTGGGCCACCACTGCTCTCAACGAATTGTCTTTCTATGATATCATAATATTAATAATTATTATGGTTCATAATACATGACCATAACATGTTTTTCGATGTTTTCATGCCTATGAAACCCTGAATGGAGAAAAAATCTGCAATCTTTTATACCTTTTATTTTCGTGTTTTAATCGAATCAAAGAACAACTCGCTTGTCAAAGGTTTTATGAAAAAAATTAATACCGAGGAGATTTAAAAACATTTTCACGAAAAACTTGTGATTGATCTGTTTGTGAGATTTTAAAGGTGTTTGGGTTCTTTTATTTTTAAATAAATACCTATCTATTACTAAGTTTTATTCAGTGTGTACTCAGCCCTTGACTCGTAGAATGTTTCGATCATTTGCTTAATATTTTTATTTTTCTATTTACAGAATGTCTAAGGTGTTTAATGTCCAGGGGGGCAACCACCTCGTGGAGGCGATCGGTGGCAGAGATCTCTCGCATCTGGCCCTGGTTCAGGCCATGGTACGGAGCGAGAGGGTATGGGCAGCCGTCACCTCCTTCTGCGAAGCAGTAATGCTCGCGAAGAAGGAGGCGGCACGGTTGAGGGAAAGGCAAATTTCCCGCCCTCTCGCCCCTAGCCGCCGCAGGAGACGCCCTGGGCGTCGGGAATCCGGGGTGGATTTCCGGCCACCGTAGGCGCGGGCTTGCGGACGGTAAGCAATGGGTAGCTCACCGTCCGGTAAGGACCAGGCCCGGGTCGACGGCGCATTGTATTCCACTCGCGCCTCAAAGAGATGTCGTCAGCACAGTTGGGGTTCACTAGGGCCGATGCCTGCCGGGATCGCGGGAAGGTACTAATGGGTCACCGAGACCCCTGGCAACACAGGCAACAGGAAGGAATATGGGTGGGTTTTAGCCAGTAAGAGTCTGACCCACCCTTCCGCTCCGCCCAGAGCGAGAGAAGTTATTTGATGATTTACAATCCAAAAAAAAAAAAAAGGCAGGCAACCACCGCCTCTTATAGCAGTATTATTTTAATATTGCTTCACAATGGGAAAGAGATGGAGCTATAGTCAAAGTCAAAGTCAAATTATTTATTTCAAGTAGGCACTAAAAGGCACTTTTGAACGTCAAAATTTACAAAAAAAAAAATAGAATTGATTCTAGTTGCCCCTTCCAAAAGGTAGTTTCGTATGGAGAAGAATGGGCAAGAAACTCCACCGTTACTCTTTTAAAATGTTTTACAAAATTTTGTATAGGTACATTTTAAAATTATATGTGAAGAGATTGAACCTAGAATAAAATTACTATCTATACCAAAATAGGTAAAATAAGAATTAAAAATGATGCAATGACAGATAAATTAATTATGATAGGTACCTACATGATGCTCACTATATCCCCTGTATAGCTATACCCCCTGTATAGCTTCATCTCATTCTCACAGTAATTTAATTTTAAAATAATACTGCTATAAGAGGCGGTGATTGGCCCCCAGTATTTCCAGGCAATAAAGATTCCCTACGAAAGAAAAAAATAAAATAATGCAACAATACAGGGACGGGACACCCTACAAAGCCCTATGAAAATGTACCTACATATAACGTAACCAAATGAAAAACAACCGGGTGGCCGCACCAGTCTGCGGTCAACCAATTCATTTTACAAAATTTATTACATTTCGATAATCTGTTATTTTCAACCGGCAAACTGAATTTCAATGACGGCTATTGGCCAGAAGATACGCAGTTATTCATAGATAAAAACCAATCATTTTTATTGTTGATCGTCGGAAGTTGTAAATTCTCACGCTTTTGAATAAGGCTCACTGTAAAATTGTACCTCCGAGCGATATATGTATTGTGTTTTTTTACAAAATATAAATGATGTATGAGTGATCAAAGATCAAATTAAGCACGAAAAATATGTTTTCAGCTGTGAGTTAACTTTGGGTACATTTGTAATTTTTTGGTTGCTAGTCTGATTTTTTCGAAACGGGATGTGAATATTTGATTATAATTTAAATCTCTACAAAAGGTATGCAAAGAACATGTCAATCTACTGGTAAGGTTGATTACCTACCTGTTCCTAATTCTCTTAATGGGCAATATGTTTGAAATCTTTGACGAAGACCATCTATAGAAAAACACAACTTTTGCTTGATATTAATGATGTTAAATGATTTGTAAAAGTTTCATAGCGCACTATCCAAAATTTAAATCCATTCAAAATTCTACTCCTAAACTAAACTTCCTACGTTCCAACACAACCCTCCTTGCACAATGTGTACTTCAACTAGTTGGCACTATTAATTTAAACTGTAATCAACATGTCAAAGGAACTATCTGGCTGGAACCAGAAACAAATGAACTAAATGCAAATGGCATAGTCAAGTATCTATCCAAGGGTTTAAGTGGGCTTAAGCCAACAATTGTTTGGGATCTAAGCTGTGGCCGACATTCCAATGTTTTTGTATGCTAATCGTCGGAAAATAAAATCAGTATTAGATGTTATGTATTTATTGAAGAGACATTTTCAGGCGCTGTAATTCTCTAATTCTCCTCAGCTCAACTACCTACAACTTCCATAGTCATTTTTTTTTTTTTTTTTTAGGGTGGGAAATCATCAAATAACTTCTCCCGCTCTGGGCGGAGCGGGAGGGTGTGTCAGACTCTTACTGACTAAAACCCACCCGTATTCCTTCTTGTTGCCTGTGTTGCGGGGGCCTCGGTGACCCATAAGTACCTTCCCGCGACCCCGGCAGGCATCGGCCCTAGTGGACCCCTACTATGTGCTGACGACATCTCTTTGAGGCGCGCGTGGAATACAACGCGCCGTCGACCCGGGCCTGGTCCTTACCGGACGGTGAGCTACCCATTGCTCACCGTCCGCAAGCCCGCGCCTACGGTGGCCGGAAATCCGCCCGGGATTCCCGACGCCCTGGGCGTCTCCTGCGGCGGCTAGGGGCGAGAGGGCGCGAAACTTGCCTTTCCCTCAACCGTCCCGCCTCCTCCTTTGCGAGCATTACTGCTTCGCAGAAGGAGGTGACGGCTGCCCATGCCCTCTCGCTCCGTACCATGGCCTGAACCAGGGCCGGACGCGAGAGGTCTCTGCCGCCGATCGCCTCCACTAGGACACGGCGGTGCTCTGCCCAAGCCGGGCAGTCATTGTGTCCTTGTGCTGTTCATCTATACGTACCAAATATTATTTTAAATATACGAATGGGTATTTAAATTGTATAGCTCTTAAAATTTTGACGAAGCTAAGTGTACTGTGGTATCTGTGTAATAATTATAACTTACGCGTAGGCCGCAAATACACAGTTGGTTCGTAAACTTGATGTCTTATTGAGTGCGCTCCCGAAAATATTCCATAAACACTACTGGTGAGAGAACGGTATACTAATATTTATTCCTTACCCAAGACAGGCCTTAAAAATACGCAAGCTTACAAAACATTTAAACTCAGAATATCCTATCCCCTTGAGCGAGACAATACATCAAATAGGCGACAATTCCAACCTGAAATAACTATTGGACTTGCAAATAAAGCTACAAAACTCAACACGAGGAGCCGAGACAACGTTCCAGTTTACTGAGCGAGTAACTTTACATAGAATCAGCGAAATACATCGAACGGCGTCCACCGAGTCTGCATGTAAACAATTTCTCATACCGATAAGATAATATTGTTCGCAGAAAATCATGAATTATTCCGTTGAAGTGTAGAAATATTTTCTACGTTGTTAATCTATGGTGGTAAGCGGATCACGTCGGCTTATTTGTGTTTGTTATGAGATCAGGGCCCCCGGGCGCCTTCTGCAGTCTTGTCTTGCACCCGCCCTTTCTATTGTGCAAATTGCACTATGTAGTTTGTTAGGGTGAGTGCTCATTGATTGTGATGCAAGACAACTGACTGCCGATTAAGCGGACGTACGACGTACCAGTCTGAATTGTAGACCCTGAATTGGTTAATCGTTTAAGCATGTATTCTAAACAGACGTTTTGAATTGCAAAAGACACTGTCACTGTCACTGACTGTAAGGTACTTACATATATAAACATGCTGTCATGGTTTTATTGAAATACTGGCTCATATTTTAAAATAAAGTTTAGAGACGTCTGATAAAATCATAATAAAAAGCTTGAAACAAAAATTTCAGGGGCTAAACTTTAAGTACATTCATGCTTTTCGATCTTTTTTTAACGTTATGCTCTTAAAATGCGTAGGTATACTTTACACGTCATCGCTCAAAATATTCGTGCATTTTATAGCTTTTTTTAAAAACACACTTAAACTCCCCAATAAAGTGAAAATAGTAAGACAAAATAGTTCTCACATTTTTGCTAGCACAGGGTTTTATTTGTACACTAATATCTTTCTTTAATAACTTTAAAACTAATATTTATCCTAAATTATATACAATATTGATGCTACTAACAATTTACACTAGGTACTAAATTAATTGTTGCTTGTCTCCCCTGTGACTCATCCACTTATTAGCCGAGAAAAGGGGCTAATATTTCATCCAATTTCTCTGTATTCTTACAGTCTCGTGTACTACCAGCTTAACATCTACCTGGAATCTGGTTGGCGGAACAATACAGTAATTTATGTTTGAGTCCCTGGAGTAATGATAAAGCTAACAAGCCGTTGAATAGTAATGTACAGCGTCAAACAGAAAGTAGGTGACCGATGGTTCAGTATCGCATATTACGCCGTACAGTCGACCTTTTATTTGCTTTACCACCGTATAAATTGCCAGGTTTTCAACTGAAGGCACGTGACCCACTGCCAACAAGGAAGCGTCTAGTTATCAACGATTTTCTCGCGCAAGAAACGAACAAAATATTGTAGGTCTCATGTAAGTAATAGAGATACATAAACGTATATTAATAGTTGATCGCTGACTGTTCACAAGACCGGTGAGTACTCGATTGTCACAGCGACAAAACTATCAAAGAGAGTGATTGCTCAGCGACGCTCGCTAGGCAAACCACTCGCTGATAGACTCATTCTTGGTACGTATGCATGCCAACGAGTAATCGCTTGTCTCCATCACGCACTCGCTGCTCGTTGCTCGCCAACTCGTGTTTAGGGTTAACAAGGAAACAAGGAATCCTTATAGTTTCGGCATGTCCGTCTATCTATCTGGCTGTCCGCGGCTTAGCTCAGAAATTCGTAGTACATACTAGAAAGCTGTAATTTGGCATGGGTATATTAATCATGCCTACAAAGTGGTAAAATTAAATCTTAAAATAATTTATTTTTATTTTTTGGGGTACCTCCCATGTACATGCAGCGGGGATGATATTTTTTTTTCACGTATATCCCATGGTGTGAAATATTTTTGGATAGGCCGTTCAAAAATATTGCGGGTCTGTGAATACCATTTTTCGATTCAGGGATCCGTTTCCGTAAATTAAGCTTTAAAGTGCAAATTTTTGTTAGAGGTGAGTGTCCCCCTCCCCCAGCCAGCTAAATGTTTATTTTTGGTTATTTGAAAAACATCACGGTAGTAGTAAATATAATGAATTTAAAAGGAAAAGTATTACAGCCAAGTAGGCTGTACAAGTTGACGAGTAATAGTCGACCAACTTACATTTCGCTCACCTAGTAATATATTGGCACATCTGCAAAAAATGCGAAATTGAGTTTTTACGGCATAAGTGTTCGAAAGTGCATAAATTATAAAGTGGTAAAACGACACAACGCTAGTTTCCGTATTCATCGAGAGAGGGGTTAATAATAGTGTCGGAAATTTATTGCTAGTTATTTGACTGATGTGCCGTTTTAATTACATTAAAAAAACCTCATTGGTACTTATCTTTTATGTTTAATTGGTGGTATTCTATATTTGGGTTAAAAGGAAGGTCGGCCCACTCATAACTGGGTCCAAATAATTATTATATATGTTCAAAATGGGTAAGAGACACGCGTTACTTGTTTAAGGAGTCCGACCTGCCTTCTTACCACTGTGTTTATCAAAATGATAAGTTACAATTTCAGTTGATATTTTAGAAAAACAAATAAGACGTCCCATATTACTTATTGAAATAATAGCAAACCGAATGCAACGATTGGTACAGATTGAAAAACAGGGTTAAATTCGAAAATCCTAAAAGCTTCGGAAAGACTGATATTATAAGTGGATGAAGTCCGATTCTTTTTATTTAATTAATGTGGGTGTGGGGATTTAAAATTTCGTAATTATTGCACGCCTTTCTTTTTTTTGGGTGGGAAGTTATCAAATAACTTCTCCAGCTCTGGGCGGAGCGGGAGGGTGTGTCAGACTCTTCCTGACTAAAACCCACCCGTGTTCCTTCCTGTTGCCTGTGTTGCGGGGGCCTCGGTGACCCATAAGTACCTTCCCGCGACCTCGGCAGGCATCGGCCCTAGTGGATCCCTACCTTTGTGCTGACGACATCTCTTTGAGGCGCGCGTGGAATACAACGCGCCGTCGACCCGGGCCTGGTCCTTACCGGACGGTGAGCTACCCATTGCTCACCGTCCGCAAGCCCGCGCCTATGGTGGCCGGAAATCCGCCCGGGATTCCCGACGCCCAGGGCGTCTCCTGCGGTGGCTAGGGGCAAGAGGGCGCGAAACATGCCTTTCCCTCAACCGTCCCGCGCGAGCATTACTGCTTCGCAGAAGGAGGTGACGGCTGCCCATGCCCTCTCGCTCCGTACCATGGCCTGAACCAGGGCCGGACGCGAGAGATCTCTGCCACCGATCGCCTCCACGAGGACACGGCGGTGCTCTGCCCAAGCCGGGCAGACCTCCACCGTATGCTCCACCGTGTCCTCCGGGCGATCCACACAGTGGTGACACCCGGGCGTTTCCTCCCGCCTTATCCGACACAGGAACCTCCCGAAGCTGCCGTGTCCGGTGAGGACCTGCGTCAGGCGGAAGGTGAGGACGCCGTGGCAACTATTGCATACCTACTGGGTGATTTAAATTCCTGGGTAATCCAACAAACTTCCTTTTTTGCAGAATATTATAGATTAGTTAAGTGCTTGATCATTTAATTAAGATACATAAAGATCTGAATCTGGATTTTGATATTATCTTAACTTTGTATACCTACGTAACTTAAAGTGCCATTATAGCTATTAATGTCTTTACTTGTTTTTTTTTTATAAGTAGAGTTACTTTTTACTTTATTTTAAAGATTATTTAGTTTTTTATAAAATGTTGATGTTGATTATTTCTAAGTGACCTAAGACAAATTTATAGAATACTAATATGATAATTATAATGTTGTAACTTTAAGAACATACAACATGTTTCCATCGACCAGTTCTTTTATTTCTCGACTTTCACACAGAATTCTGTAAGCTTCCGGGTACATACATGATATTTTTGGAAGATGTTCAAAGTGACAACGGCACAAATGCATGACTTTTCCACTTCGTTGATCTTTATGAAGTATATCCTGAAAACCTAAAGTGGAAATTTTCATCCCTGTATATCTATTGACGTCTATACTAGTTAACAAAACCATAAAATCTGTAAAAAACTTAAAATGAACGCACAAATTAATTTCAAACATTTATAAAATCTTTGATTCTCGTTTCTGTAATGTGTGAAAAAGTAGATGTGCCAATGTATTACTAGGTGAGCGATTTGCAGTTGGAATGTATGGGAGAACATGTTTTTCAAGTACAATATTAAAGTTCTTGGGATAATCTCTTAATTCATCCCAATTACGGAACCCTTTGGTCCGACACGCACTTGCATGCGACATGCATTGCTAGCACTACTCGCTTCTCGTTAATCGCCGGTGGTTGGACAGTTGTAGAGAAGTTTCGATTTACTAGGAATCGTTGTCAAAAATGGTCAACCAATTACGAGGTTGACTATTCTTATGTACAGTACCGGTAATCCCCAGTTTTATTACTGTACTATACAGTGTATTATTACAAGGTATATTAATGCTGTTGTAATGCAATTTCAATATGTAAGTGGGAATATTTTAATGAACTGTGTGAACCGATTATACCGTTATTTTAGCTTTGAACGTACGTATTTAATTGTAACATTATACAGTTTCATATTTACCAGCAGGCTGAGTAGACTGGAGCAGTGGTGGCCCAGTGGTAACAACCGCGACTTACAAGTTATGTAGGTCGTAGGTTCAAACCCAGACAGGCGCTTTAGTTTATGTAAATTATTTCATCACCACTGCTCTCAAAACGGTGAAGGAAAACATCGTGAGAAAACCGGCATGTCTTAGAACCAAAAATTCGAAGACATGTGACAACCAACCCGCACTGGGCCCGCGTGGTGGATTACGGCCCACTCCCTCTCACAGAGAGGAGGCCTGTGTCTCAGCAGTGGGAACATTATAGGCTGATTATGTATCAGTAGGCTGCAGCCTAGCGCGGCAGATTTTAGGGACGGCAAATATAGAATTTAGAGACTGACTTAGTTCAAGAATACATACATTATTAATTATCAAATAACTTCTCCCGTTCTGGGCGGAGCGGGAGGGTGTGTCAGACTCTTACTGACTAAAACCCACCCGTGTACCTTCCGTTGCCTGTGTTGCCAGGGGCCTCGGTATGCCTTTCGGACTTTGCCGCGACCCGGGAAGAATACATATCTGAGCATACGTTTTCAAAGCCACATTTCTTCCGAAAGAATTTTGGTCAAACCAGATTCTGGATCATGAGAAAATCTATCTTCGTTTCTGCGCATACCTCTTCGTATGGCATTATGTACTCCAGCGACAAATTGTTCGGATGAGAGAAGCTTTTCTTGTCTACAAAGGGAAAAAAATATCTGCAATCGACCTTAAGTCAATAAAAATGAAACGCATTAGATCTTTTGCGCATAGTCTGAATTGAATGAACAAGATTACTTACGACGCGTGACGATATCATCGATGATTCTGCCAACACAAATTCACGAAAAAAGGAGAAAGTTGAAAAACTTTAATAACGTTTGTAAGCGTAATAAAGATTATTTAATTACGTACTCATTAGTAAGTACATTACCCCGCCTTATTAGTCATACGTGATTGAGCTTTGATTAGCTCAGAAATATATCCAAAAACTATTTCTTGTGTAATTTCAACCAAATTGTAAAGGCGGAGACTGACTTGCAACGTTTGTTTGTAATGTATGAGGTGAGCTTGGTTACAAAATGGCGTTACACTAAACGGCTCGCTTCGAGCACTTGTCTCATGCGTAATCCATTTTTATTCAGAACGTCAGACGTGGAGGTTGTGTGTGCTTTATTAATTTGATTTAGTTATTGTTATTGGAAGAAGAAAAAGAACAAAATGATGATGGATGCCCAATTTGTATCAAAGCAGAAAGGAAGATCATAGTGTTGCGAATTTAACGAACATTCTCAGAAATCAAGAGTTTACTGGAAATAAAAGTGTTTTTTCGTTATCCCATTGCATTTTTACCTTGGAAAATATATTTTTATTTTCGAAAAGAGAGTAAAACGAGATATGTTGTGCTTGCGACGACGCGTCAACCTGCACTGACTTGTTTATAAACACCCGCTCGCAATGCTCCCAGCTGTTTTTTTTTTTTTGGGTGGGAAATCATCAAATAACTTCTCCCGCTCTGGGCGGAGCGGGAGGGTGTGTCAGACTCTTACCGACTAAAACCCACCCGTATTCCTTCCTGTTGCCTATGTTGCGGGGGCCTCGGTGACCCATAAGTACCTTCCCGCGACCCCGGCAGGCATCGGCCCTAGTGGACCCCTACTTTTGTGCTGACGACATCTCTTTGAGGCGCGCGTGGAATACGACGCGCCGTCGACCCAGGCCTGGTCCTTACCGGACGGTGAGCTACCCATTGCTCACCGTCCGCAAGCCCGCGCCTACGGTGGCCGGAAATCCGCCCGGGATTCCCGACGCCCTGGGCGTCTCCTGCGGCGGGCGAGAGGGCGCGAAACTTGCCTTTCCCTCAACCGTCCCGCCTCCTCCTTTGCGAGCATTACTGCTTCGCAGAAGGTGGTGACGGCTGCCCATGCCCTCTCGCTCCGTACCATGGCCTGAACCAGGGCCGGACGCGAGAGGTCTCTGCCGCCGATCGCCTCCACGAGGACACGGCGGTGCTCTGCCCAAGCCGGGCAAACCTCCACCGTATGCTCCACCGTGTCCTCCAGGCGATCCACACAGTGGTGACACCCGGACGTTTCCTCCCGCCTTATCCGACACAGGAACCTCCCGAAGCTGCCGTGTCCGGTGAGGACCTGCGTCACGCGGAAGGTGAGGACGCCGTGGCGCCTCTCCAGCCACTCCTCAAAGAGGGGACTTATCGCCGCAATCGTGGAGTGCCCAGCACTGGGTTGCAACAACCGTACTTTCCATGACGCCATGAGATCCCGCCGGAGCTCCGTCCGCTGTGCCGCGATTTCTCGCGGCAGCGGGCTTACGCCCCGGCGTTTCGCCTCCTCGCGCCACTCCCATACGTGCGCGAGGACTTTTGCCTCCAGATCCCATGGCGGCAATCCGGCAAGGAGGCTCGCTGCCTCACAGGAGCTGTCTGCCCTGACTACTGTAACAAACACTCTATCGTCTATACGTTACAAACAAACGTTGCAAGTCACTCTCCGCCTTTAGATTATAAAAATAGTCTAGGAACTGATAATTGTACCTAGAGGTAAGGGCGTGTGTTACAGATTTTGTGAAATGTATAAAGGCTCCCACAGACAGGCGCGACGCGACACCAGTAGTACAATTTCTATGAAAAGTTCATGGAAAGTGTCGCGCTGTCGCGACCGCGATATCGCGCCAGTCTGTACGAGTCTTTACAGATTTTGTGAAATGTTGTAATGTTAAATAATAGGTAAGGGAAAAAGTTTCTTCGCATTTTTTAAGAAAATTCAAAACTTTTTTTAATATAGTTTATTTACATTTAACTAAAGTATGTAGGTACCATTTTGTTCGATAACTTTTTGCCATCTTGTAGGTAGGGACATGATCCCATTGCTATAGAAATTTTAGGATTTCTGATCAAAATACCGCGACAAGCGGTTTTGGCAGTTCTCTCGTGATGTTAACCTGACACTGCCTAAAGAATTCTGAAGAGACCGAAACAGGTGGAAATCTCAAGGTGCAAGGTCAGGACTATACGGCGGATGCATTAACACCTCCCAGCCAAACTCTCTTATTTTTTGCTGAGTGGCTAAAGATGTGTGAGGTCTAGCGTTATCATGATGAAAAACCACACCCCTTCTGTTGATTAATTCCGGCCGCTTTCTCCCAACTTCTTGCTTTAATCTCATTAGTTGTTCGCAATAGAGTTCAGAATCGATGGTCCTGCCAGGTGGTAACAGCTCATAATGAATAATGCCCTTCCAATCCCACCACACACACAGCATCACCTTGTTGCGAGTTAACCCGGGTTTCGCCACAGTCTGTGAAGCCTGACCGGTCTTTGACCACGACCTTTTTCGCACGTTCTTGTCGTACGTGATCCACTTTTCATCACCAGTTATCAGCTTCTTTAAAAATGGTTCGGTTTCATTACGTCGTAATAAAGAATCACAAATGAGTACACGGTTCATTAGGTTTCTTTCAGTGAGCTCGTGAGGTACCCAAATCTTCAGCTATGTCAGAACTACTGAAATGCCGATCTTGCTCCACTTTTTCAAAAATGACATCCATTTTATCCGTAATAGCACGACCAGAGCGACGTGCATCTTTGACATCAAAATTTCCGGATTGAAAACGCTTAAACCAAATTTGTGCTACCCTCACAGACACTACACTAGGTCCATAAACATTGAATTTTTTTTTCGCGGCTTGCGTTACCTTTTTTGTAGTAAAATTTTAAAATGTATCGAATTTGTTCATTAGATTCACTCATCTTGACGGTACGAAAAACAAATGTAAATCACACATTTTCCTAATTTGAATTTGGAATTATGTTCTTTAAGATTTAAACTTTCAATGATACCAATACCAGCCAGATACAAATTGTATATTTATTTATTTATTTATTTATTTATTTATTTATTTATTTATTTATTTATTCATAGGAAAACCAACAGCTGTAACGAATGGATAACAATTGTATATGCTACACAGAGCCAATTACAGGTTCACACGGGTAAAAACAGAGAATTTAGTAGAAATCTTAGGATCACTAACAAAGAGATTTTATTACAAGTTTATACATACTATAATGCGAAAAGACTTTTTCCCCAACCTAATATGTGTTTATTTTATTAGGTACTTTTCACGTTCAAATTAGTAACTGGAAGTGACTTGATCCTGCACATTATCTTGCTGCTCTACAACATGAAGCGAAATTACAGTAACAAATACACACACAACACACACACTACACACACACAACACACACTTTTCAAATGTTTTTTACTTAATTAGTTTATTTTATTTGTGTTTAAATATTATCATGAAAAAAAAAATATTTAAAGAAATATTTATCATGTCATTCCAAGTGGTAAAACTAAAATTGTAAACTGGAAAAAAATATTTATTATTTATTTTATTTATTTAATAATAAATAAAATAAATAACAACACACACAACAACACACAACACACATGAAAAAGTTAAGAAATATAAAAGTAAGCTCTACCTACTTTGAAAAACCAACCCTTCAAAATAAATTGTCCAATTTTACATCTATTCACAATAGACACAGAGATTAAAATCAAAATTATTAGCGATGCTAACCAAAACAGCACTGTGCAACAAAATAGGCGTCCAGACATGACAACTGTGCAGTTTATAGCAAAACCTCAAAGCTATAAACAAGAAAACTGTTGGCGAACAATAAGTTTACTATCAGTATCATGTGGGCAGTACAAAGCAGTTGGGATAAACGACGGAGTAGTTAGCACATGGAGGGATAATATAAAGGAGAACAATCGCGATATTGCGGGCGCGACAGGCAGCGCGACGTGTAGCGTGATACTTTCTATATAGTTTTTATAGAATTTGTGCTAATAGTGTCGCGTCCCACTAGCTAAGCATAGTCATCATTCAGCGAAATATCAAGGGGATAATATGATGAGGAATTTGAGTCTAGACATAGAAGTAATGAAAATATTTTATCCTACGTAGGATTGCGATTTGAGTAATGGCTAATAGACTTTACCAATCTACAAATGGCTTAATCAATCAACAAACTTTTAGTTAAATAGCATAATACCTACTTAAACCGTTTTTGGTAAACAGTGCTAAGATACTACTAACGCTGGCTGGCGTATTTGATCATGAGTCCAGAAGTTTGACTACGGATATGAGAAGTCTACGTTGACCAAAACATTCCGCACACAAAATTGAATAAAGCAATGTAATGCTCCATTTGTTAGTGACTTTGTGAAATGGGCAGTACGAAACAGTCTGTATAAACGCATTCGAGTCACACATGCAGTGTTAAATTTATTCAACGTAAGTGTAGACCGTTCGCTTTGTGTCAAAGTTAGTCCGCAGCCTAACTTAGTACGGTCTACGACAGACACAGCACTGACTGGCATTTTCAACTGCTTGGATCAACGGCCACTGTCGGTAATATTAACAAGTTACACGCAAGTCATACGTGTTGATAGGTTAATAATATTTTAATTTTGTAAACGTGGGAACGTTGTAGGCTTAAAAGACTTGCAGACCATCTATATTTTATTAAGTACCTGGTACTTCTTGACAGGCTTACACTGTTCCTCCCATACCTATTAACACTATAATTTGAAAACATCGTAAAAGCCAATTATTTTTAAAAGAGTAACCGTGGATTTTCTTGCCGGCTCTTCTCCATAGGAAACGACCAATTGGAACCGTGCACCTAGCTTTTGGCGTTTCATAAGTGCCCATGTAGGTTTATGTGAAATAAAATATTTTGATTGATTTGATTGAATTCGAAAAACGTTTATAAATTTTTAGCTATTATATGTACCTACATAGATCTACTATTTTTATGTATGCACGTACTCGTATTTCTGTGACAAATAACTCTTAAATGTGACAATAATAGCGGTGTTGAATGTGCCGATTAATATTTAGCGGTTTTTCCACACGATTTTTCAGAATACTGAATTTTAAGTACAGTTATCTTTACGGTGCATTTAAAATTTGCGATATATCTAAAAATATCCCGATTTACGTGTGATCTCAAATAATTAGATCGTAGTTATATTTTTGTCGATTGCAACAGATAATAATTAATTTGTATCGAATATTTTCATGATATAAAGTATAGCGGTAATATCAAGTCTATTTCTTACCAATGAATGATGTCATATTAATCTTCTTCGCAGTACGAGTGCTGTCCGAATTCCCTGTTTTATATTTTCAAATTCATGCCCCTGTCCATTCGCCTGACATAATCCTTTATCTCGTGTTACGACATCTACCGGAAGATATAGGGACAGCTATTCTCAGCCGACTGCTATACGGCAAAGGACAAGGCGCATTATGTTTGTAGTATTTTTTCGGGCATAGAATTATAGAAACTAGTGGTCGCCCACTGGTCGACATGCTATTAAAAAGTACTTACTAATTCCATTATCAAGCTGTCACTTCTGTCACCTATCTATCTTCAACTCATGAGGCCCTGGTACTATGTGTGTCTGTCAAACGCATGTTAGTGTACGTAATGTTTTTTTTTGTTATTATTTTTTTTCTAATACTTATTAGATGAAAATATTAGCTTTAACTGTGCCAAATTTCATTCTTCTCCGTCCGCATAATTTTCGTAAAAAGGGATACAAAATTTTCGCTTCACGTATTAATAGAATGATGATCAATTCGAGTTGGACAAGTTTTTTACCCAGCAAATCAAATCCCAATAATAAACCCATGATGTGATTCGTGAAGATGCTTGATACTCTGTCACCCACATACTACATAAATGGCTGAACGGACAGCTGGAGCAGTCGATTCTATTATATTCATATAAACTACTTTCTCCTACAAGATTAGCCGCCCTCAGATCAGTTCAGTCTAGTAATTACGTAGGTGCTGCCGGAATCCATTGTAATAACGCTGATTATACGCTAATAGGCAATTAATTACAGAGTTAAGTGATTGCTAGACATAGCCAATTACTACAAAGCGTGATTTGATTGTAAATGCTGTGGCAGTTGCCTTGACTTTTTAAAGGGAACGGCCAGCATTTTGGAATAGAATGGTACAGCTCAAGTGGTTTATCTATTACTAACGTCTGCCCGCGTAAAAGTCGCTTGAAAGTCGTAAGACATCACAATATAATAAAATAACACCCACATTTTTAGAATACTTCCTTGTATACTTTGTTTGTAGTTTTGGTGTTAGCAGCCAAAATATACAGAGAGTCAAGAATGGTGACGCGGGTGCAAATGACATACGTGAGAAGTAGCTCGTAATAAGGTTGACACCCGAAATTACACGGTAGCAATTTCCCATTGTTTGCAAAGTTCTTCGTTTTTGGTGAATTAATGTTTTTTTTATTATGGCATCTCGTAGTTTACCTTGAGAGGTCGTGACTACTCAACCGGACTATCCTGTGGCTGCCTTCAGCGGACTCAAAGCCTCCAGCCAGGGGTGAATTTCTTAAGTTACTAAGCGACTGCACGCTAAGGGCGCACCCTGTGGGGTACGGACCTTGGCTTATGGCGTCGCTGGGGGAAGGAAAGCAATGTGGGACAGGCTGGATCTGAACTGACTGTGAATTAATGAACGCCTGCGTTCCGTCTTATACCAGGTACCGAATGGCGCAACACTGACTGATGCATTCTTATAGATTATTCCTGACGAACGGCCATCACTAACTTTTTAGTTTCTTTTTACAACAGTAAATTGTAAAAACACGGGATTTCTTATTTACAGTCACCTAACCATAGCTATTTATTTTTATTTTAACCTTAGATGACAGAAGAGGCCTAAACTTCATGTTATTCTGACGTTCTATGAACTAGCATATAATATTATAACAAAATGTAAAAAAACCCAAATAACCTCCTGTTTTTGAAGTCGGTAAAAATATCTATAGTTAGAAATCTAACTTACAAACACAGGTTTGCAAAGCAGTCATCGAACCGCTAAGCTATTTGCTTTATAATTAAAACTTGACTAAAATAACCGTTCTTATACAGCGGCTAGTTTATTATTATAAAAGCCACCAAGTGCGTGTCCGACCACGTGCAATACCTAATGGGTTCCGTAGTTGGGATGAATTTATCCCAAGATTGATAAACTGGTTCTCCCATACATACCCACTGCAAAATGTAAGTTTTTACGCACAGTATTGATAGATTTACCAAGTTATTTTAAGAGCATGACTTCTTTTAAGTTTCCTGTAATCTATAAGTATAGAACCAATCTCTGTACTCATCAGTTTCGGAGATAAGGGGGAATGGTAAATTTTCATCTGTTTTCTTTAATAAATTTTAAACTCATTATTTTAAAATAATATAAAAAAAATCTCATAATAAGTCCCATCATTTGATATGTCACACGGTACAGTTTGCAAAACTTAATTTTATAATTTGCCCCCAAAAGTGAATACCATGTTCAAAATTCATTCGCTATTCGCTGCGTTCAGGAGTCTAAATTTGAATAGCTAAAAAACAACATCGCTGTAGTTTTTTTCAGATGCAGATGAAAATGTCTAAAAAAATAAGGATAGTCTCGTAAGATCGTTCTATTGAAACTATAACGGTTAAGGTACCTGGCCTTATAGCCCCGTCTTAAAAATCCACCCTATATTTGTCAAGATTGACTGCTTATCTCCATAAAGGTATAGCGTGATGGTAACCATTTAAAAGGTTAAAGTTGTAACTATCTACAATATTCTAACCTTCGTCGGCTCGTCTATTGTATTGTGTGAACTGTCCTGTGTTGAGCTAGATAAGCATGTAATAGTGTGCGTTTACAGACCCGCAAGTTATCAAAACTACTCCGTATTTGAGTCAGTAATGGAAGATGTTTTAGCAAAACTTGCAACTGGTAAAAAATCGCTAATTATCTGTGGTGACTTCAATATTAATATCTTAGAGAATAGTTCAAATAGCAGTCGATTGTTAAGTCTCTTTAAATCATTCAATTTGTCAAATGTGTTTTCAGAACCAACCCGCATAACTACAAATTCTGCTACATGTATTGATAATGTTTTTTGTTGCTGCGACTACTTAGATAAAGCTATTGTAAATTATCTCCCTTCTGATCACAGCGGTCAAATCGTTGCTTTCAAGTCCAACACACCATTTAAAAAAATTCAGACACAATTTAGACAAATAACACCCAGCAATCTAAATAGATTTAGTAATAACTTAAATAATAAGTTAAGTACACCGGGCCTTATTAATAGCAATGTAAATGAATTATATGAGGAATTCTTTTCGATAGTGCGCACCGAGTTCAATAATACTTTAAAAAAGAAAACAAAAACTATTTGCCCAAACTTTTTGTTCAGTGACTGGGCAACTAAAGGTATTAGGAAAAGTAGGGAAAATTTGTTTGAGCTGTATGGCCTTAAGCCTTATATTAACTCTGAAACTTTTAATAAATACTTTGCTACTTACTCTAAAACTTTAAAAAAAACCTGCAAGGTAGCTAAAGCCTTGTACATTAGCAACAAGATCAAATCAGCGGATAATAAAATAAAGACGGTTTGGAAAATTATCAACGACGAAACTACAAATTCTTGCGCTACTTCTTTGTTTGAGCTTAGAAGACCACGCGAAGTTTCTAGAGTGAAATCATTATTATGACTTTTACAACAGGAGTAAAAGTCATAATAATGATTTCACTCTAGAAACTTCGCGTGGTCTTCTAAGCTCAAACAAAGAAGTAGCGCAAGAATTTGTAAATTTCTTTACCAGTATCCCAATTAAAACTACTGAAATCCTAAATTCCTCGTCTTCGCGTTCTATTGATTTATTAAGAGCAAACGTTTCATCCTGCCCGACTGAATTTAAATTCAAGCATATAAACCCCATAACAGTAATAAAAGCTTTCAAGCAAATCAAGATCAAATTAACAGAAGATCTATGGGGAATTTCAATCAAAGTTTGTACCTCCATTATTGAGACTATAGCGCCGTACTTAGCATTACTATTTAATTTGTGTGTTGATCAAGGAGTCTTCCCGGATCTAATGAAATATAGTAAGGTAATACCACTTTTCAAATCCGGGGATAGTAGAGACACCAATAATTATAGACCCGTATCCGCGTTGCCGGTTTTCAGCAAGGTGTTTGAAAAGGTAATGCTTAATCAAATGCTCAATCAATAATTTTAACACCAATAGAATCTTACAGATCAACAGTATGGCTTCACCAAGGGACGTTGTACGACTGACGCCGGTGTTACCTTATTAAAACACATATTTACGACGTGAGAAGAGGCCCAAGACGCAATAGGAATATTTTGTGACCCTTCCAAGGCATTTGATTGCGTCGACCACGAAACATTACTCTTGAAACTTAAGCATTACGGACTTGGAGACCTTGCGCTCAGTTTAGTAAAATCTTATTTATATGATAGACAGCAGCAAGTTCAAATAAATGGTGTCAATTCAATCGGCTTAAAAGTAGAAATGGGTGTACCACAAGGCTCGATATTGGGTCCTTTCCTCTTTTTAGTATATATTAATGATCTACCCCACTTGTTAAAAACCTAACCACAAATGGTGTTATTTGCTGACGATACTTCCTTAATTTTTAAAATGAATAGACGTGCCTCAAATTTTGACGACGTAAATAACGCCCTATTGCAGGTCCAAAATTAGTTCACTGCTAATAATTTAGTATTAAATGGGAAAAAAACTAAGTGCATAAGATTTTCTTTACCAAATGTCAAAAGTAGTATTTGTGAGATAGTATTGAATCAAGAGAAATTAGAATTCGTCGATAAAACTGTTTTCCTGGGGATCACGCTCGACTCTAGGCTTCAATGGGGGCCTCATTTAACTTCCCTTGCAGGACGGCTAAGTTCAGCAGCATATGCTGTGAGAAAAATCCGTGAATTTACTGATGTAGATACCGCACGGCTAGTATATTTTAGTTACTTTCATAGTATTATGTCGTACGGTATTTTACTATGGGGACGGGCTGCAGACATCGAGTCTATTTTTATTCTGCAGAAAAGAGCCATCAGAGTCATATATGGCCTCCGCAGGTGCGACTCTCTACTCTGTTTAAAGAAATTAACATCATGACGGTACCTTGTCAATATATCTATGAAAACATCATGTACGTAAGGAAAAATCTACATCTTTTTAGTAAAAGAGGTGAAAGACACAATTATATCACTAGAAATAGGGACCAATTAGTTCAACCAGGTTTCAGGCTGGCTAAAGTAGACTCATCTTTCATGGGGTACTGTTTAAAATGTTACAATAAAATACCTCCCACATACTTCAACTGAATGAAACAAAATTTAAATCTAGTATAAAACGCACACTATGTAGCCAAGCATATTATAAATTGGGGGATTACATTGCTGATAAAAATGCTTGGCTCAACGCTGGTCCTGCTCCACAAGGGCGCAAAAACTAATTGATCAGATATTGAAAATAGTGTTGGAGCTGCTGAAGATTTTCAAAACTCTCTTTGCATTGTGTAAATTCAATCTCTTAGTATTGTATAGCTGCACAGCACATTGTTATGTGAGTACTATGTACTATAAAGCTGCCATTTACTGGATACGCCTTTCATTGACTTGAATGTGCCCTGGTTGCTGGGAGTATGTCGTGCTCACTCTAATGTCTCGCTGATGGTGGCGCGTGTGTTGGATCATTTAGCTCCCTTCAAAATGGTTGAGCTGAATGGTGCTGATCCACGCGTCATGTTCGTGAACGGGTGCCGTCAGTAGAGACTGGTCATCTCTTAGCTGCCACGGCTTATTTTAACTTTAATTTTTGAATTGCTTTTGTTTTTTTTGTAATCTTTTTATTACGGACGCTTTTACGTTTTGCATCGTTCTCACATGCATAATTTCAAAATGAATGATGTAAACATTATTTTATAACCATAATACGTTGATTTAAAAGAGTGTCCTTGGAGTTTCTTGCCCATTCTTCTCCATAGATACCTACTACGCTTTGGAATGGGCAACTAGCTTCATCTTTCTGACTGGCTGACCAAAACCTTTTTTTTTTTTTTGAGGGTGGGAAATCATCAAATAACTTCTCCCGCTCTGGGCAGAGCGGGAGGGTGTGTCAGACTCTTACTGACTAAAACCCACCCGTATTCCTTCCTGTTGCCTGTGTTGCGGGGGCCTCGGTGACCCATAAGTACCTTCCCGGCAGGCATCGGCCCTAGTGGACCCCTACCTATGCGCTGACGACATCTTTTTGAGGCACGCGTGGAATACAACGCGCCGTCGACCCGGGCCTGGTCTTTACCGGACGGTGAGCTACCCATTGCTCACCATCCGCAAGCCCGCGCCTACGGTGGCCGGAAATCCGCCCTGGATTCCCGACGCCCTGGGCGTCTCCTGCGGCGGCTAGGGGCGAGAGGGCGCGAAACTTGCCTTTCCCTCAACCATCCCGCCTCCTCCTTCGCGAGCATTACTGCTTCGCAGAAAGAGGTGACGGCTGCCCATGCCCTCTCGCTCCGTACCATGGCCTGAACCAGGGCCGGACGCGAGAGGTCTTTGCCACCGATCGCCTCCACGAGGACACGGCGGTGCTCTGCCCAAGCCGGGCAGACCTCCACCGTATGCTCCACCGTGTCCTCTGGGCGATCCACACAGTGGTGACACCCGGACGTTTCCTCCCGCCTTATCCGACACAGGAACCTCCCGAAGCTGCCATGTCCGGTGAGGACCTGCGTCAGGCGGAAGGTGAGGACGCCGTGGCGCCTCTCCAGCCACTCTTCAAAGAGGGGACTTATCGCCGCAATCGTGGCGTGCCCAGCACTGGGTTGCGACAACCGTACTTTCCATGACGCCATGAGATCCCGCCGGAGCTCCGTCCGCTGTGCCGCGATTTCTCGCGGCAGCGGACTTACGCCCTGGCGTTTCGCCTCCTCGCACCACTCCCATACGTGCGCGAGGACTTTTGCCTCCAGATCCCATGGCGGCAATCCGGCAAGGAGGCTCGCTGCCTCACAGGACACCGTGCGGTATCCCCGGACCATCCGGATGGCCATGACCCTTTGGGCCGCGCTCAACCGGCGGGCTGGCCGCAGCGCCAGAGAGCGCGCCCATACAGGAGCCCCGTAGAGGGCCATGGACCGCACTACCCCCGCGTAGAGCCTCCGGCAGGAGGCGTTTGGACCCCCTAGATTGGACAGGAGCCGCTTCAATGCAGCGCCCGCCCGCTCCAGTTTGGGAGCCAAACGTCGGAAATGCTCCACGATGTTCCACCGGCTGTCGTGGACGAGTCCCAGGTACTTCATCGTCGACTCGACGCCGATAGAAACCCCTCCTACCGTTATTTGGGACCCCAAAGGTGGCGCGTTCCGAGGACCATGAAAACACATGGCCTCGGACTTGTGCAGGGCCACCTCGAGTCCCAATTGCCGGATCCTTTCGACTATTGGACTGACCGAACCCTTGACAATTCAAAAGTGCCTGTAATTGGTTTATTTGTAATAAATGCTTTGAGTTTAAGTTTTTTACAATTTGCGGTAAACTATAGAAGAATACGAGCATAATGCAGTAATGCTCATCCCCATAGCAAATAGCGTGATAATTTATAGCCTACAGACTGACTAGATTTATAGGGAATATCTATGCGAAATTTGAACAGAATCTCTCTGGTAGTATTTACGTGATGCTGGAACATACATTCAGACAGGTATAGGGGAATAGGTTTGGCGAGTAAATCTGTATAGAAAAAAAAATAATAATAATTAAAAAAAAAAAGACAATCAGACAAAAATTCTAAAAACTATATTTTCGCCTTTATAATCGTTTCCGGACACCGAGCAATTACTTTACAAAAATATTCAATGAACAGTTTTGACTTCGCGGTTGTATTATGTATACATGGCAAAAAGTCTGTTATTTTTTCAAGAGCGTGTTGCCATATTACCCTGTATTACCGTGAAATAATTAAGCTGTAATTAGTTATGCTTGTCTTATCTTTTTGTATCATCTTCATCAATATATTTGTTCCCTTTATATATTATTATTGAACACCGTAACATTATTAGATACCTATTCTGCCTTGCTAAAATAGCATAAAGGTCTTATCTGACATTTTTAAGGTATTTTTACTTTTTTGTTTATTTGGCACCATGGCAACACTATTGAGGTACCTACAAAACATAAACGTCCTATGTGTGCATTTACTTACTCAAATTTATGTTTGCAGTTTGTCCAATCTGCCGCTTAGCAACATGTTACAAAGGATTAAAGTCATACCTAAAAATGTTCTATTGAAAGGAAATACATTAATTATGAGCAAAACTAAAACAATTTTTTATCTAAACAATCATATACTTTCAAACACTTTCACAAAAACATAAATAATCGGCATTCAACAAAACACGCTTTTGCCTTCCTGTAAAAAATACATTTGGCAGATACGACTTATACGCTTAGCATGGCAGTATTTTACTATCGTAAATTTGTTCTAAAGTACATCGCCTTCAATTATTAAAACATTTTAAAACAGTAACTATGGTGTTTCTTTACCATTGTTCTCCATACGAATTACCTTTTGGAAAAATAAAATTTACAAGAAATTAGCCTATATAGTTGTTGTAAATTTTGACGTTCAAAAGTGCCTGTTAAGTGACTATTTGAAATAAATGATTTGAATTTGATTTGCCGACGTACCTATAACACATTTTACGGTATCATATTCTTTAACGATACGTTTATTTAACTCAAAACAAATGATACAAAGCTCAACTGTTTCTTTGATAAATATCTTAACTAACTTTATTTATTAGCTGAGTGCTCAAACACGAATAAATGAAAAAACTTTCACTATGCATTTAACGTGTCTCAAGTAGTAGTTTAGTACTTTAATGTAATTGCGGTTTGGTCAAGTTTTTCTTTGTTTTGCAAAGAAAGATAGCATTTCAGCTGACTGTCAAATTTCGTTGGTGAGAAAAATAATCATGTGGTAGTACAGTCGCCAGCAAGTTACCACAAACTGTCAAATTTTCTTATTCGATTTTGAACTTAACCATCAATATTTTAAGGTTTAAAATCATTTGGAGAACCTGATGTGCTGTTGACCTTACCTACTCGAAACACGAAATAATTTTTCCTCAATAATTTTAAAAGTTGTTACGCCTGTTGCTTGCTCAAATAGAAGTTTTGTTAACTAATCAATTTACAACCGCAAGTATTCCTTATTGTCTTACCCAGTGACGTGGCTACCCCATTTTGAAATAAACTTGTATGATGTTGATGCTTGTTTGGACTAGAAATAGAAATTGTAGGTTATGTAGAGTGCATTTATAAAATTGCATATTTATTTGGCAAAAATCCATAAGTTAACAATAACATACCTAATCCTATTCAAACTTAGGATTAACTAAACAGATGTTAATATTAAAATGTGAGAGCAAAGAATATTTATATACCTAATTCTAATGAATAAGAAACTGTTTGAATAGAATGCTTCAAAGGCTTAGAAAAAAAAAGTGTTTTTTTTTTTAAAGTCTATACAATTCTTAATGCAATCAGGCTTAAATATTGTCTTGATACTTAGGTACGTGGGATTTGTGTGAGATAAAACCTATTTTCAAATAATGTTCCATGACTTTTAGAGTAAAATCTGAAATCCATTTGTCATTACTTTTTCGCCTACCCAATGTATACAACATGTATCTTGTATTCTGCAAATGTATCTTTTATTTTAAAAATACAAGAGAAAATGTGTGACTTCTATAACGTATTTGAAATATTCGAAACATGTTATTGAACTTCGTATACATATTCGTATATTTCAAGTATTTCTATCGTCATCAATTATGTTATAATTAAGAGCTGTTGGTAGATAAGTTTCTTTCAAGTGCTCGTAAAACGAAAGATACTAAAATGCAATCAAACTTCAAGTGTACAATTAAGGGCGAATTTCAACAACGAAGCTGAACACGATCAGTATTTCTAAACCGCGTTCAAGACCTGTCAATGTCATCATTGTTGTGTTATATTGACACTGACAGCTCTAGAACACGGTTTACATGTGCGGTCCAGTTTCATTAGTGAAACTCGCTCTTAAGGGTCGGGTAAACACCGTTAAACTTGGCCATACAAAAATGTGCGTCGCACTCACGCCATGCTACCGCGCCGCGCTGCAGCGTTTCAAAGGGAATATTTATTTTTAGTAACGAAAACTGAAAGACTGTCCGTGTGGTGCCAGACGTAAAGAATAGCACCATCCTATTTCTTCCCGTAAGTGTCGTAAAAGGCGACTAAGGGATTTACTGGAGAATGGGCAACAGCATTCTCTATGCATTTTAACACCATACTGCAATCGCCAACCCGCCAGCCAAGCGTGCCGACATGGAATCTGGAGGCAAAAGTCCTCGCGCACGTATGGGAGTGGCGCGACCCCGGGGGTTTCACCTCCTCGCTACTCCACTGCCGCGAGAAATGGCGGTACAGCGGGCGGAGCCCCGGTGGGATCTCATGGCGACATAGAGAACGATTGTCGCAACCCAATGCTGGGCACGCCACAATTGCGGCGATAAGTCCCCTCTTTGAGGAGTGGCTAGAGAGGCGCCACGGCATCCTCACCATCCGCCTGACGCAGGCCCTCACCGGACACGGCAGCTTCGGGAGGTTCCTGTGTCGGATAAGGCGGGAGGAAACGCCCGGGAGTCACCACTTTGTGGTTCGCCCGGAGGACACGGTGGAGCATACGGTGGAGGTCTGCCCGGCTTGGGCAGAGCACCACTGTGCCCTCGTGGAGGTAATCGGCGGCAGAGATCTCTCGCGTCCGGCCCTGGTTCAGGCCATGGTACGGAGCGAGAGGGTATGGGCAGCCGTCACCTCCTTCTGCGAAGCAGTAATGCTCGCGAAGGAGGAGGCGGGACGGTTGAGGGAAAGGCAAATTTCGGGCCGTCTCGCCTCTAGCCGCCGCAGGAGACACCCTAGACGTCGGGAATCCCGGGTGGATTTCCGGCCACCGTAGGCGTGGGCTTGCGGACGGTAAGCAATGGGTAGCTCGCCGTCCGATAAGGACCAGGCCCGGGTCGACGGTGCGTTGTATTCCACGCGCGCCTCAAAGAGATGTCAGCACAAGTGTAGGGGTCAACTAGGGCCGATGCCTGCCGGGGTCACGTGGAATTTCGAAAGGGTTACCGAGGCCCCTGGCAACAAAGGCAACGGAAGGAATACGGGTGGGTTTTAGTCAGTAAGAGTCTGACACACCCTCCCGCTCCACCCAGAGCGGGAGAAGTTATTTGATAATTTGCCACCCAAAAAAAAAAGCGTGGCGGTTATGACAAATCCGGCCCCCCCTCCATAATGACAAGCACTAAGTAAAAACGGGCCCTAGTACTCGGCGGCTCGCCTACCCTTGGCTACGGTAGCGGTCAAGGCTACGGTGAGGCAGGGGGTGCTAAGAATCCCCGGAAGAGATCCGGCTACCACAACCACCGAAAACTGGACCTGGCAACTAACAACACGCGTATACTCCGGTTGGGGGAAGCTCAAGCTTTTTTTTACTTTTTTTTTCTTGAATTTATTTCATAAAATATTTTACTACAATACTTAAATACTTAAATATTCACTTATCACGTATTCACGTGAAGCCGTTGGTCCCGGCTGTCACTTGTAGATCTTTGACAGTTGTTACGGGTCGTCGAAAGTCTGACAACCAGTCTCACCAAGGGGTATCGTGTTACCCAGTAGGTAAATGGGTTGTGGAGGTCAGATAGGCAGTCGCTTCATGTAAAACACTGGCATACAGCTGCATCCGATTTGACTGGAAGCCGACCCCAACATAGTTGGGAAAAGGCTAGGCAGATGATGACTTAAATATTCACATATAGAATTGACGTGTACGCGTTCTAGTTTAAGACGCTGACAACACCTAAACCGCGGTCACTCTCAGATTGCATAGAAAAGAAAGAGACGCGCGATGACACAACGCTTGTAATTTATTGCAAAATATGAAGCAAATCTCTATTTACTCAAAATTGGGTTGAGTAATCGAAAATAAAAAACAACCAAGTTCTGCATTTAAATAAGACGTTCTTGTTATTAATTAAATACGTAACGTATGTTGATATTTAATGCAGATATTTTGGATTAGAACTCAAGGTAAGAGGTTAGTTTAACGTTAGTTTGTATCGAGGTTTTTTTTTCTAAACGTGTTTTGGTAACAACCAAGTTCTGAGAAATATGTTCAAAATTAACATATATTTTCCGCTACCACAAACTATACAGATTTGGCAATTTTTTTTCTTAAGAGATGCCTATTTTGGTCAATTGGGTCTTGTCAGCGCCTTAACATACATTTTTTACACAACTTACTTGCATTATATGAAGGCGTAATAACAGATTTAAAAACTGGCTAAGTGCGTGTCGGACCACGCACAATGAAGGGTTCCGTAGTTGGGATTACTTGGGACGAATTTATTCCAAAAACAAACTTAACATTATAGTTGAAAAACATGTTTTCCCATACATCGATATATGCCACGGTAAATTCTGCAAAATTAAGTTGAATTTTTTCACATCTCCATAAACAACCATATGGCTGGTAGGGGGGGGGGCGAGGACGCTCGACTCTAACAAAAATTAGCACTTTAATGCTTAATATTACGCAAGCGGATCCTTGAATCGAAAAGTGGTGTCCACAGACCTGCAATATTTTTGAACGGCCTATCCAACGATCAAAAAAAACAACAAAAACATCAATTTTTTATAAAGATTTTATTTTAGCACTTTATCGGCGTGATTAATATGTATTCCTATGCCAAATTACAGCTTTCTAGTACTAAGCTTCTCTGAACTACAGTGGGGTCAGACAGACAGACGGACATGGCACAATACTATGTGTACACTTTATGTGCCAGACAACTACTTGCGTCATAGGCCTACTCGACGACACCGACTGTTCGCTACATACCATTGCCGCACTGTGTCGCGAGCGCAATCCCCGTTGTGTCGCATGCATGGTGCTATAAACTCCTTAATGGAGACAGTCCCGGAATGTGACATCTTTAATGACACAATCAGGAT
Organism: Atethmia centrago; assembly: GCA_905333075.3. Classification (NCBI taxonomy): domain Eukaryota; kingdom Metazoa; phylum Arthropoda; class Insecta; order Lepidoptera; family Noctuidae; genus Atethmia; species Atethmia centrago. The sequence continues at coordinate 25,539,696 of HG995367.1, forward strand.
GATCATGTTAAATTGTCTCATGTTTTGTGAAAGCTATGTCTGTTAGGTAAATAAGTTGTATGTTGTTATCATTTTATTCGATTTTATTTTATTGTCTATTTTTAAAGTTATTGTTGAGTATGTTTGATCTCTGACTTGTTATTTGTTTTTGAATTATGTTTTGTTTATGTAATATGTTTAGATTTACTTATTAATTACTGTCATTGGCGCAAGCCGTTGTAATTAATTATAAATAATAAATGGCGAAACTGTAAGGGTTCCTTGTTTACTACGGAACCCTAAAAATCACTAAAATCATATATTTGCGAGCCTTAATCACTCGTTTTCACGCTTAATAACAAAACGATCGAGGAACATTAAATAAATTCACTTATATAAATGTTATTTATGTTCCTGACTTTTCCAACGACATATTTACTACATAAATTATATATTTTATGTTTTATGCTCTACTGGCTTGGCCAGAATACAACAAATAAGTATGTTTCGCGTTGCCAACTACATGCTGAGTCCAAAACCATGTTATCCTTTATTTATTTGTTCTGCGTTCAAAATCTATGACGACGTAGTTGAATATAACATAATCAGCCTACAATGTTCCCACTGCTGGAACACAGGCCTCCTCTCTGTGAGAGGGGGTGGGCCGTAATCTATCACACGGGCGCTGTGCGGGGTTGTAGATGTCACATGTCTTCGAATTTTTTGGAGCTAGGACATGCCGGTTTCCTCACGTTGTTTTCCTTTAGTTCCCGTAGTAATGAGAAAATGATTAACTGCTGATTCCGTGAAAAATGTGTTTTATAATTATTTAAAACACATACCTTTTTCACTACAATAAAATCAGTTAAACATAAAGCAATCATGTAAAATATTTTGCGTGGATGTGACACATACTATCACCCAACTTGTTCTGTCATGTTTGTGTTCTTTCTTTGCGAAATGTTTAACGCAAACAAACTTATTTTCTTTCTTATTTTTCTTTAAGGAAAAACATTTAATCTAAAAGTTTTATGCAAATGAGCAATCGTCGGGCATACGGCACAAATGGGCAAACGTCGGTTATACGGCACAAATGTGGCTAGTACAGGTAATAGATTGGTGCACAAGTATGCAAATTGTACAATTTCGCCATTATTAAAACGTTCCGCAAAAGAAAGATCATTATTCCATAGTATTTTCGTTCACAGGGTTGGGTTATTATGCGGGGTGCTTATTATTTGACTTAATTTTTTTCCGAATCAATAATTGAATACATAAATTACTAGCTTTTGCTCGCGGATTTAAAGAAACGAAGCGATCGCACACTTCATAGCCGAGGAAAAGGTCACTGACTCCTAGCGCTGCGCCTGCCGCCGTCAACCATAATTACTTTGTTACGCGTAATTTTTAACCTATTATATCTTTCAAAATATTCATGATATGATATAATGACATATTTTAATCTAAATTAAGTTCCCAATTTAAAGAACATATTTTTTTTGGTTAAGGATTAATATAATACCGGTTAAAATAGCTTCGTAAATAATAATGAAATTTCGATCAAATTCTGAAAGATAAAAATAGCTACTGTGGGTCATTCTTAGAAGATAGACATATGTCTATACATATTTATATGACATATGGCTATTGCGGACTTTTTTGTTGAACTTTTCAATCCTGTAGAAAATGTATTTTATGTATCTCGTACGGTTTACGAAGCGCACGCCAGTATAGCTCCCAGGGGTGCGTGCAGAAAACCTCCTCGTGTGCCTGATTGCTGCTGGTTCCCTGCGAATACGTTCGGGGGAAAGAGCAGTCGTCGGGTCGGTGCATCCTGGGCACGGCCAATAGTCTCTCCATGTTTCGGAGAGGGTATTGACCGTGGCGAATTTCTGCGTGGCGGGGAGCTTCATGCTCGATCGTCGGTCGCCCACTCCCCTCTCTGCTTACAGAGGGCAGGTCGAGTGGGCGAAGAGTGGCGGTGCTTGCTGTGCACTTACCCTGCCAGCGAGCAAGCAGCGGGAGAATGATTCTTCTGTCTGCAACCGTCGAAATCGTAATCCGTAAAGAGACCACAGTCATGTTTTGTGGCTTGGAACGGGACGAGGATCTTGGCTTGATCGCCCGGATCGCGAGGAAGATAACCTCTATAAAAATTCCTCTAATATCAAGTTTTGGTGCGCGGCGAGGATATGAATGGCTGAGGAGTAGTGTCATCTGCAACTTCCGAGTTGTAGGCGGCGCATCAGTCGTTAGCGCACCCCCAGCCAGGGTACCAGTGGACCCCCTGGTTGGGTTATAAATGTACACTTGCCTAGGGACAGGGGGTGAACCTAGGTGTACTTTTTATATGCCCCATACTCGTGGGATTAAAGTATGGAATTAAATAATAAAAACAACAACCAAAAGACGAAAAGTCAAGTGGAGGAGAGTGATGCAGGGTCGGAGTCCGACGCTGCATCTAGCGCAAAGGGCTCAGGTCGGAGCTCGGTGCAAAAGGAGGTGGTCGGCAGGAACCGTGAGTCCATTAGGACTCGCAAGCGCCCCAACTCGGGGTCGTCCTCCGACGAGTGGGTCTTGAGCCAGAAAGAGCGGCAAAAGATCCACTCCAGCCGGCGGGGGGGGGCCCGAGGAGGGAAAGTCGTGGATAGAGGGTCCACCACCAGGGAGGTTGGCGAGCCTAGCAGAGCCAGTCCAGCCAAGCCAGCCCAGCGAGCCGAGAGGCGCCACCTCTCAGAGGTTTCAGGTGGTGAACCGGATGCCGCTGGCGGCTCCAATTTAGAGCGTGTCGACAGCTTTGCGGAGGTCGTGGCCAGCGCAATCAAGGCAGTATCCGTAAAGAGGCTCAGGTCCTCTAAGGATCAGGCCATAGCCGCGGCCACGGCCTCTATTGTGGCGGCAGCGGAGGCCCTTCACGTCGGGCCTCCCCAGGACAGTATGTCCGAGATGCGGGCGGAGATCGCCCGCTTGACAGCCGCCATGGAGCTTCTCCGAAAGGAGAACGAGAAGCTCCGGGCGGACCTGGCTGGGCTCCGAGGAGACTGCCCCCGGATGGGGCCGCAAGGGGGGCAGCAGCAGCAGCAGGGACAGGGACGGCCCGTGCCTGTAGAGGACCGGATTTTGACCGTTGTGCGGCAGGAAATGGCTTCCCTGCAGAGTCGTTTCTCCGCCCTGGAGGCCATCGTCCTGCGCCCCCCGTTGGCGGCGAGCCAGCCGCCCTCTGGCCAGCGGAAACCGGCCTCGTTTGCAGCCGCGGCAGGTGCCACGGCCAAACGGGGCTCGCCGGGGCAGCCAAAGGGTGCGGGTGCTGCGCAGGTGGCGAAGGCTCCAGCACCAGCGGCGAGAGCTCCAGCCCCGACGGCGAGGGCTCCGACCCTGGCGGCGAGGGCATCGGCCCAGGTGGCAAGACGGCCGCCCTGCCTCCTAAATCTCTTTCGGCCGATGCCGAATGGCAAGTAGCCGGAGAGAAGAGGAAGGCGGCTAAGGCAAAGAGGGCGGCCAAAAAGAGGGAGAGGCGGCAGCGGCGCAAGGAGCGCACCGCCGCGGCTAGGCTCCGCGCCCCAAATTCCGCAGCTGTAGTGATCACACTACAGCCGGATGCGGAAAAGAAGGGCGTGTCCTATAGGACGGTGATGGCGAAGGTGGGTGAGGCGGTGCGCCTGGAGGAGCTCGGCGCAGCAAAAGGCCTCAAAATAAAGGTGACGGCGACTGGGGCCCGAATGGTGGAGGTCCCCGGTAGGGCCAGTGGCCCGGCCGCTGACGCCCTGGCCAAAAGGCTTAGGGCGTCACTAAATGCGGACGAAGTCCGAGTGTCCAGGCCCACCAAATGCGCTAGCATGCGCATCACGGGCCTGGACGACTCCGCGACTGAAGAGAAGGTGGTCGCCGCAGTGGTTAGGACCGGGAGGTGCTCTGCCGAGCAGGTGAAGGCAGGCATCATCCGTCCTGACTCCACGGGGCTGCAAACCGTTATGGTGAGCTGCCCCGTGTCGGCGGCCAGGAAAGTTACCGGGGAGGGCCAACGGCTATTGGTGGGCTGGGTTTCCGCGCAGGTGAAACTGCTGGAACCCAGACCTCTGAGATGCTTCCGCTGCCAGGTGGGCAACCACGTGCAAGCGAATTGCACCTCGGAGGTGGACCGCAGCGGTCTCTGCTACCGCTGTGGTCAGCCCGGGCACAAGGCCGGCTCTTGCAACGCCACGCCGCACTGTGCCGTATGTGCGGCGGCTGGCAAGCCGGCCGAGCACCGGATGGGGGGCAAGGCCTGCGCCCCACCCACCAAAGCCAGGGCCAGAGGCAAGCCCTCCGCCACCGCCGTCACCGCCGCAGCCGCCACCACTGCCACCGCCGCTGCCGCCTCCAACACCACCGTCGTCGCCGCCGCCACCGTGGCCGCTTCGGCAGGCCCCTCTCAGGGGGCTGGAAAGGAGGCCCAAGAGGGGGCTGACATGGAGTGCCATTAATGGCCCCATTACGCCTCCTCCAGGTGAACATCAACCACTGCGCCGCCGCTCAGGATCTGTTGCTCCAGAGCATGGCGCAGTGGTCGATTAACATCGCCGTGGTCGCTGAGCCGTACTTTGTCCCGCCCAGGGATGACTGGGTGGAGGACCTGAGCGGCTCAGTGACCCTAATTTCGTCGGCCGCCGCTGGTACCCCGTCCCTCGAGGCCGTCAAGAGAGGACGGGGCTGCGTAGCAGCACGGTTTGGGGAGATTGTCGTGGTAGGGGTCTACTTCTCTCCGAACCGAACTCTTGCCGAGTTCCACAACTCCCTTGCGGAGTTGAGAGACGTCGTCGTCGGGTTTGGTTCCCTCCCCGTGTTCGTCCTCGGGGACTTCAATGCCAAGAATCTGGCTTGGGGTTCCCGGTTAACGGACACACGGGGCAGGATGGTGGAGGACTGGGCTCTGGAGACAGGCCTGGTCGTCCTAAACCGGGGTTCTGTCCCCACGTGTGTGCGGATGCGGGGTGAATCAGTGGTGGACATCTCGTTCGCCAGCCCCGCTCTGTCGCCGCGTGTAGTTGACTGGCGTGTCATGGAGGGGGTGGAGACCTATTCCGATCACCGGTATATCCGGTTTGACGTCTCCGCCCAGACCTCGGACGCGCCGGTCCAACGGGCCCCGAGAGGTCCGCGGTGGGCGCTGAAGCAGCTGGACCGGGAGCTCCTCCTGGAAGCCTCGATAGTGCAGGCCTGGGTGTCACCACCGGACAGGCCTGCCGACATCAACGTCGAGGCGGAGTGGTTCCGGGAGGCCATGTCCGACATATGTGACGTGGCAATGCCCCGGGTCCAGCCTAGACGTGCCTCGCGCCAGGTGTACTGGTGGTCGCAGGAGCTGACGGCTCTGCGCATTGCGTGCGTGGCTGCGCGACGCCGGTACACCAGGCACCGCAGGCTCCGTATCAAACCTCCGGATACGGAAGCCATTCAGGCGGAGCTGTACGAGGGGTACAGAGCGGCGAAGACCGCCCTCCAAGCGGAGATCCTGCGGGCCAGGGGTTTGGCCCGCGAGGAGTCGCTGGGGACACTGGACAGGGACCCGTGGGGATGCCCGTACAAGGTGGTGCGGGATAAACTCCGCCCATGGGCTCCCCCGCTAACGCAGAGTCTCCGGCCCCAGCTTGTGGAGGACGTGGTGAGCGCTCTGTTCCCTTCACGAGGGGAACACTCCTCCCCACCTATGGCTCCGCCTACTGCGGTGCCTGATGCGGACCACACCGCCGACGACGACGACGATGCTCCGGAGGTGACCGAGGGAGAAATGAGAGCGGTGGTACGCAGGCTTAATGCCAAAAATACCGCCCCAGGACCCAACGGCTTACCTGGGAAGGCCTGGGTCCTGGCCTTGGAGGCTCTCGGGCCTCGACTTAGGGGGCTCCTAAGCGCATGCATGGAGAGGGGCCAGTTCCCGCTTCGCTGGAAGACGGGGAAACTGGTCCTCATAAAGAAGGCAGGGCGCCCTGCGGACTCTCCGTCCGCTTATCGGCCCATCGTGCTGCTCGACGAGGTGGGCAAGCTCTTTGAAAGAGTCATTGCAGACCACCTCGTCGGCCAGCTGGTGCGGGTGGGGCCGGATTTGGCGGAGAGCCAGTTTGGTTTCCGCAGAGGGCGCTCTACGGTGGACGCCATCATGCGTGTGCGAGCCCTGACGACGGGAAATGCTGTTGCCCAGGGTGGGGTCGTCTCGGCGGTGTCCCTAGACATCGCCAATGCCTTCAATACCCTGCCCTGGAGTTGCATCAGGGAGGCACTCTGGTATCACCGGATGCCGACCTACCTCTGTCGTGTGGTCGAGGCCTATTTGACGGACAGGGCCGTCATCTACCCCGGTCACCAGGGAGTGTGGAACCGGCAAGAGATGTCGTGCGGTGTCCCACAGGGATCGGTCCTGGGGCCGCATCTGTGGGACATCGGATACGACTGGGTGCTGCGCGCCGACCTCCCTAGCGGCGTCAGCGTAGTGTGCTACGCTGAAGACACGTTGGTCCTGGCGCAGGGGAGGTCGCCCCAGGCGGCGGCCGAATTAGCGGCACGCGGGGTTGCGACAATCGTCGAAAGGATCCGGCAATTGGGACTCAAGGTGGCCCTGCACAAGTCCGAGGCCATGTGTTTTCATGGTCCTCGGAACGCGCCACCGTTGGGGTCCCAAATAACGGTAGGAGGGGTTTCTATCGGCGTCGAGTCGACGATGAAGTACCTGGGACTCGTCCTCGACAGCCGGTGGAACTTCGTGGAGCATTTCCGACGTTTGGCTCCCAAACTGGAGCGGGCGGGCGCTGCATTGAAGCGGCTCCTGCCCAATCTAGGGGGTCCAAACGCCTCCTGCCGGAGGCTCTACGCGGGGGTCGTGCGGTCCATGGCCCTCTACGGGGCACCTGTATGGGCGCGCTCTCTGGCGCTGCGGCCAGCCCGCCGGTTGAGCGCGGCCCAAAGGGTCATGGCCATCCGGATGGTCCGAGGATACCGCACGGTCTCCTGTGAGGCAGCGAGCCTCCTTGCCGGATTGCCGCCATGGGATCTGGAGGCAAAAGTCCTCGCGCACGTATGGGAGTGGCGCGAGGAGGCGAAACGCCGGGGCGTAAGCCCGCTGCCGCGAGAAATCGCGGCACAGCGGACGGAGCTCCGGCGGGATCTCATGGCGTCATGGAAAGTACGGTTGTTGCAACCCAGTGCTGGGCACGCCACGATTGCGGCGATAAGTCCCCTCTTTGAGGAGTGGCTGGAGAGGCGCCACGGCGTCCTCACCTTCCGCGTGACGCAGGTCCTCACCGGACACGGCAGCTTCGGGAGGTTCCTGTGTCGGATAAGGCGGGAGGAAACGTCCGGGTGTCACCACTGTGTGGATCGCCTGGAGGACACGGTGGAGCATACGGTGGAGGTCTGCCCGGCTTGGGCAGAGCACCGCCGTGTCCTCGTGGAGGCGATCGGCGGCAGAGACCTCTCGCGTCCGGCCCTGGTTCAGGCCATGGTACGGAGCGAGAGGGCATGGGTAGCCGTCACCTCCTTCTGCGAAGCAGTAATGCTCGCAAAGGAGGAGGCGGGACGGTTGAGGGAAAGGCAAGTTTCGCGCCCTCTCGCCCCTAGCCGCCGTAGGAGACGCCCAGGGCGTCGGGAATCCCGGGCGGATTTCCGGCCACCGTAGGCGTGGGCTTGCGGACGGTGAGCAATGGGTAGCTCACAGTCCGGTAAGGACCAGGCCCGGGTCGACGGCGCGTCGTATTCCACGCGCGCCTCAAAGAGATGTCGTCAGCACAAAAGTAGGGGTCCACTAGGGCCGATGCCTGCCGGGGTCGCGGGAAGGTACTTATGGGTCACCGAGGCCCCCGCAACACAGGCAACAGGAAGGAATACGGGTGGGTTTTAGTCAGTAAGAGTCTGACACACCCTCCCGCTCCGCCCAGAGCGGGAGAAGTTATTTGATGATGATGAACCCTAAAAAAAAAAAAAAAAATAAAGTATAGCTCCCAGTCGGCATGATGTTTTCTGATATCTTCAACATTAATCGTTATATTTCAGCCAATTAATACAAAACCTTAATTAATTATAGACATAAACGTTCCTCATGAATCATTCCGTCTATTGGTGAAAGCCGTTTGAAAATCCGTTTAGTAGTTTTTTAGTTTATCGTGTTCAGACAGACAGACGCGGACTCTTTATTTTGTAATATGTACGGATATTATTAATTATATAATTATTAAAAGAAAAATAATTCCAAGATAATATTAACATAATTTAAAAGCTAAAATAACAATAATGAGATATACCAGTATGTAAGAAAAGGGAGGGCAATTAATTATCAATTTAGGGCATCAAAAAAGGATTTTTACTTAATATAATTAGGTAAAGAATGATGCAATTTCCTGGATCGAGTCTACTAAACTAAGTACTTAATTGAAATGTTTATTTAATGGCTAATAGCTTACGTTATTCTGACAATCCCATGTTTCTGACTCCTCATTTAAATGTTGCATCCATTAATATTTTTTTACTCGCTGACAAAATAACATCATATTTTTTTAACAACTGCGAAACAGACCATGTTCCCGCTAAAAATGGTACCCACAAAAGCGTTACATCGAATCGAATACATTACCTTCAGTTTATTAAATCAAACTAAATGCAAACTCGGACCAATTAGCGGTGGACAACCCTAGTTGTTGGTGGCGCGTAAACACAACTCGCTAACGAACCGAACGGGCCCCCTGCACAAATTTGCAATTTCGATTGCTGCTGTTTACATGTACCTGGCAACCCTGCGTATGTGCTGCGGAAAAATTCGAAGGAAACGAGATCGCAGTAGTTCTGCAATACAGATCTAGGACGGTTCAAGCACGATTCGATGAGAAAACTTGATTTAAAGTAAGTAAGAATGTGATCACTGAACATCTAAAAGTAAGGGTTAAGTATGTTAAGAGGTTAGGTTAGAGGTTATCACACATATGGATAAACAGTCATGTCGCAGAAGGAGGCTGCTGAAAGGGAGCGGGAGATCTCTTCCACTCATCCGGCCGCAGCATGTGCACCGGGCGTCGGCGGAGGGCGAACGGCCCTCTTCCAGCCCCCCTAAATGGGTCCAGGGGTGACGGACTCGGGGACATCTGTCACCCCCCACACAGTAGGACCCGAGGTGGCGGCGCGTAGTATTCCACGCGCATCCCTATTTGACGTCGCGGGGGGAGTTTTATTCCCCCCGCGAGCCCGAGGTAGCCCGCAATGGCGGTGCCGAACAGCCGGAGATCGCGAAAGTCGCACGAGATCCCATGATTCCCGGTGCAAGTGTTGGAGGGTAACACCGGGGTGGTCTTTAGTCAGTAAGAGTCTGACAGACCTCTCCGCCCACCCCAGGGCGGAGGACATCCATTAGGATTTTCCAGCTAGCAGCTATTTTCTCTTTCGTTTATATTCAATATAATCAATCAAATAATTATAAAAATGACATTAAACTCCATATTAATAAAATCATTGAAGTAATCCATATTAATAAAATCATACAAGACTTTTAGGCGTAATAATCGATAAAGTTTAGACATTAATACATTGGAAAGAACACGAATGTAATGTTACACTAAAATTAATAAATTTGTATACGTCTTAAAACAAGTTAAATGTAACGGACATAAAAACTGCTATAATGTATGCGTACCTACGTCGAATCGTTACTACGATATTGTATTGTAATGTGGGGTAATAGCACCAACTTCTGTAGAGAATTCATCGCTCAAAAAAAGTGCATGAGGTCAATTTGTGGTCTTAAACCTGACGACTCATGTCAAACAATATTTAAGAAACTTTGTTTGTTATAGTTACCGTCACTTTATATTTACGAAATATGTGTTAACCTATTTCGTAAATATAAAGTATATAACAATTATTTAAGACTGCAAATGATGTTAATCCTAGGAACAGACGAGATCCTCATAAACTAGTGGTGAATGATTTACCTAGACTAGCTAAATATAGCGCACACACATTGCTAGGCAGTTATTATTGATAACTGCCTAGCATTGTGTGTGCGCATTTATAACAAAATACCAAGGCAAGGCAGTTCTTTTTCGGGAGTTTGTAAACTAAGTTCTTAGGAAAGTGGTTTGCAGATTGTTGAGGGAGAGCAAATAAGTGGTTAAGTGTTTTATAAGATATAAGCCATTTGATACATATTATTTTATGATAAGATAATATCATTGGTTACTATATAAGTGCAAGAAGTGGAAATTGAGTGTCCGCACTAATAAACCTATTTTGTAAAACTGTTTGTTCTGTTCCCGCAGACAAACCGTGAAAACGGTTTTGCGGGGCATAGTTCTTATGTAAAGGTTTTTATAAACTTTGTTTATGATAAATAAATAAATAAATAATAATAATAATAACAAAACATTAAATAAGAACAAGATTATTTAAAATTAAGTTTTATAAATGGTTACATGAACTTAGTTTTTATAGTATAATTATTTTTTAGATAAAATATGTAGATAAAATATGATGGTTGATGCCTCCTTCATCTAACTTTATAATTTTGCATGCTTATTTTATGCTAGCTAACCTGCGTCAGGCGGAAGGTGAGGATGCCATGGCGCCTCTCTAACCACTCCTCAAAGAGGGGACTTATTGCCGCAATTGTGCACTCTCCATGTCGCCATGAGATTCCGCCGGAGAGTTTTCCCTATACCTAAAACAGTTATCAGAGAAACACTGAACAAGTGATTTCTGTTCCAGTGTTTGCGTGCCCTACTAATGTTCTCAACGTGTGACTCTAGAAAAGCAAACACAGCCGCAGTAATTTTTCAAAGCCTGTTGAATTATGTAATTGGATAAAAGCGACGATTTGCATGTGTCGCGAACTTTTACTGTATTTTAAAATGGGGCTAAGGAAAATCTTAGAACCTGGCTAATTGGAGCGCAGAATATTTCCTTGTGATTTTGTTATTAACTTTACACAATGTGATTTTTTTTCCTAGTAGTTTTTCAGGGACTTTCTTAGGAAGCTCAATGTTTGTCAGTAGATGTTTCGGTTGATCTCTTCAGTAGGTACCTTCCTAATACCCCTGAAAAACATGATAAATTAATTATATTTTTGTACTTTGGGCAAATCGGTTATGGTTAAATTGGCAAAGTCTATTTAACTGAAGAAAAGTCACGTGAAATTACCGTCATTTTTAGGGTTTCGTAGTAAACAAGAAACCCTTATAGTTTCGCCATTGCCGAGACGTCTGTCTGTCAGTCCCCGCTGTAGCTCAGAGACGCGTACTAGAAAGCTGCAATTTGGCATAGGTATACATATTAATAACGCCAACAAAGTGCTTAAATAAAATCTTGAAAAAAGTATCATCCCCACATTACGTGCAAGGGACACGTAATGTGGGGATGATACTTTTTTCTCGTCTATCTCATGGTGTGGGGTCGTTGGATAGGCCGTTCAAAAATATTGCGGGTCTGTGAACACCACATTTCGATTCAAGGATCCATTTGCGTAATATTAAGCATTAAAGTGCTAATTGTTGTTAAAGTCCCTCGCCCCCCTGCCAGCTGATGGATGCTATGGATGCCAAATAGTTGTTTATGGAGATGTGAAAAAATTCATGGCAGTATATAATGAAATTAAATGGAAAACTATCACAACTAAGTGGGCTTTACAAGTTAACGAGTAATAGTCGACCAGCTTAAATTTGCTGTTGGAAAATTGACCGTGGCATATATCTATGTATGGGAGAACATATTTTCAACTACAAAAGTTAAGTTATTTTTTGGGATAAATTCATACCAACTTTCTAACTACGAAACCCGTCATTGTGCGTGGTCCGACACGCACTTGGCCGGTTTTTAAATAGAGATTTTCTGGTATTGATCGAATATCAGGCGACTGATGAGATGATTTTTTTGATATTCGAAATTTAAATCAGTAATTGTGATATACTTTTTTTTCAACATCATACATGTTGAAAAAACTATATCACAAAATAGATTAGGTACACTATAACTTCACTACTGATACATAAAATCGAAAACTACATTCTATGTATGTTTTATAAATCAACGAAATGCACTACGAACCACTTTACAAGCAGTTTTTATGTACTTTTTATTCATAAGCCGGAGAGTGGAGTGGGATGCTCTGATAAAATCGTAAAATCATTTTTATGTGATCTAAAACATGTCAGCTCCCATAGGATTTTTGTCACAATGTTGTCTTTACGATTTGAATGTAAAATCGCGTCGAGGTGTGCCAAGCTATTCCGAGAATTGGGTTAAAAAGATGTAGACACCCATAAAACGATTTTATGAATCTCAATCGAATGTTTCAAGGAAGCCAGTAGACCATGTCTTTATGATAAGTACATACAATAACGAGAACTTACTTTGAAAATACTTATAAAGAAAGAAATGAAAGGTGGCATTCGAATCAGACCTTCAATCTTTTCAATTCTAGACGTCAAAATATTTTTCGAGGCATACAAATATCTAATCTTGATGTTTGGTATATGGGCTTATTTCCAGCTGTGTCCTCGGTAGGTAAGTATGCTGAGTTTGGCCGCTAAAAAATTGTACAATATCAGTCGCGAATTGATAACACACGGTAACATTTGTAAATGACGGTAACACACGTGAATTTTGTAAGTCGTTCATAATAATAATAAAAAAAATATATATATTTATTTGCGTAAAGCAATGGTGTTAAATACAAATTTATATGGCACAAACATGTTTAGCTAGCATAAAATAAGCATGCAAAATTATAAAGTTAGATGAAGGAGGCATCCACCATCAACATATTTTATCTAAAAAATAATTTAAACTACAAAAACTAAATTCATGTAACCATTTATAAAACTTAATTTTAAATAATCTTGTTCTTATTTAATGTTTTGTTATTATTATTTATTTATTTATTTATCATAAACAAAGTTTATAAAAACCTTTACATAAGAATTATGCCCCGCAAAACCGTTTTCACGGTTTGTCTGCGAGAACAGAAAAAACCGTTTTACAAAAAAGGTTTATTGGTGCGGACACTCAATTTCCACTTCTTGCACTTATAAAGTAACCAATGATAATAACTTATCTTATAATAATATGTATCAAATGGCTTATATCTTATAAAACCCTTAACCACTTATTTGCTCTCCCTCAACAATCTGCAAACCACTTTCCTAAGAACTTAGTTTACAAACTCCCGAAAAAGAACTGCCTTGCCTTGGTATTTTGTTATAAATGCGCACACATTGCTAGGCAGTTATTATTGTATTTAGCTAGTCTAGGTAAATCATTCAACACTAGTTTATGAGGATCTCGTCTGTTCCTAGGATTAACATCATTTGCAGTCTTAAATAATTGTTATATACTTTATATTTACGAAATAGGTTAACACATATTTCGTAAATATACAGTGACGGTAACGATAATAAACAAAGTTTCTTAAATATTGTTTGACATGGGTCGTCAGGTTTAAGACCACAAATTGACCTCATGCACTTTTTTTGAGCGATAAATGCTCTACAGAAGTTGGTGTTATTACCCCACATTACAAGGGTATATCGTAGTAACGATTCGACGTAGGTACGCAAACATTACAGCAGTTTTTATGTCCGTTACATTTTTAACTTGTTTTAGTGCGTATACAAATTTATTAATTTTAGTGTAACATTACATTCGTGTTCTTTCTAATTTATTAATGTCTAAACTTTATCGATTATTACGCCTAAGTCTTGTATGATTTTATTAATATGGATTACTTCAATGATTTTATTAATATGGAGTTTAATGTCATTTTTATAATTATTTGATTGATTATATTGAATATAAAAAAAGGGAAAATCATGTAAAAGAAAATCCTAATTATTTGGCGATGACTGTTATTTTGACAACTCGAAAACATATTTGTTTTCAAATAGAAGAAAATATAGCTTTTTAAATGAAATATAAATAATACCTTACCTAATACTAAATATTTAAGTTTTTCAAAATAGGTTACTTATCAATTAAGTAAGTACATGTTTTTATTGCAATGTGCGATATGTGCTAGTGGGATACACGATTTTTTTATGGATGGAAAGTGTTAATGTGTGAATTTAAAATAAAACTATACTCGCTCGTAAAGAGTGAAAAATGTACTACTACAACAAATTATACACCATTATACATAATTCTGCTAACAAGAAACATTTAAAACATATCATAACAATTTAAAATAAACATGTTTTTTTTATACAAATTAGAAGGACACAAACTTTTCTCCAAAATTATGTACAATTTTGGCGGCCATAGGTACTTTCCTAACCGTTTGAGTAAACCTACATTTTAATATAGGACGAAGAAAAGGAGACCCAGCCTTGCACTTGTAACTGCAAATACTTGGGCTATGTAGACACGCCTAGCCAGTCTGAGACTAGTTCTATTTTACCTGCATTTAACAAAATATTTGAAAAGTAAATATTGCTACGACATTTTAATTTAAATAGCCTCCTTCATAATGAACAATATGGCTTTACAAAAGGTCGTTCGACTACAGATGCGAGTTTTGCACTGCTAAAACACATATTTAACGCATGAGAGAACTCGCAAAATGCTCTTGGAGTTTCTATGATCTCTCCAAAGCTTTTGATTGCGTGCAACATGACACACTTTTGCGTAAACTACATAATTACGGTGTCCAAAATGAAGCTCTTAAAGTAATACGTTCTTATTTACGTAATAGGTTGCATTGTGTAGATGTTAATGATGTGAAATCTTTCAAGCTACTAGTTCAGTTAGGTGTACCACAAGGCTCAATACTGGGTCCATTCTTATTCGTAGTGTATATTAATGACTTGCCATTCTATTTAAAGGGTATATGTGACGTTGTACTGTTTGCAGATGATACCTATGTTATTTTTAAAGTAGACAGGAATAGACAAGATTTTGATGACGTAAACAGTGCACTCTCAATTGTTACTCATTGGTTTACGACGAATAACTTAGTTCTCAATGCCAAGAAAACGAAATGTATAAAGTTCGCCTTACCGAATGTTAGAAATCTAGGACCCACTATCGTCTTGGATAAAGAGGTTCTTGAAACAGTAGACTTGGCAGTTTTTCTGGGCATAACAGTAGATGCCAAACATCAGTGGGGCCCTCGTATATCAAGCCTAGCGGGAAGGCTCAGTTCGGCCGCTTACGCCGTCAGGAAAGTAAGACAATACACTGACGTTGATAGAACTCGGTTAGTATATTTTAGTTATTTTCATAGCGTTATGTCCTACGGTATTCTGCTGTGGGGCAATGCCGCTGATATTCAAAATATATTTGTTCTTCCAGAACGAGCTGTTTGAGCAATTTACCAGCTAGGTGCCAGAGTTTACTCCGGTCACCAAGGAGTGTGGAAAAGGCAAGAGGTGTCGTGCGGTGTCCCACAGGGATCGGTCCTGGGGCCGCATCTGTGGGACATCGGATACGACTGGGTGCTGCGCGCCGACCTCGCTAGCGGCATCAGCCTGATGTGCTACGCTGACGACATGTTGGTCCTGGCGCAACGGAGGTCGCACCAGGCGGCGGCCGAAGTAGCGGCACGCGGGGTTGCGACAATCGTTGAAAGGATCCGGCAATTGGGACTCGAGGTAGCCCTGCACAAGTCCGAGGCCATGTGTTTTCATGGCTTTCAGAACGCACCACCGTCGGCATCCCAAATAACGGTAGGAGGGGTTTGCATCGGCGTCGAGTCGACGATGAAGTACCTGGGACTCGTCCTCGACAGCCGGTGGAACTTCGTAGAGCATTTCCGACGTTTGGCTCCCAAACTGAAGCGGGCAGGGGCTGCCTTGAAGCGGCTCCTGCCCAATCTGCGGGGTCCAAACGCCTCCTGCCGGAGGCTCTACGCGGGGGTCGTGTGGTCCATGGCCCTTTACGTTGCTCCTGTATGGGCGCGCTTTCCCTGGCGCTGCGGCCAGCCCGCCGGTTGAACGCGGCCCAAAGAGTCATGGCCATCCGGCTGGTCCGGGGATACTGCACGGTCTCCTGTGAGGCAGCGAGCCTCCTTGCCGGTTTGCCGCCATGGGATCTGGAGGCAAAAGTCCTCACGCACGTATGGGAGTGGCGCGAGGAGGTGAAACGCCGGGGCGTAACTCCGCTGCCGCAAAAAATCGCCGCACAGCGGACGGAGCTCCGGCGGGATCTCATGGTGACATGGAGAGTACGGTGGTCGCAACCCAGTGCTGGTCACGCCATGATTGCGGCGATAAGTCCCCTCTTTGAGGAGTGGCTAGAGAAGCGCCACGGCGTCCTCACCTTCTGCCTGACGCAGGTCCACACCGGACACGACAGCTTCGGGAGGTTCCTGTGTCAGATAAGGCGGGAGTAAACGCCCGGGTATCACCACTGTGTGGATTGCCCAGAGGACACGGTGGAGCATACGGTGGAGGTCTGCCCGGCTTGGACAGAGCACCGCCGTGTCCTCGTGGAGGCGATCGGCGGCAGAGATCTCTCGCGTCCGGCCCTGGTTCAGGCCATGGTACGGAGCGAGAGGGCATGGGCAGCCATCACCTCCTTCTGCGAAGCAGTAATGCTCGCGAAGGAGAAGGCGGGACGGTTGAGGGAAAGGCAAATTTCGCGCCCTCTCCCCCCTAGCCACCGCAAGAGACGCCATGGGCGTCGGTAATCCCGGGTGGATTTCCGGCCACCGTAGGCGCGGGCTTACGGACGGTGAGGAATGGAGCTCACCATCCGGTAAGGACCAGGCCCGGGTCGACGGCGCGTTGTATTCCACGCGCGCCTCAAAGAGATGTCGTCAGCTCAAGTGTAGGGGTCCACTAAGGCCGATGCCTGCCGGGGTCGCGGGAAGGTACTAAAGGGTTACCGAGGCCCCTGGCAACACAGGCAATTGAAGGAATACGGGTGGGTTTTAGTCAGTAAGAGTCTGACACACCCTCCCGCTCCGCCCAGAGCGGGAGAAGTTATTTGATAATTTCCCACCCAAAAAAAAGGAGTAAAAATATCTAGACAAAACACGTTTATAAGGGTATACAATAATTGTCTCGGTGCGGACAGGGAACCTGCATAAATTAAGACGGTAGACAATCCACAGCTGCGCCACTTTGCTCTAAGTACGAGTATGTACCTCTAGCAGCATTAAGTTTCATATAGCCTAGGTTCACTGCGTGTTTTCAGGTCCATTTCTACACTTGCAGTATTCAAAAGCCCGAGAACGACCTTTCCTGAAAATAAAAACCAAGTACCTATCAATAAACGGTTTTCCTTGATTAATCAACACTTGGCTAGAGTATTCGAGATTGTGGTTTGTATGTTATTTGTTCTTCTCTCAGTAGTTTCTTTGTTATTGAACACATACAAGGTATACAGGACACCAAGTGTTGTAAATGTGGTGTCTCCGGCAAGTAAATTAATAACTACTTTTTTATTGGCCATCCAAAATTAATTACACAGTCCAGTCAGTTTAGTCTGGATTTGTGCCCGATTGAGGGCTATAGGCTCGCCTCGTACGTGGGACTTAAACGTAACTGGTGAAATCTGGGTGTAGATACTATAGGTACACCTCTGACCACCCCTTCGGGTAAATAAAACATGATGTTATGTATAAAATTCTAAAAACATATTTTACTAAAATCTAAGGTAAGTGTAACAATTTCTTTTAGGTTAGCACCGCATAAATTAATTAATACCACGTAAATTAATATATATATCGTAGACAATTAGCTTAATTAACCGTTTAGTTAACAGCCTAACCGTTAGATTTAGCGCTCGCCGGCCGCTGCCACGGCATCGCTCGCTTCGCTCGCTCGGTCACAGTTCTAGTTGTCCTTCAGCTATTTTATTGGGTGCCGGCGTTTAATGAACGGCCTAGGCGTCCAATTAGTGGGCTAATTGAACCAGATGGCTGCGACATATAACACTGGCCTGCAAAACTAAGTATCACACTTTTAAAATTGCGATAACTTTTTAACTACACAAGTATAACGGCAGTGGTAGAAAGTGTAAACAGTAGTTGATTTAGATACTTTTATTCGGGCAGAGTTTCCCCTTGCAATTATTATTATGAAGTGAGTCCAAATAATCATCGCTTCGGGCTTTTATAAGACTGGCTGGCTGGCGGCTACTTCACCTCCCCCGGCTCGGAATTTGGCGGGGCAAGGCTTACGTAGTGGGGAAGTGACGTAGCGGCTAGGCGTGGCGGGCTTGACAGCTGGCTTACCGGCTGGCTAGCGACATCTAGCGTTACACAAGATATACTTTCGAAACAAAAAGGATTCGAAAAATAGTTTAATTTTGTATATAAAACTTCATAGTCGGTAACCGTCTTTTAAGAAATGGCTGAAAAAAACTTTAAAATCAAAAATAATCCTTTTCGAATTACAATTTTACCATTCATATTTTGTTTCCATTTTTGTTTTCAATTTTTTTCTTGATCGATGAGTCTTGTTACAAAAGCTAAGTTAGACAACAGCACATAAACTTATTTATCATGCCTCTTTCTGAAGAATGTGCTAGGATCATGACTTTTCTGAAACTAGGCATCAGTATGCGTCGTACTGTAAGAATGGTGGGTGTGACGTTAGGAACGGTCCAGAAGGTGAAGCGAAGGTACGAAGAGACTGGAAACCATTTGAGGAGACCCGGTAATGGCAGACCTAGGTGTACTAGTGCCCGAGAAGACCGTTATATTGTTTCCACTGTGTTGAGAAATTGCCACCTAAATGCAGTTGAAGTCCAGCAACAACTTCTTCAGACCCAAAGGGACTACATAAGTGGCAGTACAGTGAGAAGAAGACTGGCTGAAGAAAACCTGAAACCCCGAAGACCAGCGAGTGGCCCCAAACTCGAGAGAGAGCATCGAGTAGCGAGACTGCGATACGCCCGTGAACACATACAGTGGGATCAAGAAGAATGGTCAAGAATTTTGTTTACAGATGAGTCTCGATTCTTACTTTACACTTCTGATGGAAGGCGAAGTATCTACAGGGGATCTGGTAAGCGATACCTTCAAGCCTGCTTCTCAGAAAGAGTCCAGTACGGTGGAGGAAGTGTATATGTATGGGCTGGCATATCTTCAGAAGGTCGCACAGAGTTAGTGGCCATAGAAAATGGCACTCTGACTGGGGAAAGATATGCCTAGGAGATTCTCAATGAGTATGCAGGGCCGTATTTAGTAAATATGGGTGCTGGATCGATACTGATGTATGATAATGCTCGGCTCGGGCCGTGCAAGAGTATATACAGGAGGTTGGTATCAGCGTGGTGGCTTGGCCATCAAGAAGTCCTGATCTCAACCCGATTGAGCACGCCTGGGATGAGCTAGGGAGGCTAGTCAGAAGCCGTAGGCCACCACCAACCACCCTCAGGGCACTAAAACAGGCCCTGATAGAAGAATGGGAGAATATTCCCCAACATCGCCTCCGAAACCTCGTGTTCAGTATGCCAAATCAACTTGAAGCTGTAAGCAGAGTCCGAGAAGGCAATACCAGTTATTCAAAAATAAATAACATGTAAAACATACTTGTAAATGTTTGAAACGTCTAGTTGATGTAACTGGTGACCGAAAAGCTGGCGGCTTTCTCGCGCAACGCATCAGCATTGCAATTCAGCGAGGAAATGCCGCCAGCATCCTCGGTACAATGCCCCGAGGGCCTTTTTTAAGCTTAACTTAGTTTTAATTTAATTTAGTTAATGTTCATCTTGTATTTTGGTTATGTAAATAAATACTTGTAAATGTTAATTGAGTTTTATGACACTAAGCTAAAAATTGCCATTTTTATTGTTTTATCTTGTTTTAGATTTAAAAATGTTACTAATGTATAATTTACTATAGTTTTAAAGAAAGCTGATAAAAATTGCTATAAAACGATTTCTATTTTAAATCTCTAACTTCTACAGTTTAGAAAAAAAAATAATAAAAGTGTAGTACTTAGTTTTGCAGGCCAGTGTACATACTAAAACAAATCGCTTTTCGTGTCTGTCTGTGTGACCGCTTGGATCTTTTAAACTACACCACGGTTTTTTATGCAGTTTTCACCATCATCAGAATTTATCTCGTAAGGTGTTTACCTATAAAGATATCTCGATGTTTTTACGTGTCGCCATTGGACATAGAAGTCCCACGGCCCGTTCATGCATAGGGATTGGCCATTGATATAGATGCATCCACAGCTATCTTGCACACAAAATCGATAGTTATATCGATTGCAGGACAACGGACAACGCCACTCGTCCGTTTTGCAAGTTTAACAATATTTCAGCTGGCCGTCATGCGAACAAGCCAGTTTTATTTTATTGTCGAGGCACGATCGACTGTCATCGTTTTGTTTCCAATAACGCTGTTGCGTTATGCGTACCAATATTTTTGGTGGAAGTTTTTAAGTCACAAAATGTGGCTAACTTTTAGAATAATTATAGAAAAAATACGTCATCTTATTTTAAATTTTCTAACAATATTTTTCAAGTATTTATCAGGTTAACTTTGACACAAACTTTGTTAGCCAAATTTAATCAAAATTTTCAGGACAGGGCTAGTTCTAAGGAAGCATAGCGGACTACAATTTATAGGCGTTGTAAAAATTAGTTTGAATTGCTCCAAAATCGAGCTCGTGGGCTATGTTTATCACCTCCATTTCTTATGAATTCTGTTTTCACCTGAATTTCCTTCTCAGATAATCACTATGTATATTAATGACGGTACCTATATATAGCGGTTTAATAAGGGATTAAAATATGACATTTAATTGCTAATTATTTCTTAGTTCTTTATACTCAACTGCACCTTACCCAGATAGCATTTTACCGCCATAAACTAAGGAAAAAAATCCCGCATGCCTCTGTCATTACTCATTACCATAACACTTATGTGCTTAGTGCTTTAAGTGCATGCTGATGTACAAGGCTGCTAGAGACTGCGTCCTTGCATTTATAATAATAAAATATATTTTTTGTGCTGGATTCGTTTTCTCCTCTACTGATCGATATTTCCCCACTACCGATCGTTATTTCTCTTGACAAAGTTTATTCTGTTTATATGTATGTATCTATTCTTGTATTGTACAGTTGTTTTCGTGTTATCTATCCCTTAAGTTGCACCTGTCACGTGTCTTCTCTGCATCACCCTAAGGTTGACTGGTAGAAAATGCCTTAGGCATTAAGTCCGCCTTTGTACGGTATTTTTTTTATACTTGTGCATAAAGTTTTAATAAATAAATAATGCTGAGAGCTGTGGTGGCCCAGTGGTAACGGCCGCGACTTACGAATTGTAGGTCGTGGGTTCGAACCCAGACAGGCGCTTTACTTTGTGTAAATTATTTCATCACCACTGCTCTCAAAACGGTGAAGGAAAACATCGTGAGGAAACCGGCATGTCCTAGAACCAAAAAATCGAAGACATGCGACATCTACCAACCCGCACTGGGCCCGTGTGGTGGATTACGGCCCACTCCCTCTCACAGAGAGGAGGCCTGTGTCCCAGCAGTGGGAACATTATAGGCTGATTATGTAAATAAATAATAATAATAATAAAAACGTTTATTTCAGATACAATCCATAAAGCGTAATAGTAATAAAAAGTCAGTTTTTTTTGTAGTGTAGTTTAAGTTAGGAATGGTGAAGTTTAAAAAAATACAAGTAACACTTTAAGACTCCCGCAGACAGTCGCGTCGCTACTGCGCGACGCAAATCTAATAGAACAATTTCCATAGAAACTGTTCCACTAAACTCGCGGCGCGCCTGTCTGGGTTTTCAGTCGAAAGACGTCCACTGCTGGACATAGGCCTCCGATTCCGTAATATTAAGCTTTAAGGTACTCATTTTTATTAAAGTCAAGTGTCCTCCCCCCCTGCCAGCTAAATGGTTGTTTTTGGATATGTGAAAAAATTCAAAAGCAGTAGTACGGATCAAGAAATGAAAAGAAAAGCTCTTATAGCTAAGTAGACTAACAAGTAACAACACAACAACAAACAGGTAGGGCAGGCAGGGTAACAAGTTAACGAGTAACAGTCGACCAACTTACATTTGCAGGTGGAGAATTGACCGTGACGTATATCGATGTATAGTGTATGTATTTGGGAGAACATGTTTTTCAACTACAGTGTGATTGCAACTACATTTGATTTGGGATGAATTCATCCCAACTACGGTTGTCCGACTTGGCCGGTTTTTATTGGGTAGTATTTAAACGCAAATCAAAAAATATCCTTTTTCTATGCAATAAGATTCCGAATTCCCATCAAAATTACTGATTGCACAGCAAAATATTCAACTCAAAATATCACTAAACACACTACAATTTATTTTCGCAGCGTACAGCGATTTTTCCTAAAGCAAAAGCTTTTTTATCAATGCACAGCTAATAATCTTAATGCACATTATACATGTTAACTCTTTTTCTTTTAAATATAGCTTCTATTTTTATATTATGTGCAGCAGTTTTTCTAAATAAAACAGCATTTTATTAGTCACAGTCGTTACGGGGACAGCGGGACGTGATTAAATTTATTTCCCGTTGTCCCCATAACGTACATATAAGTAAAATGTAGCAGCTTAATAATCAGTTGTTAGCTTTGTTTTAATTTAAACTGGCATCGAATTTTTGTTTTGGTAATAGAGGGCATCTGGCGCTCGGCGGTCGCTGCCGCGACACGCTCGCTTCGCTCGCTCGCCTTCGCGCGTTAATGGTCACTGTTCTAGCCTAACCTAACCCAACAACTGAAAATTTTGCTGTGCAGTCAGTATTTATGCTATGTATGTAGTATTTTTGTACAAAAATAAATTTAACTGTATTGCATTATGAGGAAAAAAATAATGTCATATTGATGTATAATTTCGAATTATCTGCAGTTTGAGTTTTGTTAAACATTTAGTTTATTTGTAGTGAAGTAAGTTATTAGATGTAAATAAGAAAATAAATGATGAGTATGTATTGATAGGCGATTATTTATTTGATATGCAATTTACAATATCCCGTTTTTATTAAATTGACACTCACGTTAAGTGACACGGCGATCCACTTAAACGGGTTACCTACTGCAACATTTTCTTCATTATAACATACATAAATAAACTCACACCTTCTTACCATGGGAGTAGGCAGAAACTACAAAATGCCACCTACTAGGCTCCTTACGTACTCCTTTTACGTGGCTTCCGTTCACATCTACACCTGGTCATTCACACACGCCGGTTGCGAGATACTGACTACACACCTGACCTTTCTAAAGAACATCACCATCTTCATTATAACGTTTACCTAAAATCGTCGTAGGCAAAAAACTAGGAGCGAGATTTAAGTAAAGTTCTTAAATATGATTAAAGTTGACCTAATCCCATTAAAAAATCCCAATATCCCATTAAGATCAACTTCCAAACGCTCCCCTAATAAACGGCTTTCACAAAAATTGGCAAGCCCAAAAAAATCTCTGCGTAATTTAATAACAAAGTAACTACCTATCATCGCTAACGGAGACGATAATAATAAATCTAATAGCGGTTACCACAATAACCGTTGACAACGATTCGCATAGTTCATCGATTAGCCGAAGCGAGTGCGACCTGCGATACTCGTAATTAAAATCCAATATTGTCTAACCAAAATTGATTGCCAGAAACCACGATCGATAGTACACCAGCTTAATCTACCGTTTATTGTGAAGTAACAAGGTGGAGAAACGAAATTATGGGCTGCAAATATTTGAAATAATGTCCCAATTTTATCGAGATTTTATGGCGCTCGCTCCGAGGATTCACCGCTTTTTATTTTGTTTTATTTTTACGGTGTATAAAGTGGATGTTAAATTAAGTTTTGGTTGTTTAGTTTACCCACTCTGATAAAATGAAAACAGGTTGGCGCGTTGAATCAGTTTTCATCAGGACTTTTATTACCTCTCAGAAATTTTACGCTCGTGTTTTTGTCCGATAACCTTTAAAACACTCATAGCTCATGGCTTATTGATATTCTCACAAACTGCCATTAAAAATACTTGTTTATTTTAATAAAAAATTGGCCAAGTGCGTGTTGGACCACGCACAATGTAGGGTTCCGTAATATATCCCAAGAACAAACTTAACATGTTGAAAAACATGTTCCCCATACATTCCATTTGCAAATATAAGTTTGTACACACAATATTGAGTGATTTACCATATTATTTTGAGAAAATGACTTCTTATAAGTTTTCCTGTAATCTATAAGTATAGAACTAATTTCTGTACTCATCAGTTTCGAAAATAAGGGGAATGGTAATTTTTCATCTATTTACTTTAATAACTTTTAAACTAATTATTTTATAACCATTAAAAAAATATCTCATAATAATTCCTATTATTTGTTATGTCGCACAGCCAGCCTTACATAGCAAATAACTATTATTTACGTTACACGTTCGTGGAGGGTTGGGTCACAGAAATTCATATGTGTACCAAATTTTAACTTAATCGATCCAGTAGATTCGAAGCAGTCTGTGACAGACACACGAGTAATTTAATAAGGGTTCCATTTTTTTCCTCTTGGAACCCTAAAATTCATTTAATTCAGCTAATTTATCTTCAATCCCACTAACCTCAAAAGACCCACACACCATTCAATTTCCATACAAGAAAAGTTGACCAACTCCCATCCATCGATAGCCGGCAATTTGCAAGCGCCCGGGCACGATACGAGCTCGAAACAGGGCACCTTGCTAGATTTACGACGTAACATGGTTTACAGGGGAGCCCTCAAGGCTTACTTACAATGTGAACTCGCTCACAGCATGCGAGATACTTAAGCATGTATTGAACGGTATTTATTTGAAGTACCATACTGTGTTCTGTTTTATAGTAGTTAGTTAGGTAAGGGAGTTTCATACACATAAATAAAAACTATCGGATTTAGTGGTAGTACTGCCTGGTGTTAGTTCTAAGATATGGTTTTAGATAGGTATGAGTTTAGGGCAAAAGTAGGTAGTGTGGAATTCTCAGATACGTAAAGGCTCCTGCAGACGGTGCGCAACCCGACTCTAGCAGAACAATTTTTATGAAAACATCATCGAAATTGTTCTACCAGAATCCCATCGTACCCTCACATCCCGCCTGTCTGCGAGAGCCTTAAGTCGGCACTGCAACAATTTTAAAACCATGTCTACTAGATCTGACCTAGAAGATCTAGATCTTAGATGGCGAAGAAAAGCACCCATTGATGTAGATACTCTAGAGTAGGTACGCTAGATACTATTAACCCTTGAGTTATTTAATTATGAACTCAATAAAAAAGCTCATACTCTAGAGTACTCTAGATATTAAAAACCTACTCAGAGCTATTAACCCTAAAGCCATTTAATTTTAAAATCAATAAAAAAGCTCCAAAGTTTAATTTAACAGAACATTTGAAACAAAAGAATCTCGAAAAGTTATCAGCACGCATTCAGATAATAAAATCCAATTTTCGATTTCTATTAATCGGCTACAATCGGAGTGGGCCCAATTGTTCTTTGATATCGTTGGCATTGAATCAGCTCGATTGCGTCGACACTGGGCAGCAAATTAATCCAGTAGACAATGGACTCGTGACGCGGCGCGCGCCATGTTTGCGCAGACAATAACAAATTATTCATACTCGGTGATGGAATGTAAACAGAATATGATTGGCTATTAGCATGTGGGGTGTTGAGGCCTCCTGGCACTCCGGGCCTCCGGGGACTAGGGGACCGCATACGGCCACTCGGACCAACGGATCATCCCCTTAGCTATTAACAAGTCGCCGGTAGCCACATCCAACTTTGTTCCTAACGTATTCCGAACTTAATTTAATTAATTACCTACCCTCACATCGTACTCCATTTCGCTGAATATTATTTTCAAGTTAAGGGGACTAAATAACTAAGATCAAACGAACGCGCGGACGTAACTCACGTTTGTGATGTTATATCGAAGACGGCAAAATGAAATTATATCATATGTTTTAGAGGCGCGCTATAAAAGCTCTTTGGGATTACACGCGGTCGCGTTTGGTAGGATTTTATTGATCATTATTCATTATAAACGCCGACGTAACTGGCCGCTGCGTGTTGTATTAAGTTGTTAAAAGGGTTTATGGCTTGAAAAAATAATTTACGTTGTACCTACCTACAGTAAAGGTAATGGCTGACGCAGGACATGGAATGATCATTATGAAAGCTACAAAACGCTTAAAAAATAAAGTGAAAGTATGCCAAATGAAAGATAATGTTAAAACCAAAATCAAGAATTCATGTAAGAGTTTAGAAATAACAACAAAAACCACAATTTATGTAAAACCCATTTTATAGCACAGCAAAATAAATGCCTTCAAATAACTTCAGCGCAATGTAAATAAATATTTTTATAGGTGTTATTACGAGCGATAAAGTGCACAATCTAGGTTTATTTAGACGTTTAGAATATCTAATCGCAAATCTTACATTCTGGAAAACATGGTTTTATATTTTTTTTTATGTTCTTCAGGTTTTTACTTCTGGGCGGATTTAATTATTCATGGTACAGTTATTAAAAAAAGGTATTGACATTTTAATGTTACCATAGCAAAACAGGCCCAATTACCAGCTGATAAACCATAATGTATCTACTGCTGCCTATGAACACACTTTAAAAATGCGCACGCCATCAAATTGAGCGTGTTTACGAATTTACGAGGAAAGGAAATGTTTTCTTTTTCGGCAAGACTGACACTTGAAAGTCATAGTTACAGTATTTTTATCTCACGAAGCGACGCGCGCTTTACTTGTGGTTACCAAGTTTACGAACACTCTGTGAATGTGTGTGTAAGCGCAGGAGCTCTCGACTCCGTTCAAGGCACGGGCGAAGTCGGAAGTGTGTGTGTATGTGCGTGTGTGTGTTATGTGCTGATGCTACTCATTTTAATGCACACATTCACAGCGTGTTTGTAGACTTGGTTACCACAAGTAAAGCGCGCGTCACTTCGTGAAATAAAAACACCATACGTGGTCTGAATAATAAAACTTACGTTTTTACCACCGTTAAATACCTATATACTACCTGTATCTGGAAAAAGATAGAACAATTTTAAGTATAAGTTATTACTGCAGCAAGTGCTTAAAAGTGTACTTTCTTTTTAACTGTACACAGTTACATAAGTGCTAAAAAGCATACTTTCCATATCGAGCATCGGAAAATGATTTCTCTCATTTTATCACTGAAAGCCGTACTATTGTCCACACAGCAGCCATTTACCGCCTCACTGAACCCTCACAGAATATCGAAACACCCGTTTACATTTTTACGAATGCAATGTAAAGACAATCTTGTTAATGCCCGTTCGCATAGTTAACGAAGCAACGCTGAAATTTGCAATTTTGATTGGCTACAACGACGCTACCAGTATTGCGTCCAACTGTTAGAGCTGATTGGCAAATTATAATTTAATCGACGTGTATTTCAATGAAAACACTGCATTTCATTGACACGCTTTCTCTGATAAAGTAATTAGTGTCCGCGATGGAATAGCTATGTTCGTGTTTGTTTAACTTTACTTTTGCCCCCGACTTTGCCTCTGGGAAAGTAAAAATGTTTGTTAAATTATTATGTCGGTGTTTGCTATAGGAATTTGTTTCGTACACGCTACCGGTTCCCATGGGTGTAAATAGGGTTAAGTTAATGTTTGGAGTAACTTATAATTAAAATTAGGTTAATTTATAATTGGAATTATTAAATAACTTACGCTACAAAGCACTGGTCCCTCTGAGACGTCGAAGTTTTATTTTAGAGGCTAGCTATGCTAAGCCGTAAGTTAATGTAAGTACAAATAGATAATCCTAATAAAAAGTAAGAGACGAATAGATTCAATCACGAGTACACAGACAAATTACATTATAGAAGTAGGTATGTACGTGATCTTTACTTATTCAGAGGCCTTTTCATGGAACAGAATCATAACTAAGCTGTCTGTAGATACAATTTTCTAAACAAATATATTCCATTAGATAAACAAATTGTCTATTCATCCAACTAGAATACTAGATAACTAGAATATAGACCATGTATAAGTGCTTTCAGACACACAGAAAAAAAACTGAAACTAAAAAAATTGAAACTAAAATTTACAAAGTTGTTAAGTAAAGGAACGAAAATAAAATTGCAACCACGAAACTACACGCAAAAGCCAGTGCAGAATAAACCGCTTACTTTTCCATAACGTGGTCTACAGTGATTACATCGATAAATCATAAACAATTCAGAGCAGCAAGCACGTACGAGTATTTAAGTACAGGGCCACCAGCCTGCGCCACCAAGGCACAGTCTCATTCGATTTATTTTATAGCTCGTAAACAAAGCTGCCAACTTCTGCCACTCTCGTTTGACACTTTATGGTAAATAAGATTTTACTGTAACGCGAACTTCCAATACCTCCCTTTTCTATAGCATTTTCTCTCTACATGCAAATTACAGTAACCATAAAGAGTATTGTACTTGAACTACAATTGCTCTACAGACAATATAAATGTTGATTTCTGCGAATCCTGCCATTCCGCAGCGTGCAAATCGCCCTGATGTAATATTTGCGGTGTGTTTCTGAGAGAGCCAATAACATAATATAGCGTTCGTTATCGCTACGAGCTCCACCTTGTTTTCGCCAATAATTAGATTTTGTAAAGTTTGGTTACATAAAAAATAAACGAATGCAGCAGAACTTTTACTGCGGTTTCATGAAATCGAAGTCCTTGACGCGGTACCACGACACCGTTTTTATTAACCGCGCCCGCTCCGTGTTCGAATTCTAATCGAGTTTTAAATTGCAGCCATTATTGTCTGGCGCTTTCGTTCCTCTCCTTCCGAGCTCAGACTGAACTTTCATCTCTCATCTACGGTTCTATTCCTCGTTCTCCTTAAAACTTCGGCAGCGACTTCGATAAGTTTTTTAACTTCAGTAGAACTCGCTTCTCATGATTAATTAATTCGATTGTGCGTGAGCTATTTGCGACGTGATCGCTTGCTGTGGTGTCCATTATTTCACGATTTGGGTCGAGGGGAGTCTCTATGGTAGGGGTCGATTCTGCTCGGTCACCGCACTAAACGGTCTTGTTACATTCCGTCTTTACAGTTTCGTCTTTTTATACGAAAAGTTGAAAGGGGAGGCATGTTCCTTACGGGACAAGGACAGCTCAATTTAGACTATAATTTTATAATGTGCATTGCAATTTTCCTGTCGTAGGCACCTGCAGTTTTGTTTTGTTTATAGTGAGACTATATAGTAAACTTTTGTTTCATAACTCTTTCGATTGTAAATGGGAAATAGATTTCTACTGGTTTCACTTGAAAGGTAGATACTCGTAGATAAACTACTGTTACTTTCAACCTTTTTGTAAAAATAATAATTTGCTCTTGTTTTGTTTAAAAACAGTTCTTAAACATAAATTCCCCCGTTTATCCCGTATGTTCGGATATGGAAATTAATGCTTTTGCGTTCCAAGCGCTGAAAACGAAAAAATACAGGTTGTAAAAAAACGCCGTCAAAATAAAACATTTTAATTTCCACACGGCATTAAGGACATAATCCGCTATATTTTAATAAATTTTACTACTCATAAAAACATGAACAGCGCACGTTACACGTACGCGGGCGTTTGCGGCTTTCGAAGCACGCAATGTAATTTAATTAAAAGCGACGTATAAAACACTGGTGTGCGTTCGTACTTAAGACGGCGTTAATTCACGGGGGCTTGATGTACCCAAGTCCCCGTGTAGTACCCCACTAATGTGCGCATTACTCAGGCAGAGACGGGTTGATTGTTTATATGCGGATTCGCGGTGTTGTTATTGGCCACTGTACCTATGTTTACTTTATAACTGCGGGATCTTAGATAAATACGTAAAGGTCCAGTCAATATTTTACGAAGATATTTGCGGATGATATTGGTGACCTCTATCAGTTAGTTAAACTTGGTCGCGGTCGGTCGTTGTATAAATGTGGAGATATTACGTGGTAGTATTTTTATATTGACCTAGGATGAAAAGAAAACATGGACTGCCATCTCGTCGAAAATATAGGTACGGTCAGCAACAAAATCCATAACTACAACATCCTCTTTCACATAGTTATCATCAAATGTACATATAATGACTAGATGACTAGATAAACTGCTTTTTAGCTATTCTTGTTATAGCATTTGAGATAGTGATGGTAACTTATCAATTTTATTTGAGGTTGAGGGACCTCACTTTACCTCGTGAGGTCCTCACGAGGTAAAGTGAGGGGTCCTCCTCGGGATACCTGGAATGAGGGGTCTCATTCCAGGTAAGAAATCGCCAACGGCGTATTCACCTCACCACTCGTGAGCCCGAGCCGAACTCAGCCGAACGTAAAAAAATCGATAACTTGGGAGTTTTACGGATTTGGGTATCTTGTATCTCATCTTAATCTATATAATATCCTACCAAACATCAGCATCACACTCACCACACACACATGACTCAACATCATTACTTACATTATTTCATTAGGTACATACCAAAATCATAATGTTAATAATGATTACCGTGTTGTTAAAATTTCGAGACCAGACCTCACCTCACTCGTTCTCTAATTCAATTACAATACAATTTTTGAGTCGGTTCATTCGCTCACTGAGCTCACTCAATACTCACTCGCGACTACTCGCGAGTTAAGAACTCGCTCGCCTCGTCCCTCGCCACGACTGTTCATAGTGTCAATGTCAATTTTTGAGGACGCGTGAAAGAGTGAGGTGTAGTGAGGTAGTTTATTGTTGAAATTCGAGTAACTCTTTCAATTTGCGAACTCGAGTACCTCAAATGAGGGACCTCATGAGTCATCTGAGAAATAATATTTTATAAATTTTACTTCTATAGGTACCGATTTTAATTAAATATTTTGGTTAATAATTAAGATTTAAAAACTAAAGTGTTAATAGACTTTTGTTGGTGATTGTTATGTGCCTTTTATTCGACAATATTTTAACCTTTCAATGTCCACTGCTGTATATGGGGTACACCCAAGGACAGGTTATAATGAACGCTCAAAAACCAAATTGCCTTTAACGTCACTAAGACAGGAGAGCTCTGCGACCTTTGGTCATCTGTTACGACACATACTTTGAAGATTTTGAATAGCCAAGTCAGTCCACTGTTTACCCACATACGCACTACCGACAAAGTATCTTCTTCTTGAATTACAAAATCATAAAAAGATTATTCTCCTTTTTTCACCCTACATATTTCCCGAGTCGTTGTCTAGCATTAGCATAGCCCTGCCTCAAGGTCGTGTCGTCAATAGAAACCACCCGAAAACTCCATTTCCATGATCGTATTTTTGGTACAATGCAAAATTCCTACCAGAAAATGGATTCCCATTCTGTTAATTCAAGCACGTCCAAACTTTGGTGATATGATCATTCTAATTCAAGTCATACAAGGCACCTGCTTCATGAATAACGGTGTAGTCTTTTACATTTTTGAAATTCAGTGTTATCGTCCTTTTAAAATATTCCGACATCCATTTCTTTGTCATGTCTACATAATCAGCCTAAAGTGTTCCC
Organism: Atethmia centrago; assembly: GCA_905333075.3. NCBI lineage: Eukaryota > Metazoa > Arthropoda > Insecta > Lepidoptera > Noctuidae > Atethmia > Atethmia centrago. The sequence continues at coordinate 25,571,165 of HG995367.1, forward strand.
ACTGCTGGGACACAGGCCTACCCCCCAGGTCTCCCTCTCCATGAAAGGGAGTGGGCCGTAATCCACCACGCGGTGCCCAGTGTGGGTTGGTAGATATCACATGTCTTCGAATTTTTAGTTCTAGGACATGCAGGTTTCCTCGCGATGTTTTCCTTCACCGTTTTGAGAGATTTAACACAAAGTAAAGAGCCCGTCAGGGTTCGAATCTACGACCTACCACTGGTCATGTCTAACCTTCCTATAATCCTATATACATTCTTGAGGAAATAAATAAGTACTGAAATCAATTAAAATTCGTGGTTACGTTTATACATAGATTTAAAAACGTTCCTTACATCAAAACGGCCTTAAATACAGGCTTCCACTTGGCCAATTATAAAGCACGTATTATTTAAACGTGAAAGGTTTTCTCAATATAAACCGATTACGTAAAGGTAAAGGACATGAAAAAATAAATTATGAATATGCAGGTAGCTTGATATTTTTCTTTCGTAAAGCGTTTTCCCCGATTTTCTCCGTACTTTATTCAATAAAGGCCTTTCAATAACATCCCTCGAGTCTTATTAAAATTATAAAATTGAAGGGTTTTTTTATTAATGCCGTCACTTAGACATAAATTACTTTCATTTTTACATCACGGCGAAGAAACCGCTCGGAAATGAAATAATATGATAATATTTGCACCTGTTATTTTCGCAGGCGGAAAAAGATTTGACAATTGTTTTGCGAGTTTGGTGAAAAGGAACCACAGAATTAAGCTAATCAAACGACGATTTCAAAATAAAAATATTTTTGTATTTTACTTCGGTGTCTGGAAAATCGTTTCTATTAAAGGGTGAAATGGAATGTAGGAGTTTGTATGGTGTAACGTTACGATTGGCCGGAGGGCCAGGCGTAAGTCACGTTATAAAAAAATAGAGTTATACTAGATATTAAAAAGGTTAGAGAGTTCCGGGCTTCCAGTTCGAGTGTCGTAGTGGACGCTTGGACGGCAGGATACAAGATCGGCAAGCAGCAGCTGGACAGGATCGGCAGGCAGCAGTGGGACAAGGCTGGCAGATGAGGCGGAGCACGAAGATTAGGCTGGTATTTCACACATTTCCGTAGTGGGCTGGCAAGTCTGTCCCAAGGAGTAAACATCCTTTGTTAAGCAAGAGGTTTTTTTATGATAGTATATATATTTGTGTGTAATTGTTGTGAGTTGTTTCACACTAACAAGAGAATTGCGTTAATATCAAACGCCACGTTGAGAGATTGCCCTAGTATTAGAAGGGCTCTCCGTCCTGTAGTAGACTTGTAAGAGAGTGGCGTTGTCTAAATTCCGCCGATATGATTGACAGCGGAGGCACCCTATAGCACCTCACGCTCCTCGGGACGAGTGTCTGGACCTCCCATGACACACAGGAGTGGTCGGTTGTGGCGTCCCATGCCGTGCTACTATAAGGCCTTCGGCATTAGAGTCCTCTCAAGGGCGTAAGTGAGTGGGCTGGAGGTTATGAAGTGTGAACCACAAATCACACACTTTGCGAGTTTCTTTATATGATTATATTTGAATACATTACAATAACAAGTTATTAGCATATAATAGATTTTAGACTGAGTGAGATTGAACAAGACTGAAGTAGACTGCACAAGACTGAACCCTTGCCAGGTCCAATGACAGCTTTTATATATTCTGGCAAAAGTTCTAGAAGTTTATGTTAAGCATTATTCAAATTATTTGTTTGAATGCCTACCAGGATCAATAAAAACAGTTTACATTAGTACTTAGCCTAACTAAATGTTGTCTGAAACTAGCTTAGCATTATCATGGCAGCTAAAATGTATAGAGATAGAAAAACCTGACAGATGACAATTTATGATGAAAGATTGACATCTTTAGATGTATAAAAATATTCTAAGATTTTTACAACAAGAGAAAATTAATAATATAAAATACAGTTTTTAGTGTTAGAAACAGTTCATTGTGACTATAGTTTTGCTTTTCAGCTGTGGTGTTCAAACATATGTAAGAAAGTGAGAGACATAACAATATGATTTCATGTTTAAAGCAAGGAAACAGTATAGAGATTATAACAAGAATTGTTGGCCATAACAGCATTTAAAAGGGGCATTAATAAATATAATAAAATATGTGGCTTTGTGTTGCAAAATACCACAATGGGCTATTATTTTGATTTGATTTTGCACCTTAAAAAGCTGTTTCTTGTCAGTTTTAAATCTGTTTTGTTTGTAAACATTGCCACCTATGGTAGTGTATGTAAGTAAAGAAATATCAGCATGTTCTTTTTTATTAAATATTATTTGAAATTAAAATTATTATTTTTTTTTGGGTCCAACTGAACTTTCATTTTTTTAAACAAAATTCTTCAACAAAAACCAGCCAGCACTGCCATAGAAAACAAAAAACTAAATCCATTTGCAAAGATTCCAAATCCGAACGCATACAGTGCAAGCTGACTGTATAATTTAACAGGCGGAGCCCACAGCGGGTACATAAATAAAAGATGGCTGTCGATAGATACAGGAAGGAGGGGGGACAATTAATTAAATTAAGATCGAATAAAGTTTGCTATCTTTTTTTTTTATCCAGTCGTCGATGCCATGGAGATAAGAAGAAACCTCGCTTCCAACAATTCAAATTTTACTTTAGTTATTTAAAAGTTATGCATTAGGTATTTTACATCGCTTGTAGAAAAATTGTTTAAATTGTGTAGGACGTTTTCTGTGTTTCCAAAGTCTAACGACACTGATATAAGTATTGAAAGACAAAAGAGGAGAATCCTTGTGTAAGACCATGAAAGCTTCATAAGAAAAATAAATATGTCGTTGTTAGCAAAATAAGCCACGTGGCTTTAAACATAACTCAATATTTGTTATGTAAGCTGGTTGTTTCTTGCATTTTGCAGCGTAACCTCTGCTGTTTAAACTACGTTTACTTTTTATAGCCTTTTTTTTTTTTTTTTTAGGGTGGGAAATCATCAAATAACTTCTCCCGCTCTGGGCGGAGCGGGAGGGTGTGTCAGACTCTTACTGACTAAAACCCACCCGTATTCCTTCTTGTTGCCTGTGTTGCGGGGGCCTCGGTGACCCATAAGTACCTTCCCGCGACCCCGGCAGGCATCGGCCCTAGTGGACCCCTACTTTTGTGCTGACGACATCTCTTTGAGGCGCGCGTGGAATACGACGCGCCGTCGACCCGGGCCTGGTCCTTACCGGACGGTGAGCTACCCATTGCTCACCGTCCGCAAGCCCGCGCCTACGGTGGCCGGAAATCCGCCCGGGATTCCCGACGCCCTGGGCGTCTCCTGCGGCGGCTAGGGGCGAGAGGGCGCGAAACTTGCCTTTCCCTCAACCGTCCCGCCTCCTCCTTTGCGAGCATTACTGCTTCGCAGAAGGAGGTGACGGCTGCCCATGCCCTCTCGCTCCGTACCATGGCCTGAACCAGGGCCGGACGCGAGTACTTTTTATAGCTGGCCATCGATTTTCTATTCTTAATTTTTCTGATTTTCAAACTAGATTCTGACTTAAACAACACACAGAAAAAAACGCCAGTTGCTAAGAATCAGAAAGAACCTAGTCGATGATGTCAATTTGGGACTAAATGATGAAAAATTATACAAAGTAAAAGTTATTCTAAACTTATTGTTGTATATTGTTGAGTTCTGCAAACGGTGTGGTGCAAATTATGACGTGTTTTTCTTCTTTTTGAATTTGGTGTAGAATCAATTGAAAAGGCCCTTTTTCCGGGTACCGGAGTATCTACCAGACATGCGCGTGCTTGGTTCTTTTTTACTAAAATATCTTTAAATTATTATACGTGTTTTAAAGTGGTAAATTTTCGTTTTTATTTCGCTACAATTTATACATTTCTCATGCTAGCTGACCCCGAGGTTTCCTACCTGAATAATCGCTTGAAAAGTACCGAGAAAGCAAATGCAACTTAGTTTTTAACAGAATTCAGAAAGTAAATTATATTTTGACAATGTTATAAAAATTCAGCAAATCATACTTCCGGAACTGCTTAGAACCGCCATGCACATTCTCAGTCATAAATGAGAATATTTGGCTTGAACATTGAAAGAGTTCTCATAAATTGTTCATTTCAAATTAATGTGTATGTCACTACCTTTTCTCCTAGCTTGTCACGTTACCTACCCTTACGCACAAACGCGTCACCATAATAATTATTCTACATATTAACTTATTTTTGGATATATATCCCTGTTATTTTGTAGACATGAATAAAGAAGATATCTATGCTTCTCTTTGCGACTAAAAAAGATAGCACCTAGGATAATGATCAAGGTGCTTAAACTAAAAATAGTCCAGCGAGTGCCGACACCTGTATCACTCTGTATTAGGTAAAGTCAGAGAAACAAATTTTTAGGCAAATTGACTAACAACTTAAATTGTTCGTATTTCGTATTCGTATATTCAAATCACAACTGTCATTCTTTGACAGTTATATAATATTACTAAAACACGGCAAATTGACGTAGAGAGTGAACTTGTTAAACAATTTTAACAATTAATTAACTTTATTATTTATTAATTAACAATTAATTAACTTGTTTAACAATTAATTACCCTGACTTTAGAATGGAAGCCCATAACATCATAACTTAGAAAAAGCAGCAAAGTGCATGTCGGACCACGCACAATGATGGGTTCCGTAGTAGGAACTTGGGATGAATTTATCCCAAAAACAAACTTAACATTGTAGTTGAAAAACATGTCCTCCCATACATCAATATAACTAAGCCTCGGTCAATTCTCTAACTACAAATTTAAGTTCGTCAACTATTACTCTTTTAAGTTTTAAAGCCCACTTAGCTGTGATAGTTTACCTTTTGATATCATTATATGTACTACTGCCATGATTTTTTTCACATCTCCATAAACAACCATTTAGCTGGCAGGGGGGGGATACTTGACTCTAGCAAAAATTAGCACTTTCATGCTTAATATTACGCAAACCGATTCTTGAATCAAAAAGTGTATCATCCCCACATTACGTGCAAGGGCGGTACCCTAAAAAAAGGTTTTTTCAAGATTTTATTTTAAAACTTTGTTAGCGTGAAAAATATGTATAGCTATACCAAATTACAGCTTTCTAGTATAAAGCGTCTCTGAGCTACAGCGGGGACAGACAGACAGACGGACATGGCCAAACTATAAGGGTTCCTTGTTTACTGTGTAGCTAACTTTTACAAACCAATAAGTTCTTTAACAAAACAACAATACCACAAAACGAAAATACAGATTCCATAGCGGAAAACGATAGGCCCGGTGCACACGACATAACTGTAGGTACAGAACATACTACCGGTTGTATTGTGGTGGAGGGACGAGTCCCCAGGGTATACGCGCCCCTTATAGCCATATCCATCAAAACGTGTATAGATTTACATGTTATTACACATTACACTCAATTTACATACCCGCACTGCACTTTACGCTTCTCACTTTGAACAACAAAGGTAAATGATGAGTAGGTGGATAAAGCTAAAAATATGATACGGTATTATACTCGTACAACGTATGTAAAAACTTAGACGAAATGTCGGCATGAAAATTTCAGTAATTGATATGAACTGGTTGCTTTGAAAGGAGAAGGTAGAAAACCGAGTAATGCGGTGTATTTTAGGGGCGATTCTTATTCAAGGCTTGTGGGTAAGTAATACACTTCTCATCAGAAAAATCGAAACACTTTCGTTTTTATAGTTTCTGTCCTAATTTAACACAAAAGAGTTTTCATTCCATGAAAAAAATCACATGATTGTATAGCTGGCGGTTTGGCCATTACAGTGATAAGATTAGTACTAAATTCAAAATTAGAATTTCATTTGTTTATCTTATAAATGAAATGATTCACTGTTTTGAGACAAATGTGTGTTTAGAGTAGGAGTACATTTCACCTTTGAAAACTAAAAATTTGCGCTTATCTTAAAACTGTTTGCTCTGTGTTCTATATACTGTGTGTGTACTGTGACTTTGAGACGTCTGAAAAAGTTTTTTTTCTAAAACATATGGATACTTCGCCCGCAGAAGCCGCCCAAGTGGTGACATTGCTGGATTCTGGACTTAGTCAGCGTGTTGTGGCTGAAATATTGCATCTAAGCTTGTCGTCTGTTCATAGAGTCTACAAACGCTATCGGGAGACTGGTTCGTTCACGCACCGTTCAGGATCTGGCAAGAATTGGGTCACTTCTGAGCGAAACTTCTTTACGAAATCGACGCCTTAATGCTTTTCAACTGCAGCAGCAGCTTTATGTTGTACGTAGAGTGGCTGTAAGTGACTCTACAATTAGAAGTAGGTTGAAGAAACGTGGACTCGCACCGCACAAGCCAGCATATGGGCCGAAATTAACTGCAGACCATCGAAGAGCGCGCCTTAACTTTGCACGTGAGCACCTAAATTGGTCATACCTCCAGTGGAACAAAGTCCACTTTTGTGATGAGTGTAAAATTATATAATATACAGAAGAGATAGAGAACGCTTTGCACAATGATGCATTGAAGAAAAGGTCCGCTATGATGGCGGTTCGTGGATGGTTTGGGGAGGAATCAGCGCCGACGGTAAGATAGAGCTTGTGTTTGTGTCTGGGCCACGTCTGCCTGCACTAAACAGTCATCGGTACATCGAACAGTGTCTTGAGCCTCACGTGATGCACATTTTATTGGCGGCTTCATATTCATGCACGACAATGCTAGGGCTCACACCGCGAGCGTCGTACGAGATTATGTTACCGAAGTCGATATCCTCATTATGGAATGGCCAGCAAGAAGCGCGGACATGAAACCGATTGAACATCTATGGGATGAATTAAAGAGACGAATTCGTGCAAGAGATCCTGCCCCAGAAACACTTAACCAGCTGCAAAATGCAATCCAAGAGGATTGGAATGGAATGCCACAACATTTGATCGTGATTCTCATCCGATCGATGACGAACCGTTTGGAAGCAGTAATAAGAGCTCGGGGAAAGAATACTAGTTGTTAAATAAACGTTTCTTGCCTTTTTTTTTTCAGTTACGTTTGTTTTTTAATCAATTTCGTTCATACTCCATACAGGGTAAAAATGACTTGTTAAACAAAATACGAAACCTATGAAAATTTAATTTGAATTTAGAACATTAACATTAGGATTTGAAAACCTCATATTATTCACTATTAAACGAAATTTGACATATATTCCTAAATATACACATTTTTCTTATAATCCTTACAAAACATAAACTTCCAAGGTGTTTCTATTTTTCTGATGAGAAGTGTAACAGCCGCTCGGCTCGATCGATCGGGTTAAGCTACGTTTGCCGCGGTGGATGGGTGACCATCTTTACATACCAAGACCCCTCCGTGCCTCGGAAAGCACGTTAAGCCCATGCCCGGTCATTTGTAGATCTTTGACAGTTGTTACGGGTCGTCAGAAGCCCGAAAGTCTGACAACCAGTCTTACCAAGGGGTATCGTTTTGCCCAGTAAATGGGTTGTGGAAGTCAGATAGGCAGTCGCTAAATGTAAAATACTGGTGTTCAGCTGCATCCGGTAAGACTACAACAACATCAGCTGACTACAACATAGTTGGGAAAAGGCTAGGCACTATTCAAGATTGTCTGCACTGATGAACTCTTCTATCAAACTATTATTTCTAACGATTATAACCTGTAATTGTGCGTAGTGAACTAAATAAATAACTTGTGTACCTTAGAGAGCAGTGGTGGCCCAGTGGTAACGGCCGCGACTTACGAGTTGTAGGTCGTAGGTTCGAACCCGGACAGGCGCTTTACTTTGTGTAAATTATTGCATCACCACTGCTCTCAAAAACGGTGAAGGAAAACATCGTGAGGAAACCGGCATGTCCTAGAACCAAAAATTCGAAGACATGTGACATCTAACAACCCGCACTGGGCCCGCGTGGTGGATTACGGCCCACTCCCTCTCACAGAGAGGAGGCCTGTGTCCCAGCAGTGGGAACATTATAGGCTAATGATGATGATGATGATGATGTACCTTATTATTACAGCGACATTTAATAAGTCGATGATCATTTCGGAATTTTGATTGTCTCAGTACCTTAATACAATTTTAAATATAAAATGGTATATGTATACAACATTCTATATACGTATATTTTAGTTTTAAAAGGTGTTCTCTACTCTTCATTAAATTATTACAAACACGTAATAATTAGTTTGTTTTGTTCATAAATCTCTTCTGAAACTTTGGTCTGTTGTTTACCATTTTATGTCGCTGACTCATAACATACTAAGTTTGTTGTTTGTATTCTCAGTAACTCTCTCTAGCCTCTGAGAAAATTAATTGAAACAGACAGTTATTTATTTATTTATTTAAACTATACATACATATATACATAACATCATGCTTTGTTTCCCCGAAGGGTTGAGCAGAGGTGTACCTGTAGTACACCCACAATCCCGGGTCGGGCAAAAGTGTTATTGGATTTTCCATCTGGAGTTTCTCATTAGCAGCTCGGAGTCTAGATTCGTGCCCGGTTGATGGCAATAGGCTCGCCCCCTATTACATGGGATCTAAAAAAAACATAAGTGGCGAAACGTGGGTAGGTTATTTAAACTATTACACACAAAAAAAGTACAAAGGCGGAACTGAATGCCTTAGGCCTTCTCTACCAGTCAACCAAGGGTGGTGATGACAGTTTTAAGCCACTTTTCAATTACAAATTAACTAGACTAATCAAGCCAAAACCGTAGACGTAAATAGAATAAAACATAAATTTAAAATTGTATCTTTACTGTAATCAAAAGAAATGGCCGAACTTCTCCCAAAAGACCATGTTACCAACAATAATATCGTAAATAAGATAAGCTCTCGTTTTTATGGAGTAGAACCTACCCAAACTGATGTCAAAAACCAGAGTCGGGTAAAGGCCCGAGGCACGGTCCGAGCGATATATCCCATATGATATGTATATCATTCTGTTTATGTATCTCGTGATATATAATGTATATGAAGGATGTATGTTCGTCATCCATCTTGGTTTATCATTATTTTCTGTAAAGCTGGAAATTTTAAATATCATTTATTTTTCTGTTCATAATTATTTTGGCTTTTATAAATTATTAGACTTATTAGGTATAGATACGAGTATCGTCCCTCTCATGTCTGTTTTTCCCAAAAGGATCATAAAGGGTTAAAATCCACATTAATACTCGTAGTCCCTCGGTTTTACGATTATTTCCAGTATGATACTGGGATATTATTTGTTTAAGAAAAGCCAGTCCAAGTTAAGACGCTGACAACACCTAAACCGGGGTCACTGTCAGATTGCATAGAAAAGAAAGAGATGCGCGATGACACAACGCTTGTAATTTATTGCAAAATATGAAGTAATTATCTATTTACTCAAAATTGAGTTGAGTAATCGAAAATAAAAAACAACCAAGTTCTGCATTCAAGTAAGACGTTCTTGTTATGAATTAAATACGTAACGTATGTTGATATTTAATGCAGATATTTTCGATTAGAACTCAAGGTAAGAGGTTAGTTTAACGTTGGTTTGTATCAAGATTTTTTATCAAAACGTGTTTTGGTAACAACCAAGTTCTGGGAAATATATTCATAATTAACACATATTTTTTCCGCTAACACAAACTATACAGATTTGGCATTTTTTTTTTTCTTAAGAGAAGCCAATTTTGGTCAATTGGGTCTTGTCAGCGCCTTAACGTAAAGCCAGGAATTTTAATTGTTTAACAAAATTATTACCAACTTAAATTATATGTAAATTGAAATTAAAAGTGTCATTGCCAGTTGTTTAAATGGCTATAACGCGGCAAATTGGCGTAGTGTGTCAATTTGATAAACAGCCGAGCCTTTTCCCAACTACATATGTTGGGGTCGGCCTCCAGTATAACAGGGTGCAACTGAATACTAATAATTTTCATGGAGCAACACAGTATCTGGGTAATACGATACCCCTTCGTAAGACTGGTTGTCTTACTTTCGGGCTTCTGACGACCCGTAACGGCTGTCAAACTGTCGTGTCTGTCGTGTCGGCTGTGTAAGAACGTTAGCCGGGTCCAATAGCTTAACGTGCTTTCTCAGGCACAGAAGCTTCGCATGTGAAGTTGGTCACCCATCCACGAACCAACCTCGGCAAGCATAGTGTATCCTGATCGATCGACACGTGCGACTGTTGTTAGTTAGCTACAAGCCTTCCCTGACTGTACATTGGACATTAAAATGTTAAACTTAAGAATAATACGAGCTTTAAAAACATAGCAGAAAAATATCATAAAAATATCTACGGAACCAAAAAACGTTGCGTTATGTGACCTACATTTACACTGTCACGTTTCAACGTTTCAATAAATCCTGCTACGAAAAGTCTCGTTAATCCTGGCTTCCCTATGTGCCCGGATTATAATAAATATACCAAGAAATAACATGCCATTACAATATTGTGGACTGCGATGCAAGCGCAATATAAACTCAACATCAGTTCAACTGTATTTTTTCCATAAAAAATCCATAACAACATCTTTATTAACTGTGTTTTTCCTATTGGTATTTTAAAGCAGCGATGCACAGACCGCAGCCTGCCGTCGGTACGTGTGCGGCCGCATTATTTTAATTTGTTGGCGACAAATTAAAATAATGCGGAAAAAAAAAGAAAATTATAAAATAAATGGTGACAAACGTTGACGTATACCAAAATTACCTACATTATGCGTGCATGTGATGCAAGTTTGCGATCAGAAGAATCGAAGAATCGGTTCAGGTTCAGCACTTGGTGAGTTCGGGCGACCGGAGCAGAACGGCGCGGCGCGGCACGCAAAAAAATTGTCACGGCAATGCAATACCATGCATCACACTAAATATTGTAAGTTTTACAAAAAAAGTACCTAATAAAATTCTTTTAACCTAGTTATTTTTCTGCGGCCCGCCTTTGACTCATAAAGTCATAATGTGCCCGAGTGGCCCCTAGTCTGTATAAATTTGTGCATCCCTGCTTTATAGAAAGCTCTATACATATATAAACTCACACCTTCTTCCCATAGGGGTAAGCAGAATCTACAGAACGTCACCTGCTTTTTTTTGTTTTTGGGGTTGGAAATTATAACTTCTCCCGCTCTGGGCAGAGCGGGAGGGTGTGTCAGACTCTTACTGACTGAATCCCACCCGTATTCCTTCCGTTGCCTGTGTTCCCAGGAGCCTCCGTAAACCTTTTGTACTTCCACACGACCCCGGCAGGCATCGGCCCTAGTGGACCCCTACACTTGTGCTGACATCTCTTTGAGGCACGCGTGGAAAACAACGCGCCGTCGACCCGGGCCTGTCCTTATCGGACGGCGAGCTACCCATTGCTCACCGTCCGCAAGCCCGCTCCTACGGTGGCCGGAAATCCGCCCAAGATTCCCGATGCCCAGGGCGTCTCCTGCGGCGGCTAGGGGCGAGAGGGCGCGAAATTTGCCTTTCCCTCAACCGAACGCCACCTGCTACGATCCTTACATGCTGCTTTATTTTATTATATTTCTTAAGAAAACTTACAGCTAGGATACAGTTAAAAGTTTTCACTGACAATATTAGGGTAGCACAAGAAACAGTAGATAGCCAAGATAAAGTAAGAATAAGTAAGGACTCGCAGAGAATCAAGAAAACACTGAACAGGTTTTAGTGATCTACAAAAAAGTTTTCACACAGTATTTGTTTTAGTTTAGGAACACTGGTGGCAAATAAATCAAGATCATCAACACTCTGACACATCGAGTTGTATGCCCTGCTAGCTTAAGAGCTAGCAGAGCATAATATATATGATAAGTCATATAAAAGTTTTGTCGATACACCGCACAGAGGGAACATACAGTGGTTGGTGATTCTTTAACCGGTAAAGGATGGAACACGCACCCCAATTTTGCTCATCAATTCAGAACAGTCGGTTGAACCATTTGCCAAATTGAACAAGAATACCATGTCAGCAATTTTTCTGCGCTCAATTAGTGGAAGAATGTGAAACTTCCTGCAGCGGCTGTAATAATTAGGTAAATAGGTTTTGGATCGAAACTGAATGTACCATAAAAAAATCTTTTGGAATACCTTCGATGCGATTGACGTATTATAGATACGATTCTATACTAGTTAGCAGTCTGTATTCGAGATGACTAAAATCGGCCGATATCCTCAAGATGGCGGCAGAGATCTCTCGCGTCCGGCCCTGGTTCAGGCCATGGTACGGAGCGAGAGGGCATGGGCAGCGCGCGAAGGAGGAGGCGGGACGGTTGAGGGAATGGTAAATTTCGCGCCCTCTCGCCCCTAGCCGCCGCAAGAGACGCCCTGGTCCTCGGCGGATCCCGGGCGGATTTCCGGCCACCGTAGGCGCGGGATAGCGGACGGTGAGCAATGGGTAGCTCACCGTTCGGTAAGGACCAGGCCCGGGTCGACGGCGCGTTGTTTTCTACGCGCGCCTCAAAGAGATGGCATCAGCACAAATGTAGGGGTCCACTAGGGCCGATGCCTGCCGGGGTCGCGGGAAGGTACTAATGGGTCACCGAGGCCCCTGGCAACACAGGCAACAGGAAGGAATACGGGTGGGTTTTAGTCAGTAAGAGTCTGACACACCCTCCCGCTTCGCCCAGAGCGGGAGAAGTTATTTGACGATACCACATCCAAAAAAAAAAAAAAACATCAAGATGAAACGCCTTAGAAGCTTTTATATATATATTATCGATTTGGTGAGCAGTGGTGGCCCAGTGGTAACGGCCGCGACTTACGAGTTGTAGGTCGTAGGTTCGTACCCAGACAACCGCTTTACTTTGTGTAAATTATTGCATCACCACTGCTCCCAAAACGGTGAAGGAAAACATCGTGAGGAAACCGGCATGTCGAGAACCAAAAATTCGAAGATATGTGACTTCTACCAATCCGCACTGGGCCCGCGTGATGGATTACGGCCCACTCCACAGAGAGGAGGTCTATGTCCCAGCAGTGGGAACATTATAGGCTGATTATGTATTATCGATGTGTGTCAAAAAGAAGTTTTGAGTCAAAAGCGCTTTTGCTTCGTTTACGTTCATACGTCTGGTCATAAACGCAAGAATGCTCTATCTAAATAAGTATTCATTCTTAGCGTGATATCGATGCTTGGTCGTGCCCACTTCTGGTGACCATGATGGAACAAATGTCTTTCCCGGCAGACCTTTTTTTTTTTTTTGAGGGTGGGAAATCATCAAATAACTTCTCCCGCTCTGGGCGGAGCGGGAGGGTGTGTCAGACTCTTACTGACTAAAACCCACCCGTATTCCTTCCTGTTGCCTGTGTTGCGGGGGCCTCGGTGACCCATAAGTACCTTCCCGCGACCCCGGCAGGTTCCCGGCAGACCTGCGATATTCATAATCAGTTTCAGCGAACTACTACAATCACTTCAAGAATTACCACCACTGCCGGGGTCGCGGGAAGGTACTAAAGGTTTACCGAGGCCCCTGGCAATACAGGCAACGGAAGGAATACGGGTGGGTTTTAGTCAGTAAGAGTCTGACACACCCTCCCGCTCCGCCCAGAGCGGGAGAAGGTATTTGATGATTTCCCACCCAAAAAAAAAAAAGAAAATGAATTGCCACCAGCGGGGTAATTGCGTAGGTAACACACAACAAGCAATGGGTTTTATTTTGACAGTTCAACAACATTCATTGCGTTATTTACGTTGTTGAGCAGACAAATTGTTCGAACATATGAAGCAATGGATTAGCAATATACTTTAAAATCATTCAGATTGTGATCTTTAGTGCTACGCAATTAGGGTGCTGTTAAACAGCGACAAGTTCATCACAACGAGTGGGTTATTGTAGTGGAGTTTCCAATGTTGTAATGAGTCCAAGAACCTTGAAAGAGTAAAGAAAAAAATACAGAAATAATACCGCGCAAAGTGACAGCCATTTCCAGAAAATTTAACACATTATTCATTTGTTAGACGTGTGGGTTTCCTCGCGCAGTTTTCCTTCAGCTAGCAGTGATTAATTGATGGCACGGTGGCCAACGTAGGCTAATAATAATAAAAACCTCTACCATGAAACCATTTCCACACAATTATGAAAGCAATTGTGAATTTTAAATTATTTTTCATAGTTAATATTTGAGTTCGCCGACTTCCACGTAAGTATTGCGGTAGATTTCAGTTGACCCATCTCCCGTCTAATAAGTTTAACTCGAGCGTGAAGTGTCTCCTGGAACCCCGCCATTATTACTGCCAAATAGATATCTTTTATTCAGTAAAGCTCAAACTTTTCTCAGCATAAATTCCACAACTAGAGGGAGCCTTCATGAAAATGTAATGAGGAAGAACTATTTATGGCTAATCCTTTCGAAACAAACTGCACGAACCGGTGTCCGGTTGAGTTTTACGCATAGTCATTGCAAGAAAGTGTCTAGTGGCATTGCGGGTGGCTAAAAAGCGGTGGTGCGAGACAGGGATCAATATACATTTTAATGTGAGTGTGAAAGAGAGGGTTCTGCTAAAGACAGACGAATGAGCTGGAAGGCAGAGTGAATTTTTGAATTGCAAATGGGGGAAATGAAACCGCCGCCGCCTTGGTTGACTCGCCGCCAGCCCGCCACCCTCAGACCTCTTCCGCCGTTATAATCATCGTTAATAACAGTGGAGTACTTTAATGAATTTATGTAGTGATCAAAGCAAGAAGCTAATTCGAGGAAAGTTTAACTCACACGTTTCTATAGGGTTTAGGGATTATAACTTAATCCCCACTTCGTGTTTATGTTGCTTTTGCATTTGTTAACCAAAATAGATCAACTGAATTAGTTGAGAGCTAAGTTTGTTGCTTTATTTTGAACGGAATGAATTATTCAAACCCAGGCATTTTTTGTGCGCTGTCGAATCGTCTGGTGTAGGTACTAATCTAATTAAAGTTAATGTTAGCAATTCTGCGTTGGAATGCCAATTTACTTTCAGTCGGTCTGTTTGTATCAAAGCATTGGAGCTTTTAGCGACACACAAAATAAACGATTCATAAGACCATTTAACAGTATCTAACTAAACACAAGGAATGAAGGAATAGAGATGAGATTACAAATAGGCGGAATTAATTATAAACATGTCTCGTCGGTTATTTAATCTTGCCCAAAAACGACCTTGTAGAAATTGAGCAAAGTTCTATTATTACACTATAAGTAATATAAATTGTTGATTGAGATTTGTTAGTTTTCTTAGTTTTGTTTAAGTTTTCGTTCAATTAGTCTATGTAAACGAAACAAAATAAACAAACTTAATTAAGATGCTTCTAGTAATCTCGCAATTTACTTAATTAGAAGCAGCCAGTGGGACTTCTAATACCAAAAAGAAGAAAAAAAACTTTACTAGGTATTTTTGTTTTTGTGTGGCTTTGCCAAAATTAAAATAACTTATCACAGGAACATTATAAGAAGTTCTTATTAAAAATTTAATTACCATAAAAGTCATATTTACAAATACCTCGGGAACGTAAAAGAACTTGACTGATGCACTACCGAGCAGGGGTAGCTAAAATTTAATTCTAGTGGGAAGCATTCCGCCGCAGATTGCATTCCTTTGCCGGCTGTAGCACCGCTCACACTTGACGACCCCTGATGGAAGTTTAAGTGTTCATACAGAGTCGTTGTTTTTAATTTCGTGTTTTGTTTAATTACTTTCATGATCATGATACTGTTAGTTACCTATTTAATGATTTAATTACCTCTAGGTATTTAAGTACCTCTTTGCTTAAACAACTGTCAAAAATGAAGGACAACTAAAAATACTAAAATTCAAAATTATGTAAATAAAACAAAAAATACTTAAGGACTGATTACAGTGCTTCGTGACTGTGCACCGAGAAGCTTTAGAAAAGAACTGCATAAGTTTGCTGTTATGAATACTATCAATGCCAGGTAGGTATTTAAGGTTAAAGAAATTTACTTCTCAATAAGAAATTACATAAATTTCACTTACCTACTTGAGAACATTTTTGGAACATAAAAGCGCCCGCAGACTAGGGCGAGCCTTGAAATAAAGTAGGTATTTAAAAAACTTTGACATACAAACTAAGTTGTATTGTTTTTATTTTTAAGAAATAATTTACTTCGATAACATTTCATTTCGTACGCAAATAACTTTAACGAACACAATAAAGATTACAGAAAAGATAATCTTTTCTGTAAGCTTTATTACAGAAAAGATAGTCTATTACAGAAAAAAAATAAAGATTACAAAAAAGATTATGTTTTCTGTAATCTTTATTTTTTTCACTTACTTAAGAACATTTTTGGAACATAAAGGCTCCCGCAGACTGGGACGAGCCTTAAAATAAAGTAGTTATTTAAAAAATTTTGACATACAAACTAAGTTGGTATAGTTTTTATTTTTAAGAAATAATTTACATAAATAACATTTCATTTCGTACGCAAAACGAACACAATAAAGATTACAGAAAAGATAATCTTTTATGTAATCTTTGAATTATACTCTTTATTATCTAAATGTTTCCCAGAAAAAGAAGCATCTAACAAAAACTACTCCTCATTTTTCTTTGATTCCTACACACAAAAACAATCAAGAACCTCATCAGTAAAATTCTGCTCATAGCGTTTGTGTCATTAATGTCATCAATGTCAAATTAGCAGAACAAATGTGATGTCCATGTGTCACATTCTCGACGATTGTTCACACTACGCTGTATGAATACGGACGGACATTTTCTGAGTTCAGGCTCTAGTAAAAGCTGGACATGTGGAAAATAATGTATTTTATGGAATTAATTAATGGTTAATAAAAATATATGGTTTCAAGAAAACTACTTAGTGACTTGTGAAAGCCGCAGGAATGCTCTGGATGCGGGAAGCACAGAACCAGTCGAAGTGGCGGTGCTTGGGGGAGGCCTATGTCCAGTAGTGGACGTCTTTCGGTTGAAATGATGATGATGATGACTGAGTGACCACTAGGTAAGCATCTAACGTACTGTTCGTAATTTCCTAATCACATAAGGATCCATGGAGTTCTGAAGAGTCTTCCTGTCATAATCCTGCACCTGCATTAAGTGATCCATGCGTCATGTTCGTGAACGGGCGCCGTCATTAAGGACTGGTCATCTCTTAACTGGCACGGCTTATTTTAGTTTTTAATTCTTTTTTGTTTTATATTTTTATTACGGACGCTTTTAACTTGCGCGTCTTTCTATATTGTCCTCACAAATATAATTTCAACATGAATATTGATGTACCAATTTTTTTTATTTAAAAGAGTGTCCGTGGAGTTTCTTGCCCGCTCTTCTCCATAGGAACCTACTACGCTTTGGAATGAGCAAGTAGCTTCATATTTCTGATTGACCGTCCCTTGAAAAATCAAAAGTGGCTGTAATTGGTTTATTTGAAATAAATGGTGAGTTTGAGTCGTAAGACGTCCACTGCTGGAATTGCTTTTAGCTATAAGACCAACTCTTACACCCGTTCTAATGTATGTTGTGCCCTGTTGCTCGACTTTTCAGTGTAGGTACAATATAGATTATCTATATACTAGCTGCGACCTGCCATTTAACCCACGTAAGTCTTGATTCCGTGACAATATCGGGATGAAATATACTTTACGACCTATTTCATACCTACCAAATATACATAAAAAAATCATAAAAATCGATCGAGCCATTTCGGAGGAGTGCTACCACAAACATTGTGACAAACGTCGAAACACGAGATCTTTAAGAAGCAATATGAGCTGGAAATGAACTACCCCAAGCCTTCCACAACGCTTAGTATATTTTTCTCCGGAAATCCAATTATCTAGATATCTAGCGTTCAATTTGCAAGAAAATTAGACTTTAAACTTTCACATACATAAAAGGATATCCCGTTCATTTTACTGCCATACTGTTATGTGCCGTAGTAATGGACAATTGCAATGTTTTTATCAAATTTTATGTTTAAGTTTAATAGCAATCGTTAAACGAAGGCTTCCCAGCATAAATATTATCGCCTTACGATAACTATTGTAAGAAAATGAGCAAACTGACTTTTACAACACCATTTGGATCTTAATAAACTTTAAACATTTAGTTTATGATCAGCTACTGCCCGCGGCTTCGCCTGCGTGGCTATTCTAAAATAAAACTTGATGGAACACGGGCGGGTTTTAGTCAGTAAGAATCTGACACACCCTCCCTGGATAAATTATTTGATAACATCCCAAAAAAGAAAAGAATCTAAGTAGTCTAAGTTACTCTTTATAACATCAGCTATCAGCCAGTGCAATTCTCGTCAAAATCAGTCTAGCCTTTTCGTAAATTAGCCGGAACAAACAGACGGACAGCCAAACAAATATTTTAAATAATGTTTTTAGGGTTCCGTAGCCCTAAAACGGAACCCTTATCACTCGTGTGTCTGTCTATCTGTCTGGCTGTCTGTCTGTCCGTCTAACAGACGATTTGCTCCGAATCTAATGGACTGATTAAGTCAAAATTTGTTACACATATGAATTTCTGTGAACCAAGCGACTCGTCACAGAAAGAAGCGTCCTTTCTGTGACGAGTAACGTAAATAAATGAAGTTTGTATTATTTTAAAATTATTTTTCGTTTTAAAGTTATTAAAGAAAATAATAATAATAATAAATCGTTTATTTATAAGAGGGACACATTTACAATAAATACCTTAACAATTAAAATAGAGCACAGTTGCTAATTTGCCTGAACTAGGTTGGACCTGTGCTTCAGGCTAGAAAGTGCATAAATACATAATGTAATAAATTAACAATGAATATAGAGTTACAACTAAAATAAAACTTAGGTTAATAAAAGTAAAATAGCATGTTAGCAGTTCTATTTGCAGACAACAAGTAGATCTTCTGTCTGGGCATAATTGATGGTTAGTAAATACTTAAGTATAATGTTATTACAGCTATAGTAATTAAATCTATAGATACTTAGTTTTTTATTTAATCTATTGTACAGAAATGGGCCTAAAAATGTAAAAAAATCTTTGTACAAAGACTTGTTTTGAGGTTGCATTGGATATGCATACTATATCATTCCGTCTCTTGTTAGTATTGTCGGCATTGTAAGTAAGCATGGTGTGCTGTTTTAATACTAAGTGCATTATGAAAAGGTGGCGAACTGTCAGTAGGTTGCAGGATTTATAAAGCAGATCTGTGGGAAAGAAGAAGGGATGGAAGTTTTCTACCTTCAAAATAGCTCTCTGAGCTCTTTCAAGAGGAAGCAAATTAGTTTTTGGTGCACCACCCCAAGACGTGATACAGTATTGAATTATAGATTGACATAGGGCCAAATAAACTTGTGTGATCAATTTTGAATCTGCTAATGTTCGCAATTTCTTAAAAACATATATTAGTTTGCGCACTCTTTTAACCAGGCTTTCAAAAAGAAAGTGTGTCGTCCATTATTACCCCCAGGTATTTTATGTTGCTCGTTTTGAGGATAAAAGGACAAATACACATGTTGCCTGTACGGTTTCCACATTGATGGGCATATAGATGAGGGTTAGTGTTAAGTTGAGGCTTGCGCATGGAGAAGGTAATATATTTTGTCTTGTCGGCATTTAATGTTAGTAAATTGCTTTGAAGCCAATTAAATAAATGAACACTGACCATTTCCCTTACATCGGAAACGGCTGAGCCTAAAATTTTGAAAAAAATACAGAGAATTGTTCTATACTTAATACCCAACTCTACCAGGGAAACCAATAAGAAGTCTATTGTCTTAAAATAACAAGGTAAATCACTCAAAATTGTGCGTACAAACTTACATTGGCAGTTGGAACGTATGGGGGAACATGTTTTTCAACAACAATGTTAAGTTTGATCTTGGGATAAATTCATCAGAAATACGGAACCCTTCATTGTGCGCGGTCCGACATGCACTTGGCTGGTTTTTTGTTATAAGCACCGTTTACAATCATATTATGCCATTAAAAGAAAAAGCTGTTTTTTTTTACATTACAAACAGCCACTTCAATTTTATTTATTTGTATAGATTAATTAAGGCGCCTATGATAAATACCTACTTTGGTAGGTAGGCCCTTACATTTTCCAGATTTATTTCTAAATTCTGTAGCATTATGCATATCAGCATAATACTACAAAAATAAGAAAAAAAATCTTCATTGACGATGAAGTAACCTTTATCTACCAAAACATAATTTTACAGGAAACGAAAAAAAAAAGTTTTACTTTACAGTATACAGTTGCTTAATAGTTATTGTCAGTTATCAGTAACTCGTTAAAAATAAGATTGAAAGTTACCTGCTTTTGTCAGCTCACGCAAACGATTATTTGAAGTCTATCTATGTAAAAAAAAAAAAAATCCAAAATGTCAGTTAGGAGTTCTAGTCACTTCAGCGTCGATTTTTGGCTATAGATCAGCTATTTCTGACTTATCTTTTTCTTATAATACATTTCGTGACACATCAATTCTTAAACGAAGACCACAATACACTCTGTTGTCAAACATAGACCGGCTTTATTCCTACAAGATTCATAGTCCCCTAGGGATATAGAATGAACTCGCACGGATTCCAAGATTTTCTGAACTTCAATTACCAGTGAAACTATCCCCATAGCTGTATATATATATATATATATATATATATATATATGTATGTATATCACGAGACTTTATTAAAAAAAAGGATCAGGTAGCGAAAAAATGATTGTTGCAAAATAAAAAAGGAGTGAATGATATTTAAAAAATAAAATAACCTTTTAATTTAAAATTCTAAAACGCGATTACTGCGTTTGGAAATGTTAAAACCATCTATATCTATACCTTTAATAAAAAACCGGCCAATAGCGTGTCCGACCACACACAATGAAGGGTTCCGTAGCTGGGATGAAATCATCCCAAAAAAAACGTAACAATGTAGTTGAAAAAAATGTTTTCCCATACATCGATATACGTTACGGTCACTTCTCCAACTGCAAATGTAATTTGGTTGACTATTACTCATTACTTTGTAAAGCCCGCTTAGCTGTGATAGTAACGCGTACATATAAGATAGACTCATGATAGCACAAGTTTAAACCTTCGTGGTTTTTGGTTGCTATCTAATTATGTAATCCTGTGTTCTTTTGTACAAATGATAAATAAATAAAAAACAAACAAAAAGTTTTCCTTTATATTCGTTATATGTACTACAGCCATGAATTTTGTCAAACGCTGGCAGGCTCTTGACACTAACAAAAATTAATAGGTATCTATTTTTAAGCTTAATATTACGCAACTCCCTGAATAGAAAAATGGTTTTCACTGACCCGCAATATTTGAACGGACTATCCAACAATACTCCACACCATGGGATAGACGAGAAAAAGACCATACTATTTTTTTTGCAATATTTTATTTTTGCATGCCAAATTACAGCTTTCTAGTACTAAGTGTCTCTGAGCTAAGCCGGGGATAGACAGACAGACAGACGTAGGTACGTGATGAAACTATAAGGTTTCCTTTTTTACTACGGAAAAAAAGTAATAATGTTCATTGGATTCTTTTTATCCTGGTAGTACGTTTTCGTGGGATATTTTCCGACTTCCACACGGTCGAAACCGCAACCAAAAGCTAGTTTTCTAAATAAAATAATTGGAAAACTATGTAAAAAAAAAGTAGTAAGTAGGTCCCTTTAAATACTTTAGAGCCCGTAGTTTCCAGACAGTTATTCAAGCTTCTTATCTTTCCATACGTTTTTGCAACGACTCCCCCAAACACTAACCCCATCCAGACCATTAGCTCCTCACGTTCCTAAAATTCAGCACAACGACCTTTCACATGAACAAGTTTTTCAACTAAAATAATAAACTCAGAGAATTTCTCTAATACTAATATCACACGGTGTTAAACCTCGCATACAACCCAGGTATTTATTTGGGTTTACATGAGACTTGATTAAAATAATAATTGCTTACCAAGGGGTCCGCTAGACGCTGTCATTATGGCGCTACCTCAAATATAGTACCTACTAATTCCATGCGCTACCCTAAGTATTTTGACGCGAGCTATCGTGACTACGGTTCACAGCATTGAGCCTGGACTTGTGATTGAAATTGGAACATTCTTTGGGAACACAGCCCTACGCTAGTACAAAATATTTGATTTCATTAAGGATTTGCGTGGTTAGTTAATGAGATTTGAAATTGAGCTGTGTGTGTATAACTTAGCTCATCGTTAGTGATTGAATGAATGAATGAATGAACACATGGTTAGAATGAGAAATTATTTATAAACTAAATAATTTAGTTTTTTAACAATATTATGCATAGTACGTAGTAGAGAGCAGTGGTGTAAGTCGTTGGTTCGAATCAAGACAGGCGCTTTACTTTGTGTAAATTATTTAATTACCACAGCTCTCAAAACGGTGAAGAAAACATCGTGAGGAAATCGGCATGTCCTAGAACCAAAAGTTCGAAGACATGTGACATTACCAATCCGCACTGGGCCCGCGTGGTGGATTACGGCCCACTCCCTCTCACAGAGAGGAGGCCTGTGTCCCAACAGTGGGAACATTATAGGCTGATTATAGTCGAAAAATGATACAAAGAAAAAAGCTCTTTCCTTCGTATCCATCGTTCGCCCACCCAGCGCCATCTTAACATTTTTTATTTCCACATGCAACATTACATCCATTTTGAGCCCGCCAGTCAGACGGACATTCCATTAAATCTTACTCAAATACACAAAATGAAGGCAAGAGGCAAAAACGATTGTTCCAAAGGGACAACCCTCGAAACGCCCTCCATTGGAGTGCATGCAAATTGATATCTCTCTGGCAACGCGACAAAGTCGAGAGCTGCGACCTCTGTATACACCTACCCACTACACTGAATTTGTTAGGGAAATTATAAAGCGCAGCCGTTTGGACAGACTGATATTTCAGTGACATTGTTTTATTGAGATGAGGGGAGTCAAATAATAACAGCCGTACGGGTCGATCTTCAAAGTTAAGCAACGCTTGCCGAGGTCAATCCGTGGCTTTCCACGGATCGACCTATGTGATCAATTATATCAGCAAAATTAAAGTTTATACATGTTGAACGAGGACAACGTGCCGTAATAAAAATAATGTATTTTAAAAGGATTACATACTCTACTGAAAGTCTCTATCAGGATAGTGGACTGCTTTCTGTTAGAAAGTTATACATCATAATTATATACCGTTCTAAATCGTTCGTATCTGATCAAAATAGAATAACAAGAAGACGGAAAGATCTCATAGCACTGGTTCCACAAACTAAAACAAAATTTTCTGCCTTTCAGTACAATAAACTATCATTTCAACTTTATAATAGGATAAATAAAAATATATGTGTACATAATAAACAATTACACGAGTGTAAAAAAAATCTTACAAATTGGATACTAAATTACGTAGACACTGAGGCAATATTGCAACACACACTTTCACACACACACGCACACACACACACACAAACAAACACACACACACACAAACAAACACAAACATACTGTTTATATCTAAGGTACTGAATAAATTTAATATTGCTGTGGAAGAGCGGAGTCCCATATCTAACACAGGCATTACTTGCACTAACATACAAATACAAAATACAAAATCTTTATTTCATTTCCAAAAAGTTTTACACCAACTAATGTATAACTTTTTGGAAATGAAATAAAGATTTTTTATTTTGTATTTGTATATACACCGAGATCTAGATCTTTACAGTCGTTAAGGGTTGTCAGAAGCCCGAAAGTCTGACAACCAGTCTTTCTAAGGGGTATCCTTGGTTGTGAAAGTCAGATAGGCAGTCGCTCCATATAACATACTGTTACTCAGCCATATCTGATTGTAGCGAGGAGAAGAATTATCAATAACAAAGATCGATCAATTGATTTTGGCACAAAAATCAATTGATCGATCATTATTATCGATTTCTACTAGACGGAGAAGGTACGTCTCTCTCGTTATCATCAACCATATTTTAACTACTGTGGGCGTACAATGGAAAGTGTTGGTTATTGCACAATAGAAAACCGTTTGCAGTTTAAATTTAATTCTGTGATTACTTTAACTCACACACTAACTTTATCTATTATTTTTAGGAAAAGTATATTTTTACAATGTTTGTAAATATGTGAGCATCATGTACCTATCACATAATTCATTTATCTGTCATTGCTTTATTTTTCATTATTTTTTTACCTATTTTGGTATAGTAATTTTATTCTAGTAGTATAGTAGGTATAGTCTTCACATATAATTTTAAAATGTACATATACAAAATTTTGTAAAACATTTTAAAAGAGTAACGGTGGAGTTTCTTGCCCATTCTTCTCCATACGAAAACTACCTTTTGGAAGGGGCAACTAGAATCATTTCTATTTTTTTTTTTGTTAATTTTGACGTTCAAAAGTGCCTTTTATGTGCCTACTTGAAATAAATAATTTGACTTTGAATCAAATTATAATTTATGATCAAATAATCACACTCGCTATTCACACACTGTAGGTACACGACACAACTATACGGAACGTGCGACAGTTTCTAAACGTATTCACTCCTTGACCGCCTTCAACAAACTGCTCTTAACCCCGGTCAAGCGTTATGTTCTAGACTCTGTCGAGCGCCGCTTGGTGGCGCTGGCGTCCTGATTAGTCAAACGAATGACTAACGTATTTCCGACATACTTATATATAGGTAGGTACCTGACAAAAAACGAAGTTACAATGACTGAAAAATATCTAAAACTGAAGTCAGTTTCAGCAGGCTTAGCATGACGCTTGCTATTTCTACTCTACTGTAGATTAGAAATTGCTTGACTATTTTTCTGTAGAAAACTGTCGACTGTCTACACGGAAACGTAATATTTCTCTACTGCTCCGTCGACAAAACGCTTCATTACGGTTCAGGGTAAAGAAAAAGATACTATTACTAAATATAAACGTGCCTGTAGACATCTAGGTACAAAGTAAATTCGTAAGTAATGGATTGGTTTGAAATATATTACTAGCTGCCCCGCGGTTTCACCCGCGTAAGTCTCTATCGCGTGGGAATATCGGGATAAAAAGTATTTTATGTCCTAATACAGGTCATGGTCTACCCATGAGCCAAATTTTATTCAAATCTGATAAGCCGTTTTAGCGTGAAGGCGTAACAAACAAACAAATAAACAATTTTCTTCCTTCGTCAAGATAGGTATGTACATAAATTATATTCAATGATGAAAGTTTTACTATCACAGAAAACTTGGCTAAAAACAGCAACTTACATAATTTTGGCGTGAAAATCTTTGTTTTAAATACCTATTCTGTTTGACGCCTTCTGCGAAGAGCTGACGTCAAGAAATACGAGTAGGTATAATTTTCTTTGCGCCAACTTCGTGGAACAAATAGAATTTACAAAGAGTTCGTTTCCTTGAAGTCAATAAATAGTATTAGATTTTATAATAAAATCTCGTTGTCAGGCTCTTGTTTATTATAACGAAAATTTAGTTTTGTACGAGTAATATCTCGCTCTATTTATTTGCCAGCGAATAGGTATTCATGGCATTGTCTTCATTCTTTGTAATGGTGTCGCTCATTCTACGTGACAATTCTCGGATTCTGTCGCGTAAGGTCAAAATTTGAAATTATATGATGATTTTCAGACTCCTTTATCATCTTATCCATGTTGATTTAGTAAAGTAGCAAAAGATTTTTGGCCTTACATCATCAATCATCATATATCAGCTGAAAGACGTCCACTGCTGGACATAGGCCTCCCCCAAGCGTCTGATAAGGCGGGAAGAAACGCTCGGGTGTCACTACTGTGTGGATCGCCCGGAGGACACGGTGGAGATCTGCCCGGCTTGGGCAGAGCACGGCAGGGTCCTCGTGGAGTCGATCGACGGCAGAGATCTCTCACGTCCAGCCCTGGTTCAGGCCATGGTACGGGCGAAGCAGTAATGCTCGCGAAGGAGGAGGCGGGATGGTTGAGGGAAAGGCAAATTTCGCGCCCTCTCGCCCCTAGCCGCCGCAGGAGAAGCCCTGGGCGTCGGGAATCCCGGGCGGATTTCCGGCCAACGTTGGCGCGAGCTTGCGGACAGTGAGCAATGGGTAGCTCGCCGTCCAATAAGGACCAAGCCCGGGTCGATGGCGCGTTGTATTCCACGCGCGCCTCAAAGAAATGTCAGCACAAGTGTAGAGGTCCACTAGAGCCGATGCCTGCCGGGGTCGCGTGGAAGTTCGAAAGGGTTACCGAGGCCCCTGGAAACACAGGCAACAGAATGAATATGGGTGTATTTTAGTCAGTAAGAGTCTGACACACCCTCCCGCTCCGCCCAGAGCGGGAGAAGTTATTTGATAATTTCCCACGCAAAAAAATAAAGGCCTCTCCAAGAGTCGCCCCACCAACCGGTTCTGTGCTTCTCGCATCCAGCGGATTTTCATGACCTTCACCAGGTCATAATTCCACCCTAAATGACCTATTCAGTACCTATTCCACTGGAAAAAGTTTATTGGTATACTTCCACAAACGATGTGCACAACACACATAACAGAAATCCCTTTAACAAAAGCGTTCATAATATTTTAGTTATGTGTACGAAACAGAAATAGTTGGAGCAAGTCTTGGAAATATTTCTATTAAACTACCGACACAACTATCTTGGCTCAACCTAGCTCAATCTTGCATAAACTTAACTATTATGAATATCATCACCTGCCTAGCCTTTTCCCAACTTTATTTTACATGGAGCGACTGCCTATCTGACCTCCACAACCCAGTTACTGGGTAACACGATACCCCTTGGTAAGACTGGTTGTCAGACTTTCGAGCTTCTGAGGACCCGTAACGACTGTCAAAGATCTACAAAAGACAGCCGGGACCAACGGCTTAACGTGCTTTCCGAGGCACGGAGGGGTCTTGGTATGTAAAGATGGTAACCCATCCACGGACCAACCGCGGCAAGCGTAGCTTAACCTGATCGATTGACCCGTACGGCTGTTATTACTTAGCCACAAGCCCCTCCTAACTATTATGAATATAATATACCTAATTTAGTTAATAAGCTGATAAATAAAATGTTAAAACTAGTTGTGACTTTGATTTTGTTTATGTAACAAAAAGTGGCTCACCCAAAATGAATTTGGGACGTTGGTTTTATTAATTTCTAAACCCATTTAGTTATTTTCGTGAGAAGAACTAAAAAGGTATGTTATTCCAAATCTGTTGAAATTGTTGCGCATGTGAATATACAGGTTGAAATTGAAAACTTGCGACAAACTGAAATGGGACATTGTATACATCATTATTAACAACTTTTACTAAGGGACCAAAGCTGTAATCCCAAAAAAAAAAATCTGCTACATTTTGATGAGGTATTGCGAACATAAATGTAGGGGACAGCAGTTTTTTTTTTGGGTATGTAGTTTTGGTCCCTTAGTAAAAGTTGTTCATAATGATGAGTACAATCTCCCATTTCGATTTGTCGCATGTTTTCAATGTCACCCTGTATACATACATACATATATAAACTCATGCCTTCTTCCCATGGGGTTAGGCAGAAACTATAGAAGGCCACCTGCTACGCTCCTTACATACCTACCCCTTTTGCTTCGTTTACGTTCATACATCTGGTCATACACGCACGCGGGTTGCGAGTACTACGCACCTGACCTTTCTGAAGAACATCATCAATGAGGTCACTATATTTCTTCCTGGGGCGTCCCCTCCCGGCGTTTCCACTCACATCTGCCTTGTAAATAAACCTAACCTAACCTAACCTTTTGTTAGTCGCCTTTCATTCATCCTCTCAACATGACCAATTCACCTAAACATACCTACTCTTTTAAATTTTTGTCACTACATCTTCATATAAACCGCACCGTCGCCTTATCACATCATTTGAATATATGTTTAGGTATTTATTATCAGAAAAGTATTAGCGTGTACTTTAATATCCTTTTCGAAATGAATTAACATAACTGTTTTATTATTGTTGAATGTAGCATGTTAATCCTACCATTTGCTACGCACTTTTAGCCCCAATCAAATATTAACCTATGCCAAAATAATACTTGATGTTAAAATGTGTACCTACTTATTTTATCTAGATTATCTGCACCTATTTGAACCTAAACCTCGATAAAAATCTAAACTACACTCGAACACTGGCATCAATTCTATTTTAAACTTTTACAGCAGCTAGTTTTCATACCAGCCGCTATTAGGCCTGTAAAGGTTATTCTCCCATTATGAAATAGCCGCTGAAGGCTGAAGGCAATGTGGCGAATTTTAGCGTAGCTTATTAAAGCATAATGCTGATGGAATTTCGTTGTCACGGACCTTTGCTCGCTTTGGCCGTACCTGGCGAAATAAATTACGAGTTTCGGTGATAAATTAATTGTGGGCTAATATGTCTGTGTTGGCATAGTTGAGTAATGAGGGAACTTTATCGGTGTTTGAGAGGTTTGCTTTTTATTAATTTTACAGCGGGTGAAAGGTGAATATGTAGCTGTTCTGTACCAATAGAACTATTCGGTGGGATTCGGTTACCCCGGATTTCCAAATGCCAGTTTTTCCGGACCAAAAGACACCTTCAGTAGACATGAAAAGAAGAAGCTGTGTCCATGTCGTATACCGCCTTGATTTGATATTGTTTGAGCTCTGTAGTTAGCCATGGACACAGCTAAATAATATCAACGGCCGCAAAGTGTATACGGTTATCTACAAAATCATGATTTTACAAAAGAGCGTTTTGAACGCAAAACTGTGATAATTAATAGAAGAACAAAACTATCTTCTTCTAAGTATTTTACAACATTTAGTTAATAGGGCATACATAATCAACCTATAATGTTTACACTTCTGGGACACAGGTCTCCTCTCTGTGAGAGGGAGTGGGCCGTAATCAACTCACTTGGGCCCAGTGCGGGTTGGTAGATGTCACATGTCTTCGAATTTTTGGTTCTAGGACATGCTGGATTCCTCACGATGTTTTTCTTCACCGTTTTGAGAGCAGTGACGATGAAATAATTTACACCTACAACACGGAAAAAAAGGATGTCTTAAATTAAGACAATATCCTTTTGGTCAAGACAAATATTGATTCATATATGGGAAAAACAATATATTCTTGAATGAAGTAAAATATTGTCTTAGTTTTATTGTCTGCTTCGAAGACATTATACTTAAATGAAGAATTATTAAGTTTAATTTTAAGAGTTCTTCAGTAAAAACTAGATATTTTCTTCAATTAAGATTATTATAGTCTTGAACGAAAAATATTTGCTTAAGTCAAGAATAAAAACGAAGTATTTATTATTTTTAATTTGAGTGAACAGGTTTTCTTGGACTGAGTACATTTACTTACGTTAAGAATATATTTACTTGGATTGAATCAATTTTTCTGAGAATATTGATATTCTTCGCTGAAGATATCCTTTTTTTCCGTGAACTCGTAAGTCGCGGCCGTTACTACTGGGCCACCACTGCTCTCGTTAATCCCTAATACAAACGTACGTACGTTATTATTGTTTAAACGGATAACCAATTCCTTATGAGGGTATTACCAAGATGGTTAAGGCTAATTACTGTATTTTTTTTTCTCCAAATTACGATACATGTCTAGGTATAACTACTTGTACAAAAAAGTAAACTAAATAAGTGAACTGCCAATTATATCCGTTTCTACGCGGGACTTCCTAATTGCTTAAACTTGCTTATTTTTAAATATTAAAACTATTATTTTGTATTTTATATGGTTGATTGCTATAATAAATAAAAATATGTAATAATTTTTCTTATTTAACTATTATTTGTAACGCCGACGTGACCTGTTGTTGCACTAAAATAACGCAAGTTTAAAAAACCGACGTTAAAATTATTTAAATTGCTGATATTTTTGTATACAACAGGTGAACGCACCGATTGTCCCACGCGCCACGTATGTATACACGGACTAATGGTATATGTCCGTGTCTACTTCGTCACTTTGCGAAAAATAGCTGCAGTTGTCTTTATGTACGAAACTTAATAGGAGTAAAAATTAAAATAACAAAGAATTCTGAGTTGAATTATGAAAAACCGGCCAAGTGAGTGTTGGACCACGCACAATGAAGGGTTCCGTAGTTGGGGTTAATTTATCCCAAAAACAAAGTTAACATTGTAGTTGAAAAACATGTTCTCCCATACATCGATACAGGTCGCGGTCAATTCTCCAACTGCAAAATTAATTTGGTCGACTATTATTCGTTAACTTGTAAAGCCTACTTAGCTGTGATAGTTTTCCTTTCAATTTCACTATATGTACCTACTACAGTGGCGGTACCTTCATATAAGCCCAAAAGCCCGGCGGCATGCCTTACTAAAATGCTCGATAGAGAATTTATTGTACCTAACCAGCAGTTTATGAGAAAATTGCGATGATACATACGTAGATACGTAGGTACCTACATGCTCAGTCGAAAACTGAACTTTCTTTTTTTGAAATCGGTTAAAATTTTATTTATACCTCCATAAATAACCATTTAGCTAGCAGTGGGGGGTGGGGAACACTTGATTGTAACAAAAATTAGCATTTTAAAGCTCAATATTACGCAAACCATATCCCTGAATCGAAAAATGGTGTTTAGAGACCCGCAATATTATTGAACGGCCTATCCAACGGTACCCCACATCATGGAATAGACGAGAAAAAAAACATCATCCTCACATTACGTGCAAAGGAGGTAGGTAGGCTAAACATGTTTTTTTTCTTCATTTTATTTTACCACTTTAAGGCTCCTACATACTGGCGTGACTTGTCGCGCAACGCGCCGCGACACAAATGCACCGCTTGTAGCGCTACACGCGGTGTCTTTGTGTCGCGTCGCGTCGCGCGACAAGTCGCGCCAGTATGTGGGAGCCTTTATCGGCATGATTAATATGTATAGTATACCTATGCCGAATAACAGCTTTCTAGTGCTAAGTGTCTCTGAGCTAAAGTGTTGACAGACAGACAAACAGACGGACATGGCGAAACTATTTCCTTGTTGACAACGGAACCCTATAAAAGTTAATTTCGTAAAAAGTGCAGTTGTCTCTTTATACTTTGCTGACGTCGAAATACTGACCGGACTCAGTTTTTAATTTTCTAAGAAAAGAAAAAGTAGATACCTACAAATAGAATTAATTTAATATATTAGACACTAGTCTAAGGTCCCATATATAAACAAATAAGTGCATTCATTAAGTTTCCGAACGCGTCCCAATCTTTTTGTGATCAGTTTGCTTTGTATTTAAATCTGACATCCTGCAATGCTGCATCCGCCCTTAGAGGCAAAAAATACAATATCGTATTTCTACAAAACAGTGTAGAAATTTATCCTCGATGTGCAAATCTATGTTTTAGTAACGAGAATAGCGGCAAACTAATAGATTCATAAATAACGACGATATAAAATATAATGCCTTAATAATATCGTAACAGTTTAGTATTAAAATATACATAAATAAAGATCATTGACCCATTGCCGATAAACATAGTACCCTATTACTCTCTCGTAATTATATAATTTTGAACTTGGGAAGGGAAAAGGCTAAGTATTTAGTTTATATTTGCAAAAAATGTTAGCAAGAAATGTTTCATTTTATTTTACCTGTAAAAATATCTGCAGATGTGAAATATCAGCGTGCAACGCCGCGCTTTTTATTTTGTAATACATTTGACAGCTTATCTGACAGTTGTTTTTTTTTTTAATAGCGTCATTTTGTTCACAGATAAAAGAATAGCCGCTACAACGTGCAAAATAACGGACATTTTGTGACTCGTCACTGTCAATACCGAACTTTTAGATGAACATTTTCGAAAATAGTAAAATAAAAAAATATCTGAATAAAACGTTCTCTCAAGAGACGGGCGAGTCCTCGGTTAAGTCAATTTAATTAACATTGTAATCCGATGAAAAAATCCAAACCGTAGTTTCCCGTCTAGAATTCCGTTCCGATATTACTCTTAAAATTGGGCCGACGCGACGTGGTCCATTTATAAATTAAAAACACGACCTGCAACTACAAGCAATAAAGTTATTAAGTAGAGCTGCAGTCGACAGAAAAAACGAGTTTATAGCTGCACAGAACTTTGTAAACGCTGGCCAAAAAACATTAGCGAAATATATTGTCGGGAGTGTTGCTTTATAAATATCGCTTGGTTGCGGAGAAGTTAAATTGTATCTCATTGTTGGGAGACATTAAGTACAGATTGTAAATCTCCTGTTGTCCTACGCTGCCGGTTTCGACGGAACACGGTGCGGCGTGCATGTGGCGATGTGGCCGATATGTCTGTGAATTCGTTTGCGAATTTTCACACATTTGTTCTGTTTTTAGTTTTGTGTTGGAACTAAATCAAAACAATTTGGGAGAACAATGTTGTTGTAATTGTAATTGTATTTTGTGATGCTCTTTAATTTATTAACTGTACCTACTAAAATTTTGTAACTTATTATTGTTAACTTTACGAAAGAAGATTTTTGTGTTTTTCTTAGCAGCGTTTATCAAAGAAGGCCTTTTTAATATCCTTCGAAATTTTTTATTACAAGAAACAATATTGCATAGCGTAAAATGTAATATCCTTCCAAAAGAAGCATTTTTCCCCTCTGGCATAGTAAAATTATACTGTAGGTACACAACACACAGGCTTAGTAATATTAAGAACAGAACTATGAACTAGAACAAAACTCATATTTCTAACCCGTCACAAAAGTCTAGAAAACACACAAAAAACATTCAATCAAATTCACGACACGCGCCGTTGAATGAACTTGATAAATATCCCTTATAATGGAAAATGTAATAAGAAATCGTAATTTATTTCTTATTGAAATGAGGATAATAGACGCCCAGCCGCCCTAAGAAGTACCCAAATTGTTCCCCGTAGAGAGAACACCCCAAATCATGATATTAACATTATAATCCAATTTGCGGTACGGAGCGAGGTGAAACTCATTAACGAAGTTCCTGCATTATTGCACCTAACTTTAGATCTACGGAACGTCTGATTTCTGTCTCTCAAATGCATTTTATATCACCCGGACGTCACTTAAACAGCTCCGAATCTCTTGGGGACGGCTAATAAGATTTACTGCTTCCTATTACTGTCAGACCTAAATTGAATAAGTTTTGCAATTGAAAATTTAAGTAAAAATAAACGATGAATATGTATGAAGAAGATGGCGGTACAATAACAAAACTACGGGAGCTTTACTTAATTTTTCCTAAGAGTTTTCGAAAAGCTGTATAAAAAATTCTCAGGTCTTTCGGTTATTATGGCTCGCACTCCGAACGGAGCGAATAACGGTTAAATTTTCTGAGCCAGCCTTTTCACGGTAACTTAAGTCTCTCGCTAGGTCGACTAGAATATACAATTAAGTTGCCCAATTCTTTCCTTTTTACACTTTTTTGTTATCGAATTGACTGTGTTCCTGGAAAATTAAGGGAATTAAGTTGCAGTGTTATATTTGGCCAAGCATAGGGCAACGTTCTCTAGGTATAAGTATGTACCTACCTATAATTAGTTAAACTTTTTAAGTAGTTACGATTAACAGAATGACAAGTTTTTGAGTGTTTATTCAAAATATTACAAACCGTCAAATGTCGGGAGGGGACGCCCCAGAAAGACATATAGTGACCTCATTAACGATGTTCTTTAAAAAAGATCAGGTACGTAGTACTCACAACCGGCGTGCGAGTATGACCACATGTATGAACGTAAACGAAGCAAAAGGAGTATGTAAGGAGCGTAGCAGGTGGCGTTCTATAGTTTCTGCCTACCCCCATGGGAAGAAAGCGTGAGTTTATGTATGTGTGTATAACAATCCGTTTGCCACACAGCATTACAGAAGTATAAATTCGAAGACTCACGTTCAGCAGTAGTCGTTAACAGGTTTATAAAGAGTTTACGATTGTGATCATTTGTGACGATTCGTATGTACGCCCTGGATATTTCCAGGTCTGAAATAATGTAAACATAGACTCTTAGAAAGTTACTTACTAGAAAATATTCCTTGCATAATGGTTCCGATTCCCTTGTTCACAAACTAAACTAAATTTAAGTTCAGTGCATCTTTTTCTTTCTATTTCATTAAGAAAAGGACAAAAGATAAATTTTAGTTTAGTCCTGTCAAATTAATCAGCGCTTGACGTAAATTGACGTAATTTTTGTGGGCAAGATTTTAATCACGTCTAAACTTGTATGGAGTAGTGACGGGCGGTGATTAATTTGACAGGACTAAACCAAAAATTATCTTCTTCTTCCTTTTCTTAATGAAATACAAAGAAAAAGATGCACTGAACTTAGATTTAGTTTAGTTTGTGAACAAGGGAATCGGTACCATTACCAACGTATTACTGTCCCACTGCTGGGTAAATGCCTCTTCTCATCCAGAGAAGGTACGAGCATTGATCACCACGCTTGCTCAAGACGGGTTGGCGATTTCGGAAAATTATAAACTTAAAGTTCAGGTTTCTACATGATACTTTCCTTCACCAATGTCAGTAATGTACAAGATAAACTCAAAAAAATATATAAATTAAAAAATTGTCTTAATGACATAATCCGCCGTCTCCTGCCAGCATCAATGTGCCTGCTCTTCTTGAGCCGACTGGCATTGTCAGAGATGACGGCAAAAGATCTGATGGTGTGTCTCTGGTCCCGTGGAGTTTGGGACGGATGCTTGTGTGGGACGCTACCTGTCTAGAGACACTGGCACCGTCCCACCTCCAACGGACTACTTCTAAAGCGGGTGCAGCGGCAGAAAATGCCGAAAATCTGAAAGTTATTAAATATGGAGGCCTTGGCAGAGAGTACAACTATGTGCCCTTTGGCGTCGAGACCCTCGGTCCGTGGGGTCCCAGTGCGCATAAGTTATTTGCGGAAATCGCGAAAAGTCTAGTTGATGTAACTGGTGACCGAAAAGCTGGCGGCTTTCTCGCGCAACGCATCAGCATTGCAATTCAGCAAGGAAATGCCGCCAGCATCCTCGGTACAATGCCCCGAGGGCCTTTTTTAGGCTTAGCTTAGTTTTTTTTTAATTTAGTTAATGTTTAATAATCATCTTGTAATTTGTTATGTAAATTGAAAAAGTCCCATTATTACTTGCCCGGATTTGAACCCACAACCTCGTGCATGGGACTCGAGGTCTTAATAACGACTGGGCAATCACGACATGCAGTATGTTCACAAGCAATTTCCTTATGTCTGTATTTCGAAAGCGAAAAGACAAGCCAACAGAAAACTTTTATATTCCCAAAGCTTGTTTACGACAACTTTATAATTTGTACAAAAATTATAATCCAATTGAGGCCCATGACCCGGTACAACTTTACATTTATAAATACTTACGATTTACATAAGTAAGTTCACACATGTATCAAATATTTTTAACATATTTTACTCCTGAGTTCTATAAAGTAGGTTTAGTAATAATATAAAACTTTATCTTCGTATTAAGTTTGTGTATTAACCTTTAGGTACGTACCTACTTTACTTGAATATTACTTGGGTATTTATTTTATTTCTCATCGAATAAATACTTAACACGCCTTACGCCAAAAAATCTTCTTTCAGTATCATCATCATTTGTCTAGCCTTTTCCTAACTATGTTGGGGTTGGCCTCCAGTCTTAGCGGATACAGCTGAATACCAGTATTTTACAAGGAGCGACCGCCTGTCTGACCTCCACAACCCAATTACTGGGTAACACGATACCCCTGGGTGAGACTGGTTTTCAGACTTTCGAGCTTTTGACGACCCGTAACGACTGTCAAAGATCTACAAATGAAAGCCGGGACCAATGGCTTAACGTGCTTTCCGAGGCATGGTTACCCATCCACGGACCAACCGCGGCAAGCGTAGCTTAACCTGATCGATCGACCCATGCGGCTGTTATTACTTAGCCACAACCCCCTCTTCTTTCAGTATATCCTAATCAAAACCTTCAGGGTGAGTTTTCAGAGTTGAGTCACTCCTTATTACACAGATATTGGGTAAACCATCAAAAACTTTTCTTGCTATTAATCGCAAACTCCAAATGGCTGTACCAAATCCTACCTTCAATGGTCCATTTTCGTCAGCTCTATCCCAAAACAAATTTCCCGAAAACCAGGACCACTCATGTCCCACTCAAAACATCTTGAATAGCAAAGGTCAAGTGCTGCGTCCTCTTGTCTATTGATGACAACATTATTACAAGTTGTTTGAAAAGCTGATTGAACACGCACAAAATTTATTGAAACTCATTTAAAAACCGGTTAGGCAAATGCACACATAGTGCCTTTCGTATGCCGTCAGCCAACCGTGGTGATTGTTGCATTTAAAGATACTTATGTGTTTAAGTAATAGATATGTAATGGCTGATCTTTGCGCTATGCTCGTGAACGGGTGCTGCTTGTGGTGACTGGTCGTCTTGCTGATCATGGTTTTAATTGTTATTAGTAATTGTTTATTTATTTTACTTCGATGGTGCTAGTTTATTTTTTCTCACTTCGAGTTACAGCAATAGCGTTATGTAAGCAGACACGCCCTTTATGCCTGGAGGCTTTTATTTAGGTATTAAGTTCTGTTTACGTTTTATGTTGTAATTTTTATCTTGAGTACAGTTTTCATTGTTTTGTTGGTATATTAGCGTGTGCTAGCTAACTTATGGCAAGTAATTTAATTTAGTATTTTGTGTTTCGTAATGTTAATTACTTTGCCTACGATTTGTATAGAATCAAGTTTATATAACTAAACAGACAGGTGTACTGCTGGGGAGTTTGTTCCGCCACTTCTTCTTCCCAGCTTTAGGAAGTGGTGAAGGGCGGGCATTTTTTGGGGGACGGTCTTATGTAACTTAGATGTTTGAAAAGTGCTGATTCTCAGCCTAGTTTAAAAAAAATTACTTTTGATTGATGTTTTGATTTTGATACCTACATATTTCTATGAAACCGTCAAGTTTCGACTGCTAAACTCTGGAACGTCAACCTGCATTGAAATGTTAACAAGCTTGTAGTGTCACGTAAATATTTTGACAACAAGTTAAACCTTTAAATATTCATAAAATTCAACCATCATTAATAACCTACATTTCAAGTACACACAACAACTAAATGCTACAATATTACAATGTACGTGCTCGTCTCGTCAAATTTTAATCTCAGTACATAATTAATATGTTTTCAGAGCTCCGAGCAAAACAGGTGTGTAATAGCTTTCACAATTTACTGAATATAATAGACAATAAAATTAACTAATGTTTAATTAATTATATTGTGTTGTGTTGTAGTTTGTTAGTGTGTGTTTCCGGGAGAAATAGGTCACAATGTATTAACTCTATCATTGTTGTCGATATATGCGAGTTTTGGGCAATCTTATTAATTACAACTTAACTCGTCAAATAAAATTAACTAATGTTTAATTAATTATATTGTGTTGTAGTTTGTCGGTGTTTTCCGGGAGAAATAGGTCACTATGCATTAACTCTATCATTGTTGTCGATATATGCGAGTTTTGGACAATCTTATTAATTACAACTTTACTCGTCATTGATATGGGTTGTCAAAAGCTAAAAAGTATGATAACCAGCCTTACCAAGGGGTATCGTGTTACTCAGTAGTTACTGAGTAACACGATACCCCTTGGTAAGGCTGGTTATCAGCCAGCCAGTTGGCTGGCTGGGTTGTGGAGGTCAAAAAGCCAATCGCTCCATGTACAATACTGGTATACAGCTACATCCGTTTAGAGCGGAAACTGACCCCAATATAGTTGGGTAAAGCCTAGGCAGATTGATTGGTCATTGGTAGGCCCATCTTTAGCAGGTTGATAAAATATGATGAGTAGCGGAAAAAATATATGTCAATTTTGAACACATTTCCCAGAACTTGGTTGTTACCAAAACACATTTTAAAAAAACATCTCGATACAAACTAACGTTAAACTAACCTCTTACCTTGACTTCTAATCCAAAATATCTGTATTAAATATCAACATACGTTGCGTATTTAATTAATAACAAGAACGTCTTATTTGAATGCAGAACTTCGTTGTTTTTTATTTTCGATTACTCAACTCAATTTTGAGTAAATAGATAATTTCTTCATATTTTGCAATAAATTACAAGCGTTGTGTCATCGCGCTTCTCTTTCTTTTCTATGCAATCTGACAGTGACTGCGGTTTAGGTGTTGTCGGCCGGCGTCTTAATATGTTATTACTTGTGAAAAAAAACTTTATACGTACTTAAATAAAAATACCGTGACATAATTTACGCGTTGATTTTGAGCTCTATTTACGTTGTAATGTTGCTCATATTAACCACTAAAATCAGTGCTGTGCTGTGGGTCCCCATAGCACAGCATCATGCTGAGTGGAAGCCTTCTTGTCACAGTCATGACGTGCAGCTGCCGACTATTTGTGTTTTGTGCTCGTGATTATACGTAGATCTATTTTGTTTTATTTTTCTGTTAACTTACTCGAGATCTTTTTGTATGCACGTGTTTCTGTGACAAATAAACGTTTTTCTTGCTTTTCTTTTCTTTTATTTTATCGTTCATTGGTGACTTACTTAAGGTGCTGACAAGACCCAATTGACCAAAATTGGCTTCCCTTAAGAAAGAAAAATTGCCAAATCTGTATAGTTTGTGGTAGCGGAAAAATATATGTGACGGCGTAAGCGATGGCTGAGCGATATCGCTGTTGTTATTAGGGTTCGGTGGTACCGGGTTCATGGTAAAATAATAGTTTCGGTTTCGGTACACAAAAATCACAGTTTATTTCTAATACAAATTCACATTAAATTATCACTAACAAATAATTACTCAAAACAAAATGGGCAAACCGACAGTTTCGTTCTGAAGGAGTGACCGGGTTGGAGTTTAGAGCCAAAGTGATCTCCGCACAATCCCCACTCTACAAAACGACTCTGTCCACGTGCCGCCATTAAAACAACATCTGACGTCACGGCGTTTACCCCTACTACAATAGTCAAATCAGCAACTTGATGTTTAAAAGTTATCGCTTTCTCCGACACGGCCAGCCTGACAAGTTACACGTCCTCGTGAGTACCTGTAACCAAACGGTCAAATTTGGAGCAACAGTACAGGCTCGGTCAACCTGACCACATCTTTAAGGAAACGCACAATTCGAAAATAACAGTTGTCAAACAAAAGGTTCCTCTAAGTCTCCATCATATTTACTCAGCAACTAAATCAACTTCGATCACATACAACGCTCATGGCCCAGCTGCCGCAGCAGCTAGTGACACTTATGCTACCCATATCGTCATCACCTCATGTGATACGATCACACACATCACATAGAGTCTGCGACTCCCAGGTCAGTACAAGACCAAAACAACAATAGTCTCCATTGAGACCCAGGTCCCCGCCGTACCACCAGCTGCCCATCGCCCCCTGAACAGCTCACAAGTGAGCTGCAGTTACGACTACAGACTAGTGCGTACGGTGCGACCAAATAGCCATGGTATGTGTCTACTACTCGGTGGAGGTACTTTCATCACCGTCCTCTACGTTTAACTCATTAGGAACATTACTTAGAGGCATCTTTCGTATACGATCGTGAGCGTACTTTTAGGTTCTATTACCATTCAAAGATTTTAAAAGATAACGATCACCGTCAAGTACTTCTACAACTTTAAACGGTCCCTTATATTTGGGGTCTAATTTAGTCTGATTCCGTTCTTCATTTTGAATTAAAACCAAATCACCAACATCAAATTTTACCAACTTAGCTTTACCTTTATCAAATCTAGATTTTTCATAATTTGCACTTTTGTCAATATTTATTACCGCTTGCTCTCTCGTCTCATCAAGGTTAATCTCCGTTTCGGTATTCTAACGTTAAAAGATTTAGGGGTCTAGCTACGCGGCCTATCAAAAGTTCGAGAGGGCTTGCTTTTATGACACGGTGGACAGAACAATTTAATGCAAGTTGGACGTCTTCTAGTGCGTCTTGCCAAGATCGATCGGATGTCTCTACGGAAGTCAACATGCCTTTGAGTGTACTCATAATCCTTTCGACTTGCCCGTTAGCGCGGCTTGATCCCGTCGCAATCAAGTGCAAATTTATACCGTGGGACTCGCAAAAATCTTTAAAATCTTTGCTGGCGAAGCATCGACCTTGGTCAGCAATAACGCGAGTGGGTGCTCCAAACAACGACACACTAGACTTTAGAGCTTTAATTGCGCTAGCTGAATCGATTCGAAGAGTGTGATACAAAAGAACAAATTTAGTAAAAGCATCAATTAAAACTATGACGTACTCTTTAGAATCATTTTTACCACTAAGCTTGCCGGTTATATCAACGTGAACTGTATGCCACGGTACACTATTTTGCATATCGGTATCGACATCATTAAAACAAAGTAACCGATTATTTTCATAACTACAAACCGCTACACTTTTTTGTTTAGAAATAATTAAGGAAGAGCTGGTCATGTTAATTGTAAAACCTAATTTTAAAATTTCGCGTCCGATCATTACATTATATTTCAAATAATTATCGGGTAGGACATGAAATAAAATCGGTAAACAATGACTATTAATAAAAACGTCGCAAAGAATTTGTTCGGTACAATCTACATTAGCACAACCAATACCTTTTATACGAACTATCGAATAAAGATGTTGACCTTTGAAGTAACGGCTAATAGATTGTTTGACAAGAGAGCATTCGGCACCGGAATCAAAATAAAAATAGTACGACTCACCGGATTGTTCCATTTGCCCGCAAACACCTGCTATTTCGCAGCTATCGACGCGTCGCTCCGCCGTTGCGTTGGCAGCGCTGCCCGCCGACGATGACGCGCCACCCGCAGTGCCGCGTTGGCAGTTCGTAGAGATGTGTCCGGCTTCTCCACAACGGAAACACGTTACTCTCTTGCTGGAACCCGATGAAGTCGCCGCCGGTGTAGTTTTCTGGACGTTAGCTCCAGCAGGCTGCGTAAACTTTG
The DNA here is from genome assembly GCA_905333075.3 of Atethmia centrago. Lineage (NCBI taxonomy): Eukaryota > Metazoa > Arthropoda > Insecta > Lepidoptera > Noctuidae > Atethmia > Atethmia centrago. Next base: position 25,612,090 of record HG995367.1, read on the forward strand.
AACGACAGTTCACTGCTTTGTGTCCCGGTTTTCCGCACTTGTGGCACGTGAACATAGTGGAAGTTTGTGGCTTAAAACGCTTTGCGTCAGTGGCGCCATCACCGGTACTGCGATCGAACTTCCGCTTCAGACTTGCACTCGCCTTAATCTCCTGCAGTAACTTGTTGCGTGACGTTATTTCGCTAGTAAACGCCAAGCGATTAAGCCGAGAGTCGAACTGCGAGACATGAGCCAGCACATACGACGTGGCTATTTCTTCATGGCTTCGATTCTTCCATCGAGCCAACAGGGTAGTCATTAGGCGGCTGGCGTACGCTGCGAGACATTCGCCCTCCTTCGGCCGGCCGTTGTGGATGTTAACAAGCGATGCAGCAAGAGTTTCGGTGGATGCATAACGCGCAAGGAATAAGTCGCGGAAATGCTGCCACGTCATACCTGCATGCGAAATCTGCGACAGCCACGGTGACGCATTACCTTTCAGGGCTTTGCTCAGAGCTATAATAAGCGATGCACCCTCCAGTGGACGTTCGTCGAGGCAAATATCGATAGTATCGCACCAAGCACGTGGATCGGTATCTGGTAGCTCCGGATTAATTTCTGGCAGCGTGATCTGAGGTGCCACTGCTGGTGTCCTGATGGCTTCGATCAGCTGCATCATATTCTTCTGCTGCATCTCGAACATAGCACGCCAGTGGGAATCGAGTCCAGATCCCACTTCTGATGACGGCGTAAGCGATGGCTGAGCGATATCGCTGTTGTTATTAGGGTTCGGTGGTACCGGGTTCATGGTAAAATAATAGTTTCGGTTTCGGTACACAAAAATCACAGTTTATTTCTAATACAAATTCACATTAAATTATCACTAACAAATAATTACTCAAAACAAAATGGGCAAACCGACAGTTTCGTTCTGAAGGAGTGACCGGGTTGGAGTTTAGAGCCAAAGTGATCTCCGCACAATCCCCACTCTACAAAACGACTCTGTCCACGTGCCGCCATTAAAACAAAATCTGACGTCACGGCGTTTACCCCTACTACAATAGTCAAATCAGCAACTTGATGTTTAAAAGTTATCGCTTTCTCCGACATATGTTAATTTTGAACATATTTCCCAGAACTTGGATGTTAACAAAACACGTTTTGAAAAAAAATCTCGATACAAACTAACGTTAAACTAATCTCTTACCTTGAGTTCTAATCCAAAATATCTGTATCAAATATCAAATATTTAATAACAAAAACGTCTTATTTGATTGCAGAACTTGGTTATTTTTTATTTTCGATTACTCAACTCAATTTTAAATAAATACATATTTGCTACATATTTTGCAAGCGTTGTGTCATCGCGCTTCTCTTTCTTTTCTATGCAATCTGACAGTGACCGCGGTTTAGGTGTTGTCAGCGTCTTAATTACTTATTTGATAGATCTTTTGCAAACTGATCTTGTACATACCTTTCTTTTATTATTTTCCCAGAGCGTTTTCGAATAATAGTACAGTCATCAACATAGAATGTGGATTTCTATCATACTTTTTAAGTCCAGTAAAACCTAAATCTGTTCGATATTTTCATCTCACCGCACCGCAAACTCTCCTGCAATATGTCACATTGTAGGTGTCATAAAATTCGACTTAGGGATTTTATCAGCTGGAATTCGTAGCTGTCTTTTTATGCCCACATCTCTCACCTTCATATCAACTTGGAAAGTAAGTGACAATCAATTTACGGGACAAGTGTTTTATAAACCAAGAAGTTACGTCCTTTGTATTTTATAGATCAATCTAGTCCTGAATATTTAAAAGGTTTTCTAACCCCGCGATATTTATTTATTTATTTAATACTTTACGCACACAAATGTACAGAGGCGGACTTAATGCCATAGGCATTTTCTACCAGTTAACCGAACGAGATAATAACGAATCAGTATTTCTATTCAGCCTTTCAGAATTCAGGGCAGTTACTTAAATACCATTTAATTAGTCTTTTTCCAAATATAACGTCGAGTAACATGGTTGGTGACGTAAGGCATTTTGGTCCACAAATCACTCCAGCTAAAACATGAGATTTCATTACCGTTTTCTTGTTCTATCAGAGGATTGCTAAAACTTTCAGAATTCAGGAGTACCTAAAAAACTTCCCTGACAAAAAAGCGATAAATGACCTTCCTCAACCATCAAGATAACAAAGACAGCTACACTTTGTCCTACCATCAAAGTATTGGCAATAATGATTATGTACCCGCAAAATCCACAAAAAAATTAAGCGGCACATTTACTTGTAATTTTTTCGAAACTTTAAGTGGATTACAATGTTAATTTTATTGATACAAACGCGAAGAAAAAAGTGGGAGTCCTGTGGACCCCAATATTAGTATGCCGATGGTGGAAAAAGATAAATTTGTTGGCGGAATTTATGCGATTTTGTAGGGAGAAGTGCTGTTCTGTAAATATATTTTTACGTGATTTACCCTTGGCTGTGTAGTGGGGAGATAGGGAGGTTATTTAGTTATTATGCATGGTTTGAGCTGTTTTTGTAAACCGAACTCTCTAGTTTTGCTATTCATTCATCCATTTTTCCAGCCTTATATATTTAAGTTGAAAAAAGAACCGGCCAAGTGCGTGCCGGACCACGCACAGTGAAGGGTTCCGTAGTAGGGAAGTTGGTATTAATTTATCCCAAAAACAAACTTAATATTGTAGTTGCAAAACATGTTTTGCCATACCTACATGGATCCATCTTTGAGGAGTGGCTAGAGAGGCGCCACGGCGTCCTCACCTGACGCAGGACCGGACACGGCAGCTTCGGGAGGTTCCTGTGTCGGATAAGGCGGGAGGAAACGTCCGGGTGTCACCACTGAGTGGATCGCCCGGAGGACACGTTGGAGCATACGGTAGAGGTCTGCCCGGCTTGGGCAGAGCACCACCGTGTCCTCGTGGAGGCGATCGGCAGCAGAGATCTCTCGCGTCCGGCCCTGGTTCAGGCCAGGGTACGGTGCGAGAGAGCATGGGCAGCCGTCACCTCCTTCTGCGAAGCAGTAATGCTCGCGAAGGAGGAGGCGGGACGGTTGAGGGAAAGGCAAATTTCGCGCCCTTTCGCCCCTAGCCGCCGCAGGAGACGCCCTGGGCGTTGGGAATCCCGGGCGGATTTCCGGCCTCCGTAGGCGCGGGTTTGCGGACGGTGAGCAATGGGTAGCTCACCGTCCGGTAAGGACCAGGCTCCGGTCGACGGTGCGTTGTAGTCCACGCGCGCCTAAAAGAGATGTCGTCAGCACAAATGTAGGGGTCCATGACTAGGGCCCATGCCTGCCGGGGTCGTGGGAAGGTACTAATGGGTCACCGATGCCCCTGGCAACACAGGCAACAGGAAGGAATACGGGTGGGTTTTAGTCAGTAAGAGTCTGACACACCCTCCCGCTCCACCCAGAGCGGGAGAAGTTATTTGATGATTTCCCACCAAAAAAAAAAAAAAAAAAGACTAAATATCTTTTTTCTCCGATGTTTCGAAAGATGAGTTCTTAATCAAACTTACATTGCGTGAATGATATTAGGAACATATTAATTAGCATAGTACGACATTATAGTAAAAGTGTCATAGGACTTATGGCAGTCTCAACATTTTAATTAGCCAATTAGGATTCAATAATCAAAACTTTATCAAAGTTTTCAGCGGTTTTCAGAATTTCATGACGGTGCCTAGTCGTATTTTAACTAGGTAGGTAAAGCGTTAAATTACTTTAGAAAACAAACTACCTTCATCTCTGCAGACAGAGATCTCGTCTGCAGAGTTTATCTAGCTAATTTAATTTGAGCCTGTATACATATTATATTTAACTTAAATAAAATATGCTTTTCTGTGTGACCGCGTTATTCTTCTACGCAACGGATTTTGATGAGATGTTCACCATCATTTAGAGAATTTATTCCAAAAGATCTATTTGTATTAAACTGCACTACATAACTACACTACAAAACTTTTAACAACTACACAGCTACTACTACTATACAACTACACTACGACTACTACTACAAAACTACTACACAATTACACTACGACTAACTACTACACAACGACTACTACTAGAAAACTACTACACAACTACGACTACTACTACATAACTACTGCACAACTACGCTATGACTACTACTACAAAACTACTACACAACTACACTACTACTAAAACTACTACCATCCAAAATGTACTACTGCTGCTGCTATAAAACTTATATATAATAAAGAAATCTAGATGTTTTGTCAAGTCGTAAAAACCGTGCAGGGGCAGGTCGCAGTTTATAATAATACAGTTTTAAAATATATTTTTTTGTTACGTTATGAACAATATCAACACAGAATTACAATACCTACCTAATTATAATCGGCAAACTCATTCTAATATAAACTAATTTAAGTATTTTATATAGTTAGTTATTCTGATCCTAAACCAACATAAGAGATAAGTTGAGCTAATTATCAAAATTTTAATTAGGTTAGTGAATTTATCTGACCGTAAAATCACATGCGTTGTTTTTTTAAATAGGGTGTAAAAATGGCGGCTTTATTCATTAGAGTGATATATTTCAGTCCCTTTACTTTTAAATAAGAAGCAACCTTTTTTTCACTCTGTTTTTATTTAAATAATAATTTAATAATGGACATTATATAGACATGCTTAAAAACAAAAATTGACACACGGAATCTTGCACAATCTTACATCTTGCGAATCCTCTTACATTGTATTCTACGTACTGTTTATTTTATTTTACTTTAATAACTATTTTTTTTAATTGTACATACCTTTTAACCTGACCTGGTTTCCGTACCTCGTTTTCGGGTGACCACTGAAAATCAGCGCAAAAATCTTCGCATCATGCTGAGTGGAAGCCTACTTGACACAGTCACAAGCATGCAGCTGACCACTAATTTGTGTAGTGTGATTATAGATCTGCGTTTTTTTTATTTTTTATTTCAAATAACTTGCTTATCTCTTCATGCGCACACGATTCTGTGACAAATACACCACATGTCTATTATTTATTTCTTTCATGCCGCTAATTACACCATAAAACTTGTTAGATGTTTAAACTGCTACTAGCAGATCCAGTGTTTCTTACCAGGTTTTGTAACCAAAACTAGAAATACCTGAACCCCTACCAAAACGATTTCAAAAGTAGGCAAGGTAAAACCAGGTCAGCCAGAACGGTTTAATTTAATTTATAATTTTGCCATTATTAAAGGTGGATCGTATCATTTTATTTCCGACGAGAACCCGAGATTGTCAGCTTTAAGATTTTATTAAGTGATTGTAGGTTCAATCACCCTCCTAGTTAAGATCGAACTATATTTTTTATTTCATTTTTCATTTATTTTCTCTCATAAAGTTACATATTTTAGTTCAAATGTGTCATAAGTAACAGCAAGATATCCTTTGTGAGAACTGGAGTCTATACTGGGTTCGGGACCGGTATGACAGATCTTCAGGCTTCACATAGTTTTCCCATTTTGTTCTCATACAGATGCATAACTTTAAACGCAAGCAATAAACTAAAATCCCACTTTTCAACAGCGTTCCTTAAGTGGAAGCGGCAGACAGAAGCTGGCCAAAGCAAATAGGTTTTATCTATAAAGTATAGCGCTCATGTTGAAATCCTATAGCTTTCGCAAGCTCTATCATTCAAAGCTAAGGCTGCCTGAAACCTTTAGATCCGACGCTGAAACTTTAAAACACGCCCGCATTTTTCTTTATGCTTTTAAAACAACGGGAAGCTTGAAAATACCCTTTGTTTCCCTCCCTTAACTTTTAAATCATGTTTATTTTGAAGCGATCTTTTTTTAATTTAATCTTATATTGGATTTTCGAAGTTGTCGGTGAGTACTGTTGGCAGTTTCGACATGTTTCGATGTTTATTTGATGATTAACTTAAGTGTGGTATATATAGTGGCTCTCGGACCTCGACTTAGGGGGCTCCTAAGCGCATGTTTGGAGAGGGGCCAGTTCCCGCTTCGTTGGAAGACGGGAAAACTGGTCCTCATAAAGAAGGCAGGGCGCCCTGCGGACTCTCCGTCCGCTTATCGGCCCATTGTGCTGCTCGACGAGGTGGGCAAGCTATTTGAAAGAGTCATTGCAGACCGCCTCGTCAGCCAGCTGGTGCGGGTGGGGCCGGATTTGGCGGAGAGCCAGTTTGGTTTCCGCAGAGGGCGCTCTACGGTGGACGCCATCATGCGTGTGCGAGTCCTGACGACGGGGAATGCTGTTGCTCAGGGTGGGGTTATCTTGGCGGTATCTCTAGACATCGCCAATGCCTTCAATACCCTGCCCTGGAGTTGCATCAGGGAGGCACTCCGGTATCACCGGATGCCGACCTACCTCTGTCGTGTGGTCGAGGCCTATTTGACGGACAGGGCCGTCATCTACCCCGGTCACCAGGGAGTGTGGAACCAGCAAGAGATGTCGTGCGGTGTCTCACAGGGATCGGTCCTGGGGCCGCATCTGTGGGACATCGGATACGACTGGGTGCTGCGCGCCGACCTCCTTAGCGGCGTCAGCGTAGTGTGCTACGCTGACGACACGTTGGTCCTGGCGCAGGGAAGGTCGCACCAGGTGGCGGCCAAATTAGCGGCACGCGGGGTTGCGACAATCGTCGAAAGGATCCGGCAATTGGGACTCGAGGTGGCCCTGCACAAGTCCGAGGCCATGTGTTTTCATAGTCGTCGGAACGCGCCACCGTTGGGGTCCCAAATAACGGTAGGAGGGGTATCTATCGGCGTCGAAACGACGATGAAGTACCTGGGACTCGTCCTCGACAGCCGGTGGAACTTCGTGGAGCATTTCCGACGTTTGGCTCCCAAACAGGAGCGGGCGAGCGCTGCATTGAAGCGGCTCTTGCCCAATCTAGGGGGTCCAAACGCCTCCTGCCGGAGGCTCTACGCGGGGGTCGTGCGGTCCATGGCCCTCTACGGGGCTCCTGTATGGGCGCGCTCTCTGGCGCTGCGGCCAGCCCGCCGGTTGAGCGCGGCCCAAAGGGTCATGGCCATCCGGATGGTCCGGGGATACCGCACGGTCTCCTGTGAGGCAGCGAGCCACCTTGCTGGATTGCCGCCATGGGATCCGGAGGCAAAAGTCCTCGCGCACGTATGGGAGTGGCGCGAGGAGGCGAAACGCCGGGGCGTAAGTCCGTTGCCGCGAGAAATCGCGGCACAGCGGACGGAGCTCCGGCGGGATCTCATGGCGTCATGGAAAGTACGGTTGTCGCAACCCAGTGCTGGGCACGCCACGATTGCGGCGATAAGTCCCCTCTTTGAGAAGTGGCTGGAGAGACGCCACGGCGTCCTCACCTTCCGCCTGACGCAGGTCCTCACCGGACACGGCAGCTTCGGGTGGTTCCTGTGTCGGATAAGGCGGGAGGAAACGTCCGGGTGTCACCACTGTGTGGATCGCCCGGAGGACACGGTGGAGCATACGGTGGAGGTCTGCCCGGCTTGGGCAGAGCACCGCCGTGTCCTCGTGGAGGCGATCGGCGGCAGAGACCTCTCGCGTCTGGCCCTGGTTCAGGCCATGGTACGGAGCGAGAGGGCATGGGCAGCCATCACCTCCTTCTGCGAAGCAGTAATGCTCGCGAAGGAGGAGGCGGGACGGTTGATGGAAAGGCACGTTTCGCGCCCTCTCGCCCCTAGCCGCCGCAGGAGACGCCCTGGGTGTCGGGAATCTCGGGCGGATTTCCAGCCACCGTAGGCGCGGGCTTGCGGACGGTGAGCAATGGGTAGCTCACCGTCCGGTAAGGACCAGGCCCGGGTCGACGGCGCGTCATATTCCACGCGCGCCTCAAAGAGATGTCGTCAACACAAAAGTAGGGGTCCACTAGGGCCGATGCCTGCCGGGGTCGCGGGAAGGTACTTATGGGTCACCGAGGCCCCTGGCAACTCAGGCAACAGGAAGGAATACGGGTGGGTTTTAGTCAGTAAGAGTCTGACACACCCTCCACAAGTTATTTGATGATTTCCCACCCAAAAAAAAAAAAAAGTGTGGTATACTTCACTTATTATAAGGACAAGTAGCATAGCGTAGAGGCTGTCTTTTTCGATTGAAATCGGTAAACACGGCAAGTATTAGTTAAGATCAGGAGGTTTGGAAGGCGGTTTGGTTATGTATACCTTAGGTAAGTCGGTGGATCTTACTGCTTCATACATTGAAAGATCAAGGATCTATTTGACCCACTAAAATAATATTATAGAATCCATAATAACACACATCAAGCTGTACCAATTAGCTAATTCATCTCTTTGGTCGAAAAAGCATGGTTGTCGTTTGCCTCCGATGCCTCAATGCATGCTGTTTGCAAATGACCGCCATCGCAATTTACATGGTGCATTTATGAAATTATCATGATGTATCAATGAAGACTTCATTATTTCATTAGGTATCGAGTATGCTTAGTATATTGAAATTATAATTACTAAAATAGGAAAACACACACTGTACACAACGTCTAGAGTAATTCTTTTTTTTTTCGTTAATTAACTTTTTCGTTGTATTGGTCTTAGTTTATGTATTATTTATTTTTTTAAGTTACGCATAAACACAGATATTATTATATATTTAAGATATTATATATAAGTAGACACTATTTTCATCTAGAATCACTAGTATTTCTTTGGAAAATCTTACTTACCCGATTTAATAGGTCACACAGGTGGACCATTCGAGAGGTAGTTGCTGAAAATCAGCGCTGTTGACGAAAGGTTCCTCCGAAGTCGCAGCATTTTGCTGTGCAACGACATGTTCTTGCACAGATGCGACACACGGCTTAATTGTTCTTGTTAATGTTGTTCGTTTGTTACAAAAGTAGTTATTTTTCCACTCTGCGATCGGAATTTTGTTTTGCTTTTGATTGTATGTTTGTTGTCAATAATTTGGCAATTTCGCAATGTAATTTGCCTTTGGCCCTGACATCAAGTAATGGACAAAAGGGTCAAATTTTATTGCTTGACTATGAGGCTTTGGAGAGCAGTGGTGGCCCAGTGGTAACGGTCCCGACTTACGAGTTGTATGTCGTGGGTTCCAACCCAAGCAGGCACTTTTCTTTGTGTAAGCAATTTCGTCAGCACTGCTCTCAAAACAGTGAAGAAAAACATCGTGAGGAAAGTGGCATGTCCTAGAACCAAAAATTCGAAGACATGTGACATCTACCAACCTGCACTCGGCCCGCGTGGTAGATTACAGCCCACTCCCTCTCGATGAGAGGAGGCCTGTGTCCCAGCAGTGGGAATATTATAGGCTGACTATGCATGAGGCTTTTGGCTACTTTATAAGAGTGTATTTTATGTATTTTTTTGTAAAGTACGTTTTGGTGCGTGCAAAATAAACATTAGTTTTTCTTTCTATAATTTTGTATTATCAAAATTCTTGGCAACTTATACATATGTTATCACTTGGTTTAGCAATGTATTCAGATTCTCAAAAGACTAACAAATTATTGCAATAGTCCTCAAATGACTTCATTCTTCATTATACCTACCACCAGCAGGCTTAGCATGACACTCTCTATTTCTTCGAAGAATAGACACGGCTCTTTCTATACAAAGTGACATTTCGTTTCTCCTTTTTTGACATCTCACAGTAGAAATCTTTCTACAATCTGTCACTTTGTCTTTCGTTTCTAACGATCCTTGTCTAGGTCCTTTTTTATGTAGAAGGGGGTTTCTACGGTGGGATGTCAAAAAAGGAGAAACGAAATGTCACTTTGTATAGAAAGAGCCGTGTCTATTCTCCGAAGAAATAGAAAGCGTCATGCTAAGCCTGCTGCATGGTCAATATTTTGTGTTATTTTCCAAATACCATGACAACAATCTTACAAAACTGGAATCTTCAACTTTTATTACAACTCATAGCGTAGCTTACAGACCCAATTTCACATTCAACAACATCTGTAATTCTACAGTACATTAACCTCTAAGTTTCGCATCCGCAATAGACACTCAACGAATAATCCCTCACAGCACCATATTGCTCCACATCTCGCACAAACAGACACGCCGACCGTTTAACTTGCTGTCCGAGGCTCAATTACCACGCGCCCTGGGGAGCAAATTTATTCATAAACCATAAAATTACATAGAATTTCTCGTGTGTTTACCGTTGCTGACCAAATATGAACCCCTCGAGTTATATGTATTAGACTATGTATGGGATCCTATGAATACTTATTATCTTTGTGTTCTTATTCGCTGATGGGGAACGAATGTATGGAAATGTTGATGAAAAATAATGATGGGTATTACAGCAAAAATAGTAGGTATTGGCCGGCCATTTTGTTAGTCGGAAACGTTTGTTGCATGGAAAGAAAAAACGAAAATATTTGACATGGCAATCTGGCAATCATGGCAAATATCAAATTGTTTTCTTTTTTGTAACCTATCATGAAACAATTTGTTCAAACAGGTGTTTGAGAAACCCAATCTTTCTCATAAATCGCAACAACAAAATTCAGTTAACAAGTACTAATTATTGTAACTGAATCAAATACCTAGAAAGACCGCGAAAAGTAAAATATAAGTTACGTACCGATTTGCAAAATTGAGTTGTCAATTTTTATTTTTTGTCACCGAAAGATTCGTAAGCCCAACTAAAAATAAATTGTCTGCGTGACCCCTGAGCCCAATCTCCACCGAATAAAGATTTTCCTGAAAATAGATTTGTATGACATTAAGTGGGTATTTAACGCTGTTTATGTATTTGACAGGCTTCCTCCAAGATTCTATTTAAAATGCTCTTGGAGTACTGAGTACATTTCAAATGACATTAAATAAACTCCTACCAGAGTAAATAACATTTTTTTTTTATAAATAATATTCATGAATTCTGTGATATCTTACTTTATCTGAACATCGATTTCGGTTTATAATACATATTTCTATTTAATCGTATTTTTGGTCTGTTAGTCGTTAGGGAAAGGCAAATTTCGCGCCCTCTCGCCCCTAGCCGCCGCAGGAGACGCCCTGGGCATCGGGAATCCAAGGCAGATTTCCGGCCACCGTTGGCGCGGGCTTGCGGACGGTGTGCAATGGGTAGCTCACCGTCCGGTAAGGACCAGGCCCGGGTAGACGGAGTGTTGTATTCCACGTGCGCCTCAAAGAGATTTCGTCAGCACAAATGTAGGGGTCCACTAGGGCCGATGCCTGCCGGGGTCGCGGGAAGGTACTAAAGGGTCACCGAGGCCCCTGGCAACACAGGCAACGGAAGGAATACGGGTGGGTTTTAGTCAGTAAGAGTCTGACACACCCTTCCGCTCCGCCCAAAGCGGGAGAAGGTATTAGATGATTTCCCACCAAAAAAAGAAAAGGTATCTTTTTGCCCTATTGAAATTATATAAAATGTCTACGTCTATTAAGATTGAAAAAATAAAATGTTTTCGTATGTGTAGATCGACGAAGTACTCCCTGCTTTTGCATTAATAATCTAGGCACTATGTTAAGGCTAACTGTGTATATCCTGAGAAATACATCATACTGTGCTCAAAGCAAACGATATTATCAAAACTAAATTTTGACGTCCTGAATGGCAGTACAGCCTCCAACACAAATTGGATAATAATATGAATACGGAGGTTTGAAACGGTTTGGAAAGCACACGGTTTGATAAGTACAGTATCTTTATGATGAATACCTACCTTACATAATGAACGTAGCAGAAACAGATTGCACTGCTTTTCTGTAACCTTCTCACCGTGAAAACTTAAGTGAAGTGAACGTGGAGTGAACTGTCAGTGTCATCCCACCTGATACTAGGGATGGACCAAGGATTACATTTACAATCGTAATCGAGATTTTAATAATATTTTTATGCTAATTCTATTGAACATAATCAGTTAACTGATTAAATAAACGCAATCCCATGACCCAACCGCGATGTGTTTTGAAGAAGCGATAGTGGATTGAGTCGACTAAAGACTGTGCGACGTTATTCAGCGTTGTTATTAACCCAAATCTATTCAATAAGAATAGATAATCGAGTGTGGCAAGTGATCGAGTGAGAAAGTGTGCCTGGCTGACGGACCATAGAATTTAGCCCCTCACAAACTATGTGGAAACCTAACTAAACGATGTGTGTCTGTGTACATGAGCCATTTGAATAAAAAACGTGCGGATTATTTAATATGTACCTTTCTCATATTTTATTATAGGTATGTAAAATACCGACCTACGCGTTGCCAATAATAAAATAATATTCATAAATTCACCGTCATCAATACCATAACAAAATTCAACATTTCGACTGACACTCGCGCAGCGCGCGCGGCGGCTCACTTCATCCAGCCCAATATCAAGTTGAGATTTTTTTTGCCGTTTTTTATTTTTTAATGCGCGACAAACTTTATTACCACCTTACTTACCGCGGTTTTACCACCTTTATATCAAAATCCAAAATGGCGGCTACAATCATTTTTAATCATTGGTGTCGTTTTCATGGTTTGGATTTGACCTAAGTATCGGGGGTGTTACAGCCGATACTTAGGTCAAATCTAAAAAGCAAGATGGCGGCTGTGAAAATTACCAAACCCTTTGGAATAAAAAAAACCAAATTGAGTTTCTGACTGAATTTCTGTTTGGCTATTTTATTAAAAAAAAAACCCTTATTAGTAACGTTTCAACACTTAAATACTAGTTTTGAAATAATATAAAATGATCAATAGAATTAGCATAAAAATATTATTAACATCTCGATTATGATTATAAATGTAATGCTTGGTCACTCCCTAGCATCAGTGGGATGACACAGACAGCTCACTCCACGCGAGTTTTCACGGTGAGATTTTTACAGAATCGACATGCAGATGACCGATGGGGCCGAAAGATTCTGCAGTGGCGACCGCGTACCGGAAGACCTAGCGTTGGAATGTCTCCCATAAGGTGGATCGATGACCTTTATGGTAAGCCATAAAGGTAAGAAATAGACAAAGTGACATTTCGTTTCTAGAAATGCTTCTATTTTATTTTATTTTAGTTCGGGATAAAAACAGGAGTACAATTAAATGTTATACATACTAATTAAACAGAATATACGGCCAAAATACGGTACTTCGATACTTTGAGACAAATAGTTGTAGTTGTGTTTATAAACGTGACTTAATATCAGTAAAAATTTAGAATCAAACAGAAAAATAAAATTCCTTTGACAAAGAATTCTCATTCGAATTATGTAAAATAGTGAATTTCGTAAAAAATGCAGTTGACTCTTTCTACATTGCTGCCGTCGTACTGTCTACACGGAAAGTTATTTTTGTCTACTCTTCCGTCGACAAAACGGTGCTCGTGCTGGCCTGCTGGTAAAGGCTGCAGGAATCCGCTAGATGCGAGAACACAGAACCGGTCAAAGTGGCGGTGCTTGGGGGAGGCCTATGTCCAGCAGTGGACTTCTTTCGGCTAAAATAATGATGATGGGCTTAGACAAAGTGACATCATCGAAAATGATGATGGAAAAGTCAAAAATGTATTGGACTGACATCAGGTACTTAGGTAATTTGACATACGCCATAATTACGCTTTTCGTATGTCAAACCAGTTATGAAGATGATGAATATGAGAATGAAGTAACTAATATTTTGGACCTTGTGTACGTACCTTGACAATAAAAAGTTAGGCACTTTTGAATTGTCAAGGGTTAATTGGTTTATTTTAAATAAATGCTTTAAGTTTGAGTTTAAAAGTCGTTGCAGAAATACGAAATGCACTTGTCTAGGCCCGCTGGTGTATCTGCCCACCTACGTAGAGAAAAATAAGTTAATAAAAGGGGTCATAAATAAATTGACACATGCAATGGAAAACCATTGTCTTTCAGGACGCTTAATAGGAGCTTGCGCCTAAGTAATAACAGCCGCACGGGTCGATCTATTAGGTTAAGCTACGCTTACCGGGGTTGGTCCGTGGATGGGTGACCATCTTTACATACCGAGATTCCTCCGTGCCTCGCAAAGCAAGTAAAGCCTTTGGTCCCGGCTGTCATTCGTGCATCTTTGACAGTCGTTAGGGTCGTCAGAAGCCCGAAAGTCTGACAACCAGTCTTCCCAAGGGGTATCGTATTACCCAGTTGTGGTTGTGGAGGTCAGATAGGCAGTCGCTCCATGTAAAATACTGGTATTCAACTGCATCAGGTTAGACTGGAAGCCGACCCTAATATAGTTGGGATAAGGCTAAGCAGATTAATTTTTTCATTATCTACATATCTATAATCAGCCTATAATGTTCCCACTGCTGGGATACAGGCCCCTCTCGGTGAGAGGCAGTGGGCCGTAATCCGCCACGCGGGCACAGTGCGGGTTGGTAGATGTCACATGTCTTCGAATTTTTGGTTCTAGATCATGCCGGTTTCCTTACGATGTTTTCCTTCACCGTTTTGAGAGCAGTGGCGATGAAATAATTTACACAAAGTAAAGCGCCGGTCAGGGTTTGAACCTACGACTCGTAAGCGCGACCGTTACCACTGGACCACCACTGCTGTCTATCTATCTACATATAATTATTATAAATTAAAATCGCTTTTCGTGTCTGTCTGTGTATCTGCGTTGTTCTTATAAAGTACACAACGGATTTTGATGTTAGTAGTTTTCGTAATGTATTCCTGACAATACATTGATTTTAAACTTACATAATAGGGTATTTTATTATATACGAGAAAAAATCTATAAATAGATAATTGAGATAGTTTAGGCAAAAAGGAGTCGAAAAATGTTACTTTTAGTTCATAAAGTAACAAAGTAAATTTTAAAATTCAATTCAACGTTTTCAGTTTTTCTAATCTGTTAAAAAACACCATGAAATAGTAGCCGCCATGTTATTACGTCATACCGCTAAGTAAACTAAAACGTGTCAACTGTCAACTGCTAGTTAGATAACAGATCAGCGCATTTGTTTACTAGCCAAGTGACGTCATGACCACAGAGCAACATGGCGTCCACTGCGTCCAGCGTTTTCATCAAACTACGCGCGAAATTTGAAAATGTAAAATTTAAATGCATTTTTATGGCACTTATCGATTGAATAAAAATTTTGTGATTTTTTTTTGGGGCATATTAGCACTATAGAATTTAATTAAGACACTTTTTAAAAATGGGTGTAAGACCCTATTATAAGAAAAACATCACGATGTTTTGTCAAGTTGTAAAAACCGAGCGAAGCAGGGGCGGGTCGTTAGTAACAGAACATCAAAATTCGATAAGCAATATTCGACAGACAATTATTAATGTTTGTCTTGACTCTCCATTTACTTATTATTCCGTGGCTGTAGTATAAGTTGCCTCCCACCAAAATTGCACTAACGTAATAACATTACATACAGCAAATGACTAAAACATTATTATTTTAAATACCTCTACCCCAGTCCTGTTTAATTTCCGTCTATAAGTTGTACAGGGTGTGCAAAAAATATTCAGATAGCTATTCTAACGATCAAAATTGTGTGTTATCGTTTATCGGGTTCCGTTCCTCAAAAGCAAAAAAAAACGGAACCTTTGTAGGATCACTTCGTTGTCCGTCAAGACCCTTTTTCTCAGGAACGCGAGGAGGTATCAAGTTGAAATTTATCTGTGTGCTCTAAAAAAATCAAGCTCAAAAGCAAAAGTCAACGCAATAAAAAAATACGGCCATTTATCCGACATATTTTGATACCCGTAAATAAATCAAAACCTATAGGGACCCGTTGACCTAGAATAAATAAATCATGAAATTTGGCAAGAAGCATATCAAAAGTCAAGGAAAAAGTCCGAAAATCATTAAAATGTTGTTTGATCACATTAAAAAAAATGATATTACAAACTTACATTTTCAGTTGGAGATTTGACCGTGGCGAATATCGAACTATGGGAGAACATGTTGTTTAACTACAATGTTGTTTTCGGGTTAAATTCTTCCCAACTATAGTTCGTTTTTTAATCCTAGAGACTATTTTGACATTGCAAATGATTGTTGTTCGTTTTTTCAATTTGGGGTTTGACATTTGCATGTGTCAATTTAGTCTCCGAGATTAAAAAACAGACTTTACTTCATTTTGCATGAACCGACACGCACTTGGCCAATTTTTCTTTGTTATTTAATGACTTATTGTTACAATGTAGTATACATATATGCATGCATTATAATAAAGTTGAAAACAACATAAATTGAACACTTTGTATAAGTCTTAATTTGATCATACTTTTTCATTCATAAATATTAAAACGGCTAGGTTAAATTACAAATCTTGTCTGTCTGGGTTCTGTTTTTCCTGCTTTCTTGACTCGATATATTTGCTTTAAAGCACGACCTTACCTTCAGAACACCATGTACCTACAGTTGGTTATAAACGTCCCCTGCATAACGTTGCATCATTAGGGGAGTGCCTCTCGTAAACCACGCGCAATGGGTTTTATCTTGAACTATAAAATTTATTTACACATCCACGGCTGTATCGAGCCTGCAATGTGCTGAAAACTGTTATTTATCATGGAAAATGTAATTATGTATGGTGTCGGGAATCAAGACTGCTATTTTCGAGCTTACACATTCGTGATGCTACATGTTTATGCTTTGAATGGGCCTCGGAGTACATTTTTTGTGGAAAATGTAATTATGTATGGGGTCGGGAATCAAGACTGCTATTTTCGAGCTTACACATCCGTGATGCTACATGTTTATGCTTTGAGTGGGCCTCGGAGTTCATTTTTTGTGGAAAATGTAATTATGTATGGGGTCGGAAATCAAGACTGCTATTTTCGAGCTTACACATCCGTGATGCTACATGTTTATGCTTTGAGTGGGCCTCAGAGTACATTTTTTGTGGAAAATGTAATTATGTATGGGGTCGGGAATCAAGACTGCTATTTGCAAGCTTACACATCCGTGATGCTACATGTTTATGCTTTGAGTGGGCCTCAGAGTACATTTTTTGTGGAAAATGTAATTATGTATGGGGTCGGGAATCAGGACTGCTATTTCCGAGCTTACACATTCGTGATGCTACATGTTTATGCTTTGAGTGGGCCTCAGAGTACTTCTTTTGTGGAAAATGTAATTATGTATGGTGTCGGGAATCAAGACTGCTATTTGCAAGCTTACACATCCGTGATGCTACATGTTTATGCTTTGAGTGGGCCTCGGAGTACATTTTTTGTGGAAAATATAATTATGTATGGGGTCGGGAATCAGGACTGCTATTTCCGAGCTTACACATTCGTGATGCTGCATGTTTATGCTTTGAGTGGGCCTCAGAGTACTTTTTTGTGGAAAATGTAATTATGTATGGGGTCGGGAATCCAGACCGCTATTTTCGAGCTTACACATCCGTGATGCTACATTTTTATGCTTTGAGTGGGCCTCGGAGTACATTTTTTGTGGAAAATGTAATTATGTATGGGGTCGGGAATCAAGACTGCTATTTGCAAGCTTACACATCCGTGATGCTACATGTTTATGCTTTGAGTGGGCCTCGGAGTACATTTTTTGTGGAAAATATAATTATGTATGGGGTCGGGAATCAGGACTGCTATTTCCGAGCTTACACATTCGTGATGCTGCATGTTTATGCTTTGAGTGGGCCTCAGAGTACTTTTTTGTGGAAAATGTAATTATGTATGGGGTCGGGAATCCAAACCGCTATTTTCGAGCTTACACATCCGTGATGCTACATGTTTATGCTTTGAGTGGGCCTCGGAGTACATTTTTTGTGGAAAATGTAATTATGTATGGGGTCGGGAATCAAGACTGCTATTTCCGAGCTTACACATTCGTGATGCTTCATGTTTATGCTTTGAGTGGTCCTCCGAGTACATTTTTTGTGGAAAATGTAATTATGTACGGGTCGGGAATCAAGACTGCTATTTTCGAGCTTACACATCCGTGATGCTACATGTTTATGCTTTGAGTGGGCCTCGGAGTACATTTTTTGTGGAAAATGTAATTATGTATGGGTTGGGAATCAAGACTGCTATTTTCGAGCTTACACATCCGTGATGCTACATGTTTAAGCTTTGAGTGGGCCTCGGAGTTCATTTTTTGTGGAAAATGTAATTATGTAAGGGGTCGGGAATCAAAACTGCTATTTCCAAGCTTACACATTCGTGATGCTACATGTTTATGCTTTGAGTGGGCCTCGCAGTATATTTTTAAGTTTTTGTACAAACCTACTTACAAAACCGGCCAAGGGCGTGTCGGACCACGCACAATGAAGGGTTGCGTAGTTGGGATTACTTGGGATGAATATATTCCGAAAATAAACTTAACATTGTAGTTGCCACGGTCAAATCTCCAACTACAAATGTAGGTTTGTCTTTTACAAACCTACATTTGATAAAACTACATGTTAACGATTTTCGGGTAGGGCGACCCTTTAGGATCGGGGACCCTTTAGGTGCTAGTAGAGCAACTTACCCCAGTTGTAGTTGAAGAACATGTTCTCCCATACATCGATATACGCCACGATCAATTCTTCAACTGCAAATTTAAGTTGGTCGACTATTACTCGTTAACTTGTAAAGCCTACTTAGCTGTGATAGTTTTCCTTTTAATTTCATTATATGCACTACTGCCATGAATTTTTTCACATCTCCATAAAAACCATTTAGCTGGCAGGGGGTGTGACTTTTTTTTTGGTGGGAAATTATCATACAACTTCTCCCACTCTGGGCGGAGCGGGAGGGTGTGTCAGAGGCTTGTTGACTAAAACCCACCCGTGTTCCTTCCGTTGCCTGCGTTGTCAAGGGCCTCGGTAACCCTTTCAGACTTTCCCGCAACCCCGGCAGGGATTGGCCCTAGTGGACCCCTACAATTGTGCTGACATCTCTTTGAGGCGAGCGTGGAACATAACGTGTCGTCAACCCGAGCCTGGTCCTTATCTGACGGCGAGCTACCAATTGTTCACCGTCCGCAAGCCCGGAAATCCGCCTGGAATTCCCGATGCCCAGGCCGTCTCCTGCGGCGGCTAGGGGCGTGAGGGCATGAAATTTCCCTTAACCGTCCCCCCTCCTCCTTTGCGAGCATTACTACTTCCAGGGCCGGACGCGAGAGATCGCCGCCGCCGATCGCCTCCACGAAGACACGGCGCGGTGCTCTGCTCAAGCCAGATAGATCTCCACCGTATGCTACACCGTGTCCTCAGGGCGATTCACACAGTGGTGACACCCGGGCGTTTCCTCCCGACACAGGAACCTCCCGAAGCTCGCGTGCCATGTCCGGTGTCCGATCACATGACTCTAACAAAAACTATCATTTTTAATTTTTAAGCGGATCCTTGAATTGAATAGTGGTGTTCACAGACCCGAAATGTTTTTGAAGGGCCTATCCAACGATATCCCACACAATGGGGTAGACGAGAAAAAAAAATCATCCCCACATTACGTAGAAGAGAAGTACTCTAAAAAAAATGTTTTTTTAATTCTATTTTACCACTTTGTCGGAACGATTAATATGTATACCTATGCCAAATTACAGCCTTCTAGTACTAAGCGTCTCTGAGCTACAGCGGGGACAGACAGACAGACAGACGCAGACATTAGCTCTTATAAATTACATTTTAACAGAAACTCTATTAAGTACTTCGATTAATAATAGCGCTATTATTGATCGAAGATTAAGTATACGGTATTTTGTACAAGTATTTTGTAAAGTACCTATTCATACATTAGCAACGGTTGACAACTTTAACAATACTTCAATCGTTATGTATCAAAGAGACAATCTCGAACATAATCAAAACGTATTATGTACCAAACCAAACTACAGACAATACACGATCCTACTAATTGGTAACCATTCATATCCACGAGACAATCAATCCATCGTACAGGTATTTGTTAATCGTGACAATACGGGAACAATCGATTTCGCAACCGAACAACAGTTGCTTAACAATTCGAAATTTAATTAACAAGAAGAGAACAAAACTCGATCGTCCCAATTCCCACGAAATACGCCTCTGATCTCCCGATTCTGTGGTCATATAATACAGGGATGGTATGTTTTTTTAGGGGAGAACTTGTGTGGTTTGCGAAAAATCTCAATTTCGTATTGAGTTCTGTTACTGTTAAAGCTTTGTTTAAGCAGTCATGTAGACACATTCCTTTCCATCCCGCGTAAATACAAACTGGATCCATGATGAACGATCACAAAGAACGGTTATAGGGCTTGACCTATAGCCTTATAATACGTTGACCTATATAAAACGTTACGTAGTGATTAGGTATACTAATCACTATGTAACGTATTAATATGACTGCTTGTCGCATAAGTAAAGCCACCATAACCATAATCAGCCTATAATGTTCACACTGCTGGGACACAAGCATCCTCTCTGTGAGAGGGAGTGGGCCGTAATCCACCACGCGGGCCCAGTGCGGGTTGGTAGATATCACATGTCTTCGAATTTTTGGTTCTAGGGCATGCCGGTTTCATCACGATGTTTTCCTTCACCGTTTTGAGAGCTTTGGTGATGAAATAATTTACACAAAGTAAAGTGCCTGTCTGGCTTCGAACCTATGATCTACAACCCGTAAGTCGCAGTCGTTACCACTGCGCCACCACTGCAGCAATTAAAGTGGTTGTGGGAAATGCTTCAAAAATGTCGTCTAGATTGAACGGAAAGAAAACATAGATTTTCTAGCCCTATAATTCAAAGCCATAAGGTTACTTACTATGGTTAAATTCACACTCATCATGTTAATCCTACAATCAATGAACTGTTCTTAAGGCGCTGACAAGACCCAATTGACCAAAACAGGCTTCGCTTAAGAAAAAAAATTGCCAAATCTGTATAGTTGGTAGTAGCGGAAAAAATATATGTTAATTTTGAACATATTTCCCAGAACCTGGTTGTTACCAAAACACGTTTTGAAAACAAAATCTCGATACAAACTAACGTTAAACTAACCTCTTACTTTGATTTCTAATCCAAAATAACTGTATCAAATATCAACATGCGTTACGTATTTAATTAATAACAAGAACGTCTTATTTGAATGCAAAACTTGGTTGTTTTTTATTTTCGATTACTCAACTCGATTTTAAGTAAATAGATAATTACTTCATATTTTGCAATAAATTACAAGCGTTGTGTCATTGCGCTTCTCTTTCTTTTCTATGGAATTTGACAGTGACCGCGGTTTAGGTGTTGTCAGCGTCTTAAAACAAATCCCCTCAATACTTCAGCTGTAATAAAAGTCCCGGTTTGGTCGTCTTAATAACGTAATCACGACATTGTCACAAAAAATTAAATGAGTCCGGCCCTGTAGCCTATGTTGCAGGCTGCGTTCTCCGACATTGTCCCTTTGGTGCCATAACGAGTACTGTCGAGAAATAAATCTTGCCACCCCAGCTGTAGTGTGCCGTTTCAGCCGCCTTTCAGGACGGGGATAAAAGGTCTTTATTTTTTCTCATTGATGCCCCCTTTATGTGACATGTTTTGATTGGTTCTATTTTTACGAGGAATAGGCGTTCTTTCTCTCGTAGAAAGCTCGAAGATAATACTTCTATTAAACCTCTAATTTAGGTACCTACTTGTTACTTCCGATTTATTGTCCGATTCGGGAACTGTGATTTACGAGTATGGGAAATTATATTGGTTAAGTTTCAGGATTTTAATTGTTGATCCCGAACAAAGATACGATTGGACGGATACTGAGTGAGAGTCACGTACAGGGAAATGGAATTTGTTACAAGGTCTTTTACAACGTCGTTATTATTATAATGATGTTTTTATTCGGTAATAAAAGGAGCAAACTAATTGGTTTTCACCCTGAAACTTTCAGGTCCGAGTGTGAATTGTTATTGGTAACTAATAAGCCATCAAATTATAAAATCATTGAAAAAAAAATAACATAAGACAAAAACAAATAGCTTAAGAGGCCGACAACACCTAAAGCGCGGTCACTGTCGGACTGCATAGAAAAGAAAGAGAACATGATGACACAACGCTGGTAATTTATTGCAAAATACGAAGCAATTATCGATTTACAAAAAAGCTATAGATTGTATAAAAAAATAAAACACTATTATGCTAATATGTTGCTTGTAGAATAATCTGACAAAAAATCGGAATGATTGCATGTATATTAGTATGGTTTTTAATCGTTAAAAGAAATTTTTAGAGGTATCTTCGTGATTTTTTTCTATCGTATCAAATTAGTTATATTATGTTTTCAATACACTATCTACCTAGCATATATCCTTAAGAATATCATATATTTTTCTGATTTTGTTTACTGCAGTCGATCATATACTTTAAGGCATTATAAACTTATAAAAGTTGCGTTTAGGTCCTGTAGTCCCCTTAAGCAAAAAATAAATGTGGTAGAAAACAAATTATCCACACATACCAATTTCTGCGTCGAATTACCCAGCCATTACTAACGAACTCATATTAATTAACGACAAGCAAAGTGTACACAATACAGATACAGAAAAAAAATTAAAACCCAATAGACTGCGCTGCGCGGGAAATATTCCATAAAATCGAATTGCCTAACGCAACGCAGACGATACCATCTGCGTTGCGTCAGGAAATTCAAATTTTCTTTTTTTTTCGATGTTCTACTCTGATACCAGGGTCTAAAAATTATTCTCTGCCTACAGTCCCTTACCGAGCCCATTAAAACTGTCAGTCCATCCGTTCGCAGATTTAAACCAAACGTTCGGGTGTCACGAATCTAAAAAACATTTATCACTCTCGATTCTCCGCCTGGCCATGACGTGGGCAAGGAGCGTGTACTCTGTGTATTTTTCATTGAATGTTGTCGAGCAACCCTGAACGAGCCAACTTTATGGCTCACAGTACTGTAATGCGGATAAGAATTTATGCTTTAATAGATACTACGCTTCGTTGGATAAGTATTTATGTTGTCTATGTAGCCATCGCGATAATATTTAGGTTGTTTTTTCATGAGTCAGGAATCAGTGACACAATACATGTTAATTTGGTGTGATTCAGTGAGTCCTGGTATTGTTTTATGGTGACTAATTCTACTGCGAAAGCAACTTCGTAGCATAAAATCAGATATAGTTCAAGTGGAATGAATGAATATTGTACATGGAAATCAAACAACTAAACATGCGTAGTGTCATTTTTGACGAAATATATTTGTTTACATAACCACATTACAAGATGATTATTAACATTAACTAAATTCAATTAAAAGTAAGTTAAGCCGAAAAAAGGCCCTCGGGGCATTGTACCGAGGATGCTGGCGTCATTTCCTCACTGAATTGCAATGCTGATGCGTTGCGCGAGAAAGCCGCCAGCTTTTCGGTCACCAGTTACATCAACTAGACGTTACGCGATTTCCGTAAATAACTTATGCGCACTGGAGCCCCACGGACCGAGGGTCTCGACGCCAAAGGGCACAAAGTTGTACTCTCTGCCAAAGCCTCCATATTTAATAAAAGTTTATGTTCCATTTTTGACGAATATATTATGAGTCATTGCAACGCTCAGAATGAACGTTTTGTTACAAATCGAAGCCGCTACCGGCAACTTTTCAACAAGCAATAGAAAGTTCTACAAAGAGAAGGTATACAAATACACCTATCCTTAGTTTAATTCCAT
This sequence comes from Atethmia centrago, assembly GCA_905333075.3. NCBI lineage: Eukaryota > Metazoa > Arthropoda > Insecta > Lepidoptera > Noctuidae > Atethmia > Atethmia centrago. The sequence goes on from HG995367.1 coordinate 25,635,644, forward strand.
CTCAGCTGCACCAAATAATTTCTAATCCTAATCAACAGCTGCATCTCGGGGAACGCAGTCAAATTTCGTACGTGACGTGCAGTACGACAGCGACACGATACGACACGACAGAACGCGGACATACAATCTCTTAATTACTATCCACGCCGCAGAGTGCCGCAAACACGCTTGATTTTAAGTAGAGAATGAGCAGAACTCCTGTTGGTATTTGTGTATTAGAATTTCTAATGTTTGGGCTTTATTCTACTGACTGACCCGGAGAATTGCACTACTTGATTATTACCGTGTAGTTTATTTAATTATCAATAAAAATTATTAGAGAGAAATATAATTATTATCATAACTCCTCCTTAGATAGACGGGAAATTCAAAACTGCCATCTCTCTTGTATTCACAGGCGATTAAAGACTTTTAGACACAATTCATTAACTTATCTCACTAACTAATATTACAAACATCAGCTCTATATATCGACAAAAACGCCAATCATTCTAAACAGAGCCAGAAAATCGCTACATCAAGGTTGACGGAAATAGTCAAGTACTTGATGATGATCGAGCGCGAAGCCTTTTAAGAAAAATCTGGCAATATTCCATGAACACGTTTAGATGAAAAACACATTTCGTTCGCCCATTGCTTAGCAACAGTAGGTAATCCATTTCATACCTTGACATACAATATTTACAAAACTCTTTTATGGGTTTCGTTTCGCTAAAATGTTACGTAAATATAATGTTTAATTTTCTACCATTTTAGCACAAATGGCTGTATTTCTGAAATAAAATTAGGTTAGGTCCGTTTTAGTATTCTATTCCGCAGAGAGCAGGTGCCAAGTTGTCGGGCCTAAGTTAAACGGTTGCTAATTAGTTGACGTTAGTACCTACGGTTCTAAAAATTCAGTCTATTGAGCTCTCACTAAGTAAAATTATACACTGGAGAGTATCTAAATAAATCGTTGCCATTTATTCCAGTTCGTTTTAATGATTTTATTCGGTAACTATTAAGGTTTTATTTTTAGACTACGGCTGGCTCGTTAGCCTCTTTTGAATATAGTTAATCAGTCCCCGTACATTTACTTAGTAATACAAATATATCTAGACTAGTCCCCGTAGTCCCAAACGGCCCCATTCTGCGTCTATTTTCGTATGTAGACATTAGCATCAAGCGATAGCTGAATCTCTGACCCAAATTTCAAAACATCTACCCTTTTAGAGAGAGAACTCTAAACAATGCACATCCGACGTCCAATTAATGTTGTCATATCTGTGCTTAAACTAATTAGGGGACACAAAAATGTACACTTTTTAGTGCCGAGTCATTTAATAAGCCCGAATGGGGGTAAATTTGAACGTGAACTAATTGAGAAACAAATGTTCTACACGCTTCCTCCATTATGAGAGTAACCCGCTATTTTACTTTTGAGGGCGAGCTGGACGGCAATTTGAGTGCTTTGACATTAATTTATCTCCATTATAGATCTGTGGAGGTAACCGGCTGGGTAACGGGTCCCCGGTGTGTAGTACCGTCACTAGCCTGGATGAGGTAGCTTGGACGGCGGTCTTAGTAAAATGTTTGCTTAGGTGTGGGTAGGTGGTTTGTTTTACCTAAAATGTCGCGTAGATATCTTACTACAGATACCAAACTATCTCTATTATGGAAGTTTTAGTTGCGATAAACTTACTTTTGCTTACATTTCGGTAGAAAATATTTTCGAGAACTAAGAACAAGCCTATATAATTTATACATTGATACAGAATAATATTTTTAATATGTGATTATCGCATCTACCGACATCCCTAGATGTGAGAGGTTTGCTCTGCGTTACCAGTTATTTTCGTTAACACAAGAAAGTGTCATCTATTTTACTTTAGCTAACCTGACGTTAGTCTTCACTTATTTAGTCGTAACTATTATCGTATTAGTTACGACTACATAAGTCAAGACTAAAGTCTGCTTGATATAAATATCAAGCAGACCTTATCCCCAGGTTAGTTGTAGCTAACCTGGGGATAAAATCTGCTTGATATTTATAAAATATGTATTAGTTAATTCTAAACTATGTATTCTTTACGACATTTTTAACTAATATTACATTGTTAACTAATACATTCTGTTGGAAGCCTAACAATGATCAATTTACGAGTTTTAAGAAAAATTGTATACTTAACTATTTTTCAATATTATTTCAAGTTTGAACCTAGTGCTACCAAAGACTTCCCCGTCGGAATATTCAATACACCCTTCTCATCAAAAAAATGTTCACAATTCCCAATAATTTACGTGAAAAATCCACACATTGAGCCATTTAACGTCCAACTGATAGGTATATAATTTCAAGTTAGAACCTAGTGCTACCAAAGATTCAAACTAGTAGAGAATAGTAATCGCTTTAAGTAGGTACTAATTCCTGCCAATACAAAGAACTTACCCATCAAAATATGCACTACACCCTTCATATCACAAAAATGTTCACATTTCCCGATAATTTACGTGAAAATTCCACACATTGAGCCATTTAACGTCCAACTGATAGGTAATTGTGCATGATAAAAAGCCAACCGGTGGCATTTTTCCCGCACCCCTTGTTAGCCGTCAAATAACTGTCATCCGTCGATACTGACCGGGTAAAATGACTTTATTATAATCAACTTGTTGCAAACGGACAGGAATTCATTACCAGCCACACATTAACTATATGTACGTTTTAGCCGTAAAGTTGTGGAGTTTTAATTGATATGTATTTGCTTTTGGTTGAGCGAATGTTGTGTGGTTTCTATTTTTGGAATGGATTTATTTATTTAATAGTATGAGCTAGCTATTTAGGACGGTAATAACTGTAAAAAATGTTTTTCATTATACATAATAATCCATCAATAACAAAATCGTGAAAAATCACGATTGAAGTAAATATTCCCAGTTATAAATTCCGTATTAGTAAGAATTTTCTTGACGTTTTGATGGCAATTTTTAACAACAAATATCTGGTGCCATGAAATTTTTTCTACCCTACTAGTATCTCGAACTTCTCATATTGAGTCATCACATTGTTTATTTTAAAGATATAAAATAACCTCACTCACCCCTCAATTTGGATTGATGATAGGCGCATGGCTTTTATTGCTTCACTGGACAATGAGTTTCCACCCCTTCGGGCTTGCCCTGCCTAAGCATCGTAAAAGAAAAATATCTTTTTCTCACAATTTTTGTAAGTAGGATTCTCCAATATTTTTTAAATAGGTATGAATCATCTTTACTAAAAGGCACCGTCTTCCTGTCTCACGTTCGTGATTATAGATTAGGAAAAACAAGCTAATCCATATTTCAGTTTTTTTCTTTTGATTTTTAACTAGTTTTGGGACATATTTTTTTGCGTTAGATGACAAAAATAAAAACAATCAGTAATGCAATGGCAATATTAGTAAATCAAGTTGGAAAAACTAAGGTAGTGTAAGCTCCCATACTTATTTTCTAATATTATGAATTCAAAAGTAACTGTCTGTCTGTCTGTATGTTACCTATTCACGCCTAAACCACTGAACGGATTTCGATAAAATTTGGCAAGGAGATAGATGGCATCCTGGGGACATAGGCTACTTTTTGTTTCAAAAATAATCCTAAAGGGGGCGATATAGGGAATGAAAGTTTGTATGGGGAACTAATCATTTCTTTAGTTAGGGGTAAGAAAATTGAAATGTATGCTTTTGATAAGAAATAAAAAGTTCGTGTTTCAGTGTTTTTGTAACATCTCCCCCAAGGGGATACAATAGGAGATGATTTTAAAATTCACATGATTATTGAAATTTTTGTGAAAATCTTTCTAAGAGATTTAAGGAATTGAAAATATAGCCAGAGTCCGTATCTTGAGGTAATATTCATTATAGTATTTATTTCATTAGAATCCTTCCACCCGCTGACAAGTTATTGCAATTTAAAGTTATAGCAAATATGTAGATATTACGTGGTCAATGGTGGCGCTAGAGTAAGTATTTCAAATTCATGTCGATAATATTAAAATTAAATATTATTATTTTTAAGTTACACATTTAGGATCATAAAAACCTGTTTAATTTTAAAAAAGACGATTATTTGCATTCATTATCTGTCTGTCTGTCTATTACCCTTTCTAACTTTAACGGCGGTAATGATTTGGATGATCGGTATACGTATGGCCATGACCTGCGTACATAGGATACGTTTATCCCGGTAGAACGTTCCCGCGGGATAATTTCCGACAACCACGCGGGCGAATCCGCGGGCAGAAACTAGTTGGGAAATATTACTAGAAACTTCTGACGTAAACAATTAACACTCAAACTCACTTTTAATTTTATTCAAAACTACCTACTTATCGACTTAATTAAAAAAAACAAGTCGTTTTCAACTTGTTTTCCAAAACTTTTTACTCCAGAACTTCGATTAATTTTATGATTCTCGTATTTGCTTTTGAAAGACTTTTTTTATGGTATCGATGTACATAAATTAGCTTTTATTTGCGTATTTAAATCACCTAATTAATACTGTAATAAAACTGAGGTATTTACATAGTTATGTACCCGTTAATGTGCAGATTTTGTTCCCAATGGAGTGGTTCTAGTGATAAATGTAGAGGTTTCTGGTTTGTGTGTAAATGATGTTGATAGATAAAGGTGGAAAACAAAATGGTCGTGACATTTCAGTATAGTTAATCATATGATTGGAAAAGTTCCCTGAAATTGGAACTCTAATTCATATGTGTCTTTGGTAGAACAAGCCACTCCACTGGAGTTGTAAAATACAGGCTTAGGCTTATATTAGACTCCAGATCTCCCACAAATTACCAAAGTTTCTCAAAACACTTGTCAACTAAATTTATATAACTATAGGGTGTCTCAATAAGAGTGCACTTTTTAAATGTAGTGTCATTTTTTTTTTGTTGCATGTATCAACTCTGAAATTTGACAGCTGGCACCTATGTTTATTCCGATTATTAAAAATGGAGAGCTTTACGAAAGAAAAATACATTATAATTGTGAAAACTTATTACACAAATTTGGAAAGTTATGCTGGGACTACTCGCAAACTTCGCCAAATTTTCAGTCGAGAAAGTGCACCTAATGTGTCAATCATTCTAAGAGTGGTCAAACAATTTGAAGAAACTGGGTCGATTATGGACAGTAAGACTCCTGTGCGTCAATGTGCTGGTCGGTCTCTTGAAAACATTGCTGCTGTAAACGAGAGTGTCGCCGAAAACCCGCAAACATCAATTAGGCATCGTTCTCAACAACTTCAAATTTCACGAAGCACTACGCAGCGAATTTTGACAAAAGACCTCTACCTTCATGGGTATAAAATTCAACTTAGGTACTCCGGAGTTCAAAACAGCAGACCATGGAAAGCGCCGGCAATTCGTTTAATTTTTCGAAAAAAGACATCTTCTCAGATGAAGCGCATTTCCATCTGGATAGCTTCGTAAATGCACAAAATTGTCGAATTTGGGGCTCAGAAAATCCTAATGCAATCCATGAGAAACAAATGCACCCGCATCGAGCAACTGTCTGGTGCGGATTTTGGTCAGGCGGCGTGATTGGGCCTTACTTTTTTAAAGATGATGCCGAAATTGCAGTGACTGTGAATGGCATTCGTTACAGGAACATGATAACAGAGTTCTTGTGGCCTCAACTGGATGGCATGGATCTGGACGACAGTTGGTTTCAGCAAGACGGCGCCATCACCACACACTGCGCATGAAACAATCAATTTATTGCAGCAACGATTTCCAGAACAAATTATCTCATGAAATTCTGATGTCAACTGGCCACCAAAATCATGCGATTTAACGCCGTGCGTTTTTTTTTTTGGGGTTTTGTGAAATCTCGGGTTTATGCGAATAAACCAGAAACAATTCCTGAGCTCAAATCCGAGATCCAAGGCGTCATCGGTGCGATACAGCCACATCTCTGTGAAAAAGTCATGGGAAATTCCATGAAAAGAGTAATGCCTTGTCATCAGAGCCGTGGCAGCCATTTGTCAGATATTTTATTCTATACTTTATCGGAACATGTCTTCTTTACAATCCAATAAAAATATCAGAACCCTCTCAAAAAATACGTATCTTTATTTTAAAATGAAAAAGTGCACTCTTACTGACAGACGCTTTAGTATAATAATGTAATTTGTGGAGATAAATAAACATAATTTTCTTACTTACATTTTTATTTTATTATTTATTAAATAAATCATTACGTATTTTTGACAAAAACTGGTCATTAGGTACCAACGAGATTATTAAAAGGTTTTACAAAAAACCGGCCAAGTGCGTGTCGGACCACGCACAATGAAAGGTTCCGTAGTTGGGATGAACTTATCCCAAAAAGAAACTTCACATTGTAGTTGAAAAATATGGTCGCATACATCGATATACGTCCCGGTCAATTCTCCAACTGCAAATGTAAGTTGGTCGACTATTACTCGTTAACTTGTAAAGCCTATTTAGCTGTGATAGTTTTCCTTTATATTCGTTATATGTACTACAGCCATGATTTTTTTCACGTATCTAAATCTAATCAATCTAACAAGAATTAGCAATTTAAAGCTTATTATTACGCAAACGGATCCTTGAATCGAAAATGAAAATTGGTTTCACACACCCGCAATATTTTTGAACGACCTATCCACGACACCCCACACCATGGGATAGATCTGGAAAAAAAATATCATCCCCAGTTTACGTGCAAGGCAGGTACCCTAAAAAAGAACTATAAGGGTTCCTTGTTTACTACGGAACCCTAAAAAGGTGATTTTAACCGAGCCGGATTTAATTTAACAGCTTAAGGCTTCGTTCACACGGCATTGTCCTGCACGTTTTTTTGCAGTATACGTCTTAACGTATAAATAGTGACCATACAACGTACATAGATCCATTCACACGTCGATTGCACTGCAAAAAAACGTGTACCGCTTATACGTTTAAACGCATACTCAACGGACTTGTCAAGCAAATCGAATAAACTTTGACGTATTCGGTTCGCAGTGGCATATGGTATAGCTTTGTCTCTTTCACACGACACGATGTTATACGTTTTTTATCGAATAGCAACCGAAGAAGCGTTTAGTACCTGAGCGTCTTTTGGCGGGGTGGCACGTATTTTATGGTTGGATTTGGTTTGATATTCAAAATGGTTGAGGAATCTTCTTTAAATAACGAACTATTAATTTCTTTAGTGGAACAAAATCCCGTTTTATGGGATAAAACTTTGGAACTTTATAAAAATCGCGTCGCAACTCAAGCGGCTTGGAAGGGAATCATGGTAATAATTGATCCTAATTTTGAAACAAAGGAAGAAAAAACAAGACAAGCCATAGGTATGTATCTTTTATTATTAATAATAAAAATTGCGTTACAACATATTTTAACTTACTCTGCTTAGTTCTAAATATATTCGTTTTGCCATGGGACTGATCCTTCGTTTGATAAAAAATAGTGACTAAAAATGGACCTTACGCTGTTTGCTTGAACATTTCTAACTGACGTACTTTGAATATTTTCAAATAATGGAGGATTTGCCACATCTTCAAAATTGTGTCCATCATTTTCACGAACGTAATTGTGTAATACATTGGTTTGGGTATATTCAGCGAACCATCATTAACTTTTTTCCATAAGACGGAATTTTTCAAAATGGATGAGTATGATCTTTTCCGTATGATCCTATGTCTACATATATAAATCTGTATTCCGAATCAACCACCGCAAGTAGCACAATTGAAAAATAATCTTTATAATTGAAGTACATGGATCCACTATGAAGGAGGCTTTAAGATTTTTATGTGTTTCCCGTCAATTGCACCTAAACAATGAGGGAAATTAGTCTTTCTTTCAAAACCTTCCACTATTTTCATCCATTCACTTTCTGTAGAAGGCGTTTGAAGATATTCTCCCTGAAGGACATGCCACAGAGTCCAGCAAACATCCCAGATGATAACACTTATAGTCGATACTCCAACTTTGTATGAATAGTGTAAATCTTTCATGGAACACCCCGATGCTAAATATCTGAAAAAAGAAATGTATATGTACCGTATTACTTATCATGTTTGTCTTTTACAGCTAAAATGATTATTCTACGGTGGACTCATATAAGAGATAATTATAATCGATCATATAAAAAGATAAAACATCAGAAAAGCTCAGGAAGTGGCGTCAAAACAGCAAAGCCTTATGTATATAGTAAACAGTTATCTTTTCTGCAGAAAGTAATACAACCTAAAGAGACAATAAATAATGTTACTACCGAAAATAACAACACGGAATCCGATAATAACACTGAATCCGAAAACCAGAAAAATTATTCTGAGGGAGGAAAAGAAACATTGGAAACAAACTCTATAGAGACACATGACACAATGGCGGCAAAGAGCCCAATACCTAATCGTGTACCTAAAAGATCTCTAAAGAATACGATTAGTTCTGTAGATGCGAAGATGATGAAATTTATGGATTCTTATTCAAATAAGGAACCTGAAACAATGAATCGGCATCTTTCATTTTTTAATGGGATATTACCATCATTAGATAAGTATGACGATGATGAAGTCCTCGAATTCCAAATGGGTGTGCTACAGTTAATGAAAAAAATTAAAAACAGTCGCCAAATTCGTGAATCGTCGTCTTTCAATCTCTCATCAGTTCACAGAGGATATTTTACACAACAATACCAAAATAGTAACATTACACAAGAAGCTACAAATTCTATCATTACAAACATGACTACAACGACTTCTCAAAGTCCAGCCTCTGTAGAATTAACTACAGCAGCTACTCTTCAAAATCCGTCCTCTGTCGAATCCTGCTATTCTAACTACACGGATATGGATTACAATGGCTTTTAATACAAAACACGAATATACTATAGTAAAATTGGTCAAATTTGAATATTTTTTTAATTATAATAATTAACATTAATAAAACTTAAATAATCACAACCTGTGTATTTTTATTTGTGTACTCACCTTAAACAGATGGCTAATTTCATTTTAGTACTAATGCATTTCCGCATATTCGTATTTGATTTTGTTAGGCTTGAATTTTCCAGTCGAGTTAATAACTTTTCAAAACTTTCAATAGACATTCGAAAGTAATTAAAAAACATTTTTTCATCGTTTCTAAGATTTTCGAATAATTTTTCAAATGTGATCGTACGCACAGATTCTTGATTAATAGGATGTACCCAAAACCTTCTGTTTTGTCGGCGGCGAGACCGCCTTCGATACCAATATAAAAGTACAACCAAGCGTGGATCCATCAGTGACGTCTACTCACTGTGACAACTGGTTGGAAACTGCGGCTATTCGTTCACACGAATGAAAATTTACCATATGAACACGCGGTTGACTATACGTTATAAAAACGATTACAAAAAAAACGTGCAGGACAATGCCGTGTGAACGAAGCCTTAAAGAGTTTATATCTGAGCAACCAAGAATTAATAAGCCATAGACGTTTATCTTAATTCGAAGCCTAAACTTAATCATAACTTAGGAACGAAGGATGTATCAACGGTAATCCGTTGATACATCCTTCGTTAGGTACGTATACCAGATTTATATAACCTTATTAATATAAGGTTATATAAACCTGGTATGTCGTATGTTAGTAGACACAGTCTCGGTCTAACTTGAGAGCACTTTCATGTCCCGGCTAATTTGCAAGCTTCCAGAGTACTCTCGAACAGTCTCAAATTATCTTGATTCCGTTGAGAATATTTAGGTAGATCCTTTTTTTCAGCTTTGTGAATGAATTTTTACTACGATGCTTATACATGTTGCGAGTTTTATTAATAAGCCATATTCAGCAGAAGTGGTAGGAGTGGTGGTGGAGGTGCTTGTGGCCAAGTAATAACAGCCGCACGGGTCGATCGATCAGGTTAAGCTACGCTTGCCGCAGTTGGTCCGTGGTGACCATCTTTACATACCAAAGTGCAACTTCGGAAAGCACGTTAAGCCGTTGGTCCCGGCTGTCATTTGTAGATCTTTGACAGTTGTTACGGGTCGTCAGAAGCCCGAAAGTTTGACAACCAGTCTTACCAAGGGGTCTTATTACCCAGTTACTGGGTTGTGGAGATCAGATAGGCAGTCGCTCCATGTAAAATACTGGTATTCAGCTACATCCGGGTAGACAGGCAGACAGACAGACTAGGCAGATGATGATTCAGCAGTAGAAGTATTTTGGTTGACATGTGACATGTCGATAACTTTGCTGGTGGAGGAATTTAAGTTTGATCACTTTAGGTTTTCATAATTAGGGTACATAAAATGTTACTTATTTAACTTTTTGACCGCCACAGTCATGTATAGATGACAAACCAAAATGTGCTCAGCACGCCACGGTCACGACTACATGACAGATTCATAAGGAATAATTCGTAGCTTGGCGCCGAGGGCACGTTTTTGCATTTTTGACGTAACGGTAAAAGGGTTAATGGCAGAAGGGCCATTTTATTCACTCTATATTCTCTATGCATTCTTCGCATGTCTGTAATTGCCATCGATATGTGTGTGTACTTTGCGTACTAGGAAGTTTTTTCTTTTCAATTATATTCTACTTACATTTATATACTGTACTTACTGTCCTTTGAACATGCTCCTTCTTTTGATTACAGAAACCACACCGTACTCCCGCGTCTTGTCGCGGGATGGTACTAAAGGGTCACCGAGGCCCCTGGCAACACAGGCAACAGGAAGGAATACGGGTGGGTTTTAGTCAGTAAGAGTCTGATACACCCTCCCGCTCCGCCCAGAGCGGGAGAAGTTATTTGATGATTTCCCACCCAAAAAAAAAACTCCCGCTTTCGCTCCTATGATGGGCTAAGTAGTTTTCAGCTTCAGGATCGGGAAAGGTTGCTATATTTTTTTTGTAATTGGTATATGTCTGGCTCAATATTTGAACCGAGGGTCTGTGTTCCATAAGAACAAATTTCTTTAGGAACAAATCTAACTTAGAGAGATGTGATTTTAATGATTATAATTCTGTAAATACATATTTGTTATGGTTGCGAATCATATTTTGATCAAGATACAACCTGGCATTGATCTGCAAATTGCAAAAAACGTATGAAAATTTGAATTACGCTGGCTACAGCTGCGGATCCACCTTAAGTCGCAGTAGTAGTATTAATAAAGTTAATTGTAATGTTTTTCTTCTTCAATAAATAATTTCTTGTCACTTCTAGTTTGTTCTCCACAAACCAGGGAGTCTAATCCCTAAACACGAAGTCCGTATTTTCGACCTAAGTTACGGGTATTTCCTACTCCGTGTCACTTACGGATACATGATTAGTTCAAGGCTCGCACTAAGAATGAATGACAACACCATTTGACAGTTGTCTCTACACCCGATATGTATTTCCCTGTCCTAAAATTATAATAGAATTTGGTGCTTGTTTGGACAATACGACTACTTTCTGACGGGACCGTATCTTCGTGACGGACTTAGAGAGTAGACCCCCTGTATCGTTCTAAGTTAAAAGGCGACTTATTTAAAAGAAATTATAAAATATGCTAATCTAAGTAAAGCCTAGTTTACAACAAGAGTAAAAAATAATTTCCTTTGCAAAGACTAAAAAATGTAGACTACTTAGATTTATAATACTGATTATGCAAACCATAACGACCGCCCCATAATAATTGGATGAAATTTGAGTGGGCAGGCAGACATACGTATTGAAATTATTTATAAAATTTCCCACTCCAATTTTATTATGAATTGCCCCACAATAATTAATTGGAATGAGCGTTCAGAGTGCTTACTTCAATTAAAATGCAATTAATATTTTTAATTGTTTATTTGTCGTTTGTTTTAATGCATTATATATTTAAATAAGTTCCATAACAAAAGGTTTTTCTTTAAGTAATATGTATAAATAGCCTTACACTATCGTTACGACTGTAGGTATCGACTGAATAGGTTTGGTTATGAAGCAGATATATCTCTATGTAATTCGTATTAGATATTCTTTAGGTATATGTATATATAAAAATTATTAAAATTGCAGTGATTACTTCAGCCAGAACAATTTAAACTGTGGGCTCTAAAAGTTTTTGGTGTGGAATCAAGAACAATTCTAACAGTCACATCTCTCCTTTGTGAAGTAATCTGAACTTTAAATACTGAACCTTACTAGCGATTTTAGCTTGTGTTTTGATGTTCCTTATAAAATGTAACAGTACTTTGAACACGTGTCAATTTTTTTAGAACATCATGACACAATCTGAAACCTGAAGTGCTGTTAAGGTCTTAAGCACATAACGCACTAGACAACCAGTTCAATGACACTCGCATTTTGCGTTTAGTTAAACAATTCAACTTAGTTAGGATAAGACTAGCTGTATTCAATCTACCTAGCTAGTTAGTTTTCTGCCTAAGCGATATTTACACAAGATTTTCTAATACCACTTTGAAACATATTTTTTTTTTTACAATTTGATTCTGGTTTTTTTTTTCATTCTTCATAAATTGAACATTAACAAATAAATTCTATCCTATTTAAATTTAGCAAAAAAAGAAATACAAAAAGTCACACTGGTTAAAATTAAAACGAGTTTCATTTGAAACAAAAGATTACTTCAATTGTTTTTTTTTACTTGAACAGTCCTTTCAAATGTTGCCGCAGCATTTTCTAATTTGTATGCGAAAACGCTGCGTCCAAACCCAAAGCATTCAGTTCTCTTAACAAACTTTAAACCGAAAACTTTTAGACCCAACATTCACGTATTCACTAAGTACAAAAATATTAATTTCAGAATATCTATTAACAGAATATTATTAAAATAACTTTCATTGAAATCATTTTTTGTAACGCCAATAAAACTGTATTTTGTACCCCTTACCATCAGAGCAACTGGTTTATTGTATAATCTATTTATTTATGTAGATAGGTAATTAATGATCTTAGCATTTACTGTCAAAAAGTTTCACCTCTAAATACAACTAATAAGTATGCTATAACAATGTACCGAATTAAATTAACGACATGATAACATTTCAAATTATTCTATATTGCTCATATTTGTACAAAGTTTCATCAAGTATTGGTGTTTTCAATTCTGAAAAATATAATGTATACTATATTATTACATATGAATATAATATTCATTTAGTATTGAATATCTTAGAGAATTTTACAAAGCACTTAACAATAATCGGGTACCCATATAATCGAGGAACTAGTAAATTAAATAACTGAAGGTCCACACTACATACAGGTGAATGAGACAATCAATATTAGGTATAAACATGACTAAATGAGTAAGTACAAAGTCAAAAATGTCTATAAAGTAATGTCTTTATCTGCACTGAGTAATATATTTACACGTTTATATACAAAGCTATCACATATTACATTTTATTCATATCACTATATACATTATTGCAAATTCAATGTTCCTCGTCGTTTTGACGACAGTACACAACTTCGTTCGTAAAACTTAGCAAAGAAAATATACCCGCGATATTGTCCTTTGCGCACAACTTATGTTAGACATACACTATGTGTGGTTTCTCTGGCGTCCTATGATGAGGAATCGTCTCGTAGGCAAACTGCTGGTAGATGTGTTCCTCACTGTCCTCCTGGTAGTAAGGATTCTTGTCCACACTATGCCAAGGAGGATTCAACGAATGAAAGTTATTACTCACTGACGAACCGATCATTAGATATCGATCTACGTCTCTCTTAGCGTCCTGTTCCCTACTCCGAGTTGAATACCCTAACCCATTCCCTAATTTGGACACGTCACCGTTCATCATGACACTCGTCATTACTTGTTTAGACTTATCACCCTTACACTTCTTCAAGGGTCCCATGAAGTATAAAACACCACCCACCACGCTTATAACGATACTCACAGTCAGCACCACAACCGCTACTATCACCCATCCACTCGAGCACCCAAATTCCGACTCCGGAATCTGTACAAAGAGGACACCCTTCAGGTGCGGTGGAGCAGCACACTTCACATCCTCATAGTCTATTTTAAGAATAGAACTAGTGTTCCCAGATTTCCTGCTGCTGATTTCACTCTCTCTCCCAAGTTTCCACAGCCACAATAAAGAACAATTGCAAGCGAATGGGTTCCCAGCAATTTCAAGTTCCTGCAGTCTGTCTATTGGAAAGTGTGACGCTTCCAGAGCCACCAATGCATTGTTCCTCATATAAATATGAGTCAGCTTCGGATTACCATGGAACAGTCTGGAAGGAACATCGCCAACTTTGACATTCTCGTTCATCCATATTTTTTGCAAATTTATATTGTCCACAAAAGCTCTTGAGTCAATTCTTTCCAATTCATAAAGTCGGCTCAAGTGTAAATGTTTTAAATGGAAGAGACTTTGGAAGGAAAGAGCCGTAACGTTTTGAAAAAAGTTTCCACTTAGGTACAAATGGGACAAGTTGGATAGTTTAGACAGCGCCGACGTCGGGATTGATGTCATATTGTTATCACTCAGATCCAGGTGCCGCAGCGTCGGCAGATTGTGGAATCCTAACTGATCCACACTTTCAATTAAATTATTGTTCAAGTCTAAATGCTTCAATTCCTGTAAATATGGAATGCCATGCTTTGGTACTTGCTCTATTAAGTTTTCTGACAGGTCTAAAACTTCTAGATGCATTATGAAAGCGACATTAGCTGATGGTATGTCTAATATGGAATTGTTTTTAAGCGATATAATCTTCAGTGATGTCAAAGGCTTAAAAGTATCCGGTTCAAACTTCACTAACTTATTGTTGGACAAATCTAGCGTCTCTAAGGCAGACAAGTCTTTGAACGTCTGCACGTGTATGTTCGTTATTTCATTGTTTGCTAGATTTAGGTCTACAAGACTTTTGAGTCCAATAAATGTGTCCTTATCTAAGCGCTTTAAAAAATTATGGCTCAAATTGAGATGAGTCATCTCGTTGTTGTTTTCAAAGTTTCTACTACCTAAGTCTAGGATTCTGTTGTAGGAGATGTCGAGGACAGTTAGTTGCGTGTAGAAGCCGAAGGTGTAGAGAAGGTTGTCGATGGCATTGTGTGTGAGGTTGATGTGGGTTGCTTCTGGGTTGAGTTGTATGGGGACGATTTCTAGGCTGGCGTTGGCGCAGGAGGCGGCGCGCAAAGCGTCGTCGCAGGCGCAGCGCGCGGGGCAGAGCGTGCGCGCGGCCGCGCCCCACGCCCACGCCACAACCACCACCCACCAGCGCCACTTCGCTACGCAGGAGCCCATAACATCTCATGTATACGCCACAGGGGACCTGCAACAAGCAAATAAACAATTATGAAACTACTTCGAAAACAACAAATGTGTCTACTTAAAACTTGTCTAGCCTAGTTGAAGTTTTTCTTCATGATTTATTTATAAGCCTAATAAAGACCAACAACTTAATTTACTGCATTTTGAATATAAAAAGATTTGTATATAAAAACAAAGGAATGAAAAATGTATCGAAGTTACACTTAAATTACTCTTGGGACATTTTTTTTAAGTCTAATCTCTAAAAAGAAATAATTATTTATCTACACAAAAAAAAAAAGAAAATCCCATCGCCACAGATGGTATCTAGTTTATTTTTCGCGTAATTTATTGTTATCATAAAATCCGGCTCCCTCAGGATGCATTGCCCTCTACCACGAGAAGAGTAAAAATATACAACATTATCGTAATACAAAATCTTAATATAATTTCTCCCGAAAACTGCAGATAACAAATGTGCCTCTCCGCAATTTGTATGGGGGAGTGGAATTGTTTGATCCAAATTAGGCCGATAAGAGACGTGCCGCGCCGGCGGAATGGTAGGCTCGCCACAAAAACTTTTTTATTATCCTGCTACGGCATCGTAGCCGTCGTAGACAGAAGGATGTTTCATCGGAACATATTGCACAAACTCTGTTTACGTCGTTGATTTGTTATTCAATATAGCATTATGAAAACGACTTGTCATTTGTCCGCGGGCGGCGAGCGGCGGCGGCGGCGTCGCGCGGCACGTGCCGGAGGGTTAATGCGTTCCGAGGCGCGCGCCCACTAGCACACAGCCGGCGAGCTCGCAACCCATATTGCGCACCTTTATTTATCGTCCCGCATTTCCCCGCAAGACGAATGTTCTCCGTAAACGGGAAACTAGCGGGCAGCACTCTGCCGCTAATCCTCCGCCGCTCTAGCGCTTCCTCGACAATACCGCCCAAAATGCTCGGCGATTTAACAAAGGAGCCTTCGGTAGGTACTTTAAATTAAATGTTCGGCTTTACAATTCGACGGAATGTATAATGAATAGCACCGTAACATCTGTTAACGAAGGCGAACGATCTAGAAAGTTTTCACGCGCGGGAATAACTAATTGCGAAGGTTGGAATTCAATTTATGGTTTCTAGTGCGCCTCCCGGGAGATCACGCCATGCTGAAGTATTAATAATGCAAAACAGTGTCACGGAAAGTTTTCGATTCCAAATGCAAATTGAATTAGGAAACAAAGTTGTGAGTGTTGAACTTTTGCTTTGTCATCATCGGCTGTATCGCGATTAACATCAATTTTCAGTAATTAACATGAAATCATACCAACTTTTCGTAATCTTGAATTCAGAATATTTTAACTCTTTACCCAAGGAACCTCACGCTTGGTGAGCAAACAACAGCAAACCACAACAAGCAATCCATTAGCAGTTTGAATGCATTGGATCCTATCATTATGGATGACACTTTGCAAACCAAACATATTCAGATCCACACAAAGGGGAGGATAAACAGGGAACATCTCCACGGAATCCCGCGTCTCGAACTACATTGTTCCATGCATAGGTAGCACGAGCGAGTCCATATAAAGATACGAGAAAACGGCATCTAGCCTCCCTCAGAAACTTGATATCGCTCGACGCGAATGGATTACACCGGCCCGCCTGAATTACAGAAACCATACGTAGTCTTGATACATTGAGGATCCCGTATTAGGAAGGATTAATTCTGTTACATTCCAAATGTATTCGGCATAGCGTCAACGTGAAAGATTGCATGTTTAATCATTCTGATACTCGTAGCGTGGAGGATGATTAGTTTTAGTAGAAAATAATCTTTGAAAGTAGAAGGTTTTCTCAAGGGTTTGGGTGTTAACTTTTATGTGTTCTGATTACAGCTTATATTCACGTGTATTCCTTTCGGTTTTGTCTCCGGAATTGATATTGTTTCCTTTGCTAAAATTCGCAATAAGCTCTACACGGCAGTAGTCGTTATTGGTTTCGCTGTCGTGAGTAATATGGTATAACCGAACAATCACAATACAGTATACGTCAGCTCCGCTTTTTTAATATTCATGCAGAGGTGGTTGCGGTTTGGCGCCGATGAAAAAACGCAGAGGGTAGGGCGCGCCGTCCATTTCCGAACCTAAACTCCCCTGGCCGCCACTCTTTTGTCTTTTAATTTCCTGTCCGCCAGAGTGCGCTCCCATCGTGAATTTTACTTCCGTGAGCTTCGTTAACTTATATCGGCCTTTGTTGTTGCCTATTGAACTTTTCCATTACCAAAGTCATCGATTGAAACCGCTAAATTCGTTGGAAAATTCTCGTCGCAGATATCGATGCCCTCCTCAAAAAACAATATGAACCATGACTCCATTCCCGTTTTCCTTTTATAAATAGAGTATGTTTTAAAGTTTTTGTTTTGTTTTTACTCCGTCGAAGCTCTTGAAATGGAAATTAAATATTTCCTTATTGAAAAGTTTGAATGTTATAGCATTTAGATGCGGATTTTAATAATTGTAAGAGACTTTCTTTCGCCTCTGACTGACTGCAAATAAGGACTTTGATTAAAGTTTATTCAGTTATTTTCTGTTTTAAACCGAATTACAGACTTGAAAAAGTTCGCCGGATTGATGCAAGTATTCTTTAAAAATTGAGTCGTGGATTATTAACATTTATGTATGTACGTCACGTATCAGCGCTTATTATCGCTCGTTTTACTATTCGTGTGTCGCCACGTTTTAATGAACTCATTATTTTAAGTTAATATTCATTGTACTCTGTCGTTTCCTGTCCCAATTCCGTAACGCGTGTTTAGTATTAGTTTCACATTTAGAGAATATTAACCCGGGAACCGCTTTTGTAAAGCGGTTTGGGGTACCGACTCGACCCGACAGAACTGGCGACCTTCCTAATTACACCATAACATCTAAACACCGTTTAGGCCGCGACGCTAAGGGATGCCCGTAATTTATTATACAGTTTCGCTTACGAAATTCAATATCAAGGGTCTGAATCTCCCTTGAGTATTTATAGGACTGAACGTCATCGGCACCATTTAAATTATTATCAAAACTATCGACTTAAGTCGGCCTCTCGTTCTCTCGGCCTAATTGCGTCGACAAGCCAATCGGCGTCGTCGAAGCAAACGGTCCCCACTAAAGTTATCACGGTGTTAATGCAACTAGAGACGTTACTACCACAAAGGAGGCTTTACGAGGGGCTGAGACAATAAAACCAGTGTAAAAGTCGGCTAACCGCTCCTTTCGCCCTCCCCGGGAAAATATCTTAGCCCTCTCCACTTTTATGAGTTGCTTAAGTCGTGCTCTGACGTTTTTAAAATAGTCTCCCGGAGTTAAGCCGAAAACTTTTGTGCTCAACTTATTGATATAGAAGATGTTTTACTTTGAGCGTATGGGCAGATTTCCTGGGTGATATTTTCTGCGATAAATGTTTTTAGTTGCATTCGGGGCTGGTGCGTACGTGTCGTGTTTGACGCTCGTAAGTAATAGTGTGAGTGGCGGGCGGCAGTAACGGCCATAATGAGAAAACTTAGCCGGCTGAGGAGAATGCAGCCGGTAGTTACTCGCAGCGGGCGAGACTACGCGGAACGGCGAGCGCACGTTCACTTCTCACAATGAGTTCTATTAGAATGAATGCCTGTGCCTACATACATTATGAACTCTACAGTCAAGGTGCTTCAATATTTAAGTACTTTTAAACTTCAATTCTCAAACACAGTCCAGCAAATTGGCAATTCTCTAGCAAAGAACATAAAACTAAGTTTGAAATTTAAAACAAACTCACACATAAATACTTAAATGCAGTCTCATCAGAACTACTAATTAAAGTAACTTGCAAGTAAACAAAAAATTTTACAAATACTCGTATATTCTCATTAATGGCTATTTAAACGAAACTCTCGCTAGTGCACTGTAACTGAACTGTTGAACTGATGAAAGAAACTTTTAATTTGATCTCGGAAATTCAAATGTCCTTGAGTTAGGAGTGCCTAAGGTAGCACGCTTTGGTGCACTCCTGTCTAGAGTCCTTGCTTTAACAATCCAACCTGTAAGCAGCTGCAAAAGCTATAAACTAGAGGTAGAGTAACAAGAAATGTTACTTCTTTAAAACGGAAACAGTTAGAAGTTCGCGTAAATCGGTAATGACCACTATCACATTAAATGCAAATAAGGATCTCTTCGAAAATCGTAATGGCGCGCTCCACATCAGTAGATCTAGTCGTTTATAAGTCTATCGGGACTCGTGACAACAAAACAATCATGACGGCAGATTATCAATAAACAACATTAACTCTTATAACCTTTATGTTGCTTTTATACCATTCTCGCTTGTACATGTTCATCGCAAAATGGTTACAACTTCGTTGTGAGGTGCTAACGATATATATATTTATGGAAAAGGTAGGAAGAAAAACTTTTTTTTTTGGATGTGAATTTATCAGGTGTGTCAGACTCTTACTGACTAAAACCCACCCATGTTTCTTCCGTTGCCTGTGTTGCCAGGGGCCTTGGTAACCCTTTCGTACCATCCCGCGACCCTGGCAGGAGGACGAAATACTGCGGCAGCTTTTATAGATGATAGCATTAAGTAATTAAACACCTCAATGATGTCAACGATTCATAATTATGATTAATACATACGCACAATTGCCCCTTACCAATCAAAGCGGGGTGCCGCTAAGCGAAGCTGCAAATCAATTTAATCAAAGGGCCATCGATTTAAAGCAGATAAACGGCGGCCATCGCCGATAAGCAGCGTGCTCTGCGTGCTCGCGCCCTAATGCTCGCAGAGCTGGCTAACAAATTTTAATATCACCGGGCAACACCTGTCGATAGTTGCACGCCCCGGCGATATTGATTTTGCAATCAACGCCCCGTTAGAGAACCACGCCACTTTCCCGCGATTATACTTAACCAGATTTATTGATAATATATTGCCGGTAACACTCTTTCGAAGAATTCCCAACACAGGAAATATGTTTTTTCACAAACATTCCTACATCGCTATTATGCGCTACTACATTTTTAACTTAAGCTTCTAACAAACTCCTAACTAGGATTTCCTGTCCTATAAAAACTGGAACCACCGCAACTCAGTCCAGTGCGAATAAAAAGTAAGCTAGTTCATTAAAGCACAAAATAAAGTCACCTGTGTGGAAAACGACGAGTCCATTTTATGTCCTCCTATTACTTTAATGTCTAACGTTAACTAAAGAACAGGAGAAACGTCACGTCGTTACGTTCACAATGCAGAATGTTGCCACAAAATATCTTTCCTTCAGATACGGGCGACGGGGAACGACGACTTACGTTAAAGAATAAAAAAGGAACTTTAGCGAACAAAACGTCTACACAATTCCATTTTCTCTTTCACCAACAGAGCGAGTCTTAGTGAATCAGGCTCCTGTATGGGCGCCTTTATAAACGCAATAATGAGGAGTGCTAAGGCGGTATTCAGGCGTGCGCCCTAACGAGAGGTGCCGATGAATCGCCCATGAGCCGAGCACAAAACTTGCCACTTGGGACGGTAATGGCGAGCGAGGACGGCCGCCGCACGCGCTTCGCCGCCGCCTCGCCGCCGCCTCGGCACCGACTCGACGCCTCACCAAAGGGCTTTTAGCGTGCACCAACCTGCTTTCGCTTTGACTTTCATCGCTGAACGAGGATTAGGCGTGCCCCGGCGCGATTGGATGCGGCCCACGGATGAATAGTCAACGAATTTAGGCCAAGCAACGGCGGCGCAAATTAAAAGCGTACTTGTTTACATTTAACCATTTCAAAAAAAGTGTCTGCACTGATTCGTGCTGGGAAAAGTAAATGCATCGTGACTCGTGTCGTAAACTGGACTACCTAAATTGAAACGTTGTTCAATAAAGCGTTTAATTCCAGTAACTCAACATGTTTTCACTGCTTTCATTCAGTGTGTAGCAATAAAGCTCGCGTTTTATTCCCGAGAGCCTTCAAGAATAGAAGTTTGCATCTGTAGATTCAGGATTTCCTCGGTGTTCGCCGCAAGTCTACGGATCGCGGTACACGTTTAGAATCTCCAACTTTGACTTTCGTAGACAGGAATAAAAAAACAACAGTCATGAATTGTTACACTGTTATTAAAACTTTTCCTTTGAGAGATGTTCTCTATAATAAAATTAAAGTTACCGTTTGCATTAAAAGTTAAATTTAGATAGACGAGCAGGTTCTGGGTTCTGAGAGGGAGTTGCAAACGACGTGCTTACGTGAGAGATATGGAGCGATCTCTTACTAAGCCCGCAAAATGGTCTCGACCTAAATGAAGTCGCGACACGACGCTCATCTAAAGCATACTGCGAAATTAGTCAATCCTATCACAGCCATCTTTAACGGAGTCGGTGAGGCTGAATAATGAAATAGCTCGTTGAGACGTCGGTTCGACGGTATCGACACTGTGGCCCATTGGAACGCGATCGCGCGGCCGAGCATAAGCGGAAATCCCACGGATTCCGTGTGAGATATCTGGCTCCACTTTTAGGGTTATTAAGTGAAGTGGGTTTTAGGGAAATGAGCCGGCGAAATAAATCTACACTCCTTTGGAATGGGAAAATCTGTGTTCTCCGTAAATAAGGAATGCCCATGAAATAAATTAGACAGGCTCATATATTGTCTTCATCGGGGTGGTGGGAAGCATCCCTGACAGATAAAAATCCGCGCTCGTACGGCCCGATTGCCAATAAGGCGAATGGGAGTGGAACAGTTATAGTTGATAAAACCGTTGTTCTTCGTTTATACGAAAGGAAGTCGAATGATAATGTTGTGATTGTAAATAAAAATTGGATTTCTGATACAATGAAGCAGCGTGCTAAGATAGAGCCTGGTGCACACCGGCGGACGTCGCTACCGGGAATTGTTTTAAACTTATAATCTTCCCGATCGTGGATCAATTTTTAATGAATAAATAAGTTTAAGTAGCGGATTGTGGTTTGTTATACTTTTGGTATGGATTTGTTCAAACAGTAAACACCGTGTTAAGGTTTTAAATATTCAGGATGTCAGATGTTGTAGCATTCGGCACCTCAGGTGCCATCTCCACGGGCGAGAGAATCGCGACGATAGGCTCGCCGCGCCATTAAATTCTCGCAGCGGCGGTGATGATCGCCGTGTGAAGAATGCTCCATACAATTTCTATAAAATATGATGCCATGACGCGGGCGTGACTCTCGCCGCGTTACTCTCGCTCGTGTAGATAGCGCCTTTAATAACTTTAATTTACATCATGTTCACTGACAAGAAATAACATTGCAAATGGCTTCAAATAGACAAGGGTTTTGAGTTACCTACTTAGCAATTATTATTCTAGGTTCATAATCCTGGACCATTAATTGTGCCCAAAATACTTTGTACTAATGAAAATCTATTTGATGTTGTATAAGGACCTTCAGAATTCTGTTAACTTTGATTTCAATGAACATGATTATTAATGCGATACCTTTGATAAACAATAACACAGACATTTTTAATAAATCGTTTGACTACTTTGAAAACTAGGCCGGAGAGAGAATAATTAAAAAGCTACGAAAAAAGTTTTCAAACAAAAATCCAGACCGTACACCGAATATCATCTCCCAATCTTCGCAAACTGACATATTCATTCCTTTCCTCCGGTTTTATTAAAGGCGAATACAAAACGCGGCGGCCTCGCCTGAGCGGGCACAAAGCCCGATGCACACCCAGGAGCTAAGCTTACCCGAGACTCCGCAAGCGTAACTTGCAACAAAATCCCGCGTTCACGTTTCCATCCCGTATTGCAGTGTACTGGGGATCCCCTTTAACGTATTCCGCGTTGCAACCGAGACGACGGGGTTAGGGCGCGCGGTGACGGTAATGCGTTTTATGAATGAATGAACGAATGAATGGGAGGATTTCACTTCCAACTAACCGTTGGTTTGAGCAAAAGCACAGCCGACGCACCGGTAAGATTTTTCCGGCTTTGACTGGAGCTTCCGCGTTTGGTTTGAAACGATAAATTTTGTATAGTTTTGCTGTATCGTTGTCGCCTGGAAAATCGCTGTAACACAAATATTGGCTCAATTTCATAGTCGTCGTGTCGTAGTCAGTACCGTTGCAGTTTATTACGGTGCATAAAGTTTGGAGCGAGAGAATACGACACTTGACTTGAGACACCATAAAGAGGACGAGGTGATTTAGTGAGCATGTCTCGAGGACGGCATTCTTGGATTAAATGACTAGCGCACATAAATTTCACTTAACCCTCTACTACTACACGTCACTCAAAATTGACACTTGTAATAAAACCCTTTCGCACAATGGACGCTTCAATGTTGTCGCTTACTTGATCTAGAGACAAAGGGGACGCTTGAATACTCATAGGGTATGTGAGTACGATATAGGGCATAATCGCCTTCAATAAACGTGCCTCCTAACTCCTAACCTACCTTGGTGGTTCAGCAGATTTTTATTTTTGACAAGTACAGTTCTGTATGAAACTACTTACTCCAAAACTTTTGAAAGCTGAAATATCCTTGATATATCGAGTGCGTGGATATTTCAGATATTCTATTCCTAAGTCAACTTTTCACAAAGTAGACACAACAGTATAATTGAAAAGTGCATCACTATAATTGCTTCAAAGAAGTGTGAAATCGACCTACCTAGTGGGCGCACCCTGGCCAGGCTAGGTAGGTATTTATTAATGAATGCTCCTGCAAACGGTCGGCGACACTCAAAGGACACATGATTCGATTAATTCAATTTTCCGACTGGACGCTTTGATTGGGAGTGCAACAAGACCGAAACTGTTTTCTATCAAACCACTTTGATTGTGTGTCATTGGCCTTATAAAAACAATAAGGGTCAGTGATCGAGATTTTGCATAGCGCGACTACGGTACCTAATATATTCTTTATGTAGTGTTTATATTTTGACGACTTGATCTTCTAATAAAGATTTCTGGGAATCGGAAAAATCATATAAAACATCGAATAAATGTATCTACACATAAACATATCTTTACGCTTGTAATCCCCGAAGGGTTAGGCAGACATGTATTTGTCGGGAGTCCCGGGCGGATTTCCGGCCACCGTAGGCGCGGGCTTGCGGACGGTGAGTAATGGGTAGCCCACCGTCCGGTAAGGACCAGGCCCGGGTCGACTGCGCGTTGTATTCCGCGCGCGCCTCAAAGAGATGTCGTCAGCACAAGTGTAGGGGTCCACTAGGGCCGATGCATGCCGGGGTCGCGGGAAGGTACTAAAGGGTCACCAAGGCCCCTGGCAACACAGGCAACAAGAAGGAATACGGGTGGGTTTTAGTCAGTAAGAGTCTGACACACCCTCCCGCTCCGCCCAGAGCGGGAGAACTTATTTGATGATTTCCCATCCAAAAAAAAAAAGACAGACATGTATTTACAGTAAACCCACAAATACATGTACATATTAAAGTAGAACATTTATACATATAATATTTAAGGAACTTAAAGTAAACTTGATGATTTATAATTAATACCAACATATGTTTTTCACAATTGCATAATCAGCCTATAATGTTCCCACTGCTGGGACACAGGTCTCCTCTCTGTGCGAGCGAGTGGGCCGTAATCCACCACGCAGGCCCAGTGTGGGTTGGTAGATGTCACATGTCTTCGAATTTTTCGTTCTAGGACACGTCGGTTTCCTCACGATGTTTTCCTTCACCGTTTTGAGAGCAGTGGTGATGAAATAATTTACACAAAGCCTGTCTGGGTTCGAACCTACAACTCATAAGTCACCGCCGTTACCACTGGGCCACCACTGTACAATCAAATTAGACAATTTCACAATTAAGTACTTCATAATTTTCAAACCTATCTTGTGTCAGTGTCCCTGAAACATAATTTTCCACAGCACTCAATGTTTTGCTACACAGAAGATGAATGCTACCAAAATGAGGTGTATTTGATGTAAGTGAGGTGTATTTAGCAATTTATAACGTAAGTTACCACGTAAGTACCACTTAGGTTACCACTGGGCCACCACTGTTCAATCAAATTAGACAATTTCACAATTGAGTAGACAATAATTAATTTTCAAACCTATTTTGTATTGTCCCTCAAAACATAATTTTCCATAGCACTCAATGTTTTGCTACACACAAGTACCTACTCAGTACACAGAAGATAATGGCATGTACCAATCTCCAAATGCTACCAAAATGAGGTGTGATAATATTAAGCAATTTATAACCACGTAAGTACCATTAAGACCGGTACACACGACACATTTGTACTTAAAATTTTATAACACGTTCATAAAATGCCCTTCACGTAGGCACGTCCTTCTGCATATTATTATGTAGTAAAGAACATTGTCTTATTGTTATGGCCTGACTAACTGTCGGAGAATTTAAGCCTTTACATAACATTACGCATTGTTTCTTGGAAGGGATGGGCAGAGGTGTACCTATAGTACACGCACATTTCGCCGTTTGTTACAGTTATGTTTAAGTCCCATGTAATAAGGGGCGAGCATAGGCTTGCCCCCTTTTTTTTTAAGGAAATCATCAAATAACTTCTCCCGCTCTGGCCGGAGCGGGAGGGTGTGTCAGACTCTTACTGACTAAAACACACCCGTATTCCTTCCTGTTGCCCGTGTTGCGGGGGCCTCGGTGACCCATAAGTACCTTCCCGCGAATGGGCTTGCCCCTTGCCCGGTTCATAGCAATAGTGCTATGAACTGGGCAGAAATCCAGACACCGGGCTGCTACTGACAAATCTCAGATACAAAATCCAATAACACTATGCCTTTTTTTTTTTTTTTTTTTTTTTTTTTTTAGGGTGGGAAATCATCAAATAACTTCTCCCGCTCTGGGCGGAGCGGGAGGGTGTGTCAGACTCTTACTGACTAAAACCCACCCGTATTCCTTCTTGTTGCCTGTGTTGCGGGGGCCTCGGTGACCCATAAGTACCTTCCCGCGACAATAACACTATGCCTGACCTGGAAATTGAACCCAAGACCTCATGCTCAGCAGTAGTGCTTGTGACCATCAGAACCACAAGACAGTCAAATCTGCCTAGCCTTTTCCCAACTTTGTTGGGGTCTGCTTCCTGTCTAACCGGAAGCAGCTGAATACCAGTATTTTACATGGAGCGACTGCCTATCTGATCTCCACAACCCAGTAACTGGGTAATACGATCCCTTGGTAAGACTAGTTGTCAGACTTTCGGGTTTCTGACGACCCCTAACGACTGAAAAGATCCACGAATAACAGCCGGGACCAACGGCTTAAGGCGCTGACAAGACCCAATTGACCAAAATAGGCTTCTCTTAAGAAATAAAATTGCCAAATCTGTATAGTTTGTGGTAGCGGAAAAAATATATATGTTAATTTTGAACATATTTCCCAAAACTTGGTTGTCACCAAAACACGTTTTGAAAACAAAATCTCGATACAAACTAACGTTAAACTAACCTCTTACCTTGAGTTCTAATCCAAAATATCTGTATTAAATTCAACATAAATTACGTATTTAATTAATAACAAGTACGTCTTATTCTAATGCAGAACTTGGTTGTTTTTTATTTTCGATTATTCATTTCAATTCTGAGTAAATAGATAATTACTTCATATTTTGCAATAAATTACAAGCGTTTTGTCGTCGCGCTTCTCTTTCTTTTCTATGCAATCTGACAGTGACCGCGGTTTAGGTGTTGTCAGCGTCTTAACGTGCTTTTCGAGGCACGGAGGAGTCTCGGTATGTAAACATGATCCACCAACCCCGGCAAACGTAGCTTATCCTGATGGATCGACCTCGATCAGCTGTTATTACTTAGCCACGAGCTCTTCCAACAAGACAGTCAATAATAAATAATAGTAATATAAGCCTTAAACATTATAATTTTATTAAATATTCAGCCGTAACATCAACTTCAAAGGCTTTTAAAGGAAAGAAAGCTTGTGATTTCATTGACGACTTTTTCATGCAAATCGGGTAAGATTTTCGCTGAAATTGACTGAGCGTTGAGTTTTTACTTCCTCAGCTAATGTTGGTGCCTTACTGATTTTTAAGTTTAATAAGTTGATAACCATGAGATACCTATATATTGGTAGCTTCATCTTAAAAAATGTTCTAAAGTTTCATAATAATAGACTAAAGGCGAACAGGCGCGGCGCGACAGTGCAACGCGATTTTGGTAGAACAATTTCCATTAAGATATCATTGAAATTGATCTACGCTACGCCTACCTGCAGGAGCCTTAACGGTGAGTCTAAGAATAAACAATTTAAAAAAATCTCTAAAATCATAATTGCTCTACATTGTCTAAGTTCACACTAAACTTCCTCGTAACTGTCCCACATAATATTTGCATGCGAATGTAATCTTAGCAATTTCATGGAAAAAACAGGACTTGTTTCTAATTTCTATGAACACTTCTAACAACACATAAATTCCTGAGCCACGCATGCGTCCTGCAAGTGGCGATTATAAAAACATCGCCTGCGCAAGCATATACACCGTTACTAAGTTGGTAGGGGTATCACATTATATTATGTTGTCATAAGTGGCATTCTTCGGATTATTTGGTTTAAAAATATTAAGATGACGGAAATCCGGTAATTAGTGCTTATTAAAAAAAAAATCTAATACGTATTTCTGGAGTTATCGATTCGTAACCTCGTGTGAATCGCCTACATAAAAGATAATAGTAATTAAATGTAATGAGTAAATTCATGCGAATCAACCAATAGGCCAAAAAAATGGATTTTGAATTAATGATGGGCGTCTGGTAGGTATGCATATCACGGGCAGTCAGGTATCAATGTTGTTAACAGGCTATTTTTTATCACGAATCGCTAAATTCTAAATATAATATTCGGGGAATATTTAAGGACCTAGAATTTTAAATAATGGCAACGAAAAAGTAACACCGGTTACACTCTAATGAAAGAACACAATAAGATGGAAAGATAACAAGGTACATAGGTGCTACAGCTCACAGAACACGGAAACATAAAAAAAAACACTAACAGTGTTCAATAACCCAGGACTAGACTACAGCGGACATAATATTTTAGTATGAGTGGCGATAACTCACGATTGAAAGACGGCAGCCCTACGGTAACTCGACTATAGGCCGTTTTACAACCTGTCTCAGCGACAGCTGTTTCCTTTCCATTTACTTCTGATAGACGAACGAAATGTTACAAACGGTTACGTGCGAACAAAAATAATGTTAAGGAAATTCAGTGGAATATTAAAATATTTGGGTTCTTAGATCATACTAGTAGTCTACAGCTTGCTAGGGCTCCAAAGGTGAGGTTTGGTTCCGGGGTGTCATTTTTTTTTGGATTTAACATAGGTATACCCGAAATGTATGGATTTATATTCCAGGAGTTGTGTTTAGCGATGAGCTGGCTACTATCAGTAAAGAAGCTTACAAGTTTAAAACACAAAGCAAACCGCGACATAAAAAATGTATGCAAGCTATGTTTAATTCTTCGCAGAATATGTCATAAAAAAACTTAATATTCTGTGGTAATCACGAGTTCAAGAATCATAAACATAAACTTTAGATGATGGTAGCAATTAAGATTACAGACCATATAAGAATTATAACGATGCACTAAAATTCCGTAGTTAACAGCGTTGAATCATATCATGATTTCATAGGAATCGGAAGGCAGATTAAATTGTTCAACTACCTTCGAAATTTCAAATTCAAATTAATTTATTGTAGAACATAGGTAAAGTAAGATGATACAATATAGTTATGCATATAGGGAAATTTGAAAGTCACAACAAAATAAATTAAAGTCTACAGCTTATCTGACGACACAAAAAAGAATTCCGGGAACGATATAACGTGGACCATACAAAACATCTTATTATAATGAGCACAATCACAATATTTTTCGAATTTGAATTCATAAGATAGATATCGCTCGAGTATTAATAAAGTAAAGGTAAAATGGAACACTAATGATCAGATTAAGATATCAGAATTTTAAAGCAGTATACAATGAGAGTCATCTCGCGAGCTCCACTAACAACATTAATAAACCAACTTGATTATGTTTATATTAAGATAATTCGAACTTTACTGTTGTCGCTCTAACAAGGTTACGTGACTATATGCAGTAAAAGTTTTAAACCAGAGTCGGTTCACGTGTAAAATCGGAACTTGGTTCCCATGATACGATATTAAACGTCAAAACTACATATATATAGGCGATTCTGAACGGTCTCCCACGGAACGTTATGGCCTACCTCAGTGGCGGAGTTGGCCGTTATTCGAGGATATCTATGCTCTGTTATATAATACAGTGTATCGAATATCGCTGTGACCGACTCGCGTACTCAAAAATGTAGATTGACGTGGGCTTATGGACCGTGAAACCGCGGTTTTTCGGACCGTGTGAAGATACCCGAAAATAGACAATATAAAAACAAAAAACTACCAGCTTTAAACACGACGTTTAACACGAAGTGGGTAGGTACTTTTAGTTAAAAATGTCAGCTTTTCAGAGGAACTTTGTGCAACTTTTAATTGAACTGGAAATATGAAAGACTCGGTAAACTAATTAATTTTTAAAGTATTCTGTACTCTATCAAACTTATTGACCTCATTTTTAAATCAAAGTGTCCAGAGTTAAGAATGTTTAGATACCGTTAATTAAATACTTTAGTTGCAGGGAATTAATCGATAGTTTTCTTAACTATTCATGTTTTAGACGAGAAATTCTTGATTAAAAATAAACTGCAAGTTCAGAATACTCGTATCTTATCGCGTATCCAAACTCTTTGCTTATTTAAACCATCGTCTAAGTATGTCGTCACAGTAGCAAGGTTTTATTTCAGAAGTCCCAAATTCAAGAGCATCAAACCAAAACCATGGGAGATCCAAGTAGACCATTGTCACCTAAATAAAACATTCAAAGACAGTAAACCAACCCAATCTTGCGGTAAAAAAACCACGAGCGTATTCCGTCCCGTCCAGTATCAAATGTAGATTAACAAAATTCAAAAAGTTCTCACCGTCGCGCTCCAATCCCCATCAATATAACATCTTCAAAACTTCCATAATTATTTTTCTAGTGAACCAATACAACAATTACACAATTCGACACGTTCTCTGTGATTTGATCCTATATATTATGAGCAGTAAAAACTATTACAAATTCTTTATAATTGTTTGAAATAGTTTAATAACTCGAATCGGCGTGAAGTGAAAACAAAAATGTTTATGGAAACTGATACATGGTCGTCAATTTGCGTTTAATTATGGCCGCTCTTAAATTTATTATGTGCACTTGTGAAGTGCAGGCTATTTGAAGTATTATTTTTTATTGAGCTGATAATTGGGTAGTGATGGACGATTGGTATATCGCACGCTTAATAGAATACTGACCTATTGGAGCTTGAGTCAAATTTAGGATTTCTGCAATTTTTTTTTGCACAGATTTATTCAATGGTTTTTGAAAAGTATTTAACTGTCAATTACATATTTATTATATTGGCTAATAAGCCGACTACACCCCAATTGCAAATCATATAACAGTGATTTCCCAGAAATCTACTTTTTTAATTGCGAAATCTGTATAGTTTGTGGTAGCGGAAAAAATATATGTTAATTTTGAACATATTTCCCAGAACTTGGTTGTTACCAAAACACGTTTTGTTAAAAAAATCTGAATACAAACTAACGTTAAACTAACCTCTTACCTTGAGTTCTAATCCAAAATATCTGCATTAAATATCAACATACGTTACGTATTTAATTAATAACAAGAACGTCTTATTTGAATGCAGAACTTGGTTGTTTTTTTATTTTCGATTACTCAACTCAATTTTGAGTAAATAGATAATTGCTTCATATTTTGCAGTAAATTACAAGCGTTGTGTCATCGCGCTTCTCTTTCTTTTCTATGCAATGTGACAGTGACCGTGGTTTAGGTGTTGTCAGCGTCTTAAGCCAGTATTCTATTAACCCTTTGACCGCCACATCAAAAATACAAAAACGTGCCGTCGGCGCCAAGCTACGAATTATTCCATACAAATCTGTCATGTAGCCGTGACCGTGGCGTGCTGGGCACATTTTGGTTTGTCATCTATACATGACTGTGGCGGTCAAAAGGTAAAGCGTGCGATATGTGAAAAACTTTTGTGTGACTGCTTTGACCTAATTAAGCATGAGCTTACCACGTGGCTCTAGTAGGTTTAACGATTGATAGAACATGGTTTAGATTATAGCTGTGTGCATTTTATTATGTTTTGCCAGTCATTATAGATATATTGGATGTAAATAAATCAAGAACATCTTTTTGGAAACGGTAGCTATTCTGTAAGGTACCGCAGACAACTATTTTTCGGTACCTAGATAAGTACTCATTTATTTTAGCACAAAAGAGGACCGTTACGCGGATAACTGACCTCCCCACAGGCGGAACCACAGGCAAAAACGAATAATAATATAAGTAGTTAAATAATACCGCAAGAAGCAATCACTTGCTTGAAACGGTGAAAAGTATTACCTATCAATTTCTTTGTACAGAACATAAACTTTAAAACTAAAACCACGCTTCCACTTAACTCAAACTATAGCAAAAACGATACAAAATTCCCTTATCGGCCAGAACACTTGTTTAGGTGTAAACACGATAGCGAAGCAATTACGTGCCCAGAAAATACAACGGTACTTTCACTCTATAAGGCATCAACTAAGCTGGGCCTCAAGTCTTCTGTTACAATAGTGTCAGAATGGTCTGTTCCGATCCTCATTAATGACGCCATTATATTAGTAGATTACCAAACATGTCAAAATCAACAATTATAAAAACAATGATAGACCATTCTGACACTCTTGTAATAGCAGACTTGAGGCCCTGGGCCTCAAGTCTGCTATTACAATAGTGTCAGTTACTTTTTTTTTTTTTTTTGAGGGTGGGAAATCATCAAATAACTTCTCCCGCTCTGGGCGGAGCGGGAGGGTGTGTCAGACTCTTACTGACTAAAACCCACCCGTATTCCTTCCTGTTGCCTGTGTTGCGGGGGCCTTGGTGACCCATAAGTACCTTCCCGCGACCCCGGCAGGCATCGGCCCTAGTGGACCCCTACTTTTGTGCTGACGACATCTCTTTGAGGCGCGCGTGGAATACGACGCGCCGTCGACCCGGGCCTGGTCCTTACCGGACGGTGAGCTACCCATTGCTCACCGTCCGCAAGCCCGCGCCTACGGTGGCCGGAAATCCGCCCGGGATTCCCGACACCCTGGGCGTCTCCTGCGGCGGCTAGGGGCGAGAGGGCGCGAGACTTGCCTTTCCCTCAACCGTCCCGCCTCCTCCTTTGCGAGCATTACTGCTTCACAGAAGGAGGTGACGGCTGCCCATGCCCTCTCGCTCCGTACCATGGCCTGAACCAGGGCCGGACGCGAGAGGTCTCTGCCGCCGATCGCCTCCACGAGGACACGGCGGTGCTCTGCCCAAGCCGGGCAGACCTCCACCGTATGCTCCACCGTGTCCTCCGGGCGATCCACACAGTGGTGACACCCGGACGTTTCCTCCCGCCTTATCCGACACAGGAACCTCCCGAAGCTGCCGTGTCCGGTGAGGACCTGCGTCACGCGGAAGGTGAGGACGCCGTGGCGCCTCTCCAGCCACTCCTCAAAGAGGGGACTTATCGCCGAAATCGTGGCGTGCCCAAGTGTCAGTTACTTACAATAGTGTTAGTTGTCAGTTACTTGAGGCCCTGGTATGTTGTCAGGTTAAGACGCAGATATATGATTTTAGTGACATTTAAATCTGTCATTACGCCTTCAAATAATGGAAGTAAGTTATGCAAAAAAATGTATGTTAAACTACAACGCATATAGATTAATTT
Organism: Atethmia centrago; assembly: GCA_905333075.3. NCBI lineage: Eukaryota > Metazoa > Arthropoda > Insecta > Lepidoptera > Noctuidae > Atethmia > Atethmia centrago. The sequence continues at coordinate 25,668,743 of HG995367.1, forward strand.
TATATATGAACATTTAAGTGTTGTAGTAAAATACTTTACGAAATAAATTCAGGCTACCCAATGCATAAAAAAACGATACGAGTATTACTTTCAAACTACTTAATATTTTCATGTTTTTTTTTTGTACGAAAAGAAAGAATCTTTTATTATCTACAGTTCCATTTGTGATTTTTTTCAAATATTTATTTATTTATTTAACAGTTTATGTACACACATATAAACAGACAAGAAGAAAGGAACAGAAAAATACGTACAAAGGTGATGCTTATTTCTAAAGAAATCTCTTCCAGCATACCTGCGATAGGACAGTAGACAAAGAGATGTAGACACCGTGTGTAAGAGTAGAAGAGAAAACAAAATACACAAAAACAAAAAAAAAACTAATAATATATATACATACAAATATTAATATTTTCGTTACTATAAATAAGAGCAAGCGTCTCAGTTTCTCTATATTGTTCAAACTGGGCTTTGGGAAGGCTAAGATCCTTGATATAGACCTATCATCCATTTTATTTGATACTAGCTGCGGCACGTTGACCCGCGTGTCTTTTCTAAAATAAAAGTAGCCTACGTTACTCTGTTACCAAAACATCAGCTATATATCAGTGAAAGTCCCGTCAAAATCGGTCCAGCTGGCCGGAACCCTGCCGGGGTCGCGAGAAGGTACTTATGGGTTACCGAGGCCTCCGCAACACATGCAACAGGAAGGAATACGGGTGGGTTTTAGTCAGTAAGAGTCTGACACACCCTCCCGCTCCGCCCAGAGCGGGAGAAGTTATTTGATGATTTCCCACCCAAAAAAAAAAAGCTTGCCGGAACAAATAGACAGACAAACATACAATTTTTTTTTATATTTTTTTTTTGTGTTAGGTACCATATAGAGTTTCATATGCATTTAGTAAATAACCTGATATTTTGACATTACATACAAACACTTCAATTTGATTTCTTTTTATAGATGTATAGGTTAGGTAAAATATTAAAATCCATTTTTTCACATTATTTAGAACGAAAATAGAAAACAGAATTACTTCAAAATATCCCTCATTTAACCAGTCACCCTGTATAACATAAAACATATTATTCCTTCAGTCGCGTCCCTATCCGAATTCACGTCAAGTCAAGAATTACAAATACGAACGTAGGTATTTGTAATTCAAGGCGGGGTCCTGGCAGTACGTATTGTTTCACCCACTGCTACTTAAGGCGACGTTCAGTTGTTCAGTTCAGAACGTTTATTGATAATCAGAATAGGCATTCAGACTGAGCGGTCGGTAGTTACGAATTAATTTAAGGGTATTACGCTGTGTTTATTGAATTGAATGGTAGTGGTGTGAGTTATTTTGGTATTCAAAATACGGAATATTAAATTGTGGGTACAGGCCTACTGGGATATTCTTGGTCTTCAACTTAGTAAAGTGTTATTTAGCTGGGTTCGTGTTCATAGTTATAATTTCTAGCAACAAGGAAGCATCTCTCGACAATCTGAATAAATATATACATATTATAAAGCGAAATATACACATCGAAATTGCTAGAAGTTTTCCTGATGGGACTGTTAATAAAAAACAGCTAAGTGCGTGTCGGATCACGCTCAATGAAGAGTTCCGTAGTTGGGGTGAATTTATCCCAGAAACAAAATTAACATTGTAGTTGAAAAACATGTTCTTCCATACATCGATATACGTCACGTTCAATTCTCCAACAGCAAATGTAAGTTGTAGAGCCTACTTAGCTGTGATAGTTTTCCTTTTAATTCCGATAAATATACTACTGCTATACATTTTTTAGCTTTATTATTTAGCCCTAACAAAAATTTGCACTTTATAGTTTAATATTACGCAAACGGATCCCTGAATCGAAAAATGGCTTTGACAGACCCGCAATATCTTTTAACGATACCCCACACTATGGGATAGACAAAAAATATTATCCCGACTTAACATACAAGGGAGGTACCCTATAAAAGATTTTTTTTTCTATATTTCATTTTACCAGTTTATCGGCGGCATGATTAATATGTATACCCATGCCAAATTACAGTACTACGAAGATTTTCTGAACTAAGCCGGGGACGGACAGACAGACAGACAACGAAACCCTAAAAACTGAAAAAAAGAGCTAAAGCGAAAATTCTCAAAAAAACCTACCTATATCCTCGTAAAAACATGAAACAACAAAAAATAAACCGCTAAATCTATTTTAAAAGTCACAACACACAAACACAGACAACATAAAAACAATAATATCAAAGAATCATAACCGATTCACATCGTTCGTTATCGGATCCAATCAGAGTAATTAAAATAAACGTAATCGTTAGGATAATGGCCGGTAATAGGCCGAGGCGCAGTAAGTCAGTGAAACTGATTACAGAGTACAGACGGTTTCCAATAACAGTATAGAACTGTTAATTTGGTATAACATAAATTGGATGGTTATTGACAGCCCTAGACTTAACAAGGCGGCTATAAAGTAGAAAACAAGGATGTGCCGACATAGTAGCGATGGAAGAAAATTTCATGATTAGAATTTTTGAGGAGTTAAGTTTAAGTTAACAACTCGTAACGGTAACATAAAATTGATCTTGGATTTACATTTTGACCAAGTTCACACTTTGTGAATTAGAATAAGACAGTCGCAAGTATGAACGCTGTTTCGTGTGACGATTTCTGCCAGTTGACTCCTACCACCAGCCGCGTTAAAGAACTTCGTTCCAAAAGTTATTAAGTAATTTCTTATTAAATATATACATATATAATTATAATAGGTAATTGTTTTTTATTATTGTATAATATATTTAATTTGATATTTTAAGGCCTATTTTACATGATACAAGTAGGTACAGAAGTTTCAATTACATAATCAGCCTACAGTGTTCCCACTGCTGGGACACAGGCCTCCTCTCTGTGAGAGGGAGTGGGCCGTAATCCACCACGCGGGCCCAGTGCGGGTTAGTAGATGTCACGTGTCTTCGAATTTTTGGTTCTAGGACATGCCGGTTTCCTCACGATGTTTTCCTTGACCCTTTTGAGAGCAGTGGTACTGAGATAATTTACACAAAGTAATGCGTCTGGCTGGGCTTGGACCTACGACCTACAAACTCGCAAGTTCTCTCAGTAAACTCGTTACCACTGGGCCACCCCTGCTCTCGAAGTTTCAATAAGTGACTTTATTTTTATCGAAATCCATACGTCTCTAAACAACAATAGCGTATCAATACTCGTAATACCCTAGCCTAGTTCCACAGTGCCCCAAAGAAAATTCGGTCCAAGTCGAGATAAATAGCCCACTTTTCCTTTACTACAGCCTGGAGCCGCTGAAACTACAATACTCATAAACTTTATGTTATCATTGCCATAAAATGCGTTACTTTCGCCTGTTGATGAACTTAATCTAAGTTTATTCATTTGAGGTTATTTTTTCCGTACAAATAGGTCGCGTTTTTCCTCTTAGAACCTATTTGTTGTAGTATTGTGCCTTTTATATGGAGCTTAGTAAGAAATATAGTTATTTATTTATATATACTTTATTCGAAACCACAAAAAATAAATCAAATACTACAAAATATACAATGAGCGCCTATCGCTAACTGCGATCTCTTTAATTCGTTTTTTAAGGGTTATTCCAGCTTAATTGTATAACACAGTTTCAATCACAATTCAAGAGTTGCGAAGGATATTTCTAATCCATTGCCTTTTAGGTTTAATAAATTCGTCTACTCAGCAACGTAAATAAAGCAATGAACGTGGCTGAACTGTCAACTGCCAAACAAGTTATTATTATTAATTGGTTATGTAATTCATCTTGTTTTCTTTGTGTGATTTTCGTGTTAAGTATTTTGATTTATTTTAATATTTTTACCTTGTTAAACTTACTGTACCTAGATTATATAATGTAAATGATATGGTATCCTTTAATTGGAAGCGCACACTTGTACTTGTCCCTATTCTATAATAATCAGCCTATAATGTTCCCACTGTTGGGACACAGGCCTCCTCTCTGTGAGAGGGAGTGGGCCGTAATCCACCACGCGGGCCCAGTGCGGGTTGGTAGATGTCACATGCTTTCGAATTTTTGGTTCTAGGACATGCCGGTTTCCTCACGATGTTTTCCTTCACCGCTTTGAGAGCAGCGGTGATGAAATAATTTACACAAAGTAAAGCGCCTGGCTGGGTTCGAACCCACGACCTACAACTCGTAGTCGAGGCCATTGACACTAGGCCACCACTGCTCTCATTTATCCCTATTCTATGTAAACTTGCATTTAATTGTGTAGCCTCTGTTGGAGATCCAATAAATAAATAAAATTATAGAAATTGTGATCATTTGTCATTTTATTTGTGTTACGCCGCAGCCTCACTGTACACCTAAACGAATTACCGTCTTCAAAGCGAGACACACCCAAAAACGTGTTAGTCTGGATTCTCGCATCTAATTGCAACATGTATGCAAACCAATTTCGGGGCGAATCTAATTTCGTCATGTATCTACAGGCCACGTAAACCGCTGTGGAGATGACGGACGTGGGCTTCCGTCCGAGATGCTCCTCTTCATTAAGAGAGAGGGGCGGAGCGGGACGGGGCGAGCGATGGCTTTATGGGACAATTTGCATTTACACGAGCTCCGGCACAGATTACGGTCGCACTTATCCGCCTGTCGAAATGAGCCGCTTGCCACCCCACGCCGAACAACCTACGACCAAACAAGCCTTTGTTTATATTCCCTTGTATTTTTTACCCACCATTTGTTTTGACGGCCCATTTCTAAAACATGAAGGTTTTAAAACCCCGAAAATACTTTAACGACGGCCATCGCGGGCACTCCTGATTTTTCACGACCGCTTTTATTGTTACTTTCCCTGACCAATCGGATATACGTAAAACATTCGTTTCCAACGCCCAAACATCGAAATCGCATTGTGTTTGCATTTAACAATGATAAAAACCCGTCCATGTGAACGTATTGTTGTGAAAAGTGGCATATTTGTACAAAAATATTCCACGTACCCAATAAAAAGTCCGTTTTAAAACCGAGGACGTGAGTTCGTATAGGTTATACATAGCTATTGAGGAATTAAGTGTAAACAACAGAGCATAATTATAATCAGCTTATAATGTTCCCACTGCTGGGACACAGGCCACCTCTCTATGAGAGGGAATGGGCCGTAATCCACTACGCGGGCCCAGTGCGGGTTGGTACCTATATGTCACATGTCTTCGAATGTTTGGTTCCAGGTCATGCCGATTTCCTCAAGATGTTTTCCTTCACCGTTTTGAGAGCAGTGTGGATGAATTTATTTGCACAAAGTAAAGCACAGACCTGCCTTTTTTTGGGTGGGAAATTATTAAATAACTTTTCCCTACACTTGTGCTGATGAAAGCGCCTGCCTGGGTTCGAACCCACGACCGAACGACTCGTAAGTCGGGGCCGTTACCACTGGGCCACCACTGTGGAGCACGTCCACAAAATAGCTGTCGCAAAGCTAAAAGGTCTAACAAATAGCAGGCCACAATAGCTGCAAGGCACATATAACTGAATACATCGAACGCAAATCCCAGCTGACCCACTTACGGACAACCACCTTTGAATCGCCCTGACAAAAGCATGTCGCTGCAAGAACATTATGTCCGAGCGGCCGTCGAGCCTCAATTTAGAGCCCGCATGGACCTATCTAGAGATCACGTAGAACGACGAAGCAAGCCCTGAAATCTACATACTAAAGGTATCAAATCAAGTATCACGGTATCAACTACGAGGTAAATGTTGAAGTTATTACTACAAATGATAGTGGAAGCGAACCATAAAATTTTATCACAAAGCTTTGATTCGAAATAGGTGGCTGCTATTAACCTTTGTTAAGTACTACAAGTTAGTAAACTGCGAGAAATCGGAGTTAGATAATTTGCCTCTTTGAGATACAATAACCTTTGGAGAAGTTTAATGTAACTTGAGATTAAGATTTGTTTTAAAGTTACAATTACTTTGTAAGTCACGCTGTTTTATTCTAGACAGACATCCTGTAATTAGATTAGATCCGTTTAATTTATTATCTGTTCTAATATTAATCGAGTTCAAAGGTCTCAATAATTGCTACCTTCGCGTTTTAAGATTATTTATAACACAATACAGAATTGACATAGCCGGTAGCGTCATCTAATTTACCTACCTAGTGTTTAAAATATCTCAGCTTCCGTGCAACTGTGAAATATACAGGTAACCTTTTATGAAAAAGCGCTGCAAACAAACACCTTGACCTACTTATCTTTAGTTAAAATTCCGCTACATCATCCAGCACTAAGGAAAATAAAACGAAGGGAAATTATCTTGTCTCATCACAATTATGGCCTTAGAATGATGAACAAATCTCACCAGATACTAATGATATTTGCACGTAATTTTCCCAAAGAGAACAATAGGATTTAAATTACTCTCAAGGCCTAAAGATTTAATTAAGTAATAACGTTGTCTGAGGATTCAAGCACCGGGCGGAAAAGCTTGCGGTCAAGTTAAATAAATCGCGGACTAATCTGTAATTAAAGTAGTTTTCATTTCATCTACTTCTTACACAGTCGCAGAAAAAAAAATTAAGGAGAATTTTTCTATCAACTAATTTCTTGCCAACACGACGAATCTATTCTATTTATGAATTGATCAAGAAACCTTCTACCAAAGACTATGTTCAATTTAAATGAACATAGGTACCTCATCCAAACGACATTGCTGTGCACATAAATATTCATTGTGGAGTACCCGATAGTCCTATTTGCCGGTCTGTCGCTGTCGCCGTTGTGTGCACACGCCCTTAATCAGCGAGATTGCCAAGTATCGAGATTAACTAAAGTACAATAATGAAACGCGACGGGGGATTGCGTAACTTCCGCCGTGACTTTATAATGTTTGGTAACTTGTGTTATTCTTTTTCTCTTACTTAATTATTAACTAGTTTCTTCCACATTATTAAGTAAAGAATTACCAACGACATATATATGTACCTCTATAAGTTTAAGGTTTAAGTTTTATGAAATTTTACAACTGGTAGTTTTATCGCTCTTCTGTATTTTATATGTACGGTATTTCAATTCTTCATGAGTTAATAATTAGAGTTACTTACATTCAGGCATTACAAGATATCTAGTTTCAGTTTAGTTTAATCACTTAACTTGAAACATCCTGTTTAAAAAATTTTTCATCCCCGGATAAATTATAGCAATTGTTAAACTTTAACTTTTGTAAAATCTAGCTTAAAATTATATTGTATTTTGTATTATTTACATTTTCATTATGTTTACAAGTCAGTTACCTAAAAATGACCTACAGTTTTGTTAACCTTTCGACATTTATTAGTAATCTCTAGCAAATATTAATTGAAAAGCATAAGTACTACACAATAAACGAATACATACATGACAAAAAAAATACTTAATACAAGCAGACACCATCCACAGTTAGTCATAGATATATTCATAGATACATAGATAAATATAATAATATGATATATGTTTAATTGACCAAATGAGTATTATGTAAGTACCACAACCTGTAACTGATCTCAACAAAATACTTTTTTTTTATTTTAAATGTTAAAAATTATTTATTGTTAATTTCTTTTCTAATGTTATTTTTATTTTAAGAATTATATTAATTTTAATTGTTTGCTCCCTACGGGGTCCGTATTTGTACCTTAGCTCTAAGCCTTTGTAACACCTTTAAAACATTATGGAATGCAATTAAAGATATGAATATGAACCTTTACCGTTTTAGTTAGGACTTTGTTTGTCTACCTTTGTTAATTCTAAAAAAGTTAATGGTGTTGGTTTAACTTAGGACATTAGTGCGCCAACGCTGCAGATAGCATAGATTATTACAAAAAAATGTCACGCCTTTATTGTAGCTTGAGTTAATAAAGCTTGACATTAAAATATAAGTGCTAGAAGTGTGTGGTTAATAGGGTTAACCACGATAAGTATCAGCCATAGTAAAACAACGTAACCGTAAAATATCAGGCGGGTAGATAAACATAGCTTTTAATAGTATCATCTTTTCTCAGTAACGGTTTTCGGGTTGTGAATTTTCCTCTAATTTCTGGGAATGTGACATTTTCCGAAAGTTCACTTCGACATCGACATCTGTCAGGTTTACTAGTAATCAGGCATCTATGTCTGATTACTTACTTGGAAAGTAATCAGGCATCTATGTCTGATTACTGAAAACCTAACCTAATTAAATCCTTAAACACCAAGCTAAAATCTCTCTAATCAGTACACTGGCGGCCGACAGATTTAGACGAATCCCTGACGTACAACGCCACTGTACATTTGGGGGCGACCATACGTGTGATTGACACATTGGAAATACGCGTCATTCAAACCACGCTTTAAATCTGTCTGAAAGCGAGTGTCGTTGAAAAATGATTGGTCATAAATTTCTAACGGCAGTGTTCGGAACAAACATGGCTCGTTGAATGCCCATAAAGAAATAAAAGGAAAAATATACGCTGTATCTTTATTATAATAGTTACTAATAGTAATTTATTAAGGCCAATTGACTGGGTTTGTCGTTGCTTAGTGATGCGTTGTATTGTTGAACGAGGCATTCTTTTGAGAGCTTTAATTTTTTACAGGCACATAAAAGTTTTCTTTTTTTAATGTTTGCTGTAACGGTAGTACCTATGTGTGTTAAGAATTTGAATTGAAGCGAGATCTGAAGAAAGTTATGGGGCTCCTTCCTCCCTCTTCTTATTCAAAGTTATCTCAGAGTTCGCGTATCATTTTACAAAGTAAAGGGTAACGTTTTTGCTAACACGAATTACTTAAATATAGCTTATTTTACAAGGCTTTCAAAGAGTTCAAAACGGAGTAATAGGTAGGTGAATTACAAAAATTAAAGAAAAGTATTAAGAAAATATCGAATGGCCGACAAACCCGCACAAAACCAGTATTATTCCAGCAATTACGAAGTCTTAAACTTATTATTAAACAACAACCTGCACGACACATGTTATGTCCTCAACAAAACAGTAAATAAAAGAGCATCGTGACAAATAAGGCCAACTCCACACCACACGACAAACTGTTGCGACTGAGAAACGAAACAGTTTTTCAATTCCGCTACAAATGGTGAAACATTTACAAAGCTTTAAGCTTAGAGGGAACACAAATGGCCGCGGCACAGGTGTTGCTTTATTGAAAAAAAGATACAAATTACCCCTTTCTACGCAATTTGATGGCGGATTGATGCCTTCACAAGCAGAAGTTGGTAAACGGTCCGCGGATTGTTTCTCGTTTTGTCTTTTTCTGTTCAAAGTCTTTGGGATTGCTTGCATAAATAAATATTTTATGTTGTTTACTGGAAAAGCTTGTTAGGAATGAGATTTGTTTTGCTGTAGTTATTATTACAAAAGTTGATGTTTTTCTTATTATTTATATAATAACTTAGATACATCGAATGTTTTAATCTAAATGTGCTTACCTAATGGTGTGCAGGGGTTGATGTTATAACGCGGCGATACTTGAGATCATGAGCTCAAAGTAAACACGGAAAATCCTGAAACAAAAGAAACAATGTTATAAATACAAGCGTTCATTTACATCTGTAATGCACTTAACCCACCAACTTTATTATCTTTCCGGATAACCGTTACACTATAAAGCATCGATAAAGGAGTTCCTCCCTTAGGGCCCTATAAAAACAGACCTTCATAAACAAGCAATAACTTTTATACGCCCCCATAAGTCGTTTTCTTTCCCATTTCTTTGAATATGATAGAAAAGGTCAAGCAAATTATGCATAAAATATTATTTATATTCACTTTTCATAAACTAAATTGTGAAGCAAAGGGTTAGTTAGACGCTAGACAGAAAGGGACGTCAAAGTATTACGAAAATTAGCCCACGTACGCCGAATTTCAAGAGGAAATGGCTGATGAAATAAAACAAAATACATATATCGCAGTGAAATTTCGTTTCTGCCGGGCAAAAGTCAAACGATGCCCGCATCGCGTCGGTCCTCAGCGATAAAACTTCGTCGGGGTATCGTTCAGAATTCCAAAACAAAGCGCACTGAAAAGTCGGCACACAGATGGCGCAGGTGTCCTCGGCGACTCGCACGTCCTCTAATCAAGCGGAAATGTGTGCTTGAACGGCCGGCAGCCGGACGACCGGACCGGGCCGGTGCGGCGGTCGCCTGACCGGTCGCGCCCGGCGCCCGCCACGCTACACCTGAACGTTACAATCCCGCGCCCGCCGGAATTTGAATCGAGTTCACATTCGGTCAATTCTAACAGGAAATTTAGATTCCGTTTCGAGCCATCTTTCTGTTTATTCGCTTGAGGCGCACTACAAGTGCTTTTATATATTTACTTTTGTTACAATACTTACAGCGGTGAAGCACTGCGCCATAAAAAAGGTTTACGATAACACAGTGAGCACAATCAATTTAACAATTCCAAACGGGTTTATATCATAGCCTTAAATTAATGTGGTCAGACAAAGAGCGGACTTGCCGCTTATCTGAGAGAAAGCCGGTTGTCGGCTATCGATGCGTCCGACTGCATCATGCATCAATCTTCACGGATGTAGGTACTTACTTAAAGTATCAAGTTTCCGACATAAAATATTTTACAAAAAAAACGTTTAGATAAAAAATAGCCTGATTTTAATTTTGAAAGGCCATCTCTCATTTTCTGAGATTAAGATTTATTTTTAGCACAGATTTGAGGTCGACAAAGTCAATTTAAAATACACAAGAGGTCTTTACCGAGTAGTCTATTAAATTGACCTCTGATTTTATATCGAGCGCTTACCGCAGCTATTTCATTTCTCCCGTCTCGCTGGCCGTGCAAACGGAACATTCTTTTGTTTCTACTACCGTGCCTCGTTACCAAGATCTTCGTAAACCTTTTGACATTTCGCTAAAAGGTTCATTTCGGCTGATTAATGCTGTAATTCCATCGGTTGGGAACAAAAAGGCACTACAACGTTTGTATAGTTACGGAAGCGAGATGAGAGAAATTGTGGGAATTTATCTGGCACGTGTAGAATGGCCGGAGTGTATCTGTTTTTAACACGAGTACCAAAAAAATAGTAATCCAGTTTAGTCACTGTAAATCTATCAAACGCGATTGAGTAAATAAATAGGACCGCTAAATTTATGGGTGAGTGGTTACCAATAGTTTTGGTGCTATTTGCGGTTTCGAGTGGTTTTACCATCCCTCAGTGACATTTATATACGTTTAAAATGATATTTAGAATAGTATATATAAAATCTAGTTAGGGTTAGGAATGTAATTAGCATCAAAATACTTTCTGCGTCGTTGTTTATGTGTTTTTCTCAATAAGATAAAAATTTCATAAATAATAGTCTACTACCTTTTATTTGACGTTAATTATAACACTACAACTTATTATCTGCTACAGGAATTCACCTCATTAACTCTGAAGATAAAAAATAATGGACATACACCAGGGACCATCTCATTATAACGACCTGTTTTATAAAGAAATTATTTTTATAATAAAATGGCGCCTGCATTACAACCTCTTTGAAGAAAGAATTTTAAAGAAAGTTCTAAAAGTCAAAAGTGAACGTTTCAATTTCGTCCCTCGAACGCGTTCGGATACATTTCCCAGCTGACTTTGTTCTGCGACGCCATTGTTATGCAGAACGCTGTAGCAAAGTTGTAAATGCATAAATTATGTTATTTTGTCGTTTATTATTACAAGCGTGAAGTTTAGTAGATAGAGTCACTTCGGTTTGTTTATGCAGACATTTGAATGGATGAATAATATAGTGGGTATGGAAAAAAAATGGTCGAATTGGACAGAAAGGTCGTAATTTTTCCGAGACCACCCATATTCATGCGGTTAATAGAATCAGGGTGATATGTCCCGCCCGTTACAGCTGCTCCAATCAATAGTAAGATAAGCACACCTTGTTTAGGGGACCAGCTACGAGCCTTTATGTCTATATTACCCAATAACAGCGGTATAAATCGCACTGCGGGGTTACTTTGACTGATAGACGTAGACTGAAATTGAAATATCATTCTCATAAATAAGGTGATTTTTAAACTCAGCTTGTACAAATGAAAAAACGACGAGCAGCTGCTCATCAACATTAACTAATTGAAGTCCGACATGAGTAAAAGGAAAAATTTACTATACGTACAAAGTTGTATAAATAAATTATTGACACAATTGTCACCAGTAGGATCGTTTAGGATTCTGAATATTTTTACCCAGTAACGAAAACATGACTGTCTATAAATAGAAACGACAAAATTTCAAAATACCAAAAAATGTTATTCACATTAATGAAGTTTGCAGAAAGCGTTTGTGGCAACTGCCTCTGTTTAAGAGGCAGTTGCCACAAACGGAGCGTCGAGCGAAGGCTAACAATCTAGCTCATTAACAGAGGAATATTCTTTTAGGAAAAAAGCATCCTAGATTAATTTGAGTTTTACTTCTGTAATAATTCGTCGCGCCCGTTAACGAGGTAACTCACCGTGCTTAACAAAGTTACATGATGCAAGTCTTCAGCGCTTTCAAACACGCCGCATCGTCGCGATCCTTAATTTTCTTCAGAAACTTTTTAAGTTTGACATTGCTTTTAAGATTCGTGACTAGAGCCTCGCGAGAAACGATGTCGATGGTCTGACATCTTACCAGATGAATTTATTAATGATGTTTTTAATTAAGCTTTTCCATATACAGACGGAGTTTCAATTATGGATCACGCTTTTTGCGTCTTTGAACTTTTGATTTATATTTCTCTTTATCTTTTAAATGTTAAAGTACAAACTTAATTAGCATTGCTTTAGAAACTGGCATTAATTTGAGTGTCCTAGGTATCGCGAAATTAAAATCTCATAAAACATTTATGTCATTTTCTGGAACGACAGCAACAATGTACAATATTCTCTCAATGAACCTAAAATCAAGATTATAAACACTGGAATTCAGTCTAACAATAACTTGTAAGACAGTAACGTCCCTACCCAAGATACCCGATGTTCGAAATAATCTGATTACGGAGCATAAACGTTGAATATTAGACGAAGCTTATTGAACCCTCTATATTCCCATACGCAAAAGAAGTTCTTAAACCTTAATATCGTGCTTAAATTTTACAGCATGTTTATAGACAGTTATCGCATTGTCCATTGATTGTAGGTAAACATTTTTATTAGGATATATATTTTATATATTTATCCCAACTGAATTAAGTGTTTTGTATAGCGTGGGAGGCTGTTAAGTTAGCGTGGGCAGTATATTTATTCACATGCTTTTGTGTACTACAGCCTTTGTGGTCCCTGCATACACTCTTCTATGTATAAGAGGTAGTTTTTCATTGATAATATCGTTGATACAAGCCGTTTATAGCGTCTAGCTTACATTCCTTTCCGTAATGTTAATATAAATATCCATTGGTTTGATATTGCTGTTCAAATTGTAACGTGTGTATTTATGTGAATATGGTTCGGTAGGAGGAAATGATGTCTCTCTTGTGTTATCTTTCTAACTATGTTATGTTGCTAGTTTATTGTCCGATTCAGAATATGTATCGATACAAATGTAAATTACTTTTTAAGTAAGATTCTTACAGTTGCGTCATCAGTAAACACTGTTTTTATAACAACGGCAAATACTTGTCTTATATTCACAATGACTCAACCCTATGAATAGTTCTTAAAAAAAGTAACACCAGGTCTTCTAAGAACCCATAAGACAAGCTAAGTTCTACGAATAGTCTTATCTTATTAACACTTATGAATCTCCCGCAATTATGCACCTGTATTCACCATAAACGTTGAACAACTCTTTTTTTTTTAAACCTGTATCAAAGATGTAACGCGGGCAGCTGCAACTTGTCTCAAGCAATGTGATTGCGTGTAACATAACTTGTTTAAACTATTTGACAGGTGTACCGACCATACTTTTTGTACGAATGTCTTATGTGACATTATTGTTAATTATCTAATGTTTATTGAGTTTCTAGACTTTGCAATTGATAGGAACATGAACACCTGGCTATATTGACGGACGAGTGTTATTTTCAAAAACTAGCGTAGCTTGTATTCGGGTACAGAAAATTTAATTATTCAGCGTTCGTGTTTATTCAAATAGAGTCAGGTATTGTTACAAAAGACTTTAACGTTTACGAAGAAAACGAAGAGTCTAGGTGTTGTCAAGAGTTTCAATTTCAAGGAATTCAAACAAAACATCTTTTCAGTATGTTTTTAAGTTTTAATACTAGCAGTCACTGTGCTATTTGTAACCTGTTATTAAATATTTTTGCTAATAAATTAACGTCTACAAACTATTTTAATCAACAATATATCTTACCCGCCGGCATAATATACGTCAGTCTTATGTCTTATTCAACGCACAACATTCGAGCACTTGCAACAAATTCGAGCATTAAAACAATCACAAATGATCGAGGCAGACATACTCGAAGCCATTTAATTTTATTACCGTACAGTCTGACGGCAAACTGCAAGCAATTTATAATTTTGTACTACTTACGCTTTCATATATTTATTATAACGTTTATTAGTGCACTATGTTGTAGTGGTTGGTTATTGAAATTATTTCTGCTCCATTTGTCATTTTAGGAACTGCCCGAGGCTTTACTAGTTAGAAATGTATTTGTTTTCGAACGGTTATATAATGAAAACTGGTTGCTTGTTACGACAAATTGACAGTTGTTTACAAACAATATAATCAACGAGTTATGATGACAGATCGCCCGCAGCTAAGCTACAACAGTCTCTAACAGTGTATGTTGTAATCGAGAAAAAAAATTGCATACAAGAGCGTGTGCAGACGTCGTGGTGCTTATCAGCGTTAGTCACCCCGAAGCGGTGAGTTGACATGCAGCAGCGGTGACTTGTAATAACGCGGTAATATTATGTAGACAAGCGTTATACTTGCTCCCCCACTTCGACGAGTCTACACGCGAGCGGGGCGGGGGTGACAGTAGGTACTGGTGAGTTCACAAGTTATTTTTATACCTCTCATTGATGTATTCCACGGCTGGATACAATTTATTTTTTATGTGGAACTGCACGCAGGAAGTGCGGCTTTAGTGTTTAATATCCAGATTGACAGCTGTCAACGTATCCGACACGTGGAACTGTTCAATAAACATTTCTAAACATTGTTCAGATACATCTTAGGTAGAACATATTTCTACCTAAAATACGTTTTTAATTTACCTGAAAAAAGGTTTTCTCGCGACCATAAGTAATCCGACCCTATTTTGCAAAAAAATATTAAAACGTTGCACAAATAAATATGTGCCTACCATTACTCTATATGTACATTTTATTATTAATTACATGGAGACTGACGGCATGCGGCGTTATGACGGGTGAAAAAATGCAAAGTATTCCTACGTTTAATTTCGACCCTCGTGGCTAGGGGGCCACCTACTAATTAATTAGATGCCCACCTGCCGTAAAGCACCCTGTATTGTGGTGAGTCCGTGTTTAAATAAATATCTATGATTGCCGACCGTTATTGGATTAATACCCGTTCGTGTAAAATAAACTTTAAGCGCGTATTATTTTAAATACATTTGAATGTAGCTGAACATTCAGAATTAATGGGATTATTCTATCTGACAGACATTCGGTTTTAAATATGAAATATACTAAACAATTTTGCATCAAAGACGAATTGTAATTCAAAAGAAATTGAACGCTAAAATGTTTCTGAAACTTAAGAACAAGCTTACAAGCAACAAGAGTAATAAAGAGTAGGTATTGAGTTCCAATTCACTCAAGTAGCAACCCTGGTACACAAATAAAACAATGCATCATTGCATGTTGTCGCCTATTCCCGGGCGGTTGGCGGCTCCCGAGCGATATTTCCTTGAAAAATTGCCGCTGGCGTTCTCGCTACTCGCTGGATGGGCGAATTTGTAAGTAATATTTATGAGGGCACGAAGCGAAATAATGATATGTATATTATTTGGGCCTCAGCGCGGGCGCCGAGGGAGCGAGGCCTGACAGCAGCATTTGTCAATGCCGCCCAGGTGGGCCGCCCGTGATCCTGTTATTACTTTATTTTTTGGTCCATTTCAATAACCTACGCAGCTTCTTATAAATGCTCACGATCGTGCAGGCATTCGATGTTATAGACTCGTGTGTGGTCTCAGTTTGGCCCTCGAGGAACCTACGCATTATAATTATTTATTTACAGGACCTCTACAAAAATATAATGTTCTAATATTACAGGCCTATCCACTGGGTACTTTAAACAATTTAAAAGCCATATTTCATTCTCATTAAGAATTCAAAAGGGTCGAGACTCGAGAGTTGAGACAAGTGGACATATCAATTATAAAAGTTGATATTTTCATCCACTTGCCCTCGCTCCCTTATTCCGACAATTTAATAAATGTCGGATAAGTGAGCATTAATATCCAACAGTCAATGACCGGATCATGACCGAAAATCTTCAGTAAGTCAGTGAGAGAGAGGGCTCACCGCTCACGGTACGCGACGTGAAAAACGACGTCCATTAAGGAAGTGAATACATTTAAAATAATCGGCTTAGCCGTCCGACGTTGACGTATATTCGTACTTATCTCACGGAGATACCGGCACAGATATCCCGACTAATCCCTTACACAAACATCTGAAAAAGACTCGGCACTCCTTGTACGGTTGATCCGTAATTGAATGGGCCGCGAGTAGCTCTTTGACTTGAACAAAAGTGCCTAATAATTTATGCCTATAATCTGACGCGCGGTGCACTCTGTTCAAGTCGCGTTCGTTTTTCGTATCGAACTTTATTTCCTTTGTGGGATTCAGATATTAACTGCGCTATGCCGGCGACAGTCACAATATTACCCGCATGCAGGTTCTTTATCCGATTCTTTAGTGGCTGTCACGCCCTCTGGCGGGTAAAATTTATGTGCTGTTGGATTAAGAAAATATCAACAGGAATTCGACTTAAACACTGAAAGGAAATGCAAAGTTATAAGGAAGATTAAATCGTAAAGATGTTTGTGTCAACAGAAATAGACTCGGTAGTCTAAATACAACTCATACCTTGGATCTTTAGAGTAATCAGGATGTCTCCATTAATTTTTAAGGACTTCCTTTGAGTGGTGCCGTGTTTACTTCGAAAACAAGGAAACTTTTAATGGAGTTACAATTCGTTGACCCTCAAACACGATTTCTGGAAGTAAGTTCCGAGTTGTGATACCGCTTTGACGACTATCACCTTTTTTATTTATTCGTTGTTGAAACTGAAAGTTGACTACCAAAAACCGAAAAAAATGTTTTACGATTGAAAGATTGTATCAAGCCAACCAATAATCTAGATCCATTGTCTTCATAATTATGCATTTCTCGTTGAATAAAACACATCTAATTACTAGCGAGTAGGCAGTTAGTACACCTATCAGAACATAATTATCGTCCTCACAGCTTCGAGCGCGTCCCCGACGTCCGAACTACGTAGGATTACACACAATGCAAATTCCATTAATTAATGCAATGTAACCTAAGTATAATACGGTGTACATGAGGTACAAAATAGCAGACTCGTTGAATATTCCCCGGGCGTGCAATCAAACACGACTTATCGATTTCAGAGCTAAAAATGTAACCATATCGCCTATTAGCCACAGTAGACGAATACACAAGATCGTTACAGTTAACTCGGTGATGATTTTTCGTATCATACTCGTAGCCCACAGGTAGGCTTTTCCTAGCTAGTGATGTACCGTCACGATTTTTTCTCGAATTACTAGCACCGAAGTTATTCGCGTATTTATGATCCGTATTCGGCAATGATCAATATATCGAAGGCGGAATAAGCTTTTGCATCGTATCCTGAAATTGCTCTAATAATAATAATATCTTGATTCATCAAGTAATATGACACAATTGTGTTAGTAACAATATTCCTTACCCCTATGTTGGTATTTCTATTCTAATCACTTAACCTAAAACCATGAATACATATGAATCACTGCCACACGCCTAACACCGAGGTGGACAGCTTGCAGCAGACAACAATCGAGTCTGCTCGCCACACACCGTAGAATAAGTTCTACTTATTCCTTATCTTGGTCTAGGTATACTCGATTTTTACGCATCAAAAAGTATTTGACCCTTTTTTTCGTGAGCACTTGAATATCGAAGTAAAGATATCAATAACTAATTAGAACCTTCCACACAAAAACTATCAAATAAAAAAATGTTGAACAGTAGTCCAATTTTCGCACAAAGAAATATTAACAGAAATAACTTCGTGAAACCGTCGAACCGTAGCACAGTGGAACGAATGTATGGGAGCGGTTGGACGTAGACATGTCCGAAAAATAAGAGTAAAATTATGCCAAACTAATGATGCCATCTTATTCGATTACTTAATGCCTTCATAAATTGTGGTGATGAATTTCTTCATAACTCCCATATTTCGGGAGTAATTTGAGAAAATGTGAAATTTTACTATGAAAATGAGTGTATCGAGCTCTCTCCCTCCTGATTCCGGGCTTGTTTCAAGTAGCGGTCTCTAATATCGTAATGCTATTACTAAGAGCTATATTTAATACTAAGACACATAGTGCGCCAAATGTGCACTTTCTGGGATAAAAGGAAATGAAAATTTAAAAAAAAAAACGTTTTTTCCCCATTTGTATTTACTTTAAACCGCAGACAGACTTATTAAGAGGTCTATAAATATATTATATATATACAGAAATATATATTAACAAAAATATTCACAAGAACTGATGAGAGTATGACTTTTAAGTAAGTTGATAATAAATTACCTAGTTTCATTAAAAGTACAATAAATAATTAAGATGTAAGCTCTAATTTACTAAGTTACACATTTTAAAACAATAACATCATTTAATTATCTTCGTCATCATCATCATCATCAATTAATTCAAATTCAGAATCGATGTCCGCTAAATCATTTATGTTAACAAATTCGATATCACTTTTCTCAGAATCCGTAAGCTCATAAAATTCCTTAAAAGAAGATTTTTTTACAAACTTATTTCCTTTTGGACGGATACTTGTAACAAGTGGATCAGAAGACAGTAAAAGATTGTGCATAATATCTTCATTGCATGAGATACTGCTATGCTTTCGAGAATGCCCCTCTCTATATTTTCTAAAATCTTTATTTCTAGCCTCAGATGCCTCTTCGGATAGAAAACCAATGGGCACAATTGACATGTTCTGAACTATGTCTGGCCCATGCATTAAAATTTTATGAAGTGAAGAAGGCATATAATACCATGGGTATAACTCCACGTAAAGCTTAGCAGTATCAAAGCAGAACTCTCGGAATTTAGTTACGTTGATCTTCTCTCCTGATGAAATACACTGCAAGATCACACAGATTTTTCTTAAAAGCATAGCATCTATTCCGGTCAGTTCAGCAGATTTAGTGTAGTTTTCAAAAAATCTCCTTGCCGAGTTGCCATTGTTGGTGGATCCACTGCCTTGTTTCACAACATCGAGAAGTAAGCCCGTTTCTCTTCTTACAGCCTCTTGAACTCTTTTCTTCCTGTCATCAACTTGCCTTTTTGCTATATCACCCCTTACTTGCCATGATTTTATGTCTAATTTGTAGGAAATGTGTAATAAGCATTCCATTGAGCGAATCCAAGCGTGAAGGGTGCTTAACCGATAAAGCCCCAATGGCTCCGAATAGGAGCCCTCGCGGCGCGCGATTTGAAAGTAGTTATCGAATAAAAAAGTTTTTTTTGAGATTGAGAGATGACGTTATTGAGCCACGGGCCTGAGCGGTTAAGCTATATTTATACATGTCCTCGTTTGCGTGTTTATCTTTGATTAACTCTAAATTATTCATTTCTTTAGGACAAGCCTTGCATATGTCACACACTGAAGCTGCTGTATTGGATATAATGGAATGAATTTTACCATCAATCATTGTCAACAGCAGTTGGTGTTTGACACTAATTCCATCAGTGATGGTGGATGGAGTTAAGGCTTCAATCTCTGCTTCGATTTCAGCCATCTCTCTCTGCACATTTTCTTTGGTTTCCTTTATAAACTTAAACAATATTGGCCGGCAAAATGAAGTGGAAGATGGTCGCTCGTTTTCCCAAATTGTTACACCTTTTGAGACGAGCCGCAGTGGTACAAGACTAATCATAAAATTACTAGCACGATCGATTTGCTCATCTTCACTCGTCCTTTGATGATAAATGCTTTGGCTAGATGATCCGTCAAAACCCCATTTGCTGGTCAATACGAGCTGTTGATTGGGATCAACAGGGGTTTCTAACGACCTAATAAGTCTTCTTGAGGTTAAATCCATCAAGGCTTGTAATTTGATTTTTGCAGAGCTCTCTGTAACTGTGAGATCTTCTTTGGCCGGATAGCACTTAATTTTTTCTTTAACCAACATGTAGTAACTCGGGTATTGAAGAGCTCCTTCTTGTGTGTTGAAATCCCGAAGAGTGTTATAGCGCCATTTCGATAAGTTCATCGATACATAAAGAGCCAATGCCTTCAAAGGGGATATTTCCCGTACCTGAATTGATTTACCTTCAATGAAGGCTTTGATTTTTGAGGCCTCTTCTGGATTCTCCGTCAAGTATTTCATAACATAAGCTGTATCGCTTTGTCCTGCCTTTTGAAGCGCCCTTTCGGCCGAAAACATAATTTCAGCGCTGCTACTGCTGCATGAAAGACTATCTTCAGTGCGTCTTCTTTTTTGCCGGTTACTAAGGTCCTCAAAAGATTTACGAGGACTAGGATGTGTACAAGTTGAAGCATCAGATTTAGCAGGAGAAATTATGGGCTCGATGACGTCACTTATATTTTCTGTAGAAGGTTCCATATTTTCATTCTGTAATTCCGGCCATTGAATTGCAGCCTGTAGCCAAATCTCATGTTTCTTCTGAAACTTATCTGTGCTTCTTCCAGACTGTGTCCATTTTGCATAAATGCGGTAGCAAAATCGACGACACCAGTCTTTTAAACTTGTTTCAGCACTTTCACATAACTGAACACAACTGTTATCTTTTAAAACACTGAACAAATAGTTAAAGTCGCGTAAATCTTTATGTGCGCGTGCGCATAAAGCAACGTGAATATCAAGATTTGTATTAAAATTTGGAAAATACATTGCGAGATTAGCTTGGATACAACGAGGTGTAAATCAACACTGATTTTAAAGTTACTAATAGTGACCTATTTATATAAAATCCAGGTATACCAGGTATCCTTTGTTAAATATTGCAAGGTAATTAGTTATTGTGATAATTAGTAAATGATGCATGCTAAATTAGTGTATTAAGAGCCATTTAGTAATTAAATAATAGCAATGTTCTTATCAGTAATCATTAGTGCATCAGTTTTATATGTAAACCTTAAGTCCCTAATTATATATCCTAATTAGCTTATATCTTCTCTAATTGGCTGCTCAGAAATGTTATTGTAATAAGGTAAACCTTTAGAAAAACGGTTTTAATCAACAAAATAAACAAAAAATAAAAAAATTGTGTTATAAAATAAACATCACTCTTTATCCCAGAAAGTGCACATTTGGCGCACTATGTGTCTTAGTATTAAATATAGCTCTTAGTATTAGCATTATGATATTAGAGACCGCTACTTGAAACAAGCCCGGAATCAGGAGGGAGAGAGCTCGATACACTCATTTTCATAGTAAAATTTCACATTTTCTCAAATTACTCCCGAAATATGGGAGTTATGAAGAAATTCATCACCACAAGTTATGAAGGCATTAAGTAATCGAATAAGATGGCATCATTAGTTTGGCATAATTTTACTCTTTTTTTTCGGACATGTCTACGTCCAACCGCTCCCATACATTCGTTCCACTGTGCGTAGGGAGTCTTATAAAAATAATGTAAAAGGTGAGTCCCCGTGACTCTTAACAAGTAGTGAAGTGGCTTCCATCGAAGCGACACGACGGGACATGAATTATTATGAGGAGGCGACTATCTGAACTTCAAGTAGTGTTCCGAAGCACATCTCGTCGCCCTACCAACGAGTGTGTACAAATAATTATGACAGTTCTCATAGGAATGGCGCTTGAAGCACCTGTCGAGTACCTCAGGAATTTATAGAGTTCATAATGAGACACGACTATAAGCATTTATATTTAATAAGTTTATTAATGTGTTCTTGGTGACCGCGCTTCATCAGCGAGGGGACATTTTAATTTAAGTGTGAAAAGTTTTATTGGAGTAGAGAGTTTATTGCGATACTGAAGTTACAATGACATAAAACTTTGCTCACGTGTAATTCTTACTAAAAATAAAAGTATATATTTATATCTACAGGGACTTTAAAAGCGTCATTTCGTTGACGGCCATCTTGATGATCATTTGGGTGGCTTGATTAATGTTTATCGCGGTTAGCAGTCAATTAGACACGCTCTCATCTCAAGCAGTTGCCGATGCACAAATCGTTCAACAGCCGCACTTTTAAAGCGTCCCGTCGACGTCACAGCGTCATCTCTGCTCCCGCGCACTACATAACGCTTCCTCGGCGCCAGCACATGTACTCATCCTTTAAAACCCTCTTCCCGTCGCGTAGACTCTGACGAATTAAGTTATTAACGCTGCCAGCTGCCTCACACAAATCAAAGTGCCTACACCCGAACACTCGAAAAGCACGATCGTCACTCTTCATAGAGTTTACGACGGTTTTATGAGCCCTTTCATATTCAACTTTCAGTCGCAACGTTCTTAAGTGAGGACGAAGTGCGATTGTTTCTACGACAAAATAAATTAATGCGAGCGACTCGTAAACGTGTTGATTTTCCGCGCCGCGTCGCGATATCCTCGGTTATTGTTCTTTGAAGTCAGGCGAGATCTCCATCGTTCGACACCTTTGATGTTCTCGATAGTGTTGACTATCTAATAAAGCTTCAAGTCAGATATTTCATAAATCATTTCCACATTTGTCGAGTCACGCGTAAGTTTGTTTAGGCGGCATTATTACTCGCCTAATGCGAAAATAGCTTTGATGTGCTCCTGTGGAAACGATAGCGGAATTACTGAGCCCGGGAATTGGGAAGGTTTCAGTACGTCGTCAGCAATAATACCACTTAGCGGCGATGTATTTTGGGCAATTTCTTCGGGCTGGCGTCGTCCTGTCATCGCGGTGTTGGGAACATCGTAAAACAGGGTGGTTATAAATTATGAACAGTTTCCACGCAAACGCCGTGTATTTGTCACCCCGGGCGAAGGTGGGTATTAAGATATTGCTTGGTATTCCTGGGGGTCTCATTACAGGCCGGGGCGGGGCCGACACCTCTAATATTTCATCCTTAGCAAGGGCCGTGACGACGCTACTCAATGAAGCAGCTTTTTCCAAAACGATATGCGAATATTTTTGTGTTTTCTCATTTTCATAAAACGCTCTCGTTTGAATGTGTTTTTTTCATACATTTGCTCTTAATTTTATTAGGAGCAAACGTTCCGTGGGAAAAAAAACGGAGTAACGATTCGCTAAAAAGGTTGTTTTGATGGTAATTACATTAAGGTAATTGGTATACGGCTGTGAAACATTTTTATAGCCCATCGCATCGGTCGTTTGGGGCTGCGCTAGGCCAATCATTGTCAATCTTTGCCGCCGGCCGAATTTAATACGGATACAATGATAATGGAACAAATTTAAGTATCACCCAGATGAATTGCTTCTCAGGATTTAAAGACTAACAAACTGTCGAACATGTGTATTTAAATTAAAAGCCGGCAATTTATAACCTATTGTCACGTATTTATAATGGTATTCGCGTTATTTTAATTGGCTATAAGCTTATGGAGGCATGAGGAACAGGGTGTAAAGTTCACTCATCCTCCATAGAAAAGGGAGGATCCTCCGACCAGACGGGTGTCGTGTCTGGTGGGCAACTGCCCGACGGTTGATGTCGGGATGTTGTATATATATGCTAATTGCACGGTAAACTCTGCTTGCGCGATGCAGGATTTTGCGTGACATCAGTGTGATGCGTAGTTCGCATGTGGCGATGTAGATGGCCGCCACAAGCTAAACTAATATTTATAACTATTAATCATTGGAACTATTATCGTACCAGCAAAAAAATGCCCGTGGTTCAATTAGATTTGTATAATTGCGACCGCGCCCGCTCGGCGGAGGCTCACGGATCAATTTACTCTCACAGTGATCTTAATATGAAGTCATCTCGGCCCAATGAATGGAGAGTAATCATGATATAAGGAAATGCTATGTCGATTTTATCTCGAGCGCGAGTCGCGTGTGCGAGAGGAAACGAAAGGCGACGTTATTAAAAAAGCACATGTGGCCCGAGATGCGTATCGCAGCGTCTGTTAATTACTTTTGACACGCAGCATATGATTCAATTATCATATGATTTATTCGGAGCGAAGGGTCGCGACTGCGATGCGGCAGGTTCGCCGTCGCTCGCTATTTATTTAAGCGTTAACTATCACATTAATTTCCAAGGATCGCATTCCTGGAACAGCTGGTAAGTGGTAGCAAAATCAAGACGGTAGCCGATTTATTTTCGCTGTACAAATTCGTTAACACGTCAACTATTTGTGGGGTCCGGGACCAATGCGAAGGTTTTCGGAAGATGCGAAATATTTAGATTAATAATGATGCTACCTTCGAAATGAGTATAATGTCCTTGAATTGTTACGATCCCGAGGTTACTTGAACATGAATACCAATCTTTAACACCTATAAGAACATAAATTCTGTGATTATCGCATGCCACATCTAGAAGTCCACGTAGTTCACATAAAAAAACAGCTTTAATTGCTTAACTCATCCGTCCCGTAACCACATAATTCAAATTAAACCGCTCTCACACTAGAAGATCGCCCCGAAGACATCAGCCGCACGAAGACACTCGGTAATAAATACTAATTACTAGTAAAATAACACACGATAACATCGCGACCGAAATATTTAACATTATAATGCGGCATCGGTAAAAAAGCAGTCGTTACCCATACACAGTAAATCTTGCGTGACGCGTAATGGTCTTATGAGTTTATTTATCGTCGTCGGTCGTTTCGAGTGAACAGTTTAATAAATATTATCACACTTTAAGTCGTCAACAAACGTGAGAAGATAGCCGTTGACCCGGTTCGTGATATTTGTCTCATTTCGAGGATTAAAAGTGATCGCTGTTGAACGGGACCAACTTCTGTTTGTTCAATCTGTCTTTACAATAAACATCGGGGGTTGGTTTACGCGCGTCTTTCGTACGAACATCTCGTATAATTAGAGCCGGTTCTAAATGGCTTTGCTGTTCGAGTGTTCTCGAATGACAAAAGAGTACTTATAACAGCCTGTAAAGAAGGGATCTCTGCCTAATTCTGAAGGCGGTTCAATGACACCTTTAACGGTACAGCGTTTGTGGAAGGTAATGATTTTTTTTAAATTCTTTTCCGGTCCTACTTAAAAGCTTTTTAAAGGTTTTAAAGGCAAAAAATAAAAAGATGAAACTGCACGTGGATTTTGAACAGAAAACGTAAGTGCACTCGATCGGAGTATTCATTCAATTCAAATTAAATATACCAGACCGGAAAGACGAATCACTTGAAATCCAAAATGTCAAATAACATTATCGTGATGGTTCATGAAAAAATATGCGCTACTGAATAAAAATAAACAAGCGTATAAAAGAGTTTATTTCTGAAACAAACACATTTATAACAACACAACAATGAAGTAACAAACTCGTTAGTAGGGCAACATCTTGGCGGGGTTCCCACATTTGCCACCACATGGCTCGTATTGAAACATATCTCCTACACTGCAGCCTACTTTCAATAAATCCGGATTATCATTTATTTAAGCATACCCAGGCACGAACACCACCTAATGGACTTTAAAAATGTTTTATGTTACATTGTCACAAGGTTTATAATACATTAAATGCCGGTAGCAAATGTGCAACCGTGGCCTGATACGATGCTTTCAGCTCGTAGGAAGTGCGTGTTATTGCAGCTTATGTTTCTTAGTCGCCCGCTGAGATATTCGAAGCACCCGTCCGTTTTTTGTGACAGACCAACCGAGTGCCATAAATAATAGGTAGGGGTTCCCGAACCAAAGAGCTTTGTAATAAATTCGATGCTCTTTTTGGTAGCAAAGGAACGGGCCACGATTGAATTATGGTGATGCGTTAAGCCAGCAAACTCGGCTGGAATTCCACGTTTTTATTTCCTTTACATTTGGCGCTAAGCTCCGCTCGCTGCAGTTGTGTCATTACATTCATATTCTTCGAAGTCTCTTCTTTGTTCAGTCAATACAATAAGTTTATTTTGCTACACACTCACTCATCCTGTGCGGAGTCCTCCGGATCAAGTTACTACTCCCAAGTAGTCCCGAGTCGGGACCATTTGAAAAAGACAACACACAGATGGTACCTACATCCGTATTAGCTTTCTCTTAAAACAGAAGACATTTAAATCACATGAGACCGTCGATATTTCCTTTCCTTAGTAAAACAAAGGCATTTTGTGTGAGGCGGTCCGTTCTAAACTAAGATCGATTAGAATTAGTCGCTGTGGACGACGCGACACAACACGACTGACTTGGACCATGTCGGAAATTTATTCTGTTCAGATTCAGCTATTAAAGTCAACTTAAGTCAATTCAAGCTCGTAGAATATTATATTTCCTAAAAAACACATCGAATAAATTAAGCAACCATGATCTTAGAGATACGGCTACAGAGATGCACTTTGGAAATCATATCTCTCTAAGAAATTTTACGCCTGGTCGACGCATATCCGACTGAATTATGAAATCCGTGATATATGTATCAGAGATATTTAAACGACCTTTCACTTTAAGATAGCTGTCAGTGTTTGAGTTGTGTTTGTCGTCGGAGAGCCGGGATAGTGTTACAACTGGAGTCGGTGGCGGCCGGCGAGCGGGCTGCGTCGGGCCGCACCGTCCGCGCACGTCGCGAGAGCCTCTCAAGTTACCCCCGGATAAGTCAATCATTAGAACGTCCACATTTACCCAAAATAAAACACCGTCGAATGTTACGTGTGGCGCTCGGCGGCATAATGCGGAGAGACAGCCGACATGTTTTGTGCGAGAAAATAAAAATGATGGCGCGCAGACCTAAATAGATCACTATTCGTGCTTCAGCTAAATGCTTTTGTCTATTTTATGACCGGCGTCGCATCTCTCTGTTTTCCTTTTATTTTCGTGTAACGTACCTATTAGTTTTTCTGACGACTATTTCGTGTCTCACGGAAATTGTTCTGTCACATATGTTTGCGATGAAACGAGCGATAATACCCTTTATTAAAACGAGTGTTTGAATTTAACAGTTAAACTGTTGAAAAGGAAGTAATTGGACAAGTGTTAGCGTAGTCGAAACCGGCGGCGAGGTCCAATTTCCTGCTCCAGCCGTAGTCTTCGACGAGCAAATAGCTCTTTGCAAATCAAACAAGGGACCGTCTGGCGAATCCACATATCAACTTCGCATTGTTTCTCTCCCATCATTCGGGCTAACCAGAGGCGTTTTCGATTATCCGCCCTCCGGAGAACAAAGCCTGCGACCGCAGAACCAAGTCAATTACATAGTTCAACAACTCAGCCCTTATAACTTTCATGGGCCACCACTGGAATACAGAAAAGGGTATCTGTTTTCAATACACTGGCCGAGCGATGCGATTGACCCTTCGGAGTGTCCGCATTGACTTTTAAATTACTAATCCCGCGAGAGCAAACAGAATAAGCGCCTCCGGGTTCGCTTGTTTACACGGTCGAGTGTACTTGCATATCTTCATTAGCTGCTGTAACTCCGCGCGCCTGCTTGCTCAACACTCGTCCGCTCGACCGACTTCTACCTGGGAACTCTCATTACGATTCTTTCATTTCTAAACGCCACTCGAATTTTGATGACACCATACAATTGATGGCTCTCCACGTGAATAAATTACCTTATCTATCACCAAATAAATTAAATTACATAAACAGCGCATACATACCTATGCGCACTAGTTTGATGTGTATCTTAACAAAACTCACGCATAATGAATTTAACATTCTTTCACATCATTCGAGTTCGGGTGTATGGTGCTTAACTCGTTTTCCGGAAATAATTTAACTTGCCAACCGCCATTTTAGATACATATAGAGTATATGCCTTAGGGACTTATTAATGTTTATCTAAACATCAGAATAAGAATGCGTTGGACGGGAGAGTGAGCGATGCCCGCCCGTGGGGAACCAGCCAAGCGCACCAATTCCGACTGCTGCTTGTATAGTAGGTACCGCTTTTTTCTACGTCAGATACAAACATTCTACCCTTTCAACCCGAATGAATTACTTAATTTTTCTATATTGGGTCTGTGCCCAACGATACTCGATGTCGAAATAAATTAGCGTTATCCATTGTTATACGCTATAAAGGAAGCGATTCTGTGAATTGGATTTGAGTGGTTATGCGGTTGCTGAACACAGGGTGGTATTATTATTTGGGCAACATTTGCTAATAGCTGAATGCTTTAAATATAAATCAGACAAATTGGCCTTTCTACCGTGAAAACAACTATTCGTTTTAATGATGGCAATAAGAGAAATTGGGAAAGAAGCATTAGACAAAGGCGGGCGAGGTTAATCACCGTTATAATGAAGAACATCATATCAATTAGAAATTTTATATTGTACCTACTGATGCAATGGCGGCTGCATATGATCTGAATAGAACATATAACATTATTAATGCGAGTGGTACCGTCGAATGTAACACGAGCCCGCCGCTCACATGTGTTCTCTTTCGCTCTACTGCTTATTAATGAGATGAAATTGTTAATAACGACTACAGACATAAAGTAAAAAATAACGATTAACTGTGTTAAACTAGCGTAACCGATCGAAATTCGGCGCGCCAGTTTTGGTCCGGCATTGTACTCCGAATAATAGAAGTGTTTATGTTTGGGTTGAATTTTTGGGTGAAAAAAAGTTTAATAATCACCACGTCTACCTGGCTACTCCGACCATCCATCACGCGATATAACGAGAAATATTGTCCGTTTTATTATCCTTTTAGGAAGATTCGTCTTGCTGCGAAACGGAGGCTCGACTCTTTATTTGCAAACATTGCAAGGCTAAATTAATGGAATTGACTTGTCAGGTTTTTTTCTATGACCGATAAATAAGCTGACACGACGTGTGATATATTTATTTAAAATTTATTAAGGTAACGTCCTACTCGTGTTCACGTGTCCATGAATAAAATACTTTTTCCACTGCCATAAAATGTATGTACTTCTCGCCGCTTCAAAATCAAGAACAAAGCATGCGACAACAGAATTTTCACTGTGCATTTGGAAATGAAAACTGTTGACCTTTATTGTATAGGAATAAGGTTGATAATTGTATATTATGATGTAGACGTGTGTATATAATGTTTGGAAGTCCAATATGCAGATTAGTGGAGGGATAGTTGTCCGCGCCGCCCAACGCGCCACGTTTCAATTCACGGAACACACGTGGGCCCTTTGAAATTATCATTGTTTAACTTGTACACTCGCCGAGATCAATGTACAAGGGATAAACCGAAGCTAACATTTACTTTATTAACATAAAGATTTACATCGCATAAATTTAAGAGTACACGCAGTAAATTTATCAATTTAAATATCGTTTATATAGTGTTCAAAATTATATTGGAATTAATCCGGAACATTTTATTTATCGTAAATCGCCATTATACAGAAACGTGACTTTCGTTCACTTTTTATTTTGTTACAATTTTTCATAATAGTTTTGAACTTACTTTTTTTCATTTTGTGAACTTTGCCAGTCTCTGGCGCTTTTAGTTGTAATGAGTTGTTTTATTTCTCTTGAGCGCAAAACAAATAACTGCTGCTACTGAACTTATACAGTGTAATCTTCCAATTTGAAACTTTTAGCGGTATACTAAAATCAAGCGTATTCTCCAGTCATCATACTCGTAAACTTAACGAAGTTTGAAAGATCTAATCCACGATCTAATTCTCTTTCGCTAAGTGGTTCCAAAAACTCATAATAGAATTACTTTAAAGTATGCAAGCAAATAATGACAAAAGATTGGCTACAAGAACCTTCTTCGGCAATAGAGAATCTTATGTAGGTTATAGAAAAAAAGGTCATCATACTAACAATAATATAGCCAAAGAAATTCTTGTAATTCGAAGAAAAGAAATAATTGACGATCTCAACCCAAGTTTTGCTACTAAAGAAAGTGCACTAGACAGCCATAAGTCGACAAGAATACTTATACACAATGATGCTAAGTAAGTACGCTTATGTTAAGTAGGCATAATAAACTTGACTGTATAAACAAGTTGAATACGATTCTTATCGCGGGCAAAGTGCCAGATTCAAATGAAATTTTTAACTCTAAACAGTGAGTGCCAAATAAATGTGTGGGTACATACAAACAAGTGGTTTATGCTAATATAAAAGCTTTTTATAGAGCTGCAAGAGTGTTTTATTTAGTAATGTAGTGTTTGACATAAAGATGTGAAGTGACATTAACCAAAGAGCTGAAGATTTGACTCGCAATCAAATAAATGTGCCTTCAGATTCCATTTAGGTTAAAAATAAACCTGAATTAGTCAATATTGTACTATACCTACCTCGAAAGTTAGAAAATATTTGTCCCTTAGTATAAAAGCCAATAATTAAATGACGGAAATAAATCCTTCGACACACACTGTTGCTAGAGCGATAATTCCCATATACATAGCAGACAATAGGCCAGAAAACGCTGAGAACAATTTCTTTCCACAACACATTATCCTGATATATCTTACAAAAGCTCTTCATTCCTTTCAATTAAACCAACAGTTTGTATATAATTAACACCCATGTATAAAGTGTATTACATTAACTTTATAATAAATGTGCATATCATTAGAGCAGCAAGAGATACTGGCCGGTGTGTGGTCCTGCTATAGTATTCCACATACATTCCTCCCTTTTTCAATCGAAAACATTTGATTCCTATTAAATCAATGGGGTACAAAATTCAACGCGTGTGGAGCATTTAGATCATTAGGGTCGTTAGCAGAAGGATTCAAATTCGGTACGGTGCCTTTAATTAATTAATAGCTATTACCCAAATGATAGTTATTATCCAGATTGTCGAAGGACAGCCGTGCCTAACCGAATGGTGTTATAATACGACCATTTCGATTAAAAAGTTATTAGTTTTGTCATTCATTTTGGATTATACCATTTATCTTAGTTTATCTGGTAGTGTTTTGAGATCTGGCTAATTACTTTGTATGAACTATACACTTATTATTTTAGCACGTGCTACACTTCCTGCATTCAATTCACTTGAATATCTAATTGGAACGGGTATATTTACCAAAAGTATCTTGAAGTGCGGAATAGATTATGCAAAAGAAAATTAAATAGTAATAAAATCGGTATTCATCTTGCGAACCGTTTCAACGTCGGGAAATTAGCAAAAATTACTAGCTACATCAAGCTTTTATTTTCTTGTTCTCTGCCTTCCATCTCTTTCATTTCCAGGCTAATGGTAGTGTGTAAAAGAGATAGTAATACAAAATACACTCAATGTCTCGAAGTTTTGTTCGTACCAACGCCTCCGCGTTTCCGCTCGTCTCAATGTTGCCTGGTGATTTAAATTCATTTGTTTTTCTTTGAAGCATGTTAACAATAAAGCTTAGTACATCGTAAGGCGATGACTCGGCACAATCAAATGGATCTCTTACATGATTAGAATGACTGTTGTTGTTTCTTCTTTATACAACTGGAATACAAGAATGTCTTTCTCCTACCCACCAAAAGTGCTTACAGGAAGGTAGTAATAATCTCGTAATGAAAAACTTTTATTTTAAACTAATGAGGTCTTCAGTTTTTTACTTAAGAAGTCTTTTTTCAAAGGAATTATGAAACGGAGGAAACTTTCTTCAAAGTTATACTTATCTGGATCCTCCAAAGGATTTGTACACAAAGAGAACTTCACAAGCGTTTCCATTTTCCACTGTGTTCAAAATACCTTTTCTAATTGAAAATTAATTAGAATATATTACTAACTTGAGTTAGAAAGTTACCACGTAGAAGCGTATATACAATGTATTAATGGTATCTAGTTAAGTAACGAACTATGCTAATGCGTGTATAATGGGCTAGAAAACAATACTCGAGCACACTTAATAGAATTCTTAAGTAATATCAGGCGGAGTTCCATCAATCATCCGAGATATCCGATATGATCTTATCTAAAATGAAACTCATCATTTATGGATCTGTCCGTCGGCACTGTCCGAATGTTATTAATAGATTTCTATCTCGTCATCAACTGAATCTGGTAACTGTAATCCCGGTCATTTTGTCGGTCTGTTGCTATCGGTAACAAATGATTGCTCTTCGATAGTTATATGTGGAGTGATCAATGTTGTCGGCAAACAAAAATATTGACGTTCGGTAGAACGTCAACATATAAATTTCACCACTTATTGCGAAAATATAGATAGTCGGTAGGTCTATATTTTCGAAATAAGTGGCGAAATTAAAATGAAAATGCGGCGTTTTTTTTTTTTGACGTGATAACGTCTAAGTCGATGAACACCGGCTGCACGCACGAAAAAGTGTCACATTCCGCCTGAGCCAAGCGTGCAAGCGAGAGCGCGGAACTAGAGATAGAGAGCCACAATCGGCCTAAGAGTTCGGCTTGTGACGCATCTCTCTCTCGTTATCACGTAAAATGATCGTCCGTAAACCGACTTTACAGATAACCATTTTTTTTTTGAATCTATGGCATAAAAAAACTATATAGTTTTATACCACGTCTATAATCTTTAGGCATTTGTATACTATAATTGTATTATACGTTCGTCAATTTACTCTTAATAAAGATTATCTTAATGTCAAAGCTCTTTTGACCTGGCACTCAAATATTCGAAGAATACGCGGTATTCAAATTGAAGATGATATTCAATTTGAATACCGCGTAACACAGTCACGGGACAATATCACCTATTAATAATTTATCAATAAAATAACTATAAAACTTATTAAGCATTAAACTTTTTTATCTAATAAAAAAATTATAAAATAGCCAGGTATACTTTTAGATAACAAAATGCCGGTTTAATAGGATAAGTTTAAAGTAATTTGAGCTTTGGTCCTAAGTGGCGCGGTTGTAAACCAGTAAAATGTTACGACGGTGCATTAACGGCTAATAATTCGTCTAGTGACGATTTCGAAACGTCACTATCCGGACATTCCACGAGATGTAAGATTAGTGTTACTGACAGCAACAGTAACTTAAAAACTTTTTCTTGTATCACTATTATCGCGAGTACCGTCTTGATGGGAGCGTTAGATAAAAAAGAAATCTTGTCAATATCATTATACGTGCACCGAGGCTTACTTAACAAGATTGTAGGTTCGTATACGATAATGGTTTTGTTTTATTAGACCTATATGTCTTACATGAGTATCTCGTGTATATTATTGATTAGATGCGTGGATACTTGTTTTGCTTAATAGCGTCATCAGAATCTATGGATTTATTGTGTAATCATGTAATACATGGGTTTGGAGACTTTCTTTATTGTTTACTTTCTATATCTGTCTCCTATCCGTTGTAATAGAAGTTTCTGTGTGTCTTTTTATTAAGTTTACACGTCTAATTTACTGAATCAATTTTGATGCAGTCTACCAGAAGCAGCTCCGTATTTTTGCCCAGAAAAGTTGATAATTCAGGTCGATTATTTTTTACCACGATAAAGCTGTAGCTTAATACATAGCTGGAGCCTCAGGACACTATTGGTTTTTTGTAGTAATTTAAATGTAAAAATAATAAAACCGTTTGAATCGTCCACAATAAATTAGGACTATTACAATATTTATGCAGTTAATGTCGTAAAAACTATGAGGGTACGTTATCAACCCCTACATCTCTATACTTAGAATTCCCTATTCATGTCGCTTAAAAATACTATTAAATACAAACTGTCGTACTGGGAGCAATAATGACATCCAACTGCAGATCCCCTACTCGTGCAACTTCAGAAGGACCAAACTCCTAATGGTGCGCAAAAAAGGACCATTGTTTGTCAAACATGTCTAGTCATTACTCTCTATTGTAAACTAAACTAAACTAAACTTTTAGGGGTTTACAAATACAATAATAGAACTTTAAAATTTTGCCAAACAAGAGGTTTATTTCACAACTTTAACTAATGATTAATCTTTTGTAAAATACATAGTAGTAAAATTGGAATAGTTTCTTATTGGTGGGTTTTGTTTTGCAATTTACTTAAACAAACGTATATTTTTAGGTATTCTGAACAAGTAACTGTAAAATTTATTATATTAATTTAATTTAAAAATATTATATCATTAAAGGACTTTGATAATTTATTTTTTTATTTTTTATTATTGTTGTACAGGATGTATTGTAATTTTGGAAAGTTTAATTTAAAAACATTACCCTCCTTCTGGGACAGTGGGGTTGAGAGTTTTCAAACCAATTTTAGTTCCATAAAAAAACCACCCATGCCTGGGTCCGATCCTGGGTTCGATTCCCGTGTCGGGCAAAGTGTTATTGGGTTTTTCTATCTGGAATTTCTCAGTAGCAGCCCGGAGTCTGTATTTGTGCCCGGTTGATGGCAATAGGCTCGCCCCCTATTACATGGGACTTAAACATAGCTGGGGAAATGTAGATGTACTATATTATTATATAAGTACACATCTGCCCAACCCTTCGGGAAACAAGGCGTGATGTTATGTGTTATGTAAAAAAAAACAATTGAATTAAAAAACTCAATTTCAAGTTCTTCAAAAACGTCAAGGGCTCGCCCTCGCCTCTGTCATACCAATCAAGGGCCTGACGTTAGAAATAAACAAACTGTCATTATAATAACAAGTCCCGAGTAGTTATCATGAGTTGTCACACGTTTATCCCCAGGAAATTTACATAACACCTCACCGCATCATACTGGACTGCCCATATTAATAGGTGTACACAGTCAAATGCACACTATTGAGCATTCTCAAACACGCCTTGCGGTCTAACGCTTGTACAAATATATTCAGCAGGTGTTCACGTATTTACATACAATTTACGAAGGCACACACACGATAAGTTGGTATTTAGCATTAGATCCGGTGCGATCGGTTGCAGGCCTTTGTCGTATTATAATGACTTTAAACCTGTGGGTAATGTGACCATGCATTACAAGGACCAGTCTGCCGCACAGAATGAAGGTATTAGCATGATTTTCTGGCCACGCATGCTGTAGAATAGATTTTAACAACATGCTGTATTCATTTTGTATAATGCTGAATGTTTATTTTATTCATACCTTTAAGTAACCTAACTAAACCTCAGCAAAAGTAGATCAATAACCGGCCAAGTGCGAGTTGGACTCGCGCACGAAGTGTTCCGTACTATAAAAATAATTATCTATAAATTAATTATCTATAAAAAATATAATTATCTATAAAAACGGCAAAAAAATCATGTCTGTTTTATGGGAACCCCGTTAAATATTTAATTTATTCTGTTTTTTTTTTGTATTTATTGTTATAGCGGCAGCAGAAATACATCATCTGTGAAAATTTCAACTGTCTAACTATCATTATAGTATAAAGAGGGGAAGTAGGCTATCTCCGGCCCAATCCGCAATATAATTGCCTACTGTCTCAGGGTTGTCACTTTTAGCTATATTTTAATTCAGTGCCTATAACTTGGCAAGGGTCGGGAAGTTGTATTTTTTACTTGTATTGTCTGGGTACAGGGTTAGTGAGGTCGGTTTTACCTAAACGATGATGAAACCTTTCACGATGAAAAAAAGAGCGACGGGCTTTTGTTCTGTTGTTATGATTCGAACTTTGCTCTATTTATCTGATTCACAATTAGACAATTACTTATTTTTAAATACGATTTTATAACTGTAAGTAGGTACTTAGTTCCTATACCTACAATACTGAGAAATCGGCATGACTAAACGTAAACAAAGCAATAGCGGCAAATCAATTGACAGATCAAAAGTACCTAATACATTCTAGTGGGAAAGTAGGCGTACTTACTTCCTCTGTCTGATAGAAAACTAATACAACAAAAAATAAGTAAGTAGGTATCTCATCATCAAGTAAAAATGATATGCTAGAATAAGTGACTTGTTTACCGTTCCTGTTCAATAGGTAATCTGAACAGAGACAATTCTGGAATCGATGAATTATTAAGACACCCATACACACAGCAATACGTTCTCCTGCGATTATCACACATCTTTTCATTCATTTAGCAGTGCCGAAAAGCCGTGACGCGCGAACCTCGTGCGGTGTTAGCCCCGACTGGAACACTGAGAAACGGGTCGAGATTTTGTTTAAGTGTGCGTGCGGCGACGCATAGATACTTTGGCGCACACATACAAGCCGCGCGCGGTGCGTTTGTATGAAGATAACTTACTTCCCCTCTCTTTATACTATGCTATCATGGTTCATGAGATACAGCCTGGTGACAGACGGACAGCGGAATCTTAGTAATAGGGTCCCGTTTTACCCTTTGAGTACAGAACCCTAATAAAAAAGACGCATAAATAAAACATTCAAGAGAAATTCTACACGTTGACAAAACATTACCATAAAACCTTGTTTAAAGGGCAGAAAAAGCGAGTAGTTAAAATAAATTGTCTAGATGGAGACGACATTCGTATTCAAATACATTAACGTACATATTTTAAGACTACTTTGCGAAAAATCTAAAACCTTCATTTTATATTCTGTGCCTTCCATTCAAATACACGCACAGTACCTACTCGGAAGATGTTTTATTTCGCTCGGAAAATGTATTTGAAAGATGAAGTAGGCTAAAAATATGAGTTACCTATTTACTTGAAGACGATTTATAAAAGAAGGCTTATTCTTCTGTGGGGTGAAGGCAAAAGTACGGTGACTACTTATAATACATGTTTTGTTTTACATTAGACGTGGAAAAGATTAACTGGAAAGTATTTTAAAGCACTTTGAGTTGGTTCAGGCCATAGTACGAAGCGAGAGGGCATGGGCAGCCGTCACCTCCTTCTGCGAAGCAGTAATGCTCGCGAAGGAGGAGACGGGACGGTTGAGGGAAAGGCAAATTTCGCGCCCTCTCACCCATAGCCGCCGCAGGAGATGCCCTCGGCGTCGCGAATACCGGGCGGATTTCCGGCCACCATAGGCGCGGGCTTGCAGACGGTGAGCAATGGGTAGCTCACCGTCTGGTAAGGACCAGGCGACGGCGCGTTGTATTCCACGTGCGCTTCAAAGAGATGTCATCAGCACAAATGTAGGGGTCCACTAGGGCCGATGCCTGCCGGGGTCGCGGGAAAGTACTAAAGGGTCACCGAGGCCCCGCAACACAGGCAACGGAAGGAATACGGGTGGGTTTTAGTCAGTAAGAATCTGACACACCCTCTCGCTCCGGCCAGAGCGGGAGAAGTTATTTGATGATTTCCCACCCAAAAAAAAAAGCACTTTGAGTTACATAATATATATCTAAAGGTCACTGATGATACAAAACATAGCAAAATCTTAAAGCTCTAACCTAACTTTCAATCACACTTAATTAATTTACATCATTATTAACCCAACCCATCAGATTCCAAAACGTCTCTTCACGAAAGCACTACAGTTCACTACAAGTTCGACAATCTGCATGAACATCACTAACCGGTGAAGTGAACGACGCAAGAAACGCTAGACAAACAAACAAAGCACAATGAACTATGGATTAACTCGCACGAAAGTATTGTTTGTTTAGAACTTGAAACTTATATCAATATTATGTTCTATTGAAAAGACTACTAAAGACACAAAACGAATCCAAAGACAAAAAGTTTGAACTCTATCTTTGCTTCCAATCATTACATACATAACATAATATAATCAGCATATAATGTTCCCACTGCTGGGACACAGGCCTCCTCTCTGTGAAAGGGAGTGGGCCGTTATCCACCACGCGGGCCCAGTGCGGGTTGGTAGATGTCACATATCTTCGAATTTTTGGGTTTTCTCACGATGTTTTCCTTCACCCGTTTTGAGAGCAGTGGTGATGAAATTGTTTACACAAAGAAACGAGCCTGTTTGGGTTCAACCTCACGACATACAACTGGTAAGTCGGGGCCGTTATCGCTAGACCACCACTGTTCAATCAAATTAAATAAACAAAAAAACATCGTGAGGAAACCCTCACGATGTTTTCCTTCACCGTTTTGAGAGCAGTGGTGATGCAATAATTTACACAAAGTAAAGCACCTGTCTGGGTTCGAACCTACGATCTACAACTCGTAAGTCACCGCCGTTACCACTGGGCCACCACTGCTTTGAATCATTATAGAATAGATAATAAAAGAGACAAAGCAATTTATAGGTATAATTGGCAAAACCTGTAAGCTCCTCTACTTTCAAACTCACTTAATTAACTTACATCATTGTTAACCAAACCAACATATTGCAAAACTCTTCACGAAAGCACTTCAAGTTCAACAATTTGCATGAACATCACTAATCGCTGAAGTGAACGAAGCAGGAAACGCTAGACAAACAAAGCACAATGAATTGTGGGCCACCCTCAGACGATGCCGCCCGCGAGCGATCGTGACGGTAACTGCCTACTGCATCGGGGTTTGATGTGTGGTGTTAATGCTAGCGAGTAGCGGAGAAAGGATTGAAGCGAGTTTATTGAAAATGAAAGAAATAAATTCATACTAAGGTTTGTTTGGAGAACGCTCAATACAAAGTAAAAATTGTATTTGAAATAATTTTTCTTCAGTTTTCAGTCTTTTCGGTCTAAAATTCAGTCTTACCAAGGGATACCCCTTGGTAAGACGTGTCGCTCCATGTAAAATACTGGTATTCAGCTGCATCCGTTTTGACTGGAAGCTGACCGCAACATATTTAGGAAAAGGTTAGGCAGATTATATTTGAAATAATGTTCCAAGCTAGCAAATAAAACTGGAACTAAAATATAGTTGATAACGATTATAAAGATATAAATCACCCTGTGTTCTCGTGTTATTTAACTTCATACCAAAGCTAATTAAGAAGAGAGAAAAAAAGAGGAATAATTCGGGTCTTTTTTGAGTGCTTTTCTTAAAATCATCTGCATTTACACGATTTTTCAGCATCAACTGAACAATATAAACTTGATAGCTGACTAATCAATGTCGAACACTTTGTCTTTATTATATTAGAAAATTAAGTTCAAAGTAAAGTTGAGCTAAGTTATAACAAATTGAAAGTAATTACTTCATACTAAACAATTACTAAAGATACTTAGACATCGCTTCAACCAAGACCGCACTCGGGGCATTGTACTTATAAGAATGGTTATGAAATTACGGACTACGACAGATGAATAGACAGAAGATTAAGTGAAATGACTTAATATAAGATATCAAGGAAGAGTTATTAAACTAACTTAAAAAATCAACAAAAACTGAATATGTTGATGACATTTTTCTTTCTTTTATTTACTTATTTATTATGGCACTCCAACGACTTATTTTTACATAAACTTTTTTCTTACATAAAT
This sequence comes from Atethmia centrago, assembly GCA_905333075.3. Classification (NCBI taxonomy): domain Eukaryota; kingdom Metazoa; phylum Arthropoda; class Insecta; order Lepidoptera; family Noctuidae; genus Atethmia; species Atethmia centrago. The sequence continues at coordinate 25,708,291 of HG995367.1, forward strand.
GAAAAAAAATAAGCAAAATGTTAGTACTGTGGCGGCATCTACATCGCCATATGCGAACTATGCAACACAGTGACGTCACGCAAAATCCTACATCGCGCAAGGAGAGTTTACCGCGCAACTAGCTTAAACAACATCCCGACATCAACCGTCGGGCAGTTGCCCACCAGACACGACACCCGTCTGGTCGGAGGATCCTCCCTTTTCTATGGAGGATGAATGAAGTTTACACCCTGTTCCTCATTCCTCTATAGTACTATCTCTCGCTTGATAAATAAACGTAAAGCACAACATGTAAATCGTTTGATTTTATTTACAGAACCGTGACGACATTAAAACTAAGCATTGATTGGTTATAAAATCCCAATAACCAATTTTATGCTATTTCATGTTTATCTCACATTAGATTATTTTCTTATCAAAGATCAAGCTTAAAATTAGTGGTTTCAATAAAAAATTAAGTAGGTAATAAACATGGTGTGTATTTCGTAAATTCTAATGTTTTAAGGGAATATGTTATGCGTAATATGTAGGTAAAGCGGGATTGTAAATTAATATTAGCGTTGGCAAACATTTGCAGACTCTGTGGCTCACTTGTTAGCAATCAACTCCCCGTAGCACTCTGTATAGGTGTGGCCTGGGGCGGTTCGCGGTTTGCGATTCGCGAATCGCTGTCACTCGCGTCTCGCCTCACACTCACGTAAAGTTTTATACCCACCCGCTGATATCTCGTCCGATGTGAAAGGAATATCAATAAGAGGCGCAAACTACAAATGAAATACCGCACAAAGCGAATTGTTTGGTTTCCAAGTTGTTTTAAGAAATTGCCTCTTTCAATATTTAATACGGTTTACTTGCTCTCTTGTGTATACAAAACTCAATATTTAAATTTAAAAAAACCCCTGGGGGTTTTCATAACTGTAAAACATATTTTTGAGAAAGTTGTTGTAATGCATAGAGCATTACATACAACAACTATTTTGAAAATATATTTTTGAGAAAGTTGTTGTAATGCATAAAGCATTACAACAACTTTCTCAATAATATTTTTTCAGTTATGGAAGCCCCTGGGATTTTAAACATGGAACCTAATTAGTTTACGGTATCCAATAGATAACTTCACCAACAAAAATAACGATCGACTTTGCGTCGGCGTTCATAAATTTCACTATCGTGGTTATTAGCTTTGTTATTGCGGGGAGGACGCCTTTATTGTGCTGTAAATATTTTATTCGACGATAAGAGTTATCCAAAGATAAAGCAAATTGATCGGGGAATAAACACTAGAGTTTTGTTAAGTTTACGAGATAAGTGGGCGGGTTTAATTGATACTATGAGATTGTGCACACGACGCCACACATAAATTAATATTTAACGTCCCTGTTTAGCGGCCTAATGCATAATTATACAGATAAGCTCGCGAGCGCGTCAGTCACAATGAAAAGTTATACATAGTAACGACTAATTTGAATTGACTATATGCACACGTTCTGTATATATCTAGGTATATATGTGTGGTGTTACGACATTATATCAAAGCGTAAGCAAACAATTTCAAATATCCAATATTGTTTTGAACATGTTAGGGAAATGTAAAGTACCAAAATCAATATTGTACGAGTAGTTATGTTTAACTGAGGCTCTAGGTCAGGGATTCCCAAACTATTTTGGGCAAGAGACCCCTTTTCCAAAATGAACTGATACCTCAGACCCCCACAGCCATTTTTTTTCATCTTGTACGAACTTGTGCACGCTTGTTGAGTTTTTTAAACATAGAACAATGATAATTAGTACTAAAATATTAGTACGAAAGTTGGTAGCCGTAACACAACTTAAACAGTATCTTGAAAGTTTCAAATAAGAACTTGTGTTAATTAATAGGGGTCGATTTTTAGACCTATTTGACTCCCAAAATCTGTTTTCGTTTATGTCGACCCCTGGGAAACCGATTTCGACCCCCAGGGGTCGATATCGACCACTTTGGGAATCCCTGCTCTAGGTAATTCCTTCGGTTTTACCTCTACATTAGTCCTACCACGATGTAGCCCGGGGCGCTTCCCGCGACTTCATTATACTCATAAAATATAACATAAAGACGCGAACACGTTTGTGTTCGCGTCTTTATGTTATGTATATTTCCCTGTTTTTAAACATTAATTATTCCCCTTCACTCGAGAGTACACACGGCGCACGCGTCTTTTTATTAAGATTTAATTAACATTCTTTAACGGGTGCGTTATTCGCTCGTGCGTGCGATTACGTACAATCCCGCGCTATTTACACTAACTCGCTCCATATTGCACGATAATAGAAAGCCATATTAAATGTGCCTTAACTCTAATAGTAGGTTATCGAGCATCTTATGTTTTATTCAGCAGAGATTAGTGGCGGGTGCGCCGGGCGCGCGTGCCTGCTAGGATTTTTCTTAATGTTAATATCCTACACAGTATTTCAATATGAAAATTGTCTGGAATTGAGCACAGCGGGATGCCGGCCGCCACTGTTGAAACAAAATGATTAAAGTGTCTGATGTTGATTAATTAATCGTAGAATTGATTTCGGGGGTGCTCGCTCTACTCACCTCTAGTAACTTCAATTTATTTGTGATTTTCTGTGGTACACTAACTGAATAAAATATTGTTCGTAATAATATTTTAGTTAATTTGATAGTCTGCAAATTGCTCGGCGGAGTTTAGTGAAATTGTAAATGAAATTATATTTAGCTAGACCATGAGTTAAATGTAAACTGATAGTACATAAAGCTTTTCAGGTCAATTAAAAACATGATCAATGTTTATTCTCAAGTAAATAATAAGTAGAACCTGTTTTACTTTATCTATAGCCAATATATTGGAATTCAATTAAAATCAAAATATTTTATTTCCCATAAGCCCACATGGGCACCTAAGAAACGTCAGAATATAGGTGCACGGTTCCAATTGGTCGTTTCCTAAAGAGAAGAGCCGGAAAGAAACTCCAAGGTTACTCTTTTAAAAATAATTGGCTTTTACAATGTTTTCAAATTACAGTGTTAATATTTATTTGAGGACAGTGTAGGCCTGTCAACAAGTACCAGGTACTTAACAAAAAAAAAAATGGTCTACAAATCTACAGTCTATTAAAAATGCACTCTCAACCTATTAATCTACCTACATTATTTGAAACTACTGCATAAAACAAAAAGCAAATCCAATATGAGCCAAGTCATCATCTGCCTCGCCTTTTCCCAACTACGTTGGGGTTAGCATCCAGTCTTACCGGATACAGCTGAATACCAGTATTTTACATGGTGCGACTGCATATCTGACCTTGTGGAGGTCAGATATGCAGTCGCGCCATGTTACTGGGTAACACGATACCCCTTGGTAAGACTGGTTGTCAGACTTTCGAGCTTCTGACGACCCGTAACGACTGTCAAAGATCTACAAATGACAGCCGGGACTAACGGCTTTTTTTTTTTTGGTGCGAAATCATCAAATAACTTCTCCCGCTCTGGCCGGGCTAACAGCTTAACGTGCTTTCCGAGGCACGGAGGGGAATTGGTATGTAAAGATGGTCCACCATCCACGGACCAACCGCGGCAAGCGTAGCTTAACCTGATCAATCGACCCGTACGGCTGTTATTACTTAGCCACAAGCACATAATCTATATCAGGGTTAATTTTATATCGTCGAACCAACTATTATCCAAAACACCGAACAGTTTCATGAACGTGAAATGGCTGCGGTTTGTAACACCAACCTAGATATATCAGCTTAGCGAGGGCACGCTAAAACCATTTAATAACTTTATGTACGATAAGCGTAACCGAATATGTACAAATTAAAAATAATGATCGTCTGTATTTGTACATTTTTGTGGAATTCGGTGTTTCAAAAGGACGGTCGGGGCCGGTTCGAATCGATGCTCGCTTGACGGGCAGCTGCAGAATGAAATTATGAGCATTTTATTTCCCGGCGCGCCTCGGACTTCACCTGCCTACCTCGGCCGCGATTGACACCTACCCCATTATGCACCACGATCCACACGCACACAAAAAATAACACAACAATAGCGTCGATCGCAGACGCATGAGAACTTATTATTAGCCCTTTATAAGATAGGCCATCATTTTTACATCTTCATACAATCCTGACCATTAGCCGAGGCGTGTGGGCAGTGGGCTCGAAGCTAAATAAAACTATTGTTGCGCCAAACAAAACCAAGTGAACATCTTCATAAAAAGGCATCTCAGTCTATTGTTACGAAAGGTTGAGTTCCAGTCGACGGGACGATATTTTAGAGGGGAATTTATTGCCAATTTCAGAAAATGTTTACCGAAAAGTGACTGAATGGTAGGCGAGTGAATTACTTATTGTAATGAAATAAAGGAGGGCCAGATTGAAAGCGTCCGATGAAAGCCGACGTCGTCACCGGCCCGGAGTACTGTTTGATGATAATGATTTATGGCGACAGTAGCACGACACGATTTTAGCGCGTTAATGCCAAGAAAGATAAATGTTTCGTCTTTGTGGAGCTGTGAAAAATAAATGTTTTCATTATTAACTCACAATGGGTAGGTGACGAACCATTTAAATGTCCTCAACACAAATTTGATTGCCCAAAAGTTTTACAACAAACATAATTATTTTGAATGCGAGGCGGGAGCTTTCGCGCCGAGATCTCATAACTGGAGCTGACCGCAGGTGTGAACAAAAACGCGCAACCGCAGAAAAGCCGAACAAACCGCAGGCTCGTTTGCAGTAAGTATAATCATCTCGAGTTCTATATTTAGATGGTCGCTTAAGACTGGATCAGATACGGTGCAAGGTGTCTGTCCCCAGTCTCACCGCTCACGCGACACATATTATATACATTACTACGCTTACTGGAAGCAACAAAATTACAATGTATCACTAACGTCTTCGAAGAAAAGACGTACGATCCGAACACGCAACTTAATTAGTACATAATCTGAAATGTACAATGAGGGTCATTACGACAAGAAGGGAATTAAATATAGGCACCGAATGTTGTGTGCTCGACGGTACCGCGTTAATGATTGCGAGTCGTCGCCGTATTCGGGGGCGAAACTGAACCTTCCGGTTATAAGATGGTGTCGGAGCGCGGGACGAGCGACTTCGTTAGCCGCTCCTGTAATGACTCGCTTAATTCGAGATAATTACGCTTCCAGCAAACGCAAACGTGGGCCACGGAAATTTATCGAGACTAGTCGGCAGAACTTCCATGTTCCTCTTACTCAAACCGAAGGAAGTTTACATTCATGTAACAAGATTCCATAAATCAGAGACCGGCTAAACACTCACTTTATTCGATTTTAAGAGCGCACTCTAATTTGTATGCACCAAATAAGCGGGCCCTTCCTATCACGAAGTTAAAATGTCCGTCCATATTTTAATAAATAACGTTATTCCTCGAAATCACGTGCGCATCAGTCATCCTGTCCAAAATCGCTTCTCTTTAATCAGAAGCGAGTCAAGCGGTTAATATTCGCGATCCGGCAGCGACTTGGCACGACTCGGAGACATCCTGCCATTTTAATATTCTTCGCCAAACAAAGAGTTCTCTTTATTCGAAACTTTTCCCCTTTAGCCAACTTATTGTTTTTTTTTTTTTGTGGGTGTGCTTAGACATTCTGTCAGTCAGTTTGGAACAATTCAGATTAAATACACCTACAGCGCGCGGCCGCCTTGTGAATGTTAAAGAGCGGCGCCGCACTCGCTGGAATTAGAAATGAGTGCGCTTCATGTTTTGTTTTAATAAACTCACATACTTCCCTTCAAAGTGAGAGCTTTTTATTTGATTTGTTCTCCCGCACCGAACGAGTTCCAGTTATGACTATTAGGGCTCACATTAACTCTGTCACACAAAAAAATCAATTCAGTTGAACTCGACGCATGAAACTAATGCTGCAGTCAAGTTCATAATACTTTCTCGTATGCCCAAAAAATATCAGATGACATCAAACAGAGTATTTGAGCCTCCATTAAAATTCCAAAAGGACAGGTCGATAATGGTGCGTTTCAAATTATACGATATGTCTGCATATTGCTTAGAAATATTACGTCTAGACTGCTGGAACGTAAGGAGAGCAAAACGAATGCGGAGTACGAACTATGCAGCTCAGTCCGGCCTATTGTTAGCGTGATGTGGCGCTGTAAATCCCTAACCACCGCCTCTGGTGGATCTCACTGCACTATAATTACTTAATATAATTATGCCATAAATAATTCTGGCTTTCGCGAACAAATTAAAAATGTACATTTATCCTAATTTGTGGCTTTGGGAACGGCATCTAAATTGGCCATTGTATAACAAATGGTAAATTTGCTTTGACGCATACTCTATCATGTTCTAACTAGGAGAATTGTTTTAGTATTTCTCAGGTCCTAGTTGTGAGAAATAAAAGCATGAGAAAGACGTTCATCGAACCGTTTAGCGCGTGGGACTTAGAGATCGCAGAAGTGTATAGGTGACAGCCTGACGCCATCGCCTACGAGCACCGAACATAAAGATGGAGATAATGCTAAAATATTAGACACGGTATAAATGTATATTTTGATAGGCTTCACGTTTTTAAGAATACCCAAGATCATTAAAGTAGACATAAACTGAAATAAATTAATAATATTGTCAATAACTTTAGCGCCAATCATACGACTTTTTCAACATCAGAATTGCGAGCATCACGTTCGCACGCGTGTTCGTGACGCACGGATTTTTTTTTTTTTCTTTTCTGCCGATCTTACCGTCACGACACATGTGCTGAAAACTTACCTTCACGTCATATTGGCATCATATATTTAAACCCGACTGTTCTGTTTCGCACGTAAGCTCCGATTGCTCAACTTTGATTTCCACTATTTCCTTCACAAAGCAAACGTACTCAGGTTTAAATTATTGATTGTCTCGCGGGAACGTTTATAATTAAATAATTACATGGTAGGTACGGCCATAAGTTCTGACGTCGTAGTTACGATTTAATTAAGATGTATTGTTCATCGAGCCGAGGCGTGACTTCGCTTTTAAAAACTCCTCGCCGCGTTTCACATCACTCCATTAAACATGCGTAGGTAAAGGTACAGCTTTCCGTTATTTAGATAATGTAACTTTTGTATTAAGTTTTGTAAGCCTCGTCAAGAATACAACGCTTTAATATTCTATATACTCGTACATTTTGAATGTTTATATCGCCCCCGCTGTTTAATTTTCCGAAGCTACTTACTTAGCCAGGGATAATTAACCTATAAGGTAGATGTTATGCAAAACTAAGTAATGAGAATATCTTACTTAATAGGATATCTTTATAGTTGCTTTATTCAAGAAGCATCATACCATTAACTTTTACTATTAACTTAAACTAAGTTACCGCCAGTGAAGCGCCTGAGAGCGCAATAATAAATTTCTTAGATTAAAAATAATATAGCGTTCCGTTATTCTCCGAATGAGGCACATAGTACAGACACGCTTCTTTATTGATTCGATGTTGTGATATTCTGACCCGTTGGGATGCCTATTAATTCTACACAACAATGACTAAGCCCCAAGCAGCGCCATGTTTTCCATCGCACTCTATATTGTTGTTTATAATTGATTTTTTATTTGTCGAACTGATTGTACGATTAGCTACGAGCAACACGAAATAATGTTAAAAAGAGACGGCGAAATCCAATCTAAACTCCGAAGTAAACACCGCGAAAGACGGCCGAGACGAACCGTAGACAGAAGAACAACAAAACTCTGAGAACACGATCAATGCTACCGAGGGGCGAGGGCAAGTGAAAAATCAGAACTCACAGAAAAAAAGGATAAGAACATCCCATAAATTACACCTGCTTCGATGAAATATAAAGCGGAGATATTGTTTTAAAAGTAAGTCCCGGGCGGGTGATTACGGTCGGCAGCTAACCCAGACTTGAAATTCCGATAGTTTTTGCGCCGGTAAAAACTGATATTCCGTTCGGCCGCGTTCCGTCCATCGTATATTGAGTTAATATCGGTCGTGATTGTGCGGCCGTCCCTTTTATATGTGCGAGTGTGAGTGAGATGAAGCTTTGTTTCAACGGGGTTGGTTCGAATCGCATTTTATGGTAAGTTGGCGGGCCGGCAGGTGTACGCGGTGCACCTGCGGCGCGGTCGAGCGAGATGCGATCGCAAGGACGTCGACCCGTAGCTACTCGGACGAGTATCTCAACATAGATAACGCTGGCCACATAATTCTGAACAGAAAGCAACATAAATTAACTAATGATACTTACGTGGTGAAGAAACCAGAGCGGGATAAGAACGTTTCGAGCTAGATCTGCGGTTGAGATAATGCTACTCGCGGCGGCAGCGTACTGATGCAAAATCGTATCTGTCAGCAAATATCTCTACTGATACCATGTTGATTCGCGGTGAGGCCGAGGGAGGCAATTGCGAGATTAATTCACGTGCCAATATACGGAGATATAACGAAGTTGGAATGAACCTGGAATCTTTGCATTTATGGCTAGGTCAGCGCCGTAATTAATTAGCAGAAGGTTTAAAAACGGACAGAGTAGGTAGACATGAGAAAACACCTGCTCCGATGTTTCGGATAAAAAACAGAACCACGTCCTTTCACAAGGTGGACCCGTGAGAAAGAACATCCAGACAGGTTTATTTAAGGGTTACTGAAGGTGAAATGAAAAAAGTTAAAACAACCGACATATATCATGAAAAATATTATAACTTTACTAATGAGATATCAAATTCTGTAGGCAAAGGGATACCTACTCGAAATATGAAAAAGTATTTACCTAATATCCGTCGAATAATTATTAAAATAATACGTTAATAGTACTTAAACATTAAGTTTAAGCGTTTTCATTACAAGTTAATAATAACATAAGTAATAAGTTATAATTAATGAGAACTAAAATATTTACGTTCAGAATGAACGAAGAATAAAATAATAATTAGGTACGAATATTTTATAAGCGTTGCCCGCGCCTCTGGCTTATAAACAATTCCCTATTATTTTTCTTTGAGAGATAAAATTCATATTCCTATTCGTATTCGGACTTGAAATTTATTTCTATTAAATAATAAATATAAATATTACTTACTTAGTTAGTTCTTGTATTATACGTATATTATGAATAGGGGATGTCTGCGAAGTTTTTAATGACATGAGAATTGATGGTATCTACTTTTGTGAGAAAAAAAGTGATGATTTTTCAATAAAATTATCCTGTCACAAGTTTTCATAAGTTTAAGTTTTAAACTTAAATACTATTAGCAGCCCCTGATAACTTTATCTATTAAATCCTAACTATCCTAACTAATATTATAAATGTGAAAGTGAGTTTGTTTGTTTGTTACGCTTTCACGCTAAAACGGTCAAATGGCACATGGGCAGACCATAGGACATAGGACACGGGATCGAGATTTATACGGGTGAAACCGCGGGGCGCAGCTAGTAATATTATAAATGCGAAAGTGAGTTTGTTTCGCTTTCACGCTAAAACGGTTAAATGGCACATGGGTAGACCATAGGACATAGGAAACGGGATCGAGATTTATACGGGTGAAACCGCGGGGCGCAGCTAGTAATATTATAAATGCGAAAGTGAGTTTATTTCGCTTTTACGCTAAAACGGTTCAATGTCACAAGGGTAGACCATAGGACATAGGAAACGGGATCGAGATTTATACGGGCAAGACCGCGGAGCGCAGCTAGTAATATTATAAATGCGACAGTGAGTTTGTTTCGATTTCACGCTAAAACGGTTAAATGGCACATGGGTAGACCATAGGACATAGGACAAAGGATCGAGATTTATACGGGTGAAACCGCGGGGCGCAGCTAGTAATATTATAAAAGCGTAAGTGAGTTTGTTTCGCTTTCACGCTAAAACGGTTAAATGGCACATGGGTAGACCATAGGACATAGGAAACGGGATCGAGATTTATACGGGTGAAACCGCGGAGCGCAGCTAGTAATATTATAAATGCGAAAGTGAGTTTGTTTCGCTTTTACGCTAAAACGGTTAAATGGTACATGGGTAGACCATAGGACATAGGACACGGGATCGAGATTTATACGGGTGGAACCGCGGGGCGCAGCTAGTAATATTATAAACGCGAAAGTGAGTTTGTTTCGCTTTCACGCTAAAACGGCTGAACATATTTGGATGAAATTTGGCGCATGGGTAGACCATAACCTGGAGAAGGACATATGCTACTTTTCATCCTGGATTTCAGATGGAGTTTCTTGCCCGTTCTTCTCCATAAGTACCTACTACGCTTTGGAATGGGCAACTAGCTTCATCTTTCTTAGTGACCGACCGACCCCTTGACAATTCAAAAGTGCGTGTAATTGGTTTATTTAAAATAAATGCTTTGAGTTTGAGTTTGAGTCGCGAGCAACAGCTAGTAATTATACTCGTATATTTTTACGAACTATTGATAATTAATTATTAAGTAATTAATTCAAAAACAATTTGCGCGTCGATGCTTACACCTGTATTATTTTCATGAGTTAATATTAATTTCAGCTCGCTTACCAATATTTTCTTTATAGTTTTCCTTAATTAATGCAGCTTACCTGAAAAAGACAAAAAAAAACAAACTGTAATTTACTTGTTTTCAATTTATAAAAGAAACAATAATTATAATTCAGAACAATTTATTTTCAGCCAGGCCGAATGACGTTATAAACTTTTTGGAATCATCGCTGATGACGATTTTAAAAAACAATTTCTCTGTAGGTGACTATTAGAAACTTATTAATCAAATAAGTTATTATTACGGTTAATAAAGCGCATTATTAAAAAAAAACCCGACTGCAAAAACACATAACTGAAAAGAGAAAACAAAGTTCAATAGTAACGGTTGTTTTTCTCTAAGTCTAGTTTTTTGTTTTAATAATTTGCTTTATTTCAAACTTTTTAGTTTATTTGTGTATTTGGAATTTTACTTATTACTAGCTTTTATTTGATACGAATATTATTTCCCCCTCTCTTTTTGTATTTTTAGACGCAATATATAAATATTATATAGCCTATGTCACTCCCACAATTAAGACAAATCACTCACCTCATATGTTAAAATCCATCAAGCCTTTTAGGCTACAGAGCGTGCCAAAGAAATAGACATACATACATACTCTCGAAAAACATTACCCTCCTTCTGGGGCAGTCGGGTAAGAAAAGAGTAGTGACGTTATATTCCAAGGAACAGATTAACCTATAAAACGAACTCGCTGTCAGTCTTGTGTACATTTTATTTTACTCGAGATAACTTCTATTTAACTAATAATATTTTCCTGGGAATTCGGTATAGGTATTATACACGTACGGAATCACTGGCGGTGTGCTAGTATTTCATAATTAAAGCTAAAAGTATTGCATGCTACGAAATCCTTAGTCATTTTATAAAAAGGGGTTCTCTGTCTGTCTGTTTGAACTCACAACATACAAAAACAACTTGACGGATTTGAAATGAGATTTTCGCTGGGTTTAGTCTCATGTAGCTTATTATTTGAAAAAACTTTCTTTAATCTTACTTTGATTACAAGTTTATTACCCGACTGCCTCAGGAGGGTAATGTTTTTCGAGAGTATGTATGTATGTATGTCTATTTCTTTGGCATGCTCTGTAGCCTAAACGGCTTGATGGATTTTAACGTATGTGGTGTCCTTAGATTCGTCTTAATTGTGGGAGTGACATAGGCTATATAATATTTATAAATTGCATCTGCAAATACAAAAAAAGAGGGGAAGTTTTTTTTAATTAATTGCAATAATATTGGTATCAAATAAAAGCTAGTACTTAATGAGTAATTTTAAAATATATATAATAAAAAAAGCATGAAATAAAATAAATTATTTAAAAAACAATTTATTTTAAATATGACAGATAAAAAAATCATTTATTTTAAATATGAGAGCAGACATAATTTATTAAATGAATTAAAAGATTATGCCATCTCCAAAATGTGCCCACTGTTGGGACACAAGCCTCCTCTCGCGTAACCCACCACGCGGGCCCAGTGCGGGTTGGTAGATGTCACATGTCTTTGAATTTTTGGTTCTAACACATGCCCGTTTTCTCACGATGTTTTCCTCCACAGTTTTGACAGCAGTGGTGATGAAATTGTTTACACAACGTGCCTGTTTGGGTTCGACCCCACGACATACAACTCGTAAGTCGGGGCCGTTATCGCTGGACCACCATTGTTCAATTAAATTAAGTTATATAATTGTAATTTGCTTATAGCTCGATCAAAACGACGGGCAAAAGCCACTAAAAAGTAAATATCAACCACATCTTGCGCAGCTTATCATGCGCAAGTTAAAAAAGTCAGCTGAAGGGAAACGGGTTATGGTTTTGTCCTTAAACGATGGGCTAGCCACATGCTACTTGTACAAAGTACTCCTATAAACCTTACTAGTTATAGCCGACGTGGCTCTTGATGATATCGATGTAAAAATCGTAAGTACACAATCTTAAAACATTCACCTTAATACGAATATAGATGGCCATCACTGAAAAATTTTTGCTCTTTAATGGATAACAAAGGACATTCCCAAATAGATAATACATTTTGGCTTCTCAAAACGACCTAAAAGATTAAGGTTCAAAATTCGACGTACCTTTTTTAAATAACTAAATGTTTTTACCATCTTAAAACCGCGGTTCTCCTAATGAACACTCCCGTAATAAACGGTTTGAGATAATAATATTAGGTAATCACCACCACCAAAATACAACAACATAAATTATTATTTATAGGAGCGAGCGGTCCTCCAATAATCTTCGTAACAAAAACCTAAATTGCCTTAAAAGGCTACATTATTACAGTGTTTTAGATTGATATAAGAGCATGCGTCACTCAGGAGACTGAGCGAGGTCAGTTTGAGTTAGCAGAGGGATTTTTTTTGTAACAGTTTCCTGCATCGGGCAAAAATGGGTCAGATGCCTAATCCCTCTCAGTTACAGTTCCTAACTGGAAGTCTATTGCCTCTGGTCGACGAGTTAATGAATTTAAAAATAACAAAATTCGAAGGCAGATTGAAACATCATCACGTCTGTTTTCCCTTAAAGGAATAGGCACAGATAGGCAGTCCACATTTTGCCAGTTACCTACGATATCTAAAGTCCCAAAAAATGGAATCGGTCGTAAGATCGAACAATCAAAATACAACTGAAAATCGCATTGTAGAAAACCCAATAACACTTTTCTTGACCGATCCTAGAACATCGCTTAGCAGTCACGTTTACGACCACTTCACCAAGGAGACAGTCAAAGTCATGCTGGTTGTTTGAAGATACTTATAATAAGTACAACAACGCACAACGCTGATCACGATCCTAGATTGCGGACCAAATATCACGATTCCCGATACCTATCATGTTTATTAATTGCGTAGGTGTTGCCACCATAGATTTGCAATTCCACTTTACATATCACAAAATGCTTCATAAAATTAGCATGTTGTGGTTCTATTCTAATACGAACTATCTTTTATATCTGACTCGTATCTCCGCCTGTAGTTATTGTACAGGAAATGTAGGTTACGATGCTCGCTGGTGATGTACTGGCAACTTCTGGCTAATGATAGCATTATACTTTGATGTCTCTACATCGGTTGTACTAACTACTTTTGTACAACTTCTCCCCGAAATGCGGCCCTAGAAAAATCCGTTTGTTTATTATATCAAAAGACTGCATAGCTTAATTAACAACATCAATCAGTCTTCTTCGTTCAGGTAGTTGCGTGCACTCCATGAATCGTTTCACATTATCATATTATTAACTCGGCTTACACAGTTCAAAGCTAAGCATAGAACTTACCCAAGATCTGCGTCATTAATGCAGAGGCTTATATTTGACCCTGAATATCCGACCTATAAATCGCCGATCGAATACTTAAATCCCATAGCAACAAAGCTCTAAGCACACGATTATCGCATACCCTAGTTGGCGTTCTTAAAGTAGGATATTACGTATTCAAACCTTCGTAGAAAGTTTGCATAATCTTTCCTTCCAGTTATTTGTCACCGAGTTAATCTGGGAAAGAATTTAAAAGAAAGTGTCGACTGCTTATCGTGAGTAAGCGAAGGGAATTGATTACTTAATGGCGTTGTTGGTCAACTACCTCTATTATCATGCCGGCCACTCAGTTGCAGCTGCATAGCGTTAGCTTCATTTATTATTGCTACGTTGTTGCTTTGTACTTGTGCTAACAATTTTCTTTTGAGTATTTTGGCCGACGGATATTCGGTTATATATTTATATGCTTCCACCTAACCCTGGTATAAATACAATCACCAACCAGTTGATAGTCGTGGTGATTATGACAAAATCCTCCCACGTTTTAGAAAAGGTTTGCATTTGAATGATAGTCAAAAGGAAAAATGCGATAGCCAGAAAATTCGCTGGTCATTTTGCTTGTCACACATGAAAATACAATAAAATTTTCAGTTAATTTTAACGAGTGCGGCACAAATAAATCCGATCATGTAACTAGTTAGTATATCCGGTATATCCGGCGATCGGAAGAGGCGAATTTTAGCCGGATATTGAATATTGATCGTACACCCTTAACTCTGACGTATCAGGTCGTTACCGGCCCTCCGGGACGATAAAAGGATATTCAGCGATTATTCAATTGTACCCGGTAAAAATACAATAATAGAAAACCGAGTGGTTAATAATAAAGCCATTGGTTGCTTATGACTTCTTTGAGCGTTTTTGTATATCGAATTAGCTTTGTGTTGTAACATATATTTTTTAATCCTATATGGATTGGGTTCCTGGTGTCGTTATTTGAGAGTTGCAGAATTTGTGCACTACAAATTATTTGATGAAGCGAGCTTGTTACTTTTCCTTTACTACCTATTATGGTAAGTCATGTACACATGTACGTACATAAGTAAATACTAAAATTACATTATATAAAAGGGCTTACATAAACCTTAACATCGATCATTTTTACAACAAAATGCAGGTAGTCAATATATTTATAGGTTTAACCCCTACGGATTCCGAGCAGCCCAATAGAGTCTATATTTACACCTTTACATATTCATTTATTGACCTACATAGCGTGGTAGGTACCTATAGGCTAGGTTGGTATTTTCCCTTCTAATCTATAATTATAAGGACCCATAAAACAGAAGCATCAAATTCAAGGCTATGTAGGGTTTCATTACCACTTGATCAGTCAGTTTCAAGAAATAAAGCTATGTGCTGAATTAAGTAAATTATTATTAGTATAGCAGTAGATTACGGAAGAAATTAGTGTCAGCTGCGGAAAGACCTCCCCTTATGATTTTCAGGGGCTTAATAAAAGCGGCAGGCGACATGAGACAGGCGACAAGCCGGCAATTTTACAATTTTACAACATTTTTCATAGTTTTAGTGCTTATTTAAACGGCACCTGTCGTGAAAATGTTTCTTCATTCTTTCTATTTTTTTTGACAAATATGTCGTATTGTTGTTACCTATATCAAATAGGTCCTAGCTCTTTCAATCTACAACTAAGAAGAAAGAAATTATAATAATTATATTTTTTGCTATAAATATCGGCATTTTTGCATAGGTACACAAATAGCTACGGAAATCCGCCCGGGATTCCCAATGCCCAGGGCGTCTCCTGCGGCGGCTAGAGGCGAGAGGGCGCGAAATTTGCCTTTCCCTCAACCGTCCCGCCTCGCGAGCATTACTGCTTCGCAGAAGGAAGTGACGACTGCCAATGCCATCTCGCTCCGTACCATGGCCTGAGCTAGGGCCGGACGCGAGAGATCTCTGCCGCCGATCGCCTCCACGAGGACATGGCGGTGCTCTGTCCAAGCCGGGCAGACCTCCACCGTATGCTCGGCGTTTTCTCCCGCCTTATCCGACACAAGAACCTCCCGAAGCTACCGTGTCCGGTGAGGACCTGTGTCAAGTGGAAGGTGTGGACGCCGTGGCGCCTCTCTAGCCACTCCTCAGAGAGGCGACTTATCGCCGCAATTGTGATGGCGTGCCCAGCACTGGGTTGCGACAACCGTACTCTCCATGTCGCCATGAGATCCTGCCGGAGCTCCGTCAGCTCTGCCACGATCTCTCGCGGCAGCGGAGTTACGCCTCATCGTTTCGCCTCCTCGCGCCACTCCCATACGTACGCGAGGGCTTTTGCCTTCCAATTCCATGGCGGCAATCCGGCAAGGAGGCTCGCTGCCTCACAGGAAACCGTGCGGTATCCCCGGACCACCCGGATGGCCATGACCCTTTGGGCCGCGCTCAACCGGCGGGCTGGCCGCAGCGCCAGGGAAATATAATTATACTTAGGGTACTTACTAATGCGTCAGCAATCCTACCAACCGTGGCTTACTCTTACTCGGTGCTAATGCTGTATCTACCGGTACGCAGAACTTTAATTGGTCAAGGACAGCTAATGAGACACAATTGATATTCTATTATTTGACTCCGAATCGGTGTCGCGCGGGGCTTAACAGGTTAAGCCAGCAACAGCTTAGCTACCCTGTATGCGATGTTTATGTTAATAAGAGATGGTTTTCTGAATTTTCAGTTACCATTAAGGTGATGACAAGAGGCAAATGATCAAAGCAAACCTACTTGAAAAAAATTGCCATATCTGTATAGTTTGTGGTAGCAGAAAAAATATTGGAAATAATATGTTAAATATGTTAAATGCGGAAATAATATGATAAATATGTTAAATGCGGAAATAATATGTTAATTTTGAACATATTTCTCAGAACTTGGTTGTTACCTACTTGGTTGTTTGAAAAAAAAACTCGATACAAATTAACGGTCCCGGGTCTGGACTTGATGTCAAATTTCCATCTTTCCATATCATCTGAAACTCAAAATGTCTTATGCCCGGCCCCAACGGTAAACTAACCTTTTATATTGAGTTCCAATCCAAAATATCTGCATTAAATATCAACGTTTCAATAACAAAATTTGAATGCAGAACTTAGTTGTTTTTATTATGGTTACTCAACTCAATTTTGAGTAAATAGATAATGCTTTATATTTTGCAATAAATTACAAGCGTTGTGTCATCGCGCTTCTGTTTCTTTTCTATGCAGTCTGACTGTGACCGCGGTTTCGGTGTTGTCAGCGTCTTAACAGAACTTTAGCAAATTTAATATAGATGGCTGCAGTTGCGAGTAGGTACCTAATGACGAAAGTGGTCGAAGGATCAAGCTCAGTGACGTGTAATGGGAGGTGATTATGTTCAGCTAGTCTGATAATAATGATGACCATACCTGTTCAGGTATTAGTAGCATAACAGTACGTTCTCTTAATTGAAAGCATCGTTCTATTAGACCAACTCCCACATAACCATAACATACAGAAATCGTCCATAACTTCTGTTCCCTCCTACGTCCAGATAATAGGAGCCGATAGTCCACATTTCGGGTCAATTTTTATGACCAAAGTTAACAAAACGGTGTCCAATGACGATTAACGATAACATCATTCGACGTAAACGTCGGACATTTTGCATAGTTGATGTATGCAAAATGTCCGACGTTTACGTCGAATGATGTTATCGTTAATATTTTTACGACGTAACTTCAAGCTAATAGTTATCCTGTGTTTGATTTATGAATATTTTAACGACTCTAGAAATTTTATTTGGCCTACATAATATTATTACGGAATTATTGAATCATGCTATGATTAATGACGTCGAAATTCGACTAAAACTCAAAAAAGTTATTAAATTATATACCAGCTTAATTTGGTAGCGATAAAAGAAAGTTCCAAAATTGTTTTAAAATAAAAATGTTGTGTTAAGATTTTTTTTAAAGCATAAATAATGTTATCCCACTGAATATGGCTAATTTAAAAACATTTTCATATAAAGCCTCCCGTGGTTCTTCCACTGCCTGTGTTACCAGAGGCCACGGTATCCCTTTCAGATTTTTCCGCGACCCCGGCAGAGAACATTAAGCCTCCTAAGACTTATTGCAATTTTATTACCATCACAAATACAAAGTTTCAAATTCCAGTTCTCTAATCCACTTTAAACTCTATCTCTTTCTCTCAACACTGCTCTAAAATAAGCAAAGTAACATATTCTGAATATAAATGTCTAAACGAGCCACAAACGTGTTGCACATAGTTTTGGTCTGAAAAGCGGAATAAACTATTAAAATCCAGCAGGCCGTAAGTACAGGCCACAGCGGCGTGGACTAGGCCTGGCGAATAACTTATTCATATCGTTCATGTATGCCCCCGTATGAACGTGAGTTGTGTGCAAATTATATAATATACGACAACTTTTCGTACTTTCTTGTTACCCTACCCCTGAATTTCGTTGTTTTTTGTGCAATAAATACTTTATTTGAGGGTAAGGGGCGTAAAAGTACGATGTCGTGTTTTATGTTATGGCTTTGAAGAGTTAAGACGATAGCAATTTCGTTTTAATTGAGTGATGTGAGACAGCGAATGTTGGGTATCTAAGACATCTTTCTTTATTTTCCGCAACTGAAGTAAAGCTACAAACAGCTTTACTTTAGTTTCGGAAAATAAAGAAAGATGTCTTAGATAACAAAACAACTTTCACGGGCTTTGAATTCTAATTTCATATTACCATTGATCTTCAGGATGATTATTATAGTAACGGTACAAACCTTACCCTTCCATATAAGTGAAGCACCGCTAGCGTAATATATCTATTAAATAAAGACCCCCCAAAATGCAGAGCCCATAAAAGATCCGCCATACAGATAGGGCATGAACTCGAAACGCCCGTAGACACTTCCGAAAACTCTTAATACCCGGCCAAAAAGTTTCAACAACCATAAATTATTAAGATTTAAACACTCAAAACGACGGCAATTCAGTAAGAACAATATTACTGGAAAACACGTGCTTTAAATGTAAAATATCAAGTGATACAGAGTTACAGACCTCGACACGGAACTTGCAAAAGTAAAATGTTTATGAATGTACGAAGAAACTTCGTTGGACGAACTTTTAGCGCTTTCCGTAGAGCCGGGATTACACGAGAACTGCGTTACCAGGCTCTCTCTCAACGTCCGATAATGGAATAAAATTGTGAACTTTCATGCCGCATTAATTCTATACGCAGAGGATAATCGCGAGTCAATACACTTTGACCTTACCTAGTACTGATGAGATATGAGAACTTGCTTAGTCACTCATATACTCGTAGTTATTAATGTAGTTTCACGAGGGGTTTAAAGTTACGCGTTTTATCGGCTTTTCAAATAAACTTTTAGAAATTTTCGGGTGTTGACTGACGGCTCGCCTAAAATGTTATGATAAAAATAGTAATACATAAAGATTTGTATTATAAAAACAACATTTAAATGGCATAGAAATGTAGTTTGTCTTAGAGATATATTGCATTTAGGCAGTCAAAACAATCAATTAAATACATCTTCGTATTCAGAAATTTGATACACAGATTTGATTTAATGCTTCTAATAATATACAAATACTTGATAGATTATAATTTCTACATCGTGTTCGGATACTTCCGTGCCACCGTTAGGCGCACTTCTGTTTAAACCTACGCTATTAGCCGGCACACCGTGTAATTTTCTCCACAAAAATTACGAACATATAGAAATAATCCATGGGCCGAATATTGCTCGGGGCGACGTCTCATATATTAGACTTTTTCATCCAGTTATAACGATCAGAAACAAAAATGAAGGCTCTGACTAGTTTCCAATTAATCGTAATAATTGGTAGTGAACGTGGCTATGTATTGGGCTATGTGGGGCTATTTATTTGAGCCACACCTGGTGTTCATTGCCCGCGGGCTGAGCTCAGGCTGTTGTTCAGAACAGCCATTCTTCTGGTAAATAATGAACGGATATTGTTCGCTCGGTTTAAAGTTTAATACGAAGCGTGTGCTTGTGGTACATACATTTTTAAGATCCTTTTGGAAATGGTTTGCCGCGATATTAAAGTGATTTTATTTTGATTGGTTTAGGTGAGTTTTTAACGCTTATGTTTCTTTTGTCACGTCTCGAGACGGAGAGCTATGGAGTCATTATTCCGTCTCGAGAGTCTAGTAGTGTAAAGTAGTTTAGAGGGTAAATGAAGGCCACGCGAGGTCACCGATGAGGTTGACCGATCAAATTAATTCCGCGATTGGAGGCCCTGAGTATTAACTGTTCGATGATAGTCTGGTGCATTCATTAGATTCTAACAGAACCAGATGGAGAGAGATTGTAAGGCGAGCTGCGACTACTCCTGCGATTGGAAATAAGTCATCATGACCAAGTCCGCTCTGTCAAGAGCGAAGCGAAGAAGAATAACTACTTATTATTCAATTAATGATATAATTTTTAACATTTTTGGTCTATTTTACTCTGGAGGAGCTCGTGGCTAAGTAATAACAGGACGGGTCGATCTATAAGCTACGCTTGCCGGGGTTGGTCCGTAGATGGGTGACCATCTTTACTTACATTAAGTCGTTCGTCCCGGCTACCATTCTGGTGACAGTCGTTACGGGTCATCAGAAGCCAAAAAGTCTGACAACCAGTCTTCTCAAGGGGTATCGTATCACCCAGTTATTGTGGAGGTCAGATAGGTAGTCGCTCCATGTAAAATACTGGTATTCAGGTGCATCCGGTTAGACTGGGCCCCAACATAGTTAGGAAAGGTTTAGGCAGATTGATTGGTGTATTTTATTCGATGCGTTTTACAATAAATTTGATTTTTAGACGCACATTTTCTAGTCTTCTTTAAAACTGAAGTTGCATCAGACATGAATAAAATGCACACTAATAGATGTTATAAAAATAAAACAAAACTATGCCTCCGAACTCTAAACTGACCAACAAACAAGCCGATTGAAGCAAACCAAATTGAACACGATTGATGGCCATTGATCCACTCTCAAAATACTTTGTGCATTCAAATAAAACTACACACCATCTCCGGGGCGGTCCGGATCAATTTTCTGTTTACATCCCAATACCATCAAAGAAACCCGACTGCTGTACTAATTGACCGTAATAGTACACTTATAAACCAACTTACCTCGATTTACAACCCAACATACTGGACGCACAACTTTTTATATGCAAGTATTAGACTTAATTAGGACGATGAAGGTTCCTTTTATAAGTATTTAAATTAGGAACTTTTTTTATATTGACGTTCCGTCGTGTACAGTTCGCTCGAATAATTTATGGATTCCGCTGTAAAAAATATTTTCTAGAGTTGTAAAAGTGTGTGGAGTGTAGTTACCGATAATGACATATGCATTTTTAAAACCACGGCAGTGAGGGATGTCTTTGCATTATTATGACCTACTTAAAATTGCAGTTATTATACTACTAGGTTATAAATGCACGTGCAAGTGCTACTTTAGAAAAAAATATTTCTGTTTTAAATATAGTTGTTATTATGTCTGTAATGGTCTGAGAATAAAGCAAAAACGAGGAATATGTATAATCAAGTATAGTCGTTTGCAATCTTAGGAGGGTTCTGAAGGTTAAAAGGAAATTAAATGTGCTTAAAATGGTCGTTAGCGATGGGGTTGCCAATTGTCATACCTACTGCTTAGAAATTGACACCCTGTAAGGAAAACAGTTCAAACCTTTTTCGTTGCTTTACAAGTTTCTAGTTTTTATTTTCTGAATATTATTAAATATGAGGCCGAACAACATGCGTAGTAAATACATAACGTAAAATCAACAAAGTATGGTGTAAATTCATTGCGTTTAAATCTCACGTCGATGCATTCTTGCATAGGAAATCTGTTAATCAAATATTACTTGACGACAGGTACACAATAAGCAATGTAATACTAAATAATCATTAAATATTTTTACTTCGTACGTTAATGTTTGATCGCACCGTTGAGTCAACTATAACGAGTTTAACACTTAAATTTTCGATTAGTAATGAATGCTAGTAAAATTTTTCGATATCGACATCGGGCTTTTTATCTTAAACGCATTACTTAAGTACATATAGATAGTGCAACGCAGTTTATTTTGCTGTCGAATTTACAATGAAATGAAGCTGTTGGCAAACTTGTTTAGGTAAGTAACCAATGCCTGATTTTGAAACCACACAACGTCTTGTTTCCCCGAAAAATTGGGCAGAGGTGTATAGTAAACGCACATTTCGCCATTTGTTTAAAGGCTTCTACATACTGGCGCGACTTGTCGCGCGACGCGTCGCGACACAAAGGCACCGCGTGTAGCGCTACAAGCGGTGCCTTTGTGTCGCGACGCGTCGCGCGACAAGTCGCGCCAGTATGTAGGAGCCTTTCGTCCCATGCAATGCGGCGCGAGGCTATTGCCATCAACCGGGCAACAACTACGAACCACATGCGCCAAACCAACACCAAAATCCCATTTGTACATAAATTCGGTAAAAGAGCCATTAACTTGGAAACTTTACAAGAAAAAGAAACATTGTTCAAGACCAGAGAGAGGGGCTTGTGGCTAAGTAATAACAGCCGCACGGGTCGATCGATCAGGTTAAGCTACGCTTGCCGCGGTTGGTCCGTAGATGGATGACCATCTTTACATACCAAGACTCCTCCGTGCCTCGGAAAGCACGTTAAGCCATTGGTCCCGGCTGTCATTTTTAGATCTTTAACAGTCGTTACGGGTCGTCAGAAGCTCGAAAGTCTGACAACCAGTCTTACCAAGGGGTATAGTGTTACCCAGTAACTGGATTGTGGAGGTCAGATAGGCAGTTGCTCCATGTAAAATACTAGCACTCAGCTGTATCCGGTAAGTCTGGAAGCCGACCCCAACATAGTTGGGAAAAGGCTAGGCAGATGATTGTTCAAGACCAAATCTTTTATTTTACTTAGTTAAGTTAAAACTCCATTATTTTATTTCTAAAAGTTAAAACTTAAGTAGGTAGGTATCTTGCGGACGGTGAGCAATGGGTAGCTCACCGTCCGGTAAGGACCAGGCCCGGGTCGACGGCGCACAGTGGAACGAATGTATGGGAGCGGTTGGACGTAGACATGTCCGAAAAAAAAGAGTAAAATTATGCCAAACTAATGATGCCATCTTATTCGATTACTTAATGCCTTCATAACTTGTGGTGATGAATTTCTTCATAACTCCCATATTTCGGGAGTAATTTGAGAAAATGTGAAATTTTACTATGAAAATGAGTGTATCGAGCTCTCTCCCTCCTGATTCCGGGCTTGTTTCAAGTAGCGGTCTCTAATATCATAATGCTAATACTAAGAGCTATATTTAATACTAAGACACATAGTGCGCCAAATGTGCACTTTCTGGGATAAAGAGTGATGTTTATTTTATAACACAATTTTTTTATTTTTTGTTTATTTTGTTGATTAAAACCGTTTTTCTAAAGGTTTACCTTATTACAATAACATTTCTGAGCAGCCAATTAGAGAAGATATAAGCTAATTAGGATATATAATTAGGGACTTAAGGTTTACATATAAAACTGATGCACTAATGATTACTGATAAGAACATTGCTATTATTTAATTACTAAATGGCTCTTAATACACTAATTTAGCATGCATCATTTACTAATTATCACAATAACTAATTACCTTGCAATATTTAACAAAGGATACCTGGGATACCTGGATTTTATATAAATAGGTCACTATTAGTAACTTTAAAATCAGTGTTGATTTACACCTCGTTGTATCCAAGCTAATCTCGCAATGTATTTTCCAAATTTTAATACAAATCTTGATATTCACGTTGCTTTATGCGCACGCGCACATAAAGATTTACGCGACTTTAACTATTTGTTCAGTGTTTTAAAAGATAACAGTTGTGTTCAGTTATGTGAAAGTGCTGAAACAAGTTTAAAAGACTGGTGTCGTCGATTTTGCTACCGCATTTATGCAAAATGGACACAGTCTGGAAGAAGCACAGATAAGTTTCGGAAGAAACATGAGATTTGGCTACAGGCTGCAATTCAATGGCCGGAATTACAGAATGAAAATATGGAACCTTCTACAGAAAATATAAGTGACGTCATCGAGCCCATAATTTCTCCTGCTAAATCTGATGCTTCAACTTGTACACATCCTAGTCCTCGTAAATCTTTTGAGGACCTTAGTAACCGGCAAAAAAGAAGACGCACTGAAGATAGTCTTTCATGCAGCAGTAGCAGCGCTGAAATTATGTTTTCGGCCGAAAGGGCGCTTCAAAAGGCAGGACAAAGCGATACAGCTTATGTTATGAAATACTTGACGGAGAATCCAGAAGAGGCCTCAAAAATCAAAGCCTTCATTGAAGGTAAATCAATTCAGGTACGGGAAATATCCCCTTTGAAGGCATTGGCTCTTTATGTATCGATGAACTTATCGAAATGGCGCTATAACACTCTTCGGGATTTCAACACTCAAGAAGGAGCTCTTCAATACCCGAGTTACTACATGTTGGTTAAAGAAAAAATTAAGTGCTATCCGGCCAAAGAAGATCTCACAGTTACAGAGAGCTCTGCAAAAATCAAATTACAAGCCTTGATGGATTTAACCTCAAGAAGACTTATTAGGTCGTTAGAAACCCCTGTTGATCCCAATCAACAGCTCGTATTGACCAGCAAATGGGGTTTTGACGGATCATCTAGCCAAAGCATTTATCATCAAAGGACGAGTGAAGATGAGCAAATCGATCTTGCTAGTAATTTTATGATTAGTCTTGTACCACTGCGGCTCGTCTCAAAAGGTGTAACAATTTGGGAAAACGAGCGACCATCTTCCACTTCATTTTGCCGGCCAATATTGTTTAAGTTTATAAAGGAAACCAAAGAAAATGTGCAGAGAGAGATGGCTGAAATCGAAGCAGAGATTGAAGCCTTAACTCCATCCACCATCACTGATGGAATTAGTGTCAAACACCAACTGCTGTTGACAATGATTGATGGTAAAATTCATTCCATTATATCCAATACAGCAGCTTCAGTGTGTGACATATGCAAGGCTTGTCCTAAAGAAATGAATAATTTAGAGTTAATCAAAGATAAACACGCAAACGAGGACATGTATAAATATAGCTTAAGCACCCTTCACGCTTGGATTCGCTCAATGGAATGCTTATTACACATTTCCTACAAATTAGACATAAAATCATGGCAAGTAAGGGGTGATATAGCAAAAAGGCAAGTTGATGACAGGAAGAAAAGAGTTCAAGAGGCTGTAAGAAGAGAAACGGGCTTACTTCTCGATGTTGTGAAACAAGGCAGTGGATCCACCAACAATGGCAACTCGGCAAGGAGATTTTTTGAAAACTACACTAAATCTGCTGAACTGACCGGAATAGATGCTATGCTTTTAAGAAAAATCTGTGTGATCTTGCAGTGTATTTCATCAGGAGAGAAGATCAACGTAACTAAATTCCGAGAGTTCTGCTTTGATACTGCTAAGCTTTACGTGGAGTTATACCCATGGTATTATATGCCTTCTTCACTTCATAAAATTTTAATGCATGGGCCAGACATAGTTCAGAACATGTCAATTGTGCCCATTGGTTTTCTATCCGAAGAGGCATCTGAGGCTAGAAATAAAGATTTTAGAAAATATAGAGAGGGGCATTCTCGAAAGCATAGCAGTATCTCATGCAATGAAGATATTATGCACAATCTTTTACTGTCTTCTGATCCACTTGTTACAAGTATCCGTCCAAAAGGAAATAAGTTTGTAAAAAAATCTTCTTTTAAGGAATTTTATGAGCTTACGGATTCTGAGAAAAGTGATATCGAATTTGTTAACATAAATGATTTAGCGGACATCGATTCTGAATTTGAATTAATTGATGATGATGATGATGACGAAGATAATTAAATGATGTTATTGTTTTAAAATGTGTAACTTAGTAAATTAGAGCTTACATCTTAATTATTTATTGTACTTTTAATGAAACTAGGTAATTTATTATCAACTTACTTAAAAGTCATACTCTCATCAGTTCTTGTGAATATTTTTGTTAATATATATTTCTGTATATATATAATATATTTATAGACCTCTTAATAAGTCTGTCTGCGGTTTAAAGTAAATACAAATGGGGAAAAAACGTTTTTTTTTTTAAATTTTCATTTCCTTTTATCCCAGAAAGTGCACATTTGGCGCACTATGTGTCTTAGTATTAAATATAGCTCTTAGTAATAGCATTACGATATTAGAGACCGCTACTTGAAACAAGCCCGGAATCAGGAGGGAGAGAGCTCGATACACTCATTTTCATAGTAAAATTTCACATTTTCTCAAATTACTCCCGAAATATGGGAGTTATGAAGAAATTCATCACCACAATTTATGAAGGCATTAAGTAATCGAATAAGATGGCATCATTAGTTTGGCATAATTTTACTCTTATTTTTCGGACATGTCTACGTCCAACCGCTCCCATACATTCGTTCCACTGTGCGGCGCGTTGTATTCCACGCGCGCCTCAAAGAGATGTCGTCAGCACAAAGGTAGGGGTCCACTAGGGCCGATGCCTGCCGGGGTCGCGGGAAGGTACTTATGGGTCACCGAGGCCCCCGCAACACAGGCAACAGGAAGGAATACGGGTGGGTTTTAGTCAGTAAGAGTCTGACACACCCTCCTGCTATGCCCAGAGCGGGAGAAGTTATTTGATGATTTCCCACACTCAAAAAAAAAAAAAAAGTAGGTAGGTATTTATATTTACAGCATATTTTAATGAACTGCTCAATGAATTTTAAATTTACATCGTTATTCACACTCAGATGCTAATATTACTTTGGTCTACATAAATTATGTAGACTTTTATTGCTACATCATATTTTGGAACTTAATTTGAATGGAAAATATTGACACTACAGTGTGAACTGATCCTAAAAGAGTGACAAAAATAAGTTCATAATAAAGAAACTTATTTTAAATAAAATATTCATATCCCAATTTCGAGTCATCGAAATTCAATTTTTATGTAGGAAGTGTTTAGAATAATCCATTATTTATATCAGTTACCCTTTCAAAATTTAATCAAAAACTAGATTTTTCTGCGTTTTTATTGCAAATAATATTTTATTGTAAACTTTCTGGGGCTGCAGCAAACACGAAAGCTACTTGAAGAAATAATAAATCGTCGAGTGAAATGCTACGCTCCCGACGATTTTTCCTCCACAAATTCTGTCGAAAGGCTACATTCAATAATATTGGGGACCATGACATACCTACCTATTATCAGTTATATTATGTTCTGTCATTTATCATTGACTTATTTTCGGATAAGTAAGGAAATAAATTATTCCTTTCCTTAAAATAAACAATAAGTAATGTTATTGAACAATATAACCTAAACACCATTCAAAATCAAAATCAAAATATTTTATTTCACATAAACCTACATTGGCCCTTATGAAACGTCAGAAGCTAGGCGCACGGTACCAATTAAGAAACTCCACGATTACTCTTTTAAAAATAATTGGCTTTTACAATGTTTTCAAATTACAGTGTTAATAGGTATGGGAGGACAGTGTAGGCCTGTCAAGAAGTACCAGGAAAAATAAATGGTCTACAAATCTAGTCTATCCAGCCTACAACGTTCTCACATTCACAAAATATAAAGTAATCTATGTAAAATATTAATAAAATAATAAAAACCTATTTAAACCAAATGACATGTTTGCCGATACAACTGTAACAAGTCTTAATGAGTATCCTGTCCACAAAAGCCACTAATTATTTAAACTAAAACAGACACGTGTAAGAACAAAACTGAAAAACATACAATAAAAGACTGAAAGAATGAAACGATTGGCATAAACCTAACCCACGTACCTTCTCAAAACTCACATCAAATAAAACCCTATCACGTAAAAACTTAGCATGCATATCACTGAAATATCTTCTAAAAACGTAAACACCGCTAGACCCCATAATCTGCTACATAGTTATCTAAACTTTAAGCTCGTAGACAAAGCTGTGTATGTCGAATATTTCCGGCTCCTAACGTTTGCAAAGTGGAAATTCCTCACGTAAACCACCTGAACAGCTCACTGACCGAGAAGCCGTTTTAACATGTTAAAGATTCACTATTAAACAAATAGTAGCCTTTGGGAAGGTATTACACGGTTGGAGCAAATTCTGGCTGTTAGAAATGCGAAGATATCACGTTTAAACTCTGAATAGGAAATTAACTGTGCATGTAAAATTACACATGTTCATGTCCACCGTGAATAGTTTAAGAAAATAAGTTAGTTCATAGCTCACAGTCGAAATATCAGAATCAGTGTCTAACAAATAAAAACTTTGCTACGGCGTGTGATTCCCAAATGACAAAAGCTCAATTCTGAATTCAGGCAAAGATCAAACTCAATTTCAGGAAGTTTTTCTTGAAAGATTTCCAGACACAATACGATACTTAATTCCAAACACTTACTTCTAATAACACAAACAAAATAATAATAGAAACTATAATTTAATAAATCAAAAGCAACTGGAATAAGATGTCATGATAAAACGAAATATATAGCGTACAAAGATACCTCTTATCATTGAAAATAACTCATTAATATTTGATGTCTGGACTACTTATTGAGACATAAAATGAGCATCTGTATCGTTTGTTAACGTACAGCATACTAAACAAACCGTTATTTATACGATAAAATATTAAAGTTATACGAATTTACTTGGAAGTAGGTTGGTTTTTGAATAAAAATGACTTATTTTATCATCATGAAAACTATCATAGCGGTGTTTATTAATCCATTCAAAGCCCCTGTCATATTTCTTTTTGTAATATTTCCGTGTTTACAAATGTGTCATATTTATGTGACACTCATTATAGTTGTCATTAGAAGTAAATTATTTTTAATTATATATTTATTTTTGATGTAATGGGAAATGTTGAGGGCGTTGCATTTGAAAACAGATTTCAATTAAGTTTTTGATTAAAATTGCTTCAACTTTTATCATGTTTGTTTAATTTTTCTGTAGACATTAAAAACAAAAATATTAGCAATATTTATAAGCTATTGGATACGTTTCATTGCTTTCCCTACCTTCGTAAACAATATTTATTGTGAGGAAGAATGTTTTATGAAGTCATTTTATTTCATTCACATATTCATTATCAAGTGTCAGTTAAGACACTTTTAACCTCCAATTATACATAAAAACCAATTCTTTTAACAAAGCAAAAAGTAATAACTAAAAATATTATTTCTGGCTCCATTCAAAACATAGTCATTAGTGTCGACGACCCAGTAAATTAACGTCGTATCACTTAATTATAGCCTGCAGTACCCAGAAGGGTTTGTACAAACAATAAAAAAAATTAATAGCAATTATTTCCCATACCTTGCATCGAAGAAATGAAGTCAATTTTTCAATAAAAGTCCATTCACGTTAAAGATACGAGCAGTTATTAAATAATCATACAGTCACTGAAAACCGGCAAATATTCTAATAGTCCACAGGGTAGCACAGGGCACGATCAAATCCAGTTCGGGGCACACAACACACCAGTAATGCTCTATTAATTAATTTCAATTTATGTTAATTACGGAATCGGGTACGATGCGATAGCGAAGGGAGAAGACGGGGACGCGTGCGCTCAGTTGGCGCGCCAAGCGTGGACTGCCGGCTGGCGGCTAGAAACATTTCTAAATATACACCCCCCGAACGTTTCCCGCGCACCCTATGGGCGCAACGCGTATACCATGCAATTTTCTATAAATTTTCGCATAAGCTCCGAAGCCGCGCTGTCAAAAGCTGTTTTTACTGAAGCTCACCCCCAAACGCTGTGTGCACGTTTTAATTGAATTAAGTGTAATGCGGGGTTTTGAGGAGTAAATTGAAATAAGCACACGTAAAACTGACCTGTGCCGCAATACGAATTTTATTTAGATGCTACAATAATTGCAGGTTTTTTAAATGAAACTTTTTGTTTTATTTAACCACCACAGACTGTAATTTGTTAAAAATAAAGATTTCTGAACGACAAATTACTCTATGCTTTTGAATAATAGTATCAATCAATCTGCCTGCCTTTTCCCAACTATGTTGAGGTCGGCTTATGGTCTAACCGGAGGCAGCTGAATACCAGTATTTTACATGGAGCGACTGCCTATCTGAGCTCCACAACCCAGTGACTGGGTATACCCCTTGATCAGACTGGTTCTCAGACTTTTGGGTTCTGACGACCCCTAACGACTGTCAAAGAACCACGAATGACAGCGGCTTAACGTGCTTCCCGAGACACGGAGGAGTCTCGGTATGTAAAGATCACCCATCCACGGACCAACCCCAGCAAGCGTAGCTTAACCTAATAGATCGACCCGTGCAGTTGTTATTAATTAGCCACGTGCTCCTCCCTGAATTATAGTAATGATCGTTAATTTGCTACGAGCAAATTGCTACATTATTCCGCCTAATATCACGGCCCGTAGCGCTACGCTTTTTCGTAGGCGCGACGTAGCATTTTTTCGCGAACTCCCAAAAGTCGTTAGACAGAAGTTGTTAGCTGTAACCCTTAGAACGAAATGGAAATCGTCAAAGATCAGTCTCTTTTGTTCGAGATTGAACGAGATTTCTGTAAATAAAACATTGTTTCAAAGTTTTAATTGAACAACATACCTACTCGGCTGAAGTATTGAGATAAAGTTTGCTTTGTTTGGAACATTTTCTTTACGAATTTATCTGTACATTGAAATGGGAATAAATCAACAGAAATTACTTTTCTAATGTTTCAATGTTATCTAAAATTATAAAATTTAACATACCTTACCAACGAGCGCTACTTAGGTACTTGCCCTTCTGCCCTAAATAAATCTAAATAATATCATAACGTCACACCTGTATACTTCAAAGGGGTTTGCAGAGAAGTAGTAAACCCACATTTCACGAGTTATGTTTGAGTCTCATGTTTTAGGGGGCGAGCTACATTTGGTACACAGTTACAACCGGACACGAATACGGAATCCGGGCTGCTACTGAAAATGTTCTAATAAAAAAACACTGGCCAACCTAGGAGTCAAACCCTAGACCTCATACTCAGCGGTTACGCTCGCGATCACTAGACCAACAACTTACTCGACAAAATAAGTCCGATATATGTATTTAAAACAGTTATTTCTCACATAATAAGTTGCCGCTCGATCGCCATGTATTTTTTATTGCAATTAAATGAACACCGAATAAAACTGTTTTGATCGTGAGACTCGCTTGTTTATACTTTTTTACGAGCTCCCGACGAACACGACGACCAACACTATAAACTTGGAATTTATAAAGTCACAGATAATTATATTATCATGTTACTGCTGAAGCTAAATCAGATAAAATCAGATAAAATTTTAGAAGAGATTTTTTTCCTAAGGGCAAAAGTATTGAGATCGGAAGATATTTCCCTTGTAAAAACAAGAACATAATGCAAAGAAAAACAAGGTTTACGTTGTTTCTTATTTCATAGACACGGTCCCTTTCTGGTTTCATTTGAATAAACACAACAAACACACAATCACAATATTAAAAAAAAAAATCTGTCAGTCGTAGGACTGCACTTCCCTGCCGGGGTCACGGGAAGGTACTTATGGGTCACCGAGGCCCCTGGCAACACAGGCAACAGGAAGGAATACGGTTGGGTTTTAGTCAGTAAGAGTCTGACACACCCTCCCGCTCCGCCCAGAGCGGGAGAAGTTATTTGATGATTTCCCACCGAAAAAATAAAATAAAAAAAGGACTGCACTTCAGAAACTTGTAAACATCTGTATATAATGTATCTGAGTGTGACGGTCACGTGAGTTCAGTGCTTTTTCCCCATCCCAAAAGTGCCCAGCGTGCCCAAAGTTTTCACTACAAATACCAAACAAACAAAAGAAAGATAAATTCAAAGTACAATAGGCCGCACGTCAGTGGTAACGAAACCAGTACAACCTGGCCCCGCATTCTCTAGGCCAACTCAAGGTCAAAGTGTTACCAACGACGTAGACACTTGCTGTACCTATTGTTCAATAATAATTATTATTATCATCAGACTACTCGTCCACCGCTGAACATCGGCCTTCCATTGACCGCTAAATAAATGTTTAAAGGAAAACTAAATATTCATTATCTAAGGAAAAGCTTGGCCATCGGATTGGTACCTAATCGCACCTTATTCGCAGACAGTTGGACGGTAGAGCTCTTGATGTCATTCCATAGTTGTCTTTTTCAATACCCATGGGTTTATGTACCTACTTTCTATAATAAAATAATTTATATAATTAGGAGCCGCTTTTTATGTTAGGTCTAATTTTTTATAAAGGTTTAGATATATTTTTTTTAGATTTCAGATCGCCTAATCTTATTAAGCCCCATTTACACGATACAAATTTCTTGCCTAAGACATGCTACAATAAAATTAAAGCAACACATGGCTTGCAATCTAGCATCGTCTCTAAACACTGTTTAGACGGTGCAACTGTTATCATTACTTTAACCTATTGTATGCTACAAGCAATTATTTCGCACCGTGTAAATCAGGCTTCGTCCGGATTGCATACGAAGATTATATATAATAATAATTAGGTATTATCTACCACATACATATCGACGGTTAAAAGGTAATAAGCGACATTTTGACCGAAAATGAGTTATGAATGCCATCCTACTTAAAAATAGAGATTAAGTAGGATGGCATTCATAACTCATTTTCTAACCGTCGATATTATTAATTGGTCGTTTTTCGTGTCGGTCTGTGTGACCGCGTTGTTCTTCTAAACTATGCAACGGATTTTGATGCGGATTTTACCATCATTTACAGATTTTATTCCGAAAACTGTAATATTAAACTTACATATACATGATAAAGTCGTATAAACCCTGCGAAGCAGGAACGGGTTGCCAGTTGCCTATAACTTATCAAACACCTTGATTCACAATGCAAAGAAAAATAAAGAACATCATTATGACTATTGGCCTTTTTAAAGTTCTATATAGTATGTAAGACTGACAGCAAAAAATAGAAGTCTCACATTAACAGCCTATCAAATTCGATCTCATTTCAAAGCACAAAAGTTTTTATTCTGCAAATCATGCAGAGCCGCAAAACAAACGCAAATCAAACAGGTTAGAAAAAATATATTTGCTGTGTATGCTGGGATTGTGAAATTAATTATTGTTATTTAGTACATAACTAGAGGCTTAATTCGATTTTAACTTGAACGTTGAACAGTTGTAACTTATTTGAAAAACAGTTTGGTATAGTCGACCTTGTAATTGCTTTACGGTTTGTGACAATCATTCCCAGAAAATTAGAACTTCACCAACTTGAAAGTATCCAACTGTCACATGGACAAAAATAGACCTCGTTGTTTTATGACGTGCAAGTGACATCCAACCTTAGGGTGGTAACAAGTGCGAAACGGATACCGTGGACCCTGGCAACACAGGCAACTACTTCCAGAATTCCAAAACTGCCCTTCTCTTTCAGTGCCCTCCACAGGTTTCGGTATTCACAGGGGAATGTATAGGCATTCTAGAAGCAATTAATTTCATTAAAAATCATAATAGAACACGGGTGAGTTTTAGTCAGTAAGAGTCTGACACACCCGCCCGCTTAGCCCAGAGCGGGAGAAGTTATTTGATAATTTCACACCCTAAAAAAAAGGGCGGTAACAACAATTAAGATTATACCTACCTAAATTATAAAACTAATTCTGTTTACAATCATACAAAAAATACATTCACACTGGGTAGTACTTTGTATAAATAAATGTCTTCTACGAAAACATCTCTATCCATTTATCCATTCAGAAATATTTCGGGACGACGTTTTTTATACCGTAACAACTCGTCAGGTAGAAACTGACCGCAGTGAGATTACATCTGCAGACAGGACAGGTGTATTCTAATACATATTAACTGATAAATGATGCAGAACACGGCCACATGAAGAGGGCAGGTGTATTTTGTTCTCGGTAATCTTGATTCTCACCGATCACATTATAGACAAATCTTTTTAACGTCTTTATGTTTAATTTAAGTTCAATTTAAATTGTAAGTACCATCTGAGTGTTTAATATCTAAACTTACTTAATTCAAGCTAATTTAGAAATACATAGCTCTCTAATTCTCTACTTATTTTACGAAAAAATTTAATCGTTTGCGACGGACAAACAGATAGGTACTTCGGTTTAGTGATTTAATAAGCATTCCTAATTCTTACAAAAAAAAATGGAGAGATTCTGGGAAAACTAATGAAATACAATATTACTAGCTGCACCCCACGAGTTCACCCGCATAAGTCTCGATCCCGTGGGAATATGGGGATAAAAAGTATCCTAACCTAACCCATGCCCTAAATTTCATCCAAATCCGTTCAGCCGTTTTAGCATGAAAGCGTAACAAACAAACAAACTCACTTTCGCGTTTATAATATTAGTTAGGATGCTGAACATAAGGAATTATTAAAACATATGCACTATGACTCTGAAACGTGGTCGCTCACAATGAGTCTTATTAAAAGGCTAAAAGTCACCCACAGGGCACAGGGAGCTTGGAGTTTCCCTACGTGATCGAATCGGATATGAAGGGATCCGCAGGTGAACCAACATAGCCCGAAGAATTGCCAGACTTAAGTGGCAGTGGGCAGCCACATTGCTCGCAGAACAGATGGCCGATGGGGCCGAAAGGTTCTGGAGTGGCGACCGCGTACCGGAAGACGTAGCGTTGGAAGGCCTCCTACAAGGTGGACCGATGACCTTGTGAAGGCCGCAGGAATCCGCTGGATGCGGGAAGCACTGAACCGGTCGAAGTGGTGGTGCTTGGGACAGGCCTATGTCCAGCAGTGAACGTCTTTCGACTGAAATGATGATGATGATGACCTCAATCGTCACGCTTAGCTAAATAATAGTAAGTAATAATAAATCAGAGGATTGGATGATAATTTAATCTGGATGTTTTTAAGAAATGTATATTTACCTGCTTACCTTTTTGCACTCAAGGTTGTTCGAAGCCGGTACCTAAGTATTATTTCCATTATTTACATCCAAATGAAGCGAAACAACTTTGGCAATTATTTCGCCCGTAGCTGTACGTAATTTACAAAATCTTCGCATTCTTAAACAAAAATAATGGATTGCACGATAAACGAAAAGTTAGATTGGAAAGGAACTTATTACAACTTCGCTAAAGAATATTATTTAGTTAGTGACAATGCTAGGAAATACGAATTCTTTTACTTACAAATTACTTGGACAGTTCACTGCAATGTCTGGTACAAATGAAAAGAAAATTGTTCTTTTGCAATTACAGAACCTAAAAGTGTCTAAATTGCCAGAC
The DNA here is from genome assembly GCA_905333075.3 of Atethmia centrago. Lineage (NCBI taxonomy): Eukaryota > Metazoa > Arthropoda > Insecta > Lepidoptera > Noctuidae > Atethmia > Atethmia centrago. The sequence goes on from HG995367.1 coordinate 25,743,522, forward strand.
GGCTGGATTGGCGCAGTGGCTGCCTTGACTTTCAGCCCTACGTGACGCGCGGGTTTGATTCCCGCACGTAACAAATACGTGTCTAAACGGTAGGTCGTCTGTTGCCCCGGCTGGTAGTTTCTGCAAGCTACATCGTTGCCTGTGAACGCATCTGCGATACAAGAAAATCCCCATTTGGAGCTGTTTTTAAAATTAAAATTGTGTAGTAGTATTAAGATGCAGCAAAGTGCAAATATAAAATTGTCTAGAGATTATTGCTAGACAGTTGTTTTTTATATGCCCATTGCAATTAATATAAATCACCAAATGCTCTATTTCGGACTCGAGCAAAACTCGCCACGCCTGGTAGGCCCCATTTATGTCAGTTTTCTTTACTTTACTTTACTGTACTGCTCTACATAGAGCGCCATCTAGAGCCGATTTCTCGTAACGCTTTACCTTCAGCCACTGATGCACTAGACAACGGTACCTATTAAACTCGTAAGAGGGCAGTTTCATACGGAATTCCTTGATTCTGAGGAACCACTCCGTCCAGAAGTATTTTCATTTCGTTTTTAATTATATTTAAAAATATATTTCTTACATTACAAGCCGTTTTGTAAATGAGTTTGCATAGTCATTTTCTTTTTACTTTGACTGTGCCATTGATCAAGCGATCCTTCAGGTACCGAATTCGATTCTGTAAATCTGTGAAGCAAGCCCGACGTTTATAAATAATATGATATAGGTTTAAAGCCTTTTAGTATCAGCTGTAGTGAAAAGTTATGTTAATTTACGTAGCAGCATGTAAAATTGGTAAACCTGCTGGCGAATTTAACTGACTCTAAAATCTCTGATCATCAACCTTATTGGAGCGAAGTTTTGGAACGAAGTTTTACAACGAAGTGTTGGAACGAAGTTTTGGAACGAAATTTTGGAACGAAGTTCTTGCGGTAGGATTGAACTGGCAGATATCGTAACGAAAAATCCTTATGCGCAAAAATTTCAGTTTTATTGTCAATAGTTTTTGTTGTGATTTTACGGTTCCGTACCTCAAAAGAAAAAAAACGGAACCCTTAAAGTGATCACTCGGGTGTCTGTCTGTCCGTCTGTCACAGCCGATTTTCTCCGAATCTACCGGACCCATTAAATTGAAATTTGATATACATATGAATTTCTGTGACCCAAACACGAAAGTGTAACGTAAATAAATGAATATATGAAAAGGCTTGTTGTGAGAGTTTCAAATATATATTTTTTAATCATTTTAAAATAAATTATTAGTTAATTAAGAAAATAGACCATTTTAGGGTTAAATTTTTAGGTTCACTACTTTCAGAGATAGGGCTTATCTCTGAAAGTAATGAACCTAAAATTTTGAAAAAATACAGAACATAGTTCTTTACTTATAGATTACAGGAAAACCTATAAGAAGGACTGGTGTAAAATAACATGGTAAATCTCTCAATATTGTGCGTAACTTACATTTGCAGTTGGAATGTATGGGAAAACATGTTTTTCAACTATAATGCTAAGTTTGTTATTGGGATCTTGGGCAGAGCACCGTCGTGTCCTCGTGGAGGCGATCGGCGGCAGAGATCTCTTGCGTCCGGCCCTGGTTCAGGCCATGGTACGGAGCGAGAGGGCATGGGCAGCCGTCACCTCCTTCTGCGAAGCAGTAATTCTCGCGAAGGAGGAGGCGGGACGGTTGAGGGAAAGGCATGTTTCGCGCCCTCTCGCCCCTAGCCGCCGCAGGAGACGCCCTGGGCGTCGGGAATCCCGGGCGGATTTCCGGCCACCGTAGGCGCGGGCTTGCGGACGGTGAGCAATGGGTAGCTCATCGTCCGGTAAGGACCAGGCCCGGGTCGACGGCGCGTCGTATTCCACGCGCACCGCAAAGGGATGTCGTCAGCACAATGTAGGGGTCCGCTAGGGCCGATGCCTGCCGGGGTCGCGGGAAGGTACTAATGGGTCACCGAGGCCCCTGGCAACACAGGCAACAAGAAGGAATATGGGTCAGTTTTAGTCAGTAAGAGTCTGACACACCCTCCCGCTCCGGCCAGAGCGGTAGAAGTTATTTGATGATTTCCCATCCACAAAAAAAAAAAAATATTGTTATTGGGATAAATTATTTTGGGATAAAAAACATGGTAGAAAACATATTCATTGTACGGAACCCTCACCACGCGAGTTCAACTCGCACTTGTCCGGTTTTTTTTTAATACAGAGAAATCAGTATTAGTTTTAATCTTGCTAAAAACTTATACTATACTTAAACAGTTAAACAGTAATGTTTAACTGTTTAAGTATAGTATAAGTTAAGTATAATCAATAATCAATCAGCCGATAAATGGTCCCACTACTGGGACACAGGCCTCATAACGGTGAGAGGGAGTGGGCCGTAATTCACCACGAAGGCCCAGTGCGTGTTGATAGATGTCACATGTCTTCAAATTTCTTTGTTCTAGGACATGCCGGTTTCATCACGATGTTTTCCTTCACCGTTTTGAGAGCTCTGGCGATGATTAATTTACACAAAGTAAAGCGCCTGTCTGGGTTCGAACCTACGACATACCTACAACTCGTAAGTCGCGGCCGGTACTACTTGGCCACCACTACTCAACTTTTTTTTTTAGTTATGGCTCGTGCAGACTAGAGCGACGGGCATAATATTGCTGCCTGTCGCGCCAGCGATATCGCGCTAATTACGAAGGCTGCAGCCGGAGGATTGAAATAAATACAAAATGTATTAAACTTAATTTATTTTATAAAAATTACAATATTAATTAGTGGCTAAAAATGTCGACGGTTGGTCAACCGTCGACATTTTTAGCCACTAGTTAATATTGAAATCGTAAAATCCGTGAAATCGTCACTTTTGACACAGTATCGGTCGATTCTGAGGAGCTGCTACCCATTGCTCACCGTCCGCAAGCCCGCGCCTACGGTGGCCGGAAATCCGCCCGGGATTCCCGACGCCCAGGGCGTCTCCTGCGGTGGCTAGGGGCGAGAGGGCGCGAAACATGCCTTTCCCTCAACCATCCCGCCTCCTCCTTCATCGGAGGCCGAGATGTCCGGCGTCGGGCTGCCTCACGTTATGTTGCGTCGGCGCCTCGTGTCCGTGGCTGATGCAATTCGCGGTAACTAGGTAAACGCTTGTCAGCGGTTTAGGTGTTATGCGAATATGTAACACGCTAGTCAGCAAGAGCCTTAAACATTACATATTTATTTATATTTCCAATTAGCATACAGAGAGTACTAGTAGGTATACACGCTACCACACAAGTAGGTACAGCTGATACAAGACGGTAATGAAGTAAACGAACTTCGCAGTCAATTAGAGGCATGTGTTCATTGTTTGTTTGCAACAAGTGTTCTCACGGGTGTACCGCAATATGGAAACCGATCAGTTCATATTTTCGCTCTCTTTTTCATAATGAAGCTGTTTCATGACTAGCATCAGGCCGAAGTGGCGATGCTTGAGGGAGGCCTATGTCCAGCAAGGGACGCCTTTCGGCTGTAATGATGATGACTGGCATAGTGTTTTGTGCCATCTATGTAGCCTTTCCACAACTGTGTCAGAATGCTGTGGAACTGCGGAGTATTAGTATTTTATATGAAGTGAGTAAGACGTACGTAAAATGAGAAGAGTAAATACGAATTAAAAAAGGAATACCAAGAAGCAAGTCCTGAAAATAACCGAAGGAAAAGGCTTACTCCGATCGAATCGAATCCGATCCCACATCATGAAATTCGTTAGAAATATGGATAAAATTAATATTTTGTTCCGATCCGATCCTATTTTGTGGGATTCGTCAGGAATGTTGACAAAATTAATATTTTGTTCCAAACCGATTACAGTACAAAATTATCCCTGCTCTGAAACAATAAATGAAATAAAAATTTGATTGCTGTAAGCGTAGTTTATCAGATTTTCAATTCAACACACCTCAGAAGTTTGATTCTTTACTAACAACAAAATAAAAAGCAAGTCATACCATCAAAGTATAACAATCATGAATATTTTACCTTATGAACCATTATCTATCTAGCTTAGGTATGCACTACATAAAATTTGAAAATAAACTTATCATAAACTTAATGTTATAAACGTAATCAGTACTGACTCGGTTCTAAAAAATCACCATTATCGCAGTATTTTTTGCGGAAAACCACTAACAAAATTATCATGTCCGTTTTGACACTCCTAGGTCTGAGATATTTTAATTACCCGGCTACGTTTTCCATCAGTCTTTGTAATTTAAAGTAAACTTATCAACAATTACTATCCTCGTTTCTATGTTTCAGGATATGGCCACATTCGTATCATCCCAATAAATAAAAAGAACATTCTTGTGATTTTTGAGATTCTGAATAGGCTGCAAAACTAGAAACTTAACTTACAACAGTTTTTTTTTTTATGATCACAGCACGGTCTTGCGTGTCACATCACTAAAAAATTCTCCTTCCAATTTCAAACTGAACTATATCACCATATAACTTCAATCACCATAGCTTTCCCTTGTCAATAATATTTAGGCCTTCTATTTTCAAAAAACCAACATCCAAATGAAACCTGCAAAAGTAACATCTGTCTATGTCATTTAAACTAATAAACAATTGGCAAAATTAGAAACGCAACCCGCTTAGTTAGAGCCTACATTCTACAATGGTTTTATTGTGTAAACTAAAAGGTGTTAGTAATATACTCGTGTACCCACCGTCAGTTGTTTCTAAGTGTTCTAGTAAACCATGAGTGTACTCGGAAAATTAGAATCCTGTTAGGTTAATAGAAAATAGTAAGATGGTTGAAACCGTGTTTCAATTACAGCCGTTACAGGTAATCTTACTTTTATATAGGTAATTTTCATTTTAAAATATATTTATTTAGGTGGTGTTGATTCATTTTTGGAGGCAAGTGTGAGTAGATTAAATATACATTTTTTCCAGTAAACTGTGTAATATTTACTTATGAATTTTGTTATTTTTATCACTGCACATAAGTCCTTATACATACATACATAATCAACCTATAATGTTCCCACTGCTGGGACGTAAGTCCTTAAGAAACCTATAATTATTTTGTTTTCATAAATAATGCACTTTTTATTTTACTTTTCTGGCAAAAACGGATTTTTTTTTTATACAATACACTGCTTACAAAAGTTACAATAAATTTTATTTAGATCAACCACGATGCATTTAATAAAAGAACGCTTTAAACAACAGGATTTTATACGATACATTTATTTTTATTCCACAGATTGTTATAGATTCAAATTATGAATACCAAATTATAACACGTCTCAGATTCGAATAAAAACAGTCAACCGAATATTTCAGTTCACTTTTATTGTCTCACTTTTATCTATTTCATCACTTGATTTAATCACATTTGATAGGTACGATAATTGCTGGCACAATCTACCAATATCTTTGCCCGTTGAGTGGCGCGTATCAGAATTAATAATATTCCTTAGTCAGTCAGTGTCAGTGATATTCAGGCAGTGGTTTGTGCTAATATCCGTCAGTGCCGTGCCGCGTTGTGTTTTGTTTTGTGCATTTTCTGTGATAGTACCGTTTTGTTGACAAATATGGTGAGCGTTAAATGTTTTCTTTTTATAAATTTGAATTCGTGCCTTTTCAATAAAGTGTTGATAGTGCCATGGATTTTGTGAACGATAAATAACGATGGACTGTTTTTCCCCGATAATTGCGCGCGGATGTCAGTGTTTTATTTGATCATGTTTTGGTTAGGTTAGGTCAGATATTATTTTAGCCTGAACGCTTGGTTATTTTTTCGGTAGATATAGTTTGTTCTATTTTCTGTTACATAAATAATGATATAGTGTTTTGAATAAATGTTTTATAGAGCCAAATAAATTCTAACAATATTTTAATGATTTTAAAATTGATTTACTATAAGTTTCTCTATAGCGCGGTTCATACAAGTAAATAATCTCAATTATCCTTAAAATGCAATCTATGTTGCCCATCGAGGCTCTTTAAACGAGCCTTGTAAAAAGGTAGGTAACTAACGTAGGGTTCCCTCCATTTTGAGAGCCACCTAATACCTACTTATCTAGCTGATCTTATTGAAGATTCCCATACAGTTTGTCACCAAAGCTATCGACGGTGAAAAGTAACTGACAATATAAGCCATGTTGTTAAACGCATAACAATAAAACAAAAAATATTTTACTTGGACGGACGATAAAAGATAATGATAGGCCGAGTCTAAATCAATTAAAGTTTGCGGCAAAACAATCTGTTTGTTTACAATAGTTTGTGGATACAGGTTTTTGTCAATAGAAAAACACAATATTGAGGCAATGACGCGAAATGAATCCGAAAGACGGGTCAGAAAGACCTAAAAGATTCATTAACCCGTTGTACGAACGTAGATTTACGCGGGACACCATTGTATTTGTTTCTATCATTGCGACATACGCGACGTTTATCAATTTGGACGCGGCCTTAGACCCATGACATTGCAGAAGTATGTTAACGCCAATGTCTTGTTTTCCAGTAATCCTGTTATCAATGAAATAATTCAATATGGATGGATAAGGCCGGTAGTGCCGTGATACCGTATCGTCTGATATAAATCTGCTTCTATTGTGTAGTAATTAAATCTAACAAATGTTTTTGTGTGATTGTTGCAACACTTTCTTGATCGCAATGTCGCATGTCTTTGTTGACATGCGACATTCTTGTGTTTTGGTATTGTAGTACTAACGATACCTGCTTACGAAATATATAAAAACTGTCTTAGGCATCTGTCCTACTGCCGACGAGGAAGCGAACAGCTATCGAAAATCTACTCGCTCAAGAAAAGAACAATAGAGAGAGTTCTCGCCGATAGTGTGAACAATCAGCGATCTATTTAGCTATTAGCTATTAATATAAATATGTCGCAGGCAGATTATATGATTCGTCATTACTTATACATACGGCGCCACCAGTTAAAAAACGCTCGCCATCATGAAATATGTCGAAGGCAAATTGGCAACTCGTTCAATTGTTATAATATCGACATTGATTGTTATTGTAGGTTCGGTTGAAACCAAACACGCGCGAGCCGAATTGGTCGCAGTAACTAAACTTTGGGAATCCTTACTAAATTGGTTAAGTTGGGTTAGCTATGACCAACCGCGCGCGAGCCGAGCGAGCCAAGCGAGCGGTGCCACGGCAGTGCCCTAAGAAATCCAACTAAATACTTCAATTTGCCGCGGCATTTTGTTAACGTCTTTGAATTGTCCTTCAAATGTTGTGATTATACAGTGACAAGACAATTTACACTTTACATAATCAGCCTATAATGTTCCCACTGCTGGGACACAGGCCTCCTCTCTGTGTGAGGGAGTGGGCCGTAATCCACCACGCGGGCCCAGTGCGGGTTGGCAGATGTCACGTCTTCGAATTTTTGGTTCTAGGACATCCCGGTTTCCTCACGATGTTTTCCTTCACCGTTTTAAGAGCAGTGGTGATGAAACAATTTACGCAAAGTAAAGCTCCTGTCGGGGTTCGAACCTACGACCTACAACTCGTAAGTCACGGCTGTTACCACTGGGCCACCACTGCTCTTACACATTTACACTTTGCCTTCGGCATATTTCATAACTGCGAGCGTTTTTAAACGGACGACGCCGTTTGTAAAAACCGGATTCATCAAATTGCCTGCGACCCAATATTGTATCTCTAATATTGGGTTAATATATTTACTGACACGGGACCTACTTACATCTAAAGACGAATTATTAATATACTGGAGTAATCTGACATGTGCTAGCTATCATTTTGTATAATAAAATGGTCATATTTATTTACTTTTACACTTATTATTATACCAAATTAAATAAATAAAAAATATGACCATTGGTTTTAAATATGACAATTTTATTACACATGACAGCTAGCACATGTCAGAAAGATTCTGTCTGACATGTGCTAGCTGTCACTGTAAAATGGTCATATTTATTGTAATGGTGATCGTTTAGTTTAACCGATTCATATACGTGTAAAATAAATGTATAATTATTAATCTGACAGTCAGATTACTCAAGCGAGAAAATTGTCGATAGCTAGTCACTGCCTCGTCAGCGGTGGGACAGGTGCCTTATATTATATCCCCTGTGAAGCGATTCCGATTGGGGAAATCATAAGGAGCCTTAAAAACGTAGTTGACTTTTGGTAGGATTTGAATGAATGTCTGGTTAGTATCGATTTCATCATTTGAATTAATGTTTTGTAAGAAACACAGCCCTTGCACGTAGTTAAGGCGCCGCGCCGCATAGTTTAAGCGTTGAAATAATAGTCGTTATTTTATTTATTTATTTATTGATTTAGGATCTCCAACAAAAGATGTACACAATACATGACACATAAATAAAGGGCAACATCAGGTATTAGGTAGGTGTACTCCTTCACTTATAGGAGACCACAGCATGCACAACAGACTTTTTAGACTTTCGAGATTGTATTTAATTGTTTTTTGTTATTGTTACTGAAAAAAATATAGATTGTAGAAATAATTTAGGAGATTCGCGCATTCTTAACGCGATTCCAATACAACCAATCTATGCTTACGTATAACTCAGATTAATAAGCAGGTGTTTACAATAAAGAATGCGATATCAAGTAATAGAGCATATCACACTAGATACTACCTACATTCCAATGAATTGACTGGTTTGTTGCGATTGTGTGCGCCATCTTTTCTTTAGCTATAGCATGTGAATCAAGTCTGCTCTCATGCTTATATTTTTGCAATGTACCTTACATAATCAGCCTATAACGTTCCCTCTGCTGGAACACAGGCCTCCTCTCTGTGGGAGGGAGTGGGCCATAATCCACCACGCGGGCCCAGTGCGGGTTGGTAGGTAGATGTCAAACTAAAAAGTCGAAGACATGTGACATAGCTGTCCTCAGGTTGTGTCCAATGTGCCTTAAGATCTTATTATTTACAAATGTGTAATTTTCTGGTGCTTATAATGGGGTTAAAAACTGAAAGCTCGTTATAGGTGGCAGCACAGTTGTCCGTCTACAAACCGCCATTGTTTTGTGTATATTACTTTTGTTTTGATCACAAATTAAACGAAAACTAGATAAATATGTATGCGACTTGGAGTGTACCACTATTAAAAGATGAGCTAAGGACAGGGGAAGCGTCTACCACTGGTAAAAGAGCAGCTGTAGTGGAAAAGTCAGCAAATTATAAATGTTTTATAATGTATAGGTCATTTTGTGTTTGTTGAGTTTGAGTTATTTTTTGTTGAAGACTGGAGGCATACTATAGAAATAACCAGCACCCTAATTGCGTAACACAGTTTTAATCTTAACCCGAGTTTTGAAAGATATTGCTAATCCATTGCTTCATAGGTTTAAAAAAATCGTCAGCTCAACAAAGTAAATAACGCAATGGACGTGAGTGAACTGTCAAAATGAAACCAATTGTGATCAATTGTAATTTTATGTGTATTACGCAATTTCTTTCCTAAGATACAGACAGATTTTCTGCCTAGTTTAGGAAAGGGAGTCCTATGACCCATTTTATATGTGTTGTACTGGTTCTATTTATTTATAACATCTAATTATATAAGACAACGTTGTATACCATGTACAAACTACTTATTGAATAAATTATTAAATATTATTATTAAATTACCCCTCTGATCAGAGTTGAAAACCTACCCGAGGATGATCTTCCTGATTGAAAACTTTAGATCTGTTAATTCTAGCACTGATTTAATATGATAATACAAAACACACAAACCTTTACTTTAATTTACATAATATCACATCAAAAGTGCCTGTAAGTAAAGAAAACAGACTCAGTTCGCTTGGAAGCATCACCTGTATACGAATTTCTCCCTTAGAAGTCTTCAGGTTTTAAAAGGATAGCACATAGTCTCGGCGAAATATCGGATGTCTATTTTTCTTTCCGAAAGCTTTCATCCTCAGTTTTCGTCTTCTAACATCTTTGGCAAATACTTTCGTCCCCGTCTTTTTGCAGTCAACAGCTGCGCAACGGGGCATAATAATTAATTACGCGTAAAAGAAGCCGCTTGTTTACAAAAAAATGTATAACAAGTGACAGCTAGCTGCCAAATATTAGACGTTGGATAGTAGCGACATCTGAAGCGAGGAAGTGGCAGTTGTTATCCTCATTATTAACTTTTAAAGCACGATTCTAGTCGCGCCATATTAAATACTGGTATTCAGCTGCATCCGGTAAGACTAGAAGCCGACCTCAACATAGATGGGAAAAGACTAGACAGAATGATTGAAAGCAAGATTCCAATTCATGTTAGACATTTTTGTGTTCAAAAAAGTTCTCGAGTTCTCAATTCGGCTGTTTATATATTTGTTTTTATGTGTGTTCGCCGATTTCCCCGTCAATTGTGTACCGATTTTCAAAATTATTTTTTTTGTTTGAAAGGGTACGCTCGCGAGGTGGTCCTATTGTCACCAAGTCATAATCTGATGAGGGGATCCCATGGAACATAGCGATTTTAGGTATTATATAGTAACTTGTGCTATTGTTCTCGGAAAGTACCATTTGGTGGAGTGGAATTGATGATGAAGACCACAGATGGCCACCGGAACTACTTAAGGCACTGACAAGGCCCATTTGACCAAAACAGACTTCTCTTAAGAAAAAAGTTGCCAAATCTGTATAGTTTGTGGTAGCGGAAAAAATATATGTTAGTTTTAAACATATTTCCCAGAACTTGGTTGTTAACAAAACAAGTTTTAAAAAAAAATCTCGATACAAACCAACGTTAAACTAATCTCTTACCTTGAGTTCTAATCCAAAATATCTGTATTAAATATCAACATACGTTACGTATTTAATTAATAACAAGAACGTCTTATTTGAATGCAGAACTTGGTTGTGTCTTTATTTTCGATTACTCAGCTCAATTTTGAGTAAATAGATAATTGCTTCATATTTTGCAATAAATTACAAGCGTTGTGTCATCGCGCTTCTCTTTCTTTTCTATGGAATCTGATAGTGACCGCGGTTTAGGTGTTGTCAGCGTCTTAATAGGATGTATTTAACATGTTGCGATTCCATTAGGTTTAATATGGTTGCTAAGCCATTTATGATCTTCACGATCATAAATGACTTATATATAAATGCATACGGTGAGTAGCAGTTCTCCTGGTTCTTACCAGGAGAACTCCTAAACGATTAACGTCCCTGCATCAAAGAAAGCAATATTTTGTAAAAGGTGATAAGCAGTTGACATTAGGCTATTGTACCTTGGATAAATTACAAACTGACCCGCTAAAAAGTCAAAATAAAAACTTTTTACAAAAAAAAAACATCCGACTTTAAAAAAACACTACAAGGTGAAAAAGAACTTTAATTTCGGAAGTCGGTGTCTTTGGATCTGTATTTTACAGATCCAAAGACACCGACTTCCGAAATTAATTTATAATATAGTAAAATCCTGGGAAATTCAAAACCAATGTGCAATTGTGCATAGTGTAGAAATATATTAATTATCATTCTACAATATTTTTTGTTATTTATGCTCCATGTTGAGTTCTCACATTCAATTAAGCTTTTTTTTTTGGATGGAAAATCATCAAATAACTTCTCCCGCTCTGGGCGGAGCGGGAGGGTGTGTCAGACTCTTACTGACTAAAACCCACCCGTATTCCTTCCTGTTGCCTGTGTTGCCAGGGGCCTCGGTGACCCATTAGTACCTTTTCGCAACCCCAGCAGGCATCGGCCCTAATGGACCTTTATGAGGCGCGCGCGGAATACAACGCGCCGTCAACCCGGGTCTGGTCCTTACCGGACGATGAGCTACCCATTGCTCACCATCCGCAAGCCCGCGCTTACGGGTGGCCGGAAATCCGCCCGGGATTCCCGACGCCCAGGGCGTCTCCTGCGGCGGCTAGGGGCGAGAGGGCGCGAAATTTGCCTTTCCCTCAACCGTCCCGCCTCCTCCTTCGCGAGCATTACTGCTTCGCAGAAGGAGGTGATAGCTGCCCATGCCCTCTCCCTCCGTACCATGGCCTGAACCAAGGCCGGACGCGATTCAATTAAGCTTGCGATTTAGAAGCCAGATCTTTAAATAGAAACAAAAATAAGTGAAATTACATACCAGTTCGCGGTGAGATCAATACCTTGTCTCAATAGAGTTCATGTAGGACACAATGAATACGAGCTTCCTACAACGAGAAAAACATATCGTAAGGATAAATTAAATATATACCTACAGGGTGGATTTTTGCGACGGGGCAGTAAGGGCAGCTACCTTAAACGCTGTAGCTACAAGAAAACGGTCTTAGGAGACCGTCCTTAACTTTTTGAGATATTTAGATCTACATTCACAGATTTTGAAAAAAATTTAGAGTCAGCAAGAAAATGGGCAGTTTTCATATAAACCCTTATTTGGTGCCAATCGATCCTGTTTCTTACATGGATCCGAAAACTCTACTAGACCAACAAAGGTTTGAGTACTAGAAAAGTCAGGAATCGGAAAAAAACCTTTTTAGATACAATTTGTAGGAAAGAAACTCAAACTTACTTTTTTATGACGGACAGACAAGCCGAAAAAAAAAATAACTTCGAACGAATACACGTTATACATTTATTTGCTTTAAGAACAAGATAGTAATACGACCTCAAATAATTTAGAACTTTCAGACTTGTATGGGAAACGTTTAAAATGCCTGTCCGTTACAAAAGTCAGATATCGCAAAAAACCTTTGAATGGAAAAGTTTTTTCAAAAGCAACAAACTATGTAAATATTGTTCTCAAACCAAATTAAATTATAACGCTTATTCGTTCGAATTTTGAAGTTCATCTTTTTTTGTTTATTTTCGGCCAGTCTTATCCATCGTAAAAAGTAAGTTCGATTCTCATTTCCTACAAAATGTATGGGAATAGTTTTTTGCAATTTCTGACTTCAGAGTTTTATGATCCTTACAAGAAACGGGATCGACTGGCACCAAAAAAAGTTTTAGTGATAACTGCTCATTTTTTTCAAAATCTGTGAACGTAGAAAATTTAAGGACAGTCTCCTAAGACCATTTTCTTGTAGCGACAACTGTTAAGGTACCTGCCCTTACTGCCCCATCTCAAAAATCCACCTGTATAAGAATTACAATTTTCGAAATTGAGTAAAAGGGATTACCGTAAAGAAAAAAAACATCCACAAAAATATTTGGGGATTGATTCTTAATCAATAGAATGATATAATATGTGTATTAATACTTTAAAATGTTGGCATAAGCGGTCAAGAAAAATCGGTCCTGCATCTAGGTAAGAATTTCTATCAATGTCCAACGACAAGAAAAGTTTTACGTTCCATCAAACCGACACAAACAAAAAAATAAAATTCAAAAGACTGACTGAAATCCGTCGTTGATGATTTTAAAATAAGGTTGAATGTGAGAACTCAACATGGAGGATAAATACCAAAAATGATTGTAGAATGACAATTCTACAATAGGTATAATAATGAACATTTTCGTAACAAATTCAAATTCAAATTCAAATTTCTTTATTTGTACACATAGGTATAATGTTGGTACATTATGTAAAAAAATAAAAATATTGTATCACTATGTGCTGCCCTGCAAGGCGTACAAACATTTCTTACACAGTAGGTAATAAGTGTACTTACAGGTAGTATTGCCTATAAAATAATAAAAATACTGCTAAGTAACAACAGACAATAAACATAAACCATTAACAAAATAATAAAAATTAAGGTTACAATCATATTAACTAAACTTATCAGATACAGTAAGTAGGTAATAAATAAGTCTGAGAAGATGGTATTACGTTTTTATTTTTCTTCTAAATATTCATTTATAGTGTAATATGCTTTCTGTATTAAGAACCTATGGAGTGTTTTTTTTAAGTGTTTAAGTCTTTTGAAGCTTTTATCGATCTAGGTAGTTTGTTAAATATTTTTGAAGCCATTCCTAGGAAGCTTTTTGAGAATAGGGCGGTTTGATGGGTTTTTGACTTAAGAGCACCTGGATGGCGTTTAGTGGATAGAATTTCAAATTGCTTATGGTTATTTTTGATAAACATGGCAACTTTATAAATGTATAGGGACGGAAATGTTAATAATTTTAAATTAATAAAAAAGGTTTACAACTGTCATTGTTTAGGATCATGCATACTGCACGAAGACACTTTTTTTGGGCTTTAAAGGCCAATTCCCTATCCGTAGAATTACCCCAAAATATTACGCCGAACCGCAGTGTGGTGGAGACGTATGCGTGGTATGCGGTAAGAACGGTGCTACGATTGGCGATCTTGCTTAAATTGTGTAAAGCATAGCAATATTGATTCAATTTTTTACTATATGATCAATGTGTGTTTTCCATGCTAATTTAACCAAACCCCTAGAAATTTTGTGTTGTCTATTTTAGCAATCTTAGTATCTTCATATGTAATTTTTATATTGATAGAGTGTGTTCGCTGGTTAAAATACATGATGTGAGTTTTGCCAAAATTAATTTTTAAGTTGTTATCGGTAAGCCATTGAATGATTTATCTGTGATGCTTTTAGAAAAAACTGCCAGATTATCATTAAAACTTACTGAGAAAAAGTAAAATTTAAAAATATATGATCCACATAGTCCTCACTTACATGTCAATAAAAATTAAAATTAAAATGTCAATATTAATTCTAAGGCACTTAGTATAAAAAATAGTGTTAGTAAAAAATTAGTTTGTTGCTAGGGGGTACAATGTAGTAGCTTAATTAATCCCAAGCCTTTTTGTCGACCAAGTAATCTTTAACTTTATAGAAACCTTTTTGACAGAGTTTCTGTTTAATAAATGATTTAAATTTATTGAGGCTCAGTTCTTTAACATGGCTTGGGAATTTTTTTGTAAAAACGTATACTTTGGCACTTAAATGAATTACTATTTTTTTGGATCCTAGTCTTGGGCACAATGAGTGAGTCTTTGTTTCTAGTATTTATGCTATGAATATCGCTGTGTTTAGAATATAGATTAATATTCTTTTTTACATAAATCAGGTTCTCATATACATAGTGAGTTGCGACTGTCGTTGTGTTTATATCCTTACTGTATCCCTCAGTGAATGCGTAGGCATTCACTTCAACTTAGGTTATAAATTGCTCGAATGACTCGTTTCTGCAGCACAAATATAGCCTGAATGTCGGCTGCATTTCCCCACAGCAAAATGCCGTACGACATTACACTATGGAAATAACTAAAATATACTAATCGAGCTGTTTCTACATCAGTCAATTGACGGATTTTATACACCGCATAGGTTGCAGAGCTTAGAATTAGAATTAGAATTTTATTTATTTGTAAGAATGTAGTATTACATCGTATGGTGTTAATATTTATTTAGTTCTATACATTCTACCACAACATATGGTGTACAAGTATACAATATCATTTAACTAAGTACAAATTAACATTAAGATTAGCCGCTTCGACAATTTGGTTATATGTGGGCCCCACTGTAGCTTCGAGTCCAAAGTACCTAATACCTAAGAACACAGTGGTCTCCACAAGATCCAACTCCGCCCCATTTACTAGTACATTGGTTTTTACCTGCTTAACGTTAGGTGTCAGAAATCTTTTTCTCGTTTAAAAGTAAGTTATTAACACTAAACTATTTTAGAGAGAGCATTATTTACATCGTCAGTAACTGTCTGTTGTCGTTTGAGCTTAAATAAAAGTGATGTGTCATCTGCAAATAACACTATTTCATGACTGTTCTTTATAAGGCAAGGTAGGTCATTAATATATACGAGACATAAAAAAGGGCCCTGCGGAACTCCCATAGTGACAATAGAACCCGGCGATCGCTTACCGTTAACGTCCACTCTTTGGATCCTATTATCCAAATAAAAAATAAGAAGATCCAAGGCAGTGTTTCTAACACCATAGTGATACAATTTCCTGACCAATGTATCATGAGAAACACAATCGAAAGCGTTAGATAAGTCACAAAAAATACCTAGGGCATCATGTGACTTCTCCCAAGCCTCAAAAATATGTGCAAGAAGTTCCACACCAGCGTCGGTAGTCGAACGACCCTTTGTGAAATCGAATTATTTACTGTTTAATAATTTATGTTTATTGAAATGTCCTTGCTATTGATCTAGCATCAATTTTTCAAATATTTTACTAAAGGTGGGAAGCACAGAAATCGGTCCAAAATTTGTGGGGTTAAACAGAGGTATTATTTTACTACTCTTCATTAAGTCAGGAATTACACCACAGTCAACACATTTATTAAAAATAATTGCCTATTCAGGCGCTACAGTGTTAATTATACATTTTGCAACCTCTACAGAATTTCCCCATAGATCAGCTGTTTTTTTTTACATTGAGTGTATTGAAAGTTTTAATAATATCCCGAGCACTAACATAGTCGAAATTAAATTCATGATTACAAATTGATATTTGTAATTTATGGTTGCAAAACCATTAACTGAGATCTGCTTGGGTATAAACGTTGAGTTAAATTCTTTACAATACATGGCAAAAAGGAATTGTACAGTTCATTAGGATCATCACTATAAGGCAAGTGGGCTAACTGACTATTAAGTTTGTTTTTAAAGCTTTCCAAGCGACCGGCAGTTTTTGGCACTACAATGATAACTCTCTTAGCCACTTTTCTATCTTGCTTACTAAATGTAATCAGCTGACCACAGTGGTCAGAATCCAGTTGGCTTATAATTTGTTTAGTAATTGGTAATATGTTAGTAAATATATTATCTAAACATGTAGCTGAGGTGGCGGTTATTCTAGTAGGCTCTAAAAATAAATGATCAAGGTTATATGACTGAAATAAATATTAAATTTTTAGGCACATTGACGATTTGTTTTACAAAAAAAATACCACAGTATAGATGAAATATCAAAAATTAAGTTCAATATTCCTTTATTCTTAAAAATAATCAAAAACGCGTTAACATTGTTAGAAAAGGTATAAAATAGCTTTAACAAAAATACTCACATTATAAAAATATATTTTTGGGCTCCTAATTACGTCCCGGGGACGATATTGAGATCACAATAATCAGTACGTGAAGTGGAGTTGTTTACTCCTTAACTATCATATTAAATATCTAATCAGTCCTTTCTTCATTATTTTAATAATTGGTAAAGTACAAGTGGGTACTTCTAATTCTCCAAACAAATAGTGCAGACAAATTTTGGTCCTAGATTTTCAACGCAATCTTCATGCATCCATTGGAAACATTGAATGCATCTTATCCATTTTTCGCCCTTTTTGTCTTGAGAATATCGTAGGTATTGTGACAAACTGGGCATTCAGCGTCATCATTCTCGCTATCTTCTTCGTCAGTGGACACCAAAACTGGGTCATCATCATCAGATGATTCTTCGTCAGAAGACTGCGCTTTTCGTCGATTTTGGTTTTATTTTTATTGCTTCCAGCTGGTTTTTTTGTTGTTCTTTTTACGTTTTCATTTTTTTTTCTTCCCGCTACTCTTTCATTCTTCTCTGTCTGCTTCTTTTTGGCTTCCATTATTTCTTCTTTATGTGGCGAGGCCGTGACTACCATCGCTTTCCCTCGTCTTCTTGAGGTTGAGGGTGGTTCAATTACCGGAACAGGATGCACATCTGATGGAACTACAAATGGTGATGAAGGAGTTATATCCGGTTGTGATAATGGAGTTGTTAGTCTTTCCATTATGAAGTGTGAAGATGATGAGACAGCATTTGTCAATGGTGTTGTGATGTTTGCATCGGTCGAAGAAGGAGCATGTGGAGAGTCGTCAAAAATGTTTTCGTTAAGTGTAAATATTCCCGTTTTTCGAAATCCGTTCATTGCTGTATCAATTTTACAAGCTTTTGAATAATCTTTTCCAAATATTTCTCCAACTTGGTAGTTAGTAACAACTCGCCCTGGGTGATTATTCAACCAATTTTCTATTTCTTGGGCATAGTATGTCTTCAAAGGAAACATAAATGAGACATCTAATGGTTGCATCTGATCAGTAGAATGCGGGGGGAGGCAGATTATTGATACTCCATTGTCACGTGCGAAGTCTATCACATCCAAATTCCTTGTATGGCTGTAATGCCCATCTAACACTAGTAGAACGGGATCTTCTTTTGATGGTTTTACGATAGACACGAAATGTCTCAGCCATTTGGTAAACAGTTCAGGCTGGATCCAACCAGATGGGTGGCATCCAGCTATGGTGCCTGAAGGAGCTCCATCAAGTAGTTCAGCTTTCATATTTTTTCTTGGAAAGACCATCAACGGAGGAATAAATTGTCCAGTAGCCGACATACAAGTAACAACAGTTACTAATGCAAATAGTTAGTTTGACAAAAAAATTGTATCAATAAGTCAAGTATCTCAATATTTTATGGAATCCGAGAATATTTCAATGAAAAATGGAGGAATAATGTAAAAAATGTATTGTGGAATGATAATTCTACACTACCTACTAAACGTTACTAAAATAAATGCAACAAAGTGGGCATTAATGTAAACAATACTATTCTTGCCTGGGCAACCCGCAACAAATTCGTCATGTTCCCTTAGATGTCACTGCCTGCGGTACTGTCAGCCGGGTGGGGTCGGGTTGCCTCCTTCCTTCTAATATGGCGAGAGGAGTGATAGCTGATCTTTGCGTCATGCTCGTGAACGGGTGCTGCTTGTGGTTGACTGGTCGTCTTGCTGACCGTGGTTTTATTATTGTTATTAGTAATTAAGTGTTTATTTATTTTACTTCGATGGTGCTAGTTTATCATTTGTGACTTCGAGTTACAACTATAGCTTTATGTAAGCGGACACACCCTTTATGCCTGGAGGCTTTGATTTAGGATTAAGTTCTGTTTACGTTTTTATGTTGTAATATTTATTTCTGCTTGAGTACAGTTTTCATTATTTTGTTGGTATATTGACGTGTGGTAGCCAACATATAGTAAGTATTTAATATGTATGTTTCGTAATGTTAATTACTTTGGATACGATTTGTATAGAATCAAGATTTTCTAACTAAACAGACACGTGACAGTGCTGCTGGGGAGTTTGTTGCGCCACTTCTTCCCAGCTAAAGTACTAGGAAGTAGTGAAGGGTGGGCGTTTTGGGGGACTGTCTTACGTAATTTTGACGTTCGAAAAGTGCTGATTCTCAGCTTTGTTTGCATAAATGACTTTGATTTGATTGATTGATTGCATATTTTACGAGGAAAAATAAATGTAGCGATGTATAAGGTGGTCAAGGAGCTCGCTGTTAGTAGAAAGTATGGGCGAAATACCTGCAGAATGGATATACTCGTAGTGTTAATAAGTTACAAAACTCTTCGTTATGTATACTATATAAATTACAGATTTTAGATGTAGCAATCTTACATAGGGTGTCACAATGGGCGCTCTTAGAAGAAGATAGTTTTAGGGTATTCATATATGATCGTATAAGTCACATACGCCTTTCAAGGGAATATTATTTATGACCACCATCTTTTATAGGCCAAAAATTTAAAAAAAGCGTAGTCACTAGATGTTATTTTGTGGTATTTAGCGATAGTTTGTTATTTGTTAACTGTAGTTCCTATAAGTATACTTGCCTGCAATATGTGACATTTATTTTTATCAATTATTCATTAAACTTATAAAGAAAGGTAAAAATAAAAAAAATATTTTCTAACCTCAATACTTCAATTATCTAGCAGTTTTTGTCACTGTCAGATCGTTATGCCCTATAAAGGGTTATTGCTCAAACCAGCCGAATTTTACAGGCCCAAATCGAAAGAACCTAATACGGACTTCATTCTTCTTAGGATGAGCAATCTTCTCGGACGATGGGGTCAGTGGTGCTCCAAGTGGGAGCCCTGGAGCTCCTGGCACGGTATTCCATGAATTCAGGCAGAGCCACCAGCCTTCTATCTTCGTTACATGAGTTCAGAATACAAGAAGTCGAACTAGCTCATGGAAAACAATGGAATTGGAAATATTTAAGGGTGAGTTTCCCAGGTATTAAAAAAAAATGTTAAAAAAAAGACTCGATTTATGGTTTTTTTGTGTGAAAAGAAGATGCCATAGATGGATGCCCACTTTCACAGCTAATATTAATAATGGTGCTTTATTCTGATGCTTACTGAATTTGCTGATTACAGTATTTTAAAGTAAGACCTAATTCAATTGTATGCATTATGATGGTGTTTATGTAATTTATTTTAGAATCCCAAATACTGAAAGTGTTAAAATCTTCATACAACTTCAAATGTTTCGGCTACGTATTAAATCGGGCTTTTGCTGAAGCCCTGTGCATGTCTGGAACTCTTGATGAAAATAACGGGTTAATCTTTATTTTTTAGGACCAATTCGACCAGAAAGACTTAGAAGGCTTGTATAGAAAATATGATGACAAACTAAGAGAAACACTAATTTATATTTATTTAAGTTTATTAGTATTTTTTTCGACCATACACGTAGTTTTAGTTATCGCTAGTACATTTTCAGAGGTGAGTTTCCCATATTTTCTGTATTAAAGTTTTATGTTTTTGCCAGTTTTAATAAATATTTATTTTTACTACTAACTAGAACTAAACAGGAATGTTCGATCATGTAAGTTTATTACAATTTCGAATAAACGCTTTCAATTTACTTCCTAGGATATTATTTGTAAATCTTTGTAAATAAAAAAAAAATAATAATAAAAACGATTTAAGGCTCCTACATACTGGCGCGACTTGTCGCGCGACGCGACGCGACACAATGACACCGCGTGTAGCGCTACAAGCGGTGCCTTTGTGTCGCGACAGCCTTTATTTCAGACCCACGATAGTCCATATAATGTTGTTAGTATTACAGCATGAAAAACTTAAACGTGTTAGTAACAACTGATAAAAGAATAAACAATAAAAACATACCTACTTAAAAACAACTATTTAATGATATGGGTTCTGACCCAGTGTTGGACGTAACACGAGTCCAACCTATCCGCTATAACGGCCAGGATGCTGTTGGTGCTGACGCGCAGCCTGCAGAGCGCCGCGGCGTATCGCTTGCGGAGCACGGCGTGGAAGCCGTCTACGTACGCGTCCGCGAACATGCCCGACGCACTACACCAGCGCGGCAGCCCCAACAACGCCCTGAACGCGTTATTGTACTGAACTCGTAGTGCGCTGAACGAACGTTGCGTAACCATAACAAAAAATAATAATTTAACTCTAATTCTGGTCATCGAACTTCACTGTTGCAGTACCAATCCCCTTTGTGTTGTCCATCCTTAAGTTTAAATTGTGATGTCCAAATATTTATTCTTCGAGCTATTTTACAGGATTCCATGGAGCCCGAAAATATAGACGAGACATTATCATCAATCGCGGTTTTCTTACAGCAAATTCAATCAACATCAACATATTTATCGATGGGAATGTACATATTAAGGATAGCAATACCATTCATATTCCTTTGGAAACCTTTATACTATCCCATGAAAAGGAAATGCTTCTTGATGCCAATACTTGTCACTTTTATTGTGACTTTGGACCTCGTCTTTACTGGTAAGAGATTTTTGTAGCATTGCCTAAAAGCAACACAGACTTTTGCCCCTCATCATCATCATCTGCCCAGTCTAACTGATGCGGCTGGATACCAGTATTTTATATAAGGCGACTGCCTATCTGATCTCCACCACCCAGTTACTGGGTAACCTGCCCATTATTCTTAAAACTGAAACCCAGCAATACCATGTATTTTCAAAACAAACATAATAATTAGGATGAAGTTTCCTAAAAACATCATTGGCCGCATACAGCGTTTTTCCGTACGCCGTCAAGATGCTTGTTACGGCAATGTTACGAACCATTGCTTACTGTTGCTTTAAAAATGCTCCGTGAAGCATTTCACCGATAGTGTATAATAGGAGACTCCAGCATTAGTATAATGCATAATCAACCTATAACTTTCCCACTGCTGGGACACGAGCCTCCTTTGTGAGAGGGTGTGGACCATAATCCCCCACGCGGGCCCAGTGCGGGTTAGTGGATGTCACATGTCTTCGAATTTTTGGTTTTAGAACATGTCAGTTTCCTCACGATGTTTACCTTCACCTTGTTGAGTGCTGTGGTGATGAAATAAATAACACAAAATAAAGTGCCTGCCTGGGTTCGAAACCACTGTCTCCGTCCATACTTCAATAATCGTTGATCACATTATTCAATCTGTCCTCCAATTTCATCGTTTTTCCGCAGATATCACAGTAAGCATCTACAGTTCTTTCGAAGGCATATCCTTACGACCCGCCTACGCGACCATGGCTCTTCTGTCCAACTACGTCTTCCTTCCAATGAGGAACAACTTCTTGGCGATATTCCTCGGTATCTTCGTCAGTGCTATCTACGTGCTGATCTTTGCCTTCTTCACTTATGATCAGGATCCTCAGATTGGTATAGTGGTAAGTGATATTTATGCTTTACTCATTATGGTTTCTTTTGCACAAGGTATTAAGGCTTGCTGTGTTAGTCCACAAACAATTATTACCATAAGGAGTTTATATTTGGGAGCTTATTTATTGACCATAAACCAGGCAATAATCATGCTTATGGGAGACTATGAGATCTGGGGAGTTTGTTGCGCCATTTCTTCTTCCCAGCTAAAGCTCTAGGAAGTAGAGTAAGGCGGGCGTTTTGGGCAACTGTGTTATGTAATTTTGAGGTTCGAAAATTGCTGATTCTCAGCCAAATTCAATAAATGACTTTTGATTTTGAGTGAAAATTTTAGGAATGGAGGAAAATGGAAAACTCAATAACTCTTTGCCTGGAATCCATTTATTAATTTTACATTATTTTATAAAAATTGTGTAGTAGTGTAGGTCTGCGATAAAGGGTATCAAAGCTGACCTGACTGTATTTAACTTTCACTATCACTGTGTATCAAATATACATATATTTTGAATTAGTCATTCTGGTTAAAACTAGTGTTGCCAAACGAAAAACAATATGAGTCAATTTGAAATGTCAACGTCGTTGTATTGTCATTTCATCGTCGTTGAAATGTCTTCTCATAATCGCCATTTTGGCTTAAACATTTAATCCCTGAGTATTTCCGATATTTTACTTTTGGGATAATATTTATTTCTGCAATTTATTAAATTATAATATTCTAATCGGTCGTTTATCAATCACGCCACCGCTCGGTTGTTTATCAGTGGCTTATAGGTAAGTATACAGAACACACGATTTTGCAAAGAATTCTAAAACATCCTGTTGGTAGTTTGTTGAAAAGTATATTTATCGCTAGTTTGCTAAATCGAAGTTATAATTAATATGATTAATTGTTGTTATTATGGACCACAGATAACATGAGATTTGGTAGCCCATTTTTTGGACACATGAGCAGGCTTTTAAAAACCGAGTGGTAGTCTTCCGATTGATCGTTTAATTAAAGTATTAAAATTTAATGTTTTCATTAAATAAATAGATACACATCTATTTTGTATGAAAACATAATCTTTTTTAAAACAAAATAGATTAATGAGATATCATTACGAGAAGATATTATCTGCTCTTGTCATTTATATTACAGGTACCTATTTGATTTTATAATATAACTAGCTGTGCCCCACGGTGTCACCCGCATAAGGCCGTGCGCACTTTGGACGCGAATTTGTATCGTACGTAAACGTATGATCTTGGTCGTACACACGGCTTCACATCAAGCTATACATCTCCAGTTTACGCTGACCTCGCATTGTAAGGAAATCCTATACAATGCGAGATCAGCTTATGCTGGAAATTAATAGCTTGATGTGTAGCCGTGTGGGGTGCGTGCAGAAAACCTCCTCGTGTGCCTGATTGCTGCTGGTTCCCTGCGAATACGTTCGGGGGAAAGAGCAGTCGTCGGGTCGGTGCATCCTGGGCACGGCCAATAGTTTCTCCATGTTTGGAGAGGGTATTGACCGTGGCGAATTTCTGCGTGGCGGGGAGCTTCATGCTCGATCGTCGGTCGCCCACTCCCCTCTCTGCTTACAGAGGGCAGGTCGAGTGGGCGAAGAGTGGCGGTGCTTGCTGTGCACTTACCCTGCCAGCGAGCAAGCAGCGGGAGAATGATTCTTCTGTCTGCAACCGTCGAAATCGTAATCCGTAAAGAGACCACAGTCATGTTTTGTGGCTTGGAACGGGACGAGGATCTTGGCTTGATCGCCCGGATCGCGAGGAAGATAACCTCTATAAAAATTCCTCTAATATCAAGTTTTGGTGCGCGGCGAGGATATGAATGGCTGAGGAGTAGTGTCATCTGCAACTTCCGAGTTGTAGGCGGCGCATCAGTCGTTAGCGCACCCCCAGCCAGGGTACCAGTGGACCCCCTGGTTGGGTTATAAATGTACACTTGCCTAGGGACAGGGGGTGAACCTTACTTTTTATATCCCCCATACTCGTGGGATTAAGTATGGATTTAAATAAAAATAACAACAAAAAGACGAAAAGTCAAGTGGAGGAGAGTGATGCAGGGTCGGAGTCCGACGCTGCATCTAGCGCAAAGGGCTCAGGTCGGAGCTCGGTGCAAAAGGAGGTGGTCGGTAGGAACCGTGAGGTCATTAGGACTCGCAAGCGCCCCAACTCGGGGTCGTCCTCCGACGAGTGGGTCTTGAGCCAGAAAGAGCGGCAAAAGATCCACTCCAGCCGGCGGGGGGGGGCCCGAGGAGGGAAAGTCGTGGATAGAGGGTCCACCACCAGGGAGGTTGGCGAGCCTAGCAGAGCCAGCCCAGCCAAGCCAGCCCAGCGAGCCGAGAGGCGCCACCTCTCAGAGGTTTCAGGTGGTGAACCGGATGCCGCTGGCGGCTCCAATTTTGAGCGGGCGGACAGGTTTGCGGAGGTCGTGGCCGGCGCAATCAAAGCGGTATCCGTGAAGAGGCTCAGGTCCTCAAAGGATCAGGCCATTGCCGCAGCCACGGCCTCTATTGTGGCGGCAGCGGAGGCCCTTCACGTCGGGCCTCCTCAGGACAGTTTGTCCGAGATGCGGGCGGAGATCGCCCGCTTGACAGCCGCCATGGAGCTTCTCCGAAAGGAGAACGAGAAGCTCCGGGCGGACCTGGCTGGGCTCCGAGGAGCCGGCCCCAGGATGGAGCCGCAAGGGGGGCAGCAGCAGGGACAGGGACGACCCGTGCCTGTAGAGGACCGGGTTCTGACCCTGGTGCGGCAGGAAATGGCTTCCCTGCTGAGTCGATTCTCCGCCCTGGAGGCCATCGTCCTGCGCCCCCCGTTGGCGGCGAGCCAGCCACCCTCTGGCCAGCGGAAACCGGCCTCGTTTGCAGCCGCCGCAGGTGCCACGGCCAAACGGGGCTCGTCGGGGCAGCCAAAGGGTACGGCGACTGCGCAGGCGGCGAAGGCCCCAGCATCAGCAGCGAGAGCTCCAGTCCCGACGGCGAGGGTTCCGACCCTGGCGGCGAAGGCATCGGACCAGGTGGCGAGACGGCCGCCCCCGCCTCCTAAATCTCTTCCGGCCGATGCCGAATGGCAAGTAGCCGGAGAGAAGAGGAAGGCGGCTAAGGCAAAGAGGGCGGCCAAAAAGAGAGAGAGGCGGCAGCGGCGCAAGGAGCGCTCCGCCACGGCTAGGCTCCGCGCCCCAAATTCCGCAGCTGTAGTGATCACACTACAGCCGGATGCGGAAAAGAAGGGCGTGTCCTATAGGACGGTGATGGCGAAGGTGGGTGAGGCGGTGCGCCTGGAGGAGCTCGGCGCAGCAAAAGGCCTCAAAATGAAGGTGACGGCGACTGGGGCCCGAATGGTGGAGGTCCCCGGTAGGGCCAGTGGCCCGGCCGCTGACGCCCTGGCCGAAAGGCTTAGGGCGTCACTAAATGCGGACGAGGTCCGAGTGTCTAGGCCCACCAAATGCGCTAGCATGCGCATCACGGGCCTGGACGACTCCGCGACGGAAGAGAAGGTGGTCGCTGCAGTGGTTAGGATCGGGGGGTGCTCTGCCGAGCAGGTGAAGGCAGGCACCATCCGTCCTGACTCCACGGAGCTGCAAACCGTTATGGTGAGCTGCCCCGTGTCGGCGGCCAGAAAAATTACCGGGGAGGGCCAACGGCTATTGGTGGGCTGGGTTTCCGCGCAGGTGAAACTGCTGGAACCCAGACCTCTGAGGTGCTTCCGCTGCCAGGTGGGCAACCACGTGCAAGCGAATTGCACCTCGGAGGTGGACCGCAGCGGTCTTTGCTACCGCTGTGGTCTGCCCGGGCACAAGGCTGGCTCGTGTAATGCCACGCCGCACTGTGCCATATGTGCGGCGGCTGGCAAGCCAGCCGAGCACCGGATGGGGGGCAAGGCCTGCGCTCCACCCGCCAAAGCCAGGGCCAGAGGCAAGCCCTCCGCCACCGCCGTCACCGCCGCAGCCACCACCACTGCCACCGCCGCTGCCGCCTCCAACACCGCCGTCGTCGCCGTCGCCACCGTGGCCGCTGCGGCAGGCCCCTCTCAGGGGGCTGGGAAGGAGGCCCAGGAGGGGGCTGACATGGATTGCCATTAATGGCCCCATTACGCCTCCTCCAGGCGAACATCAACCACTGCGCCGCCGCTCAGGATCTGTTGCTCCAGAGCATGGCGCAGTGGTCGATTAACATCGCCGTGGTCGCTGAGCCGTACTTTGTCCCGCCCAGGGATGACTGGGTGGAGGACCTGAGCGGCTCAGTGACCCTAATTTCGTCGGCCGCCGCCGGTACCCCGACCCTCGAGGCCGTCAGGAGGGGACGGGGCTGCGAAGCAGCACGGTTCGGGGAGATTGTCGTGGTAGGGGTCTACTTCTCTCCGAACCGAACTCTTGCCGAGTTCCACAACTCCCTTGCGGAGTTGAGAGACGTCGTCGTCGGGTTTGGTTCCCTCCCCGTGGTCGTCCTCGGGGATTTCAATGCCAAGAATTTGGCTTGGGGTTCCCGGTTAACGGACACACGGGGCAGGATGGTGGAGGACTGGGCTCTGGAGACAGGCCTAGTCGTCCTAAACCGGGGTTCTGTCCCCACGTGTGTGCGGATGCGGGGTGAATCAGTGGTGGATATCTCGTTCGCCAGCCCCGCTCTGTCGCCGCGTGTATTTGACTGGCGCGTCATGGAGGGGGTGGAGACCTATTCCGATCACCGGTATATCCGGTTCGACGTCTCCGCCCAGACCTCGGACGCGCCGGTCCGACGGGCCCCGAGTGGTCCGCGGTGGGCGCTGAAGCAGCTGGACCGGGAGCTCCTCCTGGAAGCCTCGATCGTGCAGGCCTGGGTGTCACCACCGGACAGGCCTGCTGACATCAACGACGAGGCGGAGTGGTTCCGGGAGGCCATGTCCGACATATGTGACGTGGCAATGCCCCGGGTCCAGCCTGGACGTGCCTCGCGCCAGGTGTACTGGTGGTCGCAGGAGCTGACGGCTCTGCGCACTGCGTGCGTGGCTGCGCGACGCCGGTACACCAGGCACCGCAGGCTCCGTATCAAACCTCCTGATACGGAAGCCATTCAGGCGGAGCTGTACGAGGGGTACAGAGCGGCGAAGACCGCCCTCCAAGCGGAGATCCTGCGGGCCAGGGGTTTGGCCCGCGAGGAGTCGCTGGGGACTCTGGACAGAGACCCGTGGGGACGCCCGTACAAGGTGGTGCGGGATAAACTCCGCCCATGGGCTCCCCCGCTAACGCAGAGTCTCCGGCCCCAGCTTGTGGAGGACGTGGTGAGCGCTCTGTTCCCTTCGCGAGGGGAACACTCCTCCCCACCTATGGCTCCGCCCACTGCGGTGCCTGATGCGGACCACACCGCCGACGACGACGACGATGCTCCGGAGGTGACCGAGGGAGAAATGAGAGCGGCGGTACGCAGGCTTAATGCCAAAAATACCGCCCCAGGACCCGACGGCTTACCTGGGAAGGCCTGGGTCCTGGCCTTGGAGGCTCTCGGGCCTCGACTTAGGGGGCTCCTAAGCGCATGCATGGAGAGGGGCCAGTTCCCGCTTCGCTGGGAGACGGGAAAACTGGTCCTCATAAAGAAGGCAGGGCGCCCTGCGGACTCTCCGTCCGCTTATCGGCCCATCGTGCTGCTCGACGAGGTGGGCAAGCTCTTTGAAAGAGTCATTGCAGACCGCCTCGTCGGCCAGCTGGTGCGGGTGGGGCCGGATTTGGCGGAGAGCCAGCTTGGTTTCCGCAGAGGGCGCTCTACGGTGGACGCCATCATGCGTGTGCGAGCCCTGACGACGGGGAATGCTGTTGCCCAGGGTGGGGTCGTCTTGGCGGTGTCTCTAGACATCGCCAATGCCTTCAATACCCTGCCCTGGAGTTGCATCAGGGAGGCACTCCGGTATCACCGGATGCCGACCTACCTCTGTCGTGTGGTCGAGGCCTATTTGACGGACAGGGCCGTCATCTACCCCGGTCACCAGGGAGTGTGGAACCGGCAAGAGATGTCGTGCGGTGTCCCACAGGGATCGGTCCTGGGGCCGCATCTGTGGGACATCGGATACGACTGGGTGCTGCGCGCCGACCTCCCTAGCGGCGTCAGCGTAGTGTGCTACGCTGACGACACGTTGGTCCTGGCGCAGGGGAGGTCGCACCAGGCGGCGGCCGAATTAGCGGCACGCGGGGTTGCGACAATCGTCGAAAGGATCCGGCAATCGGGACTCGAGGTGGCCCTGCACAAGTCCGAGGCCATGTGTTTTCATGGTCCTCGGAACGCGCCACCGTTGGGGTCCCAAATAACGGTAGGAGGGGTTTCTATCGGCGTCGAGTCGACGATGAAGTACCTGGGACTCGTCCTCGACAGCCGGTGGAACTTCGTGGAGCATTTCCGACGTTTGGCTCCCAAACTGGAGCGGGCGGGCGCTGCATTGAAGCGGCTCCTGCCCAATCTAGGGGGTCCAAACGCCTCCTGCCGGAGGCTCTACGCGGGGGTCGTGCAGTCCATGGCCCTCTACGGGGCTCCTGTATGGGCGCGCTCTCTGGCGCTGCGGCCAGCCCGCCGGTTGAGCGCGGCCCAAAGGGTCATGGCCATCCGGATGGTCCGGGGATACCGCACGGTCTCCTGTGAGGCAGCGAGCCTCCTTGCCGGATTGCCGCCATGGGATCTGGAGGCAAAAGCCCTCGCGCACGTATGGGAGTGGCGCGAGGAGGCGAAACGCCGGGGCGTAAGCCCGCTGCCGCGAGAAATCGCGGCACAGCGGACGGAGCTCCGGCGGGATCTCATGGCGTCATGGAAAGTACGGTTGTTGCAACCCAGTGCTGGGCTCGCCACGATTGCGGCGATAAGTCCCCTCTTTGAGGAGTGGCTGGAGAGGCGCCACGGCGTCCTCACCTTCCGCGTGACGCAGGTGCTCACCGGACACGGCAGCTTCGGGAGGTTCCTGTGTCGGATAAGGCGGGAGGAAATGTCCTGGTGTCACCACTGTGTGGATCGCCTGGAGGACACGGTGGAGCATACGGTGGAGGTCTGCCCGGCTTGGGCAGAGCACCGCCGTGTCCTCGTGGAGGCGATCGGCGGCAGAGACCTCTCGCGTCCGGCCCTGGTTCAGGCCATGGTACGGAGCGAGAGGGCATGGGCGGCCGTCACCTCCTTCTGCGAAGCAGTAATGCTCGCAAAGGAGGAGGCGGGACGGTTGAGGGAAAGGCAAGTTTATCGCCCTCTCGCCCCTAGCCGCCGCAGGAGACGCCCAGGGCGTCGGGAATCCCGGGCGGATTTCCGGCCACCGTAGGCGCGGGCTTGCGGACGGTGAGCAATGGGTAGCTCACCGTCCGGTAAGGACCAGGCCCGGGTCGACGGCGCGTCGTATTCCACGCGCGCCTCAAAGAGATGTCGTCAGCACAAAAGTAGGGGTCCACTAGGGCCGATGCCTGCCGGGGTCGCGGGAAGGTACTTATGGGTCACCGAGGCCCCCGCAACACAGGCAACAGGAAGGAATACGGGTGGGTTTTAGTCAGTAAGAGTCTGACACACCCTCCCGCTCCGCCCAGAGCGGGAGAATTTTGATGATTTCCCACCCTAAAAAAAAAAAAAAAAAAAAAGCCGTGTGTACGAATTGAGTGCGCACACTGAATACGTTTTTCTCAGTTAGTTAGCCATTTGAAGTCCAACGAGGGCTAAGAATATCAGGGACGCACCTAAGAATATTTTTTCTCTAAATAACAATTAATTAAAATATGATCTATCATTTTGTCATAAATACACGTTATACGTAATAAAACATTTTTTGTAAAGAAGAAATGTGTAAGAGCTATATGCGGTGTCGGTCCACTTGAATCTTGTAGGTCTTTATTAAAAAAAACTGAAACTATTAATCTTGACCGGTTATGTATTTGTTTGAGGTATCGGTTTTTGTGAGAAAACATAATGAATTCTTTAGATTCAACGGTGACAATTACACTAAACAGAGACTAAGCGATGCAACAATTTTAGTTCCTTTTTGTAATACAACTCTATATAAAAATAATTATTTAAATATTGATAATTAATATTTATTAAAAATTGTAATACAGATAAACATTATTTAAATATTTTTCCATTTAAATATTTTTAAATTAAAATGCGTAGATGGTTAATAGAGAATTGTATTTATATTTTACAAGAATTTCTGCAACATAAAGAAAAAAATATATTTTGAGTCTTCTATCGTTTTGTGGTGTCTGTTTTTTAGTTTTAACTTCAGAGATTTTATGTAGACAACCTAAAAACAATTTTATTTTAAGGATTTACGTTTGGTTATGCGAGTATATTAATTGCAACTTAAAAACTTAAAGATTTTATTTAAAAATCCTATTAGAACATAGGTATTTTCTGTATATCTTAGTAAAACAAGTAGTTACCAATTAGGTATTAATGTAAAATTAGTTTGCATAATTTGAATTATAATCAAATCATCAAATTTAAGAAGAATAAAAATCATTTTTTTGCAGAAAATGCAAATAAATGATTGTTATTCTTCTTAAATTTATTTACCAGACATTTACATTTCTTGGGAGACTTCTCCACATGCCCTGCGCTGAAGGTAACGTAAGTGATAACTTGAGTCACTCTGATCCCACAAACAAATATGTCCGTAAACCAAGTTTTAAATTTTTCTACATCCATTTTTAAATTTCAACGCACGAGTGTTTTAAAATCCCAACAAGTTCGGATTGTTTTCGGACGTCGAAACTACACGTACTTACGTATATTTACGACTAACTCGCACTCAGCCTGCGCGCTCCCTTAGTACTTGGAAGGTCGGGATCGTCCGTGCGTGTTCGTATGTGTTCGCTCGAGTAAAATTCATACGAAAACGCGTCCAAAGTGCGCGAGGCCTAAATCTCGATCCCGTGGGAAGAACGGGATAAAAAGTCTAAAGAAAAACTAAAAATTGGTTGTCTGCAAAGTCGGTTTACGATACCGGTTACGGTTTTTTATAATTTTATGTGATAACGAGAGAGAGATGCATCACAAGCCGAACGCTTAGGCCGATCGTGCCTCTCTATCGCTAGTTCCGCGCTCTCGCTTGCACGCTCGGCTCAGGCGAAACGTGACAATAAGTCATGCTTTTTCGTGCTTGTAGCCGGCGTTCATCGATTTATAAGACGTTATCACGTCAAAAATATCCTATGTCCTAACTCAGGTCACGGTATATCCATGTGCTTTTCATCCAAATACGTTCAGCCGTTTTAGCGTTAAAGCGTAACAAACAAACATACAAAAAAATCAAATCTTTGCTCTTTATAATATTAGTTAGTAGATATTTCATGCCATGGTAATAAATAATACATAATTGTCCAGCGAGCAAGTTGGCAATGGGAATGACCCACGGAACAGAAAAAACAGTGGAAGTGCAATGCAACAAACTCACTATAGGAACCGTTGTCGCCAAACTCACACAAATAAACTGATAATCATACAATGTAGTACAAATAAACAATTCGTTTGATTTGTCGTTTTAATTTATGTCAAAACTCGCGTAAGTCACAGATCCTTCATCTGGGAATAAACCTTCAGTCTCTACAAATAGGATTTATTTTGCTTTAGTGCAAAAAGTCTTTACAACGTTTTGTAATCTATAATCAAACTAGATTCGATTGCCGAGTAAATTCCGCTACCCGACTATAGATGGCGGTTTTCTCAGTGGTCGCAATTATAAACTTTAATGTGTTAAACATAAGGTTGACATTCGCGTCATAGGTCGTTATCTACTGCTACTCGACCAGTGCAGAACATATTGAATTTTGAATGACTTTATCGATATCGATTTCTTGTTTGATTCGAAAAAAAATAAGACTCGTTGGGAGTTCAGTAAAACTATAGGACAAAATTTAACGTAGTACGTATTATACAAAAATAAAATATTTAAGTTGTAATATAAATTACTTGCTTTATATATATTAATGTGTTTTACTGATACTTGGGTTAAAATAAAAAAAACACGTTATTTTTACTTTTTAATTCGAACTGAACGTCATCGCCTTTCTTTATAAAGTTTTGTTCAACTTCGTGAGTGTCCACGACTCAAGACTTCTTTTTTGGCTGTGACTTAACGTCAGAGTATATAGTAATATATAGTATACAGCATGTAGGTGCGTTGATTAGTATCGTGTCGTATTAAGTATTTTCAATCATTATTATTAAGTGATAAAAATAAAATACGGTAACTTACTTCATTAAAAAACCTAATGATTTTCATAGATGGAAGCGCTGTAGGTTTCGTGTATCTATATACTTTATTTGAGCATATAGTGCTTAATTTGGATGGCATCCAATTAACTCTGCCCGTTGCATCAATCCATTTACACACACCTCTTAAAATAAATTTCGTGTATGAATGTTATTCGACCATATATTTGTATTGTAATGTTTATAATAAATATGAAATTACTTATTTTCTTTTATCGATGTCAATCGATAAAATCAACATCCGACCAGACTACATCAATAATTGAGTAGCGAAGAACTTTCGAGAACGAAATAGTGAATACATTCAAACCAAGATAAACTTTATTTTAATGAACATAAGGTTGATTTTAATTAGGCGTTCTATTAAATTATTAGTGAATTGAAATTAACTTAGATTTTATTAGAAAACAAATAAAATCGTACCTACCGATGGTACGAAACACCTCCATTTTTAAGATTTTTTCTCTTACTATCATTTTTGCACTCCAAAATGGAACAATACGGCATAGCTACGGAAAAATAAATTTATCGTGAGACTAGCGACTCGACGCGATGTTAGAACACGACTGGGATCAAGTAAGCGTAACAGCGCTTATTTGTGGCACGCGTGCCACGCCTACTTTGCACTTCCACTGTTTTTTCTGTTCCGTGGAATGACCGATCAGTGTGCGCCAGACAAAGATTTGAATATGGAATAGGTACCTATTCCATATTCAAATCTTTTTTTCAAGTTGATGTTATTTACACTTAAACAAATATCACCTTTATAATAGCATAAATTAAGTGGATTTCAGAATTGCTAAAACGATTGAAAAAGTCAAAAAATTTAAGATTTATCACAAACTGAACTGTATGTGCTGGTATTACAGTTACTTTCCCAAAAACGCATTTGTTTACATGTTTGGAAGCTAAATTGCGACAGGTATGATAATCCACATTTAAGTTTAGTCGTAGAAGTTATTTTCTCATATCTCAAACTTCCGTTTCAGGTATCATCAGATATAATTTATCTGATTGGCGTAAATCTCATGGGTGTATACTTTAGACTGATGAATGAAATAGTGACGAGAAGATCCTTCTTGGACAGAAGAGCGTGTGTTGAAAGCACGCTGAGACTGAAATTTGTTAAGGATCAGGAGGTAAGTTAGCCAACTTACTAAACAACTATCTAGGTACTACTAAGTAGGTATCTTCCAAGGGTATATTCATGTAGAACGCCGGTAATCGGCGCCGATACGCCTGCGCTTCTCGGCGCCGACAGGCGCTGGTTGTGAACGCTGGTCCCGGCAGGCAGTTTTCATACGTTTTGCCAAATCAGCGCGAACCGGCACCGACTTAACAGATAGGAACTTGTCGATGCTTATCGGCGACGGTTGGCGAAAAGTATGAAAACTGCCTGCGACCAGGGTTCACAACCAGCACTTGTCGGCGCCGAGAAGCGCTGGCATATCGGCGCCGGTTACCGGTATTCTACATGAATACACCCTAATAACAGACTAAAGAAAAAAATGGAGAAAGCATTTGGTCAGCTCTCATTTTCTGCTTAACTCAACTTTTTGTTCTATCTCATTTGCATTTATAAAATACATCAAAGTATGAATATACTTTGATGTATTTTATAAATGCAAATGTAGGTACCTACTGTACTGTACTCTGCCTGCCTGAACCGATAGTTATATAATTTGACAGTTATACCTAACTGTCAGCTACCTCCCTTTTGTCGCTACCTCCATGGAGGACCCAGGATAAAAGTAGGATAAAAGTAACCCATGCCATTCTCTAAGTGGAGAAGGGCATGGGCCTTTTTCTATCCACGATATTTTTATTAAAAAACTAGCTTTGCCCGCGGCTTCGCCCGCGTGTAGTTCGGAAATTATCCCACGGGAACGTACTATTTCCTAGCCCAGGCATGGACATGGTCATGTGGTACATGTGCCAAGTTTCATCCAAAACTGTTCCGCCGTTTTAGCTTGAAAGCGTAACAAACAAACAAACTCACTTTCGCATTTACGAGGGCGACACTGAAAGTTTTTAGAACTGGCCACTTGTAAACGATATAATAAAAAAAACAGTTCAAATTTCGAAAATGGAGATCTTTGCTAATATTATTGTGTATGTATTTTATTCATTTGTCATTTGTTTACGATTTGGCGGCAAATTGAAAATTGGTCAGCATGAATGAAATGAGAAAATTTTCGTACAATGATTTTTTATGACTTTCGATGTTATTTAAGTCAACAAGAAAGTTATAATAGACTTCTCGGGCCACTGTTTACAACTGGTTTAATGAGTTTAAATGTGGTCGTACTAATCTCACCGATGATCTGCGAGAGGGACGGCCTTCTACGGCGACGACTGAAGATAACATCAGTGTTGTGCGGCGTATGATAGAGACTGACAAAAGAGTGACTTATCAGCAGATTCGGGCAAGCTTAGGCATCGGTATGAGTCATGTGCACAAAATCCTCCATGAACATTTAGCGGTCAGAAAGCTTTGTGCCCGGTGGTTACCTCATAATTTGATAGAGGCCCTAAAACTTAGTCGTGCTGATTGGTGTCGTGAAATGGTTCAAAGATTTAACGGAGGTGACTCAAATGCTGTGTTCGACTTACTTATGGGTGACGAAAGCTGCATTTATTGTTATGATCCTGAAACTAAGAGACAGCCTACTGTCTGGGTGTTTCCTTCCGAGGAGTAGCCAACTAAAGTGAAGAGAGGTCGAAGCGTGGGAAAAAAGGTGGCCTCGTTCTTCGGAAGGACAGGTCATTACGCAACAATTGTTTTAGATGATCAAAAAACAGTTACTGCAGTGTGGTACACTAACAATTGTTTGCCACTTGTCTTGGAAAAATTTCGGGAGAAACGACCTCGTAGTAGGATCCTCCTTCACCACGACAACGCCTCGTCGCATACCGCCAAGCAAACAATCGACTACTTGGCGATGTCAGACGTGGAATTACTGGGTCACCCGCCCTATAGCCCCGACCTTGCGATTTTTATTTATTTCCGAAAATAAAAGAAAAACTTCGAGGACGTTTTATGGGAAGCAGTGGCTGCGTTTCAAATTGCCGTCGAAGAGACCCCTAAGGACGAGTGGGTAAAGTGCTTTTCTCAGTGGTTCCATCGGATGCAGCGATGTATTGATGTAAATGGACACTATTTTGAAAACATATAATAAAACTAATAACTTGCTAGTTTGTTCAGTTTTTGATTTTCTAAGAACTTTCAGTGTCACCCTCGTATAATATTAGTTAGGATGATTAAATACAAAATACGCGAGAAACAAGCTGCTCTATACTAATATTGTAAAGATAAAGGATTTTTTGTTAGTTTTTAATGGATGAACTCAAAAACCCTCTCACCGAGAGGGTTTTTGGGTCCTGTGTCCCAGCCGTGGGAATATTATAGGCTGATTATGTAAACTCAAAACTACTTAACTATTTTTTTTTCACATATAGATAGCTACATTATCAGCGAGTAACATAAGCTGTATTTAATATAAATTGAAAATTAAAATAATGTAACCCAAGGTATCCAAAATTTGCCTATAAAGGCCATTATTTTGCGTGCGCTGCGAAAACGCTGATAATATTAATACTATTAATGATGAAGATAATATTATTAATATTAATGAAAATGTACTAAATGTTCATAATACTCATCATTACCCACAAAAAAGTCCGCGGGACTATATGTCTAACTATTATAGTTAAGTCACAATAACCGTTTTTTGTTCAAATTTCTCAATCAAAACACGGGTAGAACCGAAAGATGATGACATTCGTATCATCATATTAAAATCCTTATGCAGCTAAGTAATTTCATAATCAAGGTTGATTTACATGTAAATACCTCTTTAAATTATTCGAATCAGACCTTTCGTTTAGAAGTTACGACGGGTATAAAAATGCTAAAAATAAGAAAAATGCCGCGGTGTGAGCGAACAGCCCTACGCTTAGTATATTAGTTATCTACACATTTTATTTTTTCGGGATTAATACATAGGATTTACTACTGTTAATCCTGATAGTACGTGCCCGTGGGATATTTTCCGACATCCACGCGGGCGAAGCCGCGGGCAAAAGCTACTTTAAAATATAGCTATTTATTTAGGTTTGTTGACCTTGTGGCGGCATCTACATCGCCACATGCTAACTACGCAATAGACTGACGTCACGAAAAATCCTGCATCGCGCAAGCAGAGTTTACCGCGCAACTAGCATATATACAACATCCCGACATCAACCGTCGGGTAGTTACCCACCAGACACGACACCCGTCTCGGTCGGAGGATCCTCCCTTCTCTATGGAGGATGAGTGAACACCCTGTTCCTCATGCCTCCATAACCTACTTATGGTTTTACTAAAATATTCAGAAATTCTCAAGATTTAAATGCATAATGCCCTTGCTATGATGAGTTGTCAATTGTTTAGGTTTTTTCCCTGAATTACATAAAAACAGTGGTAAATTAATCTAATCTGTTGATAAGACACACTTACTTACTACATTCGGAACGATTATCCAATAATGATTGATAGTTTATTTTGACATAGCATTCGTCAGTTTCTATTTCTAAGTTATTTATGAGTTTATCGCTGTTCTATCCGATAAAATTGAATCAACTAGGAATTCGTAGTTGATCAAATTGATACGAAGTTCTATCAACGAAAATAAAATTGCTTCACTTTACGCTATAGTGTCGACGAGCTATTTCTATAAAACCTTCGTAAGCTCCTGCTGCAGAGCAATAACCGCTCTAAATTAAAAGCCTCGAAGCAATAACACTACTTTGCATTAATCCCAACTGATGTAAAGACCCTCTGAAAACTTTGTATCTCAACACCTAGTTTTCTGATAACCATAATTGAAGTGAAACTTCTTTAGGCACGTTGGGCACTTTTGGGATGGGGTAAAAGCACTGACCTCGCGTGACTGTCACGCTTTAAAACATATATACAGAAGTTTACAAGTTTGTGAAGCTAAGAAGTCTTCACTTCTGACGTGCGTTCCTACGCCTGACAGTTTTTTTTATTTCTTCAGGAACGTCTGATGATGAGCATACTACCAGAACACATAGTATCTAAAGTGCGCCAAGACATCAGAAATATGTTCATGGGACTCGAAAAACGCTCCATAAGTAGCAATTTGAGATCTTTCAAGTAAGTTCACCATTTTTAGTAACTTCTGTACACTAAGAAGTAGGCTAGGGACAAAGTATTCCTAAGCATACTATAAAGTTCCCACTGCTGGGACACAGAACACTTCTGAGTTCTTTTCAGAGTGAATGGGTCAGAAACCACCATGCGGGCCCAGTGCGAGTTAGTGGATGTTGGTTGCCGATTTCCTCACGACACTTTCGTTCACCGTTTTGTTAGCAAAAATATATGACACAGAGTATAGTGCCTGCCTGGTTTCGAACTCACGACCTACGACACGTAAGTCGGGACCGTTACTACGGAGTCACCACTGTTTTCGGGATAGAATCCAGTGAAAAAAGACTGATTCTAGCGAGCATAAAAACGCGCCTTTCCGCTGAATTTTAGTTACGTCTAGACAGAAACCCAATCAAAGATGCGATTTGATTACCAGTGTTTTTGTCATAAATATTTATTGAGAAAGTCTGCATTTTTGGGGCAATAACATAAATAATCCTTAAATATTGTTATCGGCCGTTTACAGCCAGCTTTACGTAGAAGAACACGATAATGTGAGCATTCTATACGCGGATGTGGTGAATTATACGATGATATCAACAACTTTGTCGCCAATGAGGATGGTCGAGCTACTGAACGAGCTGTTCGGGAGATTTGATGAAGCTTCTGAGGTATGTCTCTTCTTGAAATTAGTTTTAGCGTTGCTGTTGAATAGAAGGGCACTTCAACACAATGGCGGTAGCCATTGTATTGAAGTGAATATTTCACCTTCCACTTAACTAATGTGGTAACATTAGTTTTCTTGATCGTCTAAAGTGTCATGCAAAAGATTACACGACACTTTAGATGATCAACCCAATATTTGTTGATAAAAGGGCTGTTCAAAAAAGGTAAATCTTAGAAAACTAAAATTCAAGGCATAGCAATAAAGTACCACCCACCATTTTCAATATCTTGAAGACATTTCGTTAGTTACAGGGCAGATGATAATATTACTCTTTTCAGGAACATGATGTGCTAAGAATAAAATTCTTGGGAGACTGTTACTACTGCGTCAGCGGCATACCGAAGCCCAGTGCCCATCACGCCAGGAACTGCGTAGAACTTGGCCTGGAGATGATCCACATCATCAAAGACGTCAGGTATGACAATTATTTATGAGTCCTGTCGGTAATGATGGGCATCCAAGTACAACGCGACATGGTAATTTTCGAGAACTGTGACATATATACGGAACCTTGGGATCAACTACTGAAGCAAGGCCTCTTGTTTATGCCTGTGCTAGTACTCGCCACTAACCAGAAGAGAAAATAAAATGTGCGGATTTATCTTTCCAAAATTAATCTATGTCGGAATTTAAAATGCTTTTATTGCTCATAAGTTTAACAATCGAAAGTACCGACAGCCTCATTACATATGTTTACAGATAAGATAAACAATCACTTTGTGTTTACTTGAATCTGTTAATACTTTTGCTAAATGTTACTTTTATCGTCAGTATTCAGGAAAGCCACGCCTTCCACAATTTGTTGTCAAAGATAATCATTTGATCAATTTATTTGCATCGCAACGGATTTAAGGAATTATTCGGAACTCACAACATTTGCTAGTCGCAAAGGTATCATCCATATAGGGAGACAAGTACTTTCTTTGACCATAGACGTAAAAGAAATATCACAGGTGACTTGTTGTTGAGGTGGTCGAAATTATTCGATTTGAGGTAAGAATTAAACTGTGAACATATTTTGCAGAGAAAAACGATCGCTGAATATTGACATGAGGATAGGCGTTCACTCGGGGAAGATCCTTAGTGGTTTGATCGGCATCAGAAAATGGCAATACGACATTTGGTCGAAAGATGTTACAATAGCTAACAAAATGGAATCCACTGGCAAATCTGGGTACGTCAAACCATGTTTTCATGTTTTGTTTTGACTTGTTTGTTTCATGGTAAATCTTGTTTGTGTGAAATCCCTGGTGGAATCCAAACGATATAATAGAATATGAATAGAAACTGCAAAAGATTAAAGTCATCGAAAAAATCGTAAACATCAAAAACAATAAACATGACGTTTATACGCCAGATAACAATTTTGTCAATAAAGGATAAAGATGCATACGATATTCTTACAATAATGACGTAAAATATTTTTTTTTTCAGAAAAGTGCACGTGACTAAACAAACTCTCGAATTACTTCTGGAACACGCCAGAGATTATATTATTGAACCCAACTTTGAATCTCAAAATGATCCTTTTATTGCTAAAAATAAATTGGAAACATATCTTCTGTCGAGACCAACAAGGGTAAATATTTATGAAACTACAAATATACAATATTTGGAAGTGAAACTTCTTAGGCGGCGATTCAATAATTGGACGAGAATTGAAAGTGAAATTTCAAGAACGCGTCACGTTCAGGCACATTTCATTATCAAAGAAAGATACTCGTATAACTCTCTGTCTCCCACACCAAAGCTCTCTTATTCTTTATTTCCTATGAAGTTTCACTTCTATCACGTATATGTTGCTGCACGTACCATTGTTTTAGTTATATGGGAAACCACGTTTTTAAACGGATATAAACTATATCTTTCAGGCTCTCGAATACAAACCATTTCGACGAGCA
Organism: Atethmia centrago; assembly: GCA_905333075.3. NCBI lineage: Eukaryota > Metazoa > Arthropoda > Insecta > Lepidoptera > Noctuidae > Atethmia > Atethmia centrago. The sequence goes on from HG995367.1 coordinate 25,783,895, forward strand.
TCAGTTGGCTTCAACAAAGTAATAACAAAAAGTAACACTTCTACTAGAGTAAGTCTGATTCATGCATTTATTTATGAAATACATTATCACTCAATAATTTGCTATATTATTTATGTATTTCTAGTAGCGAGCGGAAAATAGAAACACAAATAACTCCCGAAGAACCACGACGTTTATGGATGAGAATTTGGTTGAATACCAGCAAATGTTGAAAGCCGCTGATGCCCAAATGGCAAAGGAAATTGAAGATATGACAAACGGCAAGTAAGTTCAGCTAAAATCAATTGCAGCTAAGAGTTGGTCGTAGCTATCGATACATTATGAGACTTACGAATTTCTAATCTACATAAACAAGAGGCTTTTACTTGTCTTCCAAATACTAAAACCAAATGAAATTATTTCAGGGAACATTTCCGAAATGAATCTAAGCTGAACAGATTCACATTGATGTACAAGAACTTACAAATGGAGAAGACATTCCTGTTGCTACCAGACCCACTGTTCAAGTATTACATCACTTGCTGCCTGATCATCTTCTCACTGATGTTGTTGATTAATGGACTGACTACGATGTGGTAAGTCACTTAAGCTAGCTATAACCTGGATATCTTCAAGTCGAGAGTGAATAGGTTACTTCTAAGTAAGCGTGCTTTTCCGTCGACCACAACGGTAATCAATCATTGCTAACCAGGTGAAAGGTGGTCAGGTGAAATATTGGTCAAACGCGAAGCTAACAATCATAAAAAAATTGGAATTGGCATGATAGATCAAGGGATTTATCATCATATTAATTGTGTGATTGTCTTTTTTAGGTTTAAAGGCTTTCAATGGTACGCATGGACGCTACTTGCTGCTCTCCTACTTTCACTAATCATATTGCAGCCCTTTACTTGGTTCCAATTTCTCTGGACCAAATACAAAGGCTATGAAGAGCCGCGAAATAAATGCCTGCGTTGGATCTACGACATTTCTGCTAAAATTATTAAATCAGCTATAATAAGGACTGCCATATATCTAATCATAAGTATTGGACTCGCTGCGACTTCTGTGGTGAATGTCATCGCTTGCAGAGAAGTTGAGGTGCCCGAAGGTGAAACTGTTCTATCTAACTGTATATCGTCGTGGGTAATCATATTTCTATATTTTCTTTCTATTCGTAGTTATTGTTCCTTCGGTGTGTTTTACACTAACTTTCTTTCCAGCATGTGACTCAGTGTTGGGGTTTGGCGTTGCTCTTGAACTTTCTGTTCAGCAGAGTTTTCTTCATCTTTAAATGGATCGTCGCTGGCGGCATGACATTCTTCTACTTATGGATCGTTTGGGAGATCAAAACGTCGCTTTTTATCGACGACGTAACTTGGAACGTTGGTTTGGATCCTAGATTATCTCACACCTTAGCTGTTGTCGTTATAACTGTGACTTTGTACTGGATTGATAGAACTACAGAGTACAGGAACAGATTAGACCACTTGTGGCAATTACAATTGAAGGCAGAGCAAACAGAAGCAGAGACCATGTTGAAAGTAAATAACATGCTTCTGGAAAACATTTTACCGGCTCATGTAGGTGCGTAGATACTCGAGTTGTAATACCACCTCCTCTTGACTTTGATTGAAAATAATCAAATTTTGTTTCATTTTCAGTCCAAGTATATCTGAACTTGAACAGATCTTTAGATGAATTGTATAACGAGAAGTATGACAACGTAGCAGTAATGTTTGCGTCTTTAACTGACTATAAACTGGGCGTAGAAGGCGACGCTGATATGAGTGACAAATTTCTCTTGAGTATCCTGGACGAAATCATATCAGATTTTGATAGGGTACGTAATTAATTGTATGAATTTCTGAAATCATTTATAGATAATTTATATTCACATTATGAAATTCTATATTTTCTGTTTAGTTATTGCTTGCGGGAACTTCAGATTATAAGGTGGAGAAGATAAAACTGGCTGGTTGGACCTACATGGCTGCTTGTGGCTTGGACCCAAGTCGGAGAGAATCTACAGACTCCATATCTGACGTCAGTATTCGACAGAACAGTCCATACGGTCGAGCCGTGGTACTAACCATGGTAGAATTTGCTGCGGCAATGATGATGCAGGTCCAGAACTTCAATCGAGGCTCGTTTCAGAGCTTAAACTTGCGTATTGGTGAGTTTTAGCATCTAAAGTTTTCAGATTTGTTATATCTTAACCGAGAAAACTGCTTACCTATTGCACTAAACCTACACACATCAAAACAGTCTAAGCAACATGTACGGTTTTGAGCTTTTGAACGATTTTTACTATTGTAATATATTTATATTTCTTTTATAAATAATAACTAAGTATTTTTTGAAGCATTAGAGACTAAAGCAACAAAATCCTTCATTCAATTGTTCCTTCCTTCAAACAACTGCTCGACAGGACCGATACATACAACTGACTGCAAGACGTCAACCGATGTTATCCGCCCAGGAGATAGGTTTAAAGCTACAATTCTCAAGCGGTGTTGTTGTTAGCCACCACACCGTGAGAAATAGGCTGCATGAATACGGCCTATGAGCACAACGCCCAATTAGGTGCCCACCTATACACCATGGGAATCGCGCCCGTCGAAACTAATGGTCTAGGGAACACTGGACGTGGACCCAGGAGCAATGGGATCAAATTTTATTTTGCGATGAGTCCCGGTTTGGATTGGAAATGCTGAACGGCTGAGATGCGTCCAGGAAGTGCACCCTTACAGTGGCTCCACAGTGATGGTATGGGCGGGTATTATGAAGAACAGACCAACTGAGCTCGTTTTTGTAGATGGCAGTAGGAACGCTGTAAGTTACGTTGAAAATGTCCTCGGGCCTTATGTTCACTAATTTGCACAAAGTCTTGGTTCAGATTTCACGCTGATGCATGACAATGCGCGTTCGCACACAGCTCGGAGGACCAGAGAGTACTTGGCAATGGAAAACATCCGGGTATTGCCGTGGCCTGCACAATCGCCAGACCTCAATTCCATCGAGCACGCATGGGACATGCTCCAGAGACATGTTCTAGAGAACCTGGACGGAGTGTCGACAACCCAACAACCGAAAGACTTGTTAAAATTCCAGAGAGAGCGATTGCCGCAGGATCAGATAAACAATCTTATAAATTCAATTAAAAATCGTTGCCGACAAGTTTTAAACAACAGATGCGGTCACACTTTGTATTGAATTACAAAATAATTAAAAAAAACGTCGTTATTTAATTTTGTAAAACATGAAAAGTTGAACTTCATGTTAACTTTATTTTACAAGTATACTACGTTTGTTACGGTACACATATTGTTAATTATTGTAATTAAAACAAAACACAATCGAAAAGTTTCTATTTTAAAATCAGCCAGTATAAATATGTTTCCGAGAACAAAAGATTGTATACCAATCTAGTTTGTTAAGAAAAAAAAAAAATAAGTATCAATCATAAAACATGCAGTTTCTGTAATTGATGCGTGTTGCTTAGACTTTTTTGATGTATGTATTTATAGGCTTGTTTAAATAGCTGATTATACAATTATCTAAACTTTAACAAAGATACTCGTAATATCACGCCTATATTCTCCGAAGAGTTATGCTGAGGTGTACCTAAAGTACATTTCGCCAGTTATGTTTATGTCCCATGGGGCAATAAGGGGCGAGGCGCGATTATTGCCATCAATCGAGTACAATTCCAGACTTGAGGCTGCTACTAAAATTCTAGATGTAAAAACGCCATAACACTGCCCGACCCGGGAATTGCACCCAGAACCTCATGCTAAGCAGTAGCGCGTGCGACCTCTAGACCAAGGAGGCACTAAACAATAATGTTTATAGGAATATCGAATGGTGAAGTAGCAGCTGGCGTGGTGGGGTCACAGAAGCCACTGTACGACATTTGGGGACATGCTGTGAATATGGCGTCACGAATGGACTCCACTGGCGAATCTGGAAAAATTCAGGTAAGCGACAAACCTTCAAAAGGCCTTAGAAAATGATATGATCTCAAATCATTTTCCAATACTAATATTCAGGAAGTTTCTATCTATAACTGCACTAACCTGATTCCAACCAGGTGACAGAAAACACAGCCATAATACTGGATGAATGTGGCATCCTCACGACCTGTCGCGGTGAGACCTTCGTGAAAGGGGCTGGCTACGTCAAAACCTACTTCGTTCCCCTCGACGAGAACTTCAATCTCATCAAGAAGAAGAACAGTATGGACTTCTACAGAATAGAAGACAGGAGTCGGTACTTCGCTGTCAGAGCTAGCAAATTTAGTAATAATTCTGGCAGTTCTAGTGTTTATGGGTACTCCACTTTCGATATAAGGAGGTTGTCGTTCAATAGTGGAGCTACTGATGACAGTTTAGATACTGAACATGAGAGAACTGCTACACCAGTGGATGATCCAGTAGACGATCCGGTTGATATGGATAGTGTGGATGATGTAGATGTTACTAGTGTATAAATTGAAAGCGAAATCAAAGAGAAACGTTGACGAGTAATTTTAATTTAGATTTATAAGGTAGATGTAGAGTTTCGTTCTCAAACTAGCCAGCAAACAAAGACCAACATCGCCTATGAGTATGATATGGTATTTTAGTGTTAGTTACTTGCCCAAAACACTTTTTTCTCATACAATTTTTTTACGGGATTAGAGAATATTTTTTGTTTTAATTTAATATTTTAAACCTATAGTTACTTACCTTATAATTTAAGGTAAGTAAGTTCTCCTTAGTTTGTCGTTATTTTTATATGTTTACTAGCTGCGCCCCGCGGTTTCGACCGCGTAAGTCTCGATCCCGTGGGAATATCGGGATGAAATATACTTTATGACCTATTCTCATATCTACCAAATATACATAAAAAGATTCAAAAAAATCGGTCGAGCCGGTTCGGGGGAGTCCGACCACAAACACCGTGACACGAGATTTTTATGTATTAAATTAATTTATTTATTTAAGCAAATAATCGATAGATTAGGCATAACGTAAGTATTATTTTATAAGGCTTAACTTATTAGGTACATATAGTAGGTAGATATTATGTATTTTGGTTAAGATGTTCTACTGTACATATTTATCCCGATAGTGTGATTAAACGACAAAAAAATCATTCAGTAATTGTTTTTAACTCAATGCATTTAACAAAATTCTCATCGAAAGTCATAACGAATCACTATTTACTATTTAAACAGGATATGGACATGCCCTGAAATAACTTAATGTATAGATTGTACAGCCCGATGCAATTTTTTTCGCTATATGGCGGCTCTGAACACGAGGCGAGTAGCTGCGCAGTAACAAATTCGTGTAACCGCCGCGGAGAGGGGCAGGGTACTGCGCAGCGAGTAGCCCACTTCAGAACCGCCGTACAATTTGAAGCTTACTGTATCTATATAGAATAAGTATCTGTTTCAAAGAACTGACACATCTATTTTTTTAACTTGTGTATGTTTTAGAAAAAACAATATAATATATTTTAGGTATGATTTAGAAACTTTGCAACCACCGACAGCCGTAAAATTACCTCAGTAAATAAATATTAAACATATAAACGTATTATTATTGACCAAAGTATTTCACTAACCTATTTTTATCTTATCGTTAATTACATAAATCTCATCACCTGAAGTCTGTAGATATCTTTATTTATTAAATTTACCCAAAAATTACTGTCCGAAGACGTCAATCTATGATTAATTAAGTACTTACCAACATGTATACTAATTAAGTAATTATCTAAACATATCGTTATAACATTTTTTCATAGCCCGGAAACCAAAATAAATAAAAATCATGAAAACGGAAAATTACGTAGTTAAATGAAATACCTACTTTTCTTTCTAAGCAGGACGCGCAGAACTTGAAAGGCTTGAAATACCGTTATTTTAGGGAACCGGTACCATGGGCCTTGGTGTGATACCTGTACCAGACGTAGTATCTGAACAACCGATACCGGTACCAAATAAGTTAGAGTAAGAAAACAATTTAAATAATTTAAATTTGCCAACCGTAAGAAGTTCCTCGTACAAATACGACATTTATGGTAGGCGGCGGGTACCTGAATTTGGTACCGGTACTCGTTAGGTCAGAAATGAAGCTATCCGGAAGAGAACCGGAGTTACCGACATAGCCTGCAGAGGAAGCAAGCTGAAGTGGCAGTGGGCTGGCCATATTTGTCGAAGGATCGATGGCCGGTGGAGCAGACGTGTCCTAGAGTGGAGACCGCGTATCGGCAAGCGTAGTGTGGGACGCCCCCCAGCTAGATGGACCGACGACCTTAAAAAGGTGGCCGGGACAGACTGGATGCGGAAGGCGGAGGACAGGGTGTTGTGGCGCAGCCTGGGAGAGGCCTATGTCCAGCAGTGGACTGTTATAGGCTGAGTTGATTGATTGATTGATTGACTCGTTAGGTGTAGAACCGGTACCCGTCTAGAACAGGTACCCGAAATGGCAAGAACCGCTAAGTACCGACGCAGAACCTGTACTTTTGGTACCGGTTCCAAGCCCTGGTCCTGCATATAGTATATCCTTTTCATCATAATAACTGTTAGAAAGAAATATGATATTGGAGATTCGGGCATACATTACCTATATGTAAATGACGTGTTTCAATTCCTTTCAAGCGTACCTAACGACAAAAATATCATGAAGTGTTGAATCCGTACAAGTGATAGCGAACGCCAACATTCGGCGGAAAACTTCTTGTTTTTAAAGTCCATAATTTTTATTTTTAAGTTTTCGAGATAATTTGGATTAAATGCAATATTCCGTGACACATTTAAATCGAAGGTTAAAATAGCGAATTTATTATTTAGAAAGATAAGAATTTCCATGTAGGACAAAACATTGCAATTGAATCATAAAAATGGATTAGCGTTTTTATTTATCCTTGTGAAGTAAGATTTCAGTAAAGTCGTATATTGTAGTTTGTTCAAAAGTGGTACAAGATAAAAAATAAAAAATAAAATCGATATTATTTTTTTACCTCATGAGACATTCAAATAATATGACCTTCGTCAAACAGTAAACGTAACAGCTATCAAACAGAAGCGAAAGGTGAATGAAAATTTTGAAAGTTGAATTTACTTAGAAGCAAATTGTTGCCTTTAATATCAATCTATGTTCGAATCATGATGAGTTAATTTGTTTTTTTTTAAGATTGGATTTTTACATACTGACTAGAAAATAAGTACCTACCTATACGTACCTATGTAATACCTAACTACCCTCACAACAAAATGTTGCGCTCATCTGGAAAAAACCGTGCAGATTAGCGACATAGGGCTTCGTTCTAGAGCCCGCAAGCTACTTAGTGTCCGCCCGCCCCAGTGTTCACCCATTATTTTCATGGATACCTTGTCATTTAACAATATCAAGACCTGTTTCATCGCCTAAACGACGTCAGCTGGTGTGGTTTTTTGGAAGAATTTCCGTATTTCGGTAAGCATTTTTTTTTTAATTATTATCTCTCCTAGAAGCCACTAGGTACTTTACTGATATATATACTTAATTTAGTAACACACATTCGCATTTATGGACTTTAAAGAATTTGGTATTAGCTGTTTACAAAGATCATTTAAAAAAGAAAAAAGAAAGACGCTTCTTTCCTTTCTTAAGCCTACACCTACTTAGTAACCAAACCAAAGGTAACCTTTAGTAACCAACTATCAACTCCAATTTTCTTTCTAAGAGCGAATAGCACAACTTTATAACTTATGACGTCACGTTGGTCCTTTTAACTTGATCAATATCTTCATTAAAAAAAAATAAGTCATTTTTTCAAACTAGGCTGAGAATCAGCCCTTTTCGAACGTCAAAATTACATAAGACAGTCCCCAAAAACGCCCGACCTTCACCACTCCCTATTGATTTAGCTGGGAAGAAGAACTGGCGCAACAAACTCCCCAGCAGCACACCTGTCTGTTTAGTTAGGTATATAAACTTGATCATAATCAAAGTATCATAGTAGCTTCGATATCTTAAGTAAGCTATTGATGAAACTTGTGTGTCCATGTCGTGTTACTCTAGGCGACGAAAAAGAGGATTGATAGAATGATATTAATTTTTAAAACGCTTCTAATACATAGTATAGGTCCTAGTACAAATTATCGAATTAAAGTAAGCACAAAGGTAAAGCACGTTTGCATATTGATTCTTCAGATCTTATTACCTACTAAAGGAATAGTTCGCTTCTAATTATCTTTAATTATTTTTCAGTTATACAACGATAACATGATGGCAGATGAACCAGAATGTCAACTGCGTCGACGAAAGGTGTCGGGCAATCCGAATCTACCGCTGAATCTCGACGTAGAGTATCTGGTCAGCGATGGTGACCCTGCAGAAGGAACGCCATCTCCTAGCAACATCAGGCGCTTAGCTCACCACAAACAGAAGTCTTCGTCTTCCGCACTCCTTGACTATAAGAATAAGCAGCTGTCTTTTGATATTCAGGTCAGTGAACGTACCAATATATATTTTGTTTTATGGGGAGACCCCCGGTCTAGCTAGGTGGAGCGAAGATTTCGCAAGGTAGCTGGTAGTAGGAGAATGAGCCTAGCCGAGGATCCAGTTTAATGGCGTCCGATTGAAGAGTCTTATGTGCAGAAGAGGACTCCTATAGGCTGATGATGACGATCTTTCGTTTCCATCTGTTTCTTTCATGCCTGAAAAAAAATATATACGAGTACTTATTAAGTTTCATAGGCGCAATTTCAAATTCGTTTGAAGCTCGATGCACCTTGTGCTATTATCAGCTGAATTCACAAACATAAGTGTTTTTACACACAAACACAGGATTCGCTGTCATTGCCACTACCTTCACCTTACTTTTTTTACTATTAATATTATTCGTTTAGACTTGTGATATTGTGGTAAAACATCTCCGTCTACGTATCCGTCATGTCAAAGTAATTCTAGCAGCGATTATTTATTTTCCTTTGCTTTTCCAGGTGGATGAGTGCGAAGAAATAGAAATCATGATAGAGAGTGATGATGATGGTGAGGTGGACAACGCTGAAGGGAGTGACGAAGACGACCGTTCCATCACTCCGACGCCTATACAAGACTTCGGTGCCAACACCGTTTATACTGAAACATGTAAGTTGTATGACCAAAGTATCCGCGTTTATCGCTCCACAGAGCAGCTCACCTATGCTACGCACAAGCTTCACTGTCTATGAAAATGTAGGCGAGATCGTCCACTGCGACCCACGGCCACGCTACGTACGGATGCATTGATGGCAAAAAAATTAACCGCGCAGCTTACGGGGCAAACCTCTCCGTGCACATCCTATGTAGCAGTGGACCGTTGACTTTATGCTACGTGGTCGTCATCACTATGTCACCGACTTTGAATGGCGTGCGATTAATAGCTAAAGCACTAGGAAGTGTTGAAGGGCAGCGTTTTGGGAGACTGTCATAAGTTATTTTGACGTTCGAAAAGTGCTGATTCTCAGCCTAGTTTGAATAAATGACTTTCGATTTTCATTTTGATCGGAGAGGCCCATGTTTTTGCAGAACAGCTTTCGTGCATTGGTTTAATACAGACTCAAGCTGTTAATTGCCGAAAAAATTCAGTAACGTTTCCTCAATCCCCTCGATGATAAAGAAATCACTTTCCATCGAGCGATATTTCCTGTTCCGACACCCAAAGACAACATTACGTCTTCTCCAGAGTGAAAAACCACTCAACTTCTCAAGAGAATAACATTAAAACGTGAACACACAAAAACACGTTTACTTTTTCGAAAAGTTAGATTTGGCAGTAAAATTGGGACCTGTCACAATCTCAGCGACCGGGGACCATTTAAAAACTAGGGCAAAGGAACAGGTGACGGCCGGGTCAAATGAAGGTCACGTGGACCTAATTGAATTTGAATGTTACACAAGGCTAGGTTTAGCCGTAATCCTATTATGTAGTCTGTCTCTGGTGTGGTATGATGAGTCATACCACACAGTACTTCGAAGGTATGATAATAGCAGTAGGTTTTTAGTATTTAAAACTAGGTAAATCCAAAAACAGTTTTTTTATGAGCTCTTTCATATAATGTTAGGCTTTTTTTTTGCGTGGGAAAACATCAAATAATTTCTCTCGCTCTGGGCGGAGCGGGAGGGTGTGTCAGACTCTTACTGACTAAAACCCACCCGTATTCCTTCCGTTGCCTATGTTGCCAGGGGCCTCGGTAACCCTTTAGCACCTTCCCGCAAATAACGTTAGGCTACCCCCGGTTTTCCAAAGCCAAATTAACATATTTTCTCTTTTTTAGGATACATCCTCTACACGTAAAGTGGGCTTGATTTTTTTTCCTAGTCTATCTCATGGCATGGGGTGTCGTTGGATAGGCTGTTCAAAAAATAGGCTAAGTTTTACTTTGACATTCATCGAGTTAAGTCGAGATATTTTTTTCACAGACAGATCGTAGGTATTATTAGAAGCCTCCACGTAAAGTTTTAAGTTGCGGAGATAATTATTTTACGAGAAAAAAAAATCAAAATCGTAGAAATTTTGTATTATTTTGTCACTTGATATTTTGTCTCGCCATTGAACGTTTCGTTTTACGTAAGGGCAACGAACTAAAATGTTTTACCTCACAATAAATACGTATATTTAGTTATTTCGATACCTAGTTTTTATGCATATTTCATCATATTACATATATTTCGCTGATTTAAATTAGTGTTATTAACACTAATAAATTACCGCCTAGTGCCGATATTTGAAAACAAAAAAAACAACACCTCTTTCGTCCGTTAAATCGATGTCAATATAAGAAAATTCGAAAGCAGTGGTGGCCTAGTGGTAAGGGCCGCGACTTACGAGTTGTAGATCGTAGGTTCGAACCCAGACAGGCGCTTTACTTTGTTTAAATTATTTCATCACCACTGCTCTCAAAACGGTGAAGGAAAACATCGTGAGGAAACCGACATGTCCTAGAACCAATAAATCGACGACATGTGACATACCAACCCGTACTGGGCCCGCGTGGGGGATTACGGCCCACTCCCTCTCACAGAGAGGAGGCCTGTGTCCCAGCAGTGAGAACATTATAGGCTGATTATCGTATGTATCTATAAGAAAATTTGAAAGTTGTATACCGCGGAACGAATGATCGAAAATTACTTCCGCGGGGGGATTCTATACCGTGAAAGTAACTCTGTCTGTCTGTTACATTTTTAAGCCAAAAAATCACTAAACCGATCGATACGAAAGGAAATGGGTAACGGTCCCATACAAGCTTGGCCCAGAAATGAACACAAATAAAACAAAATGTATTATGAAGCTAAAACGGTGTTTCATAACCCTCTAAATTTTTGACCGTCGTAAAACTTAGTGAAGGGCTATCCAGACCCTTCCCAAATCTGATGAATTAAAAAAAACAAATCACAACTGTCGATCGCCGAGTAATCCAGTCTTCCAGCAGATTAAATTTCACTCAAATCTAACGAGTAGGTATATCACAAATGATTCGTAATAATAATAGAACGTTGGATCTCCGTTGGAAACCAGACAAAATCAGAGTGGTCCGAGCTATGCTAGTTACCATTGTAGTCGGGGTAAACTGTAATGCGAAGATCCATAGTCCAAGAAATGCGATGTCACTCAGAAAATGAAATGCAAAAAAGATAACCAGAAACCCAATAATACAGGCCGTGATATTTTTTGTCAAATCTCAATAAAAAATTCACAACAAAAAACCAGCCAAGTGCGTGTCGAACCACGCACAATGAAGGGTTCCGTAGTTGGGAAGTCGATATGAAGTTATCCCAAAAACAAACTTAACATTGTAGTTGAAAAACATGTTCTCCCATACATCGATATATGCCACAATCAATTTTCCAACTGCAAATTTAAGTTGGTCGTTTATTACACGTTAACTTGTAAAGCCCACTTAGCTGTGATAGTTTTCCTTTTAATTTCATTATATGTACTACTGGCATGATTTTTTTACATCTCCATAAACAACCATTTAGCTGGCAGGAGGCATAATGCTTAATATTACGCAAGCGGATCCTTGAATCGAAAAGTGGTGTTTACAGACCCGCAATATTTTTGAATGGCCCAATCCAACGATACACACCCCACATAGCCCACACTATGGGTTAGACGAGAAAAAGAAATATAATCCCCACTTTACGTGCAAGGGAGCTAAAAAACATTTTTCAAGATTTTATTTTAACACTTTGTCGGTGTAATTTATATGTATACCTATGCCAAATTACAGCTTTCTGGTACTAAGCGTCTCTGAGCTACAGTGGGGACGGACAGACAGACAGACGGATATGGCGAAACTATAAGGGTTCCTTGTTTACTACGGAACCCTAAAAAGAGTTATGTTTCTGGAGCTTGTCTTGTCATCATCAACGTTATTTCAAATATTAAGTTATTTTTTTAAATATATCTCTTTGTCTGTGCTGGGCCAAACTTTATCCATGTCGTTTGACAGATAGATAGCCTGGCAATTTTTGGATCAAAAAATTATGAAAATACATGCAGTCGAAGTCGTGGGCAACAAAAAATATGAAGAATAAATGTGGGTTAAAAATCGTTCAACGTCTTTCATCATTTGCATAGAATATTACAATCAACCCCAATACTTTGATTCCAGGTCCAAAATCCAGCGACTTCCTAAGAGTAAAAGCCGTGGAGACCGACTGCTACACAGACGTTTCGGATGCAGATACCGACGAGGAAGATAACCAATAAATTTAAATAGTCGGACAATGAATACTTAATTAATTATTTAAAACATCACTACTGACACTGTTTTAAACTAACATATTTTGTGGAATCGCGTTGAAAATATATAAGTAAATGCTTTGATATTTCATGTGTTTTATTTTGTCACTGTTGTTGACTTTTTGGTTAGATTGGTAACCCCTGACTTTATAACAGCCTAGTATTTTTCATTTGATTAGTGCACCCATGAAAAGAGTAAGGACCTTCATCTAGATTTTGCGTAATCGTATGGAACGTCCTAAAATGGATACCAAACATTTTTTTTTGTTTCGCATATATTTCAAAAACTCCCACTCAAAACGTCTCAGGTCAAGAATAACCAAATGTTCACCTCCCTTGACCTTGTGTCAAACGCCCCGGAATGTTTGTCCATAAATTCATAGATGGCCTCAATTGACGTTGACCGTAACATTTTTGGGATTTATATAGCGTGAAACTGTGATAACATAATCACTGTTGTAGCTTCATTCTCTGAAGCGTCGTCGGCGCGTCGTCTTTAAATTCAGACAATTTTTATCGTAAGTTGCGTCCTAATAATGGATATTTTTTTGGAACCGGAATGTTTGTCTACAGATTCATGGATGACCTCAATTGACCTTGACCTTTGTATAATTACGTTGTTAAAATTACCCATATCTGTTTTTCGAGCAAGAGTGGTAGAAACGGACCGCGATGGCTGGCAGGATTGAGAATTAATATAATAATAACAAAAATAAAATACTTTTAATCTTCAAATGATTTTTTATTGCACATTTAAAAATCATCTTAATTTTACATTTCCGTCTATACACACGATAATAATTACAATAAAACAATACAAATAATTTACATAATGTTGCATTATCGGAGTTCATTGCATAATGTGTACTTGAATAAAATATTCTGTAATATAAACTATAGCGCTTAAAACATCTTCTTACTTCAACTTTAATAGACTTCAAGAATACACTGTTTAAGCTAGAAGATTCGAGGCTTTTTTTATACTAGTCAAGCTCAATTAGCTTTAAAAAAGTGAGACAAAGTTTGAGGGGGCGGATATTCATGGGACCTTTTTTGATTTTTTTTTGTTCCTTTTTTTTAAATCGTTTTTGATGACTTTTTTCACCCTAATTCGTTTCGGAGTTACTTGTAATTTGTCTCATTAATTCATGTTATGTATGGAGTAATAGCGTATTTCCCTTTCAATATTGAATTCGGTTACACGGTACAAGCCCAACAAGACCTTGTTCAGCTTGCGCCAATCAAACACTGTTTAGTAATCGACTAACCTTGTTTTGTTTTGACAAAACAGTGTACAGTTCACGATTTGTCTACAGATTAATGTACTAACTTTTAATTGACCTTGACTGTGACCTAAATTTTTGTGTGAAATGTCTACAGATAAACGGATTTACTTTTATTTTTTAGTTATTATGATGCCTCTTATTAACCTATTGACCGCCAAGTCAATAAAGCAAAAACGTGCCCTCGGCGCCAAGCTACGAATTATTCCTTAAAATCTGTCATGTAGTCGTGACCGTGGCGTGCTGGGCACATTTTGGTCTGTCATCTATACATGACTGTGGTGGTCAAAAGGTTAAAGAAATTTGAGATATATAAACAAACTTAAAAGTCTGTATTCTTCTTAAACGATAGACAAGTAGGAAGACCAAGTAGGTGGTGAATGGTTGCACGCAGGTCACACTATTCATATAGGCTAAAAGATCATAACATGAATTCGTACACTTAGAAGTTGCTCAGAAAAGAATAGGCAGTCATGGGGCTGCCCACAGAAGTGAAAACTTATATATATGTGTATACATGTACAGGCCGCTGCACGTCGCCAGTTTGGCGCAACAAGTCCTATTAGCAGCTCGCGGTTAGCATGTCGGTGGCGCGAACCCATAAGTTTTTCCCCTACCAAAAATAAGTCAACCTAAGGCAGTTTTCCCACCGCCGGCGATTAGCGAGTAGAGCTAGCAACTGAAAACGAGTTGGCGAGCAGCGAGCAGCAAGTGTTTAGTTTTGTCGCTGGGCTATCAGCGAGTGTTCGGACACTCGCTCGACCGCTGGTTGGTCTTTCGGCGTGAGTTCTGATCGCCAAGCGAGCATCGCTGATCAAGTTTCGCTAAACGAGTATTATCTTTGATAGCTCTTGTTGCTCAGCGACATAGTCTGTCGCGTGAAGCGAGTAGTCGCTGGCGGTGTGAACAGTCAGCGATCAACTATTAATATATGTACCTCTTTTGTTTTTCTTGAGCAAGAAAACAGCCGATAGTAAGTCGCTTCCTCGCGCGATGGGGCAACTGCCTAAAGAAGAGTCCACTTAAAAAAAAAACATCAGCGGTAATATTATTTTTAGTTTGTTCTCCTGACCTCTATGAACTCAACAAACAAGTCCCATGAAAATCCGACCACTATAAACTTCAGTCAACTTTTAGAGTATTTTTGGTCTAATTGCACTCGACTATACATTATTTGCAAAATCAGTAAAGTAAATAAATATTACGACAATTTATATTTTTTCCAGTGATGAGTAGGCAAAATCCTATAACATCGACATAAATAATTGTATAATTACTGATCAATAAAATATCAGATGAAGGGACTAGCTAGACACCCACCTCCGAGACAACTTGATTAGCTGCTTTGTTCATAATCGAAGGGTTATTTGGAAAAACAGCCAATGTCAAAAAAATATCAAAATGAGATTTTGATGTCTATGGTTAGCCTCATACTTTCCTTACAAGATCCAAAATTTTGTTTTAGACAAAACAACCTATGTCCGAAGATATTCAAAGAGAAAAAGTTAATGGGTATAGAGAAAAACTACCCATGTCGTAAGCGTTTTGGAAGAAC
The DNA here is from genome assembly GCA_905333075.3 of Atethmia centrago. Classification (NCBI taxonomy): domain Eukaryota; kingdom Metazoa; phylum Arthropoda; class Insecta; order Lepidoptera; family Noctuidae; genus Atethmia; species Atethmia centrago. The sequence goes on from HG995367.1 coordinate 25,799,480, forward strand.
TGCATAAGTCAAATGACATTGGTTTTTTTTTCGAAATTTATAATAATCTGTGACACCTGCAATCAATTTTACAATGAAAAATGCATTTTTTTATTTCTTTCATATTCTGATTTTATTGGAAAACCAACCAATGTCAAACTTATTTTTCGGTTTTACTGAAAATCTAGAAAACTTTAGTCCAGTAAATATATTAGAAGCCATTGCATGTAACAGTATCTACAATAAAACAGCTATTATGCTACTAATGAATTGATTGTACGTATTGTAAACAGTTTTTTGTTTGCTTACTGTAAAAAAATTATAAATTGACATTGATTGTTTTTCCAAACAACCCCTCTATCTAGGTCGCAAGTATCAACTCTTGAAATAAAATCTCCTGTTAAAACATGTCTAAAACTATACTAGTTTGATAATAGGAAAATGTCTATGTACTGAGAAGTCAAATTCCGGGGGGACTGTGGAGTCCCTCTTGTGTCCTCCAGCTAATAATTTTAATACTACGAAGTTTGTTTTGGCTACCTTCAGAAGATCTTGAACCTGAAATAAAGGAATACGGTTATTATACGGGTATTATAATGGTATAAAGCTCAATAAGCCGAGTCGAGCCTCGTAAAACTCGTTGACCCTTTGACCGCCACGTCAAAAATGCAAAAACGTGCCCTCGGCGCCGAGCTACGAATTATTTCATATAAATCTGTCTTGTAGTCGTGACCGTGGCGTGCTGGGCTCATTTTGGTTTGTCATCTATACATGACTGTGGCGGTCAAAAGGTTAAGGTGGATCCGCAGCTGTAGCCCGCGAAATTCAAATTTTCTTACGATATTTGACTTTTGCAATTTGAAGGTCGGTTGTATCTCGATGAAAATATGATTCGCGACTATAACAGATATGTATTTACAGAACTATAATCATTTGAATTATTAATACATTTCTCTAAGTTAGATTTGTTCCATTGAATTACTTTTTCATGAAATCTGCGGGCTACAGCTGCGGATTCACCTTAAGCCGTTGGTCCCGGTTGTCATTCGTGGATCTTTAACAGCCGTTACGGGTCGTCAGAAGCCGGAAAGTCTGACAATCAGTTTTACCAAAGGGTATTGCAGTACCTGGGTTGTGGAGGTCAAATTTATTCAAAATACTGGTATTCAGCTGCATCTGATTAGACTGGAGGCCGAACCTGACAACGTTGGGAAAAGGCTAGACAGATGATGAAAGCTCGGTGATTTATGATAAATTAAATGAGGACAATGGTGCCGATTCCCTTGTTCACAAACTAAACTAAATTTAAGTTCAGTGCATCTTTTTCTTTCTATTTCATTAAGAAAAGGACAGAAGATACATTTTAGTTTGGCTCGTGCAGACTCGTGCGATATCGCAGGCGCGACTCTTTCTATGAAGTTTTTTATAGAAATTGGGCTACTAGTGTCGCGTCGCGCCTGTTGCGAGAGCCTTAACACACTAGCAATGGGTTTCATTTTGACAGTTCAACAATATTCATTGCGTTATTAACGTTGTTGAGCACACACATTTTTCGAATATATGAAGCAGTGGATTAGCAATATCCTTCAAAATCATTCAGATTGTGATTAATAGATAGTGGTGTCGATTCCCTTGTTCACAAACTAAAGTAAATTTAAGTTCAGTGCATCTTTTTCTTTCTATTTCATTAAGAAAAGGACAGAAGATACATTTTAGTTTGGTCCTGTCAAATTAATCAGCGCCTGTCACTACTCCATACAAGTAAAGACGTGATTAAAAACTTTCCTACTAAAATTACGTCAATTTACGTCAAGCGCTGATTAATTTGACAGGAGTAAACTAAAATTTATCTTCTGTCCTTTTCTTAATGAAATAGAAAGAAAAAGATGCACTGAACTTAAATTTACTTTAGTTTGTGAACAAGGGAATCGGCACCATTGTATGCCTGCTGAACTAAACTTACAATAATATAACGTTTTGGTGACTAGGTTCACGTGTAAATTGCATAGGATGAGTTTCAGACTGAACGAAATTTTATACTTACGCGATCGCGTTAACATTCTCTTAGTATGGAATAATTGTGTTTCCCGTTATAGTCACTAGACAGCACTATGGTTACTGCTTTATTAAATGGCCACGCTATAGTAACTCATAACAAAAGAGGTAATGCAAGCAATGCCCATGAATGAAAAGGAACAAAAATTTCCTGTATCTATTGTATTTTCGTTTTAGTTCACATTACCTTGTTTCTACCTTTTTTGTTATGAGTGGCCAGTTACTATAGCAGTTACCGTATATAGTTTCAGTACAAATTTAAGTTTACGTCGACGATCGAGTAAGCATCAAATCAAAAAAATTGTGTGGTTTTATGAAACCACGATGCAAGTGGAACTTTAGTGAAGCTGATGCGAGCCATGGGCGCCGCCATATTGGCATTGGCTGCTCTGCCGAGCGCCTTTCACTTTACCCCTACTCCGCGGCCGGCTGTAATGCGACATGCGATAGATGGACGAAAAAATTGAGGCGTTGGATTAAATGTATATCTTTAAAATAAAATATATCATCAAATAAAAACTCGTTCTAGGCCCTCCTTTGATCTATTACTCTCCATTCAAAAGCCTTACCTAGCTGTTTATCACACTTGACATAGCCTGCTTGCAGTTCGTTGGGAACCACTTCTATGTGTAAATCATATTTAACCAGAAGTAAATTAGGACTGCTTACCTCCTGATCAGGGGTTGTGATGGTTTCAAGTAAAGATCGAGCCTGCTGGAAGTGTTTGCATCCACCAAGATACAGTATCACAGGGTTCTCGTATCTGTAAGTAAATTTGAAAAAAATAAAGTAAACGCCACTCTACGCAAGTGTAATTTAAATAACTGAAAACCTCATGGGGTCATTGTACTCATCATTATCATTATTTACAAAATTAGTATGGCAACACCAAAATTGCGAAAACATATATATTGCAAAAACATACGGTTCGAATTGAAAACCTCCTGATTTAAGATTAAAGCCAAACGCACAAAGGGCCGCAGCGCAACGCATTTTCATACAAAAAAGTGCGGTGCAGCCCGCCTGTAGTGTGCGTTGGTTCATAGATGTACGAAAGTGATGTATGCAATGCGGTGCGTTACGGCGTGGCCCGCTCCTATCTGCGTTAGCATTAAGGGTACTATTTTGCTATCGCAATTCTGTAACACGTGGTATCTTATGTATTTACACACACTGGTGATTTAAAATTCGCGCTGAAAAAAAATCTGTGGTTTGATGCAAATGACGCTCCACGCATTGCGAAATAAAAATCGTGGGGATGGGATTGGACGGGAGGGGACGGGCGCTCCGCACTCAGTCGTACACCGCTGTGCGTTACCAACTGAGATCTGCATAGAACTGACAAAAATCGCAAGGAATATTATTCGCAATACGTGTTAATTCCAATTCCGTACACTGAATATAAACCACGGGAATAAAAATCGCGCGGTGAGATTTCGCAGTGCGAACTTAAACTAAAAAGTAGTAGAGTACTCCACGGATATTTTGGCGCCTGAATGACATTGACGGGGGGCATTGTTGGTAAATATTTGTGAAATTCTGTCACAGAAATTGTATTGACAAAATATGATGGCAACGTTAGTTCCGAAGTTGGGCACGCGCCAAACTAACCTTGTAGCGTTGTAACTTAGGAAATATACTCACTGCAGCGGCTGGGTCATCTCGCAGAACTCGTGGTAGTGCACCTGCGGCGGGGTCAGCACGGACAGAGGCGCAAAGCGGTGCTTGTAGCGAACTGCCTCGTTGTCGAACTCCGACTGCGGCTGGCGGATCTTGCCTTGTAGCTTGAAGGCGACTAGGGCCTGGAAATTGAAGATTTTCTTTTAGTATAGTCCGATCGCAAAACTGGCTATACCCGAATCGCTTTAGCGTGGCAATAGCGGTCATTGACCCTAGATATTAAAATAAAATTTATTTTATTTAAATTTATTTAAAAAAAATTCAAATAAAGTCCGTTAACGTCCTCAATCAATATTTATCGTGATCTTCAACATGTTCAAATAACGAAATACTATTTATAGTTGGTGGTTCGTACAGAGAGATATTAGGGAAAGAGCAATAACCGCTATTGCCACGTTAAAGTGATTCGGGTATAGTCACATTCAGCAATGGTAATGCTTGGTAAATTGTGCAGACTACCTACCCTATTTTATTTAAGACATTTTTCCATTTTTGAATAGCAAAAAAACTGCTCATGGACAGAAACAAAAGTGTTGAGGGTCCAAAACGAAACTGTTGTTGGTCTGAAACAAATATTTTGTTCGACCAAAACAATAAATGATGTCACTATTGATTAGGGTAATTTTTAGGACTTTAAAATATTATTCAGGGATTTACGAGTTATGCTTGGTTACCCTGACATGGTCCTAAAAGTGCCCTAATCAATAGCGATATATTTGTTTTGGTCCAACTCTTGTTACATCTAGATTTTACATAAAAACTTTAGTTTAAAATATCCCCGCACATATTCTGCACCCCATTGCACAGCAGTCCCTCACTCGCACAGGGTCGCACTCTCTTCTTGCTCTTGCGTTGTTTGCGCTAATCCCGGCTGTCTTGCCTCACTACGTCACCCGCTACATTCTCAGTCCAGCCTAAAGCTGATACTATATCCTACTACACCTGTGTTATACCTATGTATATAATCTTTACCTTATAATACCCTCCGCACATATTCTGCATCACATTGCACAGCAGTCCCTCTCTCGCATAGGGTCGGACCCTCTTCTTGCTCTTGCGTTGTTTGCGCGAATCCCGGCTGTCTCGCCTCGCTGCGTCACCCACCAAGTTCTCAGCCCGGCCTAATGCTGACACCAACCAGCCGTATAAGAACTCGTATAGGTACCTGGAATGTCAAGTATGATTGTTTTCGAGATATAGAGGTGTAGAAAAAATGGGGATGATTACTTGATGGAATATATTTTTTTAATCTGTTCAGTAAGGCAACAATCCGTACAGTCTAGGCTAGTCCTTTACAGGACATTTTTCAATTGCGTTTTCTCTTCGAAATTAATTTGAAACAGAATATATCTGTTTCAAATAAAATGTATTCGAAATAAATGTAGGTCTGATTATTTCTGAACACGTAATGTCACGTTCACGAAAACGCGCTCAAGTCAGAGCACCAGCACAATGGTCAGACCCGATCAAGAAGGCTGTTGGAGGCAGCATATTTTACCGAGTGGTCCGGAGACGCGTCGTATGTAGTCGCGATCCTCAGCATTGAGAGAACGACGAAGAAGAAGAACGTCACGCCTGTATTCCCAGGAGTAGCCAGAACTCCTTTCTGGCTATGTTATGTGGGTGTGTGTCAGATGCAGTGGTGATAGTATGTATTTTTGGACGAAAAAAAAAAACAACTCACCAAAAAATATAATGATACTCGTGCACGCTGTACAACTCCAGCTCAAGCCCGGACAGCAGATAGGCGATCATGACCCGCAGCACGTGGTACAGCACCCACGTGCCGAAGCAGGCGCGCGCGCCCGCGCCCGCCGCGCCGCTCACCACCGCGTCCACACTCTCCGCCTACATTCACAATTAAATAAATGTATTTGTACGAGCTACGCTGCACATTGACCTTCGTGGTAGTTTAATTATACGTCACACTCATTTATGCACAACAGTATTGTTTATTTGTGTATTTCTCCAACAGCATTTAAGTGTAATAATTGTGTAATTCACTATAATGGAGATGGGCAGGCCACATTCAGAGGAAAACAAAAATGGGCCCAGGTCGTGACAAACTGGACCCCCAAAAATAAGAAAAGAAAGAGACAGACATTTCAAAAGGTGGTAGGGCGGAATTCAGAAAAATCTGGCAAATTTTGGGCAAGAACAGCCAGACTTCGGGACGAATGGAAAGATTTGTTGGAGGATGCTTTTAGCGCCTCAGGCGATCCTTACATAGAGGAAACAAAGATTGAAGATACTAACACACAATACTAATAAATATATTGTTAAGATTTTATTTCATTAATACTTAACCATATTTTTCTTATAATCTAAGTATAAAAACCTCATAGTGGTAACTGAAAGGAATTAATAAAACCTTTTTTTTATTCAGTAGCAAGGAAATCGGTCATCTACTCATTTACATTATATAACATACCTCACAAGTTTACATAAAAAGTACATAACACTCCAACATTTATTCCTTCAAGCAATTTAGTTTTGTTGTGTGATTTGTATCCTTTACGGCCGGATGGACTGGTCTCTCACAAGCGAGTCGCCCCAGTAACCAATTGAGAAGGCGCATATCGTAGAAGAGAAAGGTTGCACAGTGCCAAGAACCAGTAGTATGGAGCAACAGCCTACTTCTCAACGTCAACTCGTCAGAAAGTTTGGCAAAATACCATAACATAACTTACAAGTTTACCTACATAACAGATACATAACATTTTCACTGATGAGCATTACACCCCAACAGTCTTTTCTTTCTTTCATACAAGGTGTAATTGAAATATATGTTCTTTCTATAAATAATTAAAAACCTCAAAGGGGTCATTGTACTCATCATTATGAAACTATTACTACGGGACCAACCCGAGAATCGCGGAAAAAATCATCTGCTGTATGTTATGGTAAAACCCAGAGGGTATATATTTTTTTAACAAGCTTAAGCAGGGCGAAAAGTTGATAGCTGAGTAGGTGCGGCATGATGGGGCGAAAAGTTGATAGCTGAGTAGGCGTGGCATGATGGGGCGAAAAGTTGATAGCTGAATAGGTGCGTCCTGATGGGGCGAAAAGTTGATAGCTGAGTCGACGCGGCATGATGGGGCGAAAAGTTAATAGCTGAGTAGGTGCGTCATGATGGGGCGAAAAGTTAATAGCTGAGTAGGTGCGGCATGACGGGGCAAAAAGTTGATAGCTGAGTAGGTGCGGCATGATGGAGCGAAAAGTTGATAGCTGAGTAGGCGCGGCATGATAGGGCGAAAAGTTGATAGCTGAGTAGGTGCGTATGATGGAGCAAAAAGTTGATAGCTTAGTAGGTGCGGCATGATAGGACGAAAAGTTGATAGCTGAGTACGTGCGGCATGATGGGACGAAAAGTTGATAGCTGAGTAGGTGCGGCATGACGGGGCGAAAAGTTTATAGCTGAGTTGGTGCGGCATGATGGGGAGAAAAGTTGATAGCAGAGTAGGTGCGGCATGATGGGGCGAAAAGTTGAGAGCTGAGTAGGTGCGGCATGATGGGACGAAAAGTTGATAGCTGAGTAGGTGCGGCATGACGGGGCGAAAAGTTAATAGCTGAGTTGGTGCGGCATGATGGGGAGAAAAGTTGATAGCAGAGTAGGTGCGGAATGATGGGGGCGAAAAGTTGAAAGCTAAGTAGGTTCGGCATGATGGAACGAAAATTTGATTGATAGCTGAGTAGGTGCGGCATGATGAGAGAACACCGAAAATATACTTGAAGAGTACTGTTTTCAGATTTCGAAAAAGGAAAAAAAAATACGTGATCTTCAGTGCTGTTGATTTTGGTATGACCGTGTGCGGCCTGACGCATAATGACTTAAATAGGCAAATCTGATGAAGACATAGTGGGCTTTACCTAAATCAACCAATAATTAATAATATAATCGGGAAAAGACTATGTATACTTTGACATAAAGACGCGATTTTAACTTGCAACAATATCGTTCATTAACCTAGTTGTATAATACCCATTACCTCTTCCTGTAAGGCGGCGAACTCGTCCAACAGTAAGGCGAGCTTGTCCCGCTGTCGCGCGCGGTTGTGTCCACACACTTGTAACAACACGGCGAACGGACGCACGCAACGAGCCAGGAAGTTCTCCACGAACTCACGCGCCTAGAACGTGACGATACAAAAATTAATACATACATAACATAACGCCTTGTTTCCCCGTTGTGGGGCAGAGGTTTTATCTGTAGTACACCCACATTTCGCCAGTTATGTTTAAGTCCCATGTAATACGGGGCGAGCCTATTGCCATCAACTGGGCACAAATCCTGACTCCAGGCTAGTACTGAGAAATTCCAGATAGAAAAACCCAATAACACTTTGCCCGACCCGGGAATCGAACCCAGGACCTCATGCTCAGCAGTAACGCTTGCTACCACTAGACCAAAGAGGCATTCAAAATTAATAAAATGTTTTTAGGAAATATAAAGTAAAACCCAACCAAGTTCTAAAATGGTTTTACCATACTGAAAAGCCAGAAACAAGAACTTAACCCTGTCTAAAATCATAGCCTTAACCATTTGGGTGGTTGTTGGTTGAGCCTCAATTTTTCTGTATGGGGAAGCCAGCCCGGCTTGCCTCGTACAGAAAAGAAGATACGGAAAATTCAAAAGACGAGACATGTACCGTGCGGAACATAGGCCTTGTGTGTAGAATATTTAGATGGCAAGCAATATAAAAAAATATTCGTCATGGTCAGACTGAGAGTTGGCTTAACGTTAATTAAGTGTAAGTTCTGCTAAAAGAGCCTAAAAGCTCGGCTTTTCAAAACAAACTTACGTTTGTGATACTGAACGAGCGCATGAAGTCCCCCGACTTCATGGAATCTCTCATTATCTTCACAAAGGACGCGGCTGTCCCCGCGGGCCGGGCATCGCGGACTGGGCCATTAACGCTGTGTTGAGGAAGCTCGGCTTACTCTTAAACCAACTTACTTGCGGCGTCGAGATCATGGGGGACTTGGGCGTCAAAGCGGGCGGGTTGACAAAGCTCTTCACGGACTCCCTCAGTATCTCCACAAAGGGATGCACAGGACGCGGCTGCCCCTGCGGGCCGGGCATGGCAGACTGAGCCATGGACGCCGTGTTGGCGGGCGACGGGCTGAGGTACAGCAACTGTAGCGCCGAGCGGGATAAGATGCAGGCGCGTTGGCGACTGAACTCCATGAAGAAGTCCTGAAAAGTTTATTAATATTACTAGCTGTTGCCCACGACTTCGTTTGCGATCCAGGATGAAAAGTAGCCTATGTCCTTCTCCGGGTCATGGTCTACCCATGTGCCAAATTTCATCCAAATCTGTTGAGCTGTTTTTGCGTCAAATCGTAACAAACAAAAAAACTCACTTTCGCATTTATAATATTAGGTAGGATTAGGATTATGTGTAGTTTTTAACTGAATCCGACAATCATTCAGGTGGCTGATTAAAAAGTTAAAATTAATGGACGTAAGGTGTTGGAAAAGTTCCAACAAATGGCGAACTAGATCACGAGAAACTTTAGTCACGTTTTATGACACATACTGGAGACTACCGAGAGAAGCAAAACACAAATCACAAAGAATTGTAAATAGAGGAGGCTTATATCACTGCAGCGCGCGGGCGGGAACGTTGTCGTATGTGTATATATTACCAGCGCGGTATGGAAGTTGGTGCAGGAGGTGATCTTCCAGGCGTGGCGCAGCCTGCCCACCAGCTCGTCGAAGTAATGCAGCGCCTCGGCGCGGGGCTTGATGCGAGTGTAGCGCGGGAACGTGGGCGGCAGCAGGCGCTGGTTGATCATCGGCTCGAACCCCATTGGGTTTGGGGAGTCGGCTGGAACGGCAAAGTAACTTATAAAGAAAGGTTACCCAGCCAAAAATTGTTATTTCAAAATAAATTTCTGAATATAAGAGTTTATTCATTGTTTTTTGGATAGTAAAACCTCTCGGTTATGGTCATACAATTTCACTGTTACTGTATCATTCCACTGCTGGGCAAAGGCCTCTCCCCATGAATTCCAGAGCTATAGATGGACCACTTTTTTTTTTGGGTGGGAAATCATCAAATAACTTCTCCCGCTCTGGGCGGAGCGGGATGGTGTGTCTCTTACCGACTAAAACCCACCCGTATTCCTTCCGTTGCCTGTGTTGCGGGGGCCTCGGTGTCCCATAAGTACCTTCCCGCGACCCCGGCAGGCATCGGCCCTAGTGGACCCCTACCTTTGTGCTGACGACATCTCTTTGAGGTGCGCGTGGAATACAACGCGCCGTCGACCCGGGCCTGGTCCTTACCGGACGGTGAGCTACACATTGCTCACATCACCGTCCGCAAGCCCGCGCCTACGGTGGCCGGAAATCCGCCCGGGATTCCCGACGCCCAGGGCGTCTCCTGCGGCGGCTAGGGGCGAGAGGGCGCGAAACTTGCCTTTCCCTCAACCGTCCCGCCTCCTCCTTCGCGAGCATTACTGCTTCGCAGAAGGAGGTGACGGCTGCCCATGGCCTCTCGCTCCGTACCATGGCCTGAACCAGGGCCGGACGCGAGAGATCTCTGCCGCCGATCGCCTCCACGAGGACACGGCGGTGCTCTGCCCAAGCTGGGCAGACCACCGCCCACCGTGTCCTCCGGGCGATCCACACAGTGGTGACACCCGGGCGTTTCCTCTCGCCTTATACGACACAGGAACCTCCCGAAGCTGCTGTGTCCGGTGAGGACCTGCGTCAGGCGGAAGGTGAGGACGCCGTGGCGCCTCTCTAGCCACTCCTCAAAGAGGGGACTTATCGCCGCAATCGTGGCGTGCCCAATAGATGGACCACTTGTCATTTGTTTTGTGGAGCTTTCCTGCCATCTTCTACGGGGTTCCACGTATTTTAGCCCCACAGCTCATTGGGCATGCGACAGACGTGGCCAGCCCAGTCCCACTTCATCTTTGGGGTATAGTATCTGGACATTGTAGTTAAAAACAGCTTTATCGTACAACTCACAATTCTCGACAGGCTGTGTGCCTTTTCCCGAGGTCTTAATAATGACCTTCATCATCTCGGTGCAGCCATTGAGCAGAGCGACGCAATCGGCTCCGGATTGGGAGTCCCTCTTGGTAATCATGAGGAGGGCTTGGAAGAACATTCTCGTGAACCTGATGCGGGCTTGCAGGGCGGCCCATAGATTGTCCTGAAAATTTGTTATTTCAGTCATTACAACATATAATGTAGGCATACAACATAACATATCAATAGGCATACATCATAACATATCAAATGCAACTATTGATATATTGTTCCATTTGTATTAAAGGCTACTAAGAGAGAGGATGAAAAGGCTTTTCTAAAGAGAATGAAAAGGCTGTTGCCTTATAGCAAAAAAAAACTGCAACTAGGAAAATATTTCCCTGGTTGCAGTTTTTTTGTTTTAAATTTTTTTTTTATTCTCTAATATAATATATTGTTTTACAATTTTACTCGCCAAATTGACTAGTTTGATGGCGAGAAGCGCTTGTTAATATACAAATACTCTAGTAAAATACTCTAGCCCTATTTGAATGCTTATGTTTTAAATCCTCTTGGCTGATGAAGACTGATGACATTGTTATCAACTCAATTAGTAGCTAACATACATTAGTTTAGTAATATCTCAGTCGGTCAATGGGACCATAATTAGGGCTACAAAATTGCTTTCTTAAAAATATGTGGCCAGGCTACACATAGTAGGTTTTAATAATATCCACGAAATCTGCAATCTTTAATATTTTTCAAATATATATATAATTTTATACCTCACCTCATCATCACAGCTCCGAGCTTTCTTATTGAGTTCCTCCTCTTGCTCCCTGAGCATTAACACGCATTTCTGCTCACTGACTTCGAGACGCGCGTCATATGTGTTACCTGACTGCGGGTTCGAGCCCAGACGATAACCATAACCCATGGGTTGGAAATCTTCCTCTTCAAATACTTGGGCCCTGGAAATGTGGGAGTTTATTTGGTAAGATATTATTATGAAACCAATCTGATTGACTGGAAATGAAAGTATTGAGCTTAAGCAAATGTGTCAGTTAAAATTTCCAGATTTGTGTAGCAACTAAAGAGTTGGCGATACCCTAATTAAACAATTTTTTCACTCTTAGTACTTTCTTTACGACATGTTTTCCTAAACCTAGATTAGGCAGGTCTACATTATAATTAAAATTCAATTTTCCTCGGTTGGAAGTAAGTAACGTAAATCATAATTTTACTTCATACTTGAATTGTTTTTTTCACTCTTTCTTTACAGTGCAAGTTTTTGTTTTTTACATTTTATTGTTTTTTTTTGTTTATAGATCATGAACCATTTAATTAAAAGAACTTAAATGAGGGTTTTTTAATGTAAGTATCCTTTACTGCTTTCTAGTGGTTATACAGAGAAGATGTGGTGCACCAACTTCTTTTCTGCATTAAAAGTCTTTGGTATTCAAGTCACAAATAAACTATCAAATCAACTTACTTGTTAATACAATCCCTGATACAATCCAGCAGTTTGTAGATAGCAATGCAATATGCTTTCAAAGTCTTATTTACAATAGAATGAGGTTGATGCAGGTAGAGGTTTGTAAATACAGTCTGAGCTAGTGAGTGGCCCTCCAACCAGGACACTATGCAGGCCATTGTGGCATCAATGATCCCTATTAGCTCTGCTGGCTCAAGATCATCTATTTTTAACTGTCCAGCCTGTAAATGAACAAATATATTTTAATTTTACAAAAAGTAGACTAGGCCTGTATTTTACATCAACTACAGTTATAAATCATTTATCTTTAGCTCTGATCCTTAATTACTTTAAGCGATTTTGGACCTTACTCCTAAGACAATACGACGAGCACATAAACCCCCACCACTCCGCCGAGAGCTAAAGTTAAATGCCAGCATTTATATGAAGTAAGTAGTAAATAAAGTTTTCAGTTAAGATTAGCATTAAAAGTCAGTTTTAAATCAGTATTAATAAATGCAAATCATTCATTCATATTTTAAGTTATATTTTATATTTGATGTTGTATTTGTTCTACTGTTAGACAAGGTCATTTCCTGTAGAGAGAAGGAACAAGTTATGATCAAAACTGAAATCAATAAAAACCGAAATATACAACACTAGCGATCCACCCCTACTTCAAACTGTTTTTACAGCTTGACAAAACATCGAGATTTGTTTATTATAATTATGTAATTTTAATATAATACATTATACGTTGGTTAAAAGGTAAAACTCACTAAGTGACATTTTGGTAAAAATCAAAACCTTCAGATAAGGATGTTTTTTTTAAAGCTGAAAAATGTATTTAAATGTCATTAATTCATTATCTCCTAATTATTTCAAAACACTTAGTAACTTTTACATTTGAACCAACAATATATTATACAAAAAAAAACCTTCTGGAATAAATTCTCTGAAATAGTAAAAACTGCATCAACATCCGTTGTGTAGCACACAGATAGACGTGAAAAGGGACTAATTTATAATAGATAAATGTGGCAAAATCTCAAATTTCATATAAGACAAACAATACTTAAATATAATAAATACTTACAGCAACAGCTTGCTGGAAATTCAGTGGTTTAGGATTCCCTCGGTTGCAGAGCATGCCAGCATCCATTTTAGGGTCCATCATCTCGATGGCCGACATGGCCTCAAACAGACCAAATAAGTGGCCATCGTGAAGTAACTCGCCAAGTTGAAGATCTAAAATATTTCAGGGTTTTATAGAAATCTTGATATTACACCAAAATCTAATTAAATAACTTGACGACTGTCTGTTCCAAAAGTATCTGTAAGTATGTGTAAACAAAGGTTCAGGTTAAATTCTTATGCACTAATCACTCACAAAAGGGAAGTAGTAACACATATTTAGATTTCAACTTTAAATCTCATCAGTTTTTTAGGGTTCCGAACCTAAGTGGTATAACGGGACCCTATTACTAAGACCCCGCTGTCCATCTGTCACCAGGTGGTTTCTCATGATCCACGATAGTCAGTTGAAATTTTCCCAGATGATGTTTTTCGGTTGCCACTATAACAACAAATACTAAAAAAACAGATCAAAATAAATATTTAAGGGTCTCCCATACAACAGAGATGACTTTTTTGCCATTTTTATAGATAATGGGACAGAACCATTCGTGCGCGAGTCCGACTCGCACTTGGCCGGTTTCTTTTTATTGTTTTTTTAATAACATTATTATATTGTAATTTAAATTGGCATCAACAAGTATGTTTTCTGTTCCATTTGTTTACATTTTCATCACACTTCATCTCACCTCACAACTTTTGAAACAGGCCATATATTTATTTATTTCTACAAGTAGGTTTTGTAGTTCCTAAAAGTAAAACAATCATGAAAATAAACATTTTATTCAATATTTACCTTGAATATGACTGAAGAAGTCTGATGTGATGTCAACCCAATTGTAGATGACCTCGGGTGTTGCCCCCAAGGAATCCATTCTCCTATATTGAAGATGTTTTAGTAAATATGCTTTTAGACATGTTTTTGAATTTCAGGTTTACTGGGTGTACACAGTTCATCACTGCTAATTGTCGGTTATAGACTGTATATTCTATTAACTTTATTTTCTTTAGTCTGTTGATTACAAAATGTAGTCTGCTTGCCTGTCACAACATATTCAATTTTGTTATGTTACTTTGAATAATTATACATTAGTATATACTGTTTACATTTTTATAAAATCATAAAAACATTAATATAATTATATCTGTATTTTATTTGTAGATTGTTTTCCATGTAAGAAAAACAAGCAAACTCACTTTTACTGTCATAATAATATAATTAAGTGTTAAAGTATGGAATAAGTAAAACAACAAAAATGCTAAAAAACACAAATTGTTAAGTGGTAGATTTTGTATAAGCTTTTTTTTTACTTCTATAGAATTTTAACACACAACTACAAACCTGGCTATTGTGTTTTGTGTCAAATTACTTTACTGATAGATACTATATATAGACTGCTAGAAAGTGTTCTAAATATACAATATAGATAGTGAGACATCAATGAAATAGTCTTCTTGCAGTGATGGTCTAAATTGTGAGAATGTTGCAAACAAGTCTACAAAAAGCTGGGCGAGATGACCATCGATTTATATACAGGAGCATTTCATGTTTTCATTCCAAGCAATTATTGAGCTCTCACGATGCACACACAACTCATGATAAGAAGTGTCAAATAAAAGCCGGTACAATATCACATTTCAGCCACTACTCAAGCAGAAAATACCAAATACACTACGTTGACAACAGTCCGTAATACAAACTACGAGGATTAATCAATAATATCTACAGGAGTTATGTAAAATGAATACCATAACACTACCTAACATGCAAACAGTACTAACCCGTCACCATCATAATAATCATCATTATCGCCCATTTACAGTGCACTTCAGAATCTAAGGTAAAGGAAGACTAAATTACCATTAAATTTGGGGAAGACTTGCTACATTTACAAATAGAAATACATAAAAATAAGTTAGAACCCTCAACTTTTCGGTTTCCACACCTCCCTGCTTGTTAATTTTTTTTTTCTATCAATCAAATGTCAAAGTCATCTTAACGTCTTGTCAACCCTAAGACCATAATGTAATAGCGCTCAATCGATTTTACGGTGCATTCATTTAGTCGATTTTATTAAGCCTGGACCGGAAAAAAGAGTAGAAAGTAGTGCCGCTCCTTTCGCTTATACAAAAATCTGACATTCTACACTAATTATAAAAAGAGGTAAAGTTTGTAAGTTTAGATGTAGGAGTTAATCTCCGAAACTACTCATCTTATTTAAAAAAATGCTTTCACTGTTATGAAGCTACACTAAAGTCGAATTATTCATTCACTGGAATAATCTGATATGTGCTAGCAGTCACTTTGTTTAATAAAATGGTCATATTTATTGTAATTGTGGTCGTTTACTTTAATTGATTTAGTTATGTAAGTGTAAAATAAATGTATTACACGAAGTGACAGCTAGCACATGTCAGATTACTCCAGTGAATTAATAATTCGACTTTATTGCCGAGTGCCCTATGATATATTACATGGTATAGTTGGGATCCACGTATCCACGTGGACCCCAGCTCCCGCCCGCGACTCCTTCCAGAGTCGCAGGCAGAAGCCAGTCAATCATATTTTTGCTTTTAAATAAAAAGAAAAGGTCTGAGCGAAAATGAAAAGAGGCGTAAGATAAGAGGACGCCCTTCTTTACGTGGAAGAAAAAAAAACATTTGTAATAAATTATTTAAATGTATTTAACACTATTATTAAATACAGAACGCTGCGTGATTACACTGGCATTTTCCGTTACTGGATCATAAACATCTCCATCGAGCTGTGGTGGCTCGTTGGGTTCACTTCCTCCTGTAATTTGATTTGTGTTTGGCTTTGTCAAACTTATTCCACCGAGACCCAAGTCCATGCAGTCGAAGTGAAGGATCTGAAATTGAAATGATAAATTGTTATGTCTCCAACCAGGTAGTTTGTATGACAAATGAAAGCACCTGAGATGACGAGTCATTGTAATTATTATTAATCTACAAGACTAATATGTGATTGATTACAAATAATATTCGAAGTTTCCATCAGGCAAATAATATAGTAGAAACAATCGACTAAAACAGTTCCAGTAAATTTATTGTTGTAAGCCCTACTAGACGCCACAAACATCGCGCTTCATTTATTTAGGCAAAGCATGGGCAGAGCTGTTGTTAAATTCTAATTGTATGATTTCTATCTCCCGTTCATCGAACTTGCCTGTTAGATATTTAGACATCTGCTGCACTGCTGAGGACATGCTTCAAAGCTTCATGCTTCATGCTTAGGAATGTGCATAACATGATAAGTTTATTCTGAGCTTACCAGAACTGGAGCTTTGTCAACTCTAGTGTCCCAATCCATGCAGACGTGCATCTTAGTGAAGTCGATAGTGATGTCGAACAGTCTGATACACATGTCCAGAATAGTGATGGGCACGTACGGAATCGGGATGGGTATGCAGAATGGCGGTGGGTTGCTTGCTGGAAATGAAAAAAATATTAAAGTGTTGAAGTATCTCTTTTCGTTCTTTAAGAGGATAATTGTTGTGAGAAAATAAATATGACGATCTAGGGACCTATGTAAGAGCTTTTGAAATTTCATTTGTCACCATTGTTTCTAGTGCTCCTTACTTAGTAATAATAATTTATTGTCTGTACCTGAATAAGATTTGTAGTAAATGCTCTCGTTGTTCATTTTCACATCTAGGTTCAAATATCCTTCTGTGGGATCAAAAGTCAGCTCGGCGCAGGCTGTAAAAAACAAAGCTATTTTAATAAGATAACGACAACACTACATGTACGTATTCCCTGAAGCGTAAGGCAGAGGTGTGTATCCAATTCAGTTTATGTAGATATCATAATTGATTAGGGTTACAGCGCGTTACATCTTTTCAAAGACATTATTTTGTTTTGTTGTGTTATCCTACGCATCACCTGACACTGTACTAAATAGATAAAATTTATATCCTCGGAAATCGAAGTGTTCATACATACTTTGTCTATCAAAGTTAAACGCTGGGATGCGCATTCCTGAACAGCAATTGCACTTGAGTCCGTCACAATCGCACTTCCCGCCTCTGAACGGGAGCCGTAGTCTCCAGCCAGGCTGGTACCAGGGACGGGGCATCATCTTTCTTATTGTCTGAAAAAAGAAGATAAGTATTATGTAAAGTTAGCGAGACAATAGGTACCTACAGTACAAAAGTCACGCCACTCTGCACGAGCCTTTAGTCTTAAGTTAAAACATAAGAAACTGTATCAAGTATTAATTGGAATTAGAGATTTTGCTTTGCAATGCGTTTTTTTTTTTTGCGTTTTTCCACCTTGCACATGTAACATTTTTCACTTCTCATGATCTAAAAGTTCGTCTTTAGGTATGTTGTGCGTAGGCGACACAAAATCGCTTTCAATGCTCTAGTGCATAAAGTTTTATTTTTTTCTAAGACTAAGATAATCAGGCCCAACAGCCACACGCACATTAAAACGCCGCAGATTAAAGTCGTTATTTTATTTTATGTGCTTTACTTTATATCACTTCCGTGTTTTCTATCGTTAATTTAATCAAACCAGTTAAAATAGCTGTCATGTACCTACTATCTAAAAACGAAGTACACTTGGGTACTTCGTTTTTAGACAGTGACATCGAATGACACATGTCGAAAAACTGTTAAAAAGTTTCATGGCGGGAATTAGCTATTCTCTTCTTCAATTTTGCAACATTTTTGAACAGTGATTAAACTAAAACAATGGAATAGTGTTATATACTTTATGCCTGTTTCGATCAGATCGAAGTGAAAAGCAGAGTGTAGGTATAACCTGGGCATTAACGAGCCATTTCACCCCTCGACGTGTCGGGGTATAATGGCTTCTTTTATGCACTAGTTGTACAATCTACTCTTAACTTACAGACATTATGACCATGTTGTTGATAGGCACTTTTTTATTATTGGATCGTAGGTAGGTACTAGTCACCTACCTAAAGAAACGCTTATGAAGGAACCACTCACCGTGTTCGAGTCTATATCATAATAGATAGAGAAGTCAGTCACATCCATTGAATTGTCCTCTTTATTGTTGAAATGCCGATTGAGTCTAGATGCGTCGCCTAAAAATGTAAGAGAAGAAAGTGATTAGAAACTAGACGTCAACATTTTTTGTCTAACTGATCATTACTCGTATTAGGATTAAATTGTCCACTAACATTGTAACTACCGTATTGAATTACCAATTGAGTTAACTACCGTAACGATATTTAAATTTTGTCTCAATATAATGCTAATAAGAATTAGCATTATATTGAGACAAAATTTAAATATCGTTATCGTTGAGTTACGACACGACAGGGACATTTAAATATCGTTATCGTTGAGTTACGACACGACAGGGACATTCTTAGGATTCAAATTTAATTCACTCACGCCTGAAAACGAATGAATTAAGAAAAAGTGCACATACCTGAACCAAATTGAACAAAACACAGAACAACAAACAGCGCAAACATTTTCGTTTTCATTTTGACTGTAGTTCGTTCAACTCCACAGCTCTAGGGACCAAATTCAAATGATCGGTTTCCGATACCCTATGTCGATACTTCCAATGGTAACTCAGTATTTGTATGCAAGGTATGCGATGCGCGAGCGACTGACTTGCGGTGCTTTCTAGAGAGAAACTCCTGCGCATCGGATCGATGCAATACCACCACTCATAGAGGAAAGTAATATATTGGCCACCACTGTTCGGATAATGGCTAGGTATTTTCACGTATATATTTTCACGCATGTTCATTAATGTGAAAACGAGTAATGATGCGCATGACAAATGTGTGTCTAATGCCGCGACTTATACAAGTAATGCTGACCTTTGGTCAGACACCGATCTGTCAGGCTAGACAGTCGCTGAAAGCCTAGGTACTTTCCTTGAAATAGGTACCTAGACATCATATTTTTTTTATATAACTACCTACTTGATCATAATTTTACAGTCGTTGCTCTTTGAAAGCAGTGGTGGCCCAGTGGTAACGGCCGCGACTTCCGAGTTGTAGGTCGTAGGTTCGTACCCGGAGAGGCGCTTTACTTTGTGTAAATTATTTCATCACCACTGCTCTCAAAACGGTGAAGGAAAACATCGTGAGGAAACCGGCATGTCCTAGAACCAAAAATTCGAAGACTTGTGACATCTACCATCCCGCACTGGGCCCGCGTGGTGGATTACGGCCCACTCCCTCTCACAGAGAGGACGCTTGTGTCCCAGCAGTGGGAACATTATAGGCTGATTATGTACTCTTTGGGGGTAGGGAGAAAGAAACTTGTAGAGTCAAAACGAGTACTGTATAGCTAGGTCCTACGTAAGTACTACTCCTTAACGATAGTGAATCCGTCGTTATTACCTGTTATTGACATCATAATACACACCATAATTCACATAACCAGATTGAAGTTGGACATGACCATGATAATTTTATAATACATTTATTTTATTTTATTTTAAGTTTATTATATTTTAGGCCAAGAGTCATTGCCATTCTTTGATGCTCTGTTTACCAAGGGACTACTTATCGATGCGGAATCGGCTTGAGCCAGACAGAGGGAGCTTTATGTTCGTGCAATAAAAGCGAAAAACACGTAATTCACCTCATTTCGGTTCGGACGATGCGACTCGACATCGTGTCGGACGGTTCGCTATCATTGCATAGAGATAAAGCTCTGTTTGACTGGCCCGAGCCGATTCCCCGTCGTTAAATGTGGCCGGTCCCTTATTATTATACCTAATAAAGTCACGGGAAAGCATATTAACACCGCTAGATGCATAATCAGCCTTTAACGTTCCCACTGCTAGGATACAAGCCTCCTCTCTGTGAGAGGTAGTGGGCCATAATCCATCACGCAGGCCCAGTGCGGGTTGGCGGATGTCACATGAATTTTTGGTTCTAGGACATGCCGGTTTCCACACGATGTTTTTCTTCGCCGTTTTGAGAGCAGTGGTGATGAAAGGCAGGCAGGCATGCAGTCACTTTTCTTTGTGATTAAATACACAAAGAAAAGTGCCTGTGTGGGTTCGAACTCACGACCTACAACTCGTAAGTCGGGGCCAATATATAGTCCAATTGCGCGACTTTGAGGTAAAAGATCAGCTAACATCTCTTAATCATCATATTTTTGTGTTTATTTATTATTTATTTCATTAAAATTCCGCTTAAAGTTATTAAATGATAAATGATTTATTTTCTGTAAGTAGGTTTATTACATTTAAAGTTTGAATGATTTATTTATTTCTTATATATTAAAATGATTATATACAATATATGATGCAACTAACTGTTCTACTTACACTAAGTACTAAATTAAATGACTAACTAACCAAATCTACAAAAAAAATAAAACAAAAGAACACTTAGGCTTCGAAGTACTAGTTCGCATCGCTGTAATCTGAAAAAATGCTCTGATAACTTGAGCATTGCCACGTTGAATGGCAATGCTAATTCTTTGGCCAAAAAACAGCCGCAGCAGCGGTGCCAGCACAGCCAGCCATGCTTGGAACATAATATGGTACAATGCACCCTTGCATTGCACCATATCACACACAGTCGACAGTGTCGACAGTGCGTCCCATTCCATTTCATATTTCTTATATAATATCAATGTATTGCATACTAATATTCAGGGTGAATGATAATGAATAGGATAACCTTTAAATTATAAAATAGTATAGCGCCCATTACATTCCATTGTTATTCCTATTTCTGCCGCCAGCAGTAGTTCCTACGGTTTTCTGGGATCGTACCTACTTTAAGTAAAGTGTTAAATATTAGTAAGTGTCTAACGTTCTCATCTCGTGTTTTGTTTACTCTAGCGTTTCATATAGGTACTTGACTTTTTTTTGGGTGGGAAATGACCTAATAACTTCTCCCGCTCTGGTTGGAGCGGGAGGGCGTGTCAGACTCTTACTGACTAAAACCCACCCGTGTTCCTTCTGTTGCCTGAGTGTTGACAGAGGCCACGGTATCCCTATTGAACTTCCACGCGACCCCGGCAGGCATCGGCCCTAGCGGACCCCGTCAGTTGTGCTGTCATCTCTTTGAGGCGCGCGTGGAACACAACGCGCCGTCAACCCAGGCCTGGTCTTTATCGGACGGTGAGCTACCAATTGCTCACCGTCCGCAAGCCCGTGCCTACGGTGGCCGAGAATCGGCTTGGGATTCACGACGCCCAGGGCATCTCCTGCGGCAAGGGGCGTGAGGACGCGAAATTTGTCTCTTGATATTCTTACCTAGCATTTTCTACTTTATTGCACTAATGAGCGGCATTTAAGTGCTAAACAAACTATCTATGTAGAATGAATACCAGAAATTGAACTGTTCAGCCACACATGGACTTATAGAGAGCACAGTTCACAACACAGAGCCCGTGGTCTTCAGCACACTTACCTATCTACACTTCTGGACACATCTATTGGCCCACCTTGTATTTTCAGTTTCGTTTGGTCCTAGCTAAAATTTTATATTAGGTCGAGCAAAAAGTTTTTATGCAGTTTTGAACCTGGCACATTCACAATTTCATTCAATAGTCTTTTTTTGAATTTCGAACACAGAATTTAAAGAAACAAAAGACAATTTGGAGCCTGTTTGTTGATATCAAACAATCGAATACTAAGAAAACTTGGTTTTATTGGTTTACTTGGATTTAATTCTTGAAAAAGTGATTGATATCTTTGGTTTTGCAACAAACATTACTTATTCTTAACATTAAGGTGAGGTTCTATCAATAATCTATGGATACTTCACCTGAAGTCGCCGCCCAAGCTGTGGCACTTATTCAGGCCGGACACAGCCAAAGAAACGTGAGTGCTCAACTTAATTTAAGTCGATCTGCGGTCCGAAATGTTTATCGGAGGTACCTAGAGACTGGCGGCTTTGTTCGTCGCCAAGGAAGGCCACGATCTCGGGTCACAACTGAAAGGCAGGATCAATTCATCGTGACGACCAGCTTGAGAAATCGTCACCTTACCTCCATTGAGATACAAAACCAACTTCGCGACTTCCACGGAGTATCTGTGAGCGCTCGAACTGTTCGGAGAAGGTTAAAAGAACGCGATATGGTACCACACAAGCCAGCTAATGGGCCCAAACTAACGCGAGCCCACCGAACAGCGCGCCTTCATTTCGCACGCAGTCATTTAAATTGGACACAGCAAGATTGGAGCCGTGTACTCTTTTCTGATGAGTCTAAAATTGTGTTACATGGCAATGATGGAAGGAAGAAGGTCTACCGACGTAAGGGAGAGCGTTTCGCACAATGCTGCTTTGAAGAGAGGGTTGCTTATGGCGGTGGCTCATGGACTGTCTGGGGCGGTATATCCGCGAGCGGCAAAACTCAACTTGAGGTTGTTACAGGACCACGGCTGCCAACATTAAATGCTGAAAGGTACATTCGTGAATGCTTAGAACCTCACGTGATACCATACGCGGACTATGTGGGTTCAAATTTCCTTTTTATGCATGATAATGCAAGAGCCCATGCGGCCGGCATCGTCAGGGAATATCTTCGGGATGTGAACATCACAGTAATGGACTGGCCAGCCAGAAGCCCAGACATGAACCCCATTGAGCACATGTGGGACGAGCTAAAAAGACGTGTTAGGGCTCGTCAGCCAGTTGCCCAGACGATGCAGGAGTTGAAAACTGCCATAGAAGAGGAATGGGAGATGATCCCTCAAAATTTCATAGAGCGGTTGATAAACTCTATGCCTAATCATATGAGAGCTGTGGTAGATGCCCATGGAGGCAACACGCGTTATTAAATTAAACCTTTATTTGATAAAACATGTTTTTTATTCAAAAATCAATTGCCTTTAACAAGGCGCATATCCGACTTGTAAGGCGTAGCTCCATGTCGTATGGTATTCTAAATTCAAATTTAAAACAATACGATCGAAAAAGATGGTGAAATGTATCAGGTTTAAAACTGCATCAACAGTTTTTGTTCAATCTAGCAATCATATTTCGGTAGGGGCCATCGAAACCTAAACTCTAAGGTGGGCCAATAGATGTGTCCAGAAGTGTAATAAATGCAGCAAATGCGTGCAAGTGTTGTCGTACTCATTTTGTAATCAAAGAATTCATTGTAAGAGTAGGCTTATGTGCAGTCAGCCACCTCGTATTGCGTGATAACTAACCTTTGCCTCCGAATCTATTAAGGCGACTAGGGAATTTACAAAGTCAAAGTATAGCCACTGCCATGAGATAGAGAGTTTCTGTCTACAAACTCGAAGTCCTTCTAAGGAGTATAGCAATTTCTACCTCTAATAGTCATATTATTATTAAACTGCCGTCTACAAAATGTCTAGTGTAGTTCAGAAAATCGACATCTGCTTGCCGGATGTTAGATAGGTTGACTAACAATGTGCCATATATTTCAAGTTTCTACAGGTTAAGAGCAAACAAACAAAAATACATACAAAATAAATAATTTAATAAAAAACCTCTTCTCCTATTCCTATTCACAAACACCAGAATCTTCTCCATTTTCCCATCACCGGTCGAACAGACTCAGTATAGATCTGACAACGTTTTCGTCATAGTCTTCGATGTCATCCTCTCCTGCATCCACCACTGCATCCACTCCTCCTTGAGGACTTGCTATGGGGATCCCCACGTCGTCGTACGGTTTCACCATCGCTATTCCATTGGCTCCCATTCTGAGGATATCACATTTAACTTCCTAATTACTATTAAAAACTAATAGTAATTAGGAAGGTAATGAAGGTGCTAGGGGAAGAAAAGCTCAGCTGAAGTCGATGTTAAATGATAAATGATGTTTATTCAATTGGTTAAAAATATTTTTAGGGTTCCATAGTAAACAAGGAACCCTTATAGTTTCGCCATGTCCGTCTGTCTGTCTGTTTGTCCCCGTTGTAGCCAAGATACGGTTAGTACCAGAAAGCAGTAATTTGGCATAGGTATACATATTAATCACACCGACAAAGTGCTAAAATAAAATCTTGGGTTTTTTTATGGTAAGGGAGAGTTTTGTATGGTAAGGGAGGTCCCATGCACGTAATGTGGGGATGATATTTTTTTTTTCCCGTCTACCCCATTGTGTGGGGTATCGTTGGATAGGTCAAAAATAGTGCGGGTCTGTGAACACCACTTTTCGATTCAAGGATCCGCTTGCGTAATATTAAGCATTAAAGTGCTAATTTTTGTTAGAGTCAAGTGCCACCTAAATGGTTGTTTACGGAGATCTGAAAAACATCATGGCAGTAGTAAATATAATTAAATTAAAAGGAAAACTATTACAGCTAAGTGGGATTTACAAGTTAACGAGTAATAGTCGACCAACTTAAATTTGGATTTGGAGAATTGACCGTGACGTATGGGAGAACATGTTTTTCAACAACAATGTAAAGTTTGTTTTGGTATAAATTCATCCCAAGCAATCCCAACTACGGAACCTTTCATTGTGCGAGGTCCGACACGCACTTGGCCTGTTTTTTTTTTTAATTTTACTAGATGAGGTTGGTGATCCAACCTCAACCAGTTTAAATTTTTATAGAAATGACATGATGTTTATCTCCGTAAGTAGATCTTTTATGATACTCTGCAGTAGGATGATTACAGGCACGGTTAAAGTTTTAATTGAAATTTACTACTATCTACTTTGATCATTTAATAGACAAGTAATTTATCAGTCTTTAGATTTTTTAATAATGAATATGATGAAAATGAATAACTTTGATTTTTAAGGTGACTGAACTTGGTAGCAATATGTTTAGCTTGAGACTTATTTGCAGACAAAGTATTTTTTTTATTGTAGGTACGTTAAAAATACATGCAATAATTTAAGAAAATATTATTCCGGAAATATCAAATAAAGAAAAAATATGTGAGAACTAGCTAGAGTACGAGTAACAGCGTTCCGTACATTTACAATTTAAAACGAAAACTATTTACGAGAAACAGTCGAGTCAAGAAAGAAAGAGTTTTTCTTCTCAGTAGGAGACAAAAGTATTCTCAATATGTAAACGAACTCATCTTTGTTTTGTAGCACAGGATAATGTGCTTAAAAGGCATTTATAACAGAGGAATAACCTACACCTCTACCAAACTCTTCAAATGTTGGGTAATTTTGTAAGTAAACACCGCAATGCAACGCCATAGGATGAGCAGATTGGGTGATTGAAATAACGTAACATACGACTTATTGAAATCTACAACTATTGTAACAATAACAATTAAAGAATTCGAACGGTTATAGCCAAGCTTAACCCATAAGGGTTCTTATGATTTAATCACGGGTCACGGAAGTTTATAGCTATCACACAAAAAGTAGAAAGTATGGTTAATTTCTTTAGTCGATAAATAGTCGTCTCACTCACCGGAGGCAGTCAAAAGCGAAATTGAAGAGTTCGAACGAGCGCCACTGTCCTGTCATTGCCAAACAGAAGTGAAAGTTACGTCCTGGGAAGAATACGTTGTAGAACTTTGCGCACACTTTTAAATTGTTTATTCTAGGTGGACTTATGCAGATTGGTCTGGGGTTCTTTCCTGAAAATTGTTAATATTTTTTTTTAGTTACACAATAACACAAATTCTAGATAAGCCTACAGAGTGGAGTCTGCGATTCTGGTTAAAATAAATAACTACGGATCCTAGCAATTTCTACAGGAGTTACTGCGTTTTCTTCCTTGAGTCATTTACGAAAATATTACCTTACCTACCCAAGATTTGTTGAAATATATTCCATAACATATGAATATTTTTATAAAATTTGGGTTCGATGCCATTATTAGTATTTTTTGTCCAGATAATTTATTGCATTCACCTCAATATTACAGAAAATATTTTCATGAATAAAATTGCCATCATCATTATCATTTCTATAAGAAAACTCGGATTTCTCGGAAATTAAAAATAAGAAGATTTTACAGTTCATTGTACTTTTAACGACACAATTAACATAGTCGAATATGTACTATAAATGTTATATAAATGTTATTATAAATGTTAGCTTACCTGACAAAGAGTTTTCATAGAGCACCCTGTTGTTGAGCGACATGGCCACATCGAAAGCAAAGTCTCCCGGGTGATACATCACTCGCATGCAAGCCTTCTGCTTCAGCAAATCCAAGAAGTAACCAGTACAGCATTTACAAATACCCTTGTCACAAACACATCGCCTGTTGTTTGAAGAGGTCCCGTTTTGAGTTTCCTGGTTCTGTCTCGACAACGTGTTTGTCATCACTGATGAATTACTCCGTAGCTGATCTAGCATCAACAAGAAATCGTCTGGAACTTCCATTCCATTTATATACTGTGACATTTTTGTTTTGTTTACATGGTCTTCTAATGTTGCTGCAATAAAGTTAGTTTTGCTGTTAGAATTAATTCATTCACAAATGCAAGTTAGATTTAAAGAATTTAGTGATAAAATAATCTTACCTCCTTGTATATTTTGTAGACAAAATACCGCTAGTAAAAATATCACTAAAAACATTTTCCAAGCCTTTGTGGCGCGAATCCGCGCGTGCGCCTATCGTGTGAACAAGCCCGACACTCCAATTCACATGCACAACAGTGAACCGGTTCAACAGAGGCAGAGAAAGATCTGTCTTATCTCATTATTTACACTTTCACGTTGAGTTCAGATGCAGTCACTTTAGTATAAAATTCATTAAAATTCTCAGCTTTGTGAATGTATTTTATTGGTAACAATCAATTGACTTAGCTAATTATAAATTATTTGGACATGACTAAAATACTGGTACGTAAAGTAACAATCACAATTGATTAAGCATCGCCGCCAAATAGGTCTCCAAATGCGTCGCCAATTCCATCGAAAGGGCCGTCGTCGCTAGAGCCTCCACCTCCGAATAAGCCGTCTCCACCGAAAACATTGCCAGCGGCGTTTTCTAAGAAGCCACCACCACCACCATCGTCGTCATTGTTGCTATTGCCATAGAGACTGACTGGTTTGGGTCCTGATGAAACTGGTCTCGGCTTTAATCCTGTCTGTACTCCAGATACTCCAAGTCTATAACAAAATATTTAGATTCATAATAGATGATTTTTGCTTATTAGATAATGGGTGGTTTTTAAATATTACCTGAAACATCTGAAAGATGCTGAGTAAACTGGAAATCCTCCAATATCTGCATTGATGTCTAAACAGGCATGAGCGTTTCTGTTTCTGATTTGTATATTCGATATTTCGGCACAAACTCGAACAAATGGAGCTCTTCTAGGATTGAAGCATATCGGCGGCGGGTCGCTGGCTGAAACAACTTTCTATTAACACCTGTCTTATGTCATTGATTTTAAATAGCTTACTTATGACTCCGTTGCATAGACACCTTATTTGTATTCCAAACTATGTTTCAAAACAAAAGACTAGAAACTTTCTTAAACCGACGTCAATGTTCATTCTCACCTGAAACTCTTCGCCGCACAACAGTGTTATTGTTGATGCTCATCCTCACGTCGAATACAAAGTCCTCTGGTACAAAGGTGATGTTTCCACACGCTTTCATTCTGAATCGGTCCATAAAAGCGCCTGTGCAACATCCACACTGTCTACTTCGACACGCACAAGGGTATCTTACGACTTGACCAGGAACATCTTCCACGGGTTGTTGACTTGTTACTCCATCTTGAAGAACTGGATTCTGTGTAACTGGTGCTGCAGTACTAACTTCCGGTACTGGATCCTGTAGCGCTGCAGTTACATTGGCAGTCTCAACAACAGCGTCAGTGACTGGCGGGACTTCGTTTTCTATTTCATCTTCAACCCCATCTTCAATCTCATTGTCTTCAATATCTTCATCCTGAACGTTTATAGGCACAGTAATGGTAACTGGAGATCGTAGTACAGGAGTCGGCTGCAACGCTTGCCGCCATATTGTTTGAGGCACTTTGAATTTTATTACTTTATATGCTTTGTCACCTGGAAGAAAATATAATAATAATAAATGTCAGATTTTTCCATATTTAATATTTTTGTACGATGCAATCACTCACCAAATCCCAAATGGCAGATGGATATCATTAGCAATATAAATAGTTTTACTGAAGGGCCCATTTTCTGTGAACAATATAAGTAAAGTTGAACAGTTAAGCCTGACTCCTCATTACGGATTGTGGACGTAGCAAGTAACCAGGAGTATTTAACGGTCGACCACTAAACATTCAATGTTTATTTAAAGCTGCACAGTCAGTGATAGGAACAAGTTTTAAATTTTAATGTCAGTACGAGAGAAAGTTGAAATTTAAAACTATATTATGTTGTGTAGGTACTTTCGATATGGATACGTGAAAAGAATTTGTATTGATAAATTACATTAACGTTTATTATTTAATGTTTGTGCAAGCTAAGTAATGAAAGTGATTGCGCATTAAGACGCTGACAACACCTAAACCGCGGTCTCTGTCAGATTGCATAGAAAAGAAAGAGAAGCGCGATGACACAACGCTTGCAATTTATTGCAAAATATGAAGCAATTATCTATTTACTCAAAATTGAGTTGAGTAATCGAAAATAAAAAACAACCAAGTTCTGCATTCAAATAAGACGTTCTTGTTAATAATTAAATATGTAACGTATGTTGATTTTAATACAGATATTTTGTATTTGAACTCAAGGTAAGAGGTTAGTTTAACGTTAGTTTATATCGAGATTTTTTTTTCAAAACGTGTTTTGGTAACAACCAAGTTCTGGGAAATATTTTCAAAATTAACATATATTTTTTCCACTACCACAAACTAAACAGATTTGGCAATTTTTTTTCTTAAGAGAAGCCAATTTTGGTCAATTTGGTCTTGTCAGCGCCTTACGTCTCCTCTTATACTGCTTAAAATATTATTGTTAATTTAATACCAAAGAAACGATTACCAAACGTCTTATCCTTATACGAACTGAACACAAAAATGAAAAATTATAATTTGAAATATTCATAAAGAATTTTTCCATTTCATTCATTTTGCGTAAGCTCACATTATTACATCACACATTTTTTAAATGTTATTTGACTATTTACAATGACTATGATTTTACTTAATTTATTGAGTGCAAGCATTTAATGAAGCGAAACATTACAGTCAAAGTATTAATGACTTTATTATTTTTAAATACATGCAGTTAGGTGTTTGAGGAGTAAGATCAGCTGCTTTTTAATATTAACAAACGTAACTGGGGGTAACCATCACCTCTTATAGCAGTGTTATTATAATATTACTTTACAGTGGGAAAGTGATGGAGCTATACAGGGCTTATAGCTCCATCTCTTTCTCACGCTGAAGTAATATTGAAATAATAAGAGGTGATGGTTACCCCCCAGAACTTAATAACGATATTTAAGGAGTATGGAGTATTTCTCTTTCATGTGTTATAGGAAATCTGGATGTTTTGCGATTACCTCATTAATATTATATTGTTACATCTGAGCGCCTATTGAAGTTACATTAGCAATAATGCTAAGTTTAAAAAAAAACTATCGCAATAGAGGTAGATTACAACTAGGGGAGAGGTAGATTACGATTAGAGCTATCATTGCTGGAGTATCTTTTCCATTATAAAACAAATGATTAAAACAATGAATATGATGTGGAAGGACCATTTCGTATTTTATCTTTAGATTTTTATCTGGCTGGTCTTGTATTTATTATTGACCAATATAGCTTTGTTCTCTAGTAACGTGGACGTAACAAATGTAATACGTATCAAATATTCATAGACCAATAATTAATCGGTGATTGCTGCTATTGCTTTTGGCCGTTTGAAAGATTTTGTTTTTAATTATTTTTATATGCCTTTGATTTTTCATTTAATTCAGAATCCAATTAGCTGAATCAGCTGATGCAAAGAAACACGGCTTAACAATGAATAACTCAGATTTTTATGTTCAACATCATGGGATATTATATTAGAATTAATAAGAGAGACATTTAATTAAAAAGTGTTTACTCATTCATGCAAAATAAATTATCTCAAACAAAATTTAGCTATTTACAACACACACAATAAATAAGTTAAAGTACGAAAATAAATCATGTCTAGAGCTACTTAGAACTAGCCTGACTAACGACGTCATACTTGTGACCATCCGCGCATCATTTTATTCTGTCTTCTCCTATCCTTCTTATTGTTATTGTTCTTATTGTCATTTGACTTCCTCATCATCAAAGCCAATTCACTAAAGTCATCAACAAAGTCATTGTAGTCATTGCTTTGATCCTTTCCACCATGAACTTTCGTGTCCTTGTTTTCTCTATGTTGTCTCTTATTTTTCCCAAATATTCCCAGTTCATCGCCCAAGGTCTCTCCGATCTGAGCCAGATTGAGTACATCTAAATCATGTATGTTAAATTGTTTGTTCCTATTCTTCTTCTTAGGTACGGTGAGACCATCATAATAACTCTCTGGGACGGGAGCACCAAATTGGTACTGATGAGCTCTACTTTCGTCTCCAGATATCGTTTCTCTTTCAGGCATGGTTTCTGCGGAGGTGGAGTCAAGACTTTGTACAATTTGAATCATATCATCGTTAACGGCTTCCTCAGAAGTAGGAATAAAAGAAATGGTTGACGGCGTTTTTGGGGTAATTGTAATCACTTTCTCGTAGTTGGCCGGTTCTTCTTCTTTGTTCATCACGTTTGAATCTTTGTCATGATTTGAAATCATTGGTGTAACAGGCATTGCAGATAATTGACCAGTGATATGTGCTAAGGACATTTCTAGACCAGAATCTTCAAAATCAGTTACACTTTTAGAAGTAGTTGCAGTGGGCAGTGAGATTGACGTTGGATTGTCAGACATTATAGAAACTGGTGCAAGTGATTGCTCTTGAATAGTGCTCATGACAGGACTACGTTCTGTTGTTTGAATAGCAGCGGTAACTGAACTTGATACTACTGGTGAACTTGGTCTAACTGTAGTAGTTGTTGTCGTGAGGATTGATGTCGAAGTACTTTCAGTAGTTGGTCTCCTAGTCGGTCTCCTGTTAGGTCTGCGAGTTGGTCGTCTATTTCCACCAGAAGGTTTGGTTACTCTTGCAGTAGTAGTGCGTCTTGGGCGTGGTGTTGTAGTCCTGGTACCAGGTCTCCTTGAAGGCCTTCGTGAGGGCCTAGGTCGCCTGGTAGTGGTTGTCGTTGTAGATGGGGCAGGTGCTTGCTTTTTCTTATTCTTGTTCGGTTTCTTTACACCTGTAGATCCGAACAGGTCTCCCAATATATCTTCTCCGAGAAGACTGAAACCTGTGTAATCGGCACTCTCTACGTCGTTGACGGCGTCGAGTGTACCTGGAAAATATAAAAGCCCGTTGTTAATTAACTACATTAACTTCATTTATTTTAACTTAGTGTAAGTTTTGAAGTTGTTGACAGGAAACCTACCGTCATCATCATCATCGTCGTCGTCATCGTCATCGTCTTCTTCGGCACCGAGTCCGAATGCATCATCATCTTCATAATCGTCATCATCATCGTCTTCAGACTTCTCATCTTGAGGGACTAAAGGCAATGGGTCAGCTGGCTCCGAGGTCACGCCTCTAGGACCAAATTTAAAGCAGGAAACTCGAACGGCAGCTTCCACTGTGCTCTTCGATTGAAGCTCTAAGCCAAGACAAGCTCTGAATTCTTCACCAGCTCTGGCGATATTGTAAACTCGTCCACAAAACTTGGAAACACCACCCGGCAGTGGCATGCAGACAGGGCTGGGCTTGCGGCCTATGAAAAAAAAAGTTCAATAAATTATAATTTGCAATAAATTACTGTGTCGAAGTACAATAATCTCATTTCAAGCCGATGTTATGAGGTTTATGGCATCCGTAAAAGTCTCAACAGCATAAAATCAAAAGTGAAAATAAATATAAAAACTTACTTGACAGGGTCCGGTTTGTTATGACCTTCTTTCCGAAACTCAACGACACGGACATTTTGTCACCGTTAAGGTACATCAAGGAGGCGCATCCTGAAAGAGTACAAAATATATTTAAAAGTAATATTAGTATGTAATCAATATGAATCTGGCGTGGATTACAAAGTTTATTACTACTTTCTTAATTCATCATAAAAGGTAATATTGCATCACTACTGACTATTAAATATTTTGATAGATTTCGTCAGCTTCAACGTAATTTCCAAGCCAAAGATCCGGAACGATCCATACTGGATATGACTCAGTCCAATATTGCGGACTTTACCATCAGTGCTAGTGTTGTAACTTGTAACTGACGTCCTCTTACTTTTACGAGTTATGCATTTAACAAGTAGTTTAGAACTCATGAATGAAATTACATAACAGCTTTTAATGCGTAAAAGAACATTCTAGAAAAAAAAACTGTTTTCTCCGTTAGTAACTAAACGGAAGGAGGACAGAATAACAGATGTAGATGTGAAATTGGTTACGTCTGTGAATATTTATTGAGATGGCGCCGGCGTTGGCGCGTTGTGGTTGATTTTCTAAAAGAATTTGAGCATCCATATGCTCAAAGACAATAACCAATATTGAATATTCATACCTAAATTTAAAGTCGGCATAGTATCGTTAAGTAAAATATTATTCGACAGACTTCACTTTAGTCGTATTTATCGCCTTCTACATTGATAAGCAGTCTGATTTCTATACTGACACTATGTAAAACCTGATGAGGTTAGAAATCAGACACTTTATTTATCTATACAATTCGAATGCATGTTTTCACTAACACTAGGCGACTCCTAAAGGCAATATTGTCTTTTATCAGATACTTGATAATGCATTACCTGGTCCATGTAGTTCAACAACAGGCAATCTAAACTCCCGACAGCAGTTGCAATAAGACTCCACGCATTTGCAGTATTTGTTGATGTCGTTCTCGACAATTTTGTCATCATCATTCCTGTTCTGGATCCCTTTTTTCACATTGTTCTTTTCTTTTCCTAAAAGTAAGGCATATTACATTAATTTTCTCGATTAATTGTCTAATCGCTTGAAGTTTGTTCATACAGCGCCATTAATTTCAAACATTATGCCGTTTGATTTATATGTATTTAAGGGTTGGGTTTTCTATACTCAGATAACTTTTATCTGAAGAATAAAAAAGAAAGTTTGAGATATTTTCTATACAAAAACTGTCAAACCGCAATATTTATTCCTCAGATAAAAGTTATCTGACAATTGACAAATCAGGCCTAAGATAAATAGGTAGACTATATTTTTGCTAGCATTTCTGACTAATTAATGATTATTTAATAATGTTTGATTAATTAATTAATTGCATTTTGCGAATGACTGAAAGAAGATTAACTGCATAAAACACTGTGAATAATTAACTGCTTTTGTCAATAAATATAACACTTTCCAAACAAAGTGTTGATTACAATCTTGGACAAATTATGAAACATTTTTGTAACACATCGCTGCAAAACGTATGACATATTCAGGACAGCAATATCATAAGTCGATTCACGTCTTCATCTCGTTAGCAAAAAAATATCAATGCTTAACACGCTACGCGATGTTTTATTGAAAGTAATTCAGTACAAAAAGTTTGATGACGACCGGTCGCTCGTCGACTTTCACAGTTTTTTTAAAGGACACCTCTACGTAGTATTGGGCATACAAAATGTTGTTACGTTTAATTGACTTTATAAGTAGTGCATTCGTGGTACGGTCACGACAGCAATCAATCAATAGTACATCATTTATAGTTGGAAAATTGAATTTTGACGCTTGACTAATGTGAACATGATTATTAATTAGATAGTGATGTATGATCCAGGACACTTACTGACACTCTTCGACGCTGCAAAGGCCAAGAGTATGAATATTAGAAGCAACTCAAAAACCAGGGAGAGCTTCATCCTGAAGACTGGCTCCCTGCCTGCAAATATTAAAAGATACAATATAATATAATAGCATGAAGAAGACACCTTTCCTTTTGTTAAAATAAACATTGGCTTTACAAAAAAAGTGTCGATTATTTGTTATAAAAATATCATTATGATTATATGTTGCAAATAATTTCGTTAGTATCTCATGCACCATATTTTCTCTCATACACACAAATGAATATAGACTATTCATTTAATATTTCTATTTTATTTTAAATAAAGTATCTGAGTTGGAAAACAATTTTAGAACAATGCTGAGTTTGTAGCGCGTTGAAGTCTTTTCCACTGCGCATTACACCGATACTTATGAGACGCTAAGCATGCATGTTTACATAAATATGCATGTTTTCTATTGAACTTTCTTCCTATCTGTACAATATTTTGATGGCAAAATATATAACAGACAAAATGAACATTTTTTCCAGAAAAAAAAAAAATCAAAAATATTTTAAGATTTTTTTATCTTATCTTGAAAATTTTATAGAAAAACAACTAAAATTTAAAAAAAATAATCTCACCTTCTAGTCCAAAACTTCAATAATCAATCAATTAATTCAACACTCGAATATATCCAACACCTTCGCCCACGTTCTAATAAATACAATATTATTAAGAGTTCACAATTGACGGATCTAAAAACGCAGACGACACCGTAGTACCAGCTACACTGATTTGTTGTAAGCCTCGAGTCGCTCCGGGAGAAATGTGCAGTGACGTATAACAGTGGGCGAGAAAGGAAAACTGCCCGTCGGACCTCTCTTTCACTCTTGTACGAACGGTGAAGGATGGGTGAAAGCCTAGACGCAGTTGGTCGGGTATGTAGAATTCAGTGTCAAGTAAAGTCGGCATTCGAAGTGTTGATTACAGCGCTACTTGGGAAGGAAATGATAGGTACTTAATGTGAGCTTTTTTGGGGTGTAAAAACGATTCGCTAGGCTAATTGACGGATGCAATTGTTTTTGTTGTACCTACGTTATTTTGTGTTTTGTGTTAACACACGATTTATAGCCTCGAGTGTTACTTTATTGTACCAACAGTTGGTGTATATCACGGTACTTTAATAAAACTAAATAATTTTAATTTGTTAAAATTCCTGCTAATACTTCATTATACCGCATTTTTCTTTAACCAAATACTCAAATACTCAATACTCAATTCTTTATTGCATTCCATATGTATTACATAGATGGTATAAAAAGTAAAAGACCAATATGGACCCTGTCGGGCACAGCAACATTAGGAGAGAGGAAGCGGGCTAAGTAGCAATTCAATATTATAAAAAAACGTTTTGGCTACAAAATATTACATAACTAAATCAAAACAACACACTTGAAGTAAAATTTTCATTGAAATTAAGAAACCGTGATTGTTTCTCAGACATGGGTTTCATTTCTCAGTAACTTCCAGAAACGTCTCGTAAAGCACGATACTCTCGGATATAATAGTGACGCTACGCATTGGTGTAAACAAATTCATTTTGAAGCACGGAATAAAAACCCAATTACAGTATGATTAGCAGGTTAACCAATAAAATTTTTCCATGCATAAGAAAAATAAATGATTAATATGCAAATAAAATAAATAACATAATATCCAGTAATAAATTCTGCTATGAAAATGTGTGATCTTCTTTACTTCACTTTCGTTTCAGAGAATAAATCGATTGAGTTACTTTATTGAACTAACGAGTTGTAAATTAAAAAATATATATATATTTACTTGAAGACTACTTGTGTATTGTTTTTGATTGCCATTAAACATGTTTGATAGCCAGCAAGAACAAAACACTTATGAATTAAATGAAAATAAACTCAACCTGGTAAAAGTTCAGTTTAATCCGCTCTACAATCCTTAAATGAAGTATTCGTACTCTTTTTAATAATTAAAATAATATCCTTATTCCCAAAATAGCCTCAGTGGCCAATTCACATCGTCCATACTAAACCAGTCGGGTGGGTCACCACTGGCATTTGGTCCATAAGTGGTCACTTTCCCGCGGAGAAAGTGGACGGCATTGAATTCTGACCACTCTTATTATACGTGTACACGTGTTTACACTATGGGCCATCGTTAGCGGGTCCATGCTGACGGCTATGGTGTAACCTTTATGGCGCCATATTATATTGTATTGTGTTATATGTTTGTGTGTAATATATGCTTTTGTATTTTGTTTAGTTATGTATTGCTACGTTTATTTTTAGAAGTGAGAGTTTCTTGGATTTTTATATGATAGGTAATGAATTATGTAATCTCAATGTGCTAGGTAGTAAGTTTTTATGACATTTCTTTGGTTTTCATACTCTTATTCCCAATAGAAATTAAATGCCAATAAAAGCAAACATTAGCATTAATCGTTTTAGTCTTCACTCAAGTCGTTATTTTTTTTAAATAGTGTTTAAATACTTATACCTATTCACAATTATCATAAAAGGAAACTAAAATCATTTAAAAACGATGCTAATAACCGATATGGAGTCATCGAAAAACGTTCAAGGTATGTCTGTATAGGTCATATTTTATTAACCCTGATGTTAATAAGTTAGTTAATCTAAGAGGCAATAAAAATACTCGAAAGCCAACTAAGGCAATTGAAAGCGGTCTCCATAATCGATATTCAACTTTTCTTTCTTCTGTATTTGGGCCGCTGCTTCCTGCAAACACACGTCGAACCAACTTCCCACGTAAAACTCTCTTTTTTATAAAAACTTGTAAGATGCACACTTATGAGAATTCAAAAGTGGTAACGCTTATTTAAGTCAAGTTAATTTCAGTAGTTATTTTTTTTTTGATCATTGGTTGATCAAATTAATAATATGCCAATCTAACCACTTTTTTTTGGGTGGGAAATTATCAAATAACTTCTCCCGCTCTGGGCGGAGCGAGAGTCAGACTCTTTTGACTAAAACCCACCCGTTTTCCTTCCGTTGCCTGTGTTGTCAGGGGCCTCGGTATCTCTTCCGGACTTTCCCACGACCCCGGTAGGCATCGGCCCTAGTGGACCCCTACACTTGTGCTGACGACATCTCTTTGAGTTGCGCGTGGAATACAACGCACCGTCGAGCCGGCGTCTCCTGCGGCGGCTAGGGGCGAGAGGGCGCGAAATTTGCCTTTCCCTCAACCGTTTCGCCTCCTGCTTTGCGAGAATTACTTTTTCGCAGGAGGTGATGCTTGCCCATGCACTCTCGCTCCGTACCATGACCTGGACCAGGGCCGGACGCGAGAAATCTCCGCCGCCGATCACCTCCACAAGGACAAGGCGGTGCTCTGCCCAAGCCGGGCAGACCTCCACCGTATGCTCCACCGTGTCCTCCGGGCGATCCATACAGTGGTGACACCCGGGCGTTTCATTCTGCCTTATCCGACACAGGAAACTCTCGAAGCTGCCATGTCCGGTGAGGACCTGCGTCTGATGGAAGGTGAGGAATCAGTGGCGCCTCTCTAGTCACTCCTCAAATTCTAACCACTTGACTTGAGTTTGGCAATAAATTGAAATGAATTTGCCAGATAACAAGCATATTAGTACTTACCTACCTCCGATCAAGCGTATTTCATTATCGAAATGAAATCTAAAATCAGAAAACGATGATTACACGCTGTTCTCAGGTTTATTGCTAATTTATTAATTAGTTACGCTTGCCTGTCTTAATTTTTTTTTGCGAGCTATAATCGGCGAAAAGCGTGTTCGAATATTGTTATAAAAACAGTTAAGTATGCTGGCGCGGAATCAAGCTATGTTCCATTAAATTCCGTATATAGGTTCGAGGAAGGTTTTAATTACGTAAAGCGGAATACATTCGTTAAAGGCTTAGGGGTCCGCTAGGGCCAATGCCTGCTGGGGTCGCGGGAAAGTCCGAAAGGGATACCGTGGCCTCTGGCAACACACAAGCAATGGAAGGAACACGGGTGGGTTTAGTCAGTCCGCCCAGAGCGGGAGAATTTATTGGATAATTTCGCACCCAAAAAAAGGTTTGGCATTAATTGATTTTCAGGAAAACCTCACCGATAAATAACAAGTGCATTAACCGTGCGTACTGATCTAAAGTTATTTACGTTATTATTGATAATTATAAGGTTGGTCTTTAACAGCTTGCACGTCCGTGAACTTGGAAATACGTGCGTGCGTCACAGTGCATCAAATGTTATTGCAAAGGCACCCGGTTGGATTAAGTTTATGGTGATATTCAATAGCAAAATATGAATAGCTTACAGACTAAGTAATTAACTGATTGATGACTTACCTACCTACTAATTATTTTAAAAAATTATCAAGTATTGTATTTCATTCCAGTGCCAGTGGTGTGATCAGAAATTATTATGAACTACAGTGATCGTTAGGTAAACCGTTCTGCCCTCTGCCTGAAGACGGTAGTATTGAAAAGTTTGCTTAAATCTAGATGAGCGCGTATTCCCACCAAACAAACCAACAATTAAAGACTTATCAATAAACTAAATAGTTTTTTTGTACCCTCGTAACAATTATCTGCCATCGCCAGTTCTACCACGTAACGTGGTCTACAACGTCTTGAAGACAACGACCCGCAAGTGGGGCAGTGGCGCGCGCGCACCTCACTGTGCACCGTCAGACAGGCATACAGACGAACCAGAATAACACTAGATTTCTATGTACATTCTGCTTTTTTTGTGGTTTGAAGTATTGTTGCTGAAATTAATAATTAAAAGCTTTCTTTTTGAGTAAGGGTGAATTGTTTAATAGTCAGATAACTTTTGCCTAAAGAATAAATATGGCGGTTTGACAGGTTATGTATAGAAAACTTTTTATACTGTCATATTATTCTTCAGATAAAACTTATGTGACTGAAAACTCAGCCCTAAAAATTAAAAAAGAAGGATTTGTTTTTTCAAGTTAACTTTCTCTGTCTCTCTTGTCTCTCCTCGATATTTAAGATGAGTTGAAAAGCTGCTGCTACTACTGTTAATATTGTTATCTGCTTTAATGTACAATTTAGTAGTATTTATATAGTACAGTAGGTACCACATGCCATAAAAGTTAAGCCTTTGATTCTATCCAGTTGATTCTATTGAGTTTTCAGTATTTTTTTTATCTTTTCTTTTTATACTGGTCGGAAAGTTCGCAGACAATTTTCCCATGGTCTATGTAACCTTAACAATGTATTAACTTATTTCTTATGATATTGTATTACGTAACTAAAAACTACGTACCACCATCGTCATATACATCATGTTTGATAACTTCATTTTTTTTTCGTTTAGTTAATATTGATTATAATACAGTTTGATTACCTAATTTAAAACAAAACAAATTATGCAAATCACATTCACACCGAGATCGATCGCAGTAACGACTGTATGAATAATATTTTTTAAATGAATATTCTGGTTACATTTTACTAATAAAAATAAAAGCTCTCCCTAATAAACAACCCTTCTAGAAATTAAATTAATGCAAATTAGTTTTAAAATTATGCACAAGCACTTAACAGTAGCTTCGTACGTAGACTTAAATTTCTCTAAGCACACTATCATTATTATAAGAAACATATTTGTCACCGGTGACCACTTTTATTGTTTGCCTTATAAACACATCGGAGCGTCTATAACGACTGGGAGAAAGCGAACAAACAAGTTTCGAGCTCCTATATAATACCCAAGTACGTACTAAAATGTCCATATACTAAATAGTGTAGTTTCCCCAATACTAAAACAAACATGGCTGAATTAGGGGGAGTTGACGGCCGCTTTCTCGATGCATCTCACTGATGCATGTCGTTATAATACTGCGATAATGCTTTATTTAAATTTCACCTTCTATTGTGAGCGAGGGGAAACGGCCGGACCGAGATCTCTGGGAAGGAGCAGTGTATTGCCGACGCTTGCGACGGTCGCCTTCTCCAAGCACACGAGCCTAGCTCCTTTATAAAACGCGGTATAAATTTAATCGACTTTTCGTTTGTTTTACGTCGAGATCTGTAACAGTGACAGCTGATCGACATGTCGGTCAAACTCACGCTTTCTTTGCTCTTTGCTGTACTGACGGTCGCCCACTGTGCAAACATTTTAGGTAAGTACTTTTGATCTTCTAAGTACCTCATTAGAAAGTGTATGTATTAGGGCAGCAATTGGCTTGAAGTGATTAATATAAGCGTGATTGACAGCTGTGTGCGACAGGAAGCTATTATAGTCGCGTCTAATGAATAACAGATACGGTGTGGATGAATATTGCATTCATTATTTGTTTTAATTTAATGAACCGTTGTACATACGGAACTTCATACATGTCTTCTACTTTATTGTTGAAAATGTTTCCAGGAGAATTTTGTGGAAAAGGTTTTTGAATTATTTAGTACAATTTTATTCGACATTGAAAACAAAATTGTCCATGATAGCTCCCTTCGTAGCTGCCGCATGCCGCTACAATAGATCGTCATGCATTTTAAACATCACAAAAATAAAAGTTTGCATGGCAAACATGGTTGAAAATTAACACAAAGGGCACATGGGAAAAATTAGCAAAGAGCTTTAAAAACGTCCAATATTTTGTAGCGGGTTTTCTCCGTTGTAATATTCCAAATCAATTCGATAAATCTTGAACATACGAACGGTACTTTCATCCCAGAAGATTAATGTACCCAGAAGAACACGCATAGATAATTGAAGGTACATACATGAACCTTAAAAATATGCATAAGTCATAACCAAATTAAAAGATGATTATTAACATTAACTAAATTAAATTAAGTTATTAAATATGGAGGCCTTGGCAGAGAGTACAACTTTGTACCCTTTGGCGTCGAGACCCAGTGCGCATAAGTTATTTGCGGAAATCGTGAAACGTCTAGTTGATGTAACTGGTGACCGAAAAGCTGGCGGCTTTCTCGCGCAACGCATCAGCATTGCAATTCAGCGAGGAAATGCCGCCAGCATCCTCGGTACAATGCCCCGAGGGCCTTTTTTAAGCTTAACTTAGTTTTAATTTAATTTAGTTAATGTTAATAATCATCTTGTAATTTGGTTATGCATAAGTTACCTCTTTATGTAAATCATGATTTATTTATCCATTGTTTCTCTGAAAACATAATGTAAATACTAGAAGTGCCTATTAGGTACCTAGAGGGTGTAAAAATATAGTAGATTGTGTCACAAGGGACCAAAATAATGTTTTGAGGGCGAGATCGATTGCTTAAATTCAGAGCGAAGCGAAGGATTCTAGAGTAGAATCCTAAGCGTAGCGAGAGATTCAAAGTACGTCGCTCGAGGTTAAATAATTTTGGTACCGTGTGGCACACTGCTTTTCAACCCCCTCTATGAGAAAAATAAATAAGATATGCTTTTAGTAGTGACGAATATTTATATTTAGGTACTTACATAAATCGATCTTACTGAGATCGCTTTTAGCGATAAGACCGCCCATTGTGTCACCCTATGTAAAATTTCTACATTTATAGCTGTAATCACTATCTATCTATCTATCTATCTATCTACATAACCAAATTACAAAATATTAATATCAAATTAAAATTGTCTGTAATATTTTGAAAAAAAGTAATGAAAAACGAATAAGAAGAAGAATAAAATAAGAAGATCCCGCGTATTTTTTTTTTTTAATTTGGTTAACCAATGCCGCGTTGGCAGGCGCGTTTTTTTATTACTGGCCAGGACTTTATCGAAGCGAATTGCGTTCAAGCTTATTAATTAAATAGTGTTCCAAATTCAAAAGTCATTTTGTCACTATTATTAAGTGCGCCGGAATGGCCCATTTTGCGCGCACTTATCGAGGAACCCTTCGCCTCTTTTCGAATAGATAGGATAAAAAATAACTTCCTCACTTTTATGAGTAAGGGTATATCTTAATATTAATAGGTATGTATGTATATATACATAC
Source organism: Atethmia centrago (assembly GCA_905333075.3). Classification (NCBI taxonomy): domain Eukaryota; kingdom Metazoa; phylum Arthropoda; class Insecta; order Lepidoptera; family Noctuidae; genus Atethmia; species Atethmia centrago. The sequence continues at coordinate 25,841,475 of HG995367.1, forward strand.
GTATATATACGTATGTACATAGTTCTCTTACATTTAACATTTGCTGAAATAATATTAAGCCTGAAAAAGAGCTATCATTCTGCGCAGGCATGCTTGTCTTTGCAGTTTTGTGTTTGTTGAGCTACATGTTTAATAAAGCATGCAGAGATTATTACACATGGTAATCTCTTACAACCGTCTATATGAAATGGGGGGAAATTCTCAATGTAATGGTCTACTCATAATTCAGTGTTTATAATTTCACCAATGCAGTTTGTAAATTGTACAACTAAGATGTTATGGTCAACGGAAATACAATGATTTAATGAATCACGAAGAACAAGTCAATCAGTGTGTAAGTGTATATAGATACACTTACAAACTGATTGACTTGTTCTTCTTGTTCTTGTCGGCTACTGTTTTGAATGTTGTTATTAATAGTAATAACAACATTTTAAACAGTAGCCGACAAGACTATTATAACAAGAAAAACAGAGACCTTTGTCACGCTTTCATGCAACACAAAATTTCTACAATCAAACGGAAATCAAAAACAAAAGAACACTTATCTACCGTGACACGTCTTACATAATAACACAAATAGACATTGTTCCATCATCTACAGTAACAGCCATGAACAAAACAAAGGCGCAAGCGCACACAACTAGTGAAAGTTAGAACTACGCATGCGTGAAAGTGGCCAAACAATATTTGGAAGCGAATTTTCTTTTGGCTTGTCATGTCACCCACTAATGTTTTTTCCCCTTATACATACATGATATTCACTACATACTTACAGTACATACTTTATGATTATGTATTTATATTGACAAAATATTGCAGGCGGGGACAAACCAATAACCTGAAATGTGGTGTAACTTTTATTTGTCTCCGCCTGCGATACCAAAATTCAATACATTATAATTATAATGCTTGTTTTGCTCTTTTCAGTTATGTGTGTTTGCAGTCGAGTTTTTTGTTTTTTAAATATTATTGTTTATTTGAGGAGGTGTTTTTCTGGGCTGTATGGATGGGTCTCAGAATTATGTGGTATGATTAATGAGATATCATTTCTCTGATAGCCAGTTAAATAAAAGTAATATACGGTACCTAGGCATCGGCTTAGCATGCAACTCCTATAAATGAGATCTACTTTCATCGTATGATTAAAAGGCGTAACAATAATAACAATATGTGAAGGTCGGCACGGTTGACATGTGCCGGGCATGCCACCGTCCGGGAGAATCAATCCGACACATTATCTCCGGGTGTTCTCGTCTAGCTAACGAAGAGTATTTGCATAGACACAATCTTGTAGCCAGGATTATCCATCAGCAACTTGCTCTTAAATACAGCCTTGTAGAATCTGAAGTGCCGTACTACAGGTATGTGCCCGACCCAGTTCTCGACAATGGAAATATCACCCTGTACTGGGATCGATCCATCATCACTGACAGGACTATTGTTGCCAATAAGCCTGACATAGTGGTGGTCGAACAGAGCGGCGCGCAATGATTGTTGACATAACAGTCCCTCATGACGGGAATCTCGTGAAAGCCGAGAAAGATAAACAGATCAAGTATCTTGACTTGGCTCGCGAGGTTGTCGACATGTGGGATGTAGATTCAGCAATCATTGTGCCGATAGTCGTATCAGCCAATGGCTTAATTGCCAAGAGCCTCGACCAACACCTAAGGAGGCTCACGTTGGACGGCTGGATTAAGGGCTTGATTCAGAAAGCGGTACTTCTGGACACGGCCCGCATTGTTAGGAGGTTCCTCTCTCTGGAGCCCTGACCGCCGGTAGCTTGGACCCTGTTCCCGATACCGGTGGGCCACCATTTTTTTATATTTTTAAATGTTTTTATATATTTTTGTATATTCTAATATTTAAAAATATAATTATATTGTGTAAATAATGAAATAAAAGAAAATAACAATATAATAAAATCTTAGTTTGATTATGTCCAACTCAATCGTATATTATACGGGTTGCATGTTACAAAGAGACCTTTTTCAATCTAGATCAGCATGTCGATTCTGTAAAAATCTCACCGTGAAAACTCGCCTGGAGTGAGCTGTCAGTGTCATCCCACTGATGCTAGGGAGTGACCAAGCATTACATTTATACTCATAATCGAGATTGTAATCGTATTTTTATGCTAATTATATTGATCATTTTATAATATTTAAAATAGTTTTAATATTTAAGTGTTGAAACCTTACTATTTAGGAGTTTTTTAAATAAAATAACAAAACTTCTATTTTGTTAACTCGGCTGTAACACCCCCGAAAACCATGAAAACGACACCCATGATGAAAAATGTTTGTAGCCGCCATTTTGGATTTTGATTGATTTTGTTAAAACCAAATTTTTGTTTGTCGCGCAAAAAAACTCAACTGATATTAATAACAGCGCCTCACGCGCAAGCGCGGCGTGATCTTATCACTTCACTCGATTCTCGTAACCATAGTAACCACCCGCGCCAAAGTGACTCGGCTGTGTGAAGTGAGTCGGTAAGCGTGCCGCGCGAGTGTCAATTGAACTGTTGAATTTTGCTATAGTATTGATGACGGTGATTTTATGAATATAATTTTATTATTGGCAACGCGTAGGTCGGTATACATTTACCTACCTAAAATGAAATATTAGAAAGGTACTTATTAAATAATCCGCACGTTTTTTTTATTCTACTGGCTTATGTACACAGACACACACATCGTTTAGTTAGGTTTTCACATAGTTTGTGAGGGGATAAATCCTATGGTCCGTCAGCCAGGCACACTTTTAGCACTCGATCACTTGAGATAACCGAGTGGTTATCTCTTCTTATTGAAAAGATTTGGGTTAATAACAACGCCGAATAACGTCGCACAGTCTTTAATCGACTCAATCCACTACCTCTTCTTCAAAACACATCGCGGTTGGGTCATGTGATTGCGTTTATTTAATCAGTTAACTGATTATAATCAGTAGAATTAGCATAAATATATTCTTAAAATCTCGATTATGATTGTAAATGTAATCCTTGGTCCATCCCTAGTATCAGGTGGGATGACACTGACAGTTCACTCCACGCTCACTTCACTTAAGTTTTCACGGTGAAAAGACAACAGAATAGCACTGCAGAATCTAGTTCAAATTTTCACTGTTACCTTCAACATTGAGCCTCCACCATATAGTGTCTCATAAGATCGTTCAGAGCTGAAACCATCAGCTCTACTGCAAATATGACAGAAGACAAAAAAATTATATCCCCAGAAAACAGTAACGTTACTATAATTTTATAATGATTCATGGAGAACTCTATTACCATCATAAATAATTCTACTGTAATTAAAATACCGTTAAGATTCAAAACACAAATGTTTTGAATACGAAGTAAAAATTCGTTTTTATTTCGTTCACAGATTTCCTGAACCTAGAAGATGCCAAGAAGCTCTTAGACCCAGCTGTAGCAGCGGCTGCAGAGCCTCGTGAGGAGCCGTCCTGCAAGTGGAAGTGCAAGGGTCCGGCCTGCGCCTGCTGCATCGACCAGAACATTACGTCTTATGACCCAGCAGGAGCAAGTACGTATTTCTTTAATGTAACATGGAAGATAATATTAATATTAAAAAAAAATCAAAATCAAAATATTTTTATTTCACATAAACCTACATGGGCACTTATGAAACGTCAGAAGCTAGGTGCACGGTTCCAATAGGTCGTTTCCTATGGAGAAGAGCCGGCAAGAAACTCCACGGTTACTCTTTTAAAAATAATTGGCTTTTACAATGTTTTCAAATTACAGTGTTAATAGGTATGGGAGGACAGTGTAGGCCTGTCGAGACGTACCAGGTACTTAACAAAAAAAAAAAAAGAAAAAGGTCTACAAAATATCTATTCTATTAAGCCTACAACGTTCTTACATTCACAAGGTACACACGAATCTGTGTAAAATATTAATAAAATAATAAAAATAAAAACCCATTTAAACCAAATGAAGTTTGCCATTACAAGTCTGAAATCAAAATTTTAGGTATATAATGTCAAACAGTGAAAATAATATGTCAAAAAGAAAATTTGTATAAAAAAAATAATAATAATAAACATCGTAATTTGGGAGCAGTTAATAGACATTTACATAGTTATGCCGTTTATGAGGTACCAGGGAAGCCACATGTGCAGAAGGAATTATTGCCAAACTTCCTTGTCTTCAACGTAGTCTTTAATCTTATAATATGCGTTTTTGGTAAGGACACGTTTGATGTGGGTTTTGAACTTTCCATCCCTAAGTTCTGTAACTGACTTTGGCAACTTGTTATAAAAGCGGATACTGTTGATAACAAATGATTTGCTTGTTTTTGTTAATCTAAATTTGGGTATCACAATTTCATGTTTACTACGTGTATTTATATTATGGAAATCACTTCTTGTTTTGAAAAGACATAAGTTTTTGTGAACATACAAAATACTTTCTAAGATATAAATAGAAGGCAGAGTTAGTATATATAATTTTTTTCTAAGGTGAGTCCTGTAAAATGGAAATTGAATATAACTTACGTCAGCCGCCGATCCCCATAGCAGAATGCCATAAGACATAATACTGTGGAAATAAACAAAGTATACTAATCTAGCTGTGGCTATATCAGTCAACTGCCTTATTTTTTTTACTGCATATGCAGCTGAACTTAATCTACCTGAACGAGCTCTAATGTGGGCTCGCCATTGCAATTTCGAATCTAGAGTAATTCCTAGAAATACAGTTTCCGTAATAGCATCAAGTCTCTTGCCATCAAGTTTTAAATTTAGAGCCACTTGGGGTACATTTGGTAGTAAGAACTTAAGACATTTTGTTTTGGTCGCATTAAGTAAGAGATTATTAGCTGCGAACCATTTCGAAAGAACAGCCAGACTATCGTTGACGTGTAAGACATCCGGATCTTTTCTATCTATTTTAAAAATAAGAGAAGTATCGTTAGCGAATAGGATTATATCGGATAAGTTTGCCATCATGTAAGGGAGATCATTAATATAAACTAGAAATAGCAAAGGGCCAAGAATTGAACCTTGGGGCACGCCCATCTTTACTAGAGACCCCGAGGACGTCGCCCCGTTAACGTTTACTTTTTGCTGCCTGTTTGATAGATAGGACAGAACAAGATCAGCAGCTTGTCCACGAATTCCGTAGTGGTGTAGTTTACAGGTCAGTGTATTGTGGTCAACGCAGTCAAACGCTTTTGAGAGGTCACAGAAAATGCCAATGGCATCCTGGGATTTCTCCCAGGATTCCAAAATGTGACTGATGAGTTTTACTCCTGCGTCAGTCGTCGACCTACCTTTCGTGAAGCCAAACTGGCGACTATGTAAAATCCCATTAGAATTGAAATGTGACAGCATCTGGTCTAGCATAATTTTTTCATATATTTTACTCAATGCTGGTAGCTCAGATATAGGTCTATAATTAGAGGGATCACTCTTACTACCCGATTTGAAAATTGGTACTACTTTACTATGTTTCATTAAATCAGGAAACGTACCGCTGTCTAAACATTGATTAAGTATGCCTGTTAGGACAAGGGCTATTGTGTCAATGATAGCTCCAAGAACCCTAACGGAAATCCCCCATAAGTCTTCAGTTTTCTTTATGTTGACTTTTGAATGCCTTCTTAATTGTGACAATAGAAATGGGCTTGAATTCAAAACTTGGAATGTCCTTAGAGAAGTGTATTTTGAGAAGAGATTCAGCTAATATATGTAATGAGGGGAGGGCTTTCGTAACCTCTATTGGGATGTTGGTAAAGAAATTTTCTAGTCTCTCAGCAACTTTTAACTTATCTGTAATGGTTTCATTATTAATTTTTAAAGACAATTCATTCTGATCTGGCTGTTTTGTGTTTCCAGTTTCTTTGTTAATTACCTGCCACACAACTTTTATTTTATTGTTAGACATACTAATTTTGTTACTTATTAATTTAGATTAAGCTTGAGCGCAGACTCTTTTGAATATCTTAGAATAATATCTGACATAGTTATGAAGGGCTTCATCAGAAGTCAATGATTTCTCGTAGTACAAATTATATAAAATATCTCTGCTTTTTCTAATGCCAGCAGTGGCCCATTCATTAAATTTTGGTTTAGTATTGATAGCAACTTTTTTCACAGGACATGCTTTATTGAATTCTTGGCAAACTGTAGAAAATAATGTACCGTAGTTGATATTGGGGTCTTGTGAATCAAAAATAGCTGTTGAAAGATTGCTAAAAACATTATTATTAAACATTTTCAATTTATTTTTAATATTAATATTATGTTCAAATATTAACAAATATTTGAACTTATTTATATCGAAATAAGGTGATATCACCCTACCTACCTAGCCTTTTCCCAACCACGTTGGGGTCGGCTTCCAGTCTAACTGGATGCAGCTGAATACCAGTATTTTACATGGAGCGACTGTCCATCTGACCTCCACAACCCAGTTACTGGGTAATACGATACCCCTTGATAAGACTAGTTGTCAGACTTTCGGGCTTCTGACGACCCGTAACGACTGTCAAAGATTTATTAATGACAGCCAGGACCAACGGCTTAACGCTTTCCGAGGCAAGGCCCCTCGGTCTTGGTATGTAAAGATGGTCACCCACCCACGGACCAACCGCGGCAAGCGTAGCTTAACCTGATCGATTGACCCGTGCGGCTGTTATTATTTAGCTAAATTGTTGCCGTGTGCTTGTGGCTAAATAAGATGATATACGAAATGTAATTTTTAATTACCTGGAGAAAGAGTTTTCTTTTTTTGTGGTTCAACCTTTAAATACCGGTAATAAATATTAACAAATGTTTTCTTTATAACTTTCAGAATGCATCCACATGAGATATCTTTCGAAGGATGAAGGCTTCTTTGTACAAATCTCACATGGAAAGAAAGTTGATTATGAAAAAATACAAGGTAACGTTAATTATTTTCATAATAGTGTCTTATTATTTTCAAATTCATTTCACCGACCGTAGTATCTTATTTTGTAGAGTCTATTGGGAACGACACGTTCTTGACTTTAAATAATTTTCTAATTTGTAACCACATCTATTGGTTTGTTCGAATAGAACTTTCAATAAGGGCACTCACCCACATTTCTAAAGAAAGTTGTTCCGCCATCTGAGCAGCTGCAATCACCTATATTTGCATCTAGAAGTTTCTCGGATAAATTCGCGAGAAAGTCGAATGCAATGCCTGTTACTCTCGCGGCTTACACTCCCTTTCTGCTTTCATTTACTTCGGAAGCTGTGGCTCCTAATATTTCATAACGTAATATTTATGTTCAATTGTAACCATTTTTAATTTTGGAAAATTATTAACCTTAACATTTAGAGAAAGGATGAGTTAACTATTTTGGCTTCGTTACTCGTCAAGATTGACTCTCAAATTGTCGATTATAGGATTTGTAATATAATTATTAATAGATATCATCATAGTAAAGTTGCTATTTTACATAGGTAAAATCATAAATGAATAAAAACGAAACGTTCCATTTCGTTTTATGTATTTTCATTAGGTGTTAACTCTGCCGTGACTTCTAAAATTCTTACTATTTCTGTTACAGCATCGAACCCAGATCCTCTGTGCCTTGTGATGGGCGTGCTCTTCCAAATGTGCGCCACCTTCAGTCATATGGCTCCTACCGCCGATGGTCTACGAGGTTGCGTCAACCTTGAACCTGGGACTATCTTCGTGTCCCAAAAGAAGGTTCCACTAGGCTGCTTCAAGGCTAACGAGAGTTTAATGGAAATGACGGAACCACCGATAGAAACGTAAGTTAATAAATATCAACGTCTTGAAATAGATGATTCTGTCAGCATTCGAAATGGAAAGAAAGTACTATATAAAATGGAATCTTTAACAGTAGGTTTAGACCTAGACCTAGTTACTACTAGGTGTGAATTTCAGTTACCTTATTTAGGTAACTGAAATACGCAGTCCTTACTTATGGGAATGTTATATGCCCAATCTCCTTAGTTGCTTTCCGATGCATAAATTCATGGTCAAGGTTTATTTTTACCTACAATCAATTACTTCATAGACAGTTAAAATAATAAAGTATCTTTGTGGATTACGGAGGTGGCCTTGAGCACCTCGTTTATCAATATCGCTATAAATTGGTAAAGATATTTTTTAAATATCTAAATCTTGGATTAACGTGATAATCACTATGTATAGAATAACAACAAAGATAACATTCTAAAAGATATTTTCGCGGAATTATGGATATATTTCAAGATTGAAAGAGTACCTGTATCTTGAATAAAACCATATATTTTCCATGTGTTTTGTATTTTTATTGGTGAGAAGGCATCTTGAAATGATTATTTGAATTTGTAACTTAATTCCAGAGCCGTGGAAGGAGAAGACAATACGGATGACAACAGTGAAGATGGCGAGGATGTTGAATTTGATCCAAACAAGTTCTTTGCTGGAGTGTATCAAACTGCACAGCAAAGCATTGCATTACTCAGCAGTCTTTTAGAATCCCCGAACACTAATAGTACTTCCAAACCAGTTAGTTCCACTGAATCAAGCAGTTCCTTGCCACAAGAAAACCCAACAGAGTCTTCGCAAAGAAGGGGTCCCAAAAACTTAAAACATCCTAATCAATTGTGATAACTTACTCATGCGCATTTTTAGATACAAAAACGCATTTGTCTTAGGTTATAAACTTCAGTTCTCATGCTTATAATTAATCAGTATCCTATTTATTGCTTTAAACTTTGTGATGCAAATAACTAGACCTAGTAATAAATAATGTTGAGTGTTTCTGTGTTGTTTCCTTCAATCTTGAGAGAAGGGAGGGGAGGCGTTTGTTTCCAGCAAGTATACACCAGTTCTCCTGAAAACGAAAAAAAAATGATAGTACGAGTACAATCTAGCATGGAGATTATTTCCTTATTTACAAGATAAAGGTTCCCTGTCACATGTTTACCATGGAAGTATAATTTATCCAGTAGATGAAGAGTTGTAAAAAATTGTTATTTGGAAAGTATTAGATTAAACAATGGTATATTCAAGGGTAATTTAAAATGAACAAATATTCCAAAATACCTACCCAATTTTAAGCTTTACTCCTCCCATCTGCAGTCTACCAGGTAAAACTTCACACGTGTTCAAAATAGCAGCGAAGTAGTTAACGCATTGCCTTCCAGTGAACCCTCCTGAAGTGATAGACTCCGCAAAGTAAAAGTAGCTCCTTGCATGGTCACAAGCGTGGGAGTCACAGCCAGGCATGGATATACCACCGTTGGGGTAAAAGTCGACATCACCGAGGTCTGCTAGGAAGCCGTTAATGCCATAGTTCGTGTGAATCACTTCGGTGTACTGTCCATCGTTAGCGTTGAAGCGGTCGGGGTGGCTCGCCCAACCGAGGAAAGCAGGATCCAAAGCTGAAATTATGTTGAAAAACTTGTTTCACACAAACTACTTTAAAGGCCAATCTAATTGTTTTGTGATGTATCTTCATCATTACCTACATAGATTTATTATGTTAATTTCCTTGACTGTTTATTTCCCAATCAAAATCTCACCTGTAATGTACGCAACTTCTCCATCAACGTTCCTGCCAATAACACCAGCCTGGTGGCCACCGACGCCGTGTCCAACGATGTGGTACATGATAGGGGTGGAGCCAGACTCCTGGTTCACCCAGTTTATGAACGTTCCCACCGCTATACCAGAAGCAATGGTGTTACGGATTAAGATCCTGGGGTCAATAGCACTGGCTTCGTGACTCCAGTCTACCACGATGATGTTCACATCTTAAGCGGCGAGGAATACTGGAAATGAGATAACAATATTGTTACTTACAATGTTTATAAGACCAAAGTAAAACTATTCATTAGCTAGTGATTACTTGTACATAGGAATATTAGCACAACGCGCGACTTCCATGGGGTACGTATTTCATGTTACATTGCAGGCTTTCTTAAAAGAACCTCTTCCGGAAGATATGTGAACAAAATTACTGATTTATTTATTTATTTAGGATCTTAAACAAAAGATGTACACAATACATGACACATAAATAAAGGGCAACATCAGGTAATGAGTAGGTGTACTCCTTCACTTATAGGAGACCACAGCCTGCACAATAACGTTAACAACTAAGCTAACAAAGTTAAAATATTAATGAAAGGTAAAATTAGGAAACAGTTAATATATATTTAAAGGACATAAAAAAAGAAATTAAATCAAATTAAATCTTTTAAACAATTCTTATATTTAGACAGAGACTCGCAGATGTCTAAATATGTAGCTTGATCATCATGCTGTCAAAATTGAATGCCTAACTGTTAAGAAGTATCAATAACAAACCCGGAATCAGTACACTGTTAAAATCAGCAACAACAGATTCGAACCATCCATGAACGAGAACAATTGTACGTGTGTTACTTCTGTAGTTAGTTGTTTGGAGAAGAGTAGGGTTGTTCAAAAGGAGAGGCTGGCTTACTACTGGATTATCTCTGAAAAGAAAAGTGCATATGTGCTTGTGTATTCACGTACATAAAAACATCGCACGCTTAATAGAATAATAATAATAACATTTATTTCCAGCAAAAATGTTACATACTGGTTCATGAATATACTTAGGCTGTGTTATTATTATACATATATTACAAATGAATTAAACATCTCAAACAGCATCTCAACAACACCAGCATAATAGAATACTGATCTATTGGAGCTTGAGTCAAAGTTAGGATTTCTGTTTTTTTTTTGCCCAGATTCAATCAATGGGTTTTTTGAAAAGTAAGACTCCAATTTATTGCAAAATATTTAACGGTGATTTCCCCGAAATCTACTTTTTTGAGTTAAGCCAGTATTCAATTAAGCGAGTGACATATGCGCCATATGCATTGCCAAATACACTTATATGTCTGTTATCGGTGAGTACAGGCATTATGTAATACGTGCAAGGCATGTCAACATAATTCTGATCACAAACTAATTAAAATAGGTATATGTTTTCATTGGATGCAATATGTTAGTTACACTTTGCACATAATATAACGTGCGTTAGACAGACATAAACAGTATGTCGATGTCATCTTTAATTAGCACCACAATTAGTAATAGTACTAATGTTAAGGTGGTTAGCTCAAATAGTTTAAACTAGTTTGTAAGACAAAAGAAGGTACCACTAACAGTATAGTTACACTTAATAACAAAAGGTATTTTCTGGCACTAACATATTTAACTGTAGAAAAGGGGCTAAGCAGAAATCCTTGAAGTTATTTCATCAAAATATTCAAGATTTTTCTTCCAAACAATTGGAAATCGAATTATTTTTAGAAAAACCAATGTTTGAGATTGTCTGTATAACTGAGCATTGGTTAAAAGATTATGAAATGTTAATTAACTATGAGAATTATAGTGTAGCCAGTTGTTTTAACCGAAAATCGATGCTGCGTGGTGGTTCACTAATCCTAATTAAAAGTTGTATCAAATCAAAAACTCGTAAAGACATTGTAGAACTTTCGGTTGAACATAGCATTGAACTGTCTTGTGTTGAGCTAGATAAGCATGTTATAGTGTGCGTTTACAGACCCCCTAATTATCAAAACTACTCGATATTTGAGTCAGTTATGGAAGATGTTTTGGCTAAACTAGCAAATGGAAATAAATCAGTAATTATCTGTGGTGACTTTAACATTAATATTTTAGAAAATAATTCAAATACCAGTAGATTATTGAAATCAAATTTAAATCATTTAATTTGTCGAATGTGTTTGTGGAACCAACCCGAATAACTACGACTTCTGCTACGTGTATTGATAACGTTTTTTTGATGCTGCGACTATTTAGATAAAGCCATCGTTAATTATCTCCCGTCTGACCACAGTGGTCAAACCGTAACTTTTGAGTCCAATCTAACAACAGAAAAAGTGCAGATACAATTCTTTTAATTTAAATAAATTTAATAGCACATTAATTTGTAAGTTAAGCGATCAGGATCTTACAATGAACAATGTAAACATCTTGTATAAAGATTTTTTTTCGGTAGTCCAGCCCGAGTTCTATAATTATTTTAAGAAGAACACTAAAACTATCAGCCCTAGGTTTTTATTTAGTGACTGGGCAACTAAAGGACTCAGGAAAAGTAGGGAAAGACTCATCGAGCTGTATGCCCTTAAGCCTTACATAAACACTGAAACTTTTCATAGGTATGTTGCTACTTACTCTAGAAATTTTAAGAACACTTATAAGGCAACTGAAGCCTTGTACATTAGCAACATGGTTAAATCAGCAGACAGTAAAAAGATAAAGATACTCAACAGCGTCTCTCTACGATTGGATATCTTTACTTGCTCTTTGGCGGAATTCCAGAGGGTGACACTTAACATATTGTCCTCTGTGTAACTTGTCTTTACTCAGAGTCTATTTTAAATTAAATTAAGTTGGGACTACATTGTTGTATTGGGTTGTAAAAACACCACCACCACCACCTGTAAAAACAAATGTAAGTGGTAATAATAAAGAAAATAAATAAATAAATAAAATAAATAAAATAAATAAAATAAATAAAATAAATGAAATAAATAAAATAAATAAAATAAATAAACAAAATAAAGACAGTTTGGAAAATTATCAATAATGAAACGAATAGGAACAAAAAGCATGATTCTGATTACAGACTGGAGACGTCATGTGGTCTCATTTGCGATAGCAAAGAAATTGATCAAGAATTTATATTTTTTTTACCAGTGTCCCGCTTAATACTACTGAAACCTTAAATTCCTCGCCCTCGCTCGCTTTTGGTTTAGTAAGGGAAAACGTTTCAGCTTGTACGATTGAATTTAACTTTAAGCATATTAATCCCATAATAGTTATAAAAGATTTTAAGCAAATCAAGATCAAATTGTCTGAAGATCTTCGGGGAATGTCCATTAAAGTCTGTACCTCTAGAATTGAGACTATAGCGCCCTACTTAGCCTTAATATTTAATTTGTGTGTGGATCAAGGAATCTTCCCGGATTTAATGAAATACAGTAAGGTAATACCACTTTTCAAATCCGGGGACAGTAAAGACACCAATAATTATAGACCCGTATCCGTGTTGCCGGTTTTCAGCAAGGTGTTTGAAAAGGTAATGCTTAATCAAATGCTCAATAATTTTAACTCGAATAAAATCCTTCACGATCAACAGTATGGTTTCACTAAAGGACGGTGTACGGCCGACGCCGGTGTAACCTTACTAAGACACATTTTTAACGCGTGGGAAGAAGCGCAAGACGCCATAGGAATCTTTTGTGACCTCTCCAAGGCATTTGATTGCGTCGACCACGAAACCTTACTCTTGAAACTTGAGCATTACGGACTTGAAAAACATGTGCTCAGCTTAGTAAAATTTTATTTAAAACTCAATTCAAACTCAAACACAAAGCATTTATTTCAAATAAACCAATTACAGGCACTTTTGAATTGTCAAGGGTTCGGTCAGTCAGTCAGAAAAATGAAGCTAGTTGCCCATTCCAAAGCGTAGTAGGTACCTATGGAGAAGAACGGGCAAGAAACTCCACGGACACTCTTTTAAATCAACGTATTATGGTTACAAAATATTGTTTACATCATTCATTTAGAAATTATACATGTGAAAACGATGCAAAAGCGTCCGGAATAAAAAAAAAATTACAACAAAAAAAAAAGCAATTCAAAACTTAAAATTAAAATAAGCCGTGGCAGCTAAGAGATGACCAGTCTCTACTGACGGCGCCCGTTCACGAACATGACGCGTGGATCAGCACCATTCAGCTCAACCATTTTGAAGGGAGCTAAATGATCCAACACACGCGCCACCATCAGCGAGACATTAGAGTGAGCACGACATACTTCCAGCCGCCAGGGCACACTCAAGTCAATGAAAGCCGTATCCAGTAAATGGCAGCTTTATAGTACATAGTACTCACATAACAATGTGCAGCTATACAATACTAAGAGATTGAATTTATACAATGCAAAGAGAGTTTTTAAAATCTTCAGTAGCTCCAACACTATTTTCAATACCTGATCAATTAGTTTTTGCGCCCTTGTGGAGCAGGACCAGCGATGAGCCAAGCATTTTTATCAGCAATGTAATCCCCCAATTTATAATATGCTTGGCTGCATAGTGTGCGTTTTATACTAGATTTAAATTTTGTTTCATTCAGTTGAAGTATGTGGGGAGGTATTTTATTGTAACATTTTAAACAGTACCCCATGAAAAATGAGTCTACTTTAGCCAGCCTGAAACCTGGTTGAACTAATTGGTCCCTATTTCTAGTGATATAATTGTGTCTTTCACCTCTTTTACTAAAAAGATGTAGATTTTTCCTTACGTACATGATGTTTTCATAGATATATTGACAAGGTACCGTCATGATGTTAATTTCTTTAAACAGTTCCCTTAGAGAGTCGCACCTGCGGAGGCCTTATATAGATCTGATGGCTCTTTTCTGCAGAATAAAAATAGACTCGATGTCTGCAGCCCGTCCCCATAGTAAAATACCGTACGACATAATACTATGAAAGTAACTAAAATATACTAGCCGTGCGGTATCTACATCAGTAAATTGACGGATTTTTCTCACAGCATATGCTGCTGAACTTAGCCGTCCTGCAAGGGAAGTTAAATGAGTCCCCATTGAAGCCTTGAGTCGAGCGTTATCCCCAGGAAAACTATTTTATCGACGAATTCTAATTTCTCTTGATTCAATACTATCTCACAAATACTACTTTTGACATTTGTTAAAGAAAATCTTATGCACTTAGTTTTTTTCCCATTAAATACTAAATTATTAGCAGTGAACCAATTTTGGACCTGCAATAGGGCGTTATTTAAATGATAGACAACAGCAAGTACAAATTAATGGTATCAATTCACTCGGTTTAAAAGTAAAAATGGGTGTTCCACAAAGCTCGATATTGGGTCCTTTCCTCTTTTTAGTGTATATTAACGGTCTACTACATTTATTAAATAATCAACCACAAATGGTGTTATTTGCTGATGATACTTCTTTAATTTTTAAGGTAGATAGACGTGCTACTAATTATGATGACGTAAATAAAGCCCTATTGCAGGTTCAGAATTGGTTCACTGCCAATAATTTTGTATTAAATGGGAAAAAAAAACTAAGTGCATTAGATTTTCATTACCAAATGTCAAAAGTAGTGATTATGAGATAGTATTGAATCAAGAGAAACTTGAATTCGTCGATAAAACTGTTTTCCTGGGGATCACGCTCGACTCAAGGCTACAATGGGGTCCTCATTTAACATCTCTTGAAGGACGGCTAAGTTCAGCGGCATATGCTGTTAGAAAAATCCGACAATTTACTGATGTAGATACCGCGAGGCTAGTCTTTTTTAGTTACTTGCATAGTATCATGTCTTACGGTATTTTTATTCTGCAGAAAAGAGCTATCAGAGCCATTTATAATCTCCGTAGGCGCGATTCTCTAAGGGACCGGTTTAAGGACATTAACATCATGACGGAACCTTGTCAATATATCTACGAAAACATCATGTACGTAAGAAAAAATTTACATCTTTTTAGTAAAAGAGGTGAAAGACATAATTATAGTACTAGAAATAGGGACCTATTATCTCAGCCAGGTTTCAGACTGGCTAAAGTAGACTCATCTTTCATGGGGTACTGTTTAAAATGTTACAATAAAATTCCACCCCACATACTTCAACTGAATGAGATGAAATTCAAATCTTGTATCAAACGCACGCTATGCAGGCAGGCATATTATAAGTTGGGTGATTACATCGCTGATAAAAATGCTTGGCTCAATGCTGGTCCTGCTCCACAACCACAACCAATTGAATAATTAACATTTGAAAATACTGTTGGAGCAGCTAAACATTGTAAGACTATCTTTGCATTGTATAAATTCAATCTACTTTGTATTGTATAACTGCATTGCACAGGTGTGAGTACTATGTATAATAGAGCTACCATTTACCGGTTAATATGTAATTGACTTGAATGGGCCCTGGCGCCTGAGAGTATGTCAAGCTCACTCAGATGTCTCGCTGATGGTGGCGCGTGTGTTGGATCATTTAGCTCCCTTCAAAATGGTTGAGCTGAATGGTGCTGATCCATGCGTCATGCTCGTGAACGGGCGCCGTCAGTTGGGACTGGTCACCTCTTAGCTTCCTCGGCTTATTTGTGATGATTTTATTTAGAAATTGTTTTTGTTTCTTTTGCTAATATGGACGCGTTTTTTATTTCACATCGTCCTCACATTTAGTTATAATTTCAACATTATTTTTGTACTAATCTTTATGTATCAATATAATTTAAAAGAGTGTCCATGGAGTTTCTTGCCCGTTCTTCTCCATAGGTACCTACTACGCTTTGGAATGGGCAACTAGCTTCATATTTCTAACTGACTGACTCCTTGACAATTCAAAAGTGCCTGTAAATGGTTTAATTGAAATAAATGCTTTGAGTTTGAGTTTGAGTTTTCGTTAGTTGGTATCCGTCTAGAAAAATAGAATAAACAAATAATACCTTGTAAATAAGTGATAGACATTTGTCCGAATTGGTTCGTATCTCATAGCTTCACTGATGACACCATCTGATATCGACGACTCCACCATACTCCGATAATCATGTCCAGGTGATTTTGAGCCATACTGGTCCAGGTGTTCTAAATCAAACCTTTGAGGTAGAGGGTTTGGCAGGCCTGAAAAACAAGACATTCTTAACGTATTATTATTGCAAAACTTCTCTGTAGAACTAAACTTTAATAATTATGAAAGCCCGCATAAACATTTGTCATTATTTTGAAATTCTCCTTTAGTTAGTCCACAAAAGACTAAAAACTATAGATTGTAGACAATAATCTACATTCAACTGTTGAGAGCCAGAGGTAACAATTCAACCTTTGCTAAGTATCACGAGATGGATAGTGAAAGTATGGGAGAAAATATAAAAGCCTAAAATATATAAAAGCTATAGACGATGTGATTAAGGATGGACCAGGTAAACGAGTACCAACCGGAAGAAGCAGTACCTAAAACTACGACAAAACAAATATAAAACAAAACATAAAATCATGAAAATCATTGAATACACTAAAAACTCACCATAATCAAGAATCGAAAAACAAAGTAAAGCTGTTAATGTGTTCATTATGACTTCACAAATGTATTTATTATTAATTTCGATAATTAATCATGTGATCGACCACTTTCAGTATGATAAGCATAACACCTGACAAATTATCTAACTAATTATTGGGTTAGATTACCTACGTAGGTATACCTACGTAGGTAACCTAAAAGAGAAAGAACTAACTAAATGTCTTCCCTATACTAGTAGTACTACTAAGATAGGGAAGACATTTAGTTAGTTCTATTTATCAATCTGAAAATATCTCGATATTGATGAATTGAAAGGTAATCTTTCAATTCTGTGTGAATTTCTGTGTGGATCGCCCGGAGGACACGGTGGAGCATACGGTGGAGGTCTGCCCGGCTTGGGCAGAGCACCGCCGTGTCCTCGTGGAGGCGATCGGCGGCAGAGATCTCTCGCGTCCGGTCCTGATTCAGGCCATGGTACGTAGCGAGAGGGCATGGGCAGCCGTCGCCTCCTTCTGCGAAGCAGTAATGCTCGCGAAGGAGGAGGCGAGACGGTTGAGGGAAAGGCAAGTTTCGCGCCCTCTCGCCCCCAGCCGCCGCAGGAGACGCCCAGGGCGTCGGGAATCCCGGGCGGATTTCCAGCCACCGTAGGCGTGGGCTTGCGGACGGTGAGCAATGGGTAGCTCACCGTCCGGTAAGGACCAGGCCCGGGTCGACGGCGCGTCATATTCCACGCGCGCCTCAAAGAGATGTCGTCAGCACAATGTAGGGGTCCACAAGAGCCGATGCCTGCCGGGGTCGCGGGAAGTTACTAATGGGTCACCGTGGCCCCCGCAACACAGGCAACGGAAGGGAGACTGTTGTTTACATGACAAGTTGGTGCGGCTTTTTTTTTGGGTGGGAAATCATCAAACAACTTCTCCCACTCTGTGCGGACCGGGAGGGTGTGTCAGACTCTTACTGACTAAAATCCACTCGTATTCCTTCCGTTGCCTGTGTTGCCAGGGGCCTCGGTAACCCTTTCGAACTTCCACGCGACTCCGGCAATCCACGCGATCCCGGCAGAGATATCTACTTCCTACGGATACAATGATTTAATCGCCTAGTGACGCCAAGAAGATTATA
The DNA here is from genome assembly GCA_905333075.3 of Atethmia centrago. Taxonomy (NCBI): domain Eukaryota; kingdom Metazoa; phylum Arthropoda; class Insecta; order Lepidoptera; family Noctuidae; genus Atethmia; species Atethmia centrago. The sequence continues at coordinate 25,859,677 of HG995367.1, forward strand.
ACACGATGTCGATACTTATCTACCTATTATTTTTTTGAAAACAATTGATAAAGAAATAATTAAGGAAAACAATGATTATCATTAGATACGAACGTACATAATTTGATGTAATCAATGGTTTTCCCAAAGGTTTAAGTAGGTAGTTTAGAGTTCAGAAAAAAAAAAGTGATTATTTGTGGCCCGCCCACTGAACGTCTGAGAAGAAGGAAGAAAAACTACGTAGGTATCTACTTTTATTTGTATCAGTGGGTGGAAGATGCATCTTGATGCTACTTGGACAGCAATACAAATATTAGTCGACCTCCGCTCATACTCGTAGGGCTAAAGTTTTAGTGCACCTAAAGCATTTCACAATAATGTGAACATTGGCGAAATTAACTCATGTTGAATTTAATCAATAATTCATTAAATACACTTAATCCTTTTATTCCTCAAGCCAGGACATGACACAGACTGGCTTATTAAAGATTTAAAAACGAATTGCATTTCCAGAAATCTCTGATATGAAACTTAGTATCTGGTGTCCTTGAATTTCCGCAGCTATGAGGTAAATGCAGAACAAAAATAATGGTAGCTTCTTATCGCTAGATTTTGGTAGTTTTATTGTACCAGTTTAACAATTATCTTATATGGGATTAACTGTCCTGTAATCTACGATAAATTGTATTAATATAAATTCGTGGTTAATCTGGTACAGTTAGTTTGTGAAAAATGGTCGCGCTCGTGAAGTGTGTTTTTATCCTGTGCGCTGCTGTTGCAGGTACGAACCTAACCTAGTCTATGTTGCACAAATTAGGAAAACCATACGGTTCAGCCACCAATTCTCAACAAACAAGGTCGCAAAAATTCAAAAACATTATTTTCGGCCAAACGCTTCGGCCATACCCGAACATTGTTAAAGAAGAAGAAGCAGAAGTGCAGTTCCATTTTCGATTTAGCTTCGGTCAAACTTCACTAAATACAACTAACAATAGCGAATAGCTTCAAAAACTAACTAAGACCCCACGTGCTACTAAGACTAACGTTTTATCATTCATCCATCTGCGTATGATTATAGCAATTCCATGAAAACGGTGAAAGAAAACAGCGTGAGGAAACCAGCATGATCTCTAGAACCATAAAATCAAAGACTGGTGATATACGCAATTGAGGCTGACGTGGTGGATCAAAGACCTCTTCGTCTCACGAAGAGGAGGTTTGACTCCTAGCACATATATATTACATATACCTCATTTATCACGAGATATTCAAGTCTTCAGATAGTCAGGGATTATCATGTCAGATTAAAAAAAAATGCCTGGTTAAGATGGGGGCATAATCAGTCAATATCAGCCTCTGAACGTCCTACATAAAACAAGAAATTATTGCCTAAACATACACGTATGACAAAAAATGTTTATGAAAAGTTTCAGATAGGAGTCCCGTGGTAAGGAGTCCAGTTTCAGATTTCTAAAATGGACCAAAAATTACGAGATCTTTAGTGCCTTTGATTTTGGTATTATCTAACCTATAAACTCTTTTTTTTTGTTCCGGGGTGGAAAATCCTCATGGGTGTCCTCCGCTTGGAGTGGAGGGGCCTGTCAGACTCTTACTAAAAACCACCCCGGTGTTCCCCCCCACACTTGCACCGGGGATCATGGGATCTATTGTGACTTCCGCGATCCCCGGCTGGAACTAACCTAACTATAATAACTAACCTATCCTGATAGTGAATATATAAACATCTTACGGATTGATGAAGACTTTTGGAACATATAACGAAATTGCATTGATTTAGGAAAGTACCTAAAGTGATTATAATTTTGCATTTATCTCTAAATCAACCAATCAAATAGCTTTGATTACGAATGATTTGAATTTAAAGTCGACCCTTTTGTAAAGATTTGTCGGTATTCAGAAATTTTAAAATATCAAACTCAAAATATCAAACTGAAAGTAATTATTAAAAGTTAAGTAGTCAAATTCGACAGCAAATTTAACATCGTCAGAGTACAGCATAAACTAAGTTGATTATTTCAAAATTTTACTAATTATACTAAGCCAACCAAAATAATTCAGAAACATCCTCATCTTATGGGTAATCCAAGGAGCTATCAACATTTTAAAAAATATCTATAAAGAATATATCTATTATAAATATCTATATAATATAAAGAAGTCTGTTAAAAATAAATTTGGACCGTTTGGCACACTTTTTAATCGAAAAGGTCCCCCGACTGCAAGGACAATTTTATTTACCTGTTTAGTCAGCGAGTAAATGAGTGACCTTTCGCTTTTTATGTACAGACTAACTAATAGGTACAACTGGTTTTTTACTTTTTAGTTCGTTTTTTTGGCAGGGCAGTTTTGTTTTTAATCAAAGATTATATAAATGCTAATCTACGCTTAATTCCCTTTCGTGATTAAAATATCGGCTTCATGTAATTGTATCATAACTTAAACAAGCTTTCAGTAAGTATAAGTTGTATTACATGAGTGAATGATTGTGAACGAACTAGATTTGAGTTTTACTGAATATGTACTTAATTACCTTCATTCATTAAAATCTATGGTTTTATTTTTAAAGATTATAACGGCGCAGGATAGCCTTTACCAGAAGTGCACTTGCTGTGCTGTGAAACATATTACAGAATTTTATTTTATTCTAATATAATTAAGATTAATTTATAACGATAACCAATCTAATCTGTTAGCATTATTTGCCATGATACGATTCTATATCTTTATATATAGATATTATAGCAATCCGCTAACTGTAGTTCTTATCAGATCGCTTGTCAATCCTTTTGATTAAAGGTACCGGTAATCAAGACAGAATACCTTTTTGTGGGTCCTAAAAGCGTAAAATATAGAAAGTAAATATTGGTAAAATAATTAAGAACGTTTAATAAAAAGTAAACCACAATTTGAGGAACATTTTAAAGTTTATTTTAATATAACTGAAACTCTTTCATGACTTATAACATATTTTTTTTTAAACATAACGCAAAAGTATTCGTCTACCCTTGTCACTCACGCAAAATAGTTCGTCTACCACTTAGTTGTGTCGCCTTTGCTCTCAATGACAGCTTAAATGCGAAGAGGCATGGTTGCAACCAACGCTGCACACTCCTCAGGCGTAATTGACTCCCAGACAGCCAAGAGTTTAGCCTTAAAGTCGCTCTTCGATCTTGATGGATTTTTACGCAGATTTTTTTTCATTTTCCACCATAGGGTTTCGATCGGCGACAAGTCCGGGCTGTTAGATGGCCATTCGATTGTAGGTATGCTTTTCGCCAGTAGCCACGTCTTTGTTGTCCTTGCAGTATGGCAGGAAGCACCATCCTGTTGAAAAATGAAGGAATCTTGATGCTTAAGTGACGGAATAGAGGGCAGTAAATTCTCTTCCAAAAGGTTTTGATACCTTGCAGCATTGATAGAACCATCCACAAACTGCATAACACCTTGTGCAGACATGCAGCCCCATATCATAAGAGATGCCGGAAACTTCACTTTGCGTTTGAGACAATCAGTATGAAATGCCTCATTTTTGTTCCGAATCACTTTTTTCCTTTCATCGCCGACTAGCACTTCAAATTTGGACTCGTCACTCCTAATGATACTACGCCGCTGATCGAAAGTCCAATTTAAATGATCACGAGCAAACTTCAACCTCTTTTTCTTTTGTACAGCAGTCAACAGTGGTTTCTCCTTAGCGGTGTAAAATCCGTAACCCATTCTTTTTAGGACTCTTTTGCAAGTATCAACTGAGACGTCTTTGTGAATGTCCTTCCATTGCACCGTGAGTTCTCCAGCTCGAGCACGACGATTATTTTTGATAATTGTCTTCAGGACTCTGTTTTTTCTACTGCACTTGTGATGCGTGGTCGACCAGTTTTCTTCAAACAAGAACACGTTCTATTCTTTTTATAGTGCTGAATGATAAATTGGACTGTAGAACTGGGAAGTATCAAGTCTTTAGATATTTGGTAACTTGATTTGCCAGCATCGACCCCACAAACTATTCGTTTTCGAAGCTCTTCACACACGGGTTTGCCACGACCCATTGTTATTTGAAAACTAATGAAAAAAACCGAAAATTTTCAGAATTTATACTGTCTCACTTGACAAATGACACAGAATTAGTTTTACAAAATTAAATTATGCAACCTAATTGTACAAAGAAGGAATAATCTTATTTAACTCACCGATAGACGAACTCTTTTGCATCGATTAACAATTAGACGAACTATTTTGCTTATAACTTCTTCGAATTTAAAACAGGATATCGTCAGTGATATTCTGAAACCGCGGAACTAACAGTGTTTAAAACCGCGTAAGGTAGGTACAGTGAATTTTACAGGAACGAGGAAAAACGTAATATTTACTAAACCACTTGACTTTATATAGTTTAAACTTTTAAATTGTTAAATTCCTCTGAATATTGTAGGCATTAGTTATGTAAAATATGTATTAATCAATTAGAAAATCTGAAATCTCGATTTTGCTACTTTTGTAAATACGCGGTTTTAAACACTGTTAGATCCGCGGTTTCAGAATATCACCGACGATATGTATAAATTTAAAAAGCTAAAATAGTTTATTGGTTCATAATTAAAAAATGGCATGAGTAACGCGACATGTGATAGTACGAGTAGAACAGCTTAATATTTTATATAGATATACAAAAATAATGAAGTTAGAAAAAATCTCACAGAGAAAATTTCATACTAGACGAACTATTTTGCATCGGGGCTTAGTTCTGACACCTAACGTTAAGCTGGTGAAAACCAATGTACCTACTAGTAAAAAAAATCCCTCCAGAATTTGGATCTTGTGGACGCCACTGTGTTCTTAGGTATTACTTTCGACTCAAAACTACAGTGGGGCCGTCTGACGTCTGAATTGAGGAGCCACCTTAAACGTCCTGTAACTTTTGAAGGGTTATTCGAAAAAATCTTCCTTATTCCTTGTCTTACTAGGCTTACTTGCTAGGTCCAAGGGTTTGGACTGGGCGTTGATGAGTCAGTCAATCAGTCAGCCAGTCAGGACTTTTCTTTTAATGTACGTAGACGATAGATAAAAGATATTAGATTTACCTGCTATACCAATTATCGCATCCAGAATTACAAATCAAGCAAAAAATAACGAATTTCTAGATTTGCTTTTAGAATTCCAGTTATCAAAACAGGCCTCTCGTATTTACTACTTCCGACCGCATTATTTACAAGCAGCCTGTATTATTTTTGGAAAATGCCTAATAATATTGTTTATAATATACATAGGTATATTCCACGAAGGGAAAAACAAGAGAGGAGACACCAGTTGATATAAATATTTAAAATATTAAAATATTGAAAATAAATATCTGTCAATAAAAACCGATGCTCTGTTAGCATAAAGCATAATTAGCCTATAATGTTCCCACTGCTAGGACACAGGCCTCCTCTTTCTGGGAGACGGAGTGCTCCATAATCCACGACGTGGGCCCAGTTCAGGTTATCACATGTCTTGAATCTTTTGTTCTAGCACATGCCCGTTTTCTCATAATGTTTTCCTTCACCAATTTCTGAGCAGAGGTGATGAAATAATAAAAAAAAAGTAAAGTGCCTGCTTTGGTTCGAACCCACGACCTTACAACTCGTAAGTGGCGGCCGTTACCACTAAACTGGGTCACTGCTCCTGTTAGCTACAAGACTTTCCAAAAGTTACGTAGCGCAAAGTTGGTATCTAATAAGAAAAGCTCACAAATACATACTAAAGTTAGATATTTATTTTTACAGCGACCGGTCTTGAGGACAACGATGTCGTGTTTCACCTATTCACGCGGTTTGTACACAAAATAACAATAATTTAATAATAATAATAGATCTACGGCTTCAACGCGAGCGGATTTTATGATGAATACTAATAATCTAAATTATAAGTTTAGATTTTTTCGTTATTTTATTTGATTATGAGCGATATAGCAAAAAAACAAGAAAAAAAAATAGGTGTTATTAAAGAAAAGAAAAAAAATATGTTGAAAATAGGTGTGTTGTTTGGTTTTAATGCGCTAATTAAGTATATGATTTACGTTTTAAGGCAAAATCCGACACTGAGTCAGCCTCTGGTCCCCGCTCCAGGCCCCATCATGGCGTCCACATTCTCTCCCGTGCGTCCCACCGTCATGACCATCCACAGCTACGGTGAAGGTGTCACCGGAAACTTCAATGCCTTCGTTGTTGCAGGTAATTGTTTTATTTCCAATTTTGAATACCTATGTACCTATTGAATTTGAAGTAGTAGATGAACACGTGACCTACGTTATTGTTTACCTCTAATTTTTTATAACGGGTGTCAAAAGACGATCAACGAAGCAGAGAGTCACTATATTCCTCGTCATTTTCATATTTTTTTGTACTGGAACATAACTGGGAACCTTTTGGTTACAGAGATATTGATGGTCAGCTAAATGTTATTAACTTAACTTTAAATACCCAAACAACTCCTGTACAATTTGCATGCAACCATAAGTCCATTTTTCACAACAAAAATAAAAGTCTGTTCCCAGCAAATTTTTTTGCTCAATGTTGCTTAGTATGATGTAAGTACAGAATGCGTAGTTGACAGCTATCTGATAGGTTTTTTTACACCCTGTATGAATAAACAACTTTTGGGGATTAACCCGTTATCGCGAATACGTTATTGGTCCCATAGTAAAGAAAAAGACCCCATTTCGTATTATCAGTTATTTCAATTATACTTGTACATGTATTCCAGCTCACATCGGCATTGAAGACGTAAACGTGCTCGCTATCGACTGGAGCGTGGTGTCAGGCATGTACACCCAGGGACTTAGCAACGCTGTCGCTGTCGCTGAACGCATCGCATTGTTCATCAACCTCTTGTCCTCGGCGTTCAACTACGGCCCCAATAATATCCGCATCGTCGGTGTCGGCCTGGGTGGACATATTGCTGGGATGGCTGCTGAACGTGTCAATGGAGTGATTCCTCACATTATTGGTTAGTTGGTTTTCTCTTAGATAAATGATAAATGATTTTATTTATGTAAGTATGTTTCTACAAACACTTTTACACGTCAATCATATTTTAAAAACTACAATAGACGTGGTCGGCGTTTCCTATCTTTGTTTTTTTTGGATGGGAAATCATCAAATAACTTCTCCCGCTCTGGGCGGAGCGGGAGGGTGTGTCAGACTCTTACTGACTAAAACCCACCCGTATTCCTTCCTGTTGCCTGTGTTGCCAGAGGCCTCGGTGACCCTTTAGTACCTTCCCGCGACCCCGGCAGGGCGTTTCCTATCTGACTACTCTGAGAAGAAAGGCCGAAACAAACTCAGACACATTACATCCTCCAATTAGGAAATGCCTCTGTCCAGCTGAGACTTCTTTCGGCTAAATGAGGATTCTATAATTTTCATTGCCAGTCCATTGTTATCCTGATCTAGACATTATTTTATCATTCAAAAAAATCATACTTGCAGGTTTCAATAGTTTCTGCTATCAAAGTTTTAGCATAATTATGTACACGTGTTTTACTATATTTTTGTAGGCTACTGGCTAAGTAATAACAGCACGGGTCGATCGATCAGGTTAAACTACGCTTGCCGCGGTTGGTCCGTGGATGGGCGACCATCTTTAGATACCAAGACCCCTCCGTGCTTCGGAAAGCACGTCAATCCGTTGGTCCCGGCTGTTATTTGTAGATCTTTACAGTCGTTACGGGTAGTCAGAAGAGCGAAAGTTTGACAGCCAGTTTTACCAAGGGGTATCGTGTTACCCAGTAACTGAGTTGTGGAGGTCAGATAGGCAGTCGTTCCATGTAAAACCAGTATTTTACATGGAGCGACTGCCTATCTGTCCTCCACAACCCAGCCGATCCCAACATAGTTGAAGACCAGTGTATTCAACTATATCAGGGTCGGCTACCAGTCTACCGGATAGACTGGAAGCCGACCCCAACATAGTTGGGAAAAGGTTAGACAGATGATGACTATTCAATCAATTATTTATTTTTAAACAGCTATTGATCCTTCCTTCGTCGGCTGGACTCACCACCCTGAAATCCTGAAGCCTGGACAAGCTGCAGTGGTTGAGGTTCTCCACGCTACTGCTGGCATCCTTGGCTACGACTATCCCTTGGGAGACCTTGACTTCTATCCCAACGGCGGTAGCTATCAGACCAGCTGCGGTGCCGACTCGGTCTGCTCCCACATCTTAGGTTACGCCTTCTACGCTGAGTCTATCTCTACTGAAGGTGGCAGCAGATTCGTTGGTACAGCCTGTGAAAGATATGACGAAGCCATTACTCAGACTTGCTCTGGTGAAAAGGGCGTTGTCTTCGGTGGTCTCCAAGATAAGAGCGGGTAAGAATATGTGCATCTTTAAAAAATCAGTTCAATAGTTAAATGGTTTTAATGCAACTCTTGCTTTCTTTACACACATTAAGTAAACTTGAGTGAATTAAAAGTAAAGTTGAAATTAATCATTACAAACTTAATAACTAAACATTTTGCAAGATACGCGCTTGGACGTGGAGTTGCGGACACCAGCCCGTCCTCCTAAACTAACTAAACATTTCATCTTTTACAGTCAATCCGGTATCTACAGCTTCCAGACGAACTGGCAGCAACCCTTCGCTCAGGGTTAAAGACTTAAGAAATATTATAAGCGTTTTCATCAACCTTAATAAATAAGATTTATATATATTTTTTTACTATTTCATTTCGTTTTAAAATTATTTAGATACTGTTTTCCCAATAATGGCACACTGGCAAAAGATAACCAATAAAAATACGTTCAACATTTCTGTATGTACCCATGTTTTATAAACAAAATATCAATTGATAAATAATTCATGATGTACTCATAATTCAGTTGTAATTTGTGTAATCTTACAAAAAAAGGAAATACCCGTGTAATATATGTATATTTATTTTATTATTCCTCATCCCATTTTTTTATGTGTAACATCTGTCGTCTGTCTTTCTGTGGGAGTGATTTCGTAAAAAGGGACGGAAGTGTGTAGAGAGGAAGTGACACGGAATAATTAAGTACGTTTAATAGCATGAAATGAGTAAGTAATTTATACTAGCATAGAATTGGTGGTGCTCATGGAATTAGTAAGTACTATATAGATTGTAAGTAGAGGGGGTCGAATTCGACCAGTGGGCGACCACTAGTAATTAATAATTATTCGAGTAAATATTTCAATATTGAGCTTTTTAAACATCTGAGGTTGATTTCTTTCGCTGCTCACTTGATTATTACCAAGGTGAGATGTCAGATGTTACACACATCATATGCGACTACTGTAAGGATCGCTCGTTTTTTTTTCATCTAATTTTTCAACTTATTTTCTACCTGCATTATATTACCAACAAACAGAGACACCAAAGATTAATAAGTAATACTACTACTTAAGTAGGATACTAAAAATGAGTGTTCGTTACGTAATATAATTTACGTGTCCTCGTGGTCTAAGTCCTCCCCACATAACAAGACCACGCGTGTATGATAAAGTGATAATATGAGGAGGTACTGATTAAATCGTTACTAATTAACTATCTTTCAAAAACATCTTAAGAAGTAAATATTAATAATTAGGCAGTCCAATCCATCAGAAGATTATTTGCTACATGAATCTAATTCGCCACAATCATTTAAAGTCATCAATCATAAGCACTCATTGGCCAGACGTAAGGAAATGATATTTCATAAAACAAAACTCTGCGCTCTATGCACGCCCTAAGCTTTAGAAACAAGTTGATCATGCGCCGTGTTCAAAAAAGTTTCACCCTAAAGGAAGCTGTGGAGAGGAGATCAAAATGATATGCCTGACTGCCTTTATTTGTTGGGCTATTTGCTATCTTTGTATCGTCCAAGATACAAAATAGGTAGTCGGACTATTTTACTAAATTGCGATGCACCTGACGTGCTTCACATGCTTTCCGAAGTTAAGAGGGGGCTGGTGACGATTTACGACGATAAGGGCGGGTAACGTCATTTCAAAGAACACCATTAATAAATATATTATTTTGAGATAAACGAACAATTATACCATGATATGAAAGTGATATTTTCGTCATGATTTATTAAATAGATACATGTCATTACTAATGTGACTGTGTGATAAAATTATTATTGATGTGTCACATCTTTCCTCTCGCTTTCTGTGGGAGTGATTTCGTGAAAAGGGACGGAAGTGAGTAACAGGAAGTGACACGGAATAATTAAGTACATTTAATAGCATGAAATGAGTAAGTAATTTATAATAGCATAGAATTGGTGTACCTACTAATGGAATTAGTAAGCACTATATAGATTTTAAGTAGAGGGGGTCGAAATACGACCAGGGCACAGTGGGCGACCACTAGTAATGAACAATTATTCGAATACATATTTCAGTATTTAGTTTTTAGGGTTCCTTAGTAAACAAGGAGCCCTTATAGTTTCGCCATGTCCGTCTGTCTATCTGTCTGTCTTTCCCCGCTGTAGCTCAGAGACGAGACGCTTAGTACTAGAAAGCTGTAATTTGGCATAGGTATACATATTGATCACGCCGAGAAAGTGGTAAGACAAAATTTCGAAAAAAAAGGGTTTTAGGGTCCTTACAGGTAATGGGGGGATGGGTTCGTTCGGTGGACGTTGAAGTGAACGAACGTCCGTCCATTTTAGCGATCTGCTGAACAGTTCCGCTTAAACTATAATACGTGTGTGTCAATTTATTACTCCTTAATATTCCTTTATCCTTCAACACTCAACATTTACCCTGGGCAATTGAGGGATTATAATATAACTGTTCTAACTAACTAAGGAATTTCCTGTACTTTATACTTATAACATAAAAGTAAATTCTCAGCATCTACTGTACCTAAACAAATTTATTATTTGGCCTCTTTTAGCTTTACAAAAAGTCACTAGCTAAGCAAATTACCGACCCTTTTGAAAGGTCGTAAATCAAGTTGTATTATACCCATGCGCGCTGGGCGTCAAAGGCCGATTCTGTAGAATTCCAGTAACAACCCACAAAAAAACCCTACCCTGTATTTTAAACCCTCAACAACAAGATACATCTCTTCACTAAAAATGCACCATATGTACCAAGCAAAAGCTTGTCCACTTGTCCACTTGTCTGTATGACAAGACCTTGCTACATATGTTTCGGCGAACCGTGGTGGTGACAGAATTTACTCAACATTTCTGAATAATATTCAAGACTTCCTTCCTAACAGCAATCTTTCTCAGGAACAAAGGATAACAAAATACATACCCGCACAGCTTAACGAGACGGGCTGGTGAGGAGAAGTCTTCTACAAAGACCAGCACTCTGATAGCTGGGTCACAATCGAAGTTGAACAATACAACAGTAATACGCAAACTCCAAAGCAGGAATCAATCAACGTCAAAAAGCCTCAACATGTAGAATCCCGGCTCTAAAAAAAACGGCCCCCATTTGGCTAGCTCACTGGCACCGCGTGAACAAATAGCATCAACATTGCACACACCGAGGTAAGATGAGTCGCGGATGACGCGGAGACTGGATACACAATACTTAGAAATCCGCCTTCTGCCGCAATTAAGTACACTTCCCCAGACCTGCGTATTGCAACTTGGAACGTCCGATGGGCCTCGAAACAGGCCAAAACTATAAATCCCAATTGGATCACATTATTACACCACATGCAACAGGAAAACCACTACCACCTCATTAAAGGTGAATGGGATAATAGGGGCACCTCCGACCATAAAATAATCTGGGGGCAGCAAAGAACAAGTCGAATTTTAAATAAATAAACACAAGGGTCAAAAGCAACCGCAAGCCAGGACTCCTCGCTGCCGACCACCGAGTCGACAATGACTGGCAGCGACAAGTCGCTGAGATGAGGACACGGCGCGGCCCCTCCTAGGTGGCACACTCTGCCAGCATATACCGCGCCGTGTCCTCCATTATATATGCTCACTTCCTGATTCAACCATTACTCACAATAACCCACATAAAATGACCCTACGCTTCTGCCAACCATGTACTAGCATAGGGATCTTCTTACACTGGTATTGGGTGAGCCAGAAACGTCATTTTCTATCTACTATTTGCAGTTGGAGAATTGACCGTGACGTATATCGATGTATAGGAGAACATGTTTTTCAACTACAATATTAAGTTTGTTTTTGGGATAAATTCACGCCCTTGGCTGGTTTTTATAATAAGGAACGTACAAAAAAGAGGCAGATACGCCCCCTAAGACTAGCACTACCGTTCGATTAGGTTTTTACCAAAAAACACGTTAAAGAGAACCATAAATATCTCATCACGCAGATTCCGAATTAAGTATTTTATTTTCCATAAAAATCCTAGTTACGGTTGTCTTTGTTTGGAGGGCAGAATAGTCCGAATTAGGTTTTTATAAAAAGAAAAATTTTAAAAGTTTCCCGAAATTGTTCAAATTCGGGAATAACTGAACGTCCGTTTTTCTGTGAGATCTTTGTATTGGGCAAGAAGTAGGTCGGGTGAGCTAGCTGTGATTAAAAATAGCTGATCTAGTAGGTCTTCATCTTCTTTGCGATCAATAATCGAATCGCATCCTAAGTTTTCAGGATTCCTCATAATGGTGACAACACAATAATTATCAATCCATGAAAAATAATCTTGTCGAAAATTTGCAGATTCTGATACTCGTAACAATGAAAAAGCAATTTAATACAACAGATGATTAATATTTGATTTAATCGGCTCTATCGAAGAAATGATATGTTTGTTTATCTACACAACTCAACTAGGTGTGGGGTATGGTAACACCGATTACTGATAATGATGTAATTCTATGCAAGCACCATCTAGCCGAATCCGTGGAGCATAATAGTACCTATAAGATACAATATCCTTAAAGAAAATGATATAAAATAACATTTAACACACACAGTACCTAGGTACCTACTGTGTAGGTACCTAGGTACTGGTAGGTATAGGTATATAATAAGTAACTATTCCATAAAATCAAAGAGGGATTCAAATTTTTAGAAAACAGCTCTATATTGTGTTTCCTGGGTCAGTTTCAAAACAACAAACATAAATTCAGTAAATATGTATTATCCAATATTTCCAATAAGCATGTTTCCATTGTTTTTCCAACAACCGACGCTATTTGTTTACATCGATTTATTACTGTGAATTTTTCGATATTATACTTGCTCTCTACTTGCTCTCCCGTCATAAACTGGGATTCTAATTGCCTTTTCAGTATTTTTTAGTCAATTTCCCTGTTGACCCTGTTGTAACTAGCAAGCGCTATGAGTTTTCCACATATTTTTGTCTGATATATAGTTTATGATCGATCTATGGTATTGATATAATCAGTCATCTTGACTAGTAAAAATATACGTCGGTGTACTGCCGTAACTTCATTTCTCCTCCTTAAGCCTTGGGCCTTCACCCTCCGCAATATTTATTTGACAGTACTAAACCACAATTTATCTTCCGTCCTTTTCTTAATGAAATAGAAATAAAAAGATGCACTGAACTTAAATTTAGTTTAATTTTTGAACAAGGGAATCGGCACCACTGTTTATAAACCGTGTTTAGTTGTAGTAACTTTATTATTAAATTCAATGGTGCCGATTCCCTTGTTCACAAACTAAACTAAATTTAAGTTCAGTGCATCTTTTTCTTTCTATTTTATTAAGAAAAGGACAGAAGATAAATTTTAGTTTAGTCCTGTCAAATTAATCAGCGCTTGACGTAAATTGACGTAATTTTAGTAGGCAAGTTTTTAATCACATCTAAACTTGTATGGAGTAGCGAAGGGCGCTGATTAATTTGACATGACTAAACCAAAATGTATCTTCTGTCCTTTTCTTAATAAAATAGAAAGAAAAAGATGTACTGAACTTAAATTTAGTTTAGTTTGTGAACAAGGGAATCGGCACCATTGTGTAATGTTGATGATCTGAATCTCAGTTAATTGGTGATGCAGTCTCAGTCACAATATTAATATTCCTTTAGTATGTCTGCCAAAATACCTACCTATTCCCAGATTAGTCAAGTCGTCATAACATTGACATACACCGTTAGCAGATGATTCTTCACAGCTCCGTTTTTGTTTGTGGCTGGCGGATTGTATAAACTATCCGTGATATGTTGAAGATTGGTGGCTTTCAACTGCTGTAATACATATTTCTGATTATCCGAAGTCTTCAACGGATCCACGACGGCTTCAAATTGGATAAACCAATCTCGTGGAATGTCTCGCCAAAACGGCAACATTCTTGACTGGATGGAAATTATGGAAACAGCCAAGTCGACTTCGGGTCTCATTGTTTCCATTAGGTGACGTACGAGTACGTAGTCGCTTTCATTAATATTTGTTTTTGGCTCCCCAGTTCCAGACCGCTGACAAGCTTTTGAAAGTTCTTTAAGTCTTTAATTATTTCTTCAATTCTTGTATCTTTTCATCAAACCTTCTGACCCCAACAACATCAAAGCTTCGTCTAACCTAACCTAAGGTTTAGTGGAAATAAACGCAAATGGTAAGTGAAAGATAAATATCTTAAAAAAAAATCGTAAAATAATGTATTGATCAACAGATTACTGTAATTATTTAGTCATTTTGCACTTGTGTAATACGATAACAATATTTATAAAAACTCCTACGAAGTCGCCTACTGTAGCAGTGGCTAATTATCTCGTGAACATGAAAATATTCGTAGTAGCTGCGGCCTTAGTAGCGTGTTAGTACTCCATATTTATTTATTTACCAGAAGTATCTATAACATCGCAACAACTTTATTTTAAGCCGGAAGTGATATAAATATTTCACCTTATATTCTTCTATGAAGTTGAAATCAGTTCAATATTTTTAATAAAGTTTTGCCGCATCTGTTAGTTTGGACCACGGTTTGGACCATTCGGTCAGTTGAAAGAAATTTACCCAAAAAGTTCTAATTCCGTGGAATAATGTGAAATTCATTCAATTATTTTTTAACAATGCGGAAAAAAGAAATGTTTTTTCGGTATCGGGTGAAGATCCCAATCGCGGGATGAAGAAACTTTTCAAATAAAAGGTTGATTTAGAATAGTATTCACCGTTTCGACGTTTCGCTACATCGGGGCGTTGAATTAATTTAAATTGTTTTGTTAATTACATTCCGATATTCTCAGTTCTTCAGCGGTGTAAAATTATGTTTTTAATTAAATTTCAAGTGTGCTCCGGCAACGTTCTTCCCACCGTCCCGGGAGACAATAGTCACTATGTGGAGGGGGAGAGCCGGTACATCTGGATGCCAGATGGTGAAGGCACACCTGTCCTCGTGGACCTCCAGGAGCCAGTCGATGAAGCTTTGCTGAACTCTAGGAACGGAGCCAACAACGCCTACTGGTTATTCACCAGGTAATCAATCAATTCTTGGCTAGTTTTGATGTTTTTCTATCATTTTAGATTTTCTATTATATACGATTTTAGCTCAGTGCTAGTAATTAGTTGTTATTCGTTATTTAATAAAACATTAATAATTTATTACCACGAAATTGTACAACATATTTTCAGGCAAAACCCCAACAATCCCAATGTTATTGTCAATGGCAATGCCAACACAATCTGGTCATCCAACTACAATGGCGCCCGACCTTTGAAACTTATCGTTCACGGATGGAACAACGACGGCAACACTGCCATGAACCCTCTCATCACATCTGCATTCCTCGCAGTCCAGGACTGTAACGTCATTGTCGTGGACTGGCGTGCTCTCGCTAACTCTGCCTACACCACTGCTGCCGCCGGTGTCCCCGGTGTAGGCCAGCACCTCGGAAACTTCGTCAACTGGCTTATCAACACCTCCGGTGGTAACTGGAACCAGGTCCACTTTGTTGGCTTCAGTTTGGGTGCTCACGTAGTTGGAAGTGCTGGACGTCAGGTCGGTGGCCGTGCTACCCGTGTTACCGGTGAGTATTTTGTCATGTTTTGAACATAATTTTGCATAACTGATAACACACATTATAATGATCCCGGTGTCATTACTTTTAAGTCAACTAATAAATTTACGTGATTACAGGTCTGGACCCTGCTGGGCCAGGCTGGGGTAACAACGGCAACGCCTTGAGCAATAACGCTGGTCAATATGTTGAAGCCATCCACACCGATGGTAACCTCCTCGGTATCATGAACCCAGTTGCTAACGCTGACTTCTACCCCAACGGTGGTAAGAATCCTCAGCCTGGTTGCTGGATCAGTACTTGCTCTCACGGTCGTGCGACTGAGCTGTTCGCCTCCACTGTCCGCCACAACCACTTGGTTGGAAGACAATGCTCGAATGTTTGGGAAGCTGAGCTTGGAACTTGCAATGGAGGTTCCCTCCAAATGGGAAATGCCATCGTCAACAAGCGCGGGTGAGTTCCTTAAAACACCTGTTTTTCTCTGTGTTGCATTACTTGGTTTTTTGTTGGGACCCTGAACATAACATCATACCTTGTTTCCCTGAAGCATTGAGCAGAGGTGTACGTGTACCTATAGTACACCCACATTTCGCCAGTTATATTTAGGAAGTCCCATGTAATAGGGGGCGAGCCTTTTGCCATCAACCCGGCACAAATCCAGACTGCGGGGTGCTACTGAGAAATACCAGATAGAACAACCCAATAACAATTTTCCCGACCTACGAATCGAACCCAGGACCCTGGATATTCTAGATTAAAATTAAGTGATGTGATGATGGACGGACTTTTTTTAGATAGACATATATATTATATAAGTTTGCGCTTTATGCTTTATTATACACCAAAATTAACTGGAGTATAACTTTAATTAACCATAATATGTAATAGTAATCATAATAGTTGTTAACTGGAGAAAGAACCCAAATAAATTGGGATAAGGGCAAGAAAATAATTATGATGATGAGTTATTAACCGAGTTATTAACTGAGTTATTTTCTTTACAGAAACGGTATTTTTGGACTCAGGACTGGAGCAAGCTGGCCTTTTTAAACTACGGACTATAACAAAAATTGTTGCTATAAACTAATTGCGATTAACATCTGAATGTTAAATATTTATTTAATTTATTTAAACTTTTAAACACAAAAAGGAACAAATACATATTAAATATGGTGTACAAGTTTATAATAAATCAGATTATTTGGTTATAACGATTAAATTGCTCTTAAATTAATAAAACTTATTCCTTTTCTTGTAAACCTTTTTAAGAATTACAGATCCATTTCGCTCCTAAGCCACAAAAAGTCGTCATGAATAGTTTAACGCAAGACTCGACGAGTTTCAGCCACCGGAGCAGGCCTGGTTTTGAGGAGGATACAGAAACACTATAGACCACATCCACACAGAAAATTATACAGAATCCGAAGAGTAGGTATAATTCCCTATGAGAGAAAGAGTCCCCTAGAGTCAAAAGCCTTCTTATACATAGTCCACAAACACAAGACGTTTGTGGACTATAAGAAGACTATTGACTCTATCAAGACCGGTCTGTTTTAGAGTATCTGCAGCGATGCCAATTCAACTGGCTATACATCAAAGTGCTGAGATGTCTTTATGTAAACGCGACAATAACCGTTCAAAATCAGGACCAGCAAACTGAACATACTCCCCTGCGTCAAGGGGTAGGACTAGGGGACGTAATTTTCTTGAAATTGTTCTCTAACGAATTGTTGTTGTTGTTGTTGTTGTGGAGGATGTGTTTAAGACGATGAACTGGAAAGGACGCGGCATTAACATCAACGGCGAGTACATCTCACATTTAAGATATGCATATGACATCGTCATACTGGCAGAATCGCTGCATGATTTGCAGCAGAAGCTGAACGGTCTAGTTGATTCTTCTGTACGCATTGGTGTCCGGAAGAACACGTCACTCCGGGACCGAATGCTGTCAATGCGGCAGAGAACCAAAGTTGTCGACATAGCTCACAGACTAATCAAGCTGAAGTGGCGATGGGTCGGCCATATTAGCTGTAGAGCCAATGACCGTTGGAGTAGACGTGTTCTCGAGAGGAAACCGCGAATCGGCAAACGTAAGGTAGGGCGCCCATAGGCTAGGTGGAGCGACTATCTTCACACGGTGGCTGGTAGCAGCTGGATGAAAAATGCCGAGAATCGAGGGGTCCAGCATTGGACTGCTGTAGGCTGATAATGATGATGGTCTCCACGCGTTCCTGAGAAAAAGGGTCTTGACAGGGACAAGTGATCCTATAGGGGTTCCGTTTTTTCTTGTGAGGTACGGAACCCTCAAATTGGAAACTAGTAATTTATTCAGAAGTTAAAAACATAGTTACGTAATCAAATGAATGCTATAATTGAATGTACAAAAATATTAATTGGATTACACACTGACTTATAAGCAAGATCACCGATTTACAAAACGTGATGCTAAGCGTGACAAGCATGGAGGCAAAAGTCCTCGCGCAAGTGTGGGAGAGGCAGGAGGAGGCGAAACGCCGGGGCGTAACTCCGCTGCCGCGAGAAATCGCGGCACAGCGGACGGAGCTACGGCGGGATCTCATGGCGACATGGAGAGTATGGTTGTCACAACCCAGTGCTGGGCACGCCACGATTGTGGCGAGCCCTCTTTGAAGAGTGGCTAGAGAGTCGCCTCGACGTCCTCACCTTCCGCCTGACGCAGGTACTCACCGGACACGGCAGCTTCGGGAGGTTCCTGTGTCGGATAAGGCGGGAGGAAACGCCCGGGTGTCACCACTGTGTGGATCGCCCGGAGGACACGGTGGAGGTCTGCCCGGCTTGGGCAGAGCACCGCCGTGTCCTCGTGGATGCGATCGGCGGCAGCGCGAAGGAGGAGGCGGGACGGTTGAGGGAAAGGCAGATTTCGCGCCCTCTCGCCCCTAGCCGCCGCAGGAGACGCCCTGGGCGTCGGGAATCCCGGGCGGATTTCCGGCCACCGTAGGCGCTAGCTTGCGGACGGTGAGCGATGGGTAGCTCATCCTCCGGTAAGGACCAGGCCCGGGTCGACGGCGCGTTGTATTCCACGCGCGCCTCAAAGAGATGTCGTCAGCACAAATGTAGGGGTCCACTAGGGCCGATGCCTGCCGGGGTCGCGGCAAGGTACTAAAGGGTCACCGAGGCCCCTGGTAACACAAGCATCGGAAGGAATACGGGTGGGTTTTAGTCAGTAAAAAAGTCTGACACACCCTCCCGCTTCGCCCAAAGCGGGAGAAGTTATTTGATCATTACCCACCAAAAAAAAAAAAAAGCGTGTCAAGCAGCTTAATTATACGTGTCTGAAGGGTCATTATAATGTAGTTTGATTCCCACATTACGTCTTATTGTTAGGTTTCAATTTATTAATCCATAATTGTAACATAGTGAAAAACAGATTATTTGTCACCTTATGAGAAAAGGACATAATACAGTTCAGTTTTCTTTTTCAAGACTGACTTTTCTGTGTTTGTAAGCATTCCAGTTGGACTATATAGTACATAGTAATGCCATGCTGTATGTATATGTGTAATAAATAGATAAAATATTTACATTGCGTTAGGTACCTACTACAGAAAGATTTGTATACCTGAAATAAAAAATAAAAAAAGAAATTGCTATTACTATACTTACTATTGCTATATATAATTGCTACACTGAAATGTTCATAGCTCATGTACAGTCGCCAGCACATCAAGTTATCAGTTATCACAAACTGTCAAAACTTCTCATTCGATTTTGAACTTAACCATCAACATTTTAAGGTTTAAAATCATTTGGAGAAATTTGACAGTTTAGTATAACCTGATTGATGTGCTTGCGATTGTACATAAAATTAAATTAAAATGGAAGTCATTCACATTTTTTTCAAGATTGATTTCGTATGGCTGTGGTAATCTACATATATTTATGCCTTAATTACATGACATTATATTTTCGTAACGGCTTCTGCATACTGAGGCGATATCGCGGGCGCGACAGGCAGCAATATGCGTGTCGCGGCCGCGATATCGCCTCAGTATGCAAAAGCCTCTATTCTCGATACTTTATTAGCATTCCACAATGTGTACTTAGGTGGTAACGTAAAATTATATGTGATCATTATGAAACAGAGCGAAACATAATTGTATCATACTGACTTGGACATAAGTATGTAAAATTATAGATGACCAATATGTTTTCAGTAAGTAGGCACTCTTTAAGACCTTGTATTAGATAGATACCAGACACGATATATTAATACAAATTATATTTTTTTCGGTAACACTTCACCGCTATAAACCAACTTTTGGATTTTAGTGACGCCATTTAAAGCCTATAACCCAAGGAACGAATAAATGATATAGTCGACGTGACCCATATCAAATGTTTCCTTTTTGCTGATGACATTTCCATAGTTGTTAATACTGATAAAAATATAATATCCTGATAATAAAACGGACATTAAACCATTCGTTGCGGTGCTCGTTAGCAGTCTTCAACGTAACGTCCAGGTCGTTGTACGTCTTCTCAGCTGCCAAGTTTGACTAATACGACATGCAATTTAATTAACCGTATAAATAATAATAATTTATCTATTAATATTAATTAATCTGTATACATACAATTTAATAAATTTTATAACTCGACTTCCTGAAGCAGAAAGTTTATGCATGGGCAAACCGTATCCATCGGTATAGGCGAAGAGTGGATCGGCACACTTAGAACCGCATGTTCCAGAGTGATGAAAGGTGGGTATATACATGGGAGCGACCCATTCCCACTGAAGCTGTGACTGACGCGCGTCTACCGGAAAAAGAAGCCATGAGTACTTTTTAGCGAAGCATTTGATCGGTCCACGTCAGTCACACTGAAGGTGATTGGATGCGTGTTATTGAGCAGGCGTGTGATTCAATACCAGACATGGATGCTATTATCATTAGTCCTCTGAATGTGAAATGTCCGTTGCCTAACTGGAAATCTCTAGGACCGGACGGATTGCACAATTTCAGGATTATATGGCTACAAAGGTCACACGCCTGCTTAGCCTCGCAATTCCAGTCATCTTTAGAGACTGGGTCCCTACCACTGTTCTTTACGACAGGAGTTACCCACCTGCCCGGGCCCTCCATGGTCCTGATGTAGACTTTCTGGCGTCTGTATCTTGGCTGCGTTTCGGCGACCTCTTCAGGGAAACCGAAGGTTTTGTCTGTGCAATTATGGATGAAGTTATCATGACGAATAATTATCGGAAATTCATTGTCAAGGATGGTACGGTTGACATCTGTCGGGCATGCCACCGTCCCGCGTCCCAGTGAATCAATCCGACATATTATTTCTGGTTGCTCATCATCATCTTGCTAACGGTGAGTACTTGCACAGACACAATCTAGTGGGTAGGATTATCTACCAGCAACTTGCTTTGCTGTACAACCTTGTGGAGTCCGAAGTACCATACTACAGGTATGTGCCCAACCCAGTTCTCGAGAATGGTCATGCCATATTGTACTGGGATCGATCTATCATCACTGACAGTAACTATTGTAACCAATAAGCCTGATATTGTGGTGATAGATTGACGAGAGCACGGTACAATGATTTTTGATATCGCTGTCCCTCATGATGAGAATCTCGTGAAAGCTGAAAAAATTAAAAAAAATCAAGTATCTTGACTTAGCACACGAGGTTATCGACATATGGGACGTAGACTCCGCAATCATTGTACCGATTATCGTAACGGTTAATGGCCTAATAGCGGAGAGCCTCGATGAACACCTCAAAGGCTCTCATTGCGCGGCTGGGTCAAGGGCTTGATTCAGAAAGAAAAAAAAAAAAAAATATTGTCACAATCTTTACATTGAAAAAAATAGTAAAGTTAGTAAGTTGCTAGAGAGCCAATCCATTATTTTAGATAAGGAATATTCAGCCCTCTCCTTGACCGTGTTCCAGTTTGGGCCCCGCACAAGTATAGCAGTGTCATACGCGTGTGCGTACGTGAATATGTTCGTATTTGTAAAAGACGTTTGACAGAGATCGTTTATGTAAAGCTGGAATAATGTGCGGTGTGCTACGGTGTTCCTTGTGAAATACCGTAGGAGACCGTGTTCACCACACTCATAAAGTTATATATTTTGACTCGCTGTTTCCTATTTGAAAGGTAGTCCTTGAAAATTTTGTGCACTGTACCTCGAAGTCCTAGCTTTTCCAGTTTAGCAGGGAGAATTGGGATCGAGACCGTGTCAAAAGCTTTATAAAGATCAAGAAATATGCATAAGCATCTGTTTCTATTGTACAAGGTTTTTACAATGACGTTTTTTAAATCCATTAAAATACCCTACAATAACCCGACCGAAAACCATACTGGTTATTGGCTAATATTTTATATTTTTCGAAAAAGTTTTTTTAATGTTATTTATATATTCCAAAATTTTTGATTTTGCAGGTAGTACCGATATTGGACGATAGTTGTTGACACAGTTCCAGTCCCTGCTCTTGTAAATTGGGTGAATTATTGCTTCTTTGAGCACATCAGGATAGGTGCTTAAAGCGAGATTACAAATATGAGTGATGAGAGGAATCAATGTATGCTGACACTGTCTGAGAATAAGTGATGAGATACCATTACAGCCTGTGGTGCAATCTAGGCAAAGTTGCAGTATACTTGATTCAAATTCAAACTCAAAGCATTTCTTTCAAATAAACGAATTACAGGCACTTTTGAATTGTCAAGGGGTCGGTCGTCAGTCAGAAAGATGAAATGAAGCTAGTTGCCCATTCCAAAGCGTAGTAGGTACATACCTATGGTGAAGAACGGGCAAGAAACCACCACCATGGACACTCTTTTATATCAACGTATTATGGTTAGCACCATATATCCGTAATAAAAAGATTAACAAAAAAAAAACTATTCTAGAATTAAAATAAGCCGTGGCAGCTAAGAGATGACCAGTCTCTACTGACGGCGCCCGTTCACGAACATGATGCATGGTTTAGCACCATTCAGCTCAACCATTTTGAAGGGAGCTAAATGATCCCACACACGCGCCACCATCAGCGAGACATTAGAGTGAACACGACATACTCCCAGCCGCCAGGGCACATTTAAGTCAATGAAAGACGTATCCAGTAAATGGCAGCTTTATAGTACATTGTACTCACATAACAATGTGCTGTGCAACTATACAATACTAAGAGATTGAATTAATACAAGGCAAAGATAGTTTTTGAAATCTTCAGCAGCTCCAACACTATTTTCAAATGCTAATCAATTAGTTTTTGCGCCCTTGTGAAGCAGGACCGTTGTATACAAGATTTAAATTTTGTTCATTCAGTTGAAGTATGTGAGGAGGTATTTTATTGTAACATTTTAAACAGTACCCCATGAAAGATGAGTCTACTTTAGCCAGCCTGAAACCTGGTTGAACTAATTGGTCCCTATTTCTAGTGATATAATTGTATCTATCACCTCTTTTACTAAAAAGACGTAGATTTTTCCTTACGTACATGATGTTTTCATAGATATGTATATTGACAAGGCACTGTCATGATGTTAATTTCTTCAAACAGTTCCCTTAGAGAGCACCTGCGGAGGCCATATATGGCTTTGATGGCTCTTTTCTGCAGAATAAAAATAGACTCGATGTCTGCAGCCCGGCCCCATAGTAAAATACCGTACGACATAATACTATGAAAGTAACTAAAATATACTAGCCGTGCGGTATCTACATCAGTAAATTCACGGATTTTTCTCACAGCATATGCCGCTGAACTTAACCGTCCTGCAAGGGAAGTTAAATGAGGCCCCCATTGAAGCCTTGAGTCGAGCATAATCCTCAGGAAACCAGTTATATCAACGAATTCTATTTTTTCTTGATTCAATACTATCTCACAAATACTACTTTTGACATTTGGTAAAGAAAATCTTATGCACTTAGTTTTTTTCCCATTTAATACTAAATTATTAGCAGTGAACTAATATTGGACCTGCAATAGGGCGTTATTTACGTCGTCACAATTTGATGCACATCTATTAATTTTAAAAATTAAGGAACTATCGTCAGCAAATAACATTGCCATTTGCATTTTTTTTTTACATTCGCCATTTGTGGTTAAGTTTTTAACAAATGGGGTAGATCATTAATATACTAAAAAGAGGAGAGGACCCAATATCGAGCCTTGAGGTATACCTATTTCTACTTTTAAGCCGAGTGAATTGACACCATTAATTTGAACTTCCTGCTGTCTATCATTTAAATAAGATTTTACTAAACTGAGCGCAAGGTCTCCAAGTCCGTAATGCTTAAGTTTCAAGAATAACGTTTCGTGGTCGACGCAATCAAATGCCTTTGAGAGGTCACAAAATATTCCTATTGCGTCTTGGGCCTTTTTCCACGCCGTAAATATATGTTTTAATGCTAATTCTGTGCTAATGTTAGTTATTATAAGTATATAAATGTTACAGTTTAGTGCTTGTGGCTCATCTAATATGTTTATGAGGCACGCGGTGCGGACCTGTAGGAAATTATTCCACTTAACTTAGATTATAGTAGATATTACTTCAACTATTTACAGAGTGAACAATTGTTGTAGGTTGCCAATAAAGAAAAATAAATTCATAAATTGAGCTATATTTCTTCTTCGTAAAGTGGCAATATTGACCTGGGGGGTAACCATCACCTCTTATAGCAGTATTATTTCAATATTACTTTAGCGTGAGAAAGAGATGGAGCTATTAGTCCTGTATAGCTCCATCACTCTCCCACTGTGAAGTAATATTATAATAATACTGCTATAAGAGGTGATGGTTACCCCCCAGCACATTAATAACTCCGTGCCACTGAGAACAGCTTCCATAAATTTTCATAACTACAACAGTTTTTTTTGTGGGCATTTAAATGTCCAATTTGTATTGCATCTTGTGGAGGCAAGAAAACAATGCTTTATTTAGTTTATACTGAAACACGAGCCTATGTTAACTATTATAATTTGGGATAGAAGAAATATTTATGGATATTTTGAGCCAAGCGTCGTCTAGTCGGGGGACGGCTAAAGAAAACGTCAAACAGACGAGGCTTATTCCTAACAACAATGAATGTATGCTATTGTAGAAAGAATAGCCGCTATTAACTTCCTATTTTCATTAGCCGTCCCCCGACTCGACGCCGCTTGCCTCAAAATGTTACCTAAATTTATATTAAACTTAAAGGGCCCAATACGTATTATTTTGTTACTTTTCGATGTTTTTGTTAGTGTCGGGGTTTTTTTAAATTAAAATTTAACTTTTTGAATACAGATAATGTCCAATTTGTCATCTTGTGGGGGCAAAAAACGATGCCTTAATTAGTTTATACTGAAACACGAGCCTACGTTAACTATTATAATTTGGGATGGGAAAATATTTATGAATTTTTTTAATATTGGTCTCTTTTGATTACAGAAACGGTATCTATGTTCTCAGGACTGGCTCCAACTAGCCCTTCTAAAGGACACGATAATCACGATGAAGTATTATAACGATTAAAGCTTTGTATATTGACATTGGACTGTTTTGTTTCGAATAATGATGATGATTGATGTCAAGTGTTGAACCATTTTGACATGTGTATGTCGATAAATGTCATAATTCACACAGGATGCCAAACAGTCGATTATCCTTTAAAGTGAAGGCACGGGAATATATTCGTAAGAAGTTGGCAGAATCATCCCAGCACTGATTCGTTTTCTCCTCTACCAATCGTTATATCTCCTGACACTTTTTATTTTGTTTATACGTATGTAACATAACATAACATAACATCACGCCTTGTTTCCCCGAAAGGTTGGGTAGAGGTGTTCCTGTAGTACACCCACATTTCGCCAGTTATGTTTAAGTCCCATGTAATAGGGGGCCTATTGCCATCAACCGGGCACAAATCCAGACTCCGGGCTGCTACTGAGAAATTACAGATAGACCAAATAACACTTTGCCCGACCCGGGAATCGAACCCAGGACCTCATGCTCAGCGGTAGCGCTTGCAACCACTGGACCAACGAGGCAGAAATACGTATGTATCACTGCATCACCTTAGGGTTGACTGGTAGAAAATGCCTCAGGCATTAAGTCCGCCTTTGTACAGTATTTTTTTTACTTGTGCAAAGTTTTAATAAATAAATTAGCTAAACAAGAAGAACACTGACAAGACCCAATTGACCAAAATAGGCTTCGCTTAAGAAAAAAAATTGCCAAATCTGTATAGTTTGTGGTAGCGGAAAAAATATATGTTAATTTTAAACATATTTCCCAGAACTTGGTTGTTACCAAAACACGTTTTAAAAACAAAATCTCGATACAAACTAACGTTAAACTAACCTCTTACTTTGAGTTCTAATCCAAAATATCTGTATCAAACATCAACATACTTTACGTATTTAATTAATAATAAGAACGTCTTATTTGAATACAGAACTTGGTTGTTTTTTATTTTCGATTACTTAACTCAGTTTTGAGTAAATAGATAATTACTTCATATTTTGCAATAAATTACAAGCGTTGTGTCATCGCGCTTCTCTTTCTTTTCTATGGAATTTGACAGTGACCGCGGTTTAGGTGTTGTCAGCGTCTTAATATAATAATATGGCATGAACCATTTTCGTTAAAAGCGGGGCAGTTGCGTAGCACACATAAAATGAAAATTGATCGTAATCGGTTTCATTTTGACAGTTCACCCACGTTTATTGCGTTATTTACGTTGCTGAGCAGACGAATTTTTCAAACCTATGAAGAATATATAATATAAATATATAAAGCTTCAAAAATCTCGGATTTTGATTCAAACTGGGTTACGCAATTAGCGTGAGCTGTGTTGTGCGTAGCTACCGCAATATGTATAAGTTCGTCCTTCCCACCGCAGGTATCACTGATGTGTATCAGGAATTATGTTAGATAATAATGATCATAATTATTTATAAACAAGCGATTAGTGAAATTCACGTCAGTGACACGCGTAAGATTATATAAAATGCCAAAAACACGAGACTGTTGACCTTCGGCGTGTCCTATTCCTACTAGTCAGTATTAAAAAATATTATTTTAAATTAATATTAATAATTAATATTAATTTATTTAGCATAGTTAATACTTTTCGATGTGTGACACTTTGATCATTTTACACGTTCATCATCATCATCTGCCTATAGCCATTTCCCAACAATGTTGGGGTCGACTTCCAGTCTAACTGGATGCAGCTGAATACCATGCATGCATGTATAGAGGCATGAGGAACAGGGTGTAAAGATCACTCTTCCTCCATAGAAAAGGGAGGATCCTCCGACCAGACGGGTGTCGTGTCTGTTGGGTAACTGCCCGACGGTTGATGTCGGGATGTTGTACGTATATATGCTAGTTGTGCGGTAAACTCTACTTGCGCGATGCAGGATTTTGCGTGACGTCAGTGTGCTGCTTAGTTCGCATGTGGCGATGTAGATGCCGCCACATCACTCCCCTCCGGAGAGCGGAGGTCGATAGTGGGCTGAGTCGTGTATCTTGCGATGCTTGCCAGTGCCAGATATGGTTCCAGTGGGTCGGAACCGGTTGTCGCATAGTTCGCGGTGGGTCGGAACTGTCTGCGGTGATGCCCCAGTTGGTCGGGGTGGCGCTGCGTTATGCTCCAGTGAGTCAGACGTGGCACAGCGCCGGGCTGAAAGCTGACTGCTGGCGTCGACCAGGAGAGGGTTGAAGAGCTCTGCTTGTTGACCGGCCGAAAGTGCAGTGTGCTGTGCCAAGGTTGCTGATGAGGCTTAGGGTGATGACCAGGTATGCGCGGTCACTGCATGCTAGTGGTCAGGATACCCGTTGAAGCCGTGGGTGCTGGCTGGCTGTGTGACTCA
Organism: Atethmia centrago; assembly: GCA_905333075.3. Classification (NCBI taxonomy): domain Eukaryota; kingdom Metazoa; phylum Arthropoda; class Insecta; order Lepidoptera; family Noctuidae; genus Atethmia; species Atethmia centrago. Next base: position 25,887,443 of record HG995367.1, read on the forward strand.
CCGCTCGAAAGCTTGAGGAAGTGATGATGATGACGTCACGCTGAAGTAGTTGCACGAAGGCTGCGCTGACGTTCATATTCGGGGTCACCAGTATAGAAGCATGAGGAACAGGGTGTAAAGTTCACTCATCCTCCATAGAAAAGGGAGGATCCTCCGACCAGACGGGTGTCGTGTCTGGTGGGCAACTGCCCGACGGTTGATGTCGGGATGTTGTATATATGCTAGTTGCGCGGTAAACTCTGCTTGCGCGATGCAGGATTTTGCGTGACATCCGTGTGCTGCTTAGTTCGCATGTGGCGATGTAGATGCCGCCACACATGGAGCGACTCCATATCTGACCTCCAAAACCCAGTTACTGGGTAACAGATACCCCTTGGTAAGACTGGTTGTCAGACTTTCGGACTTCTGACGACCCGTAACAACTGTCGAAGATCTACAAATGACAGCCGGGACCCGGCCGTCAATATCAGAAAATTGTCAAGGCTACGATTTGCTGAGTCTTCCAAAAAAGAGCTTGCTAACCTCTTGGCAAGGGCAGTGGCAAAATTTAAGTAAACGGATCGTTTGACGTTTGAGTCTGACACACCCTCCCGCTCAGCGGGAGAAGTTATTTGATTAGTTCCCACACGAAAACAAAAAAAGCCCATGACTTGTATAGTCATCTCCCTACATTAAATCAGGGATATTTAATGTAGGGAGATGACTATACAACCCAACTAATTTTCCATCCCTACTAACATACTCTTCCCCAAAGCTCTTTGGGGCTTTGATTTTTTTTATCCGCGTCAATGACCTCAAATTATGATGATTGTTTGTGGTTTGTGTTCATTTATGTACATATTTAACAATATTTTTATCTTTTTGTTTCAGTATACTAATACTCGTCAACAAGTTTCACACTAAATCCAATAATTAATTATTTTATCAACAAATTAATAGATTTTCCTTTTTCTTTTTTTTTTTATCTGCACGTTTTCTCAACACATTGACATTGGCAGAATTTTCGACATCGGCACCATTGCCATAGAGAAAAATAGAATAGAATCTGAAAATGAGTCTCTGTTATCAAACATAATTACTTGTACTCGTTTAATAAAGCGTTTATAGATCATATTTTCTGTAAGTGTGTAAGTAATCAACTGAATGATTTTATTAAGGGTGTAATTCGAACAATTAGAACATTAAAATAATCAAACAATTCAATTAGACGATGCGTGTAATCCTTTCGGTGAATACTTTTATGATCCATAATCAAAATACCTTTTATATGGTCTAGTTTCAGAGTTTAATATAAAATCGTATATCTTTCTACTGCTCGTGTGCGAAATAAAGTTAAAATCAGTTTAATGATTGCTGCGTGAAGAAGCAACAAAATAACAAACAGACACAATTTCGTATCTATATATTGTTATGGTTTGGATTTATGTAATGAAATTCTTATCTGCTCACGTACAAATAGTACGACTTGTGATGACGTACTAAACCGTGAATCAAGGTTATCAATTTTATCGACACATTGGGGTGCGTAGCTTTTGTTTTGATTTTAAATACATTAACCAAAATTTTCCCTTATTTTAATAGGAAAATTGTGGATACGTGACGTAAGAAGTCAACACACTCGACATTATCTATCAAATCTCCTATACTTACTATAAAATACTTAAATTCATTAATTAAAGCCACATGGGGTTAAACGGTGCAAGTTTCTAGTACATTCAAGAGCAATAGTCGCTTGCCAGAAACCATGTTCAATTATTGCCATTTAGTCTGGAAAGGCTGTGGTCATATCTAGGGATCTGAGGGACGGCGCTCCTATTTCTGCACAGTAAGCAACAAGGATACAGCTCAAGTAAGTCGACCGAATAAGCTCTTCGTCTAGTGGTCAGCTAGGAAGCGATTCAACAGAAAGCCACCTGTCTGGGCACTTTCGTAGACATCGAATGAACTTTCGACAATACCAACTTTTCCAGGATCGGCAGCGCCCTCTCCAGACATGGAGTAGAATAGGTACTAACAGATTGGATTACAAATATGTTAAGCAAACAAGTAGTTCGCCTTGAAGATGAGCAGCAGTTGGCAGTTGATAGCCAGAGGCCACCAGGGACGGGTGTTGTTCCCCGTTCTAGGGAATCTATTGATTAATTACTTAATTACCAAACTCAATACCCCTATTACACAATAGGTTATGCAGACGACCTCGCAATCCTTGTTTCGGAGAAGGTGACGGGGACGATCCAACGATCTGTAACCTCATTCAGCATGCGCTACGTATCGTAGAAAGATGGTACATGGAATTTGAACTATCAGGAAACCTCACTAAAACTGAACTAGTAATGTTTACCCAAAAACGATCATTAGGCCCTTTCCGCCTACCAAAAATATTCAAGACTGAAACTGTACAGAACTTCAGTTGGCCAACGGAATCAAGTACCTCGGGGGGTGCCTTGGGTCCAGAATGGGTCAATCTAGATCTAGATCTAGATAGTAAGTTAAACTTGAGAAGTCATTTAGACAACAAACTAAACAGGGCTTGCAGGGCAGTGCAAGAAAATTATATTTCAGAATTGGGGCCTATCCCCTAAAATAATACTATGGCTGTACACCGCAGTGATCCACCCCATGATCACCTACGGGGCCGTGGTCTGGAGGCCCCGCACCAAGCTAGTTACTACCTCCAACAAACTACAACGCATGCAAAGACTAGCCTGCATGGTGACTACGGGCTGCATGAGGAGTACTCCGACTGCAGCAATCGAAGCTATGCTGAGACTACCACCACTCCACATGTTTAAACAGCAGGAAGCGACGATAGCGGCGGTACGCCAAAATGCACTAAATATCTGGGGTAAGAAAGACATATAACACACCGCACTGCTTGAGGGACTCAATAAGGAGTTACCAATTACGAAAGCCATAAATGACCGGGTACTCAAACAATTTATCTTTGATCAAAAATACAGAATCCAACTTTACGACGATCGCGAGAGGTTGCACCCCGCAGAACTACGCATCTTCACGGATGGACCCAAAACAAGTAGTGGCTTCAACATTCACATAGCCACACCATTGGGGGACCATAACACAGTTTTCCAAGCCGAATGCATGATGGGTGGATTTTACTGCTTACTGCAATTAACTTCTTCTTCTTCTTAGCGTGTTTATGGCAATCTAAATGGACTCCTCCCAGAATTCGGCTACGGTTTTGGCACTATCAGTAGCGTCCATCAGTTCATGTAACGTGGAGCTGACAGGAAACGCAGGACATGATATTATGTGTCTCATAGTTTGTGGAACAGCACCACATTTACACTCCAAGGTGGAGTCGTCTATGAATCACCACTTGAACAGGTTTTGGTTCAGGCTTGCTTCGGCCAACCTGGGTCCTGAGTCTGTTTCAAGACTGCCTGGTTAGCCACGGCAACTCATGTCCGGGTGGGAGATCTTCAGCAGGTAGAACGTATGGTTTAGGTAGGCAGGTAGCACAGTCGACACTGTGCTACCTGCCACAGCTTCAGTCTTTCTTTTGATTGCTTGCCAGTGAGTGGGACGACACACTTTAAAAAAATGTTTCAGCTTTTCAGCCTTTGTGGCACAAGGAAGTTGTCGGGTAAAGGGGGTCGTGTGTCTGAGACCATTTTGGCTCTTTCGCTGGAGCTTGCCACCGCTCTGCGAACTACTGGTAGTGGTATTCCTGCTAATAGATTTGTAGCGGAGTCGGTTTTGAGGAAACCAGTGATGATCCGGCACCATTCATTCAAAGCTGTATTCACTAACTTTGCATAGGCAGAACGATTCCACACAGGGCACGCGAATTCAACCACCGAAAAACACTGCATAAGGGCAATGTGTGGCATACAACGCACAGAAAGCTGTAAGCACCATTTTCAACAATTTGTTTTCACCGAAGCTCTTCAACTTGTACGTAAACGAGCTTATGGTTGGACTCAGCAGTAGTGTCGGCTGCTCGGTTGACAACGTTTGTGTAAACAATGCTACGTGGACGACATGGTGCTGCTGGGTCCAACAATAAGTGCATTAAGGAAACTGTTTGCTGTTTGTGAAAAATACGCAAGTCAACACGGTCTTAGCAATTGTAAGAAAAGTGAGTTTTTGGTGTTCAAGGCCTTCGGGAAAGGTCCATCCAGTGTGCCTCCAATTAAACTGAATGGAGTCGAGCTCAATCGAGTGTATCATTTTAAATATCTAGGACACTACCTTACTGAGAGCCTTGACTATTAAATGGATATTAAAGGGAGCGCAGGGCGCTGGCAGTCAGAAATAATATGCGGGCACGCAGGTTTCCTCGTTGCAGTTCACAGGTTAAAATCACCCTGTTTAAAGCATACTGCCAAACATTTTACACGAGCAGCCTGTGGACCACATATACTCAGAGATCGCTCAGTGCCTTGCGAGTCCAATACAATAATGGCTTTAGGATGTTGTTGAGGCTATCGCATTTTTGTAGTGCTTCGAATATGTTGGCGGAAGCAAGGGTTAAGTAAAAGAACTGCTTCATTATTGAGCAGGTTGTGCGGTAGTTCTAACAGCATCTTGCAACCGTTACCAAACCATTAATAACCATTGCGGAGAAATTCGATTCTCCAATTATGAACGTCTTCATCCGAGTTTTGATCCAATAACCTCTTAGTAGGATATTCGATCAAGGCCAAAATGAATCGTCCTATTTGTTATTTTCAATTTAAGTAATTTATTTCTAACATAGTCTATAAGTCAAATTGTTACTAACAAATTGGACTATACAGGGTGACATTGAAAACATGCGACAAATCGAAATGGGAGATTGTACTCATCATTATGAACAACTTTTACTAAGGGACCAAAGCTACAATCCCAAAAAAAAAAACTGCTGTCCCCTACATTTATGTTCGCAATACCTCATCAAAATGTAGGAAAAGCAGATTTTTTTTTTTGGGATTACAGCTTTGGTCCCTTAGTAAAAGTTGTTAATAATGATGTATACAATGTCCCATTTCAGTTTGTCGCAAGTTTTCAATTTCAACCTGTATGTCTGAAATAAATTATTATTATTATTATTAATTATACGTGGCTAAGTTACTAAGAGCATCTGACAAGTGGACCTCAACCTCCTTTAAAGTGGTAGCTTGGGAGGTGAGAGCAAGGTCGTCTGCGAGGTAGGCCGTTTTTCTGCGCTCTCCACCGACTTTTTTCCGAGAGAAGGTGGACCTGAAAACGGCGGTTGTGGACAAAATTCTGATCGCTGATCTATGTTTCCACCTTCCACATCAACCGTTTGAGGTTGACTGTATCGTAGGCAGCTGACCCTACCCTCTTCCCTTTTCCCCTTTTCCCTTTAACCCAAACTGAAACTAAAATTTATAGATCAAAGGAATAAGATTTTTCAAATATACTGTGGCCTCCCTTTTCACCTGTCCTAGTGAAAAGGGAGGCCACAGTATATTTGAAAATTCTTTTTCCTTTGATCTATAAATTTAAAAATTGGCCTATGTATACTTATTTATCTAAACAAAAATTTAAAAAATCGTACATATTAATTTTCAAACATTATCTTTCAAAGGGAGTGGGGGAAAACTTTCAACACCCCCCGTGTTGAAAGTTTTAGAGGAAAGTACGAAATCTACGCGAACGAAGTCACGGGTAATGTGCTAGTTCACGTATAAAAGAATGGTGTGTACATCAGTGTACGGGCAGCAGCTCCGCACACTGAGATGTAGGATGTAGGTGGATGAATCACTCGGGATGTGTACAGGAAATAAAATCACTGTTTTGTGTCCGATAATGATTGATCATTTATTTAATAAACAACGAATTATATAATGCCAAAAGTAGGTGGCTTGTGGCGGGCGTAATAGCTTAGTCAGCGAATGTACATAAATCGGTGACTTAGCAACTGCTTGATCAGGTAAAAACTAAAACAATAAATATCATGTGGCGATGCTCGTACATCCTGCCGACTATAAAAGTACAAATGTCCAGTAAAATGCATTATCCAAGGGTAAGTAAAGTATGTAAAGAAAGTTATTGGAAGGTTCTATGTCCGTCGCTAACTGTCATTGGCGACGTTTCGCGATCCACCTTGCTGCTGTTAGGAAGATGTCTGGTGACCTCTTCTAGATCCGGGGTGTCTGCCTTTGCTTGTCCTTCCGTAGGGAGATGCCGTTCAGTAGGACTTGGGGCCATCTCAATCTCTTCCTGGTGCGCCTGCTTTCCTGTTCTGTTTCCTTGAGGTGTACGGAGACAGCGTGCTTTAATTTGGACGCATACCCATATGCTGAATATTGTTGCACAGGTTATCATACAGCCGTACAGGACGTAGTGATGTTGCTCCGCCTCCACGGAATTAACCATTTGTATGTCCTGTTGTTCTTTAACCAGCTCAATTTTTCTCTTAATACTCTTTAGTTGTTCTTCATGTGTTTCAAGTTCCATATTTGTTATATTTGTAATTTGACTATTGATTGTGACGAACTATTAAGTTCGTTTAGATTTATCTCTGGTACGTAGATCTCTTGCTCATTTCCTAATTCCATGGTGCTTTGCATTTTGTAATGTGCATGAATCAGATGTTTATCGCCGCGCATCATGCAACCTGTAGCTAAGGTGATGATGCCTGTATTTTGTAGTGTCTGTGACGTAATTCCCGCAGGACAGAAAATGCGCATAGTGCATTCCTCGCAACACGTAAACAACCAAACTCCCTTACTGTGCAGTTTTTTCCAGTCATTGCTGCAATTCGATACCTTAGTGCGGCAGGTTGTTACTCCTCGATTGTTTATTATGCCTGCTTCGCACATTGTTGTGGCTGTTTTTATACTGTATATAGGTAGGTCAAGGTTGCATAGCAACAGCTGATTTGTGTTTACTTGTTCGCACGATGAAAGATGTTGTTGATCCAGTGGTATCATCATGTCTAGCTTCAAGTTAACGGCTATGTATTTGGTTGTTGGTATTATGTGAATCATGGAGGTTCCCTTTATGTTGCGGATTGGGATGACTTCGGTTAGTTCGTACTGTTCGTCTGCTACTAACGGGATTTTTACTTCGAATATGATGAAGTCTTCGGTTAGTTTTCCTTGCACACTTGCTAGTTTATACATTTCCCGGATACACTTGAACTTGTTTGAGCAAGGGAGAGATAATCCTTTTGGGACTTGTCCTGCTATGATGTTCAACTGTTTTTCGAACGCATCGGGTTTCAACAGGTGAGTGTCGACCTTGCCGTGACGAAGATCTGTAACTAGGCTGATCAACATGTCTTGTATTCTCCGCAAGTTTGTTATCATCATGTTTGCGGCAAGTGCAGTAGCAGTAAGGAACGTTGCTTGGTCTTGTTCGGTTTTCAGTTGTTGGAGCGAGTCTCTGAGACTTTTGTTGATGACAATGAACTGCCGGTTCATTACTTGCTCGTTCCTCTTCAGAAGGTTATATTCCCCTTCGATTATTGAAGTCTGTTGTTTGTACAGATTGTACAAGTGGTCTTCATTGCTGTGCAGTAGTTTGATGTCGTTGTTGTATTTTTCGGCGAATTTGTCATCAAGTACTCCGAATAGAGAGTTGGCAATGTTCCCAATTCCGTTTATGAGACCTCGCTTGCTACGTATTCCGTGGTCGGATTGTAGTACTTCGTTGTAGTGTTTGAGCTCGTTTAGTTCGTGCTCGAGTTGTGTGGATATAGTCAAGTACGCTATATTTCGTTGACAAAGTCCGTGTAATTGCTGGACGTATTGTTCAACGGCAGAAGTACTTTTCCAGTAAGTTGACATGTTGTAGTATACTACCAGTCTCCATTCGTCTTGTATTATCTGTAAGTCTGCGGCTTTGTCAAAGTATACAAGGCGGGTCGGGTCTAGAGTTGTTACATTGACGAGTTGTTGCATGGACGGTGTCACACACGTAACCATCAGTACTAGTAACGTGCTTAGGTACTTGAGGACGTTACAGCTGGAAACACCCTTCTGTGCCCGTCTAGGGCTCACCCGACGTTGAGATGTTGATGACGTCGCCTCTGGTTGTGTTGGTTTGTTTTCTTTGTTGTTCCCGGTTTCAATTGGTAATCGGGACAATTTCGTTACGGGTCTCTTCATTATGTTGGATTTAGTTTTGAGCGTGACGACTCGTACCAAGTTATCCGGTCCAGGATGCGTCTCTATAACTCGCCCTAATAACCATCGGGCTGGGGCTATTTGTTCTTCCTTTTCAAGGACGACGTCATTCACGGCAATGTTGCGTGTTGGAGTTTGCCATTTCCCTCGTAATTGTAATGTTTGTAGGTAATCTTTGGACCATTTCTTCCAAAATTCCTTGTACATGTTTTCTGTCAGGCGCCATCGTAAAGTTAACTGGCTGTTGTCACTCTCTGACGTCATCGGAGGTGCCAGAACCGGTCCACCGACTAAAAAGTGGCCTGGTGTCAAGTAATCGATGTCGTCGAGGTCGTTTGTTAGGGCGACAAGTGGCCTTGAGTTGAGGCAGGCTTCAATTTGTACTAGCAAAGTAGTAAACTCTTCGTACGTAAGCCTTTGTTCCCCAAGGACGCGTTTTAGGTGGTGTTTCATACTCTTGACTGCAGCTTCCCATAGTCCTCCCGCTATGGGCCAAGATGGTGCGTTAAAGTGCCATTCCATACCTTTTTCGGAAGTGTTGTTGATGAGGTCGTCGTTAACTAGAAGCTGCAGTGCCTCCTGGCGTTCTTTGGCTAGAGCTCTTGCTGCTCCGACAAAGTTCGTTCCGTTGTCACTGTAGATATGTTTTGGTGTTCCTCGTCGTGCGCATAGCCGCTTCAATGCTGCGAGGAATGTTATCGTGCTGAGATCTGACACCAGCTCCAGGTGGATGGCTTTTGTGCATAAACAAATGAAAATCGCGATGTAGGCTTTAACTGTTTTAATGCCGCGACCTTTGTTAGCCTTTATTTCAACGTGTCCCGTGAAATCCACGCCCGTGTGTGTGAATGGCCTTGAAGGTGTAACTCGAGGCGTTGGTAAGTGTGCCATTTGTTGATTGCTGCGTTGCGTTTTGTAGCGGTGGCAGGTGACACATTTGTTGAGTTGCTTCTTGATTGGTTTCATGCCGCCAAGTATCCAATATTTGTTACGAAGGTTTCCCAAAGTAAGCCTGGCACCGCCGTGGAGAGTATTCTTGTGGGCTTGGTCAATCAGGAGGTCTGATAACTTGTGTTTGTTTGGTAAAATTATTGGATGTTTTTGGGAGTCGTTTAACTTAGCATGTTCAAGTCTTCCTCCCACTCGAAGAATACCTTGTGCGTCTAGCATTGGGCTTAAACTCAACAGTTTGCTTGTAGCCCGTACCTTGTTATGTTTGTGTAGGTATGCTATTTCATCGCCAAATGTATTGTTCTGTGTAGTTTTCACAAGCAGGTGCTGAGTCTGCACAATGTCTTCCGTAGTTAAGTGTGACCTGTGTATGGCTCTTGTTGCGTCACGCGAGTTGTTTATGAATCGTCTGATCCAGCTGATGACTCGGGTTGCATAAGTCATCGTGCTGTATTTTTGCAGTAGTTGCTCGATGAGGGGCGCGTCTATTGTTTGTATTGCGCAGGTTTGACCTCGTTTATTTTTCTCTTCGTTCGTTGTAAACATACCTTGTTTGGGTATGTTGTTGTTTTGAAGCCAGGTTGGGCCTTTCCACCACAGTTCGTGAGCTATCAAGGCTGATGGTGAGATTCCTCTGCTTGCGCAGTCCGCAGGATTGTCTTCGGACTTGACATGGGCCCAGGAGTTGGGTGGTGTTATTTGGATAATTTTTGTGACTCTGTTGGCTACGAAACTCTTCCAACGGCTCACATCACCATGTAGCCAGCCAAGCACCACCATGGAGTCCGTCCAGCAATGTATGGTGTGGATCTGCGAGTTGATGGAGTTTTTTACTTTTTCGATCAGTCGGGCTAGTAGTACTGCACCACATAACTCCAGTCGTGGCAGAGAAATAGGCTTTTTCTGTGGGGCTAATTTTGTTTTAGCTGCTACTAGCCTTATCATCTGTTTACCTTCTTTATCAGTGGTCTTGCAATATATGACACATGCATAGGCTCGTTCTGATGAATCACAGTAGCCATGAAGTTCGAAGGGTTGTTGGGTGTCGCCGATCCAGCGTGGTATTGTTATGTCGTGTATGTGTGCGAGCTGATTGCGGAATTGCTCCCATTCTTGCTGTATCTTTAGTGGGAGTTTATCATCCCAGCTCGTTGTAGTTGACCAAGCATGTTGAAAAATTAGCTTGGCTTTCACTGTTACCGGTGATAGCCAACCAAGTGGGTCATACAGTTTTGATATATCCGACAGTAGTGTGCGTTTTGTGTCGACATCACGTTTGTTGCAGAGTGGTATTTGTTTGTAGGTAAACTGATCCGTGCGCGGGTTCCAAGTGATGCCTAGCGTTTTGTTGGTGTCTGCATCCTTGAAGTCGAACATTTTTTGGCTTATCAATTCATCGGATAAGCCTTCAAGTAGGCGCGTTTCGTTGCTAGCCCACTTTCGTAAGTTGAATCCACCGCCCTTCAGCATTGTTATAAGTTGACTTCGAGCTTTCTGTGCTGTTATGAAGTCGTGACTCCCGCCTATTAAGTCGTCCATGTATAGTTGATTGGACAGAATAGCCGCCGCCAAGGGGTACTGTGCGCCGTCATCCTTTACCAGTTGCCTTATGGTGCGCATTGCCAGGAAGGGAGCGGACTTGGTACCATATGTTACTGTAGTCAGTTGTAACTCTTGTAACGGCTCTGTGACTGAATCCCTCCACACTATTTTTTGTAAGTGTTGGTCTTTTTCCTGAATACGTATTTGTCGGTAGAATTTCTCAATATCCGCTGTGTACACGTATTCAAATGCCCTCCATCGTAGAATAATAGCTTGTAAGTCTTGTTGTAAGTTAGGCCCGCATTCCATCAGTTGGTTTAGACTGTGTCCCGAGCTAGTGGTTGCTGATGCATTGAAAACCACTCGGAGTTTGGTTGTCGTTGAATCGGGTCTCATTACTCCATGATGGGGTAGGAAACAGCTTGGCTTGTCCGGCTCTGTGCACCTTTTCATATGTCCTAGAGCTTTGTATTCGCCGATGAAAGCCTTGTAGCTTGAAGCGAGGGTTTCGTCTCTTGTCAAACGTTTTTCCAATTGCTTGAATTGCGCGACTGCTTGTGGCTTTGATCGTCCTAAATATTGCTCGAAATTGGTCTTCATGGGGATTCTCACTTTATACCGCCCATCTTCTTGTCTTTTTGTTGTATCAGCGTACAGCCTCTCGCAGTACTCCTCATCGACAGTCGTAGACTGGTCGTCTGATATTATCTCTTCAATTTCCCAGAAACGAGAGATATCGCTAGTGTCCACCACGACATGACAGTTGAAAGTATTCGTATTTCCAACTAATACCCAGCCGAGCTTTGTTTGTTGTGCTATTGGTGCGTATATGTTTCCTCGAGTAATGTTGCTCATGACTATGTCGCCATATACCCCAGCATCAAGTAGAATGTCAATCGGCCTTGATAAGTTGAATTGTGGGTCGGCCAGGTTAATGTTTTCTATGTGAGGCCAATCTTGTTTTTCGAAGGAGTAGTTAGGCAGGTTGTTGAGTAGTTTAGCCATTACTAATGCCGGGGTTGAAAACTCGTAATCTCCGTAAAGGGACTTACAGTCCAACTGAACGGTCCCGTTGCTCTGGCTGGCAAATGCTCCGATCCCTGACACAGTTGAGTTGTGGTTGCGTCGCGGAAGCCCAAGTCGTTGCACAGCCGATTCTGTTATAAGGTTCAGTTGGGAGCCTTGGTCTAGAAGGCATCTAAGTACGGTGTAAGTTCCATCTGCAGCCTTTACTTTAAGTTGTACTGTAGCCAGTAAAACTTTGTTAAAACTTCCTGACACGTGATTGGTTTTTCGCTGCATGTTGTTGTTTGTCACGCCTTCGCCCATTTGGCTTGACGACAGTGTCGCTGACGTAGTATCGCGGACTAGGTCATGTAGCGTGGTGTGATGTGCGCCGTTACACACTTTGCATCTTTTCTGCGAGTTGCATTTCTTTCCGTTGTGCGGATACATGCAGTTTTTGCAAATGTTCAATTGCTCAATTGTCCTAATTTTTATGGCTGGCGTCATTTCTTGAAACTCTTTACAGTAGAGCAAGATGTGGCTTGTTTTGCAAACTGGACAATTTCTGTCGGAGCTTGTATGGTTTGCTTTGGGGTAGCGTCTGTATCTGTTGTACGCATCCCTTGGTACTGTTGTCATCGAGGCCCCTTTATTTGGGGTGACGTCGGCATCCGTTTGTTTGTTGGGTTTACTTGTTTTCTTCACTACTGACTCCAGCGCCGTGAACTTCCCTTCGATGAACTGGATGAATTCCTTGAAGTCGGGAAGCCCTCTTGGATTTTTCCTCGCCTCCATGTAGTCAGCGTAGGTCTGAGTGTCTAGTTTTGCTGCCAGAATGTGCACCAAAATCGGGTCCCATGTTGCCGTGTCGATGCTCAAGTTACGCAACGCGTGCACGGTTTCGAGACTGGTGTCGTGTAGGCGCTTCAGCTCGTACGCGTTTTGATTTTGAATCGTAGGTTGACTCATCAAAACTTGCATTTGCTTGGTGAAGAGCATCTGCAAGTTATTGTACCTATGGTGGAGGATTTCCCAGCAGGAGTCGTAGTTGCTCTCGGAAACAGACAGATGTTGCACAAGGCGCTCAGCTTCTCCTTTTAGCTTCCCCTTCAGGTGTTGCATCTTCTGCCCCTTCGAGAGGGAAGGGTTATTATGGATAGCCGCGATGTATAGATCGAGGAATGTCGGCCATTGTGTGTAGTTTCCAGAGAATATCGGTATTTCGATCCTTGGCGCACTATCCCGTTGTTGGACAGCGTGGTTGAGTTTGCGGTTGAGACCTCGCTTTGTGCACTCGTATGTTTTTTCGTACTGCGAGAACTCGAGCTCGTAGTTTACGTCGCTACCGACGAGAACGTTGTCGAGCTGCCAGTGCACTTCGTCAATCGCGATTCGAGGACCCTAAGCTTGTCTTCTATCTCCCATTTCTCAATAATGTCAGCAGTACGCAAGTTGCTGACGAAACGTGAGAAGGCTCTAAAGTTGGTTGCTTGTTGATTTTTTAGCTCGTCCGATCTCGATAGGACTCCAGTGTTCTTGTTCTCTTCTTCTGGGCGACTCGCGAGTTCCGCAGTGCTTGTTGACCATGTTTGCAGCTTATGTTGTATGTTTGAGTAGTTCGACTTGACCCTGTCGTATACTTTTGTTGTGTAGTATATGTCGGTCTGGTCTATGGCGCCCTGTAGCACGCCATGATTCATTTCGAATTCGTTCCAGTGCGCCTGGAGGGTATCCAGTCTGCCCCGGATGTATGTGGCGGTTTTGCGGTCAGGGCCATCTTTTCCGAAGTTGACACCAATTTTTCGGATGCCCTCTGCGATGATTTCCTGCCGCTTGAGAAGTTCTTGTTGCCTGGCGTCCATAATTGTTGCACGAGTATGTATGCGTGTAGTGGATGGACGTTAGCTCTGTTGACTTCACTGTTGTATTGTTGTATGTAGTTCCCGAACCACCAAATGTTGATGTTTCCCACGGCGATCGCAGGGTCCGAAGGAATCTCTCCGTACGATATTGTGCGCCTTCTCAATCTGACTGGGGCGATCCGCTTGTGGAAGACCAGTCAAACCGATTCGCTATCGTAAGTAGAAACACTTCGTACCTGTGCGACTTGCAGGACTGTTTGCTCCAGTAGTGGCGATCCGGCTCGAAGGACCATAAATGTACGGGCAGCAGCTCCGCACACTGAGATGTAGGATGTAGGTGGATGAATCACTCGGGATGTGTACAGGAAATAAAATCACTGTTTTGTGTCCGATAATGATTGATCATTTATTTAATAAACAACGAATTATATAATGCCAAAAGTAGGTGGCTTGTGGCGGGCGTAATAGCTTAGTCAGCGAATGTACATAAATCGGTGACTTAGCAACTGCTTGATCAGGTAAAAACTAAAACAATAAATATCATGTGGCGATGCTCGTACAATCAGTCTGTGCACTGTACAAGTGTGCTGGTGAGATCTCCTGCGAAGCAATTCACTTGTCACATTCTTGTTTAGCTAATTATGAAATCTATCGACATACACATGTCAAAATGGTTTACCACTTGACATCATTAGGGTAATTCGAAACAAAACAATACAATGTCAATAAATAAAGCTTTAATCGTTATAATACTTCATCATGATTATCGTGTCCTTTAGAAGGGCCAGTTGGCGCCAGTGGTCAGACCGTAGATACCGTTTCTGTAATCAAAAGAGACCATATTAGAAAAATCCATCAATATGTTTTAGCTCTATCCCAAATTATAATAGTTAACATAGACTCGTGTTTCAGTGTTAACCAAATAATGCATCGTGTTCTTGCTTCCACAAGATGCAATACAAATTTGATATGTAAATGCCCACGACAAAACTGATAAAGTTTAAAAAAATAATGTAAGCTGTGCTCTGTGGCACGGAGAGTTATTAATGTGCTAGAATAAAGAAACTAATCTAATAGTCGAAACCTTGCAGATCAATATTGCCACTTTACGAAGAAGTAAGATAGCTCAATTAAGAGGTACCTATTAGTTCTAGGCGACTAGAAACAATTCCATTTTTTGTAAATTTCGACGTTCATAAGTGGCTCTTTATGTACCTATTTGAAATAAATGATTAGCAAAGTCTAATCATTTATTTATTACTTATATATAATTTTAAGTTTTTTATAAATTAAAGTTATTCTTATATTATTATAGGAAGGTTTATGTGTATGAAACATTAAAATTAATCCTACATAACTGTAACAAAATATAAATGGTCTGTCAAGTCGTTAAAACCGTGTGATGCCGGGGCGGGTCACTAGTTATTCATAAAATGCAAGTTATCAAATTACTCTTACCCTCGTTTTGAAATGACGCCATTGCCCATGTTGAAGGTACCGCCACTGCACTGATTATTCTGGGCTTGTTGGGTGTTGGAGCATAATCTGCCGACAAAGTGGTTGGAGCGGACACTGGACGCGAAGAGCTCGGGCGCCCTACTGTGAGAACAGGTACTGATCCAGCAACCAGGCTGAGGATTTCTGCCTCCGTTAGGGTAGAAGTCAGCGTTAGCAATTTGGTCAAAGATACCGAGGAGACCACCATCAGTGTGTATAGCTTCAACATATTGGCCGGAGTTGACGTTCAAAGCGTTGGAGTTTCCACCCCAGGTGGGTCCGGCTGGATCCAAACCTGGAAAATACAATTTGTGATTTGATTCATCTATGGACGCATTTCCATAGCAATAATATATATTTGTTAAGAGGTACAGTTTAAATAAGTTACCTGAAACTCGTGCGGGACGACCGCCTGTCTGACGTCCAGCGCTGCCAACGACGTGAGCACCCAAACTGAAGCCGACCAAGTGGACGTTGTTCCAGTTACCACCGGCGGTGTTGATGAGCCACACAAGGAAGTTTCCGAGGAACTGACCAACGCCGGGAACACCGTAGGAAGCAGATAGGTAGTTGGAGTTAGCTAGAGAGCTCCAGTCAACTACGATTACATTTACATCCTGAACTGCGAGGAAAGCAGATGTAATGAGGGGGTTCATCGCAGAGTTTCCATTACTGTTCCATCCGTGGACGATGACTTTTAAACCACGATTGGCGTTGTAATTGGAGTTCCAGATTGAGTTAGCATTGCCATTAACGATAACTTGAGCATTGTTGGGGTTCTGCCTGTAAAATAAATAATATGCTGAAGTAAGTAATGCATCCAGCAATTGCATTGTGATGTGTTCATAATTAATTCCATGTCGATTAACCAATTTACTATCAGTTTAACATCATTAAACCTAATACGAATTAAGAATGAACATTTCTATATTTTAAGAACTCCTCAGTTAAGGACCTCTTATAATATTTTTTTATACCACCTGCTCGGTAGTGTCAAATTATATTTTCAATAATGTGATTGGAATTTGGAACATCAACTAAACATTTTTTTTTTCAAAACTTTGACCATAAAAAATACTTTTTTTCTATAAAAGTCGACCAAAGAGTTTTACTTCATAGGTATAAGTTGCCCCTTGCGTTATAATGTTGGATTTGGGCGTCGTATTTAAGATATTATTTATTGTGTTTTTTTATGAAATTGCATGACTTGAAATAAAATACCGTGTGAAACAGCACTTAATTCCCGGTCATTTAATAGTTTCATAAGCTACATTAGTAGTAATTCTCAATGGGTTTTTACTACCTCAGTGCGAAAAGTAGAGTATTCTCCTCGGTAATAAAGGTGTCTTCGGCTTGGGTGGGGTTGAATCCCTCGCTCCCTCGCTGCGCTCGGAAGCCCTAGAATCCTCCGTTACGTTCGGGATTCAATATAAGACACTGCTTTATCCCCTTAGTGAATAATCTACTTTATAATATATACTCATAAGTAGTTAGGTATATTTATAATTATAGTCTTCAAAAAAAATATCCTTCTATTAAAAATAACCTAGCTTGATGTACGTACGATGTAGTAGTACTACATAATCATATAGTACAAAGACAGTCTTTTTTTTAATATAGGCGTCATATTAGGAACGTGAAAATATAACAATGAATAGTATTTACCTAGTAAAAAGCCAGTACTGGTTGTTAGCGCCATTTCTGTTCAGAACTGCGCCATCCGTGGGTTCTTCCAGGTCTACTAAATTAGGAACGCCATCGCCATCAGGCATCCAGAAGTAGCGACTCTCACCTTCCACATAGTGGCTGTTATCCCCGGGAATAAGAGGGATGGCGCCTCCTGCGCACACTGAAAATATTTTTTTTAACTCACTGTTTGTTCTAAAACTGTTGGGAATAATTAATGATATAACCATACGTTCAATTCCTATAATGTGTAGTTAATGGTGCCGATTCCCTTGTTCACAAACTAAACTAAATTTAAGTTCAGTGCATCTTTTTCTTTCTATTTCATTAAGAAAAGGACAGAAGATAAATTTTAGTTTAGTCCTGTCAAATTAATCAGCGCTTGACGTAAATTGACGTAATTTTAGTAGGCAAGTTTTTAATCACGTCTAAACTTGTATGGAGTAGTGACAGGCGCTGATTAATTTGACAGGACTAAACTAAAATTTATCTTCTGTCCTTTTCCTAATGAAATAGAAAGAAAAAGATGCACTGAACTTAAATTTGGTTTAGTTTGTGAACAAGGGAATCGGCGCCAATATCAATTCAAAAAAAGGTAAATAAACTTACATGCAACCAAAGCAGCCAACACTACCAGAAAGTTCATGGTTTTCAGTAGAATTAAATCAGTTGGAGACAAAATAGTATTTATAAGCGTTTTAATCTTACCTAGCCAACAATAGATCTTGTGTAAAATGTTCAATGAGTATGATAATGGCTAATGACGACTGCGATAGGCTGAGTTGATTACTACCTACTCTTTATGACAAAGTGAAGAAGATTGTTAGTTTGTTTGTCAGGATATTTTCTAAAACCACTGATAAAATGAAATAATAATCTTTTTACAAATAAAAACAACCGACTTTCAAAAAAACAATACAAAACTAAAATACAGATTCAAAGACACCGACTTCCGAAATTAAAGTTATTTTTCACTTTGTACTGTTTTTTTTTTGAAAGTCGGTTGTTTTTGTTTGTACAAAGTTTTTTATTTTTCACTTTTTAGTGGGTCAGTTTGTAATTTATTTAAGCTATAATAGCCTAATGTCAACTGCTCATCACCTTTTACAAAAAAAATATTTTCCAAATGCAGGGTCGTTTATTGTTGAGTAGTTCTCCTGGTAAGAACCAGGAGAACTACCACTCCCATGTGCATTGTGACGAGCATAAATTGCTTAGCAACCATATAAAAGTACCTAATCGAATCGCAAGCGCAACCCGTTAAATACTTATTATTAACTAGTTCCGCCTGTCACCTTTATCATCAGTTCCACTTCATCAAATGGTGCTTTCCGAGAGCAAATGCACAAGTTACTATAAAAAATACCCATAATCGCCATAGGTGTGCCTTTAAAATTTGAGGATTTCGCTCGATTTCCATGCGATCCCCTCATCAGATTTTGACTTCGTGACTATGGGATTACCTCAGAAGCATACCATCTCAAACAAAAAAAGAATTTTCAAAATCGTTCCACAATTGACGGAGAAATCGATGAACATACATTAAAATAAAACATACATACAGACGAACATATAACTTCCTCCTTTTGGAAGTCGATAAAAAAATGGAAATCCGACGTCGACAACTTCAAGGTTAGAAAAAGTATAACAAAACGATTAGGAAAACTTTATGACTTTATTTGCCTAATATTATGTCGTATTCCGACACCCAACGCCTGGGCAAAAGTTAAATTTGGAGATATCTACAAATTTAACAAATTTAACTAGTAGATGATTAAATACTTCGATATGTATACATCGAAGTAATTAATCATCTACTTATTTCTACAATATGTATCTCTGATTCCAGGAAGCCAGGAAGTGCATGGAAACGTATAAGAACGAAGCAAGTAAAAAAAATCTTAAGAAGACGTTCATTGAATCAACGCGTCATCAAGTTAGACGGACGTTACAACTCCGTGTTTAGACTTGTCCGTATTTGCGCTGCCAGATATTGCATTCAATTTTATTGAACGCCTTCCCAAGATTTTTTTTACTTTGCTTTATTCGTATGTGTTGCCAACACTTCCTGGCATCCGATTGAGCGGAAACTTGGCATACCTATATAACTTCAGTGACATTGCAATTTGTACCATCGAACTGGTCTAATCATGCAGCCAGAGGTTGACCAAAGGAACTCCTCAAATAACAAGAAGAAATGGACCTGACGCCCATCTACTCTATAAATGATGCTAATCTTGCTACCGACGCACTGGTAAATGTTCTGAATGGAGCTATTTCCAAGAGCACTACGATAGCTAAATCACCAACTAGGAAACAAATTCTAAAACCATGGATCACGCCTGGGCTGCTACGTTGTATGTAACACAGGGATTCACTACACAAAATTAGTTAAAATATCGCCTAGTAATACTGCTCTCGAAACTAGCTACAAAAGATACAGAAACTTTTGTAATAAAATTTAAAAAAAAGTTAAAAGACAGTTTGATAGTGAAGAGCTCAATAAGGCTGGTAATAATCCAAAAGTTCTCTGGAAAACTATAAAAAGAACCACAAACACTCCAAAAACACGAAATTCATCCTCACACCTCCTATCACACGACACACCTACTCAATCCTGTAACACAGTATATAGTTTTTATGTAGAAATAGGTAAGAACATCGCTGATAAAATTACACACACTCGCGCCCTACCACAGCCAACTATGCCACAAAGCACTAATTCGTTATCATCATTTGTTCTCGATGAAACAGACGCGGTCGAGATTATATCTGTAATTAACTCTCTCAGGACTAATGCAGCTACTGGATGTGATGGCATCTCACCTTTCATATTAAAAAGATATTCATCCACTTTAGCACCTGTACTAAATTATATATTTAACCTCTCTGTTTCCAGACTGCGACTTTTCCAACTTCATTCAAAAAGGCGATCATACATCCAATTTTCGAGGGTGGGGACAAAAAGTCCATAAATAATTACCGACCCATCGCGGTTCTAACAATCTTATCGAAAGTTCTCGAGCGTCTGATCAACAAGAGACTAGTGCACTACCTTGAAAAATTTAACTTGATCTCTCCCCAGCAATTCGGTTTTAGAAAGAACAAAAGTACTACTGACGCGGTACATGAGTTAACGGGGTACATTGTGAATAAACTTAACGCCCACAAAAAAGTTCTCATAATATTTCTTGATCTGGCTAAAGCCTTCGATACCATTCGGACTTCAACACTTCTAAATAAACTCGAAAAATTAGGTATCAGGGGCCTACAGTTACAGTTCTTTCACAGTTATCTTACAAATCGGACACAGTCGGTCAAAATAGGTGATCACACAAGTGATAATCTTCCAATTTGTTACGGTGTGCCACAAAGCAGTATGCTTGGGCCGACTCTGTTTCTTGCTTTTATTAATGACCTTTGTAATTTTTCACAAATGCTAACATTGTGTCTTTCGCAGATGATACTGCACTTTTCTCAGCCAACTCATGGTCAGAGCTTCAGACCACAGCACAAAAGTGGCTACAATTCTGCAAATGACTGGCTACTTTCTCACACTCTCACATTAAATACATCAAAGACAAAGCTTATAACATTTTCTACTTCACCTAAGTCGCAGCCCAGAATTCCAATTGTCATAAAAGCTCACTCCTGCAACACACATTACCAGGCAAGTCTACCCTGTGTGTGTCCTCTAATTACACGCATTGACAATATAAAATATCTGGGCATAGCATTAGATCAATTTCTTAACTTCAAAACCCACATCAATCTTCTTACAAGCAGGGTTAGAAAACTCATTTATGTTTTTAAAAATCTAAGACACGTTGCCGCGTCGGCTGTTATACGTACTGTGTACTATGCTTTATGCCAATCTATTGTGACGTATGGTATTGCATGTTGGGGTGGCGCCGCGAAGACGACAGTGAAACAGCTAGAAACGGCCACCAGAGCAATATTGAAGGTAGCCACATTTAAACCGATTATGTACCCAACAAAAACCCTCTACAAAGATTGGAATGTCCTTAACGTTAGACAACACTTTGTCTTGCAGACCATTCTTCTACAACACTGACTAACGCCTTTTATTACAGTCACGAAACGTCGGAAAGATATGGTCTGCACTATCCCAGCACCATACTATAGATTCACCAAACGATTCTTTTTTTACCTTGGTCCATATTTGTATAACAAACTAAACGCAAACTTTTTATAAAAGATTTATAGCCTACCATATTCCAAATGCAAAACTGCCGTCCGTTCTTTTCTTCTTTTGAAATCCTATGATGAGACTGAGGATCTCTTAAAAACAGTCTCATAAGTTCTCGTTCTTGGCACAACATAACCGTCTAATAGCCCAATAGTAATTTCTCAAACACATACACAAATAGCCACACCCCCACGCACATATAAACCCGCACTCACGAACAGCAAACACTCACACACACGCAGTACACAAACATCAAACACTCACACATACTCAATCACGTCTCACATACAACATTCTCTTTTTACTATGATTTTATTCTTATTTTTTATTTTATTTTTTTACTAAATTATTTTTATTGTTTTTTTCTCTTCGAATTTGTAACCAATTACAGTATTAAATTTATTAGATTTATTTCTAGTAAACAACACTGATAATAATGTATGTAATTTAACTAATGACTTGATTTTGGAGTCAACACGTAGCACTATTTTTAAGATCTTTATCTAGGGAGGCAAACTGTATCTCCTTAAGGCGCTGACAAGACCCAATTGACCAAAATAGGCTTCTCTTAAGAAAGAAAATTGCCAAATCTGTATAGTTTGTGGTAGAGGAAAAAATATATGTTAATTTTGAACATATTTCCCAGAACTTGGTTGTCACCAAAACACGTTTTGAAAAAAAAATCTCGATACAAACTAACGTTAAACTAACCTCTTACCTTGAGTTCTAATCCAAAATATCTGTATTAAATATCAACATAAATTACGTATTTAATTCGTCTTATTCTAATGCAGAACTTGGTTGTTTTTTATTTTCGATTACTCAACTCAATTCTGAGTAAATAGATAATTACTTCATATTTTGCAATAAATTACAAGCGTTTTGTCGTCGCGCTTCTCTTTCTTTTCTATGCAATCTGACAGTGACCGCGGTTTAGGTGTTGTCAGCGTCTTAATACAGGTAGCTTTGCTACCTAGCTAGGAGAACAGCAGTTCACGGCCAACAGATATTTGTTAATTTTTACTACTACGCTTACATAATTACTAAACTCTGATATGTACGTACTACAAATACCTTATTATGTAATAAATAAAAAAAAACAGATAACAAGCAAGATAGATAGCAAGCTCAAGCCCCATCTTGTTTATTTTCGTTGGATTATTTTCAACAAGTACTATAGCCTAAGGTGGAGTCTAGGGTCTGATAATGGAGTTGGAAAGTGGCCAAAGAGATTTATCAACTGTGCACGATATCCTCGTTGTGATTGGGCTCGTTGGATTAATTGTCTTGACAAGTACTATAGCCCTAGTTGGAGTCCAGAGTATGATGGTGGAGCGGGAAGGTGGCCACAAGAATATTTGAATGGTAGAACACTGTCATGCCAGAATTGCATGCGATTGTATTTTTTTACGTACTGTTTACACCAATACCAGTTTTGGACGGTTGACTTTCCCGTATCGTGCAACAACTGTACGTGTTATTTAGACGGTGCCAGTCAATTGTTGCTTCAATTTTATGGTTTGCCACAGGCAATAAACTTACACCATGTAAATGGGATTTTAAGTTGCCGTGTCGTAACCAAAAGCGATCGTCGCGCGAGTACTTGATCGTAGGGCTCTTTTGTATGAATATGACATAGTCACGCAATCAGTCAAGTCGCGTAAGTACGTCATTATTAAGGAAAACGATTGCGTAATCGCGTATTCACGCGACGATCGCTTTTGCCTACCAAAATCAGATGATGACAAGTGTCTATAATAACAAGTACTTCTAATAATAAAATTTAGCAGAAAGTAAGTAAAGACCAAATATTAAAATTAAATTTTAGTATTAGTACCTAGTATAGCAAGAAAGACAGAGAATTACCTACCTTTGTAGAAAACGTAATATAATAAATGAAATAACGCTTCGGTGCCTATTTGAACTAAACCACTTCAAAGTCGACCTACAATCACAACTTTGACGGCAACCAGTAAGTATTGGTTCATTCCGCTGATATCTTGCAGCGATGATCATTTAATTTGTAAAATTATTGTAATGGGTAACATGGTGTGAGCGGGCTTGGCAATCAATGATCGTTGCACTTTAGAGGAATAGAGGTTTTTGCGATGCAATAGGATGATTGAAATGCAGAAGTTTAACATAATACATTTAACACCCCTCTCGTTGTCATACACATCATTTTCGCACAGTCGAAACTGAGTTCTTGTCTCTGTGAGAGGATGTGGGCCATAATCCACCACTTGGTACCAATACGAATTGGTACATTTCAAAAATGTCTTGTAATTTTTAGCTCAAGAAGATTTGCTCTTCTACCGTTTTTAGAACAGTAGGGATAAAATCATGACACCAAGCTTAGTACGCACCTGGTACCTGGTTTCGAAACACAAGACTTACGAGTCGTAAGATTCGAAACACAAGATCACGACTGTACTGTGGACCCCATTTGTACCTACGGATTCCCAATATTTGTAGATATATATATCGTTGGAATAAGTAGATGATTAATTACTTCGATATGTATCTACAAATTTAGCTTTTGCCCAGGGCGTTGGGTGTCGGAATACGACATCATATTAGGCAAACAAAATCATAAAGTCGTAAAGTTTTCCTAATTGTTTTGTTATGCTTTATCTAACCTTAAAGTTCATCATATCGGATTTACATTTTTTTTACCGACTTCCAAAAACGAGGAGGTTATATGGTCGTTTGTTTGTTATTTTTTCTTTTATGTATGCTCACCGATTTCTCCGTCAATTTTAGACCGATTTTGAAAATTATTTTTTGTTGGGTATAATTGTCACCAAGTCAAAATCTAATGAGAGGATCGCTTGGAAATCGAGCGAATTCCTCAAATTTTAAGGGCACACCTATAGCGATTTTGTGTATTTTTTTTAGTAACTAGTGCATTTGCTCTCGGAAAGCACCATTTGATGAAGTAGAACTGATAATGAAGACCACAGATGGCCACCGGAACTACTTAATAATAAGTATTTAGCGGGTTGCGATTCGATTAGGTACTCTAATATGGTTGCTAAGTAATTTATGCAAGTCACAATGCATCCATATGCTGGCAAGAACCAGGAGAACTCATCAACAATTAACGTCCCTGTATCGGGAAAAGAAATATTTTTTTAAAGTTGATGAGCAGTTGACATTAGGGTATAAATAAGATAAATTATGGTTTACCCACGAAAAAGTGAAAATTAAAAAACCTTTTAACAACGACTCGACTCCGAAATTAAAGTTATTTTTCACTTTGTAGTGTTTTTTTTTTTTGAAGTCAGTTGCTTTTTGTTAAAAGTTTTTTTATTTAATTTCATCAGTGGTTTTATAAAATATCCTGACGAACAAATTCACAAACTTTTTCACTTTCTCTTATAGAGTAGGTAATAATCAACTCAGCCTATCGCAGTCGTCATTAGCCATTATAACACACATTGAACATTTTACACAAGATCTGTTGATGGTTAGGTAAGATTAAAACCCTTATAAATACTATTTCGTCTCCATCTGATTTAAATCTACTGAAAGCCATGAAGTTTCTGGTAGTGTTGACTGCTTTGGTTGCATGTAAGTACATTTACCTTCATTTGAATTGACATTTTATGTAGTTACAGGAAATGAACGTATAGTTATATTATTAATGATTTCCAACAGTGTTAGAAAAATCTGTGAGAAAAAAATACATAAGTACATAAACTCACGCCTTCATCCCATGGGGGTAGCAGTAACTACAGAACGCCACCTTTACGTCGCCTGTAGCCTCATTTACGTTCATACACGCTCGCCGGTTGCGAGTACTACGCACCTGACCTTTCTGAAAAACATCACCAATAAGGTCACTATATATTCTCCTAGGGCGTCCCCTCCCGGCGTTTCCACTCACATCTGCCTTGTAAATGACTTTTGTTAGTCAACTTTCATTCATCCTCTCAACATGACCAAACCATGTAAGCATACTTTTTCAATGTTTGTCACTACATCTTCCTAAACCGCACCGTTGCCTTATCACATCTTTCCTTAGCCAAAAGCTCAGTTATAAAAATAACTATCATATTATATAAGCGTCAGGACATACTTGCATTTTTTTTGTTTTATTCTTATTTAGGAACCAGAGTGATATCAAAAGAAACTACTAGGTCGGCGCTCATTAAGCATTTACTTCACTTTTCAAATATTTTCTCAATCACGCTGCCGAAAAATCGAATCTAAAATTAATTAAGTATTGATTTTTCAGTGTGCGCTAGTGGCGCCATCCCTCTTATTCCCGGGGATAACAGCCACTATGTGGAAGGCGAGAGTCGCTACTTCTGGATGCCTGACGGCGATGGCGTTCCTAATTTAGTGGACCTGGAAGAACCCGCGGATGACGCAGTTCTGAGCAGAAATGGCGCCAACAACCAGTACTGGCTTTTTACTAGGTAACTATTATTCATTGTTATATTTAACGTTTCTAATATGACGCCATCATTTAAAAAGACTGGCTTTGTACTATAAGATTATGTAGAACCACATCACACGTGCGCATCAAGCTAGATTATTTTTAATTGAAGGAAAAAAAGCTTTTGAATACTATATTAGTAGTTAGGTATACTTAATTATAAATATACCTAACTACTATGAGTATGTATCACGGCAAGAACTTACCGATGGTTAAATAGTAGATTATTCACCATGGGGATAAAGCAGTGTCTTTTGTCGCGGGCTTTGTATTGGATCCCGAACGTAACGAAAGAACTAGGGCTTCCGACCGCAGCGAGTTAACTCCTGAGCGGAGCGACGCCGAGGGAGCTAGGGTATCAAGCCCACCCAAGACGAAGACACCTTTATTCCCAAGGAGAATACTCTACTTATCACACCTACAGTGAGGTATAGTGCCTTCAATCCACGAAGACGCGCCCCACTATTTTTTGGTCGTGGTGGCCGCCGGGTGTCGGGAGTTTGATCTGAGCGGATTCGGGCATCGCAGTGTGCGTACACTCACAGGTGCGCATTCGTACGTATCGACAGCACTGCAACACTAGCGTAAGGATGCACACTTGCACTGTAAGCTATTAGGAAAAAGAGTGGGGCGCGTCTTCGTAGATGGCACTATCTGTAGTAAAAACCAATTTAGAATTAGTAGCTTATGAAACTGTAAAATAACCGGGAATTATGTGCAGTTTCAGACACTATTTTATCTAAAGTCATGCAATTTCATAAAAAACACAATAAATAATATCGTAAATATTATATGACGCCCAAATCCAACATTCGAACGCAAGGGTATGCACAACAGCAACCGATCGCTACCGCCGTTAGGCGAGTCTAATACAGAGGAGTCATTATTCAATATTTTTGAAAGAAAGAAAGAAAATAGAAAATACATTTAGCACAGACAAAAGGCACACAATATAAAAAAAACAGCAGATATATAAAATTAACAATAAAAAAAAATCGAATTTTGGACTTGACCATGTACAGATAACAATTGTTTTTATTTTTGTAATATTTTTTTTTATCCATTTATATTAATATGCGTTTATTGTTTCTTATTATTCCACTATAATATTAAATGGCGTTATTTCATTATTTTGTTCGTCGACGGCAACTATTACCTATAAAATCTCTTTGGTCGACTTCTATAGAAAAATAAGTTTTTTTATGGTTAAAGTTTTCATACAATTTTTTAGTTAAAAAAAAATCCAATCACATTATTGGCGGTCATAATGAACATATAATTTGACACTACCGAGCAGCATGTCGATTCCGTAAAAATCTCACCGTGAAAACTCGCGTGGAGTGAGCACATTTTTAATCATAATCGAGATTTTAATAATATTTTTAATTTTTATACTAATTCTATTGATAATTTTATATTATTTCAAAACTAGTATTTAAGTGTTGAAACGTTACTATTAAGACGCTGACAACACCTAAACCACGGTCACTGTCACATTGCATAGACAAGAAAGAGAAGCGTGATGACACAACGCTTGTAATTTACTGCAAAATATGAAGCAATTATCTATTTACTCAAAATTAAGTTGAGTAATCGAAAATAACAAACAACCAAGTTCTGCATTCAAATAAGACGTTCTTGTTTTTAATTAAATACGTAACGTATGTTGATATTTAATGCAGATATTTTGGATTAGAACTCAAGGTAAGAGGTTAGTTTAACGTAAGTTTTTATCGAGATTGTTTTATCAAAACGTGTTTTGGTAACAACCAAGTTCTGGGAAATATGTTCAAAATTAACATATATTTTTTCCGCTACCACAAACTACACAGATTTGGCAATTTTTTTGCTTAAGAGAAGCCTATTTTGGTCAATTGGGTCTTGTCAGCGCCTTAAGGGATTTTTAAAATAAAATAGCAAAACAGAAATTCAGTCAGAAACTCAATTTGGTTTTTTTTATTCCAATGGGTTTGGTAATTTTCACAGCCACCATCTTGCTTTTTTGGTTTGACCTCACTATCGGCTTTAACACCCCCGAAAACCATGAAAACGACACCCATGACGCAAAAATTTGAACATTTTCGCAGCCCCCGTCTTGCTTTTTAGATTTGACCTTACTATCGGCTTTAACACCCCCAATAACCATGAAAACGACACCCATGATGAAAAATCTGAACATTTTCGCAGCCGCCATGTTGCTTTTTAATTTTGACCACACTATTGGCTTTAACACCCCGGAAAACCACGAAAACGACACCCATGATGAAAAACCTGAACATTTTCGTAGCCGTCATCTTGCTTTTTAATCTGACCTCACTATCGGATTTAACACCCCCGAAAACCATGAAAACGATACCCATGATGAAAAATCTGAACATTTTCACAGCCGCCATCTCGCTTTTTAGTTTTGATCACACTATCGGCTTTAACACCCCCGAAAACCACGAAAACGACACCCATGACGCAAAAATTTTAACATTTTCGCAGCCCCCGTCTTGCTTTTTAGATTTGACCTTACTATCGGCTTTAACACCCCCAAAAACCATGAGAACGACACCCATGATGAAAAATCTGAACATTTTCGCAGCCGCCATGTTGCTTTTTAATTTTGACCACACTATTGGCTTTAACACCCCCGAAAATCACAAAAATGACACTCATGATAAAAATTTGAACATTTTCGTAGCCGCCATCTTGCTTTTTAATTTTGACCTCACTATCGGATTTAACACCCCCAAAAACCATGAAAACGATACCCATGATGAAAAATCTGAACATTTTCACAGCCGCCATCTTGCTTTTTAATTTTGACCACACTATCGGCTTTAACACCCCCGAAAACCACGAAAACGACACCCATGATGAAAAATCTGAACATTTTCGCAGCCGCCATGTTGCTTTTTAATTTTGACCACACTATTGGCTTTAACACCCCGGAAAACCACGAAAACGACACCCATGATGAAAAACCTGAACATTTTCGTAGCCGTCATCTTGCTTTTTAATCTGACCTCACTATCGGATTTAACACCCCCGAAAACCATGAAAACGATACCCATGATGAAAAATCTGAACATTTTCACAGCCGCCATCTCGCTTTTTAGTTTTGATCACACTATCGGCTTTAACACCCCCGAAAACCACGAAAACGACACCCATGACGCAAAAATTTTAACATTTTCGCAGCCCCCGTCTTGCTTTTTAGATTTGACCTTACTATCGGCTTTAACACCCCCAAAAACCATGAGAACGACACCCATGATGAAAAATCTGAACATTTTCGCAGCCGCCATGTTGCTTTTTAATTTTGACCACACTATTGGCTTTAACACCCCCGAAAATCACAAAAATGACACTCATGATAAAAATTTGAACATTTTCGTAGCCGCCATCTTGCTTTTTAATTTTGACCTCACTATCGGATTTAACGCCCCCGAAAACCATGAAAACGATACCCATGATGAAAAATCTGAACATTTTCACAGCCGCCATCTTGCTTTTTAATTTTGACCACACTATCGGATTTAACACCCCCGAAAACCATGAAAACGACACCCATGATGAAAAATCTGAACATTTTCGCAGCCGCCATCTTGCTTTTATCGATATTGATCATTTTATAATATTTAAAATAGTTTTAATATTTAAGTGTTGAAACCTTACTATTTAGGAGTTTTTTAAATAAAATAACAAAACTTCTATTTTGTTAACTCGGCTGTAACACCCCCGAAAACCACGAAAACGACACCCATGATGAAAAATCTGAACATTTTCGCAGCCGCCATCTTGCTTTTTAATTTTGACCACACTATCGGCGTTAACACCCCCGAAAACCACGAAAACGACACCCATGATGAAAACTCTAAAGATTTTCGCAGCCGCCATCTTGCTTTTTAATTTTGACCACACTATCAGCTTTAACACCCCCGAAAACCACGAAAACGACACCCATGATGAAAAATCTGAACATTTTCGCAGCCGCCATCGTGCATTTTAATTTTGACCTCACTATCGGATTTAACACCCCCGAAAACCATGAAAACGACACCCATGATGAAAAATCTGAATATATTCGCAGCCGCCATCTTGCTTTTTTTATTTGACCTCACTATCGGCTGTAACACCCCCGAAAACCATGAAAACGACACCCATGATGAAAAATGATAGTAGCCGCCATTTTGGATTTTGATATAAAGGTGGTAAAAACAAATTTTTGTTTGTCGCGGATTTAAAAATAAAAAATGGCAAATTAAAAAAAAATCAACTTGATATTAATAACAGCGCCTGCGCGGCGTGATCTTATCACTTCACCCGATTCTCGTAACCATAGTAACCACCCGCGCCGAAGTGAATCGGCTAGGTGAAGTGAATCGGTAAGTGCGACGCGCGAGTGTCGTGATCTTATCACTTCACTCGATTCTTGATGCCATAGCAACATCACTTCACTTGGGCTGGATGAAGTGAGCCTAGCCGTCCGTCGGCCTTGGTACGCACGCTGCGCGAGTGTCAGTCGAACTGTTGAATGTGATTTTATGAATATTGTTTTATTATTGGCAACCCGTAGGTCGGTATAAATATACCTACCTAAAATAAAATATTAGAAAGGTACATATTAAATAATCCGCATGTTTTTTATTCAAATGGCCTATGTACACATACTCAAACATCGTTTAGTTAGGTTTCCACATAGTTTGTGAGGGGATAAATTCTATGGTCCGTCAGCCAGGCACACTTTCTCACTCGATCACTTGGCACACTCGGTTATCTATTCTTATTGAATAGATTTAATAGGTTAATAAAAACGCTGAATAACGTCGCACATTCTTTAGTCGACTCAATCCACTATCGCTTCTTCAAAACACATCGCGGTTGGGATGACCCAACCGCGATGTGTTTTGAAGAAGCACTGCAGGAGGTTTAAAAAAGTATAATAAGAAGTCCTAAACTGAGGAGTTCTAAAAACATAGGAGTGTACTTTCTTAATTTGTATTTGGGTTAGGTTTAATGAATTTATTCCTTTTACAGGCAGAACCCCAACAATGCTCAAGTTATCGTTAATGGCAATGCTAACTCAATCTGGAATTCCAATTACAACGCCAATCGTGGTTTAAAAGTCATCGTCCACGGATGGAACAGTAATGGAAACTCTGCGATGAACCCCCTCATTACATCTGCTTTCCTCGCAGTTCAGGATGTAAATGTAATCGTAGTTGACTGGAGCGCTCTAGCTAACTCCAACTACCTATCTGCTTCCTACGGTGTTCCCGGCGTAGGTCAGTTCCTCGGAAACTTCCTTGTGTGGCTCATCAACACCGCCGGTGGTAACTGGAACAACGTCCACTTGGTCGGCTTCAGTTTGGGTGCTCACGTCGTTGGCAGCGCTGGACGACAGACAGGCGGTCGTCCCGCACGAGTTTCAGGTAACTTATTTAAACTGTACCTCTTAACAAAAATATTATTGCTATGGAAATGCGTCCATAAATGAATCAAATCACAAATTGTATTTTCCAGGTTTGGACCCAGCCGGACCCACCTGGGGCGGAAACTCCGACGCTTTGAACATCAACTCCGGCCAATATGTTGAATCTATACACACAGATGGTGGTCTCCTCGGTATCTTCGACCAAATTTCTAACGCTGACTTCTACCCTAACGGAGGCAGAAATCCTCAGCCTGGTTGCTGGATAAGTACCTGCTCTCACAGTAGGGCGCCCGAGCTTTTCGCGTCCAGTGTCCGCACCAACCACTTTGTCGGCAGATTATGCACCAACACCCAACAAGCCGAGAATAATCAGTGCAGTGGCGGTACCCTCAACATGGGTAACGGCATCATTGCAAAACGAGGGTAAGAGTAATTTGATTTTAACTCACCATTTTATGAATAACTAGCGACCCGCCCCTGCATCGCACGGTTTTAACGACTTGACAAACCATCGAGATTTTGTTATACTCGTAGTTATGTAGAATTAATTTTAATGTTTCATACACATAAACCTTCCTATAATAATATAAGAATAACGTTAAATTATATATAAGTCGAAGTCAAACCATTTATTTCAAATAGGCACACAAAAAAGGCACTTATGAACGTCGAAATTTGGAAAAAAAATTGAATTTGTTCTAGTCGCCTAGAATTAGTAGCCTACCTCTTAAATTGAGCTATCTTACTTCTTCGTAAAGTGGCAATATTGATCTGCAAGCTTTCGACTATTAGATTGGTTTCTTTATTCAAGCACATTACTACCACAGAGAGCAGCTTACGTTATTTTTCTTTAACTACTCGAATAAGAGTTTTTTCGTGGACATTCAAATGTCCAATTTGTATTGCATCTTGTGGAGGCAAGAAAATTTTGTCTTATTTGGTTTATACTGAAACACGAGGCTATGTTAACTATTATAATTTGGGATAGGGCTAAAAATATTAATGCGTTTTTCTAATATGGTCTCTTTTGATTACAGAAACGGTATCTACGGTCTGACCACTGGCGCCAACTGGCCCTTCTAAAGGACACGATAATCATGATGAAGTATTAAAACGATTAAAGCTTTATTTATTGACATTGCATTGTTTTGTTTCGAATTACTATATGATGTCAAGTGGTGATACATTTTAACATGTGTATGTTGATAGATTTCATAAATAGCTAAACAAGAATGTTACAAGTGAATCCCTTTGCAGGAGATCTCACCAGCACACTTGTACAGTACACACCATTCTTTTATCCGTGAACTAGCACTTTGCCCGCGACTTCGACCGCGTGGATTTCGTACTTTCCTCTAAAAATTTCAACACCCCCTTAGGATTAGGATCCCAAAAAAAACCCCTTTGAAAGATAGTTTACGATAATTAATATTTAAGATCTTTAACGTTTACTTAGATAAAGAAGTATTCGGGCCATTTTTAAGTTTATTAGATCAAAGGAATAACATTTTTCAATCAAACTGTGTCCTCCCTTTTCACCACGACAGGGCTTGTTTTTTAAAAAATAAATTTTATGGGGTAAGTAATAAAGTAAGTGATTATTAGTTTAAAACTAATGATCGCTTACTTTATTACTTACTCAGGCAACTATTTGTGCCAAATTTCAAGTTTATTAACCAAAGGAATAAAATATCCCCTCTTTTCACCCCCATAGGAGTTGAATTTCGAAAAACCGTTTCATATGTTTTCATAACGTGACTCAAAGATTATTTATACAAATTTTTGAATTAATCAAGCCATGCAGTAAAATCCTCCCCTGTAAAATTGACTACACCATTTCTCCGTTAGGAGCTGATTTTCGAAAACACTGTGATCGTTATTTCTTAATTTTGGTCTTAAGTATAAATACTGAGTTTTGAGTTAATCGGACATACAAACTTTGTCACCCCCAATCGTTGGATTGGAATCGTTGGATTTTTAGCAAAGCACAAACTGACAAACTTTGTAATTTACTTATTCCTGCCAAGTTTCAAGTTTATTGACTGAAGGAATAAGATTTTCGATACACAGGAAATCCTCCCTTTTCATCCCCTTTAAGTTCGAATTTTCAAAAACACCTTCATAGTGCTCCCCTGCTTTATAAAAGGAAGCCGTGTAAAAAATTTCACTTTCTTAGACCAAGTAGTTTTGGCTCTGCGTTGGTGAATCAGTCAGTCAGTCAGTCAGGATAAGTATAATGTCGCCGCAAGACCATCTACCTGTTAAGATGATTGTAATACTAACCTGTAGAGGGCGTAATTATTAAGATTATGATAAATTGGAGTAATTAGTTTGTTACGTATAAGATTATAACGTGTTATTAATTTATTATCGACTGCTGTAAGAGATCGGCGCCATCTATTGGCTTCTTTGTGAATTAGAAACATCTGGTATTTTTTTGGGATTAATTATTAAATTTATTGTGATGTTCTTGTGAAAAGTATACTTCAAAATAAAAGAGAAGATTGAATGGGTTTTGGGTTAAATCAAATTAACAATCCCACATTTGACATAGTAAGTTATGATCTCGCATCACCCAATATTGTAGAAAAATGGCGCCGATTACGTATGAATGGTCAATATCTCAATGTTATAATTTGATACATGTACAGCAAGAGTCTATGTCACGTGAAAATGGTGGTTAAAGGCCCTGAAATAAAGATAAATCGAGGTGCCAAGCAGGGCGACTCCCTTTCGCCGAGGATTTTCATAATTGTCCGTAGCTTCATGCAAAAACTAAACTGGGAAAAGAAAGGTAGGTATTAACATAATCGGGCAGTACCTAAGTTACCTCATATTTGCAGATTATATTATCATCTTTTCAGAATCAGCTTAAATAGAGACAATGATTACTGAACTACACTCCGTTAGCTGTGAAATCGGTCTGGAACTTATTACCTCAAGAACTAAAATCATGACCAACAGTCAAAACATACCAATCAGAGTAAAAAACATCTCACTGGAATACGTGCACAACTACATATACCAGGGTAAACAGATCTCATTTGCTAAGTCCAGGCATCACGATGAAGTGAAACGTCGAACCAACCTATCATGGAACAAGTTCTGGAATACCAAAGAAGTACTCAAATCAAAGCTACCTGTAAACCTCAAAAAGAAACTCCTAGATTCCTGTATTCTGCCATGCCTCTCTTACGCTTCTCAGACCTTTTTTTTTTCGTTTTTGGATGGGAAATCATCAAATAACTTCTCCCGCTCTGGACGGAGCGGGAGGGAGATAATACGTATTTAATCCACTTCTTGGATCTTGATGATGTTATAATACTTCCTGTCACTGTTGTTTACATGGCAAGTTGGTGTGGCTTTTTTTTTTATTGTGGGAGATCATCAAACAACTTCTCCCGGTCTGGCCGGAGCGGGAGGGTGTGTCAGACTGTTACTGACTAAAACCCACCCGTATTCTTTCCGTTGCCTGTGTTGCCAGGGGCCTCGGTAACCCTTTGGTACCTTCCCACGACCCCGGCAGGACGCTTCTCCGACCTGGATATTTAATTATAAGACAAAAAAAAGTAAGTATAATCATGCCAAGAACCGATAGAAAGAAACCTTTTAAACCGCAAAAGAAAGGACAAAATAAGAAGTACAGAAATAAGAAAATAACTAAAGTAATTGATGCTCTGGAGCACTGCTAAAAGCTGAAATACTAGAAAACGTAATTTAATATATTAAATAACGCTTCGGTGCCTATTGAACTAAACCAGTTCAAAGTCGACCTACAATCACAATTTTGACGGCAACCAGTAAGGATTGGTTTATTCCGCTGATATCTTGCAGCGATGATCATTTAATTTGTACAAACATTATTGTAATGGGTAACATGGTGTGAGCGGGCGTGGCAATCAATGATCGTTGCACTTTAGAGGAATAGAGGTTTTTGCGATGCAATAGGATGATTGAAATGCAGTAGTTTAACATAATACATTTAACACCTCTCTCGTCAGCATTTATACACATCATTTTCGCACAGTCGAAACTGAGTTCTTGTCTCTGTGAGAGGATGTAGGCCATAATCCACCACTTGGATCCAATACGATATGTACATTTCAAAAATGTCTTGTAATTTTTAGCTCCCGAAGATTTGCTCTTCTACAGTTTTTAGAACAGTAGGGATAAAATCACGACACCAAGCTTAGTACGCACCTGCTACCTGGTTTCGAAACACAAGCCCTACGAGTCGTAAGTCCTGTTGCCACTGGATCACGACTGTCCTGTGGATCCCATAGTATTATTATTCCATGTTTTTTTCGTACCTACGGATTCCCAATATCTGTAGATATATATATCGTTGAAATAAGTAGATGATTAATTACTTCGATATGTATCTACAAATTTAGCTTTTGCCCAGGGCGTTGGGTGTCGGAATACGACATCATATTAGTCAAACAAAATCATAAACTCGTAAAGGCTCCTGCATACAAAGGCGATATCGCGGGCGCGACAGGTAGCAATATGCGTGTCGCGGCCGCAATATCGCTTCAGTATGTAGGAGCCTTAAGCTTTCCTAATTGTTTTGTTATGCTTTATTTAGATAAAGCATAACAAAACAATTGAACCTTGTAGTTGATCATGTCGGATTTACATTTTTTTACCGACTTCCAAAAACGAGGAGGTTATATGGTCGTTTGTTTGTTATTTTTTCTTTTATGTATGCTCACCGATTTCTCCGTCAATTGTGGACCGATTTTGAATATATATTTTTGTTTGAAATGGTATGCTCCTGGGGAACCACCTCAGGAGCATACTATTTCAAACAAAAAAACAACTGTCACCAAGTCAAAATCTGATGAGGGGATCGCTTTAAAATCGAGGGAATTCCTCAAATTTTAAGGGCACACCTATAGCGATGTTGTGTATTGTTTATAGTAACTAGTGCATTTTCTCTCGGAAAGCACCATTTGATGAAGTGGAACTGATGATGAAGACCACAGATGGCCACCGGAACTACTTAATAATAAGTTTTTAACGGGCTGCAATTCGATTAGGTACTTTAATATGGTTGCTAAGCAATTAAAGCTCGTCACAAAGCATATGGGAGTGGCAGTTCTCCTGGTTCTTGCCAGGAGGACTCCTCAACAATTAACGTCCCTGTATCGGAAAAAGAAATATTTTGTAAAAGTTGATAAGCAGTTGACAATAGGGTATAAATAAGATAAATTATGGTTTACCCTCGAAAAAGTGAAAATTGAAAAACCAACGACTCGACTCTGAAATTAAAGTTATTTTTCACTTTATAGTGTTTTTTTTTTTTTTAAGTCAGTTGCTTTTTGTTAAAAGTTTTTTTATTAAATTTCATCAGTGGTTTTATAAAATATCCTGACGAACAAACTCACAAACTTTTTCACTTTCTCTTATAGAGTAGGTAATAATCAACTCAGCCTATCGCAGACGTCATTAGCCATTATCACACTCATTGAAAATTTTACAAAAGATCTGTTGATGGTTAGGTAAGATTAAAGTGCTTATAAATACTATTTCGTCTTCACCTGATTTAAATCTACTGAAAGCCATGAAGTTTCTGGTAGTGTTGACTGCTTTGGTTGCATGTAAGTATATTTACCTTAATTTGAATTGACATTTTATGTAGTTACAGGAATTGAACGTATGGTTATATTATTAATGATTTACAACAGGTTTAGAAAAATCTGTGAGTTAAAAAATACATAAGTACATAAACTCACGCCTTCATCCCATGGGGGTAGCAGTAACTACAGAACGCCACCTGCTACAATCCTTTCATACTTACGCCTTTAGCCTCATTTACGTTCATACATCTGGTCATACACGCTCGCCGGTTGTGAGTACTACGCACCTGACCTTTCTGAAGAACATCACCAATAAGGTCACTATATGTTCTCCTAGGGCGTCTCCTCCCGGCGTTTCTACTTACATCTGTCTTGTAAATACCTTTTGTTACTTACCTTTCATTCATCCTCTCAACATGACCAAAACCATGTAAGCATACTTTTTCAATTTTTGTCACTACATCTTCCTAAACCGCACCGTTGCATCAGGACATACTTGCATTTTTTTTTGTTTTATTCTTATTTAGGAACCAGAGTGATAGCAAAAGAAACTACTAGGTTGGCGCTCATTAAGCATTTACTTCACTTTTCAAATATTTTTCTCAATCACGCTGCCGACAAATCTAATCTAAAATTAATTAAGTATTGATTTTCAGTGTGCGCTGGTGGTGCAATCCCTCTTATTCCCGGGGATAACAGCCACTATGTGGAAGGCGAGAGTCGCTACTTCTGGATGCCTGATGGCGATGGCGTTCCTAATTTAGTGGACCTGGAAGAACCCGCGGATGACGCAGTTCTGAGCAGAAATGGCGCCAACAACCAGTACTGGCTTTTTACTAGGTAACTACTATTCATTGTTATATTTAACGTTCCTAATATGACGCCATCATTTAAAAAATACTGGCTTTCAAGCTAGCTTATTTTTAATTGAAGGATAAAATCTTTTGAAGACTATAATTATAAATATACCTAATATACTATGAGTATGTATCACGGCAAGAATTTACCGATGGTTAAATAGTAGATTATTCACCATGGGGATAAAGCAGTGTCTTTTGTCGCGGGCTTTATATCGGATTCCGAACGTAACGAAGGAACTAGGGCTTCCGACCGCAGCGAGTTCACTCCTGAGCGGAGCAAGGCCGAGGGAGCGAGGGTTTCAAGCCCACCCAAGACGAAGACAAATTTATTCCCGAGGAGAATACACAACTTATCGCACCTACAGTGAGGTAGTAGAAACCAATTTAGGAAACTGTAAAATAAACGGGAATTATGTGCAGTTTCAGACACTATTTTATCTAAAGCCATGCAATTTCATAAATAACACAGGGGTCGTCAGCAGTCGGTTCGCGTTGATGAGAGCTCATCGAGTTGGCGCGTCCTGAATGCTGGTGTTCCACAAGGCGGTATTCTTTCTCCACTGTTATTCTCCATCTTCATTAATTTTATTACTCACTGTCTTCCATGTTCGTATCATCTTTATGCTGATGATCTTCAGTTGTATACATCTGAACGGGTAGAAGGTTTATCGGACGCTATAGCAGATGTAAACCGAGACTTAGACGCTATCAAAAAATGGTCTGATAGTTTTGGGGTGTCAGTAAACCCCTCAAAGTGCCAGGCCATTGTAATTGGAAGCTCGCGCATGATGGGAAGAGTGGCACTTACCTCTCTTCTTTCTCTTATTTTTAATGGTACCGTCATACCCATTACCCCTACTTGACTCAACGCTGGGCTGACAACGCCAGGTATCTAGTGTTAGTCAAAAGGTCAACGGTACTCTGCGATCCCTGTATCGCCTAAAGAGCTTTTTGCCCGCTAAGACGAAGACTATGCTTGTGCAGACTTTGATTTTCCCTATCATTGACTATGGTGACGTGTGCTACTTTGACTTGAACGCGGTTTTGCTGGATAAGCTCGACAGACTACTCAGCAATGGTATCCGGTTCATATTCAATCTAAGGAAATTTGACCATGTTTCCAGCTACAGGTCTGAGCTCAAATGGATGTCCATTCGCCAAAGAAGAAGCTTGCGCGCTTTGACCACTCTTTTCTCCCTTCTCAACTCTCCCACCCCTCCTTTTTATCTTATGTCTCACTTCCAATATCTATGTTCTTCGCACCCTAAAAGTCTGCGTTCTTCCAACAATCTTCTTCTACTCTGTCCTTCTCATACTTCTGACTTTGTTCATTCTTCCTTTCATATTCAGTCCATTCTTCTTTGGAATGCGCTTCCTCTTGATATCAGGACGGCCACCAGTCGGTATGCATTTAAGCGGAAATTGCAGAGTTATTTTCAAAACAAATAGCGTAGAGTCATCTCAATTATGTATCTCTTTTCCTTGAATTTGTATGTATATATATATGTATAATGTAGGTCTATATTGTAGTAAATATGTATGTATTTGTATTATAAGTGTGTAACCTATTTATGTATTTCTGTAACTAGTCTATTTATAATCTATTATGTTATCTTTTAATATTTTTCGTTATTTTGGTTTCCTCTCAGAGCACCTGCCGTCTTATCTCTTCACCACCCTTGGTTGACTGGTAGAGAATGCCTAAGGCCTAAGTCTGCCTTTGTACTTAATTGTGTGCGAGAAGTTTAAATACATAAATAAATTCATAAAAAACACAATGAATAATATCGTAAATATGACGCCCATATCCAACATTCTAACGCAAAGGTATGCACAACAGCAACCGATCAGGCGTTGGCAAATGGCGTTATTTTATTATTTTGTTCGTCGACGGCAACTAATACCTATAAAATCTCCGACGACTTTTATAGAAAAAAAAGTTTTTATGGTTAAAGTTTTCATACATTTTTTTTTTAAGTTCTAAATTCCAATCATATTATTGACCGGTGGTCCTAATGAACATATAATTTGACACTACCGAGCAGGAGGTATGAAAAAATAATAATAAGAAGTCCTAAACTGAGGAGTTCTAAAAACATAGGAGTGTACTTTCTTAATTTGTATTTGGGTGAGGTTTAATGATGTTATTCCTTTTACAGGCAAAACCCCAACAACGCTCAAGTTATCGTTAATGGCAATGCTAATTCAATCTGGAACTCCAATTACAACGCCAACCGTGGTTTAAAAGTCATCGTCCATGGATGGAACAGTAATGGAAACTCTGCGATGAACCCCCTCATCACATCAGCTTTCCTCGCAGTTCAGGATGTAAATGTCATCGTAGTTGACTGGAGCGCTCTAGCTAACTCCAACTACATATCTGCTACCAACGGTGTTCCCGGCGTTGGTCAGTTCCTCGGAAACTTCCTTGTGTGGCTCATCAACACCGCCGGTGGTAACTGGAACAACGTCCACTTGGTCGGCTTCAGTTTGGGTGCTCACGTCGTTGGCAGTGCTGGACGTCAGGCAGGCGGTCGTCCGGCACGAGTTTCAGGTAACTTATTTAAACTGTACATCTCCAAAAATATATGATTGCTTTGGAAATGCGTCAATGAATGATTCAAATCACAAATTGTATTTTCCAGGTTTGGACCCAGCCGGACCCAACTGGGGCGGAAACTCGAATGCTTTGAACGTCAACTCCGGCCAATATGTTGAATCTATACACACAGATGGTGGTCTCCTCGGTATCTTCGACCAAATTTCTAACGCTGACTTCTACCCTAACGGAGGCAGAAATCCTCAGCCTGGTTGCTGGATCAGTACCTGCTCTCACAGTAGGGCGCCCGAGCTCTTCGCGTCCAGTGTCCGCACCAACCACTTTGTCGGCAGATTATGCTCCAACATCCAACAAGCCCAGAATAATCAGTGTAGTGGCGGTGCCCTCAACATGGGTAACGGCGTCATTTCAAAACGAGGGTAAGAGTAATTCGATATCTTGATTATAACTCACAATTTTATGAATAACTAGCGACCCGCCCCTGCATCGCACGGGTTTAACGACTTGAAAAACCATCGAGATTTTGTTATAGTTATTTAGGATTAATTTTAATGTTTCATAAACCTATCGGTATAAATTCTCTAAATGATGGTGAAAACCGCATCATAAAGGCTCCTACATACTGGCGTGACTTGTCGCGCGACGCGACGCGACACAAAGACACCGCGTCGCAAGTCGCGCCAGTATGTAGGAGCCTTAATCCGTTGCGTAGATTAAAATAACACCGCGGTCACACAGACAGACACGAAGAGTGACTTTAAAATATAATATGGATGTTTAATAATATAAGAATAACTTTAAATTATATATAAGTCAAAGTCAAATCATTTATTTCAAATAGGCATACAAAAA
The DNA here is from genome assembly GCA_905333075.3 of Atethmia centrago. Lineage (NCBI taxonomy): Eukaryota > Metazoa > Arthropoda > Insecta > Lepidoptera > Noctuidae > Atethmia > Atethmia centrago. The sequence goes on from HG995367.1 coordinate 25,928,018, forward strand.
GGCACTTATGAACATCGAAATTTGCAAAAAAAAATTGAATTGATTCTAATTGCCTAGAATTAGTAGGTACCTCTTAAATTAAGCTATCTTACTTCTTCGTAAAGTGGCAATATTGATCTGCAAGCTTTCGACTATTAGATTGGTTTCTTTATTCAAGCACATTAATAACTGTCCGCGCCACAGAGAGCAGTTTACGTTATTTTTCTTAAACTACTCGAATAAGAGTTTTTTCGTGGACATTCAAATATCCAATTTGTATTGCATCTTGTGGAGGCAAGAAAATGTTGCCTTATTTGGTTTATACTGAAACACGAGTCTATGTTAACTATTATAATTTGGGATAGGTCTAAAAATATTAATGTGTTTTTCTAATATGGTCTCTTTTGATTACAGAAACGGTATCTACGGTCTGACCACTGGCGCCAACTGGCCCTTCTAAAGGACACGATAATCATGATGAAGTATTATAACGATTAAAGCTTTATTTATTGACATTGCATTGTTTTGTTTCGAATTACCTTACGATGTCAAGTGGTGAACCATTTTGACATGTGTATGTCGATAGATTTCATAATTAGCTAAACAAGAATGTGACAAGTGAATCGCTTTGCAGGAGATCTCACCAGCACACTTGTACAGTACACACCATTCTTTTATCGGTGAACTAGCACTTTGCCTGCGACTTCGTCCGCGTGGACTTCGTACTTTCCTCTAAAAATTTCAACACCCCCTTAGGATTAGGATCCCAAAAAAAAACCCCTTTGAAAGATAGTTTTCGATAACTAATATTTAAGATCTTTAACATTTACTTAGATATAGACGTATTCGGGCCATTTTTTAAGTTTATTAGATCAAAGGAATAACATTTATCAATCAAACTGTGTCCTCCCTTTTCACCACGACAGGGCTTGTTTTTTAAAAAAGAAATTTTATGGGGTAAGTAATAAAGTAAGTGATTATTAGTTTTACAAAACTAAAACTAATGATTACTTACTTTATTACTTACTCAGGCAACTATTTGTGCCAAATTTCAAGTTTATTAACCAAAGGAATAAAACATCCCCTCTTTTCACCTTCATAGGAGTTGAATTTCGAAAAACCGTTTCATATGTTTTCCTTTTAATCCTCCCCTGTAAAACTGACTACCCCTTTTCTCCGGAGTAGATTTTCGAAAACCCTGATACTCGTTATTCCTTAATTTTGGTCTTAAGTATAAATACTGAGTTTTGAGTTAATCGGATATACAAACTTTGTCACCCCCAATCGTTGGATTGGGGGTGTCTAGGGGGTGGTTTAGCAAAGCACAAACTGACAAACTTTGTAATTTACTTATTCCTGCCAAGTTTCAAGTTTATTGACTCAAGGAATAAGATTTTCGATACACAAGAAATCCTCCCTTTTCACGCCTTTAAGTTCGAATTTTCTAAAACACCATCTTAGTGCTCCCCTGCATTATAAAAGGAAGCCGTGTACAAAATTTCACTTTCTTAGACCAAGTAGTTTTGGCTCTGCGTTGATGAAGTCAGTCAGTCAGTCAGTCAGGATAAGTATAATTACTTAATCTTATATCGTAACAATCTTATATCTTATTATCATAACAAACTAATTACTCCAATTTATCATAATCTTAATAATTACGCCCTCTGCGGGTTAGTATTACAATCAATACAACGTGTTATTAATTTATTATTGACTACTGTAAGAGATCGGCGCCATCTATTGGCTTCTTTGTGAATTAGAAACATCTGGTATTGTTTTGGGATTAATTATTAAATTTATTGTGATGTTCTCGTTAAAACTATACCTACTTCAAAATAACAGAGAACATTGAATGGGTTTTGGGTTAAATTCAAATTAACAATCCCACATCTGACATAGTAAGTTAGCATCTCGCATCACCCAATATTGTAGAAAAATGGCGCCGATTACGTTTGAATGGTCAATATCTCAATGTTATAATTTGACATCTACAGCAAGAGTCTAAGTCGCGTGAAAATGGTGGTTAAAGGCCCTGAAATAAAGATAAATCGAGGTGGCAAGCAGGGCGACTCCCTTTCGCCGAGGATTTTCATAATTGTCCGTAGCTTCATGCAAAAACTAAACTGGGAAAAGAAAGGTAGGTATAAACATAATCGGGCAGTACATAAGTTACCTCATATTTGCAGACGATATTATCATCTTTTCAGAATCAGCTTAAATAGCTAGAGAGAATGATTACTGAACTACACTCTGTTAGCTGTGAAATCTGTCTGGAACTTATTACCGCAAGAACTAAAATCATGACCAACAGTCAAAACATACCAATCAGAGTAAACAACATCCCACTGGAATACGTGCACAACTTCATATACCAGGGTAAACAGATCTCATTTGCTAAGTCCAGGCATCACGATGAAGTGAAACGTCGAACCAACCTATCATGGAACAAGTTCTGGAATACCAAAGAAGTACTCAAATCAAAGCTACCTGTAAACCTTAAAAAGAAACTCCTATATTCCTGTATTCTGCCATGCCTCTCTTACGCTTCTCGGACCTGGATATTTAATGATAAGACAAAAAAAAACAAGTATAATCATGCCAAGAACCGATACAAAGAAACATTTTAAACCTCAAAAGAAAGGACAAAATAAGAAGTACAGAAATAAGAAAATAACTAAAGTAATTGCTGCTCTGGAAAGGCTGAAATGGAAATGGGCTGGCCACATAGGTCGGATGGACGTCAACAAATGGACTAAAAAAGTAACGAACTGGACAGGACCTTTGAATAAAAGAACTAGAGGTAGACCTAGAGAGAAGTGGATCGACGAGATAGATAAAACACCAGGAAATTACTGGGTATTCAAGGCATCAGATAGAGAGTTTTGGAGAAAAAGGGAGGAGGCCTTTACTCGTGAAAAGGTCCTTAACTTAATTGACAAAAAGTTTTATTTTCGAAGCACGTACATTATAGCAAAGTGAAAAGAATTAATATTTATATTAGATCAAATTGCTCAGACAGTAAACATTCTAAACTCATAAAATATTACTGAAAAAAAAAAACTACTCAATTTGTATTATATTGTCATCTACTAATAGATAAATAAATGGATAAATGGTGATTATCTTCAATTATTTTATGTTATTAATGTATTAGTGCATCAAATATATAATATTAGTGATGATTAGAATAGGTATCTCAATTTATTAATATTTTAAACAATTTTTAAATGTTTTTGCTGCGTGTTGAATGAAATATTTATTGTATGATTGTTATGTTTATTTTAATTAGGGAATAAATAAAGGCTTTAATAATAATTTTATACATGAACTAAATCAGTTTCAATAATTTAGAAACTATAAAGTAACACGATTATTAAAAAGACACATTTCTTTATGAACCCTGTTGTTTGTTTAAATTCCTTGAACTACCGGAAATATTTTCAATTTGGGTTGTAAAAAGTAATGAACTACTAATTAAACTTTCATCTTAAAACGCCTTTGCATTTGTGAATATTATTGTTTAATGATAAAATAATGAACTGATAAGCATCTCAGTATTGTTTGTAAGTTTTATTCAGCTAATTAAGTAATAAGATTTGACTATGGTAGTACAAGTGTTTCTTCTCATTTTTGGGAGGATACGACTACCACGCTCGCGGCAGTGTGGATCATCTATCGTAATGGAAGTGTGTTAGATGGACTGTAATAGTAATTGTCCAATATGAAACCTCTGTAACATAATGTTTTGATTTAAAAGAGTGTCCATGTAGTTTCTTGCCTGTTCTTCTCCATAAGGAACCTACTCCGTCTTGAAATGGACAACTAACTAACTTCACATAGGTATATACTTAATAAATACTTCATAAACTCAAACTGAACGACTCCTTGATAAATGATAATTCAAACGTGCCTGTTGTTTGGTTTTACCATCAACAAAAATTACACCGGAGACTGGTCAGAGACTGACTGGGTTCCCCGCCGTCATGTATATATCTATAATATGTATAGATTAGCTTTTGCCCGCGGCTTCGCTCGCGTGTAATTATGTTCTTACCCGAAAGCAAGAGGCCCAAAGTAGGAAAATATTCTGCAGAAACATTCGAGACTCATAAATAACCGGTTCGAATTGCCAGACTGGGAGTTTCAACGGTTTGTCCGCTTGAAAAAGCCTGTGGTGGTTTATTTATGTCAAGAACTATGCGTGGACTTGCAGCCTCTAAATGCGGTGGATGGTTTGCCCGTTCACATGTATTTTATTTTTATACTATTATATTATTATAGTAACTAGTTTAATTTAGCAAGCAGTTACTGTCCAATGTATTTTTTTCTTTCAACTATTTGTACCTACGCCTATATTTGTGTATACATTAGAAGTATAAATTCTTTTTAAACTTTTAAGCCAATGTTTTAAGTACCTATTGTTTAAGCTGGCGGTGTACTTATTGATTGAATAAATAGATAAAAGTATGCCAACGCTTATCAAACGATGTCTTTCAAAAAACTTGCGAGGAAAAAGAAAGCAAAATGTAGATTTAAAAAAGATAGATAAATATGTATATGTGTGTAGGTATATAAATAATAAAATAAATAAATAATTACAATAAAATTTTATAAACATAATATTTTGTATTTTTTTGTGAAAAATGCCTGCCGGATTTTTGTAGGAGAGGCATTGAATCGAATCCTTCCTGAAAAATTTGTTTGAGTTTTTTCGAGTTTAAAAACTGTCTAAGGGTTCTACCCTTAGACAGTTTCAGTCAGACAGTTGACTACACTTCAGAGTTCAGTAGGCTATTCATACCTAATTGATATTATTATGGCTGCAATAGATAAAGTTTTAAAGTTTCAAGTCTTTCTCAATAACACGTAAAAAATACCTATGTGAAAAAGGCTCTCAGTAGATAATTTACACAACAACCAGCAGGGCAATTGCGTAACACATAAAACGACAATTGACCGCAATGGGTTTAATTTTAACAGTTCACCCACGTCCAATGCGTTATTTACGTGGTTGAGCAGACGAATTTTTCAATCTTATGAAGCATTGGATTAGCAATATCCTTCAAAAGTCTCGGATTGTGATTCAAACCGTGTTACGCAATTAGGGTGCTGTACTATGTCAGACTATGAAGTCATTATGGCACATGGTTGACCCGTGCTAGCATTTAAGACAAATTGTAAAGTGTGACATAATTTGTCATGTCTTGTCACAAACGTCTTGGGTAGGCCCGTCAAGTAAACACAGCGGGCTGAGCACAGCCCACTGTGTCTACTTGAACTAAAGCACTACGAATTCGAGCTAAATTCACAACTTTGACGACCACCAGTCAACATTGGTTAATTCCGCTGATATCTTGCAGCGATAATCATTTCAGTTGTAAGTAGAAATACAATAACATACCTAATCTGTATATTACGATCTACTGCGTGTTATAGAACATGGGTTTCTACGTACTTACTTACTTACCCCTGCCAAGGGGTTGATACAATCAACCACACCTGCTATTTTTTGTAATCTAATCAACAAACCGATCCAATCAATAGAAGTATTAATATGAATAAATCAATCAAGGAAACTATTTTTTCTAGATAATAACATGAATGAATGGCCATGTTGTGTTAAGGCTAGCACACATTAGGGCGGGCCGCACCGCAACGCAACGCATCGCAGCAATTCTCCTCTGTCTCTCTCCACATTTAACTTCCACAGATTGTATTTATTTATTTAAACTTCTCGCACACAATAAGGTACAAAGGCGCACTTAAGACGCTGTTAACACGTAACAGCGGTCACTGTCAGACTGCATAGAAAAGAAAGAGAAGCGCGATGACACAACGCTTGTAATGTATTACAAAATATGAAGCAATTATCAATTTACTCAAAATTGAGTCGAGTAATCGAAAATAAAAAACAACCAAGTTCTGCATTCAAATAAGACGTTCTTGTTATTAATTAAATACGTAACGTATGTTGATATTTAATACAGATATTTTGGATTGGATCTCCAGGTAAAAGGTTAGTTAAGCGTTAGTTTGTATCGAGATTTTTTTTCAAAACGTGTTTTGGTAACAACCAAGTTCTGAGAAATATGTTCAAATATAACATATATTTTTTCCGCTACCACAAACTATACAGATTTGGCATTTTTTTTTAAGACAAGCCTATTTTGGTCATTTGCCTCTTGTCAGCCCCTTAATGCCTTAGGCATTCTCTACCAGTCAACCAAGGGTGATGAAGAGATAAGAAATGCATACATTTGGTGTGAAACTTCGCACAGGCACAGTTTAAAGACGTGCTAGAGGCGTCAGGCGGGCCATATCCTGTCCGCAGCGCGTTTACGGACGGAACGTTCGCCTCCATTAATATTTGAAGGGGGTGTAAAGCATCAAACTTTTTGGATGTAGCGCGGCCGGCGGCGTAGCTCCTAATAATGAACTGTGACGCAGTTTTGCAAAGCGTTGTGCTGCGGCCTGATGCGTGCTAGCTAGCCTTTAAGTTTCATGTCCCACCTCAGGTGGTGGATTTTCCAATCCGATTAACTATATCTTAAAATCAAAGTCATCATTGATCATGCCATAAAAAATATATTATCAGAGCTATCATTTTACGCTATCAATCAATAAAAGCAAGTAACACGTATATGTTTACCATCCATAGAGTATATACCTATCTAGAGGGGCTAGTGGCTAAGTAATAACAGCCGCACGGGTCGATCGATCGGTTAAGCTACGCTTGCCGCGGTTAGCTTTTTATTATGTATGGCATCTCGTAGTTGACCTTGAGAGGTCGTGACTACTTAACCGGACTATCCTGTGGCTGCCTTAAGCGGACTCAAAGCCTCCAGCCAGGGGCGAATTACATACATTACTAAGCGACTGCACGCTAAGGGCACCCCCTGTGGGGTACGGACCTCGGCTTAGGGTATCGCTGGGGGGAGGACAGCAAGGTGGAACAGGCCAGATCTGAACTATATTATCATTATTCGGGGAATTTAAAACTACAAGCTCGGCTGCGGCGAGGGCTGGCGCTTCGTCGAGCAAGGGTCGGGGGGGACAGTTACGTCGGGGGTTTCGCGAGGGACCTTGACGGCGAGATCGGAAGGTCGGTTCGTGTGATTTGTGCACTTTACTCGTGGCCCTACTGCTTTCCTGGAGGAGGGTAATGGGGTGATTAGTCCGCGGACGGGTGACCACCTTTATATGCCAAGACCCCTCTATGCCTCGGAAAGCACGTTAAGCCGCTGGTCCCGGTGGTTATTTGTAGATCTTTACAGTCGTTACGGGTAGTCAGCAGCCTGTTAGTCTGACAACCAGTATTACAAAGGGGTATCGTGTTACCCAGTAGCTGGGTTGTGGAGGTCAGATAGGCAGTCGCTCCGTGTAAAATACTGGTATTCAGCTGCATCCGGTTAGACTGGAGGCCGATCCCAACATAGTTGGGAAAAGGCAGGCAGATGATGATGATGAGAGTATATACCTATCTTTCAGGTATATACCTATATGCAGTAACTGATCTCAGAAAAACTAAGCGTAACTTTAAGGCGCTGACAACACCCAATTCACCAAAATAGGCTTCTCTTAAGAAAAAAAATTGCCAAATCTGTATAGTTTGTGATAACGGAAAAAATATATGTTAATTTTGAACATATTTCCCAGAACTTGGTTGTTACCAAAACACGTTTTGAAAAAGAATCTCGATACAAACTAACGTTAAACTAACCTCTTACCTTGAGTTCTAATCCAAAATATCTGTATTAAATATCAACATACGTTACACATTTAATTAATAACAAGAACGTCTTATTTGAATGCAGAACTTAGTTGTTTTTTATTTTCGATTACTCAACCCAATTTTGAGTAAATAGATAATTGCTTCATATTTTGCAATAAATTACAAGCGTTGTGTCATCGCGCTTCTCTTTCTTTTCTATGAAATCTGACAGTGACCGCGGTTTAGGTTTTGTCAGCGTCTTAAAAAGGGGCCATATTTTTAAAGTTGCCTATGTTTAAAACGTTAAACATCATCTTTGTAGGTATATTTTATAGGTTTAAAATAGTTAGGTAAGAGTTACAGCGTGGCTGCCAAAATATTTTTAACCGACGCGACGAAAAGAAGGAAGAGGTTCTCAAGTTGACGCGTATAATTGTATATTTTTATGTTTGACCACGCATAACTTTTTACAGAATAGTCTGATTTTGATGATTATTTTTATTATTGGATTGGGAGAAGTTGGCTCGGAGTTGGTCCCAATTAAGTTCGATTTTTCACCTACTGAATTTCTTACTTGTAAACCGATTCTGTTGAAACGTGGAAGTAGCCCTGCTGACACTATTACATAATACAGACCTGAAGTTGATCTGCTGATGGATATGGAAGACAGTCGAGAGAGCTCCTCAACAGTTTACCAGAAGCTTCATCGTGTTTGGGCTTATTTCAAACTCAAACTCAAAGCATTTATTTCAAATAAGCCTATTACAGGCACTTTTGAATTTTCGAGGGGTCGGTCAGTCAGAAAGATGAAGCTAGTTGCCCATTTCAAAGCGTAGTAGGTACCTATGGAGAAGAACGAGCAAGAAACTGCACGGACACTATTTTAAATCAACATATTATGGATAAAATATTTTGTTTACGTCATTCGTTTTGAAATTATACATCTGAGAACGATGCAAAACGTTAAAGCATCCGTACTAAAAAGATTAACAGAAAAAACTTTTCAAAAACTCAATTATATTAAAATAAGCCGTGGCTGCTAAGAAATGACCAGTCTCTACTGACGGCGCCTGTTCACGAACATGGCGCATTCATCTTGACGAGAACTTAGACCTAGCTGGGGTATGACTGTCACCGAAGATCTGATGATGGAGACGTAAGGCTGCCGAGGGAAGTTCTTTTTTGAAAAGGAAACTGAAAACCACAAAATAAAAACTTTTTAAACTGATAAGCAAAAAGAAACCTTTTAGTATAACTAAGCTCCCAAATTAATGTAAATCATTCATATTGAGTCAGCGCCAAGTAAATTAATGGCAGTTTCCCGCTTTAATTTTTTTTTACTCTTTGCAGTTTATTTTATCATCGGTTAATTTTTTTGTTCAAAAATTAACCGAAGAACAAATAAATATTTATTCCGGATAACTTTTACACCATGATAGGTAGAGTAAAGACCTCAACCGGGATCATCAGAATCAATATGTACCTAAGTATTACTAACTTTAAGTAGCTTTATGTTTTTTTTTAACATACCATAATTATAGTTTTTCCCATAAATTACTGGACTTACCATTATAGATTAATAGGCATAGAATGGAAATTTACTCATTTATTTATCATAGGTAAGTTTTGATTTGAACTAAGTATTGAGATAAAACTAGTAAAACTGATAGCAGTTTAATACACGATAAAACATTATTGTTATTATGATCATATCATGATAAATAGTTTTAATCACATATAAAACACGTTGTATCAAATAAATACTTCATAGTTTTATTTGGTCTAGCTGATAGTGTCTCTCTTGCGTATTATGAAGTGCTTGTTACTGTTATCCGTCGCTATAGCAGGTAATTTTAGCCTAAACATTGTTATAATAAAAAATAAATAAACTTTGAGCAGGTAAAAACTATTGTACTAGTAAATGGGGCGAAATTGGCTACTGTGTTCTTAGGTATTACTTTGAACTCGATGCTGCAGCGGGAACGCATATAACCAAATTGTCGAAGCGGCTAAGCTCTAAGGCAGAAACAGCTCGATTAGTATATTTTAGTTATTTCCATAGTGTACAGAGCGAATACAAAAATAATATATAAACAGAGCAAAACGCTACACGGCGAAGATATAACCAACTAATTGTTTACCGACAATTGTTATTTAAAGTATATTTTTCTTATTTCAGCATGTGCTGCAAGTGTCCTCAAAGACCCTGTTCAGGGTTACAAGGAAGGTGACGGGTACTTCTACTTCCCCGGAGATGGTGACAATACCCTGCACCTTGTTGACGCTGAGGAGCCAGCAGATTTTGCATTTATTGAACAATTTACTAGAAATCCAGCGAATAACGCATATTGGCTGTTTACTAGGTAAAAAAACACGTAAAAACCCTGATACTTGTAAAAATAATTCGGTAATTAATTTACAATACCATATCAAATGTAATACTTATCTACAGACGTACTACGTAATATATGACATAAAATTCACCGGGAAAAAAGCATTCTTATAACAGATTTTTGTAATTGTCTAATTTTCAGGGACTATCCTCATACACCTCAAATCATTGGGTTTGGTGATGAACGCTCCATAGCAGATTCAAACTTTGACTTTTCAAAGGATACCGTATTTCTCGTTCATGGGTGGAATGGTGATGGTGGAAACACAATGAATAAGGATCTGACTGAAGGTAACGTGAATTTATTTAATACTTTAAGCACACAAAAGTACAGAGGTGGACTTAATGCCATAGGCATTTTCTACCAGTCAACCTTTGGGTGATGCAGAGACAAACAGTGGTAGGTGCAATCACGAAAAATTAGGAATAAATATTGATTTAAGTACAAAGATACACATATACCTATTACAAAGTATACATATATTATATATACCTAATTATATAAAAGCACAAATAAATACACAAAAATACACGAATATACTAAGACAAATAAGACAAACAATGGGAAAACATTAGCGTTATGATGATATTCGCAAACTTTAACTTTATGTTTAAAGGTAATCGGTTGGTTGCCATAATTTAAAAGACTAAATCAAATTTAAAAAATACCGTCGCACTTATTGAAAATGCTACCCCGAAGCTGGGGTGTATACTATGTAGCACGTAGCATCCTGGTTTACAGCAATGCGGTAGTTTTGAGTCTTCTTCTCTCGTGTCAGCACGAACTACGATCAGCTTATGCTGTGACTATGGTTAAAATATATGCCAGCCAGCCAGATAGTAGCGAGCTTAACTGCCCAGACGGCTTTTTATAACCAAAAAAATCATTTTTTGCTGAATCTCGTTAAAGCCAGGAAACATCTTGTAAACAGGTATTATATCTGTACCTTCATAGCGATAGTATCCAGTAGTGATTTGCGTTATTTCAAATAATGTAAGATTTTTAATTTTACATTTTGTTTCAGCTTTTCTTCAGAATGCCGATGTCAACGTTATTGTTCTCGATTGGAGAGCTCTCGCCAACAGATCATACACTACAGCCAAAGGCGGAGCTGCTGCAGTTGGCAGAGGACTTGGTCAATTTGTTAACTGGCTCGTTTCATTAGGAGTGTCGTATGAAAGAGTACACCTAGTCGGTTTCAGTCTTGGTGGCCATCTAGTCGGTAACGCTGGCAGGGAAACGGGAGGCTTTGTGAAGAGGATTACAGGTAGCAACCATTTCTTTTAATTTTGAAATCTACATACAGCAGATATTTAAAGCATTTCATGACAGTATCTAAAGAAATTATACTAATCAATTAATTAAATGAATTGTGCTTCCAGCTTTGGACCCCGCTGGTCCTCTATGGGGCAGGGACAGTAACCGCTTGGTGGCTACTGATGCCCAATACGTAGAAGTAATCCACACAAACACTGGTTTACTTGGTTTTACTGACCCTTGTGGAGATGCTGATTTCTACCCTAACGGAGGCTCTGGAATGCCTGGATGCTTCTTAAACTCATGCTCCCATGGTCGTTCCTACGAGTACATGGCCAGCTCTGTGAAGTATAATCACCTACGCGCCAATGAATGTGAAACTCTTAGGGACGCTACTCGCAATAGATGCACTGGTGAACTTATCCCTATGGGTAACAGTGACCTATCTAAATCAAGGTAAGATAACGCAGTTTTAACTACTACATAAGATTAGATTTAATGATGATATAATAGTCATTAATTAACTGCCTTACATACTCCTTCCGGTATTTCAATAAATATAGATAACAATTTAAAAGAAAGGACTGCCTCGTTAGTCTAATGGTCGCAAGCGCTACTGCTGATCATGAGGTCCTGGGTTCGATTCCCGGATCGGGCAAAGTGTTATTGGGTTTTTTTATCTGGAATTGCTCAGTAGTAACCCGGAGTCTGGATTTGTGCCCGGTTGATAGCCATAGGCTCGCCCCCTATTGCATGGGACTTAAACATAACTGGCGAAGTGTGGGTGTACTACACCTCTGCCAAACCCTTCGGCGAAACAAGGCGTGATGTTATGTTATTATTTAAAAGTATCATGTAGTTGAACTGACTATTAACATCTAGTTAAAATGATTATTTTTTTTTACAGATCGGGTATATTCAGAGTGAACACCGACAGAAATTACCCATACTAAATGGCATTAGTACTTCTTTGCTCACACTATCAATACTATGTCAAATATTTCCTTTTAAACAATGAAGAGAATTCGTTTGTAAGAACAATAACACAATAAAATGCTTATTATGAGTATATGTACTTCCTTTCTTTTATTTTGTACCCAATCCGAAAATACGTCAAAAAAATAAAAATTCGAAATTACAAAATTTCGTCTTGAAAATATTTAAGGTTCCCACAGACTGGGGCAATTTCGCGGGCGTGACAGGCACTTGCGTTGGTGCCTGTTGCACCCGCGATATCACGCTAGTCTGCACGGGCCTTTACAGTATTACTGTTACTTATTATACCTACATACATTCTGCACACTCTGTTTTCTTTTTATACTGTGGTCGTGCTTTCTAATTATTATCTGAATACATTTTGTTAATAATCTTTTTTCCTAAAAATTTTTAGGCGACAAGTTATATTTTGTAATCTCGTAATTACAGTCATTATTATCATTTAAACTTTAAACTATCAAAAATTTTGTAATCTCGTAATTACAGTCATTATTATCATTTAAACTTTAAACTATCAAAAGTATGCTTAACATTGTCAAAAGAAAACCTTATATCCTGTGAAACGGTATTTCCTCTCTAAGAAATAAGGCTGCGATAAAATATTGATGACGAGGCCTGTTATTCATAGCACGGTTTCTTAAGAGTACGGCACGGCGCGCTGTGTGCTTATAAAACCACCTTTAGTGCTTAAAATAATAAAAAGCCAGCACAGCATTACATGTCTTGTAAAATAAAACTTGTCACTAAAATGTACAAAATAAAAATAAATGATTAAAAAAATAAATATACGACTGCCCAGCCAAAAAACGATCTAGAAAGTACAAAATAAAAAACAAGTTTTTTTAGTTAATCTGTATATACAAAGCTAAAGGTCACTCATTAAACGCTGACTAAGCAGATAAATCAAAATATTAATACAGTCGGGAGAGACCTCTTAGATTAAAAAGTGTTCCACAGAATGGTACCCAACAGCAAAGACAATTTTATTTATCTATTTAGTCAGCGAGTAAATCAGTGACCTTTCACTTTGTATATGTCGTAGCCATCTGGTTAAAAGCCAGCTAATTGAACGGCCGTTCATTAAATGCCGGCACCGACATCGCAGCCAACTAGCTTAATTAGCCGTTTAGTTAACAGCCTAACCGTTACACAGTGGAACGAATGTATGGGAGCGGTTGGACGTAGACATGTCCGAAAAATAAGAGTAAAATTATGACAAACTAATGATGCCATCTTATTCGATTACTTAATGCCTTCATAAATTGTGGTGATGAATTTCTTCATAACTCCCATATTTCGGGAGTAATTTGAGAAAATGTGAAATTTTACTATGAAAATGAGTGTATCGAGCTCTCTCCCTCCTGATTCCGGGCTTGTTTCAAGTAGCGGTCTCTAATATCGTAATGCTATTACTAAGAGCTATATTTAATACTAAGACACATAGTGCGCCAAATGTGCACTTTCTGGGATAAAAGGAAATGAAAATTTAAAAAAAAAAACGTTTTTTCCCCATTTGTATTTACTTTAAACCGCAGACAGACTTATTAAGAGGTCTATAAATATATTATATATATACAGAAATATATATTAACAAAAATATTCACAAGAACTGATGAGAGTATGACTTTTAAGTAAGTTGATAATAAATTACCTAGTATCATTAAAAGTACAATAAATAATTAAGATGTAAGCTCTAATTTACTAAGTTACACATTTTAAAACAATAACATCATTTAATTATCTTCGTCATCATCATCATCATCAATTAATTCAAATTCAGAATCGATGTCCGCTAAATCATTTATGTTAACAAATTCGATATCACTTTTCTCAGAATCCGTAAGCTCATAAAATTCCTTAAAAGAAGATTTTTTTACAAACTTATTTCCTTTTGGACGGATACTTGTAACAAGTGGATCAGAAGACAGTAAAAGATTGTGCATAATATCTTCATTGCATGAGATACTGCTATGCTTTCGAGAATGCCCCTCTCTATATTTTCTAAAATCTTTATTTCTAGCCTCAGATGCCTCTTCGGATAGAAAACCAATGGGCACAATTGACATGTTCTGAACTATGTCTGGCCCATGCATTAAAATTTTATGAAGTGAAGAAGGCATATAATACCATGGGTATAACTCCACGTAAAGCTTAGCAGTATCAAAGCAGAACTCTCGGAATTTAGTTACGTTGATCTTCTCTCCTGATGAAATACACTGCAAGATCACACAGATTTTTCTTAAAAGCATAGCATCTATTCCGGTCAGTTCAGCAGATTTAGTGTAGTTTTCAAAAAATCTCCTTGCCGAGTTGCCATTGTTGGTGGATCCACTGCCTTGTTTCACAACATCGAGAAGTAAGCCCGTTTCTCTTCTTACAGCCTCTTGAACTCTTTTCTTCCTGTCATCAACTTGCCTTTTTGCTATATCACCCCTTACTTGCCATGATTTTATGTCTAATTTGTAGGAAATGTGTAATAAGCATTCCATTGAGCGAATCCAAGCGTGAAGGGTGCTTAAGCTATATTTATACATGTCCTCGTTTGCGTGTTTATCTTTGATTAACTCTAAATTATTCATTTCTTTAGGACAAGCCTTGCATATGTCACACACTGAAGCTGCTGTATTGGATATAATGGAATGAATTTTACCATCAATCATTGTCAACAGCAGTTGGTGTTTGACACTAATTCCATCAGTGATGGTGGATGGAGTTAAGGCTTCAATCTCTGCTTCGATTTCAGCCATCTCTCTCTGCACATTTTCTTTGGTTTCCTTTATAAACTTAAACAATATTGGCCGGCAAAATGAAGTGGAAGATGGTCGCTCGTTTTCCCAAATTGTTACACCTTTTGAGACGAGCCGCAGTGGTACAAGACTAATCATAAAATTACTAGCAAGATCGATTTGCTCATCTTCACTCGTCCTTTGATGATAAATGCTTTGGCTAGATGATCCGTCAAAACCCCATTTGCTGGTCAATACGAGCTGTTGATTGGGATCAACAGGGGTTTCTAACGACCTAATAAGTCTTCTTGAGGTTAAATCCATCAAGGCTTGTAATTTGGTTTTTGCAGAGCTCTCTGTAACTGTGAGATCTTCTTTGGCCGGATAGCACTTAATTTTTTCTTTAACCAACATGTAGTAACTCGGGTATTGAAGAGCTCCTTCTTGAGTGTTGAAATCCCGAAGAGTGTTATAGCGCCATTTCGATAAGTTCATCGATACATAAAGAGCCAATGCCTTCAAAGGGGATATTTCCCGTACCTGAATTGATTTACCTTCAATGAAGGCTTTGATTTTTGAGGCCTCTTCTGGATTCTCCGTCAAGTATTTCATAACATAAGCTGTATCGCTTTGTCCTGCCTTTTGAAGCGCCCTTTCGGCCGAAAACATAATTTCAGCGCTGCTACTGCTGCATGAAAGACTATCTTCAGTGCGTCTTCTTTTTTGCCGGTTACTAAGGTCCTCAAAAGATTTACGAGGACTAGGATGTGTACAAGTTGAAGCATCAGATTTAGCAGGAGAAATTATGGGCTCGATGACGTCACTTATATTTTCTGTAGAAGGTTCCATATTTTCATTCTGTAATTCCGGCCATTGAATTGCAGCCTGTAGCCAAATCTCATGTTTCTTCCGAAACTTATCTGTGCTTCTTCCAGACTGTGTCCATTTTGCATAAATGCGGTAGCAAAATCGACGACACCAGTCTTTTAAACTTGTTTCAGCACTTTCACATAACTGAACACAACTGTTATCTTTTAAAACACTGAACAAATAGTTAAAGTCGCGTAAATCTTTATGTGCGCGTGCGCATAAAGCAACGTGAATATCAAGATTTGTATTAAAATTTGGAAAATACATTGCGAGATTAGCTTGGATACAACGAGGTGTAAATCAACACTGATTTTAAAGTTACTAATAGTGACCTATTTATATAAAATCCAGGTATCCCAGGTATCCTTTGTTAAATATTGCAAGGTAATTAGTTATTGTGATAATTAGTAAATGATGCATGCTAAATTAGTGTATTAAGAGCCATTTAGTAATTAAATAATAGCAATGTTCTTATCAGTAATCATTAGTGCATCAGTTTTATATGTAAACCTTAAGTCCCTAATTATATATCCTAATTAGCTTATATCTTCTCTAATTGGCTGCTCAGAAATGTTATTGTAATAAGGTAAACCTTTAGAAAAACGGGTTTAATCAACAAAATAAATAAAAAATAAAAAAATTGTGTTATAAAATAATCATCACTCTTTATCCCAGAAAGTGCACATTTGGCGCACTATGTGTCTTAGTATTAAATATAGCTCTTAGTATTAGCATTATGATATTAGAGACCGCTACTTGAAACAAGCCCGGAATCAGGAGGGAGAGAGCTCGATACACTCATTTTCATAGTAAAATTTCACATTTTCTCAAATTACTCCCGAAATATGGGAGTTATGAAGAAATTCATTACCACAAGTTATGAAGGCATTAAGTAATCGAATAAGATAGCATCATTAGTTTGGCATAATTTTACTCTTTTTTTTCGGACATGTCTACGTCCAACCGCTCCCATACATTCGTTCCACTGTGCGTTAGAAGTAGCGCTCGCCGGCCGCTGCCGCGGCACCGCTCGCTTCACTCGTTCGACTCGCGCGTTGGTCACAGTTCTAACCTAACCTAACCCATTTGAGCGGAGTGCCCCGGCTTAGTTACTGCTACCACTTCGGCGCTCGTGGTTGGTCAAAGTTCTAGTTGTCCTTTACCTATTTAATTGGGTGTTTAATGAACGGCCTAGGTGTCCAATTAGCTGGCTAATTTCACGAAATGGCTGCAACAGAGTTAGGTTAAGCTAGTTGGCTGCGACATACATATATACAGATTAACGAATACAACTTGTTTTTTACTTTTTAGTTCGTTTTTTAGCAGGGCAGTCGTGTTTTTTTTTTATATATTAGTAACTACTTTATTGTAATGAAGATGCTGTAATTTTGCTTTGCATGGGGAATTTTACGCATATCTACCACAGGCCCATATACATGTAGGTGTCTCTTTGGATGTTCATCCAAAGTGATAAGTGTAGATTGCCATTTTTGGTCCATTCGAAGTGTACACTAGAGCTGAATGATGAAATATATTATCTTACCTCCACAAACTTTTAATGAAATATGCGTTCCTCGAATCGATATTCATCATCAAAGCAGTGGCGGTACCTTCATATAAGCCCAAAAGCCCGGCCGGCATGCCTTACTAAAATGCTCGATAGAGAATCAATATCAAACCCGAACTATTTAAAAGTTCGCGCGCTTAATTCTTATCAAAATAACACAAAGTATCTACCTATGCTACACTACTACACATCGCGAAAGTTCGCGCGCAGAGTTTCACATTTGTAGCATCTACATATAGCTATCTCGCTTACACGCACCGGCTTTTACCGGGCTTTCAAATACTATATCTGTCACTTTCGCACTTATAGCGATGTGCCGTATAACGAGTTAGACCTTGTGCATAAAACAAATCGATTACTATGGCAGATTTAAGCCGGGCTTTCGGTATGAAGTTGCACGCGTATGCGTGACCTTGTCAGCTTGCCAACTCTGCAGTGTTGCCGTTTTAGCCACGTTGTGAGATCTTGGAGATTTTTAACGAGTTTGGAAACTTTTTTAACATTTAGCAACAATAAAAACTAGCGACTTTTTAAAATAACGAAATTAAATATTCAAGCAATATCTTGAAAATAAAAAATTTGCGACATCTAGCTAGATTTTTCATATACCTGGCGACTTTTTTTGCCTAAATGACAACACTGAGTAGTTCCCGACATCCGAGAGTGCAACTAACTTCAGTTTCATTTGCTTGAGTGGAAAAAGGTTTTGTTGTTAAAGTATTTTGTGTGTTTTCTTAGATTTCTTCAGTGATACAATTGTTTTGGTGACTTACCTACAACAATGGCGGTAATTGTACCTTGTGAGGATTTAAAATGCGTTCAAGTTTTGATTGGCGAAGATAAGGTAAAATCTTTAAACTTTGCTCAGAAAAAACAGTTAATTTCTTCATTAAAACCGACGCCTAATCTGTGTATTTCTCAGACTAGTAAATCGCATAAACGAAAATTTAATAGATCAGTGTATAAAACTAGTAGGATTGTTGGCTGTTCGCATACTAATAAGTTGTATTGCTGGTGCTGCATATTTTTTTCGAATGAAGATTCCGTTTGGAATACATCTGGTTATAATGATTTAAATAACATATCTGGCGCCATTAAAAGGCACGCAAATTCCCATAAACACCTGTGTGCAATGGTTTCTTTCGGTAATTTTGGTAAACAACTAATTGAGACATCTATATCACGCCAGTTATCTGAGGAAATTTCAAAATAACACGCGCGTTGAAAACAACCGTAGTGTTTTTCAAAGATTAGTCGATATTGTTTGTCATTTAGCACAACAGGAACTTCCTTTAAGAGGACATGATGAGTCCAAAACTTCATTAAATAAAGGCATTTTTTTAGAACTGGTCTCGTTAATTTCAAAATACGATGTCGTTTTAGAAAAACATATGCAGCATCAGGAAAGTGACAAACCGGGGCCGAGTTATTTATCAAACAAAATTCAAAACGATATTATTCATTCCGTAGCCGATGTGATGCAAACTTGCATCGGTTACGAAGTTAGACAAACAAAATTTGTTTCAATTATTATTGACGAAACCCCCGATGTTAGTCATAGAGAACAACTGTGCTTGATTCTCAGATATTATTATAAAAATGAAATTCATGACCGTTTTTTGGGCATTCTTAATGTGTCGGAAAGTCGCACAGCAGACTCACTCTCTAATATTATTTTAGAATTATTGAATAGACATGATTGCATCGCAAAATTAGTAGCGCAAAGCTATGATGGTGCTAGTGTAATGTCCGGTGTAAGAAATGGAGTGCAACAAAAAGTTAAAGATGTTTGTCCACAAGCAATTTACATTTGGTGTAATGCGCATATTTTGGCCTTAATGTTGTCTAAATCATGCAATAGAATTCAGGAGGTTAGTTTATTTTTTTCAGCCCTTCAGGCTTTGTGTATTTTTTTTAGTAATAGTACAAAACGAGCTGCTTTTTACGATACTCATTGCAGCAAAAAATTGCCTAATGCTCCCGCAACTCGTTGGACATACATGTCGCGAGTTGTAAACACGGTTTTAGAACAAAAAAGTAAACTTATTGAGTTGTTTTCTGATCTGTGCGACAATCCACAGAACTGGGACGGGGATACGATTTTAGCTGCGGAGAATTTTGAAAACACTTTGCGATCTTTTAATTTCAATTTTTTTCTTTTTATCTTTCATCGGATATTTGAAAAAACTGACTGCTTGTACAATATTCTACAAAAATCACAAGTTGATGTCGGTTATTGTATTAATAAAATAAAGGAATTTCAGGCATGGTTACGTGCTGAATTTCAATCCGAATTTGATCAAATTTATGAGAACACGTTGCAAAATAACTCGGCTCCTCGTTTGAGACGCAACGTACGCTGTGCAAAAACGGAATACAGACGACTTTTTGTAGAAGTAATTGATAACATTAATACCGAAATTACTGACCGATATTCTGAAATTTATAAATTAAAGTTTTTCCAACTACTCAACAACAAAGAATTTGACAATTATCACTCACATTTTCCTACAGAGGAATTAGATTCATTATTTGACATTTATGCAAACTATTTCGACAAACAAACATTAAAAAGCCAATTGATTTGCTTGTATTCTAGTCCTGATCTGAAAGATCGTAATGTTTTCGAATTAATTGATTTCATTCATGAGAATAACCTCGAAGATGCCTTTCGCGAGCTGTTAAAGTTAGCGTATCTTGTTGTAACTATTCCGGCTACAAGTTCTTCCGCGGAACGTGCTTTTTCGTCTCTTAAACGTATCCATACCTATCTGAGAAATACACAAGGTCAAGAGCGTCTTTCCGAATTATCAATGATAGCTATTGAAAAACAGTTGTTGGTAGAATTAAAACGATCACCAACATTTTACTCTGATGTAATTAAATCATTTCTTAAGAAAGATAGACGATTCCAATTAGAATATAAATAATTTATTTAAATTCCTTATTACATTCTATCTAGCTATTTTTTAACTTTCGTTTTGTAACTTTTGTTTTGTTTTTTTTTTTTGTCTGTTCCTGGGTCCTGTTACGAAGGAAGCAACTACTTACCATAACTTTGTTCCCTCAAGCAATGAAGCAAACCAAACGGCTTTTTTCAAAGCCACCGGAGGTATGCCATTGCTGATATGTTCATTATATTCAATCTAGCACTAGCATGCCTTCAGTGTGCTTTGGTTACCTCATTCACCGCACGACAAGCAAGAGTGAAATTGAAGAAAGAAGAGGAAAGAAGAAGATGGATGGATGAATTCACTTTTAATTTATTGTACCTAACCAGTAGTTTATGAGAAAATTGCGATGATACATACGTAGGTACCTACATACTCAGTCGAAAACTGAACTTTCTTTTTTTGAAATCGGTTAAAATTTTATTGGGCTTGCGTTATTTTGAAACCCTAGGCACGTCACTGCATCAAAGCGACCAGTGAAATATGATAACAAACAGTCTGTTCAATTCAGTCCCATTCACTAGTCAACTAATATAGAATCGACACGTTATAACAAACCGCCATTAGCTAAGACCTTAGAATGTAAATATGGCTACAACCTAATAGTCAAAGGACGATCAAAGGGATGCGGATACATTATGACCTACGTTGGGACTTAGCACGTTCAAGTGGATAGAACCGAACGGTGTCTTAACAAAGATGATTCCTCTGGATGTCCACTTATGTCATTCATTAAAATGGATGCAGTGGAAACGTAGACACGTAAGCTGAAAGTCAGATCCACAGCTAAATCCGCCTGAATGCATAGCGTGCATAGCAATGAGAGAATAGGCGCTTTTCATTTCTGACAGCGTTCTACATAATTATATACAAAGGTACGTCTAACCTGAGAAACTTAAGATAGGTACGCGATCCAAGTGAGTTTGTCTACTGGTTATGTTTTTAATAACATGTGAGTGGCCTTTTTATGTTTGCTTTATATGGTATAGGTATAGCTGATGTCGTGATGACCCCGTGGTGAAAAGTGGACATTGTTAATAACAAATGATTTGCTTGTTTTTGCTAATCTAAAGGAGAATGAGCAAAATGGTACCCGGCTCCAATAGATATGGTTGTAGTGTCGTTTAAAAGGTCTTACCAAGAGGAACAATATTTACTATAGCCGCCAGTCTCAAATCTGATTGCGTTTGGAGATAAACGACAGTCTTACTAACTAATAAAAACCCTATTCCTTCGGTTGCCATTTGCGTTCCCGGATCACGGTAACCTGTTTAGACAGTCCCGTGGCCCCGGCGATAAACATACATAATACGAGTATATTAGGTACCACTTACTCTACTTAAAATAATGAGTAGGTACCAAGGTAATATTTTCTGCATTTTTCCGTTCATGTTTTCTATTAATAATGCTTTTACGTCAGACTTCACCATGCACCCGGCCTCCTTTTAACTCGAGCCCCGCTGCTCCTGAGCGCGGGGTGTGCGCAGGAGCAGTGAGGGAGGCGTCGGTGTTCGCGTCAGTCGATCGTTCGTATTGCGCTTGTGACGACGTTTAGCTGCTGTTTGAGTTTCTTTTGTGCTTTTATAACTCGGTTTTATTAACTACTGACCCCTGCGCTCCTACTGGACTAGTTACCCGCTATTAACGTTGACCTGTGCTAGTGTTGTGGACTATACTGATTTGCTTTTCGAACTGGAATATCGCAATGGAACGTCTCAACTGTGTAATGTGTCGGCGAGCTTTATATACCAGAAGATACCAACAACATGTTTTGACAGCTAATCTGTCAAGAACGCGCCCTGAGTTCGCTGCGTTTATTCATGAACATGCCGTTCTGGAGGTAAGGACTTCCATTATTATAATCTAAGTGTAGTTTTATTTCACCATCCCTTCGTCCGTGTCGTTTGTTTTCTTAATCTAAGTATATTATGTTCTTCATTTTAAATAAGCACATTTGATGCCATTTAAGACGGTCATTACCCATAACAATAGATAAAGGTTAGCAATACAAACAAAAGGGCCTATCATTTCTAACTCGATATTACCTGGACACTGTGCGCACGTGTGGAGTCATCGGACCTTCGAAAGTCAAAATACGTGTCAATATACGTGATATTGTTTTCTCAGTTTTTTTTTACTTAGTTAAAAAAAAAGGTACTTATACAAAAAAAAAACATTCAATTGTATTTTTACTACTTTCAGGTGGTGTTCGATGGCACACGACGTGTGTGTCACCGATGTTGGCAGTCCGCTGATAATGCAGTGATAAGTCTTGCGAACCCTGCCGTGCCCGGAGCAATGCCTGAAGCAATGCCTGAAGCAATGCCGGAAGCAGTGTTGGAAGCAGTGCAAAATGTTCAGGAATTTCAAGTTTCAGAGTATACACGAGCTCCAAACACACCACGACATTGTATATTTAACGGCTGTCCAAACACAACTCGCCATCGAATCCCGATAACAATAAAAACTCACATCTTTTGTGAATATAAGCTTTATATTCCAAATGGTGCAAGAGTGTGTACACAGCACTTAGAGAACAATGTTTGGGATGAGCTACCTCAAACATGTAATGCCACTCATGATTTTAATACAGACCAGTTTACTGACATTTGTGACATGTTAAGAATGACCTTACAACGTGGACCTCGGCTAGACTTCAACACGAGAGGCGCTTTAACCAACGAGGAGATGCACTTTTGGACAGGACGCAAGTGCGAAGAGTTTGATGCTATGTTGGTACAAACACCTACACTAAATGAAAGATGTAGGGAACCGAGAACTGCATTAGGTATTTATCTTACAAAACTGCGTACAGGGGACCCAGATGAAAGACTTGCGACATTATTTAACATGTCACGACGAAAGCTTGAACGTTTGTTGGTTATTGTGAGGGAGTGTCTCAATAACAATTACCTATGTCGGTATGCATTTGGGAGTGGATCACATTGACAGATCACGATTATTGGAAAAAAATCTCACTGTACCAAAAGCATTATTTGGAAATGAAAATAATGATAAGTTATTATTGATTGGCGATGGTACTTACATTTACATAAATAAAAGCTCGAACTTCTTATTCCAAAGATTGTCCTACAGTTTACACAAGTTTCAGAATCTACTGAAACCTTTCCTACTTGTATGTACTGATGGATACATATTAGATGTAATGGGTCCATACGCTGCAACAAAAACAGATGCGCAAATAATGAGCGACATTATGAATGATGGACAACATCTACTACATTGGTTACTCCGAACAAACGATGCTTTTATCTTGGATCGAGGTTTTAGGGACAGCTTGGACCTCATTGATGAATGTGGGTATGAATCCTATGTCCCGCCAACAAAGAACCGTCAAGAGACACAGCTGACCACTGAACAATCCAACGAAGCTCGATCGGTAACGCTATGCCGGTGGGTTGTGGAAGTGGTAAATGGCCGGTTTAAGCGTGATTTTAAGCTCTTGCGGCAAAAATATTTTAATAAGTCATTGCCCAATATGTTCATCGATTTTAAGATAGCCGCAGCTATCACGAACCACTTCCACCAACCCATCGTGGATAGCATACACGCAGACGAATTCGTCAATATTATAAGGCAGAAAATAGATACCCCGAATCTTCTGCATATGTATGTAGAGAGAAAACGGCTTAATCACAGAAGAGTAGATTTTCAGAGGATAGAAGCGAGCCAGATAGAAAACTTCCCTTCAATGACGGAGGAGGATATAATTCTACTAGCGCTAGGTACATACCAACTCAAGCTGGCAAGATCTTACTGTGCCGAGCATTTGTCAAATGGTCTGTATATTATTGAAACGTACAGAGAGGGAGCACTTGAAGATCTGCCAGACTATGGTATACACGAAGATGCCTGGCTTTTGCGTGGACGAATTCAGTCGCGACATGTCCGTGTAAAAACATATTTTTGTTACATATTGATCAACAGTGCAAATACTATTGTCCAACAATATTGCACATGTTTAACCGGGCGACGTACGATGGGCACTTGTGCACACATAGTGTCCATCGTATGGTACCTAGGCTATGCGAGGCATACGGGATTTACTGCTCCGGCATCTTTCCTTAATGCTGTTATAGTTGATGCCGATATGTAATGTTTTAAATCTACTCACTTATTGCTAAAATATATGATTTTTATTTGAAGAACGCTTGTTTTCTTACTTCTTTTAATAATAGAATCCTAAGTGTGTTATATCATCGTCTAAGTCAATCTTATCCTAGCTTTATTTTACTAATATAAATAGTTTGTAGTAAATTCTCATTTATAAAACTTAGTGAGATTACTGCTTCCCAAACGTGAATAGCGACAAGCGCCATGGTAGACATTTTTGTGCATCAAAATGTCTTTTCAATGATATATTAATGATGACTATTGGAGCGGGTACCACGTCCCATACATTTTTGCCCATTGTCCAAATGGGTATCACAATTTCATGTTTACTACGTGTATTTATAATATGGAAATCACTTCTTGTTTTGAAAAGACCTAAGTTTTTGCGAACATACAAAATAATTTCTAAGATATAAAGAGAAGGCAGAGTTAGTACATTAATTTCTTTGATTTTTTTTCTAAGGGAGTCACGAGGACCCATCATATAGATTGCGCGGATTGCCCTCTTTTGTAAAATAAAAAGTAAATCTACATCAGCTGCTGATCCCCGCAGCAGAACGCCATAAGACATAGTACTATGAAAATAAGCAAAGTATAGTAACTAAGTATACTAACAAAGTACCTAGCTGTGGCAATATCAGTCAACTGCCTAATTTTTCTTACTGCATATGCGGCTGAATTTAATCTACCTAAAAAAGCTCTAATGTAATAAAAATATAATGTAAAAAAAAATTAAAAATGTGGCATTTGCATTGCAATTGCCACATTTTGCCCATTGCAATTTCGACTCTAGAGTATTTCCTAGAAATACAGTTTCCGTAATAGCATCTAGTTTCTTGCCTACTTGGGGTACATTTTTTGGTAATGAGAACTTAAGACATTTTGTCATGTAAGGGCCAAGAATTGAACATTGCGGCACGCCCATCTTTACTAGAGACGTCAGTTTCGTCGTCGACGAGACTGCGTCACGATGTCAGCAGAAGTGTAGGGGTCCGCTAGCGCCGATGACTGCCGGGGTCGCGGGAAAGTCCGAAAGGGATACCGTGGCCCCTGGCAACACAGGCAACGGAAGGAACACGGGTGTTCCTTCCGTTTCACCATATTTCAGGTTATTGGTTTGTCCCCGCCTTTTTTTTTTTTTTGAGGGTGGGAAATCATCAAATAACTTCTCCCGCTCTGGGCGGAGCGGGCGGGTGTGTCAGACTCTTACTGACTAAAACCCACCCATATTCCTTCCTGTTGCCTGTGTTGCGGGGGCCTCGGTGACCCATAAGTACCTTCCCGCGACCCCGGCAGGCATCGGCCCTAGTGGACCCCTACTTTTGTGCTGACGACATCTCTTTGAGGCGCGCGTGGAATACGACACGCCGTCGACCCGGGCCTGGTCCTTACCGGACGGTGAGTTGACGGTTGTCCCCGCCTGCGATACCAAAATTCTATAGATTATAATGCTTGTTTTTCTCTTTTCAGTTTAGTCTCTTTTTTGTAACCATTTGTTTTATTATTTATTCATTATCATCTGCCTAGTCTTTTCCCAACTATGTTGGGGTCGGCATCGAGTCTGCAACCAGATGCAGCTGAATACCAGTATTTTACATGGAGTGACTGCCTATCTGACCTCCACAACCCAGGTACTGGATAATACGATACCCCTTGGTAAGACTGGTTGACAGACTTTTGGGTTTCTGACGACCCGTCACGACTGCTAAAGTTCCACGAATAACAGCCGGGACCAACGGTTTAACGTTCTTTTCCAAGGCATGGAGGGGTCTTGGTATGCAAATATGGTCACCCATCCACGGACCAACCGTGGTAAGCGTAGCTTAACCTGATCGAACGACCCGTGCGGATGTCATTACTTAGCCACAAGCCCCTCTATTGTTATTTATTATTCATGTCAAGTAATTTTTACTTTGCTTTAAAAACTTTGTGCCATTTCATTTAGCATAACATGCTACCTGCCTCTTTATCACGATAAATGGAAAATAATCTTACGTTACGGTTAAAATATCGTATATAAATATCAAATTTAAAAACAATCGAATCATAATTAATTTGACTAGATAGTGCCACTCTTGTGCGTCATGAAGTGCTTGTTACTTTTATTCGTCGTTATATCAGGTAAGAACTAATGAACCGTACAGGCAGCCTCGTGACGTCATGCAGGGAAGAGCAGGCTGCGGTGTGCGCCCGCGACCGATCAGTTTAATACACACAGTTCAACCCCTCTTCTCTATTAGTGACGGACGTATTCTATGTGACTTGTAGTGTTTGTAATTAAACGTACTGATTTGAGTTTATAAACTATTGTGTCGCCCTCAGGCGTCGGAAAACCGATGCCTGAGGGCGACACTGGGATCTGAAACGTTAGGTATCTACTTATATTGCGCTCTGTAAAAACTTTTCTAAGATTTGAAAAGAGTAAAAACCCCTCGGTAATAAATTTGTGATTAACCATCAATCTTTGTTAATGTTTTTGTAACTACCTACATATTCTTTTTTCTTCTGAGATCCTGATAGATCTCAAAGTTGCAAACTCTATGATCTTGAAGCGCTCTTCTGTACACAATCATAGACACAACATAATTTGCAGTATGGCTTCCTTAGATCTAAGTTCCGGAAGAATAGAAACCGGAGAATAGATACGGTACCTACTTCTAAATGTAAACCACTAGTAACTTCCAGACACACGCATCTTCTATGAGCTCGCAAACATCGTAGTAAATTCTGTGATAAAATAAATATTCGTCTTTCATCCACAGCATGTGCGGCAAGCGTCCTCAGAGACAATCATAGACACAACATAATTTGCAGTATGGCTTCCTTAGATCTAAGTTCCGGAAGAATAGAAACCGGAGAATAGATACGGTACCTACTTCTAAATGTAAACCACTAGTAACTTCCAGACACACGCATCTTCTATGAGCTCGCAAACATCGTAGTAAATTCTGTGATAAAATAAATATTCGTCTTTCATCCACAGCATGTGCGGCAAGCGTCCTCAGAGACCCTGTTCAGGGTTACAAAAACGGTGACAGGTACTTCTACTTTCCTGGAGATGGCGACAATACCCTGCACCTTGTTGATGCTGAGGAGCCAGCAGATTTAGCATTTATTAAAGAATATACCAGAAATCCAGCAAATAACGCATATTGGCTTTATACCAGGTACATTGATTGATACAAAAATTATCATCGCTAAGAGTTCCCCTATCTTCCTAAAACCGACACAAATGTGCTAAACATTAGTTTTGATTTCGACTGGATTTCAGATACAAATATTTATAAAACCTTGTTTGTAGCTTTACTTAAAAATATTGTGACATATTGACTCCAGCCAGTCCAATCTGCAAAAATCACACCGCGCGTGAAAACTTAGGTGTAGTGAGCTTGAACTTAGCCTTTATAGATACAAAATCAAAAAATCAAAATGTTTATTTCAATAACTTAAAAATACGTTTACATTAAGGTCATTAGGGAATTTCCATTTAAGTAAGAAATACACTTGTGTTAGGAAGTTCCGCTCTTCCACTAGTTACGGCTTGCAGCATAAGCTATTGAGTAGACATTTCACTTTAGTAGGTATTAGAAAAACAAAAGCGACACAAATAAAAAAAAAAATATAAGGAAATCAAAAACAATATAATAACTAAATAAAGATGCGCTGTCGTGCTGAGGTGTGTGTCGTGTGAGAATAGATCGACTGATTACAAATATTTTTTTATTTAATTTTCAGGGCCAACCCCAATTCAGCTCAAGTCTTAGTGCTTGGTAATAGAGGTTCCGTGTCAAACTCGAACTTCAGTTTCTCAAAAATCACCGTAATCCTCGCTCATGGGTGGAATGGTAGCGGCGGAAACACCATGAATAGAATGCTCGTTGAAGGTAACATTTATTACTATGTAATGTTATTTGTAAAGCAAATCCTCCTGAATCCAGTTACAATAATAATATCTGTCATAATTAATTTAAGAGTTACAGAGCAGTTCCATTTATATCATGTATCAGCAACCTGTTAAAAATGTATATAAATGTTTTTTTTTTGTATATGTTTCAGCTTTTCTCCAGAATGCTGATGTCAACGTTATTGTTCTCGATTGGAGTGCTCTAGCCAACAGAACTTACACTACGGCGAAAGGCGGTACCGCCGAAGTTGGCCGAGGACTTGGCCAATTTGTAAACTGGCTCGCTGGATTAGGAGTCTCATACAACAGAGTACACTTAGTAGGTTTCAGTCTTGGTGGTCATTTAGTTGGAAATGCTGGCAGGGAAACGGGATCCAGGGTCCACAGAATCACAGGTTAAACTTTATAATAATAAACTCTTGTAATTGTTCAAAGTGAAGTTACTATAACTATGAATGTTTTGTTCTAGCTTTGGACCCTGCTGGCCCCCTATGGAATTCAGACCGCAACCGCATAGTGCGGACTGATGCTCGGTACGTAGAAGTGATCCACACTGAAACTACAATTCTTGGATATAGCGACCTGTGTGGTGACGCTGACTTCTACCCTAATGGAGGTTCCAACATGCCAGGGTGCTTGGCAGTCGGATGTTCCCACAGCCGTTCCTACGAGTATATGGCTAGTACCGTGAAGTACAACCATCTTCTGGCCAACGAATGCGCAAGTCTCAGGGATGCTACTCGTAACAGATGCACGGGCACCCTCAACTCTATGGGCAATAGCGATATCAACAAGTCATGGTAGGGGTTGAATAAAATTAATAGTAGATTTTTTTACACCAACAAACTTATGAATCAATTGCCAACCATGAAGACATTCAATTATTTTTTTTTACAGGTCTGGTATATTCAGAGTCAACACAGCACGGAACTATCCATACTGAGTGGACCAAAGGCTGATAAATTAAATGATTTTTGAATAATAATTTGATATCTTGTATAAATGCTCGTACGTTCAATGTATTATCCATACGAATACACGACGTTAAAAAATATATTTTTTTATTCTTATTGTTTGACACCAGATGCGTGGTCATACTTTATAATACCTAATTATTATGAGTAATATTTTGGTTTTATATAAATAAAATACACTGAAATATCTCTAATTATTTTATGACTAAGATTGTTATGCCATGACAACCCGAATTTTTCCCATATTCTTTTTGCATCACGTAAACCCTCTTAAATCCACATTCTTCTATATCACGTACCTACTTTGATTTTATTTTAATATTGCTTCTTCTTCAATTGTTTTTATCCATCCTTCTATCCTTCAGTTGTCCTTAATTATAAGTTTCCCTTATATAATATGATGAAATCTCGCAATATTTTATCTTCATGGTATTTCACACTAACATTCATTGCTGAATACTTTTCAATTTTATTTGATTTATCTATAACAAAAATTATTTTTGAAATTTTTACTTAGGAACTTTGGAACTCGTTTGTCTGAACCATGTCTAAACTTACACAGCATATTATAATAAATTAACAATCAAAACTGAGAGAATTAGCAGTTGCATAGAACTTCTACTCAAGTCTATTCCACTGGTTGGATAGAGCAGACGTTCTAGGGAATTATAATATTCTTTTTTGCCTTCTCATTTACTTGAAGAAAAATGCTAAATATTTTGTTATCTACCTGTTGTCCCACAGCTGCACAAAGGTCTACCCATATTCTTCTACTCTTTTTCCGTGTTGGTTATTGGTCTAAGTCAAGAAAATATTTTCTTAGACCAAATAGAGAATATTCACTTGTAAAGATTTTAATAATAACTAGCGGAAAATATCAATGCATATCGATCAAGCAGATAAAACTATGCGATAAAAAAGCCAATATGACGTCCGATCTAATTGTTTTTTAATCTAAGTCACAGTGGTAGGTACTATCTTTTAGATAAGTAGGTATTAACGTTATTTTAATCAAGATCACGTATCCAAGTAGTTAAATACGATGTAAGTAACTACACACAGATAATAAAATACCTAAAGTAATTGTTAGTATTCCTGAGAAACACTTTCGGGAAAAATGAGAACAGAAATATTTCGCTGTCGTCAAAGAAAATGAATGTTATGCGCTTGCATATTTTTGGGTAGCATAATCATAATGCAATAAGACAAAGTAATAATTTCCACAAATTTCCCACCTTAACCTAAACATCGGGTAGTTAAAAAAAATTGAACTATTGTCAGTTTTACCTTATCTTTCTCCAACCACTTTCGTATGAAGGGAGCGAATAAGCGATGATCGTGGTGCACCTTAGAGGTTCGCCTCAGGTTTACGATGCAGGCGATGCCGATGGTCACCATACAACCGAACGCAGTGAACCACATGAATGAAATCCGGTATAAGTATGGCACTTTACTGAAACAACATGGTAGAGTTTCAATGCGGTGTCTCAAAACACACAATAATTTATATAGATTAACATAATTATAACTAAAACTAAAATCTATATATTGAAAATAATAATGTAAACATAAAAGCTTCAAAACTTGTTCAGGTATCTCGATCATTTTTTTTTTTGTTTGGGAATTATCAAATAACTTCTCCCACTGTGGGTGGAGCGGGAGAGTGTGACAAACTCTTACTGACTAAAACAAATCATTTCGTTGCCTGTGTTACAAGAGGCCACGGTATCCCCTTCGGACTTTCCCGCGACCCCGACAGGCATTGGCCCTAGCGAACCCCTACACTTGTGCTAACATCTCTTTGAGGCGCGCGTGGAACACAAAGGTATCTCGATCCTAGCATTATTATTACATCCTAACTACCTAAACTGAAACTGGAATAAAAATGTACAGTTGGTAGATATATTGTTATCAAACACAACTGGCCTCAACAATTTCGCTAGGTACTTAACTTGATTTCTAAGAGAGAGTGAACTCTGTTCTTAATACAAACCTCTCAGGATCAACCATATTAGGTACAAGTGGGTCGAACTCGTAAGTACAGTTTTGGGTGAACCTCTGTTTCTCATTGGACGGCATCAATCCCCTCGCCTGAGCTAGTTGCGACTGCGCAGCGATCCACCACGCTGATGATAATCCTATGATGCCTCCGCTTAATGCACTCTAAAATGATAGAATCTTGATATTATGATAAACCTATTATGACAAAGAATTAAAAAAAAAAAACAGTTACAAGAGAAGTTTTTTTTATACATAAATGAAATAAAATAGTATTATTTATTTATATATACTTTATTGTACACCACGAGAATACATAACAAAAAATAAATCAAACACTACAAAATATAATACAATGCTCGGCCTTATCGCTTTCTGCGATCTCTTTCAGGCAATGGAATGGACAGTGATTTGCCTGGACATAATTGTGTTTTGTATTTTGTTTTGTAATTTGTATTATGTACTAAGCAACTCACTTTTGTCTTCATAATTATATTCATTCATGCTTATGTTTTGGCTTTCATCCGTAACTTTTGTTCGTGCACTAACAATATAAATTCATGCAAAAACGTAATATTTCCACGGAAATCAAATCAGTCAAAAACTAGAGATATAAATAAATAAAAACCACTCTTACCGTAGAATCAATGAAAGGCAAGAAGATTCCCATGAGAAACACTCCAGCTAGAGGTCCCATCGACGCGGAAGACAGACTCATTGTCAGCTGTAGAACTGATCCCAGCATTTCTACGACATACACTAAACCTGGAAATAATTCATTCGTATAAGTGTGTCACCGAAGGAAACAGGCTTCGAAGAACGCTAAAGAAAAATCAACTCTGAATCAATTGTTTTAAGTTCAAATAAAGATTTTTCTCAAAATAATATAAAACTATGATGCGATCTGTTTTTCTATTCCGTGGATGCGATCATCAAATTGTGGTGAAGAAAGAAAGTTCTACAACACACGTAGCAATTAAAATTGCACCGTTAACTTTGTATGTTCAATTTAGGCTGCTGTTAAACAAAAGAATAAACGTTATATCATAAATCAGAAAGAACATAAATACTTACCAACACAAAGTACTCCAAGTACAACCACCACAGATCGAATCAATATTTGAGTTTGTCTGTGTGTCAACTCTTTGAAGAATGGTTTCCAGAAGTCTTCCAACACAACTGCAGCCATTGAATTTAGACCCGTAGAGAGGGAGCTGAAATAAGTTTTCAGGTTTACATAAAATAACATCACGCCTATATTCCCCGAAGTGTTAGGCAGGGACAGGAGTTTATTAATGCGTGAAAAAACTTAGCGTCCCGCGAAATTCAAATTATCTTACGCTTTTTGCAATTTGCAGGTCAGTGTCAGGTTGTATCTTGATCAAAATATGATTCGCGACAATAACAAATATATATTAACAGAATTATAATTATTAAAATCATTAATACATCTCTCTTAGTTAGATGTGTTCCATATGGACAAAAAAGTTCTTATGGAACAAATCTAAATACAACCTGACATCGAACCTACAAGGGTTACACTGAAAGTTCTTAGAAAATCAAAAACTGAACAAACTAGCAAGTTATTAGTATTATTTAAATATCTTTTCAAAAAAGTGTCCATTTACATCAATACATCGCTGCATCCGATGGAACCACTGAGAAAAGCACTTTACCCACTCGTCCTTAGGAGTATCTTCGACGGCATTTTGAAACGCAGCCACTGCTTCCTCGGCGTCCATAGAACGTTTTCCTCGAAGTTTTTCTTTTTTTTTCGGAAATAAATAAAAATCGCAAGGTACGGGGTCAGAGCTATAGGGCGGGTAACCCAGAAATTCCGTGTCTGACGTCGCCAAGTAGTCGATTGTTTGCTTGCCGGTGTGCGACGAGGCGTTGTCGTGGTGAAGGATGATAACCACTGCGAGGTCGTTTCTCCCGAACTTTTTCCAAGACAAGTGGCAAACAATTGTTAGTGTACCACTCTGCAGTAACTGTTTTTCGATCCTCTAAAACAATTGTTGCGTAATGACCTATCCTTCCGAAGAATGAGGCCACCATCTTTTTTCCCACGCTTTGACCTCTCTTCACTTTAGTTGGCAACTCCTCGGAAGGAAATACCCAGACAGCAGACTGTCTCTTAGTTTCAGGATCATAACAATAAATACAGCTTTCGTCACCCGTAAGTATGTCGAACACAGCATTTGAGTCCTCCGTTAAATCTTTGAACCATTTCACGACACCAATCAACACGTCGGAGTTTTTGGGCCTCTGTCAAATTATGAGGTATCCACAGGGGACAAAGCTTCCTGACCACTAAATGTTCATGGAGGATGTTGTGCACTTGACTCATCATATCGATGCCTAAGCTTGTCCGAATCTGTTGATAAGTCACTCTTTTGTCAGTCTCTATCATACGCCGCACAATACTGATGTTATCTTCTGTCGTCGCCGTAGAAGGCCGTCCCTCACGCAGATCATCGGTGAGATTAGTGCGACCACGTTTAAACTCATTAAACCAGTTGTAAACAGTGGCACGAGATGGGGCTTCATCGTGAAAGGCCAATCGAAGTCTATCATAACTTTCTTGTTGACTTAAATGACATCGAAAGTCATTGTAAGAAAATTTTCTCGCGTTAAATTCATGCTGACGTGACAGACACTTTTGAATTTGCCGCCAAATCGTAAACAAATGACAAATAAAATACATACACAA
The DNA here is from genome assembly GCA_905333075.3 of Atethmia centrago. Lineage (NCBI taxonomy): Eukaryota > Metazoa > Arthropoda > Insecta > Lepidoptera > Noctuidae > Atethmia > Atethmia centrago. Next base: position 25,962,191 of record HG995367.1, read on the forward strand.
TAATATTGGCAAAGAGTTCCATTTTCAAAATTTTAACTGTTTTTTTTATTATATAGTTTACAAGTGACCAGTTCTAAAAACTTTCAGTGTCGGCCTTGTAAAAATTGCAAAAAAACGTAAGAAAATTTTTATTAACGTAAAAGTAGAAATTTGACTTAGAGGTTACGCGCCCAACTAATATACCTAAACGAAATATAAGGTTTAATTAAACAAATTATTACAACTTCGTACCTATCCTAATTCACTGAAGTAATCTGACACGTTGTTATTACACATAACATCACGCCTTGTTTCCCCGAAGGGTTGGGCAGAGGTGTACCTGTAGTACACCCACATTTCGCCAGTTATGTTTAAGTCCCGTGTAATAGGGGGCGAGCCTATTGCCACCAACCGGGTACAAATCCAGATTCCGGGGTGCTACTGAGAAATTCCAGATAGAAAAACCCAATAACACTTTGCTCGACCCGGGAATTGAACCCAGGACCTCATGCTCAGCAGTAGCGCTTGCAACCACTACACCAACGCGGTATTCTTGACTTTTACACTTATTATTATACATTTATTATACACTTATAAAAATCGATTAAACTAAACGATAACCATTACAAAAAATATGACCATGTTACACAAAGTGACATGCACAAAGGCACATGTCAGCCCACTTAAGGCGCTGACAAGACCCAATTGACCAAAATAGGCTTCTCTTAAGAAAAAAACTGCCAAATCTGTATAGTTTGTGGTTGCGGAAAAAATATATGTTAATTTTGAACATATTTCCTAGAACTTGGTTGTTACCAAAACACGTTTTGAAAAAAAAAATGTCGATACAAACTAACGTTAAACTAACCTCTTACCTTGAGTTCTAATCCAAAATATCTGTATTAAATATTAACATACGTTACGTATTAAATTAATAACAAGAACGTCTTATTTGAATGCAGAACTTGGTTGTTTTTCAACTCAATTTTTAGTAAATAGATATTTGCTTCATATTTTGGAATAAATTACAAGCGTTTTGTCATCGCGCTTCTCTTTCTTTTCTATGCAATCTAACAGTGACCGCGGTTTAGGTGTTGTCACCGCCTTATTAATTATTAATTCGACTTTACCTAACACACATAGCATGGTACGAAATAATTACAGTAAACTAAAGCGTCTAGCAAATTGCACAAAGGAACATCTCCAACTCTCTATAACAATGACTAGTAATATAGTACAGTTGTTAACTCTATTACTGGTATTGTTTCAAATTAAATGACAAACCCGTTTTATACATTGGGTTTATTTTTGGGTTCTGTAACCAAAGGGTAAAACGGGACCCCATTACTAAGACTCCGCTGTTCGTCTGTCTGTCGATCTGTTTGTCACCAGGCTGTATCTTATGCACGAACCGTAATAGTTAGACAGTTGAAATTTTCACAGATGATGTATTTGTTGCCGCTATAACAACAAATACTAAAAAACAGAATAAAATAAATATTTAAGGGGACCATACAACAGAGATGATTTTTTTGCCGTTTTTATAGATAATGGTACGGAACTCTTCGTACGCAAGTCAGACTCGCACTTAGCCGGTTTTTTTAAGGACTTACCTTAAAGAAGCACTGAAAACTCCAGCCACAAATATCCCAGGCATGCCAGGCCAATCTCCTAACACATCCATGACTAGTAGAGGCAGTAGCTGGTCCTTAGCTAAAGCTAGCCGGGAGTCCAGCGGGTCACAATCGTGGTATCGAGCGTACGCCAACAGACCACTGTACCCACATATTAGGACTATGAATACGACCCCGCCTAGAAAACCCCAGATGGCTCTGAAAATGAAATAAATATTGTAAACGGGGCTTCCAGTTCTTGATTAATCACCTAGTGAACAGCTGCAGTGCAGTAGAGCAGTGGTGGCCCAATGGTAATGGCTGCGATTTACGAGTTGTAAGTCGTAGGTTCGAACCCAGACAGGCGTTTTACTTTGTGTAAATTATTTCATCACCACTGCTCTCAAAACGGTGAAGGAAAACATCGTGAGGAAACCGGCATGTCCTAGAAGCAAAAATTCGAAGATATGTGACATCTACCACCGCGTGGTGGATTACAGCCCACTCACTCTCATAGAGAGGAGGCCTGTGTCCCAGCAGTGGGAACATTATAGGCTGATTATGATGAACTGCTGCAGAGCATGCTATTTTGTATCAGTAACTTTACGCAATGACCGTGGCTATACTGTCAAATTGAAAGGATTTGCGATCAATTGTCATTTTATGTGTGTTAATTACCCCACAAAAGCTACAAATTGCTAGTGAAAAATGACAGGAAATTCGAGTGGAAATGAATTGTTTTCATGTTAGAATTAAAATATCGGGTATCTTAACAAAAGGTAAATCGGACGAGATTCTGCTAAATAACTCTTATGCTAAAGCTTTTGAAAAGTGGAAGTAAATTAATGTTTTCCTAGTGAAACAAAAAATACAACTATAATTTTAATAAACCAACCTTTTCGAGGATTTCAGTTCGGACAACGCAAGGAATCTTTGCATCATAGATTGATTCACAGCTACGTTGCCGATCCAGTAAAATGTAGATCCTATAGATACAGACCAAATCGTATGTCGCACGGTTAGATCTGGGCTGACACTGAAATTAGCATAATGTTCATATGTTGAACAAACAGACTGATTATACAAGGTGTCGTTTTGCATCCTCGTCAAATTCAAGTTTCCTCCTTGAATTTGACGAGGATGCAAAACGACATGCATCATCTATGCTAATGATTCTCGACACGAATCAATAATAAAATAAGATTTTTTTTTTTTCAATTTTTCGGAAATTTGTGGGACACGCGTGTAATAACGCGACCTGTGTGATACCGCACTGTAACTGGCCCTTTTACACACACACTACCGCATACGCAACAGGGTGATTCCGTTCTGTGAAAGTGGTGTATTCTAAAATACTGTCAAACTTAAATAATTAAAAAAAACAAGTACATATGTATTAAATAATGAGCAGATATCGTAATTTTATTTGATTATACATGTCTTTCATAGCAGCCTCCTGAAATTTGACGAGGATGCAAAACGACACCTTGTATAAAACCACAGACTCCAAAGTTTTCGATAAAGCGACTAAAATATGTGAAATGTGGTGTGAGTAAAAGTCACAGTCTTTAATTTTCTTTTTGCCACCGACTTCCGATAGTACCTAGAGACTGACGTTACATTGTAGCAACGACGTCGTTTTTAAAAATGATCTTCCAGGTCAGTTGGTACTATTATCAGTAACTGGCTTTTGCCTGCGGCTTCGCCCGCGTGGATTGCGGAAATTATCCCACGGGAACATACTACCGGGATAATAAGTATCCTACCCTAGGTCATGGTCTACCCATGTGCCAAATTTCATCCAAATCCAATCAGCCGTGAAAGCGTAACAAACAAACAAACTCACTTTCGCATTTATAATATTAATTGGGATACTTGGGAGTCAGTAAATAATATGCGAAAAAAAGTCATTTTTGCACATATCGGCCTCATTTCCTGATATTGCATTTGATTTCCTAGAAGAATCACATATTATTATTAGGATGAAAAAATAATTACGGTGGTATTTCCAGTCGTCCTGTATTCCAATTTTCTCGGAACACCTCTTTGAACCCGCCAGCGATGATCGTGCCTTTAACAACCACTATGATCATAGCTCCTATCATCACTACGGTCTGAATTACATCAGTCCATACTACGGCTTTCAGGCCACCCTGAAAAGCAGAAAAATTGTGTAAATGTACGTTCATTAAGGGTCGGGTAATCGCCATTGACCTTGGCCATATAAATCCGCGTTGCGCTAACTCCGCGCCGCCGTTCGGTTTCATAGGAAATATTTATTTTTAGTATCGAATATATGAATATTTAAAAAAATCGCAGCTAGAAATATAGATAACTAGATGCGCCCCGCGGTTTCACCCGCATAAGTTTTGACCCCGTGGGTATATCGGGAGGAAAAGTATCCTGTGTTATTCCTGGTTATAAACTATCTGTGTGCCAAATTTCATCCAAATCCGTTCAGTATTTTTTGCGTTAAAGAGTAACAAAGATCCATCCATCCATTCTTACAAACTTTCGCATTTATAATATTAGTAGGATGAAATAGACTGTTCATAGAAAAAAAATCATAAAAATATCTTAAGTAGTTTGAAAGTAATATCGTTTATTATGCTTTGAGTAGACATTACTTGAATGAATTTATTTCAAAAAGTATTTTACTACAATACTTAAATATTCACATATATGTAGAATTGATGTGTGTCCGTAGCATACATTTTTTGCATAACTTACTTGCATTATATGAAGGAATAATAACAGATTTAAAAGTCACTAAAATCATATGTCCGCGCCTTAATGGGAAAATTATGGCCTGTTTCAGTTTCCGTACAAAACTTATTTACTTTTCATACAAAATCTGCTGCATTTTTATAATGTCTTTCTGGACACTGTGTACCAGGCCATTAGTGTTCTAGAACTCAATTAGGTACTTACCAAAGAGGTATAGAATATGCAAACAATGCATACTAGCGAGGTAGTAATATGAATATTGACCCCAGTCACTGCAAAATAAAGTTCAATCAATTGCAAAGTGCTGCAGGTAGAGCAGTAGGTACTTGTCCGTAAATATGGCACATCGAGTTCAAGAATAAGACTGGCTGTGGCTTTGTAGAGTTTTGTTGTCGTCTCCAAGCTTTTATCATTCATACGGCCGCTTCCTAATGCAAAGCGATCGTCGCGTTCATATGCCACATTTTGTTCGGCGAACTCAAACGCGTGGTCACGCCGACAGAGGGCGTGTTCCGGTATTCCGAACAAGTGACATGAACGCAACGATCGCGTATTCGCGCGACGAACGCTTATGGTAAGGACGCGAGGTACTAGTGTGTTGTGGCAGTCTTTTTCTAAAACAAAATGTGTCACATTTAACCTCAGCTACCTTGGTACCATAGTATAAAGAGGTGAAGTAGGCTATCTCCGGCCCAATCCGCGATATAATTGCCTACTGTCTCAGTGTTGTCACTTTTAGCTAAGCTTCAGTGCCTATAAATTGGCAAGGGTCGGGAAGTTGTATTTTTTACTTGTATTGTCTGGGTACAGGGTTTGTGAGGTCGGTTTTATCTAAACGATGATGAAAAAAAAACATAGTAAAACAACATAAAAAAACACAAATAGCGGCAAATAAATTGACAGATCAAAAGTACCTAATACTTTCTAGTGGGAAAGTAGACCTTCTTCTGTCTGATAGAAAACTAATACAACAAAAAATAAATAAGTAGGTCATCTCATCATCAAGTAAAAATTATATGCTAGAATAAGTGACTTGCTTACCTTTCCTGTTCAATAGGTAATCTGAACAGAGACAATTCTGTAATCGATGAATTATTAAGACACCCAAACACACATCAATACGTTCTCCTGCGATTATCACACATTTTTCATTCATTTAGCGGTGCCGAAAGCCGTGACGCGCGAACCTCGTGCGGTGTTAGCCCCGACCATAGAGTATAGTAACTATGGCCCCGACTGGCGTACTGAGAAACGGGTCGAGATCTTGTTTAAGTGTGCGTGCGGCGACGCATAGATAGTTTAGCGCACACATACAAGCCGCGCGCGGTGCGTTTGTATGAAGATAACTTACTTCCCCTCTTTATACTATGTTGGTACTGTGCACTGTATACACACTGTCATTACATTACCTTGATTAAACGCTAAAGCTGGTACGTAAATCACAATCGGCAGCCACGCTATCTGAAAATTAATTTTAACATAACACAACATATCATTACGCCTACAATCGCCGAAGGGTTAGGCAGAGGTTGCCTATATTCCGCAAGTTAAGTCTCATGTAATAGGGGCGAGCCTATTGCCATCAACCGGGCACAGGGCCAGACTCCGAGCTGCTACTGAGAAATTCCTGATGGAAAAACCCAATAACACTTTGCCTGACCTGGGAATTGAACTCAGGACCTCAGCAGTTGCGCTTGCGACCACTAGACCAACGAGGCAGTCCAGGGGGGGCAACCATCACCTCTTATATCAGTATTATTTCAATATTACTTCAGCGTGAGAAAGAGATGGAGCCATAAGTCCTGTATAGCTCCATCACTTTCCCACTGTGAAGTAATATTATAACAATACTGCTATAAAGAGGTGATGGTTGACCCCCAGGTAAGTATTTTTTTTTAATTAAAATAGTTTACTAACATTTAATTATATTAAGATTGTACAATATTTAAATTTGTATAATCTACGTACCAAATAAACGCTGAAAAGCACAGATCCGAACAGTCTCATACGTTTATCATATCGAAGTTCTAAGTACTGAAATAAAACAGAAAATTAAAGTAAGTATCGTAATACTCAGTCATTTCATCACTAGTTTATCTCAAGTTTTACGCATTGAGATTAAATATAAATCAACACCCTTAGAGTAATTAGAATAATTCTATGTCAACCTTTACGTAGATAAATATAATCTAATAGAAAAAACATGTAGGTATCTGTTATGATAAAACTTACTTTTACTCTAACTTACAAACGCACGTTATTATTCAGAATTTCACTCACATCCATAACATAAACAATTCTTCAATTTTACAAATTATATTTTTTTGCCATATTCAATAAATCTTTATCTATTTGCATAATTCAAACAAACATAAAACTTTTTCAATTTAGCGCCGTTTGCTATTTGATTTTGGAACTGTCAAATTTTTTTTTTTTTTATGAATTCGAATACGCATACTGCCATTATTACAATATTAAAGAGAAAAAGATTTTGTTACAATTACCTAGTTAATGGTTTTTTTTTTGTCATAAGTAGAAAAACTTCTTACCTCATAGGCTGAAGTGAGTTTCAATTCGTGGAGTACTGGTAAAAACGTAAATGCGACTATTATTGACATTAAAAGAGTGCCGATCAAAGTGAACACATAAGCTGTCCCATAAATGTATAACTCTGTTGGAATGCCTAAAAGGGATATTCCTGAAATAAAACTAAAAAAATAATTGAATAGATTAGATTTAATAAAACATACCTACCTAAATCGACAAAAGGATATCAGGATTAGCCAAGCTGGGTTAGTGGTGCCGATTCCCTTGGTCACAAACTAAACTAAGTTTAAGTTCAGTACATCCTTTTCTTTCTATTTCATTAAGAAGAGGACAGAAGATAAATTTTAGTTTAGTCCTGTCAAATTAATCACCGCCTGTCACTACTCCATACAAGTTTAGACGTGATTAAAAACTTGCCTACTAAAATTACGTCAATTTACGTCAAGCGCTGATTAATTTGACAGGACTAAGCTAAAATTTATATTTTGTCCTTTTCTTAATGAAATAGAAAGAAAGGGATGCACTGAACTTAAACTTAGTTTAGTTGTGAACAAGGGAATCGGCACCAATATCTTACAACAATCATAATACAGTTTTATTTTGAAAACTATGTGAATTGCATAATATGTATTCTGAGGTGAAAATAATCACACCCAAGTACATTTTAATATGCAAAGAACACCTTAATTCAAATCATCGTTAACATTATATTTACCTTGCTACTAAAGAGAAGCAGACAGGCAGCAACTTCATATTCCGCCCACCCATCAAATAATCTTGAGTAGAACTCTGTTTCTTCACAAATCCGAAATAAACTCCGATTCCACCACATATTGTTAACATAAAAATAAACAAAACATAATCAAACCACGCAAAATGTTGCAGAGATTGTCTAACTGCAGAGACGTGTAACTTTTCTTCAGACATTTTGGCAGTTTTCAGGATGTTTTATTCTATTAAATCTAATTTTATTTTAACTTTATTTGTTCATATCAAATCCATAACTTTATTCACAGTCAGCTAAGGCACATCTCAGTGTCAAAGTGTGAATGAATGCTAAAGCAATTTTACAATTGCCGCCCGCGATTTTCCTCGATGGTCAGGGGCTATTTTTGTACCAATTGACCATTTCCTGCGTTTGTCTAAAATAGACTTTAATGTATCTTCAAAGGATACTGTTACGTCTTGGCTCAGATGATATACATCACTGTTGTTCGTTGCTATACATTTATATTTCGTTTATGTGATACGGACAAAAAAGGAAATAAAGGCGCCTGAATATTTTCGAAGGTACTGATAAAATTAATACTTAATTAACTTTTATACAAACAAATAAGGTTTTATTATGAAGAACCTAAAACGTACATGCCGTTTCGGGTGAAAAAATAAAATGAAACGATTAAGATAATTAAATAAATATAAATAAAATGTAATGGCATCCTTTTATTATGTTGACCTAAAATAGCCAGTAAGTAACTGAAGATTGTCCTGCATCGAGCTAAAGAGGTTGCATGTACGAGTACTCGTAATACGTAAAAACCAATAATTTTCATCTTTAAGACGATACCAAAATAAATGAGGATAAAAACTGCCACTTGCTCACTTCAGATGTCGCTGCTACCCAATGTCTAAGAATTTGGCAGCTAGCTGTCACTATCCGTACATTTTTTGTAAACAACCGATTTCTTTTACGCATAATTAATTAATATACCCCATTGCGCAGCTGTTGACTGCAAAAATACGGAGAAAATGGCAAAAACATGGGGTATTTGCCAAATATGTTAAAAGACGAAAACTGTGGAAGAAAGCTCTCGAACATAAAGCGGAAACACGATATTTCGTCGAGACTGTGCTGTACTTTTGAAACCCGAGACTTATATGCATTGACTTATATATTAGGTACTTATATGGGAGACATTCGTATCAAGGTGATGCTCCCAACAGAACTAACTCTATTTTCTTTACCTACAGGCACTTGTGATGTGATATAATGTAAAATAAAGTACCTAAAGGTGTATATGTGTTTTTTATTATCATTAGATCAGTGCTAGAATTAACATCTCGAAGATCATGCTCGAGCTGGTTTTCGACTCTGATCAGGTTATTTCTATCGTACGCCTCCAGTGTTCAACAAAAAAAGAAAACATAAAAGTCAACAATAAATTATAAAACATTCATCATTTATTAACTTTTCCAACACAGCTGCTTTTTTACCATTGGCAGCCGCTTTCCCTGTTCTTAGTTTGTCTTTTATTAGTAGTACACTCCAAGTCGCATCTAGATTTGTTTTAATTTGCGATTTCGGTTTGTAGACGGACAACAGTGCTGCCACCTATGACGAGCTTTCAGTTTTTAATCCCATTGGGGGCTTTTTTGTAACCATTTATTTCACTGTTACAGCATGTATGAATTGAATTTTTGGATATTTGATTAATACTCTGACTAAAACGCAATTGGATTAAATTTCCTCAATCGAGCTTAATTCCGAAAACACTTCTACATTTTTATATTTTTTCTGTAATTCTAAAATCCTAAGTAATCTCAGGTCAGCTACGGCGCGGGCTGGCACTTCGTCGAGCAAGGGTCGGGAGGGACGATTACGTCGAGGTCTTCGCGAGGGGCCTCGGCGGTTGGAATGTCGGTTTGTGTTGTTTGCGCACTGTACTTGTGACCCTACTGCTTTCCTGGAGGAGGGTGATGGGGTCGTCTAGGTCGGTGAGAACATGCCTTGGACGGCGTATTGAGCTAATGGGCCTATAACTGGCGGCCTTCACAACCAAAAGGTTGCGATGAACGACGGCAGAGTCAAAGAAGCGCTTGGTAATGCGTTTCATATACTGCTGGATAGTGGGAATTTTGAGGTCGAAATGGTAACGAACGAACCAGGGAGATCCCGTTCCCTTACGGAGGAAACGGTTTTGAAAGCATTGCATCTTATGGATGTGGTGAGGCTTAGCTTGTGCGAAGACTGCACAGGCATATGTCATGATGGAACAGATGCACGGTGTGTAAATACGCAATTTGCACTTAAGGGAAAATTTGCTGCGTGCATTTAGAACGGAATGGAGTCTACCGAGAGCAAAAGTGGCACGCGAACGCGCCTTCTTTATGTGCTCTGAGAAGGAAAGGTGGTAGTCGAGAGTCACGCCAAGGTATTTGGCTCGCTTCTCCCAAGGGATAAGCGTGCAGAACATGGTGAGCGGTTGGGGAGGGTGGAACTTGTCGCGGTTTTGAGAAAAGAACCGCCTGACTCTTGTCGGGATTGACTTCGATTCTCCACTTTCTAAACCATGTGCCGAGTTTATTGACTTCAGTTTGGAGACTGCGAGATATCTGGTCATGCTTTAAGCCGGTTTAGTAAATGGTCTGCGAACAGAGCCAACTGCGCCTTTTTACTTCATGGGATATCGAAGTAAGTGAAAATGAAAGGGACTAACACGGAGCCCTGAGGGACGCCTGCGCGAATAGGATGGGGGGAGGATAACGCTCCTTCAATGCGATAGTGGAAGGTGCGATTTGACAAAAAGTCTCGTAAGATGAGCATGAGACGATCGGGCACTCCGAGATTGTAGAGCTTCAGCTTAAGAAGCCGTTGTGCCTAACCTTGTCAAACGCTTTCACCTTGTCAAACGTTTTCGCTATGTTGAAGAATACAGCACCGGTCGTAAGACCACGTTGGAAGCCAACGCTTATGTGTTCTACGATGCGGTGTACGCAAGAATGTTGGGTTTTAAAACCAAACTGCTGGTCGGGGATGAGGCTCTTTGTTTCGGCATAATCTCTGAGGCGCTTATAGATAAGCCTCTCATAGACTTTGCTGAGAACAATGAGCAGGCTGATGGGGCAGTAGCTCGTGGGCTCCGTTATCGGCTTACCATGCTTGGGTATGCCGGTGACGGTGGCCTTTTACCACTCTTGTGGAAAGATGTTATTGTTCAGGGAACCATTGAAGATGGTGAACAGTTGGAGCACCCTATTGGTGATTCTATCTGAGCCCGGGGCTTAACGGGTTTTAGACCCTTGATGATATAGTGCACTTCGTCTGGAGTGACGGGAGGCAGAAGATAATCAGTGTCTTCAACGGGCGGGAGGGGCCGGCGATGGTTCTAGCTAGGCTTCCTTTATTTCGGTGAGTAGCGGGAGTCGAGACTTGGTGCGCGCTTACTCGGTACAACACTACGACGACGCGATGACGCTCGGCGACTTAATGATTTGGCTATGCAGCACTGGTTACTTTGTATATTATTATGTTATGTGTAATTGTGCATGTTTAATGTTTGTGTATGTATTTTTTGTATTCAGTATGTAAAGTATTTTATAGTAGATACAAATATATACCTATATATATTATATTCTAATACACATTTGTGATATTATTTATAAGTATATAAAATATGATTTATTTAGTTTATATGTAATTTTATTATAATAATGTATTGTGGGTACGCCACACAGTTATAGTTAAGGAACTACAAAGTATCTTTGCTCAAATGATTTATTACACAAATATAAAATCAATAAGGTTTTAACTTAGAATAAGATTAGCTAATTTCTTCGGTTTCGGTGATCGGTTTCATATTTATTGAGGTAGAGTTGATGTGGCAGGCTTCCTGTAACAATATCATAATTATTTGAGCAGGTAAGGTAGGTAAGGATAAGATTCAAGTGATAGGTATGTATGTCGTACACGGATCTAGAAAAATAATAATTGATTCAGAAGACTAATCGTTGATGATTATGACTTGTGACTTTCTTAATTGCGTGTATGGTTTTAGTCTTCTTTCTTACGCATTCTCACCACACGGTAAAGTCTAGTGACGATAGAGACTTAATAATTACGTGTCTAGCGCAGGCGCACCCGAGCTAGATACGTATTTATTAAGTGAGCAGTGAGCAATCGGCCTTGCTACCACTTCGCTAACGGGCTAATATTTTTAACATTGTATGAGATGCTGTCATATGGTTAGTGCAGATACCAAAGAAAAAGACCATTACATATATTAAAAGAATATCGACAAACTTAAGTTCCATTACCAACCTTATTCTGTCCATAAGCACTAATATACGGCTCGTCGGTAGGGTGCGGAGGTTCCTTGTAAAACCTCCTCAGCTGCGGCGCGAGCAGGCGCGGCGCGGGGGAAAGGTGCGGAGTTCCCCTCGCACGGTTGATGCGCGACACGATGGCGCCCACACATATGCTGACCATCATGCCGGCGAGGGTGTACCACATGTAGGACACTCGGAGGACCGGGTTTATTTCCTCACTAGAAAGATAAAATGTGTCAATAGGGTAGATACAGTTCCTTATCAGGGTAGTAATTTGATTTTTGAAGGATGTGTGTATAAAAAATTCGACTACAGAAAACACTTGTCAACTACTTATAGGTTTGCTGGTGGGAGAACTTGAGGAAAATAGACCTTGAACTTTCGCACCACAAACGTAGTGCTGCTTTTTAAAAAGTGTAGTAGCGTGTAGTTTTTATTTTGTATTCAAACAAGCAAGGATCTGCAGTCATTAAAATTCGCTCCTTTACTGACTTTAACGCCTGCAACCAAAGACCAGTAACTTTCAGGTTTGTGTGTTTCCGTTCTAACGGATACTCACTTGTGCAGTGCAGGCGCACTATATGACAACAAACAGGCAGGCATCAGGCATCACCGAAATATCTCTGCTCATACTACGGTCTACTTTCTAGCAACACTTTTATTGGTTTAAGGTAGGTAGGTACCTATATAATCAGCCTTTTTTGTGTGTTTTTTTTTTGTTTGCAACTATGGGAGCGTTTTTTTACATCGTCGTCACATTTAGTTATAAATCCAACATTATTTATACTAATCTTTATGTAACAATATAATGTAAAAGAGTGTCCATGGAGTTTCTTGCCCTTTCTTCTCTATGGGTACCTACTACGCTTTGGAATGGGCAACTACCTTAATATTTCTAACAGACTCCTTGACAATTCAAAAGTGCCTGTAAATGTTTTGATTGAAATAAATGCTTTGAGTTTTTTGAGTTTGCATATAATGCGAGTAGGGTGGGTGGGGGTGCATTATGCAAGTAGGCATATCAGTAGGTAACTTTAATAAGCATTGATTGACTTACGTGAACACTGACTCTTCAATAACATTCTCAAATATAGTGAAGTTGTAGGTGCATCCTTCAGTAGATAGAGATTTGTGCGAGTGCACTATTTGACCTCTGGCTATGGCGAGCTGGGACGTCAGACACCACCAGGACATTACAGCCAGCCCACTCATACCGCCAACTAATGCACCCTGGTCATTAATACAGAAAAAACTGGTTACAGAAAAGTTTTTGGATAAAAAATTAGAAGCCGTCTTAAGGCGCAGATATATGGTTTTAGTGACTTTTAGATATGTTATTAGGTACGCCTTCATATAATGCAAGAAAGTTATGCAAAAATTGTATGTTAAACTAGAACACATACACATCAATTCTATATGTGAATATTTGAGTATAGTAAAATACTTTACGAAAAAAAATCAGGAACTAAAGCATAAAAACGAACTACTTTGAAAGTACTTAAGATATTTGCATGATTTTTTTGTATGAACATAATATTTTATTATCTATAATAATTCTATCAGTGATTTTTTTTTTTCAAATTTTCATATTTTCGTTACTAAAAATAAATATTCCCTATGAAACCGTTCGGTTGCCGTTCGTTGTGTCTGTCTATGTTTGTCTGTCGGTCACAGGCATTTTGCTTCGAATCTTATGGACCGATTAAGTTAAATTTGGTACCCATATGAATTTCTGTGACCCAAACACGGCCGTTTAACGTAAATAAATGAATTTTGAATATGGGGGTCACATTTGGCAGGCAAATCTTTTAAATTTTAATTTGAAAAAGATTTTTGCCTGCCAAATTTTATTTTAATTAAAAAAAAAAATTGTATTTTGTTACATGTCAAATGAAAGGGCTCATTTCATCAAATAACAAACAATAGAAAATCTGCCTTTGACCAATTAAGAAAATAGATGAAAATTGACCATTCCCCATCTCCGGACTACTGAGCCTATTTTTCCTAATACGGAAAATAGGTCTGTACTTGTAGATTACAGGAAAACCTATAAGAAGTCAATGGTCTTAAAATAACATGGTAAGTCTCTCAATATTGTGCATACAAATTTACATTTGCAGTTGGAATGTATGAGAAAATTTGTTTTTCAACTACAATGTTAAGTTTGTTCTTGGGATAAATTCATCCCAACTACGGGACCCTACATCGTACGTGGTCCGACACGCACGCGGCTAGTTTTTAAAATTTGTTTTGATATTAACTTTTCAACTGATATCATTTTGGTTTGATACAAGGCAGACGTCATATAAAACTCAAATCATATACGAGTAGTTAGCATCAGATTTTTTTTTCCTATTTAGAGTTATCTTATAATGTAAGATATTACGTTATAAGACATGTCTTAATAGGAATTTCCATGATTTTATATTGAAACTCACCGTAGCATCCACCCACGGCATAAGGATCCCCATAGTAAAGACTCCGAGTTGTGGCCCCATGGTCATAGATTCCAAAGTCATAGTTAACTGCAAGATTGTTCCCATCTTCTCTACTATAAATACTAACCCTGAAATTAATAAAACTTAAATGAATAAAAACGTAACTATCATCAACTTTGCCGATTTCGACGATAATTTTGTGTTGTGTTAATTTTAAATTTTACCTTTTTTTTTGGGTGGGAAATCATCAAATAATTTCTCCCGCTCTGGGCGGAGCGGGTGGGTGTGTCAGACTCTTACTGACTAAAACCCACCCGTATTCCTTCCGTTGCCTGTGTTGCGGGGGTTTCGGTGACCCATTAGTACCTTCCCGCGACCCCGGCAGGCATCGGCCCTAGTGGACCCCTACACTTGTGCTGACTACATCTCTTTGAGGCTCGCGTGGAATACAACGCGCCGTCGACCCAGGCCTGGTCCTTATCGGACGGTGAGCTACCCATCGCTCACCGTCCGCAAGTCCCACGCCTACGGTGGCCGGAAATCCGCCCGGGATTCCCGACGCCCAGGGCGTCTCCTGCGGCGGGTTAACGCTATACCTAAGATAACGAGTGCTAAAGGCTAAGTGGGTATTCACAAAGAGAATACCTAAAAACATTTTGTCAAAACATTAGGTCTATTAACTGTAACTTTTTAAGCTTGCAAGCATTTCTAAATCTCCTTCCTTTTGACAGTGAAGTTTTAGCTTTAACAGAATGCTGGTTACCTTGCTTGAGAAATCAGCAAATCCCTGAAATAGACAGTTATACCAGTCATAAAACCACGAAACATATTAACCAGAGTGACGGTGTGGTAGTTTATACAAAATCATTCCTTAATCCCACGGTAGAAGAACCAGACTTTTATAACTCAGCATCTGGGTTAATAATCAAGACCAAATTGGAAACAGCAGTTCTATGCGTCTACCGCTCACCGTCTACTAATAATATAGATAGCTTTTTACGTGCGCTAAATGATATACTACCAACACTACACGACTTTAAATCTGTTATTTTCACCGGTGACATTAATATCGACATTGGGTCACCCCTAGATACTCGCTCCCAAAACTATTTAAATTGTCTTGCATTTCATGGTTTTCTTCCTGCTCACTACCTACCGACAAGAGGCAACAACTGCCTCGACCACACTTTTATACGTACAAACCGTCCTGCAACCACTTTAATTTTTGAATCTACCATAACTGACCACTACTCCACCTTAATATGCATCAAAACTAAAAAAGCGCGTACAAAAAATAACTACACTATAACTAAAATCAATTTTGAAAGCCTAGATAAAACTTACGAGCAGCTAGATTTCAACCCTATTCTTCTTACAAAGGACGCAAATGCTGCCACGGATAGCCTGGTTAACCTCCTGTCAAAAGCTATAATGGAGAACTCAACCACATCGATACAGTCAGCGAGAAAAAGGATACTCAAACCTTGGATAACTCCCGGTTTGTTGAGATGCATCCGCAACAGAGATTCACTTCACAAAAAACTTAAATTATCACCGGACAATGAAATCCTCCTTATGACGTATAAACGCTACAGAAACTTCTGTACAAAACTCCTCAAAAAAGTCAAAAGGCAATACGACAGCGAACAACTAAAGAATGCAGGACAAAATACAAAGGCTCTCTGGACTGTTATAAAAAACATAACTTACTCTTCCAAAACAAAGCACACATCAACTCAACTATTACTTAATTCACATTCCCCAAGTGATTCCTGTAATAAAGTAAACAATTTTTTCGTAAACATCGGCAAAGAGCTCGCTGATAAAATTGTCGGCAGTACTGTGCAACCATTCCAAACGACCCCATCACAATCTCCTATCAGCATGTCTTCGTTTGTCCTCGAAGAAACTGACGACGCTGAAGTTCTGGAAACTATACATTCTCTGAAATCTAGTGCAGCAACTGGCTGGGACGGGATCTCAGCCACCATTCTGAAAAGGTACTCCGCTACTCTGGCACCTATCGTTAGCCACATTTTTAATCTCTCTTTTCAAACCTCTGTTTTTCCCACTTCGTTTAAAAGGGCACTTATTCACCCCATCTTCAAGGGTGGCAATGGGAACTCAGCCAATAACTATCGACCAATTGCAGTATTAAGTGCTCTGTCCAAAGTAATGGAACGCCTCATTAATAAAAGGCTGAGAGATTACTTAGAGCACTTTAATCTTATTTCACCACAGCAGTTTGGGTTTCGCGTAAAGAAGTCCACCTCTGACGCAGTACATGACTTAACGACTTTTATTGTTTCAAACCTTAATAACAATAAAAAAGTACTTACAGTGTTTCTAGACCTCGCGAAAGCGTTTGATACCGTTCCCATTAAAACCCTTTTACAAAAACTAGAAAATATAGGTGTCAGAGGACCACAACTCCAGTTTTTCCATAGTTACCTCACAGATCGAACGCAAGTCGTTAAAATAGGAAACCACGTAAGTGACGAGCTGCCTATTAAATATGGTGTCCCACAGGGGAGTATTCTTGGGCCTACATTGTTTCTTGTTTTTATTAATGACCTTTGCAATCTATCCATTCCAAATTCTAAGATTGTAACCTACGCTGATGATACCGCAATAACTTTTTTCGCAGACTCTTGGTCAGAACTTCAAGTTCAAGCTCAAACGGGTCTTGACTCCACCCTTGACTGGCTTCTGGCTCACACCCTCACACTCAACACAAGCAAAACCAAATTCATCACATTTTCTATTAGCGCAACATCCCAGCCAAAAAATCATTTATCCCTCACTGCTCATACATGTCTCACACTTATTACACAGAATTGTAACTGCAGTCAAATAGAGCCTGTTAACAAAATTAAATACTTGGGTGTAATTTTAGATAATACCTTAAACTTTAAAGCCCACGTGGAGGCACTGACGAGTAGGGTGCGAAAATTGATATTTATTTTTAAAACTCTTAGACTTGTAGCTAACCATTTTATTATCCGTAATGTTTACTACGCACTTTGTCAGTCAATATTATCTTACTGCATTTCCTGCTGGGGTGGTACTTCAAAAACCACGCTACTTCCTTTGGAGATTGCACACAGGGCAATACTAAAGATTGCAACATTTCGGCCAATTTTATTTTCCACCATTCAATTATATAAAAGTTGCAACGTTCTTAACGTTCGACAGTTGTTTATTTATCATGCAATCTTGTTACAACATCACTCTACTCCCTTTGTTAAACTTAAAAAACGTCGTAAAGATTTAATATGTTCCCTTCCACAGACCCGCTACTCTTTTACGAAAAAATTTTTCTTCTATCTTGGCCCTTTCTTGTATAACAAAATTAATGCAAATATTTCAATTTATCCCTTATCTGTTCAAGAATGTAAATCAGCAGTCCGCTCCTACCTACTAGACAAAACGTATGAGGAAACCGAATCCTTGTTTACTACACTATCATAAGTACGTCTACTCGCAACATATATATTCTCAAAACATGCACACACACACACACACACATTTACGTCTCACACACATACAGACACTCGCAAACACACATTCCCCACCACACTCACATACCACACATATAAAATATATACTTATACTTTCAAGCATTTTCATTAATTATTATCTTTTTATTTTCTTTTGTTTTGCGTTACTATACTTAATAATTAAAATATTGAATTGTACAAAAACACTAAGCAACTGATTTTCCACTCCTAGAGGGATACGGCACTGATTCTCTTTACTACAGGCTATTGTATAGCCTATCTAAGAGGACAGTACCCCCACCATTGTTGTAGCATACAAGTGTTCATTTGTAAAGTGTAACTTTTTTTACTGTATTCACTGCAAAACCTATTGTGCAATAAAGTATTTTTCATTTCATTTCATTTCAATACAAATGCAATATTTTAATGGTACAACTGTAATTTTTAACTTAGAGTGATTACATACTGAGGGCCTCGTGGCTAAATAAAAAACAGCCGCACGAGTCGACTAAAGGTTAAGCTACGCCTGTCGCGGTCGGTACGTGGATGGGCGACAATCCATTACATATTGAGACACCTCCGTACCTCGGAAAGCTCGTTAAGCCGACAGTCGTCACGGGTATTCAGAAGCCCAAAAGTCTGGCAACCGACAGTAACTGGGTTGTGGAGGTCAAATAAGCAGTTGTTCCATGTAAATTATTGGTATTCAGCTGCATCCGGTTGGACTGGAAGCCAACCCCAGCATAGTTAGGAAAAGGCACATTGATTGTTTTTTTGAGTGACGACATACTCGTAATACCATAATTATATTCCAATATATTTTAATCCATCTAATGATATCGAAAATAAATCCATCAATTGAAATCCCTCCAAAATTGTTCACCGCTGCACTGGAGGATGTCTTCAAGGTTCTGAACTTAAAAGGCCTTGGCATCAACATCAATGGCGAGTCCATCACTCTCCTGCGGTTTGCCGACGACATACATAGTTGTCATGGCTAAGACTATGGAGGACCTCAGTTACAATGCTCGATGAACTCAGTAGAGCTTCCGAAAGAAAGTCTTAAAATGAACATGGACCAGACAAAGGGCATGTCAACTGCCCATGTAACACCCACTCTTATGAAGATCGGAGACGCGGAGAGTTGTGGACGAGTTTATTTACTTAGGACAAACTGTCCAGTTAGGTAGGTCCAACTTCGAGCAAGAGGTCAATCGTCGAATCCGACTCAGCTGGGCAGCGCACGGGAAGCTGCGCAATATCTTCTCGTCCCACATACCGCAGTGTCTCAAGACGAAAGTCTTTGACCAGTGCGTGTTGCCAGTGATGTCTATGGCACTGAAACGTGGTCGCTCATAGTGGACCTTATTAGATGGCTAAAAGTCACCCAAAGGGCAACAGAGAGGTTTATGCTTGAAGTTTCCCTACGTGATCGAATCAGAAATCAAGAAATCCGCAGGCGAACCAAGGTAACCGACATAGCCCGAAGAATTGCTGAACTTAAGTGGCTGTGGACAGGCCGCATTGCTCGCTCAACAGATGGCTGATGAGACCGTAAGGTTATGGAGTGGCGACCGCGTACCGGAAGACGCAATATTGGAAGGCCTCCTAAAAGGTGGACCGATGACCTTGAGAAGGCCGCAGGAATCCGCTGGATGCGGGAAGCACAGAACCGGTCAAAGTGGCGGGCGTGGGGGAGGCCTATGTCCAGCAGTGGACGTCTTTCGGTTGAAATGATGATGATGAAGATTTGAAATCTTATAACTTATACCAGTTAATGGCGAAACATTCCTAAATGTATGAATATCCCATGTACCGTGTTTCTGGGCTGATCGCTGTTTATTTACGACTTTGCCTTTTCTCAAAGTAATTTATTTGAAATTACTTTACTTTGAGAAAAGGCAAAGTCTTAAATAAACAGCGGTCATGGAGACCTACAAAAACATATTTTTAATGCTACGCGTAGTTACCAGATGACATGCATCTTAAATCTTAATGATTTATTTTTATTTGTACACGAAACATAAATATTTATTTCCCAATCCCCATCCTCGTCATTGTTATCATTCTTCTTTCTCCCATTTATTTTCTTTAAAATAGTGATATGAGTGTTGCTCAAAGTATTTACCTACACAGAGTGTACCCAGGAGAATGACGACGCTTCTCATGAGCCAACTAGCCTGCCTCTCTGTTAACGTCTTCTTGAAAAACGGCTTGTAGAAATCTTCTAACACCACTGCTGACATCGAATTCAGACTCGTTGATAATGAACTGAAAATTATGATCGTCATTTGTTACTATTTCAAGAAGCCAAATCATAAGTAGTAATTTAGAGTAGTTTCGAATGCTTCTTTTACACTCGTTGTTTGTCTGTGGGAACAGACTGTACAAAATAAAGTTAAAGTTTATATCGTAGTTTATAATGCTGTGTAAAAGTAAGTATTTACCTCAACGCTGCACTAAAAATGCCAGCAATGAAGACTCCTGGCAAGCCAGGGATTTCACCAAGAACGTCCATGACCAGAAGTGGAAGAAGTTGATCCTTTGCCTTTGCTAACTGGAAATAATATAATTATTATCAAGATGTTATTTATTATGAACCATAATAGCGACCGCTCCTGCTTCGCACAGCTTTTAAGTCTTGACAAAACATCGAGATATATTAATAATAATTAAGCTTCATATAAATTTATTCACATAAACTTCCGGAAAAATATCTCGTAAGTGATATTGAAAACCGCCCTGGAGTGCGCATCAAAATTCGTGGCACAGTTTAGAAGAATAACGCAATCACACAGACAGACACAAAAAGCGACTTTAATTTATAATATGCATAGAAGATATATAGATGTCTAGAATGACGTATATCGTCACTCTAGACATCTTGAGGATGTAATAAGAAAAAGCAACAAGTTGTTCCTTGTCAACAAGGCTTTTTTGGTAACCACACGACATGATTACAACATCGTTTACATCGACGATGTTCAGAGCCTACCTGCCTACGTGATGATGATGATGAAACATAATCTTTCAATCAAAGCGTTTGCATTCCTTGTTACACATGATACATGGTGGCTCAATAGATGCATTTTAAATTGCAAAATTGGTTCCACACAGCTCTCAATCCCGTGCCCTCAGGAGTCAATTGCGGGATGTGAGTCATTGGTGATAGTAGGCTACCAATACCAACCCATCCATCATCTATTGTGATGTAGCCTATGACGTAGATAAATATGTAAATGTGACTGGTCTTACCTTAGTTTGCAAAGGATCGCAGTCGTAAAATCTTGCGTATATTAACAACCCGCAGTAGAGACAGAAGCAATAGAGGAAGGAGATACCAATGCAGAATAAGAAAACTGCCCTGCGAACAAAAAATTCAATAGTATTACTTATTATTTGAAAGCAGTTCTTGCAGCTGCAACATATTTTTAGGTTTTGGTGATTTCTTCTTTAGCTACGATGTATCAGCTAGCATTTGGGATTTTTTGACGAGATCGTATTTTGTCCTTCAAGTTAACCGTTAAAGTTGGTGAAGACTAAAAATAAATGTTCATTGTTTCGCACTTAGTACTTACCATTGAGCACCCCGCAGTGTTGGCAAAGCAAGGTATCTTTGTACCATGGTCTGATTGACGGCGTTAGCTTGAAGCCAGTAGATTGTTCCGCCTATCACGAGACTCCATATCGTATGCCGCGTCAGAGGATTTGGATCCCAACTGAGAACATGTTTTTTTTATCAGTCTACATAACGAGACAATACACAACATTCTTGGTAATGATGGCACGTCACGGGAACAATCTGCGACTCTTGCAGTCCCCTTAAACTTAAGGCGAAGTGTCATAAAATATTGGTCAGGTTTAACCAAAATTTTGTCTTGTATGGATCAGAATATTAGGCCACAAAAGGGAAGGGATGAATGAAAGGCAATTGCATGCAGCTGAAATGAGAATGCTAAGAGGGATGTGAGGTGTTACCCGAATGTATAGAATAAGAAATGAGTATGTAAGAGAAAGTCTGAAAGCGACACCAGTGACTGAAAGTTGTGAGGAAATAAATTGTTATGGTATGGGCATGAGATGCGGAGGAATGAGAAAAATGTCGCCAGGAAAGTTTTGAGTATGAATGTGGATAGCTATACGAGTAGGGGCAGATCACAGAAACGATGAATGGACTGTGTGAAAGACTAATAGAGAAGTATATGTATGTATGATAAAATACATGTTGCGCCGACCCCAAATAAATTGGGATAATGGTAAATGAATAATGTGATAACGAGACAATAATGTTAGTTTAAAATTGCCCTAAGAACATTCAGGATGTGCTGTGTCGACAAGGATATGAAGAAATGAAATTACCGTTACAGCTCGATATCGAGATCACGAAAAAAGGCCTTGGTCGATCGAGAATACTGACAAAAGTATACCTGTAAGTCAGTTTTATCTACATTGGTCACGCTCGTTGCCAACGTTGTACATATTCTCAGCCATAAATATTGCAGTTACGACTGATACGAGTAGGTATGTCAGCGAGGTGCAATTCTTCAAGATAAACGTTTCCTTCAAATCAGATCAGTCACTGTGGGTGTCTAGTACACAAAGCAATCACGTTGAATTATGCTACAAAGATAACAGGAAGAGTACAGTAGGTAGAAATATAATAGGAATTTATGTCCTACGACGCTAAAATTCCAATAACTACACAGAACCTACTTCAGTTCTGACAGACAATCTTTAAATTTTTGCCCATATTTTAATCTATATCTGCTCTAGTAGTACCTATTGTACTTCGATTTGTATCTTGTTGCATTGAATTAACTATATGCATATAAGGAAGATGAACGTTAGTATCACTTCCTGCATTTTGTGCTAAGGAATTTTAAGATCTATTAAAATACGATCAAACTAAACTAGTCAATACTTAATACTAGTATTTAGTTTTACATTTACATCGTAGTTTGTTGTTGTTATGTTAGTTCTTACTTTGGCAGTTCAAGCCTTCCGCTGTCCATGTTCCTCTGCCAGACAACTCCTATGCCGCCCACATCAATGGTCCCTTTTATTGCGACCAAGGCCATCGCGCCAAACATTGCCGTAATTTGGATCACGTCCGTCCAAACTACCGCTTGTAATCCACCCTGGATACAATGAATGTGTATGAATCACTTGTTTGATAACAACCACACGAATCACAAACATGAGGACGACAAAGCACTTGTACAAAGAACCTACCGCACTTGTGTAGAATATGCAGACCAAACACACTATTGGAGTAATTATGTGTATGTTAACTCCCGTTACTGAAAGAAAATAATTGAAATAAGATTAATTTTGTAGCTAAAGATTCATCTACAAAGATATATTAATGTGGTTTCAAGGATAAAAATTGGTATGAACATAACACTTTAATCTTTATGAGTACCCTTTAATTATGCAGCAAGTGGGTAGTTAGAGGTAGTACATACTTTATGTCATACTACGGTGGTCCTAAGAAACTACCCTGTGGGACTCCTTAATAAGCCATAGTTACAAATGATTTAACAAACCAAATCTTAGAGAGAACGATCGTATGTTGTGTTTTTTTCAAACTGTTGACAACTTAAGAATTATATATGAAACTTAGTAAGCCGAAAATAATAAAATACATGACATCACCTTGGTTAAATGCCAGTGCTGGAACATAAATCACAATGGGTAACCAGCCTATCTGAAAAACAAAAGTATTTCTAATTAATGGCTGCTTATGCATAACAATATTTATGCTTTGGTTAGATAGATCACTTACCAACGTACAAGCGAATAAAATCGATCCAAACAATCGCACTCTATTGTCGAATCTGATTGATAAGTACTGAAAACAATAAATCGATATTATTGTGGGTTATGCTAGCTCCTTTGTAGATGACTACCTTTGACTAGATAAACTTGTCTTAACACTTTACCTCGTAATTCGAAGTAATCTTGAGGTCATGAAACACGGGTAGGTAGATCTGGGTCATGATGAAGGACATCAAGAAAATCGCCCCTATAATATACGCGTACTGGGTCCCGTGCATGTAGACCTCTGTCGGTGACCCCAACAGGGTTATACCCGACACGAAACTGGGGAAAGAAAATCAATTTACGATCACTCCAGCCTTCTAGTGTAGTTTGCGACGCACCTGCACCAGCTCATAATGACAATATTAATACCTGAGCTGACGAAGTCTGGAGCTAGTATGTTCAAATTTTGGTGAAGGCGTTTGAGATGAAGAAAGGACGTGGTGTCAATTTTTTTGAGGGACCAGGCCTGATGAATATTGCATCGGTGACGTAACTACCGGCTACAGCATAGATGATGACCTTTCTGACCACCTTTTGTGAGTGAGTGAAGTCAGAAGTGGTGTCAACCTCGAAATCAGAAATGCCTAAGTACTCGTGTGTACTCTAAGACCCCTAATTTTGGCAGACAGGAAATAAAATGAAGCAAAAAGAGTATGTAAGGATCGTCGCAGGTGGCGTTCTGTAGTTTCTGCCTACCCCCATGAAAGAAAGGCGTGAATTAATGTATGTATGTGGAAATATAATTATTATAAGTACATACGTTTCAAAGCATACCATTTAGTATCTAGCTATTGATGTTACAATAAACAATCCATTGTCAGTTGCAAAATGTAGTATGTCCAATGCATAGAATATCGAATTTAGATTATTTTCTTAGTATTCACTTATAAAATTGTAAGCGTAACAGCGAATTTATTTTAATCATTAAAAAATGCTAGTTCACGTCTGTGACTGCCCGATAATTTAAGAAACTAGGAAGTTGATGGCATTGAAGGCGGAAAATCTGAAGTTTTAAAGCTCGTCGCTCGTAAATATTATATTAGGCATTATTTTTACATAGAGCATTCTCTTATCATTGATGGCACAGGAACTTATTGAATTTCATTAGGAACCTACCTTGCAACAAGGGACATAGAAACAGGAATCACTTTCATGTTTCTTCCACCGAGGAGATAGTCAGCTTGCGTGGTTTGTTTTTTCATAAAACCCCAGTACACTCCCACGACAGCACTAATAGCCAACATTAACACGAACACAAGATAATCCACCCATGAAAACCTCTGCATTAGATGCGTCAGTTCCAAAACTTCCCCACGCATTTCCCCCATTATGCCAAGGGTCGATAACTCTACCTTCGTAAAAAAATCACATGGAATTTAAAACGAGGCACTTTCCTAGTATTCTTTGACTACCTTTCTTTTCAAAGCAATTTTTTTTTTATTTCAGGTCAAGGGCTTTTATTCTTGAAATTGATAGCCCGTATCATATCGATATGCGTTGCGCTAAAGGCACCCAACAGTCAAATGTATGAATCCGTCGAGACGTAAGCTCAATCTGTTACAATGAAACAATTACGATAACTCGCAATTTAAAAGAGGATGTTGCGAGATCGCCCCCCAACGGTAGCTAGGAGCGAATCGGGAACTGACTACTTGTACTTAAAAACGTGTAGGTTGGACGTCACCCATAAACGCTTCCTCGGCTGACAACTCGTATAGGCACAAACTTAATAGGTAAGTACCAAAAAATAGCTCATGTCCTGTTATAAATATAAAAATTTGCTGCTAGATGACATTGTTGCTTGTCTGGTTGCGCCTGATGTACCTACCACTCTTGCCTAAGTCACGAGTGGTTGGTAATATCTCAGGAGGCTATTTAAATGCACCCCATTAAGTAACGTACTAACTACCAATCAAAATGAAACGCAAGACTGAAAGTTGACTGCGTGACTTAATCTGTACTGATCTTTGTTTTTTTTTTTGAGGGTGGGAAATCATCAAATAACTTCTCCCGCTCTGGGCGGAGCGGGAGGGTGTGTCAGACTCTTACTGACTAAAACGACTCTTACTGGCGCGAAACTTGCCTTTCCCTCAACCGTCCCGCCTCCTCCTTCGCGAGCATTACTGCTTCGCAGAAGGAGGTGACGGCTGCCCATGCCCTCTCGCTCCGTACCATGGCCTGAACCAGGGATCTGTACTGATCTAACATAGTATTACTGTATTCAGCTAGTAGATTTAAATAGAACTGCTGCTAGAGAAGTGGTCTAGCTGCAAACACAGAGTGTTCAACATGCCTTGTGTACGTCTAATCTGGTTAGTTGCGAAAACAGCCACACAGACTTAGGTGCAAAGAAAAACCTCACATCTCTTTTCATTCATAATCATCATCTGCCTAGTCTATCCAGTCTATCCGGATGCAGCTGAATACTATTATAAAGATTTGTATTTTTGTGTGTGTGTATGTTTGTAATGAATAAACTCAAAAACTACTGCGC
The DNA here is from genome assembly GCA_905333075.3 of Atethmia centrago. NCBI lineage: Eukaryota > Metazoa > Arthropoda > Insecta > Lepidoptera > Noctuidae > Atethmia > Atethmia centrago. The sequence goes on from HG995367.1 coordinate 25,988,358, forward strand.
CGATTTCCAAAAATTGGCGAGTCTATTCATCATAAAAACCAGCCATGTGCGTGTTGCACCACGCACAATAAAGGGTTCCGTAGTTAGGATGAATTTATTCCATCAAAATATGTCGCATAAATTACCGTATTTTTTAATTCCGTTGACTTAGAAGCTTAATTATTTTAGAGCTCTAAGGGACCGTATAATTACAACTTGATACCTCCACGTATTCCTGAGAAAAAGGGTCTTGACATAGACAGACGAACTGACGGACAACGAAGTGATCCTTTAAGTGTTCCGTTTTTTCGTTTTTAGGTACGGGACCCCAAAAACAGGCCAAATGCGTGTCAGACCACCTACAATGAAGGGTTCCGTAATTGGCATGAACTTACATATTCTTGCCTTTCTTGATTCAAGGTCAACGGAAAGTATCCTATAGGTTTTGATTTATTTGGGAGTAGCAAAATATGTCGCATAAATGGCCGTATTTTTTATTGCGTTGACTTAGAAGCTTGATTTTTAGACCTCTATGATACCGTATTTAATATTAATTTCAACTTGATACCTACCTCTAGGCGTTCCTGAGAAAAAGGGTCTTGACAGACAGACGGTCAGACGGACGGACAACTAAATGATACTTTAGGAGTTAAATTTTTCCTTTTGAGGTACGGAATCCTTAAAGTAAGTTGATGTTTCATTTCCCACGAAATGTATGGGAAAAGTTTTTTGCGATTTCCGACTCTCCTAGTAATGAAACCTCACTTGGTCTAATAGAGTGTTTTGATCCTCATAAGAAACAGGGTCCATTTACATAAAAAAGGGGATCGGGGGACCCCCTCACGAACGAAGTTCCTTCTCACGTATGATTTAAAACAAAAACAAAATTTTCGCAGCGTCCATCATCCATCTTGAATGTACATTTTGACCTCACTATCGACTTTAGTCTAAAACTATAAAAACGATACCAATGACGAAAACTTTTTAAATATTCGCAGCTGCCATCTTAGGTTTACATTTTAACGTCACTATCGGCTTTAACGCCAGCGAAAACTATGAAAACGACACCCCTGACGAAAAATGTGAAAATTTTCGCAACCGCCATCTTTTTTTTTTGGATGGGAAATATTCAAATAACTTCTCCCGCTCTGGGAGGGTGTGTCAGACTTACTGACTAAAACCGCCCGGGATTCCCGAAGCCCGGGGCGTCTCCTTCGGCGGCTAGGGGCGAGAGGACGCGAAATTTGCCTTTCCCTCAACCGTCCCGCCTCCTCCTTCGCGAGCATTACTGCTTCGCAGAAGGAGGTGACGGCTGTCCATGCCCTCTCGCTCCGTACCATGGCCTGAACCAGGGCCGGACGCGAGAGGTCTCTGCCGCCGATCGCCTTCACGAGGACACGAGACCTCCACCGTATGCTCCACCGTGTCCTCCGGGCGATCCAGACAGTGGTGACACCCGGGCGTTTCCTCCCGCCTTATCCGACACAGGAACCTCCCGAAGCTGCCGTGTCCGGTGAGGACCTGCGTCAGGTAGAAGGAGAGAACGCCGTGGCGCCTCTTTAGCCACTCCTCAAAGAGGGGACCTTATTGCCGCAATCGTGGCGTGCCTAGCACTGGGTTGCGACAACCGTACTCTCCATATCGCCATGAGATCCCGCCGGAGCTCCGTCCACTGTGCCGCGATTTCTCGCGGCAGCGGAGTTACGCCCCGGTGTTTCGCCTCCTCGCGCCACTCCCAAACGTGCGCGAGGACTTTTGCCTCCAGATCCCATGGCGGCAATCCGGCAAGCAGGCTCGCTGCCTCACAGCAACCGCCATCTTGATTTTCATTTTGACGAAATTAACACACGAGTGAGAAAGTAAAGAAGAAAGTCGCAAGTATGAACGCTATTTCTTCGTTCCGTCGAGAAATTTTGTAAAAGTTGCCCTTTTTCTTGCTAACTGTACCTATATTTTTATTAAGTCATCAAAAACATGCAGATCAAAATGTCTCCAAAAGTTAATGACAAAGACTGATAGCTAAAACCGATTTCGCGTAGCTAAAACGGTTAAGGTACCCTTACTGCCCCATCTCAAAAATCCACTCTGTATTGATGAATGACTGCTTAGCCCCATAAAGATATAGCATGATCATTTATAAGGTTAAATCTGTATCGAAAGGCATCGGCCCTAGTGGACCCCTACACTTGTGCTGACATCTCTTTGAGGCGCGCGTGGCATACAACGCGCCGTCGACGCGGGCCTGGTCCTTATCGGACGGCGAGCTACACATTGCTTACCGTCCGAAAGCCCGCGCCTACGGTGGCCGGAAATCCGCCCGGGATTCCCGACGCCCAGGGCGTCTCCTGCAGTGGCTAGGGGCGAAAGGGCGTGAAATTTGCCTTTTCCTCAACCGTTCCGCCTCCTCCTTCGCGAGCATTACTGCTTCGCAGAAGGAGGTGACGGCTGCCCATGCCCTCTCTTTCAGTACCATGGCCTGAACCAGGGCCGGACGCGAGAGATCTCTAGCCACTCCTCAAAGAGCACTTGCGCTTAGCCGCAATTGTGGCGTGATCAGCACTGGGTTGCGACAATCACACTCTCCATATCGCCATGAGATCCGGCCGGAGCTCTGTCCGCTGTGCAGCGATTTCTCGTGGCAGCGGAGTTACACCCCGGCGTCTCGCGCCACTCCCATACGTGCGCAAGGACTTTTGCCTCCAGATCCCATGGCGGCAATCCGACAAGGAGGCTCGCCGCCTCACCGGAGACCGTGCGGTATCCCCGGACTAGCCGGATGGCTATGACCCTTTGGGCCGCGCTCAACCGGCACGCTGGCCGCAACGCCAGGGAACGCACCCACACAGGAGCCCCGTAAGGGGCCATGGACCGCATGACCCCCGCGTGGAGCCTCCGGCAGGAGGCGCTTGGGCCCCTAGATTGGGTAGGAACCGCTTCAAGGCAGCCCCGGCTCGCTCCAGTTTGGGAGCCAATGGTCGCAAATGCTCCACGAAGTTCCACCGGCTGTCGAGGACGAGTCCCAGGTACTTCATCGTGGACTCGACGCCGATGTAAACCCCTCCTACCATTATTTGGGACCCCGACGGTGGCGCGTTCCGAGGACGATGAAAACACATGGCCTCGGACTTGAGCAGGGCCACCTCGTGTAAGTGCCCCCCCTGCCAGCTAAATGGTTATTTATGGAGATGTGAAAAAATTCACTCACATTGCACGTAGGTACTTGGCCGGTTTTTTCAAAAATATACAGCCTTATTTAAAAAAAACTCGCTAATCACTGATTAGTCACTGTTTAGCTTAGCAATTGATTAGCTCCCTGTTCATTTGTCAAGGACCGGCTAATGAGACACAATTGATTTTCTATTGTTTGACTCCGAATCGGTGACGCGCGGGACTTGACCGACACGACACCGCACGACATCGATTGGGTGTAAAACAATAGAAAATCAATTGTGTCTCATTAGCTGTCCTTGACCGATCAATTATTAAATTTCTTTATTTATAAACGCTAGTTAGCAGGTGATTAATAGCGAAACGAAATAGAGGTGAAATTATGTGTTCAGCACAGGCTATAATCAGAATAGTCGACTAAAAACCCAAATTTAAGATCAAATCTCATAAGGAAAAGTTATTAAGGGACAAATCTAATTTTATCGGATTGTGATTCAAACTGTGTTGCGCAGTTACCGTAACGCAGTTTCAATCACAATCCAAGAGGTTTGGAAGATGTCTCATCCATTGCTTTATAGGTTTAATAAATTCATCTGCATAACAAAGTAATTAATGCAATGAACATGGCTGAGCTAGCTTGCTACATATTAGTAATCTGTAGGCTAAACTGACAAAATGAAAGATAATGTGATCAATTGTTATTCTAACCCTATGGCTACACTGTCGCGATAATGCAAACTTTACTTCGTGCGCTCTCTGTTGTACAGTGAAATGAACACGCCTTGTCAGTACGAATATTTCTGTATTTATATTCTGGCACACATACAAACCTGGTATTTTAGCAATATTTAACAAACTATTTAATTAGGTACTCAATATAATATCAGTATAGACTTTAGACTTCTTGAAGACAACCTTTAGATGCCGAGGCTCGAAGAGAACTAACTTAGAAAACCGCGCACACCGTATCATGTTTTCCATTCGGTTGTGTTAAAAAACCAGTACGTTTTCGGTAACTGTCAAATTAAATACTTTTAAACATAATGAATACCCTGATACAAAAATCATTTCAAGCAAATCACATACTTTCAATTTTATATTTACTATTTAATCACGACACATCTTATTCATATTTGGAAATCATGACAACAGCGATACGTCGATACGCTCTCTCTCGCACGAGAGCGTGCGAAGTAAAGTAAAGTTCGCGTTATCGCGACAGTGTAGCCGTAGGGTGTGTTACGCATTTACCGCGGATTACTCTTTTTTTTGTAAAAATAATCGTTGTTCTGTCTTTCTCTATGGGTCCACAGAACACTATTTTCCTACGGATGGATCAGTCTGTCGGATTTTATTGTCTGTGACTGCTGTGATCTGCTGTCTGCTGTCACTGTCACTCATGTCAAACTGAAAGATATTTGTTTTGTGAACGGTCGCTGAAATCAAAACAACTTTTTCATATTACCATTATTAATTGTGATTTGATATTTATTCCACAAAGACTCGCGTTTCCGTCTAAATGGCAGGACTCTTACTTAGTCCCTCAGAAAAATTATTTATCGTTCACGGTGTACAAGTAAGTTTAAAGATAACCTAAAATAACCACCTTCAAAATCTACTATTTTAGCTTCTAACAGTGCAATTGCCTAAACATAATAAAATAATAATGTCTCAAAAACTATTTGTAAAAATGTTCAAAATCAGACCCATTAATCTTACCCTCTTACCTCCATTATCTCACAATATCTTATTTTGTGCGTAGGATGATTATCGATCCGATGGACGATCAAACATTGATTACCGACCGATGGAGCTTGAAACAGACCTCGTTGACACCGCTACGGGATCAGCAAGGCTTCGACTTGCTAACACGGATTTACTTGTTGCAGTCAAAACTGAAATAGACACCCCAAGTCCAGATAAACCTGACTTGGGCAAGATTGAATTTAATGTTGACTGGTGAGTTAACATAGCAATAAATGTGTTTCTTTAAACAACACATTTCAAACTAAGTAAATCTTCATGTTTCTTGTTGTAAACCAAAAATACAAGTTAAAATTGTTTTTTTCACAGTTCAGCAAATGCTACACCACAGTTTGAAGGCAGGGGTGGTGAGCAGTTAGCCATAGGTATAGCTAACTTGATGCAAGGAGCATACCAATCGTCGCAAGCTTTCAATTTAAAACAACTGTGTATATTTGAGGGCAAGCAGTGCTGGAAACTTTTTGTTGATATATTGGTAAGGATCTGTTGCATTATCCAACTATACTTACTCACTTATTACTTCAACTTAACTTACACTTATGCATTTAGGATATTATTTGAAGGCTGTCAGTAAATTGGAAATAGATGTATCCATATTGAATTATTCTCCTATTCTTTCAGATATTAGAATGTGGAGGCAATCTTTGTGATGCTGTATCGTTGGCTGTGAAGGCTGCCCTTTTCAACACAAGGATACCTTGTGTGAAGGCAATACTCATGGATGGAGGGGATGTAGACTTGCAGTTATCTGATGACCCTTATGATAGTAAACTGTTGGATGTAGGAACTGCTCCTTTATTGGTACGGTGCATAACATGTTTTACTCTTTTGTACTGGTTCCGTTTTCTATACAACTTTTCCCAGTATCTTTGGAAACAGGCACAATCTGTCCATCAAGTCTTAAATAATTTTCCTATATTAAAATAGTCTTTATGTCAACTTTTCCAGTTTAGAAACCTACTTTCTAATTTCTAATTTTGTATTAATTCCCAGGTCACACTATGTAAAATCGGCGATAAATGTGTAGTAGATCCATCAGCTGAAGAAGAAAGCTGCAGTGTTGTATCACTCATAGTAGGGATCACTGGGAGTCCTAGCTGCTATAGTGATCAAGAAAACTTAACAGAACTAGGGGGTAAATTCAGCACAATTGATATGAATGGGCCAGGTAGTGTTGCACCCAAGACTTTGAAAGATGCCATCAACCAGGGAATGTAAGTTAATTCAAATAATGTGATTTAAACATAACATCATGCCTTGTTTCCCCAAAGGGTTGGGGGTACCTACAGCACTACTGTAAGAAACTCGAGTCCTAAGGCTTACAACAATTAGACATTTTAGTTTGTTTTTGGAGACTTAGTTGTTTTTAAAGACTTGAGTCTGAGAAAAAATATGCAAAGCTCAAGTCCTTTTAAATTTTAAGACTTTTTTAGGAAGACTCGAGTCTTGTCTGAAAGAACTCAAGAAGCAAATCTTTTCAAAAGAACTCTGGACTGAGTCACCTATTGGTTTTCCGAATGTGTACTGCAAAACATGTATTGAGCTATTACTTAGTATCAAGTGATTTTAAGTATAAAACGATTAAATAAACTCAAGTAAGTAAAATTGTTTTGTTTTTTCAATGATGTCATTAAAAAAAAAAACAAATTTATTTACATTATCATTGTATGTGATTATGTACAGTGTTGAGCTGATTTTACAATTTTATTCCTTAAATATTGATAAAAATACACAAACTTTAAAGCTCATGACTCAGTTCAGCTCAAAAAACTCATAGGACTCAAAAAACTCATAAAGCATTAGAAGGCTCAAAGAACTCGTGAGACTATTAGTCTTGAGTCTTGAAAAATCTACTTAAGTCTTTAAATTAAAACTAAAAGACTTGGGTCTGGTACAACACAACCTAGAATACACCGTAATTTGATTTACTTACATAAAAATGTACAGCAGTCGGGCCTCAAACAAAAAAGTGACCTAATATTACCAGCAAAGATAATTGGTAACCCAAATACTGCTAACACTTTTAGTGCCAAGCACCCGGCTGCCGGGTAGAATGATAATTTGTTTGTGTACCCACAACTCGCCCTTACCCTAGTACCACGTTTTGATTTGCTAGGTGGGTGCTGGGCATGGTCATATGCTACCTACAGCTATTTATATATATAGGTATACGACGCGGGAGGCGAGTTGTGGGCACACAAACGACTTATCGTGGCACTAAAAGTGCTAACCTAACTGACCCACGATGTTTTAGTAAATGTGTTTAGCCCAGGGATAACTGAAATTCAAGTAGAAGGGTCAATTCATACTACTGCAGAGTCGATGCGTCAATCTAAAAGGTAACATAGCAATTTCATTCACCCATATTTCTATAATGAAATGCACATATTTTTATCGAGATAAATAGACATTCTATGGAATACGGCCAGTCGGTCATAGATGGATACAAGGGTGAATTTGTTATGTAATCTATATAAGATTGATGCTTTACTGCGCTTCCACTCTACACTAGTACGAGTCGACCCTAATATTCATCTTTTTGTTTTCAGAGTCGCAGCAAAGTTACTTGACAAAGCATTAGCTAAAGCCTTGCTAAATGAGAGGCAAGAAAATGTCAGAACAAAAAAATATTCATATGGATTCCTAAAATAAAATATGTGAATTAAAACTCGTGTTTCCCTTTAGATCCTTTATTATTAAAACCATTAAATTTATTATAATAATACATACAGTTTCTATGTATTATATATAGAACTATATTCTAATATACCTATTAATGTCACTAAATATATGATACTACTATAAATTCAGTCATAACTAAATATCACATTCGTTTTAAATTATCCACACTGGAATTTATAACATAATAATTGGATTTTGGAATTTTATTACAGAATTAAATCACAACATGAAATAAAAAAATAAAACAGCAATGTCACTGATAGGAATAAGTATTAATTGTTTTCAGGAATGTGGATTATCATAATATGCATACATAATGCAGTACATAAATACTTATTCGGACTTATTGTATAATTTTACCATCACATTAATAAACTACATCTACGAAAGGCAAGATCTGTAAATACTTAAATGGATAGAGACAGGAGAAAATATAACTACTAAATCTATGGATAATAATGTATTTGTTATCTTAATCCCTGCACCCATATAATATTGTGTATAGGGCTTACAAGTCTAAATTAGCAAGTTATTATTCCATCTCCATCTTATTCCCTATCACATCTATAGTTGATAACCATTGTTGTGTGCCTCCTTGGAGACCAATCACATAATATTTGTTAGATATTTTATAAAGGTTGACATCGTTATCCTAAGTAATATAATCAAGAATAATAATAACTAATAATATGTAGGCCTTATGAGGCAAGAGAAATAGTTGTCTACTTCTTGGGGGTAACAGGGGTAAGCAGATCCAACACAGCAGCGATATTCCCGTCCTTACTCTCCAGCAGCTGAGTCAACCAGCCACCCTCGTTAGTGAAGCCCATTGCCAGCATGTGCTGGATCGCCGCATCGATATGTGCTTCTGTGGAAACAAAAAGAAAAACAACAATTAAAAACCTTGAAGTTTTTAAGACGCTAACAACACCTAAACCGAGGTCACTGTCAGACTGCATAGAAAAGAAAGAGAAGCACAATGACACAACACTTGTAATTTATTGCAACATATGAAGCAATTATCTACTCGCTCCAAATTGAGTTGAGTAATCGAAAATAAAAAACAACCAAGTTCTGCATTCAAATAAGACGTTCTTATTATTAATCAAATACGTAACGTACGTTGATATTTAATACAGATATTTTGGATTGGAACTCAAGGTAAAGTAGTAGTTCGTTAGTTTGTATAGAGATATTTTTAGCAAAACGTGTTTTGGTAACAACCAAATTCTGAGAAATATGTTCAAAATTAACATTATATTTTTTCCGCTACCACAAACTATACAGATTTGGCATTTTTTTTTCTAAGACAAGATTATTTTGTCTCTTGTCAGCACCTCAATGTTTTATACACACAAACTTTCCTGAATAAGTTCTCTAAATTATGGTGACATCCGCATTAATATCCGTTGCATAGTTTAGACTTTAGAAGAACAACGGTCACACGCGACAGACACGAAAAGCAAAGATTTATATACATTATGTACTAGCTTTTGCCCGTTGCTTCGCCCGCGTGGATGTCGGGAAATATCCCACGGGAACATACTACCGGGATTAAAAGTACCCTATGTGTTAATCCAGGTAAACAATGTATTACTTTAATAGTTTTTTTTTAGTATTACTTTTTATTACAGTCAGTATGCGCGGCAAACGTGCAGAGAAAATTGTATGAAAAATTATAATAATATTTAATAACAGCGTTCCTATGTACACTATGTGTCATAGTTTGTATGTAACGTGCAACAACAAAGTCTAGCGATTGTGACCCTCGGTATCGTTTACTTCGACCTACTTTGTACATACCTACACTTAAATCTCGGTGGCCCTCACTTATTCAAATATTTTATCGTATGTTATGGTTGATCTAGAATAATCTTGTACGTAGGTGATGGATGCTGTGTTTAGATAGCGTCCATCAAAGAGAAATTCATGTGATTTTTAGGGTTTCGTACGTCCGAATGAATAAAACGGAAACCCTTACAAGACCTCTCGCGTGTCTGTCCGTCTATCAAAGCTAATTTGCTCCGAATCTACTCGACCGATTAAGTTGAAACTTGGTACACATACGAATTCCTGTGACCCAAATACATACATGAAACGTAAATAATTGAATTTAAAAAAAGTTTTGCAAACTATACCATGTGAGATATCGAATGAATCCCCTAGCTCCGAAACTACCGAGCCTAAAATTTTGAAAAAAAAAATGCAGTTAATTGTTATTTTACTTTAGATTACAGAAAAACCTATAAGAAGTGTATGGTGTTAAAATAACATGGTTGACCTCTCAATATTGTGCGTACAAACTTACATTTGCAGTTGGAATTGATTTAGGAGAACATGTTTTTCAAAGTAACTACAAGTTTTGTTCTTGGGAAAAAAACATATTCATTGTACGGAACCCTCACCACGCGATTTCAACAGCGACACAAGGTCGTTCGTAGTGAGCGTCTTATTAATATTATAATACCTACGTCGCAATATGTGTAAGCATAAAATCAGCAATGACTAAGTTCCGCATATATAAAATTAGATACCTTGCTAATTGATTGAACCAAAACAATACAGAAATGATTAATATTCCTATCTGCCTACTTTCATATCTATAGAAAGATTATAAGTAGTTTAGTACCGAGTTATGATATATTTGTATGGGAATAACATAATTTTATTATACTTTTATACGAAAAATGAATCATGAACTAACATTATTTTTAATCAGAATTCAGGTGATAACCTATAAACATATGATTACTTTCCAATATTGAAGATTATTATTTTAAAAACCCTCTAATTACACTAATGGGCTAGCTTCTGTACCTTATAACATTATATTATCAGTGCTAATAACTAAATATTGGGCACAACAAACATACAAAAACTAGGCTAAGATTATAAATAAGTTTCGTTTTGTGAATGTTGAGTTCAATGGTCTCTTGCACAACTTATTCATTGGCCGTGACATGCAAGTTTGCTGGCGTGTGGTTACCAGTAGTTACCCGCACTAACTTACGACCATGTGTTTTGAAACAGTTGACTAGACATTAAATCAGTATCATCTCACTAGGTAGCATTACTCAAAGTGATACTACTGTATTTTGGCTGCGGCACATTTTAGTTGAATAATTATTGTAAGGCTAGTTTTTGCGCATATCTCCTCTTTGCATGGAACATAACATTTCCTCTGCTTCCCTTTCCGATACAATAGACAAAATATTTAAAAACAATTTACGTGGGTGGAGTTGCCTGGGTTGAGGTTGCGGTTTGGCAGCATCCGGCTTCTCCTGCGGCTTGGGAGCAGCCGCGGCGGGTGCGGACGGCGCGGTCGGCGGGGCAGGCTTCAGCACTTCGGGCTCTTTAGGATTCAACACTAAACGGTCAACATGCATCAATAGTGATGGGTCATGACCTAACATGCAGGATATTCCATACAAGACATTCTATTTCTGCCTAATAGTTGAAATTTCATCTTTGAAAATTAAATAGAGGCTAAAATTTGTTATTTTGACTCTTAAACCATGGAAAATGGCACAGAAAATGAACTTTCACATCACAAAATAAATTGTCAACAGCACAAAAGTTTAATAATTACCTGCAGTAGAGGTGTTCAGGGGTGGGTACAGACTACCTGAGGAGATCTTCACATGCTCTTGGAACTCTTCAGGCAAGTTGAAACCGATTGGAGCGGCAGCTCCAGAAAGAGCACCAGCTGTGTCCATCAAGTCTAAAACATTTGACATACTTAGTAAGAATTCATAAGAAATTTTATTTTATCATGTGGTTACAAAGTAGATTCATATATTTTTACCTTTCTCCTTGTTGATCATGGTCCAACCATCAGCTTTATCAGGAGAAGCATCTTTGCCAAAGTCATTGACACTTGAAGCAGAGGAAGTTTCAGTCCTGGCGGCGATGTCATCAGCCTCAGGCGACTTCCTGTCTCCTTGTCCCATCTCCATGTCGTTAGTTGAAGTCGGTGTGGGGGCAGCAGCATTTGCTGCTGGAATCGGAACCTGAGGCCGAGATGGTCCAGAGATATAATTCCCGCGGATAAACTCTTCCAAAAATTTCGGGATTTCTAGGACATTGATTGTCTTTGGGGGACTGAAAGGACATTGGGTCTGAGCATGTGCAGAGGTGCTTGCCTCAGGTTTGGGACATTGAGTAGATTCCGCGCCAGTCTGTGCCTTCTCTTGGGTCTCCTGTGGGTTTTGCGCCTGTGTTTCGGGAGTCTGGCCTGGTGCTGTTGTTTTAGTTTCTGGAGGCTTTGGTTTGCCGTCATCTCCGGTCAGGTCGATGTCTCCAGCGAGGTTGGCGAACTCGTTCATGTAGGTAGAGAACGTGTCGAGCCAGCTGATGCGCTGGCGGCGGCGGTGGTGCTCGCCATGGGGCCCGTGGGGGCTGTGCTCAGCTCCGTGCGGCCCGTGATGACCGGGGGGCCCGCGGTGCTTCCTCTCTCCACCCCTCTCGTTGCGATGCTTCTTGTAGGGACAATCCTCGCCAATAGCGGTGGCGACGGACTTCAAGAAATGGCGGGACCTTTTGATCGCAGCCTTAATAACCGTGCGCTGTAAACGTAAAATACCTACATGAAAAATCTCTTAATAAAAGAGTCATAAAAGTTGTTAATCGCGTTGATATGAAGCGGATATGCGCATCCTGTGGTACTTACAGGCATGGTCGGCGTGGGCACTCGCACCATGCAATGTTCCGGATGATGGCCAGCGGCCTCGCATCGTGAGCACAGGTCGAAGTCATCGCAAACGGAGCATTTGTATCGGAACCCGATGATGGAACTGTCGCAAGAGTCGCACATCACACCGAAGTGCACTGCCGGCGTACCCGCGGGTTCTAAAAAACATTGTTTTAAAATACTAGCTTTTTCCCACGGCTTCACCCGCGTGGATGTCGGCAATTATCTCACGGCAACGTACTACCGGGATAAAAAGTATCCTATATCCTAACCCAGGTCCAGGGCCTCAAGTCTGCTATTACAATAGTGTCAGAATGGTCTGTTCCGATCCTCATTAATGACGCCATTATATTAGTAGATTACCAAACTTGTCAAATTCAACAATTATAAAATCAATGATAGACCATTCTGACACTATTGTAATAGCAGACTTGAGGCCCTGGTCTATCTGTATGCCTCTCATCGCAAATCTGTTCGGCCGTAAAGGCGTGAAAAGGTAATAGACAGCGTTACTTTCGCTTAAGTAACCAGCTTTTGTCCGCGGATTCGTCCGCGTGAGGAAAATATCCCACGGGAACGTACTACCGGGATTAAAAGGAAACTAAGCGATCGCATACCTCATGGCCGAGGAAAAGGTCATTGACTCCTAGCGCTGCGCCCGCCACCGTCAACCATAATTATTTTGTTACGCGTAATTTTGAATCTGTGATATCTTTTAAAGTATTCATTTAAATTATATTATGGTGGCATATTTTAATCTAAATTAAATAATTATGTTATTTGTTGTTATATTAATATAATACCGGAAATAACAATGATTTTTTTATCAAATTCTGAAAGATAAAATGGTTAGATACTGTGAGGCACCCTTAGAAGATAGACCATCGCGGACTATTTGTTGAACTTTTCAGGACGTGTGATTTGTTCCTGTAGATAGAATATACATTTTATGTATCTCGTACGGTTTACGCGGCGCACGCTAGTAAAGCTTCCAGTCGGCATGATTTTTTCCGACATCTTCAACAATAATCTTCATATTTCAGCCAATTTACACGAAACATTAATGAATTTACACCTAAACCTATATTCATGAATCACTGTCCATTAGTGAAAACGGTTTGAAAATCCGTTCAGGCGTTTTTGAGTATATCGCGTTCAGACAGACAGACAGAAGCGGCGGGGACTTTGTTTTATAACATGTAAGGATATGAAAAGCATGGATGGAATTATGGATATGGATAGGATGAATTTATGGAAGCGTTACGATAACCGTGGTATCTGTTTTAAAGTTGTATGTTGCTTTTTACTTAGGCGGGACACATCCTACTCAATTAACCGCGGTCAGGGGGCTAACCATAACCTCATATAGCAGTATTATTATAATATTACTTCACAGTGGGAAAGTGATGGAGCTGTACAGGACTTATAGCTCCATCTCTTTCTCACGCTGAGGTATTATTGAAGTAATACTGCTATATGAGGTGATGGTTGGCCCCCTGGTGGGATATCGACATTTTTTGTTTGAATATATCGTTTTATTGACTTCGTCATGAATGTCTTATACTTCTTCAAATACTTTGCAGCTTGATCACGCGATGTTTTAGGCCATTTTGAATGGAGAATCTGCTCGTGGCGCGCGCGTACGAGACACTCGCTAGTGCTTTTTCTAAAAACCTTCTGTTGAAACGGACTATGCGTCACGAACACGAACTATCACAAACTATCTAGGTAAAGAGTTCCTCTAAGTAGGTACCTACTTGCTGCAATCATTTATTTTTGATGTGTAACACCTTTCCTCTCGCTTTCTGTGGGATTTCGTGAAAAGTGACGGAAGTGTGGAGACAGGAAGTGACAGCTTGAGCATGGAATAATTACTTTTTAATAGCATAATATTAGTGTACTCTTGGAATTAGTAAGTACTATACATATAGATTGCAAATAGAGGGGGTCTGATTTCGACCAGTGAGCGACCACTGTCTATATTTCTATATGTACTAATATTATAAAATGAAAAGATTTTATTTTTTGTTTGTTTGTTTGTTTGTAATAGATAAAATGAAAAACTCCATAACTAATTTTAAAAATTCTTTCGCCTATAGAAAGCTACATTTATCAGCGAGTAACATGGGCTGTATTTAAATTCCAATAATGTCATTATTTGTCGTTGCGGTGCGGAAACTATTGATGACACATAAAAAATGTACTACATGTCTACAGTACATTAGTACCTACTCATCATTACCCACAAAAAAGTCCGCGAGACCATGTCTAACTATTACATATAGTTAAGTCAGAATAACAGTTTTTTGTTCAAATTAGTCAATCAAAACACGGGTAGAATCGAAAGACGACAACATTCGTATCACATAATATTAATCCTTATCCAACTAAATAGTTTCAAAATCAAGGTTGATTATACGAGGGCTGCACTAAAAGTATCGGGAATGGAATATTTCCACTGTTCCTGTCATATTAAAATCTTTTTAATTGAAAACTCCTTGGTTTTAAAAATCGAATACCATTTATTTATTTAAAACAAGATTCTCGGTCTTGTCACAAGGTTTTGTCAAACTTGTTTAGTCGTTGAGAAAATGGAATTGCCTCGAGAAAATTCAAGAGCGATGATTTATTATGACTTTCGAAGTGGTATAACACAAAAACAGTGTTTTGACCGAATGATTTCTGAATTTGGTGATGAAGCCCCATCCAAAACCACAATTTATCGCTGGTTTGCTGAATTTCAACGTGGACGTGTCAAGCTCAGTGATGATCCCCGTCAAGGTCGTCCAAAAACTGCAGTCACCCAAGGAAACGTTGATGCTGTGCGTAAGCTGATTGAGGAAGATCGACATGTGACATACCGCGAAATTCAGGCAACTTTAGACATTGGCATGAGTCAAATAAAAATAATCTTGCATGAACAATTAGGTGTAAAAAAGTTGTTTTCCCGATGGATACCGCATTCGCTCTGTGAAGAGCAAAAAGCGGCTCGCGTTACTTGGTGCGTCAGAACTCTCGAAAGATTCCACGCAGGATCCTCAAATGCTGTATACAACATCGTATCAGGTGGCGAATCCTGGATATACGCGTACGAACCCGAAACAAAAAACCAGTCACGATTTTGGGTGTTCGAAAATGAGTTAAAGCCAACAAAAATTGTTCGTTCACGGAGTGTTGCAAAAAAAATGGTGGCCACGTTTGTCTCCAAAACCGGCCATGTTACGACTATTCCTCTTGAGGGAGAAAGAACGGTTAATGCAGAATGGTATGCTAGCATTTGTTTGCCACAGGTCGTTTCTGAACTCCGTAAAGAGAACTGCAACCGCCGCATCATCCTCCATCACGACAATGCAAATTCTCACACCGCGCACAGAACAAGACTTTTTAGAGCAAGAAAGCATAGAATTATTAGACCATCCGCCGTACAGCCCCGACCTAAGCCCTAATGATTTCTATACTTTCCCTAAAATAAAGAATAAATTGCGTGGACAGAGATTTTCATCACCTGAAGAAGCTGTGAACGCCTACAAAACGGCCATTTTGGAGACCCCAACTTCCGAATGGAATGGTTGCTTCAATGATTGGTTCCATCGTATGGAAAAATGGGTCAAATTTCGCGGAGAATACTTCGAAAAGCAATAAATACATTTTTAAATAGTAATGTTGTGTCACTTCCTTGATTCCCGAAATTTTCAGTGCCGCGTCGTATACATGTAAATTTATCTTTAAATTATTTTAATCGGACCCTTTCGTTTAGAAGTTACGACGGGTATAAAAATGCCAAAAGAAAGAAAAATGCCAAAAGAAAGAAAAATGCCGCAGTGTCAGCGAACAGCCCTACGCTAATATGCTTAGTCTGTTAGTTACCTACACATTATTTTTTTTTGTGGATTAAGACATAGGGGGGGAGCTTGTGGCTAAGTAATAACAGCCGCACGGGTCGATTGCCGCGGTTGGTCCGTGGATGGGTGACCATCTGAGGGTGCCTCGGAAAGCACATTACGAGGCCGCGGTCACTGTCGGACTGCATAGAAAAGAAAGAGAAGCGCGATGACACAACACTGGTAATTTATTGCAAAATATGAAGCAATTATCGATTTACAAAAAGCTATAGATTATATAAAAAAAATAAAACTATTATGCTAACATGTTGCTTGTAGAAAAATATGACAAAAAAACAGAATTATTGCATGTTATATTAGTATGGTTTTTAATCGTTAAAAGAAATTTTTAGAGGTATCTTCGTGATTTTTTTCTATCGTATCAAATTAGTTATATTATGTTTTCAACACACTATCTTCCTAGCATATTATTTTTATTATATCCTTAAGAATATCATATATTTTCTGATTTTGTTTACTGAAGTGGATCATATACTATAAGGCATTACAAAACGTATAAAAGTTGCGTTTACTTCCTGTAGTCCCCTTAAGGTGTTAGTCCCGGCTGTTATTTGTAGATCTTTACAGTCATTACGGGTAGTCAGAAGCCCGAAAGTCTGACAACCAATCTTACCAAGGGGTATCGTGTTACCCAGTAACTGGGTTGTGGATATTCAGCTGCACCCGGTTAGACTGGAAGCCGAACCCCAACATAGTTGAGAAAAGGCTAGGCAGATTGAAATTGTAAAACATTTTGACCGAGTAGACCGATTTCAATGAAATAAAGACTATAATTGTTACATTGATATGACTAATTTCAGATCCCTAAAATCTCTTAAAAATTGGTTTAATATTAAGTATATATGAGTTTTTAAATCATAAAATCATAAAATAGGGGTTTTTCCCTTTAGGTTATGATTTTCCAAAAACGCTGAAGCACATAATTCTTTATTTCTTGCCATAAGCATAAATTTTAATTTTCATATCCGTAACTTTAGAAATGCAGGGTTACTACAAACTTTCATCCCCTGTATCACCCCCTATAGGATTATTTTTGAGACAAAAAGTAGCCTACATTCTTCCCCAGGATGCCATCTATCTCCTTGCCAAATTGTATCAAAATCCGTTCTGTGGTTTAGGCGTGAAAAGATAACATACAGAAAGACGTGCATACAGCTACCTACTTTCAAATTTATAATATTAGTATGGATGTTAATTTAATTCCAGTTCTAATTAATCAAGGTCATCGTACATTAATATACTACCTATAAATAAAAGCGTCATGTATACCTACATAAGCGTGCCATACACTCCAGTCAGTGCACATTGAAACTTATTGAATTGATAAGTGTACTTGAAGACAACAATATGGAAATACAACAATGTTCATACCAAACATACAAAGTACATAACTAATTCAAATGAATCTTTTTACACTTATTGTTCTTATTACAAATTGTCAACATAATAATGTCAGTCCACAGTTGTTCATAGGCCTCTCGAAGTACCACACTCACTCCCATCTCTACGTATTACCTTGTCAGGGTTGCTACACACGATATATTGCGGTCGGCATGATTCAGCAGAGCCGAGCGACAAAATTGAATATAAATGTAGATTTGTTCTAGAAAAAGCCATGCCGAGCCGACACAATCATGATTCAGCGAGGGTAGATGCCGAACGGAGTTTACCGATCGGCACGAGCTGAATGGAACCAGAATATGTACAGTAATTGCTTCAAGTGAACTTTGTTGTTCAACAAATATCCTCGAATCGAATGTGCCGACACGGACAAGTGTGAAGCACCCCTAGAGAGCATTGTTGCACCACCATTTCAAGTATATCAACAATTCTAAAAGCCAACTAGTGATACAAACTTACCATTAGGATTGCCAGCTACGGCAGTAAAGACAATGTCGCAATCATCATCTTTAACTTCATTTCCCTTGCAGTAGACAAAGAGTTTGATAACATCTCCATTCAATGCCTGCAGGGCAGTCATCACTTCATCATCCGATGATACCACAACATCATCTCCATCCTCATCTGAATAGGACAAAGTAAAATGAACATTATATTCTACAGTTTAAAGTTCAAACTCTAATTAGAGCAGTCCTTTTATTAGTCAATAAATATTGTGCAAAATGTTAACTGGCTAAACCCTACAAAAATCACTGGCACTTGTTGGAAGAGTACATAATAAGCATTAAGAATTTAAATGAGTAAATAAATGCTAAATCATGATTCAGAGGTCACCATTTTTTAAAATTTAAATATATTATCAATCTGTGATTCTATTATATTTGAAACGTCATGACACGTGAGGATATAATTAACTTCTAAATCAAAACAACCCATATTTTTTACAGCTGGAAAGGGTGACTAGACCGGACGACAGTCTTAAAAATGTTTGGTCCTCTCCCATTGTTCTCAAATTAATAACCGGTCGAGTGAGTGACAGACCATGCACCATGAAGGGTTTTGTAGTTGGAATGAATTTATCCAAAAAAAAACAAACTTAACATTTTAGTTGAAAAACATGTTCTCCCATACATCAATATATGTTGCAGTTAATTCTCTAACTGCAAATGTAAGTTGGTTGACTATTACTCCTTAACTTGTAAAGCCTACTTAGCTGTGATAGTTTTCCCTTTAATTTAATTATTTGTAATAGGTACTGCCATGAATTTTTTCACCTATCCAAAAACAACCATTTAGCTGGCTGAAGGGACACCTGACTCTAACAAAAATTAGCACTCTAAATCTTAATATTACGCAAACGGATCCTTGAATCGAAAAATGATGTTCACAGACCTGCAATATTTTTGAACGACCTATCCAACGATACCCCACACCATGGGATAGACGAGAAAAAAAAACTATCATCAGGATGATAGGCCTAAAAAAATTATTACAAAAGTTTTTATTTTACAACTTCATCTGCATGATTAATATTGACGCTTGAAAGGCAAAATTTACTAAGCGACATAGGGCAAATTTGACTTTACATTATCAAAGTCAATTTTTCAGAAAAAAATCATATTAATTCTTGTAATCATCCTACAGGCGTAAATCTTACTGTTTTGGAAATTTTATTTATCTAATCATCTGAATCAGAATTCATATGATTTTTTTCTGAAAATTGACTTTAATAATGTAAAGCCAAATTTGCCCTATGTCGCTTAGTAAATTTTGCCTTTCAAGCGTCGATATGTATACCCATAGCAAATAACAGCTTTCTAGTTCTAAGTGTCTCTGAGCTAAAGTGGGGACAGACAGTCGGACATAGTGAAACTATAAGGGTTCTTTGTTGACTATGGAACCCTAAAAATGTAATTACCAACCAGACAGGTTTACATGGAGGTGGTAAAACAGCCCCAAATAAACAATGCAAAAAAACAAATTACCTTTCCAAGCTACAGAGTAGGTCTTCCCTTTGAGTCCAGGGTATACATCCTGGAGCTTAGCATTCAAGTAGTGGAAGCTGGTGACCACACTCTTCTCCACACCAAATCTTCTGACTTCTGGCTTGTCACTCTCCCTCCAGAATGTATAAACTTTGAATGGAACTTGGTCTTCCATAGCTGAAATAAATATGTTATTACGTTTTGTCTTGAAAAAACAAAAATATAAGTATGCTATAGAATATAAGTTAGAAAAATGACCAATCAAAGTTTTTGTTTTATTTTTTTAGTTAATTCAGTCAAATACTACTGCCTAATTACATGATGCAATACTACCGTTTTTGTGATAGTAAATTGAAAAAATATGAATTGAGGTATTTTTCAAATGAAAATGTTTAGAATAAGATGAGAAATTATCACCTACCTAAATTTTAATTAAAATACACAAAACTACCAAAACCAGAAAAGAAAGTAGGTATTTAGTCATTTCAGTACCACATTCATAATCATACATTTAGTTTTGTATTTGGAGCCAGTAAGTACTTGTGTTATTTCAAACATTATCAAAGAATCGTAAGTTTTATATAAAAACCATTTTGTTTATCTAGACGCCAGCCATTTTGTTTGACTTCCACAGTCCACTTCAGATATTTTAAGATGTTCATGATGCGACAAAGCTTAAGCCTGTAATCAAGCTTTACTTTACTGCGCTAAAGCTGCAGATACTGCACTAAACATATTTATTTATATATTTAGGAACTCACCTGCTGTTCAAACTTGGTAAAGT
Organism: Atethmia centrago; assembly: GCA_905333075.3. NCBI lineage: Eukaryota > Metazoa > Arthropoda > Insecta > Lepidoptera > Noctuidae > Atethmia > Atethmia centrago. The sequence continues at coordinate 26,008,713 of HG995367.1, forward strand.
TAATTACTGGTAGTAAATAAACACTGACACGGGAATACGTCACACTTCTGATCAAGTTTCAAAGTGAATGAATGTTGTTATACGACGCATACGGTATTTATGGCTTCAAAATATTATGAATCATCAAATAGAACAGTTGAGAAAAACAATATTTTGTTGTGCAATAGAGTTGTCAAAACAAAAAGTCATCGTCGACATTCCGTAACTTGTTTTTTTACATCCGTAGCATCAACATATTTCTTTTCCTTGTCTTTGTCATTGTAACACGCTTAAGCTGACTTTCTACATGATCACTAATGCAAAATATTAGAAAAAAGAAAACGTTCGTATGGAATGCGCGTGAGAATTCCTTTTCATGCAGTACCTATATTCAGCTAGTAATGGTTCTCTCTTCTATCATCTTTCAAAAAGGCTTGCCACGTCTTGCCATGGCTTTTTCTAATAAAATTATTAAGTGGGAATTCTAATGAAGTGATGTCTGACGACAAACTTATCACCTGCTATAACCAGCCCAGGTTAATATTGAAGAAAAGAAAACCTTATATTCTGCTTTATTCTTTGCTTTTTTTAAGACCGTACATAATTAAAGTACCTACCTAAGTTTGATTCCTTCCCGTTTCCCAGGACCACTTGTAACTTTGCCTATGCTGGGAATGGAAATCGAACCCAAATCCTGTAATCATCAAGAAATGCAATTTCATTAAACCAAAGCATGATTTTTGTTACTTGTTGCCTACTCAAGAGAAAACTTATAGGTACTTGGGCATGAATGTGATTACCCGGTAGGGTATGGAGCGACGAAGCGGGCTATTATCAACAACACACGTATTTGTGTGTGTCCTGGAAGCTATCTACCCGCTGTTATTATGTAGATCAACCCGCAAAAATATAAATGCAACCTCATGCGCCAAGCCTTGAAAATAAGAATAGTAGAGGACTGGTGCAATAAACACCAACTATCAGTGAATCCTACAAAAACCGAACTGATTATGTTTACAAAAAAGATGAAATTGTTGACACTACAGTTAGGTACTTACTACGATTCTTTGGGACCACTCTAAGCCTGTCAACTGAAACCAAATACCTGGGCATCATTTTGTTGGCAAAACATACCAACAAAGTAACTATTTATGCCAGCATATTCCTGTGGCAGCGCGAGCGACTGTTCGGCAGGAATTGGAGAATTAGCCCCATAATCACTTAGGTACCTACTGGCTATACGCGGTCATCCGACCAATTATCACTTAAGGCTCATTAGTGTGGTGGCCCAGGACAGGCCTGAGCATAGCCCAAAGAGATCTCAAAAAACTGCAGCGGTTCACTTGTGTAGCAATCACTAGCTGTGTGCTAGAACTACGCCCACTACCGCCCTACAAACAATGCTTGGACTACCGCCTCTACACATCATCGTGCGAGAGGAGGCGGCCCTGGTCGCCTGTAGGCCCAATATATTAGGAACCCTGAGCAAAGACTCTAAGTCAAGCACATACGCATAAAGGAGGATGCGATCCAACGACAACCAATGATGGCATCATCCTGCGATAAAGCCCCGAAACTAAACTACTTTCAAAAGCATTACCTACAACAAATTAACACTCACAAAAGAACGGTGTGACTAGTTAGGCTCGAATGAGATGACGAGTACTTACTTATACACCCACGGATTAAGACCGACTCCAGAATCGGAGTTTTCTCACACGACCTCGACATAAACATATCTAGCCCACTGGGAATGTTCAACACCGTCTACCAGGCAGTGTGTGGGCATCATGTACAAGTGGCTTATGCCATAGACGCCAGGAGACTTACGGACACCCATATAAAAATACATTACCTCGAGACTAACACAAGAATGTCACCAATCGCACAGTAGTCCGTATCCCGCAGAGTTGCCGTGAACATTTTATGAATCTGAATATAGGTACTTACAGTACCGAGCATTTATACGAGGGCGGCACTGAAAATTTCGGGAATCAAGGAAGTGACACAACATTACTATTTAAAAATGTATTTATTGCTTTTCGAAGTATTCTCCGCAAAATTTGACCCATTTTTCCATACGATGGAACCAATCATTGAAGCAACCATTCCATTCGGAAGTTGGGGTCTCCAAAATGGTCGTTTTGTAGGCGTCCACAGCTTCTTCAGGTGATGAAAATCTCTGTCCACGCAATTTATTCTTTATTTTAGGGAAAGTATAGAAATCATTAGGGCTTAGGTCGGGGCTGTACGGCGGATGGTCTAATAATTCTATGTTTTCTTGCTCTAAAAACTCTTTTGTTCTGTGCGCGGTGTGAGAACTCGCATTGTCGTGATGGAGGATGATGCGGCGGTTGCAGTTCTCTTTACGGAGTTCAGAAACGACCTGTGGCAAACAAATGCTAGCATACCATTCTGCATTAACCGTTCTTTGTCCCGGATCAAGAGGAATAGTAGTGACATGGCCGGTTTTGGAGAAAAACGTGGCCACCATTTTTTTTGCAACACTCCGTGAACGAACAATTTTTGTTGGCTTTAACTCATTTTCGAACACCAGAACTCGTGACTGGTTTTTTGTTTCGGGTTCGTACGCGTATATCCAGGATTCGTCACCTGATACGATGTTGTATACAGCATTTGAGGATCCTGCGTGGAATCTTTCGAGAGTTCTGACGCACCAAGTAACGCGAGCCGCTTTTTGCTCTTCACAGAGCGAATGCGGTATCCATCGGGAAACAAACTTTTTTACACCTAATTGTTCATGCAAGATTATTTGTATTTGACTCATGCCAATGTCTAAAGTTGCCTGAATTTCGCGGTACCTATGTCACATGTCAATCTTCCTCAATCAGATTACGCACAGCATCAACGTTTTCTTGGGTGACTGCAGTTTTTGGACGACCTTGACGGGGATCATCACTGAGCTTGACACGTCCACGTTGAAATTCAGCAAACCAGCGATAAATTGTGGTTTTGGATGGGGCTTCATCACCAAATGCAGAAATCATCCGGTCAACACACTGTTTTTGTGTTAAACCACTTCGAAAGTCATAATAAATCATCGCTCTTGAATTTTCTCGAGTCAATTCCATTTTCTCAACGACTAAACAAGTTTGACAAAAACTTGTGACAAGACCGAGAATCTTTTTTAAAATAAATAAATGGTACCTATTCGATTTTTAAAACCAAGGAGTTTTCAATTAAAAAGATTTTAATATGGCAGGAACAGTGGAAATATTCCATTCCCGATACTTTTAGTGCAGCCCTCGTATATTTGTACTTCTAAGTAACATGGCCAAATATACGTGAATGTGAGACAGCAGAAGAACGACAGATTACAGAAGGCACACGTAGACAAGACATTAAACGTTACAAGGTACAGCCTAATTTGAATATTGTGAAGCACAGTCCCAGTTATCAATCGGTTATATTATTTAATAAGTTGCCTCTAGATTCAAAACGCTCATCTACTCAAGCTCTTTTAAAAATCAACTTAAGTTTCCTGTTGAAGATCTTTATCGAAATTCCTATAAATGTTATATTTTATGGATTGTTTGTAATATGTCCATAAGTAATTCAATTTTCTTTTTTATACTATGTAATTTCACATTGTTAATGAATAAATGACTAATGATATGAACGTATAACGGTATCTAACCGCAACACAATGACACTGCAATGGATAAAAGGACACCGCGGATCACTAGGTAATGACGCAGCTGACGAACTAGCTAGGAAAGCATCGGGCACGTCAGTCTGCGAACCCCATACCAATTGTACCCATCCCCTTTAACCAGCTACGCAGGTGGCTACAGGAGTACAGGAGAGCTTGTGGTCTTCGACACCGGGTGCACGCAGTCCAAGGTGTCTATGCCATCCTTGGATAGTAGGCTAACCAGGCGTTTATTACGCCTGGACAGGACCGGCCTGCACCTGGTGCACACTGCTTGCTAAACAAACACTTCCACAACGATAATATTATAATATACCTATGGCATAACGGACAGCCCTGTATGCAGGGCTTGAATGGAAGCGGAGGAAACCGTTGAGCATGTGCTCTTTGAATGCACAGGCGTCACCTAGATTAGAACAGAAACCCTTCGAGGCACCCAGATCCTTCACAGACATTCTAAAGAGACGTAATCAACTTCTGGATCCAGAGGTGGACTGGTTGGAATAACCACCGAAGGCCACCATGGCCACGCACAATGGTTCACCTAAAGGACGTAAGTGCGGAAACCAAACTAAACAAATGCATGCCATTTCGTCTGAAATCGCCAATGCGAATTATGTTAGTGTGATGATCAAAGCTAATTCTTTGTTTGGTAGGAGATAAGAACTTAGCCAGTTTGTTACAAGCTTACAGGTACAACCCACTGCTTTGCAAAGCCAGTGTTTTCTCTTCTTCCTCCACACGTATCTTGATTGTCATACAACCTTTCGCCGCGGTCAACATCGATACGGTGATTCTAACATACTGGACAACTTCTCCCACATACTTGTCCAGTATGTTACGATTTTTGCCCAAGCTGACCAAGTGCTTTCGACTGACGCGGACATATTTCTGACTGAGCATTAATTACCTTTCATGGATTAGGTTGGTTCATTTGCATATTACACATGTTTAGGAAACAGTATGACAAATATAAATAATCTTAACATATTGATGATTAATATTGTGATGAAATAGTTCTCGAATATCTCATATTTATATGCAATATTTATTTATTTTGATGTTACTTTTAGGCTTATAGTATACTGATTACAAACATAGTACATACTAATTCCATGATACAAACACAGTCAAATAAAATCAAAGACAGTTGTAATAAATTAAAAGTTTATAACACCTTTTTCCTTTAACTATAATAGGTACTAAATGACAAAATAATAACAAATATGTTGTACTTAAAACAAACCATAAACTAGTCCCGATGTTCTTTGTCATTAGACTTGTTGGTTATTGGCGGCACATAATATGGTGAGCTTTCTGCAAACTTAGGAGGACCACCTAATTGTACAGTTTCCGGAACATTCAATTCCTCATTCAACTTTTTGGCTAAGAAGTATATTTCTGCAAGGGCGATTACTAAGGCACACATTACGCCTAGTAATAGCCTAAATCCAAACTCTATATTTCCCACCATCCATTCAACACCTCTAAATCCAAATAGGAATCCAGCAAATATTGAAAGGATGAACTGTCCAATTGCAATCAACTGGCGGTTCATTTGTTTCACTGAAAACACAAAAGAACATATTAATGAATTATTAATTAATAATTTTCAATAACATATGTAGCACTACTTTTCACAGTGAAACTGATTGTTTCACAACATTCCTGTTTTTCAAATAGAGAGTGTAGTAAAATATGTCCAGCTTAAAATGAAAACTGTATTTATTTTGTATACTTACATTGATAAGAGATACTATCTTCTGGAAACCTCATTCTAACATTGTCTACAGATTTCGTCATTTTCCGATATGCCCTAGCCTCCTGTTGAGACCTCAATTTTACACATCTGGCCTCAAGAACTGGATCCCTCTTAAGAAGCTGGTTATCAGGTGTTTCAATAGAAGTTCCTTCTAATAGAACATGTAAGTATGGTACACTTTTGTCACCATTTCCTTTTGTATTTCTTTGTTGCTGCAAGTATGTGTAAAGCCAGTCTATATCGGCAGTAATTAAATGCAATGTGTCTTCTTCCTCAGCATCATCTTTATTTAGGTCCTTTTTAGCTATTGATTTGTTATCAGTATCTGCATGGGCAGAATCTTTAGTATTTTTAGCTTTCTCTACAATTTCCTCTATAGAAGGCTCCTCAACACCTTTTTGTTCTTCTTCTTCTGTGACTTCTTCAATTTCTACCTTCATAAGAGCTTTGATTTTATTTAAATTTTCAATATCATTGCTATTAAGATGTACTGGAATTATCTTTGTATCTTCTTTGGGTGGTTTATGTTCAGCTTCATAACTTTCTCCTTTGACCAGTCTTGCAATATTTAATGGTACATTATCATCAATAGGTATAGTTTTGAGGTAGTCTATTAAATACTTTGATGGGAAGATCCTGAGGTTGGTGTCAACAAGTGATCCTATGGAATCCATTGTTTATTTAGCAATATTTAGTTTATGGTTAAGATCAGCATATAAATCCCTTAGTTCTTCCTCTTTTTCTTCAAAGGTGTTGTCTACTCTTTGACATTTGAAGTTCATATCATCAATGAACTGATCCCATTCTTTTTGTCTTTTTTCTTTCAGTTCTTGTCGGTGTTGTTCAAGCACCTGAAAGAGAAAGAAGTCAGTTACAAAGCGGTTACTTAATAAAAGCTCAAATATGTTTTCTTCAACTTTTACAGTCAGATTATTCTACAAAGTAAATAAAACTTTCATCATTGTATTGTAATATCTAGACTGACACATTCCTGCCGGGGTCGTGGGAAGGTTACTAAAGGGTGGGTACTAAAGGGTTACCGAGGCCCCTGGCAACACAGGCAACGGAAGGAATATGGGTGGGTTTTAGTTAGCAAGAGTCTGAGACACCCTCCCACTCCCCCCAGAGCGGGAGAAGTTATTTGATGATATCCCACCCAAAAGAAAAAAAACTGAATCATCAGAAATCACCAAGCAGTATTAAATAAATATAAAAACCTTGTGTGATTCAATATAATCGTTTTCCACCTCTTCACTGAGCTGCAATGCTTGATCTAACTTCTCTTTCAACACTGGGAGCCCTGTTACACCAGACTTTCTAATCTTTTCTGCCTGACTGTCTTTTATATCTGTTAATTTTTCAAGTATAGCAAACAAATTTTCAACTTCCCGATCACCGCGCTTCTCCTACAAATGAACAATTCGCAATGATTAATTTTGTTTCTGCAGAGAGTTGACTATGTTGGAATATGCCAATGAACTAAGCATACCTCAAACTCTTTCAGCATAAACTTTATTTCACCATTTAGAAACGGACGATGGTCGAATAATCTTGACCAGATTTCTCCAATTTCTGTAATTAAATAAACAATAAAGGTCATGGACTCCATGTAAAGTTATCGTCAATGCAAGCAATGATAATGGCAGATGAACAATTTCATTTCAAGTGCAATTAATATTGCAGCAAGAGTCCAATTATATATATTATTATTATTGTTTAAAATAAGAAGATAACTCTCAAATCGTATTTCCTCTACAAAACTGGCACAAAATAGTATTGTTTTCTTACATACATATTTAGACGTAAGTTATAAACAAAATGTATTCTTCTATTGAAACAACTGATAGCCTAAAAATTTAATGGTGTGTTATTTTGTCCGTATAAATGTTAAGAACTTACAAAAACCGGGGGTAAACAATCATCATAAAATTATAAAATACGAAAGTAGGACACACGTACCTCGTGACAGCTCCGTCATTATATTTTTATCGTTCAGTCAGTTCATTCTAGACATGAGACGTATTTCCTAGAACAGGTATGTACACTAGGTAGTTTTCTGGACTAGGCCGCACCTAGTACGACGTGTAAAGTACGAAGTACATCGAGTATTTACTATCAAAGCGAGAATTTTATCAATGGTGACTGTTATTTTTAACAATAATGATGTTAAAAACTACCCTGATTTAATATTTCTTCGGTACGGGACGCAATCCATATTGAATTGAAGTATTATAGTAGTCCGTATTGAAGTATTTATACATTTGGTTGAATACGTTCATAGCGTACGCCAATGAGTATCCTATTACAGTCTATTAAATCATATTCTACAAAAATAAACCCAATACCATGCACGTGAAGGACACTTTCAGTTCACAAAATCTTACTTCGTACAAAATTTAAAATGTAATCATCAAAAAGGTTCTCGGAGCAGGTATTTGGACTAAGTATTTTTCACCTCTAGTTTCCATTCAGCGTTTTGACAGACAGGTAGTGCTTTCAACACGTATGACTTCCGCCTTATGTTCGGATAAATCTCTCTAGGAAATCAAAATAAAATATACAGAAGTTAAAAACCCTCCTAAATTCTTTGTCATGGCTTAAATTTTGTATACATTGTATAATTTGGTATACATGTAAATTAAAGTTGATTTGCTCATGGTTTATATTTATTCTAATAAACGTTCAGTGGTGTCAAAAAGTATTCTGTTAGTACCCAAATTTAAACTCGTACGTTTCACCTATTAGTCCAGTGGGTCATACATTTCATGATACATAACACAACATCATGCTTGTATTCCCCGATGGGTTAGGCAGAGGTGCACCACAGTACACCCACATTTCGCCAGATAAGTTTGAGTAATGGGGGGCGAGCTTATTGCCATCAACCGGGGCAAATCCAAACTTCGGGCTGCTACTGTGAAATGCCCGTTGAACGTTGCCCAACCCAGCTATTGAACTCAGGGCCTTATGCTCCGCAATAGCGCTTCTAATCACTAGACCAACGAGGCAGATTTCAGTAATTTGCAAAAAAATATAATTGTATAAAATTACCTAGGAAAGAAATATCCGAACTAAAAACGAGTAAGCACCGGAAACAGACTGTACAACCTAAAGAAAGCTAGTGTCGTTCTTAGTTTCAATTTTACATTCGGTCCTTGTTCTCCCTCGTACGTCGTTCTTCAATCAATTTAGTAACTTCATTCATCTTTGTTGAGAATGGGCGGTTTGTGAGTTGACGTGTTTGGATGCGATATTGTTTTTATTTGCGCAGAAGTGTTTAGCAGGTGATAATGTGTTCAATTTGCATTTTGATGTTTGTTAGTTTTGTGTGATTTGTTAACAATAAACGAATGTGAAGTTTTGGACTTGAACAAGTGGAACTTCGTGATTGGCCACCATGCCGGGTCTTATTGGTATCGGTGAATTTATTGAGGAAACCCGAGAGGATTACAGTTCACCTACTACTTCTACGTTTGTTTCCCGCATGCCACAATGTCGTCAGACCATCAGCGCTTTGGAAGAGGTAATTACAGCCATTATAATTCGATAAATTGCCAACAAATCTGAGCCAAGCAGTTGGTAAGATAAGAAAACATTATCGTCCTGTTAAAAACAGGTTGTCAATACGAACAATTGTGTCCACATACCGAAAACGGAGTAAACAAAATCCTCATTAACTTGACCACGATCGCTAGGAGGGGTTGGTGGCTGCATTCGCTTACTTGCTGATATTTGTTTTCATTGCAAATATGAAATCCGCATTAATTACTTTTAGGTAGGTACCTACTTGACAAAAGACAAACATGTTGAAACACATCTGTTTATTTGTGCTACCTACAGGCAAGCTACCTTTATTATAATTGCCGTGCTAATTAGGTGGGTGTGTTAATTTATTAAATATTTATTTTGATAAAATAATAGTTATTCAATTCAGGACTCTAAGATAAAACTAGGAGCGTAGGCGCGCCTCGACTTTGGAAACGCCCCCATCATTATTATGGACAAAAAATATTACACACCCTGATAAATTGTGCCCATGCATGAACGATAAATTGCCGACTTATTTCTGCAATTTGATTACGAGCGCCTATCGTCATACTACGACATTTTTGCAAAACATAGCTACGCATAGTAAGTGCATATTACTACGCTTGATGGACTAGGTAAATAGACTGATTTGTCGCTTATTGTAGGTATTTCTCAATCACTAGGATCATACTCGTCGTATTTGTGAATATTTAAGTTACGACGCTCACACGAATGCAATTTAAATGAAATGCAGAGGATTATAAAAAGCGACTCAAGGTTGAATCTCGGATAATTCGCTTTCAGTTGATTCATCATCATCATCAATTAATCATTTGTTCTCCCATTCTTTCTTCTGTCCGGTAAAGCTCTAATAATAAATCAATCCTCGGAATCGGAAACTATGAACTGAAACTGCTACCAACACAAAACCGATGCAGTTCTTGTTTTTCACCTATTTAAAAACGTGGCAACAAATGTGTACCTATGTAGGTACCTATTTATCATATTTAAAAAAAAAAACAGATTTATCGCGTGTGTCCGCGTTCTAAGGAAGTCTCTACAAAGGGACGCATCGACGGAATTCCTAAACGCATCGTTTTGCTTCCATGATCCGTAACAACTCACATAGCTAAAATAGTTTTAAGCCTCTATTTCGGGCTTTTATTGTGCTTCGTTGTCCAGCCACCAACAAACAAGCAACATTTCCTTCGTCTAGAATTCTAGATCCTTTTGAATAGAGCTTATTCCTGTCAGGGAATTTCTTTTAATGAAAAGACTTGGAGCAATGGAGCACAATGCTCCTTGATTAAATTGACGTAGTCTTCATGGCAAAGCACGTAATCATAGTCCAGTTACAGTTATCAGCAAATACTTCAGCTGATCACATAAAAGCTGGGGTCGTACTAATACTAGCTCTGCCTTACCTCTGCCATCTGGGACCGAAGAATACTCGAGTCGGATACCATTACAATAAAATCTTACGAAGAACCGAAGGTATTGTCTGCACAATTACCTACGAAGGAAGTTATCATGACTAACCACCGGAAATACTTATTAGGGGACGACACGCTTGACATCTGTCGAGCATTCCAATGTTCAGGTAGGTCCTGGTTTCCGGCTGCTTTCTTGGCGTTAAAGACAAATACTTTTTGAAACGCAATCCTCTTCTGCTCTCGTATCAGTACGAAGAAAAAAACCCAGTGGCCCAGGATTTGCCGAACGCACATTTTCGTATCGCCATTCGTGGAGGCTTTAAAAGCATTCAACAAGCCAGGATTTTTGTTCTGAATCTGATCTGTGCTAATAGATACAGGATAATTTGTCGAAAAAAAGTGTTACCGGGGACCACACAATGAAATAAAAATTGTTTTTTCCGTGTCATTACAATCTCGCGTACTTATAACAATAAGTAACAGGGTCATGAAGACTATAAACGACACTGTTGTCGTGTTAAATTTAGGATGTGGCAGGCAATCATTGTCAACTAATCGTAACGGTCAGCTGCCTAGCGGCTTGACCCTCGATAAACGCCTCATGAGGCTCTTGTTAGGCCGGGTCAAGGGTTTGATGCCGAGAGCTGTATTCCTGAACACGACGGCAAATTATGATGCTTCTCTTTCCCTTAAATTCGAGTTGGTAACAACAATGCAAACGGTTATCTATCAACCAACGGGTCACGTAATCGTTAAAATAGTAGCTTCGTTAAAATTTTGGTAAATTCTAACTAAAAATTACCTTTTCGTTCCATTACTGTAGGGGTTTTAATAATTCGTTATTATGTTTGAGAAATGGCAACACTGGCCAACCGTAAATGTTGTAAGGTAACGTGTAGTTCATAAATGAGGGCACTTAGCCGAGAGAGCTGTTTGGTGTGAAGTAACTGGTGACTGAATCTGTGAGTTTTATTACATTACCTTCCCGGGTTTCCTTGACGTAATATTTTTCCTTACAGTCATTAAAATAGTTCACAGACAAAAGTGAAAACGCTTTTGCGTAATTGTATAAAAAAAAACAACCAATACAGAGGAAGGAAGATTTAGGCACCGTTCCCATGTGCCTTGTAGGCACCACATAAACAGCAATAAACTAAGAATACCTTAAAATCGTGGTAGAGGGTTCGAAATTTACGATTCTGTATAGTCAAATAGGATACAACTGATTTCTTTCATTGAAGTTCGCTGATGCTGCGATCCCTATCGCAGCATCAGCGAACTTGATAGATTAACGTTTCATAGAAATGTCGAATCACATATTTGGAATTTTACGCTATCTCTGGTCCCCTCCTCCTGCAATAAGTAGACAGCCATATAGCCATTTTAGTCTAACCATTTTGATTCTTCAATTTCTACTTGAGGATCAAGTACTGCTTAATATAAGATTAAAAAGACTGCAATAGTCTGCACTCTCAAAGGAATATTAAATACCAGACTGAACATTTCTTTACTTTTAGCACATTGCTGGAAGTATTTATTGTCAGTAAACACTGCCTCGGCTGTTCACCTTGCGATTTTATCCTGCCTACCTTCTTGCACATAAAACAAGATGGATCCATATTGAATTTGCAAATCTCAGTCGCTATCAAAACTTTTATTTTAGTCGTAATAATAGAAGAAACAGAATTAACATATTCCGTTTAATGAACACCAGAACCGGGATTACGAGTTTAGAGAAAGTTCGACATTGATATCTCTCCGACTACATTGCAAAATAAAACCTTGACCGGTTGGTCGACTGATCAACAAACAAGTGTCAGGCTGCGGAAGTTATTATTTTATTTTCTTTGTTAGAACATGCATCTCATGCTCTCAGCTCTTCTAACACGCATTTAATGATAAATACAAAATGGTATTGATATCTAGTTGTTCTTGGAAGCTCCTATGAAAATCCTTGGAATGTGAAATCACATTTGCATAAAAAAAAAAAACTTCAACAGTTTTTCAGGAATTTTCACATAGATAAGGTACACCATATGACTGCACTATTTACACTACTCGTTACAATATCCTAAATAGAAAGTTCACACAATACACCGCGCCCGATATCCTTATCAAATAGGTGTGTAAATTGCAGCTAGATACCAGTTATTTTCTGTTATCAAACCAAATACAAGTGGCAGTTTTCAATTTCCTGCGTGAGCGGACTAACTGGCCACTCTGGTCGTTATATCGAAACACGTTTCCGCCAACAAGTAAAACAAACTCTGATAGAAAGGTGGCTCTACGAACGAACGTAGGTCACTGGGTCGCTAAGCGTTCCTATGGAAATTATCAAATCATCATGTATTGGAAAGTCGAGTCATTAACATGGAAATTAAGATTTTTATTTGGGCCATTACTCATTCTTGTCTAACAGCAGCCAGAAGCTGTCTGATTCGGAACAAGAGAAGTTGAAATATCATAATAGCAATACTTTCCCTGTCTTATTAAATCCTGATATTTTACGGATTTAATGAAGAGGAATGAAATAATGCAGGAGTATATTAAAAGCGTCCTATGCATATCCATCTAGGCACACGCTGCACTGTCGCATGCAGATAATCTAATAGAGGCTTATGACCGTGATTGGCCTGCCGGGGTCGCGGGAGAGTCCGAAAGGGTTACCGAGGCCCCTGGCAACACAGGCAAATGGAAGGAACACGGGTGGGTTTTAGTAAGTAAGAGTCTGACACACCCTCCCGCTTCGCCCAGTGCGGGAGAAGTTATTTGAAAATTTACTACCCCAGAAAATAAAAAATACCGTGAACTGGGATAAATTGCAGTGTAGCCCACAAACACGACAAAAGTGAATTATCTGCTGTTTAGAAGTGTCGAGTTTATGACGCACAGTGAGTGCTGATGACATTTTGACGACATGGACGCTTAGATACATAGACGATTGGGAAATAATTGTATGGCCAGCCCACTGCAATCGAGGACACTAACAACTGCTTATTACGGGGAGATCCGAAATTATTTTACATTTTCTCACTAGGCAATGCAAAGAACAGTTTAAAATTACACATTAAGAAAATTTTTGGTTTTAAAAGTAAATAAAACAAAAACTAGTCTTAAAGTAACAACTAATTTATGTTATTTCATCATCGTATAACATTTCACTGCGTGCGTTTAAAACGTTTGGCTTATAGCCAGCAAGAACTGGGTACAAATTGAATAAACGAATCGGTACTTAATCACTGTCGGATAGTCGACGAGTTCCGAGAAAAAAGAAACCGACAATGGAAAAGGACCTACCTACATAGTACATAATATACTGAGGGACATGCACGAAGGATACCTGATGAATTTAGTTTTACTTAGGTTAGTAATATGCCGCGGACTCTAACTAAATGTGTCCTTTCCTATAATACACTTAAGTACAAACCTAATAAAGATGAGCATCAAGCAAACGGTTCTTAGTGGTGGGGGAGCCGGAGGACACGGTGGAGCATACGGTGGAGGTCTGCCCGGCTTGGGTAGAGCACCGCCGTGTCCTCGAGGAAGCGTCGGCGGCAGAGATCTCTCGCGTCCGGTCCTGGTTCAGACCATGGTACGGAGCGAGAGGGCTTGGGCAGCCGTCACCTCCTTCTGCGAAGCAGTAATGCTCGCGAAGGAGGAGGCGGGACGGTTGAGGGAAAGGCAAATTTCGCGCCCTCTCGCCCCTAGCCGCCGCAGGAGACGCCCTTGGCGTCGGGAATCCCGGGAGGATTTCCGGCCACCGTAGGCCCGGGCTTGCGAATGGTGAGCAATGGGTAGCTCACCGTCCGGTAAGGACCAGGCCCGGGTCGACGGCGCGTCGTATTCCACGCGCGTCTCAAAGAGATGTCGTCAGCACAAAAGTAGGGGTCCACTAGGGCCGATGCCTGCCGGGGTCGAGGGAAGGTACTTATGGGTCACCGAGGCCCCTGGCAACACAGGCGACAGGAAGGAATACGGGTGGGTTTTAGTCAGTGAGAGTCTGAGACACCCTCCCGCTCCGCCCAGAGCGGGTGAAGTTATTTGATGATTTCCCACCCAAAAAAAGAAAAAAGTACTATATTTTAACATCTTTATAATACGTATGAAATGCTGTTCGTTGGAAAGCCTTCAAGACTTGGCTGGCTGTATTGTGTTTAAATTTTTGGCTGTAAATGTTCGAAATACCTAGTCCGAATCAGGTTCTAACGGAAAGAAACATATTTGAAAAGTTGCCGGGAAAATTGGGAAATTCGGGAAAACCGAAAGTGCATTTTCTATGGGAATTTTGTATGAATTATTGAAAAACAGGACAACGTCAGCTAGTTGAAAATAAAATATCGAATGCAGTAAGCTATTTTTATTTTTAAACAGTTTATCTCAAAACCAAAGATGAATAATGAATAATTTTAACCCATTTACCGCCGAGCTATCGGTTTCGTCTGCGTTGTATGAATAGGCCTTAAAAGGTCAACAGCCAATGAGTCATCATCAATGCCACTATCTCGCGGTGCATAGCGAAGACTTCGGCTAAGTAAGCACCTCAGATGCGGTAGGCGATAAAAATCATGTGTGACTCATCTGTACAGTGTTTGTTTACAAGAGTTGAGTGTTGAACTAAGACATTTTTGTCCTTATTTGATGATCTATAATAATTAATCAATTACCTTAAATTTGTTCATGTAACAATAAAACATGGTTATATTCCAGAGGGTGACACTTAACATATTGTCCTCTGTATGACTTGTCTTTACTCAGAGTCTATTTTAAATTAAATTGGGACTACATTGTTGTGTTGGGTTCCCACCTGTAAAAACAAATGTAAGTGATAATAATAATAAATAAATCTTGTGACTAGTCACGCAAAAGTCAACTTTCAGTGACTTCTTCGCCGAAATTTCCTCTAATAGACATTGCGTGCTTATTACCGTCGTATTTTATGAATTCGTCTTTCATTTGACTCATGGTGATATCATAGAACACGGTCACACCGTACTTTTTGCTTTTCGGAAAACATTTTCTTCAATATAATATCGAGGTAGTAGTTTCCTAGAAATAATGGCGTAGTTTAATCCACGGCAATGCAGACACGATTATGCATGCCGGTAGAGCAGCATGCATTAGACTCGTCCCCTTCAGGCCCTCTGCGATAGAGTTACGGGCACTTGAGCACGACAGGTTACTATACTTTAAAGTTTATATGAAAAGGTAGTGCTTTTAACCCTTCTACCAAAGAGCTGTATAGAATAAGTAGGTATCCGTATGTTATGATTATGAACAAGCTACTCAGTAGAGAGTGGAGCTGCGGAGTGCATTGAAGAGAGGACTAATTTCAGATTTTGTGTAGGGCGTGTTGAATATCAAATGCTCTGCGTTGGCAAGCATTGAAACTGTAAAACGTGGTTAAAATATTTACAACCTTCAAAAGATTTTAGTGATGAAAAACAGAGTAGAAAACTTGTATCACAAAAGAAAAAATAGATATACATAGTTGCCTACTGATTAGCATCAAAATAAGAAGACAAAAATGACGCCATCAGGGATACAATAATTGAAGGCTCTAAGAAAATTAATAAAGACGGAAAATGCATCGTCTGTGGCTTGTGCACACGGCTACAGATCAAGCTATACATTTTCAGTATAAGCTGATCTCGCATTGTATAGGATTTCCGTACAATGAAAGGTCAGCTTATACTGGAACGTGTGCCTACCTATGTTCATATTTCCTAATTATTTACAAGCTATACATATTTGGCATATATTTCCATATTGTTGTCAAGACATTCCAGCCCAATAAGTATATTGCACTAACGGTGTTCAATCGGTTCTTTATCCGTGCCTATCTTTGTAATGTTTCATTGTTTGCTTGCTGCAATAAAATCGGAACTTGTTACTTCTTAGGTATTCGTGTAATTTATGTTATCTTGCTTTCGCTTTGGGATATTAAATATTATTTCGCAGAATATCAGGCTCAACTCTATTAGGAGTTCAACGAAGCTGAGGCTAAAATCAATAAAACAGAACGTAATAATAATGGAAGAGGAGATTATGGAACATCGAAGAGTATGGTCGTGTGGTAAACACACGCTAGTCACGTTAAGCACATATTCAATTCAATACAATACGAATAGCCCGTAAACGCCCATCAAGAAGGATGAACAGAAAGCTATAAACAAAAACATTTTCTATACACACCCGTCGACATGGAATTAGAAATGCTTAAGAAAAACATCAGGCAAAACAAATTAGGGGAAACTAATTGCAGTACGTTATTGTTCAAGACATAAAAGAACATCTTGCTACGTCTCTTTGAACGAAGTAATTTAAAAGACAAAAGCAATGAAGATGATAAAACTTCTATGCATTTTGGTAGCTTCGAAGTTAATCAGAAGTTAGCCTGCAGAATTTGTGTTCTCCTTTCATAGAGGTTTTAATTTTGACATCGAGAACTCGATTCCGCTTGACGTTGTATTCTATGCTGCAGATAGACTGATGCGACATAATAGAGTAAGTATGTCGTCAATCCAGCTTTCTCATTTCCCTTATGACTATCATGAAGATTGTAATGTATGCGTAGAGCCGGCAGAGCTAGGTTTTTACCATAATATTTATATCTGACTTGACAAACATCCTCGCTTACATAAGCAGCCTATTATAATGTTCCCAGTGCTGGGTCAGGCCTCCTCTCTGTTAGAGGGAGTGGGCCGTAATCCACCACGCGGGCCCAGTGCGGGTTGGTAGATGTCACATGTTTTCGAATTTTTGGTTCTTGGACATGCCGGTTTCCTCACGATGTTTTCCTTCACCGTTTTGAGAGCAGTGGTGATGAAATAATTTACACAAAGATCCTCGCTTATCATCTGTGTGTGAATTCATTTATCGATTCATTCTTATTTCTTTAGCATAAGCAACATCAACTTTCATTGTTTCATAATAAATAAAATCCAGTAGCCCAGAGCTGAGAGCATTCATTCGTACTAAAAAGGTAAAATACTCGTGCCTATCGAACAGTAAAATAACATGTGGTGTTCCTTGATCAGATGTGATAAAGCGAAAGCACCTACCTGCTTGTGGTTACTCGCCGTGTTGGTACATTTTGTAATGAACTTTCTCTTTAAATGAGTGTGGGTGTGCTATTACACTTAAATTTTGTTTATGATCGATTGCTGTACTTAAGAACCTGCGGATGAGCATAAGTCTGAATCAAAATTATTTACTGAAATCTTTATATCTTAAGCTTAGTTTGCCTGGGCTAAAATAATGTTGCGTACAGGATGCATTAAATTAAACAATCATATAATATACCTCAAACTCACAAATTAACTATCGGATTTGTATGCTAGGAAAAATCTAACAATCAGGGCACAAGAGGATTTAAACACTACGTGACGAACTGAATTATGTTTGTTTAAATAATAAAATACTTACTTACACGAGTGTATAACTGGTTAGATAAATTAATTAGCATGAAACTCACAGTCTAGAACGAGTAACAGACCGCAATGCAACTTAACCCTTTGACCGCCACGTCAAAAATGCAAAAACGTGCCCTCGGCGCCAAGCTACGCTTCCTTAAGCTTCCTTAAAATCTGTCATGTAATCGTGACCGTGGCGTGCTGGGCACATTTTGGTTCGTCATCTATACAGGACTGTGGCGGTCAAAAGGTATAATATTTACAATTAAAAAGTAATGTGAGCAGAGGAACTGTGAAGAGATGTGCCTGAGGCTTGCCATTTTTTGACCCACTGACGAACAGGTTCACTGTTATTCGTACCGTGTCTCTATCTAGATTACCACTTATATTGTACCTGCCGAATTTAGATGTAGTCAATGATATAATATACCAATTTCTTACTATTCTTTTCATAGCTCGCTTGCCTCACAATAAATGTGCAGATAAAGCCTGTGCCAGTGCCAAAGTTGAACTTACACCTGCTGCCTTTGGCAACGAAACTTCTGCTGTATATTTGAATAAGTTTAACAATAAATACTTTTTATTATTTAATCTTGTTACTTATGAATTGAGTTATTGTTTGTTATGTTTGGGATATAATCCTCTGTTATAATTATATTCATCCGAAGCGTCACCTGACCTTTTAACCAAAAACATAATGGGTCCATGTGTAAATGGAGCGTAAGTGGCGCCCAACATGTTAATGTGTTAATTAGATTAGAATCAAACTCAAACATGTTTACAAACAACATCCTTGGATAAACGAACACATTTAAAGATCAATGTTCATGTTTTGGTAATCCGATAGCGTAAACAGGATCCTAATGCTTAGTCGGTGAGATAAAAATGTTTTCGACTTCCTCACAATGCTTACCTGTAATAACAAACAATAGAACTTAGTAGCTGTTGTTGTAGACGAGGTGCTATGCAACTATTACCATCATTTTTATTATATTCATAATAAAACTCTTGTTTTATTCTAAATCGGCTTCAGATTCACGGATCCCCTTGGGACATTTTACTAGAGAAAGTTTTATCCGGAGACAGCTTTGGTACAACTGGTGCTAGCGCAAAATAGATTGTGAGTTCATCGATTTTGGACAATTCTTAAATCCAACATTGTTTTATTAAAATTGTTCGGTGATTAGGTTTTAAAACATCACTTTATTTAATTAAATATATTTGAAACCTAACTTATAATGTTTATGTTCCAACTGTATTGATTATTTATAGGGCAACCATACCTTCGGGGATTAATATAGTTGTGGTTAAAAGGCGCACCCTTGGTAAACTCGGAATATTATTAAACGTAATATAATTAAACGCTATAACTGCTCCGCATCTTAGCAGCAATTTATGCCAGAATTCTGAAAGTAGAATCCGTATTCTACTTTCAGAATTCGTCCATAAATTGCTTCAATTTGGGAAAATCTTCTCGATCGTTCGTCAGCCGGAGGATAAATACGCAAGGTCGACCGCTTTCGCTGTAGGAACCCACTTCCCATAGGCGACCCTTTGCAGCTGACGATTCTAACGTGTGTTTTTCGCCTCGAAATACTCCATGACTTTGTCTGACCGTATAATTACCGCTGTTGTATTGCAAATAAAATTACCACGTCCATTAAAATTCAAGCAGGTATCCTACCGGGTATTGGAGTTAAAGATATAATACTTGTCAATGTAAAAAAATATCTTAAGCATCCTTAAGTGACGCATAACTGTGGTTACAGGCTACAAAGCACATTAAATTAAGTTACAGCACAGATGAGTCACTTATCCACCACCATTGTGCTAAAAACCTACGCTTTGTGGTATAGCAATCACTGTTCTGCTATTACTATCACAATTATACAGATGCGACTGACGTTTTAATTACTCGACCTATTTTGAACAGCTGTTTATTTTATTGCTCAATAAATTTCAGAAATGTTACACCTTGTTAACCCTTCAGTTACTAAAACAAGGGTGTTTACAACTGGGAGGATCCAATTTTATGGGTGGAAGCTAACTTCGATAAACGTCTGATTTATAGAATTTTGGTATTTATTTAAAAAAGCTGGAAATAAACAGTCTGCAAAGTGCAGTGACTGTAAAGAGACGTGACCCATTTTGAGAAATCCCATGCAGAGTGTTTAGCGTGCAGAACTGAAAGGTAGATAGTTCGATCCGTTAGACGGTTAGAAGACAAAATAAAGAGGGCGTTTGTCTATGACTTGAACAACAACTATTGTGAGCATGGCCTGGCTCTAGCCCCGTCGGCTACATTGTTCATGTATGCTAAACGTTTTAGTAAAATGGTTAATAGGATTCTCTCTTGGCCCGTTTAAATAGGCCCCACGACGCAATGTGTAAGGCCGATTATACCTGCGAGAAGGTCGTTTAGTTTCCTTCAATAGCAGGCTTTTAGCGTGGGTCACTGGATTACATGGCACATGATTTGTGCTTTATTAAATTACTCAGGTACTGGACGATTTCGTTGCGATTATTTCATCTAATAATTTCATCTGCAACACTGTTAAAACTGTACAGGTTGAGTGAAGGAAGTAGGTTACTAAAATGGTTGCATGTGGTAGGCGGGGAACAAGTGCATGTAGTTTAAAAATAGCTGTACATTAATACTATGTCTTGATAAGTTGAGTATACAAGCCTCGCTGCCATTTTAGATGTTATCTTATACGTTATTATCTGCAGGTGCCGCACATCGTTGCTATGCAAGACTACCTTCACTGTAAGGAAACGAAAGAGACAACAAATGACGTAATCGATATGAACATTGCTTTAAGTAGATAATTGTGACAATGCTGTTTAGAGGCTCTATTATTCGTTATTATCGTAATAGAGATTACGATGACTTACGTTTGTTTTGTACGTCTGATGGCGCGGTTTACGCAACTTTTCATGCGTCGATGGTCACGTGCAAGAAAGCGAAGATTCTCATTGTGTTCTGTTATCTCGCACTTATCATCTTTATGTTTGGACAAATGCGGATTGTGTAAGTTAGGTGATGTTATGGACGTTTCAAACTTTAAGTGGACATCGTGGACGATGATATTTTAATAGCTATTTACCTCTGCTTTTATGACAATGGTGCCATTTACATTCACCTCTTGTACTCGTACTATACTTAAACGAAACTTAGTTTAAGCAAATAATATTACGGAAATAAATTATAAAACCTTATTAAAAAAATGTTCACCAGCCACCAACTTCGTGATATATACATTAAATTTTGTGCTTAGCTCAAAGTTGGTCATTTCAGTGAACTATTTATTTATTTATTTAACAGTTTATGTACACACATATATAAACAGACAAGAAGAAAGGAACAGAAAAATACGTACAAAGGTGATGCTTATTTCTAAAAAATCTCTTCCAGCATATCTGCGGTAGGACAGTAGACAAAGAGATGTAGACACGTGTGTAAGAGTAGAAGAGAAAACAAAATACATAAAAACAAAAAAAAAACTATTCACTAATTTAAATATACAATAAGAGATTTACATGTACGTAGACCTCACCATTTTGTCATAATTATATTAGTTGTAAGCGGTCAAATCTGATGATTGATGTGGAAATCAAATTTTCTAAATGGAGCTATCATTAGAAATTCGTAAAACAAAATTAGTGTAATACTTGATATTAATATAACTTTATAAATAAATAACTTACATAAATAAATACTTCTCAAATAATTATCTAAAATAACTAAAATACTTTTAAATAGAAATAATTAATAGTATAAAATAATAAATACATAATAATTATGCAACTATGGCAAAGTAGAAAGAGTTTTTTTTTTCACTATTTTTTAACAACGTCATTTCCAGGGTAATGATTGCGGGCGGGTCAGTTTACTTCGTCACGCACGCCACGTTTACGCCATAATAACTTAACTACAAGGGTTGTAAGATCCGTTACACTGTAGCAGTTATCACCTCATTCAATTATTCCAATTAATGTCGTTTAACCTTTTTTAAGGCCTACTTACGTGTGTCATTTCGCTCATCATCATGCATGCTTTTTCTGATGAAGCAGGTTGTAATTGATATAACTTCTATCTATTTTAACTATGCAATCGATCTTTATAATAATTATTATTTTGTGAGTTGTAGGTTGTACGTCCAAATCCGTCAAGGCGCTTTACTTTGTGTACATTATTTCATCACCATTACTCTCAAAACGGTGAAGGAAAACATCGTAAAGACATATACCAACCCGCAATGGGCGCGCGTGGCTCCCTCTCGCAGAGAGGAGGCCTGTGCCCCAGCAGTGGGTTTTTGATATGGTTCCCCAATAGCCAGTTGTTATGAACTAATTTAAATAATTGACAATGTTATGTGTTTGTGACGTGTCCGTATCCAATCAGGACTGAAAAATGTTGTTTTGTTACAAATGGTATAAATAATAATACCGTCTCGCTCGACTCGCATTCCTTTTTTTTTATTATAAAAACATATATGGGTTTCGGTTTTATTTATTTTAAAGGTCATTGACACAAAATTCGATAATGTTTCCTTGTCGCACTGTATCAACATCAATCAGAGAGTTCGCTCAGGCCGACTGCAAATGAACACTTGAGCCAAACAGAAGTCAAGGTGCACCTAATCGTTGCGAGTTTTATTTTTGTACGGGCCGATTGCTTAATTCAGGGGGGCATTGATTAATCGCCAGCTGGGGCGACAGATGTTCGCTGTGCTCGCAAACCGAGTTGAATGGCTCGTGGCTCCTATTGTAAACGAGTCTTTATTTTGTGACAGCTTGTCCACGTAAAAAAGTTTTGAGCGAATCCAATGTCGCGCTCACAATTGCAACGGACGTTTCTGCCGATAAAAATATTTAATTTAAAAAAAAAGAACACCGCCATATTGACGTCACGAACCATGTTTGATGTTTTCTTTATCTTGTTTCAGACATTGGATTTCGACCGAGATGGCCTAACGAAGTTGAAAAAGGCGATAAAAGCAATACATAACTCTGGAAATGGTGAGTAGTACCGCCGTTAAACACCTAAGTAAACAAACTTCGCCTGAAGTCTCTGCCAGAAGAAACAAAAGAAAACACTAACGTGTATTTGTTTTCTGCACTACAGTTTTAATTTCGCTCCAATTTTACTTGATGCAACAACTACTATTTAATTGTTTGTAAAAATAATGCCAATATTAACAGCTCCTGTATCTCCACGGGCATGCGAAATGAGAAATGCTCTTTTACTTTTTAAGTCTAATAGAAAAGCCAATATTGTCATCTAGTCCTCTTTTTATAGTGCGGAACAGACGGCAACCGGACAATATACTTTCTGACGGGTTTATTTGTATTCCCGTCTCTAGTAGCGCATTTTACAAGCGACACGAGAACGAGACTCGCTTAAAAATAGAAATAGAGGAAGTATACGGTATGAATAGCAGACTTGGATAGCTAAGATATCCGATGCGTTCGGTAACTTTAAAAAATACAATTCCATTTTGATACTTGATAATGAAACTCGCCGCAAGGAATGAGTGTCGGAGAACATAAAACCAATAAAGGTGTCTTTGATGCCAGAGGTGGTGAAATGGATGTATCTATCTATATGTATGTATGTATAATAAGTTGGTGTACTTAATTGAGGATTTTTGGAAATTCTACCTCGAAGGGATTGTTAAATGGGGATGCAAATTTGTAATTAAAGAAAATTGGTATTTGGGCTTGTTGTTAAAAACTACGAAACACGTGTTGCAGGATTTTTGGAAACTTTCCACCTTTCAGTGGATCACATTGAATAAAAAAAAAGTACCCATTTCTTTTTCCTTACTGCAGCGCTGTTTACAGGTAGGTAGGTACTGTTCGGATTCAATTTATTTTGCGATTCGTGGAGTCATAATACCTACTGTGCCAACTATCACATTGAAAGATAGGGCTAGGTACTCAATATTCAAAACTATAGAAACTACTAATGCATAGCTTAGGCCGAGCACAGAACCGGCTTGCTAGGACGAAAGGCCGTTCAACCCGCTGAACTAGAATGACCCAAATATCGCAACAAATAGTGCTTGCAGACAGACATTAATGCATTATTTGTAAACACTTCCATTCACTTGTTATATAATGTTCTGTTATGGATTGATTTATAATGTTCGCAAGTATTTAAGTAATAACTTTCCTTCCTGTTATGACGAATTTCTTTTATATCCGTTATAAATTACAGTACAAGCAACCAAACGATAAAAGAAGCACCGCATAAAAATATTGGAATGTCTGCAAAATTATGCAACTGAACTGAGTGCAAAGTAGTAAGCAGATTTTAATAACCACAGCGTTTCACGATTTAACTAAGCTTACAATTTATGAAAGAGCAGAACCAGTCTTTCCATTGAATGAAAATACTGTGTGAGTTGTATGGCTTTAAAATGTAAATAATTTTAATTCTCCTTTGATCTCCAAGTACGGTTTCTGCATTTGAACAAATACAAATTGAAATATAAACCGATTCGAGTCGCAGTGGCCGGTCACGAATGAATTTCCCTTCATGTGCGACTTGTCAATGAAAGTAGGTCGAACGTCTGGTTTCGCTGGCTAGGGTGTAACTGGACTTGTTACATTATTGTTTCGAGCTCGAGATATACCATGGGGGAACACCTCGCACCTGCTCTAGCTTCCTGTTATAACGAGTGTAGTGTGAATCGTGATTTATATGGAAGTTAGCGCACGCGCTAGCTATTTCACGACTGCAACGTCTGTAACATTTCCATTCCACACGATGCAGTATTTCTTCAATTTAAAGCTGTATTTGCTGCACTATGTATGATAATATAAATCCCTCTTTACACATATAAGTTATACCTAGAATATCTCATTTAAAAATGATAAACTACAATGTTATGCAGTTCCTCGGCGTAGCTCTGTTTAAATAACCTGAATGATTAAATCCACTTAAGTGCTCGACTGCTTTATTCTTCACACGCAGCCGCTGCCGTGTTTTATATATAGATAGTACGTTTTAGTTTTTTTTCAAGTTGTAAGTACAGGTTGTTGAGTGCAATTCCATCGCGTGCTAGGGTTTGTTTATTGTGGTCGCGTTTAGCGCCTGTGCCGCGGGCCGCGTCAAGCCAAACGCTCGGAACTGGTCGTGCGAGTTCGGATTGTGCGCTGGCGCAGCTGGCAAGGTCGTGCGCTCCGCGAGCACGCGCTCGCAAAAACACCAACATTCCTACACAATGATGCAGTGTTTTGGTTTAGGGAAGACTAGCACTCCCAGCGACTTGGTCCGCGTATATTCCTGACTTTCCCATACAAACTTTCATCATTTATTGTACCCTCTTACTCATGTATTTACTGCACTATGTATGATAAGATAAATCCCTCTTTACTCAGACATATAAGTTATACCTAGAATATCTCATTTAAAAATGATAAACTACAATGTTATGCAGTTCCTCGACTTGGTTCGCGTATATTCCTGAATTTCCCATACAAACTATCATCATTTATGTTACTTACCCTCTTACGGTTAGAATTTCCAAAAATCCTGAAACACGTGTTTTACAGGTTTTAACAAAAAGCTGAAATACAAATTTCTTAGTACATAATATATCTACGTCACAAAAGGAACCTACCATCGAAATATCACTTCGTAGAGCGCGTAGTTTGGCGTTGATGAATCAGTCATATCTCTCTTTTAATTATGGTACAGATGGTTCTCATTGTTTACCTTATTTCTCAGAACAGCGAAAAAGGCAGGTACATTTATCTTTTCCTAATACCTACTACAATGTTCACAGTTCCAAGTAGGCAGTACTTATTGTAAAACCTTAATGGATGGAAGGACGCGTTCTTGGAACGTATCCAACTATACACAGGCGTTAGTCTTGTATAGTTGGATACGTTGGTCAGCATTTTGTTGCTTACTTTCCAAGTTTCCACAGTTTGTAGGAACTTTGTTGCATTATTTGACTATCTAATACTAGCTTTTACAATTTCAATTAGTTCACATTCACCTACTTGCAATTACATTTTACTGTTACAAGTCAAGACATCACTTTAGTTTTATGTTAAAATCCCTTGTTATTGGCAATTTGGGGGACCAGTTTGACGAAAACCCGGCCCGAGGCTATGTAAACCTCATATTAAGTGGAAGGTTAAAGAAGAGCTACACGGAGAAATTGAATGGCGTGAGGTCTGTGCTTTGCCATTTAATATTCATAAAGCGTCGGTGGGATTGAGCTAGGCAAATGTGGGCCGCGACACGGATCTCCGAGACTCATCAGTTCACCACCTTTATTTTATGTTTATTTTTAACTGGACCTATAATTTGTTGCTATATTCTACTTCCAGAAAAAAAAAATCATTCAAAATTTTGAATCAACAAGTCAGCAACCTAAATCCCAACTCATTAGCGGACATCCCCTTTAAATAACATAATCAGCCTATAATGTTGCTGGGACACAGGCCTCCTCTCGGTGAGAGGGAGATATCCCCATTAAAAATGTTGTTTTATGGAGCACATTGAGCTTGAGCGGCTTCTGTAAAATATTTACCCAAAAACGAAATTATTTATACAGTTGTTCTAAGGTTTGTTGGTCAAATAAAAGTCTTCCAATTAAACACTAAACACTTACGGCAGAGGACGAGTAATAAGCTGCAGTTAAGCACAGCTAACTTTACTGGCGCTTCTCTTTAAAGCGACCCGGTAAATCCGACTGGGAAACTAATGAAATGACCGTCGGCTCAAGGAAGATAAAACGAGTCTTTGTCGAACAACCTAGAAACGTTGTGAAACAGAATTTTTCATTGGGAGAAAATTGTACTGGCGTTGCAGTTGTGCGATTAATTAATTCTATTGGCTACATTTTATTCTTTATCCTCATCCTTTGGTTTGAGTCAGACTCATTTCGCTCATTGAGTTTTTTTATCCAATTACTTACCTATAAAAATATTGATAGATTATGTTTATGATATTCAAATCATACACGTGCTAGCTTAGATTGTTTATAAAATATCGGTTGGCATACTGAATTATTCTGGTAGCGTATATTACATTACAATATCCTAATCCTGAATTTTTGTATGTAGCTCACGTGGACAACGAGATGTACCTCTCCCGGGCGCTGGAGCGGCTGGGAGGTAACGCCCTCAGCAAAGACTCGGAACCAGACATCGGCGCCGCGTTCTTTAAGTTCGCTGTCGTCACCAAAGAACTGTCTGCACTCATGAAGACACTGGTATGTTGCAAGTACTCACAGACAGAACTGCTATTGATCAACTCCGTTTCTATCTTTCTTTGTATTGACCTACGACAAAATGAGGAGAGCCTAAGGGGAACCTGGAGGTCATTCAATAAAAGCTTGTCACTGTTGTGGTCTATTAGGTAACCCGTTTCTGAACGGTTTTCGGGACGGCTGGAACAGAATACTAATAAACTGCTGATGAATCGAACTGCATGGATGAAGAGATGTTAAATCGTTAAACTATTCTCCATTTTCTATAGAAATATATCTCAAATAAAAACTGTTGAAAATTTAATCCAGGTCAAAAAATATATGTAGGTTTTATAAATTAACTTTCCTTTAGAAATGAATAACCAGTCTATGAGAAAACACTGCGTATTAGGTACATTAGTTCAAGAATGAAGTTCGTTTTCTAATCATTACTTGCCTCGATCATTCACGTGTCCATATGTTGCTGGTTTAATAGCTATGAACTGTAGATGATTTTGGAAATTCAATTTGGATAGCAAAATTGTGACAGCAATTTCCTGTAAATGGAATTGCACGTGAATTAAGCAAAATAAAATACAACATTCTGGTGCTGAAACCAATTCATATTCGAACGAAATTACTAAACAGATTTTATTTTAAAGTTAAAACATTTTCCAGTTCACAAAGAGTGTCCCAGTTTGTTTGTGTTTGCACGAAACGGTAGCTAATACGGTCATCGACCGACATCATACGTATTTACGAGCTAGAATGTTTTACATGCCACGCGAATAACCTCAAATAATTTTAATTTTGAACATAAACGAAGTACTTAATAATTATTGATAAACATATCCTTGGCAGTGAAAGTGGTGATGACTATGTCTAAGCTTTCACTTTTAATTTCTCGTAGTTGCTGCGTAGACAGGTTATCAAGATATGTAAGAAAACAAACCACAACTTCGTGTAAATCGTAACCTATGATGGTGAACATACATAGGTACGTGATTTGGAACATTGAACTTGCGGTTGCCTGTAGAAAGTTAAAATGGCGCACGTTTGACAAAGTTCCATATGATGGCTTTCTTGTTTGTAAAGAAAATAGAGAGTATTCTCTGTTAAAAGCAGAAACCATTATTACCCTCATGTGCTAATGGTTGAAAACAAATCATATAACCAACCACAATGTATTGGAGAGCACGATTATTTTAATTGCAATTTCCTCTTATTATGACAACTATACATAATAATATAACGAAGTAGTTGCTTTGTTTTGCAGTGTTTCAATCATGTACCTTATCGACAAAACGTCCTGAATTTGACAAAGTGCGAATTTATACAAGAGTATCGCGTCGCTCATCAACCCTCGATCTCAATGTAATCAGAATCTGTCGCAACAGCAAGCGGAAATTATACTATTGAGGGAGCCTGCGGCGGATGTCTCGCGAAAATCTCGCTTTGGAGACGGAGCGACCCAACTCGAATATAAGTCTGCAGACGAAATAGGCTCGTTAATACGTCATAACTCGAAATTAATTGAAAAACGGCGACAATTTCATTACTGATTTATTGCTTCTCGATGACGCTTAACCTCAAGCAATTTCTGCTTGCAGGTTGATATTTCTTCTGCTGTTTCCTTGAAAGATAAATTTTTAATTACAAGTCTCATTACTTGTATCGTCGCATCAGTTTCTTCCTCGCAATTTACTGCACGTATGAAATTAATTGTACATCGTTATCGTTTCAATAATAGAGCATTGTATTCAATCTATTACTAGCCTGACATTAATCAATTCTCTCCCGTAATTTATGTTGTGTCCTTCAATATATGGGATAGCCAGTCTATTTAGTGGTGAACATAAATAAACTCCAGCAGCTGGGGCAACATTATCGACATAAGATCACTATTCTCAATAGACTATTTGTGTCCTAATACTTACTAACACTGCGTCTTACTATTCATCTTGGCGCAAGTCATAATGAATTCCGCTCGCTTGCGATGTGCAATATTTTATGGATGTGCTTCAAAACATACCTCATACTATAAATATGTAATTAGATCTTCATGTTAGCGTTTTAACGAATCGTCCTTCTTGGAAGGCGAGGCTATTAAATGATGAGTTTGAAACGTGCGATAACTGACGGTTGACGCAGATACCGGTGCGTAGGCGCACAGCAGATTTGCTTGTAAATGGGTCAGGGTGATGACACGACCAGGCTAATGTTGCTAGCCAGTAAATACGGTTGATGTTGCATCGTAAAATTCGTAAACCAAATCCTGTTTTGTGAAACGTTTACGGTTTACTTCGTGGTTGTAATTACTTTACTAATAAGCATATTTACATTCGTTCTAGCTACTAACCTAAATAGGGCTCGGGAACGGTTACCAACGAATTCTTGTAAGCGTTTGCAAAGAAATTATTCCATCGTAGTCCAATATCTTATAAGATGTACTCCATCCTTGATAAATTATGGAAGATACACCTTGTTTCAAAACTTTTTGCAATTTGCCAATCAACAAACAAAGGAGAAACCCTTTGTACTTTTGATGTATTCGGAAAAATCTAAAGTATCTAAAGACTTTCTTCATAGTTTCAAAAAGGTCGTCCATTCTTCAAAGGAATACATATAGTGTAAGAATTTTCCATAATGCCTTGATTTTGTCTGCTACAATTATCAACAAGGGTCCAACCTCGCTCCATTTCTGCAGTTCTTGTAATACGCGCCGAACCCCCAACTCTATTGCGCAGAATCCTCGACCTGCCCTTGACATGTTGCTCCTTTGTCCTTCCTCATAGCTCCCTGATCATGTGTACAGTTATATTTTACTGTACAAGTTTATAAAACGCAGTAAGCATCTTCGTTTCAAGTAATTGGATTCCTTACATTGAGCATCTAATGCTTTCCGAGAAATGCCTGAAAAAAGAATTCCCAAAAATATTGGAATCTCATTCTGAATTATTAAGGGAAGCTTTTCTCAAAGGCTTGCAAACAGGATTAGAATTGGAAAGGCCTCCGTTTCCTATTGATTGTATTCGGTGATATTCATTGATTTCGGCATGGAGGGTTACGCTTCTCTTTCATTCTTTGTATTCCAGAGCAAAGCGGATTTTTTTTAACCTATTTTGCGCAAAAAATCCCTTGTCTGAAGAAAACATGATAACAATTTGTCACTATTTATACGTGCATACGAACGTTATTTATGTATATGAATAACGTTTGCTTCGTACAATTTCTCACTAAGATGGGCCATTACCAACCTTTTTTATTACTTTAAGTTAATCTTCATCGTATTAGCCACCTAATGGTAGAATGACTATGGCTGTGACTAGGGTCATACTGTGACCCTAACAAAATTTTTAAAAATTCCATAAAAAATAAAATAAAGTATTTAGATTTTTTTTTATATTTTTACCGTCGATAAAATTAAGCAAAGATTCCCTCATTTCGATATGTGCACGATATGAAGACTCACACTGTATATGAAGCCTCGTTTTCTTAGTGTGCCAACACCTGCGTTGATCTTTTTTCTCATGTACTTACTTGTTTTTATGTGATACTTTTTATGGGTTATATGAAACTGCATCGTTCCAAAGTAAAACTTGTCCGGAATTACTCACCGATGACTCGACAACTTGTCGCGTTTCGCATGAGGAGATTGCCGCTCTCCGCTCCGTTTACCATTCCGAATTGTGTCTGTTACAGTAATCATAATAATGTATGACTAAAGTCACCTTAGCTGGGCTATTTGTCTGGTCTATTCGAATACTTGTCTGAACAATCAACTTTTATAACAACAATTTCGTGCTTTGCGCAGTATTCATGTCATGTTATGATCTATTCATCAAACATTAACACAAATACTATTTGATGTGGATTCCTTTCTTATGACCTATCGCTCTACATGTATGGATGTGGTGCATCACGTTTCTGCAATTCAGGAATTCCGGAATGGTTGATTACACATTTAAAATCTCCATAATTTTCAGATGATCAAACTGATCGACGCAATTTCGCTATAAAATCAATCTCAAAGGGCATCTCTCGTATTTCAGATTATACATTTAATTACTAACGTTGTCCATTTGCCTCGCTTAGAGGATCATTCATTTCTACTGTTTTAATCGTTTGTTGTAACTCTGTGTTTAAATAATTGATAACGTAAACGCGCTCGGAGTCCTC
This sequence comes from Atethmia centrago, assembly GCA_905333075.3. Lineage (NCBI taxonomy): Eukaryota > Metazoa > Arthropoda > Insecta > Lepidoptera > Noctuidae > Atethmia > Atethmia centrago. The sequence continues at coordinate 26,039,891 of HG995367.1, forward strand.
TTTAATTTATTTACGAGACCTTATTAACAGCTTTTAAGGCCTTACACCTCGTTATACTTTTGGGAATTAGGCAATTAATTATTTTCGACAGAAGTGTTAATCTAATATGTAGAGCACGATACTCGCTCTTTCGGTCAGTTCGTACATTCGCAAGCGGAATAAGTTACCGACGCTTTAAGGCAGTACTCTTGTTCATAACTTTACTACTTATGTACTAAAACGGTCTTGTCTAGAGTTTTCTATCTATCTTGCCCAACCATCAACGGCGATGCACTCTACATTATGCAAGTCTGTGCTTTCCAGTGAGAATATTGAAGTATTGTAAATAATATCATCTAGTTCCCTTCCAATTAGTGCAGTTAAATGAACTGTGGGAGTGTTAGTAGTTTTATTAAACTTTCGTTTAATTTGAAAGCCGTAGAAGCAATCAAGGAAAGTTGAACCTACTGGGAAGCTGCTCAAGTGGAGCGCCATAGTTGAAATTAATTCTCCATATTCACGTGTTGAGTTAAAATTCGTTTGTGGAACTCCTCTCTCTTCCGGTAAGGTTTTTATTGGTTTTTCTGCTCTATTTTTGTTTGTATTAATTTGGTACTTACAAGGAATGTTACTTACATTTATATTTTTTTTTATTGTTGACAAATAAACCTACAGTTTAGTATCGCTTTTATAACATGTACCTATGTAACGAAACTTAAGTAACTAGATGTTTAAGCTTGTGGCCAAAACAGTTAATTATATTTGGCACATTCGTATGCTAAGCAATTCGTAAGTCTTTAAAAAAAAGGTAATTTCTGGTAACTTTTGAATACCTGCAGGCTACCGGCAAAAACACTAAATCGATATCAAATGATTCCAAAATGAACGAAAAAAAAAACAATTGACTGTGACAGTTAAAAGGCTCGTGCAGACTGGCGCGGCTTGTGGCGCGACGCGACACCGGTAGAACAATTTCCATTAAGCTTTCATAGAAATTGTTCTACCGGTGTCGCGTCGCGCGAGCCTTAAAAAAAGGTTGGTTGTTGGTATAAAACATAATGGTGCCGATTCCCTTGTTCGCAAACTAAACTAAATTAAAGTTCAGTGCATCTTTTTCTTTCTATTTCATGAAGAAGAGGACAGAAGATAAATTTTAGTTTAGTCCTGTCAAATGAATCAGCGCCTGTCACTACTCCATACAAGTTTAGACGTGATTAAAAACTTGCCTACTATAATTACGTCAATTTACGTCAAGCGCTGATTAATTTGACAGGACTAAACTAAAATTGATCTTCAGTCCTTTTCTTAATGAAATAGAAAGAAAAAGATGCACTGAACTTAAATTTAGTTTAGTTTGTGAACAAGGGAATCGGCACCATTATCTATTATAGTTATTAGGACTTAGGATACTAACAGATTTACCTAACACAAATTCACGCGATACGACTGCACAAATGGTTTTCATGTTTTTGGTTGAAAACGGTGATAGTTATACCAATGAACATTTCCTTATTAGCAGATTTGACTGATCGGCAAAAGCAGTTAATTGTTCTCTGTAAGCCCCCGATTACCTCACCATGGGGGAAAAATACTACAAACATTACTAGTATGTGTAACATACATTACCGGTGTTTTAGCGTGTGACTTTGAATTACCATACAATATGGTTAAGCGTACGGATCGCACGTGCTCTCGTTGCTCTCAATTCGAACAATGATCATTGTTACACGACGTAACTAGTACAGCAAAAACGTTCACCCATTTTGTACTTTAATTAATTTAGTGGAGCTTAGTTAATGATGTAACGATCTGTGTTAACACCTTTATACGTCTTCGTCACTCTATTTTGGAGCAATTATCTCGAAAATGTTTTGTATTAAAAACTGCTTGACTGGTATTGGTTTCGTTGCGATATACAGGGTCAAATTAAACTAGCTAGCAGAACTCCGCAGACGTGTTGGGTAGGTATCGATATCTTATGTTGCAATCGTAATTCAAAATAATTGGGTATTTTACTATATACGAGAAAAAATCTATAAATATATTATTGAGATAGTTTAGGCAAAAAGGAGTCGGAAAATGTTAGTTTTAGTTCATAAAACAACAAAAAAAAATTTAAAATTCAATTCAACGTTTCAGTTTTTCTAATCTGTTACAAAACACCATGAAATAGTAGCCACCATGCTATTACGTCATACGGCAGTGTAAACTAAAACGAGTCAACTGATAGTTAGATAATAGATCAGCGCATTTGTTTACATAGCCAAGTGACGTCATGACCACAGAGCAATATGAAATTTTAATGCATTTTTATGGCACTTATCGATTGAATAAAAATGTTGTGTTTTTTTTTGGGCATATTAGCACTATAGAATTTAAATAAATGACACTTTTCAAAAATGGGTGTAAGATGTAAGAGATATTATGATTTGAACGTACTGATTTTTATTTTAGTTCAGTTCAGTTAACTATGTCAAAATCAGAGGTCTTGACTGGAATTCTTGAATATCTGCTTGAATCAAATGATGTTGTCCTTCCATTAATAAAACAATCACATGAAATAATATTTATGTATATTACATGCTGTTGACTGTTGACATACCGGAATCGATACTTATACTCAGAATTATCTGTGAGATAATGTTCGGTGTATCAATGAAATTAATAATTTAATCGTCACGCTTTATCAATTTATTATGTCAAAAGAGAATTGAATTGCATAATCTATGGGCTTCAATTTTGTCTTCGCGTTGAGTTTCATTGACATTTCTCACGCAGCCCTAAGAATTTGATCCCGTGGCACTTGTGCAACTTCACAGAACGCGGAAAGCGAAACCTGGTTGGTAATTTAATTCTGCGTTCAGATAAGCGTTTCGCGATTAATTGAGCGTGTTTGTGACGTTCCGCGATGGGAGTATCGCGTGCGGATAACATTGTGTCCGAGTATCGAGCTGTTATCAAGATTGCGCCAGATTGCACTTCCAGCCCGTACCTATGTGCGACATATTCGCTGAAATGATTAACCTTGTCGAAAGTGAATTTATCGCGGTAATCGATTTTGTATTATCCAGCGTTGTCCTTTCCCGCAATTCCAATTTAGGCACTAAAGCGATTGGTGGTTGAAGTCCGAATAAGAAACTGCTTGTAGTATTTGGACTATCCTTGTTTTCATGAGATGTAATATTTTTAATATACCTTTCGTAATATAATACTAATTGTCCACTAATGACATTATTTGCACAGTTAAAATACCTAGGTTATCAGTTAAAATACTTCATATACCTATGATTCTATTATTAGTTTGTCAAGTGTTTGTGTTACATTCATTGCATCACAAATTACCATTCGTAGTATTACTGGTCGTTACGGTTTTCTACCGTGAGTAGTATTCCTAAGCACTAGGAATACTACTCACGGTAGAAAACCGTCTGTTGAACAAAACCGCCTTCAACCTCATATATCAGTAACCTGTTGGACTTAAAGACAAGCAGTCACTGCCCTCCATATTTTTACACACTACAGAGTTACATTATTAAGTGACACGTCTTACGTTATTTATTTGTTGACGTTTTGGAACTTGGAAAACGTTAACCCGTTTACATAGAAAGATTTACGATGTTTTGCTTCTCGCAATAAATTAAACGTACACATGTCCACAGTTTCCCTGTGACGTTTTAATTAGCGGAACATTCAATGACCAGCAACAGTGCTCAGGAAGGGTTTCATTGTGTACATCAACCCTTTGTCCCTCATTGCCTCCCGGGTCTCGTCTGTCAGAGCATTCGCTTCATTGATTCCATAATCGACCGTCCATGAACGGGGTTTCCATATAACGTGTTGACTTCTTGTTCTCATTTGGTTAATTATACTTTATCTGTTCCACTCATTATTGTGACTGACGTTCTTAATGATGTAGCATGCCTCGTTATGTTCTGGGATAACAATACTCAACGGTTGTTATGATGTAACTGCGTACTTACAATAAATTATATTGATAGTTTAAACTATAAATGCTAGCAATTACATTTCGTTTTGAGGTCAAGGGTAACGTTCAATATTCTTCTGCCAATGATGCTTACTCATGTCCAAATGCATATTAGGGTTTCTCAACCTGACATCATTGTTCAGTTCACAACGAGACGTTTGACACCTATTCGGGCGATGCATTTACGACCTCGTGGAGTGTTTTGTCTATCAAAACTGCGCTAGTGAAGCAACTGTGGCAACACATCACGGGGAAATTACTGTAGGAATGCAAGTTGTGCAACGTAATAAGTTGTGCATAATTTTAGACGAGAACTCACTTTGACGGTTGTCAGTTCTTTTGCCGGTCGTTACATTCATTGAATTTACCGATATAGACAGACGAATCATAATGGATGTCATGTTACCACAAACGATATTGATTAATTATTGGGTCTCTACTTTTATGAACTAATATTTTACTACCTAATTTCTTGTTCTAGATGCAAAATATAAACAACATCGTCATGTTTCCGGTCGATAGTCTTCTAAAAGGTGACCTGCGGGGAGTGAAGGGGGATCTAAAAAGACCGTTCGACAAAGCCTCCAAAGACTACGAGTCCAAGTACCTGAAAATTGAGAAAGAGAAGAAATCGCAGGCGAAGGAAGCTGGTCTCATCCGAAGTGAGGTGACACCGGCTGAAATAGCCGATGAGATGGAGAAGGAGAGGCGGCTGTTTCAGTTGCAAATGTGTGAGGTAAGTCGACTGAAATACACTGTTAACTTTAAAGTGTTTAAAAACGACACAAACAACTCAAGTATCTTTACGAGCTTCAAATATAAATAAAACTCACCGTCTGTTTACATAACTTCTTGCTCCTTATTTGTTTTATGTGGCAGCTTTATTACGTCTTAGTGCTTTTACGAATGTCCCGCAAGAAAATGTTGTTTGTATTGATTCCTTACTTATCTTCCGTTATTTCCTACAAAAGATAGCATCTAACATAAAAGTATCTTGTCTACTGTTAAGTCTGAAAAAATACTTGGCCATGCAATGCCAATGAGTTAACTATTCATTAGCAGAAATAAACCATGCCTTTTATGATATCGTTCTTCTAGTTTTATAGCTCAGTCTAAAATACGACCACTATCTTTGCGAATACGTCCGTCTTAGCACAGTTTTAAGACATTCCAATGCTAATCCATTTTGGTCTTTATGATGATTATCATGAACGCATAAGGACTATAAATGACTTGGTTACCCGATTCTTGGAGCAAACAATTCGTCATACAAATTGGGGTTCAAAATAAGTTTGTTGATGCTTTTATTTTTGAAGAACATTATCCCTTTTAAATGTTCCACGAACTGTCTGACACCGACTGACATTTGGCCGGTAGCGGAGCTAAGCCAAAAGGTGGATAATTAATAATTGGTGGTGAGCAATTTGTGACTTCATTTCACACGCCCTGTGGGCAGGACCTGTTGGTCGCTTACCACTTTAATAAGTAATTTTATACACGTACTTAAACGTAAGTATACTGCGCTGTACCTATAGCAATGCCTTCTCATTACGCTTTGTAAATGATCGCTCTGGGGCCAACAGCTCGTAACAAATGGTGGTACTTTGTTAGATACATTTTTAGGAAAATACTGAACTATGTATATGTACTTATGTATTCTACGTTATGTAGGTAACGTACGGTGTCTTTCATCTCGGTTCAACGGGTTTACTTTGGAAGTTTGGGTAATTAATATTGGAAACCCTGTGGTTTTTCAAGATCAGGGTCTTATAAATTATCCAAGAGGATCTCATCGTCACTGATATTGAAAGGAATTCAAGCTGCTGTTGACACTGATACTCATTAACTGTGTGAATGCAGACATAATCCATGTCCATATTGTCCCCCATTCTTTACCCATTACTCTCGTGGCTCCGCTCCGCAGTTACAAATACAACGTTAATTAATGAAACGGATCGCGTGACAGACGTTAATGAGCGTGCCACTCACACGTGCACTTATTGCTGATATATTGTACTGCCAGTATTGCTTTTGATGTTTTAACTTAATGAAAATGTTCCAATAATACATTGATATGGCCAGATTTATCGAAAGCTTTTCCCCGAATTAATCGAAAGACTGTTGCTGCAGATATATTATCTGATAAACATTATTGACTCGAAGATTAATCATTTCGTTTGCACAAAGGAATATAAACAGCCCACAAATCGAGTAGATATTGGGTTTATCAGCTAAACCGCGAGGATCGCTGGCGAGATAAGCTCAACTGCTCCAGTCAAGAGACTCAAGACAGGTAGTCTTTGTTCGCGTCTAGAGACAGGAGTAATGACCGAAAGAATAACTGTCGCAGACGCACATCTATGCAAGCCTGCAAGAATGCAATTAACAATGCGTGTGTAACAATACTAACCATATGTTTGTCCGTGACAGCCATTTACCTACGCAGTGTAGCAGCGTTAGCCTCCATACAATAGCTGTGGCAATAGCAGTCATTGTGGACATCAGTAGTGCCGTTATGCGCATAACCTGTGGCTGCAAAAGGTCGTGTGTCCATTGGCAATGACACTGGGGTACAGTTACATTGCCAAATTTCTAGCTCTATTGTACATTTCAACATTTTGATGCGAGGTTTTGTGCCGTTTTGATACATTCCAGTCTTTTGTTTTATTTAGTTTCTTTGATACAATAAAGTTACATTGAAGAACACATACTTAGACTTACCCCAAATTTCTCATCGGACAGCACCATGATTATTTGTGGATGCATGTATTAAAGGTTAATTGTGAAATTTTTAGCGTACTGCTGTAATTCAGTTGGGTTGGTTGGATGAAATCCTTCAATATTTCACTACAAACGGAAATCTGAAAATTTAATTGCAGTTGCTAGGTAGACTTTACACTTTCTTTCCTCTATTCAGTAACGGATATCGAATGTTATTAGCAAGTGAGCAACGCATAATGTTTGCAATTTTACGATATGTTATTGATAAGATAGTAATATTATGCTGGTGTTAACTAATATTGGCACGCTACACGCTTCCATAAATAAAATAATCGGTATCGATGTTTTGATGATTTTTAAACTATAAGCATTCTGATTTTATTACAGAGCATTATTCATCATTGTAATAAAGAAGAAAACTTAATTATAAATGTGAATGAGACATAGAATGAGTAAAGGTAAGTTCGACCTTGTACTTATTAGGCAAATTGAAAGTATTTAAGTACATATTTAGAGAATACAATGACTCAATGAATAAACAGTTACTCATTGAACCCTTATAGAAGTTTATCTTCTTCTTAGAGTATCGTTTAGCCCAAAATTCTGTTACGCGAAATCAGTTTACTGCAGGCTTAGCATGACACTCTATTTCTTCGAAGAATAGACCCGGCTTTTTCCATACCTGCAAAGTGACATTTCGTTTCTCCTTTTTTGACATCCCACCGTAGAAATCCTTCTACATAAAAAGGACCTAGACAAAGATCGTTAGAAACGAAAGACAAGATGACAGATTGTAGAAGGATTTCTACGGTGAGATGTCAAAAACTGAGAAACGAAATGTCACTTTGTATAGAAAGAGTCGTGTCTATTCTTCGAAGAAATAGAGTCTCATGTTAAGCCTGCTGACGTAGTCATAAGATCCTCCAGTGCACAGGTGACAGCATGCGGCGCAAGATGGAACGTGAGTTATTGTCTGCGGAGAAAGGCCGCATATACTTGAGGTCCGGCCGGTAGCCTTTAGATACAAACTCTTTTTTTTTTTTTTTTGAGCGCTGCACTAGCTCACGATTGGAATCGAAATTTGGCAAATCGACTTTAAGGCTCCTACATACTGGCGCGACTTGTCGCGCGACGCGTCGCGACACAAAGGCACCGCTTGTAGCGCTACACGCGGTGTCTTTGTGTCGCGTCGCGTCGCGTCGCGCGACAAGTCGCGCCAGTATGTAGGAGCCTTTACTCGAACGATGCATTTTTCGGTACGACGAGATTTTGACGTTGACATATTGAGTTTGAATTCGTGTTTAGGATCAAAGTTGAACGATTACTTACTTTATACTTTTGCGGGATCGGGTTTGTTATTGTAACTGATTTGTAAAGTTTTTATTGTGAATAATGACACGTTTAGAACTTATTTGTGATATTTTGGACAATGCTCATAAGTTAGATAAGAGAGACAAAGGGGGAGTTTGAGACGAATGGCGCGTGCAGAGATCACGTTAAGGCTTGCGCAGACTGCCGATGCCGAGCCACTGACGATGAATTTACGAAAAATTACCTAGTAGATATTGAGATTATTTTGTAATGTAAGAACAAATTTTTGCATAAGACATATTCTGTGTAATTAAAAACCTAATTCAGTTAAACTTATTTTGCAAATTAATCTATTTTTTTTCTCTCTCTATTTACTATTTGCATAGATGGTAAATTATAACAACAAATAAAATGAGTATGGACTAGAAAGTTTTAAACAATAATAAATAATACAATGTAACTTTCTTTAAAATGTATTTTAAACTCTAAACTAGGACCTACATAAAACCCTAAAGTAATAATAGCTTTAATTAATATAAATTTAATTACTGACTATTTCGTCTCAGGGCCATCAGCAATGTTATTGAGGCATTTTCCACAATTCATACTAAAGTACAACTAACTTGAACTAGTGCATATAAACGTACTTGAATACTTGAAAACTTTTAGATAACATCGATTTGAAAATTTTATTTATCAAATCACTAATAACGCACAGTTTTTAATCAAGGAATCTATTCCAAGGTTTTTAAGTGAATGACAATTGTGCGGGAAGTTTTTTTTTTTAATGTAAGTAATAGTAGGCAATGAAAACAATGATCCTGGGAAATGAGCTGCTTAAGTATTTAGTAGTGTTAAAATACATATAAATGCAAGCAAAGAAAACTTTAAATGATTATTATGTTAACATAAATATCGGAAAAAAAATATTTTTAGGTTTTATGAGTTGTTCAATATTTTTAAATTTGTTAATAAACGTTTTGATTTGTATGGCCACCCTGTGTCAATTAGTGTAGTCGAACATGCAGTCGATTCCAATATCAATCTCGATTACGTTCAAGAGAGCCAATTTTCTGAAGAATTGAATTAAAACTGAATTGGATTGGAATACGGTCGAGATTGGTATTAATTTCAAGAGTAAGCCTGCTGTTTGAACTGCGACATTTTTGTCACAATAAGGACTTATCTTTGAGCCAAACTTTAGTCCCAAGACATAAAAACTGTTAGTGAGTGCCAATCGAGTGTTGCATAACATACGCGTCTATCTGCGGTGCTGAATGCAATGCCAAATGTCTCAGTAAATATCTTTAGCTGTGACAAACTTGCCAAATGGCACCAGACGGTTCAGGGGCGAATTTCTTTATCACGGCTGTTAATCGGGTTCTGTGATTGGCTAGACTGAATAAGGCGCTAAAACAATTGAAATGTTATTTAAATTATTAGGAATCGATTGCGTTGGCACATTTTGTTACTGTGATGAAATTCGATCTTGGTATTTTAGGAGCTACATTTTGGGCTAGAGAAAAGGCATAGCTTATAAAAACAATACCTATGGAAACTGATGGCGTTCATCTGAATTTCATAAATTTGATGACTTGGATTTTCTACCTTGATTGTACTCACAGATACTTTTTTATCTGTTCTGTGATAGTACCCTTATTATTTTTTTAATATTTTTCTTTCTATTTTTTTTTGGGTGTGAATTTATCAAATAACTTCTCCCGCTCTGGGCGGAGCGGGAGGGTGTGTCAGACTCTTACTGACTAAAACCCACCCGTGTCCCTTCCGTTGCCTGTGTTGCCAGGTAACCCTTTTGTACCTTCCCGCGACCCCAGCAGGCGTGATTGTACCCTTGATGGGAAATTCTTACAGGGTTTTTGTGCCTTAATAATAGCCATTATTAACCTTATTATAGCCCACTTCAGTAAGTGACACGATTAGATCTAACGCCACCCTGTGTTAGGAATGGATAACATAACGTTACATAACGTTATTGGTAACTCGCACATAATCTAGTTAGAGACCTAATGATATTATTACGATACCTATATAATTATATTTCTGGAAAGAGGGGCTCGTGGCTAAGTAATAACAGCCGCACGAATCGATTGGTTAGGTTTGAAGCTACGCTTGCCGCGGTCAGTGCCTGACTGGGTGACCATATAAATATTCCGAGAACCCTCCGTGCCTAGGAAAGCACGTTAAAGCCTTGGGTCTTTAACAGTCGCTACGGATCGTCAGAAGCCCGAAAGTCTAACAACCAGTCTTACCAAGAGGTATCGTAGAGTTTTTCGGGACCTATTTGTAGACTGTACTGAGCACATAGAGTGGATAAAAATAAATGTAGGATTATTTTTATGGTAATTTCTGAATTTTATTATAATATTTTCCTACAATCGTCAGTGAATTAATTCACAAGAAACCGCAAATACATAGACGGAAAAACCCACTACTTGCCGGTTATCAAGAATTGAATAAGAATGCATTTATTTTCATGATTTTTTTCCGGGATCGAGCTTGAGACATTACGACTGCGACGTTGCATTCCAATCAATATGACACAAACTCTGAGTATTAAGTAATTAATCAAATGACAGCTCATGAAATGAAAACAACTGAAGAACAAATATGTTATTACAATATTATTAGTAGTTTAATGCATGTATTTTTTTTTGCTAGCTGTAGTAAATAAAAAAAATTCATGCACTTTCTTTTCAATTCCATTATAGTGAGTTCATTGTCAGTTATTCCGTTTTATTAATTTATCGAGAGTTAGCTTTTGCCCGCGGCTTCGCCATCGTGGATGTATCATCCTACGGTAACGTACAACCGGGATAAAATTATACAATGTCCTGACCCAAATCATGGCCTATCTTTATGCGTATGCCTTTCCTCCAAATCCGTTCAGCTGATAAAGAGTGATAAAGTAACATATAGACACATAATAAATAAATTTATTGAAATAAAGAAGAGATGCTGCGTGTCCTATACAAAATCTCAACTCCTCTATCACCCCCTTTAGACAAAAATTTGCCTATGCTGTTCTTCCCTAGGATAACATCAGTCTCCTTGTCAAATTTTATCGAAATCTATGCAATGGTTTAGGCATAAAAATGTGTCGAAAATTTAAATTATGCTGGTCACACTCTTGTCGCACACACTGTACATGTTAGCCAAATTATTTTTATGACTTTAAATTTTTACAACTATTGACCAAGTAAACCGATTTTAATAAAATAAAGACTGCTAGCTCGATTTACGGAGAATGACCATATTTCCAATACCTTAAAATTCTTAAAAGAAGTACTTACACAAAAATATCAATATTGCATGTGAATTTTAAAATCATCCTCAATTTTACCCCCCCCTTTTTTTTGGATGGAAAATCATCAAATAACTTCTCCCGCTCTGGGCCTCAAGTCTGCTATTACAATAGTGTCAGAATGGTCTATTATTGATTTCATAACTGTTGATTTTGACAAGTTTGGTAATCTACTAATATAATGGCGTCATTAATGAGGATCGGAACAGACCATTATGACACTATTGTAATAGCAGACTTGAGGCCCTGGGCGGAGCGGGAGGGTGTGTCAGACTCTTACTGACTAAAACCCACCCGTATTCCTTCGGTTGCCTGTGTTGCCAGGGGCTTCGGTAACCCTTTGGTACCATCCCAAGACAATTTTACCCCCTGGGGGGTGATTTTACGAAAACGCTGTAAGATGTTAATTCCTTATTTCTTACCAAAAGCATAAATTTGAAATTTCCCAAGCTTAACTTGACAAATGCCGTTTCCCACCCCAAATTTCATCCTATAGGGTTGAAATTGGATTATTTTTAAGACAAAAAGTAGCCTGTCCTTCCCTAGGATGCCATCTACCTCCTTGCCAAATTTTGTCGTAGTTCGTTCAGTGGTTTAGGCGTGAAAAAGTAACATACAGACAGACAGACAAAATTACTTTCAAATTTGTAATATTAGTTGTTATTAACCGTTGGTATTTCATAGTACGCTTATTTGTTTGTTGTTGGTCCACAGCAATCCCATTGGTTTAATTGTTCTGCCGTACGAACTTCCGCTCCGAGTTCTCGACCCAACTTCATTAGTTTAGTTAGGATGTTTGTTGAAAGCTTGACTGTCTGACAAATGCGAAAGTCGGGGTGGGATGTGTTTCACAACTCTAATGAGGTTTTAACAAAAATGTTTAGGTAAAGTTATAATTATTCTAAACATAGGTAGCATAGATGATAGATTGAACTGATGGATGATCTGCAAGAAGGTTCCTTAGCGAACTTTTGCAATCCAAAGTTATCAATAACCTATCTCTTTGTTAGGTGCTAAAAAAAGAAACCTAGAGGCCCTGTGGTGGTTGCTTCGGTGCGGTACCACAGAGTCGCGCGTCAGGTCGTCGACCGGCCTTGCGCCGCGCAGGGCCGACGACGCGCTGACCCTCGCTTTGTTCCACGACTCACTCGGTGCAAATACCTCCCCGGCCACAACATACCCACAGCCCAAGCACTTACCTCTGTTGTTAACGCTTAAGCTAATAATAAATACAACAACGGCGTGCAGCGGCTGCGGCCAGCTTTGTAACAAGTTAACAGCCACGAAGTGTACATTCTAGGAATGTAATAAACTTGTTAGTACAACAAAAGAAAAGATAAAAGTTAAGCCGGCGACACGCCAAGAAAGTTGTGCAAGGTCGCGTGCTGAGCTTTATTATTATTACACAACTCTGCAAGACAAATCTGGATCCACTATATTGCGAATGCGCGTGCGCGTGCGTCATCAAGTATAATTTTAACTCGCGGAAGGGCACGTAGTAATATCGGTGCGTTTCCACAGTCCCGGGTGCCGCTCGTGTCTGTCTCGCGTCCCATTAGACACGGTCTCTGTTGAAGTAATAAGCATGCTCGTGCCCACGCGATGTTTTCGGCGTCGTTCTGTCTGCCCAATGAACTGGCTCCATTCCATTTTTGAACGTTGTTGTGACTGGCCCTGTCGAGGTGTTAGCTCCTGTGTTAACTGAATGTTGTTGTTGCAGTACCTGATAAAGTTCAACGAGATAAAGACGAAGAAGGGGATCGAGCTGCTCCAACATTTGGTGGAGTACTATCACGCACAAACGAATTACTTTCAAGACGGCCTGAAGACGATAGAACACTTTGGTGTATACGTCGCAGACTTGAGTGTACAACTGCAGAAGATAAGGCAGCAGCAAGACGACGAACGACGGAGGTTATTAGAACTCAGAAACATGCTGCGAGCAGCTGCGCCGCAGGACAGAGAGGTAATGAATTTTACAATTTATTATTTTGCACTCGCGAGCCTCTTAAAAAACACGATGACTTGCCAGATATCTGTAGTCGAGGCGCATTAGTCGTACTGTTGCTTTCAAAATAGCTAGATTTGTTTATTTTACTTCGTTTTTCACACTTGCTTATGTACGTATTCCAGGTGGTATCATCGGTGGGGGGATACTCTCTGCACCAGATGCAAGGCGACAAGCAGCACGGTGTGAGCCGGAGTGGCTACTTGCTCAAGAAGTCCGAGGGCAAGGTGCGGCGCGTCTGGCAGAAGCGCCGGTGCCGGGTCACTGCGGAAGGTTTCCTTGACATCTTCCACGCAGACGAGAACAAGACACCGGCGAGGGTCAACCTCCTTACATGCCAAATTAAAGTCGCCGCTGAAGATAAACGGGCATTTGATCTAGTCTCATGTCAGTGTTAATCATTTCTCATATTTAGATAGTTATCCTCTCAAGATTAACGTTATTAGGTCGAGGTACTTAGAAATTTGTGCACTTAATAAAAGTTGAGGCCTTGATTACATACGGGGTAAAACTTTAACGAGTTAGACAACTTTCATTTAATATTTATGATGCAACATCTTATCCAATTATGGATGGTAATTACTCACTTGTCTTCGCAACTTTCGTTTAACAACCTCTGTGATTTACGAGCCCTCAAGACTTCCAGCTACAATATTGTCGGTCTCTCATTCACAGACAACCGAACATACCATTTCCAAGCTGAAGACGAGAACGAACAGCGAGCATGGACTTCAGTTCTGGTCAACTGTAAGGAGGGCGCTTTAATGAGGGCGTTCCACCAACAGGCGGGCGAGAGTAATGACTCCGGCCATTCGTTGCTAGACCTGCAGCGTTCCATCATACGGGCTGTGAGGGCCATGCCTGGGAACCAAGTTTGTGCGGACTGCGGATCTACCAATGGTAGGTTTTATTCTGTTATGACTAAATAGCGTTACTATTATCCCTCTAGTACTTCAACCACGGCTGTCATACCCAAACAACTGAACCAATAATTAAAAATGCTAGACTTAACTCCCTCCACCTACCAAACCCTACAGAAAGCTGCTATCCTGAACACTTGCAGAATCGTCTAAAAAATCCTGCAGAACGACTTGCACGTTCATATAACACTTACATTCACCACTACAACACAAAGTCAAAACATAATATCATTACGACTTGTCATCTATCACTTAGGTTAGGTGCTCTCGGGGGTGACACTTGGCTTTGGCCTGTGTTACCCTATATAACACGACAGATCAGTGCCGAGCTACAAAAATATATACCAAAAAATAATAATACTCAGGCTGTGTTGTCCCAGTGCAGGGTACAGGGCCTCTCTTTTAGGCGCGCGTGGAATACAACGCGCCGTCGACCCGGGCCTGGTCCTTACCGGACGGTGAGCTACCCATTGCTCACCGTCCGCAAGCCCGCGCCTACGGTGGCCGCAAATCCGCCCGGGATTCCCGACGCCCTGGGCGTCTCCTGCGGCGGCTAGGGGCGAGTGAGGGCGAAACTTGCCTTTCCCTCAACCGTCCCGCCTCCTCCTTCGCGAGCATTACTGCTTCGCAGAAGGAGGTGACGGCTGCCCATGCCCTCTCGCTCCGTACCATGGCCTGAACCAGGGCCGGACGCGAGAGGTCTCTGCCGCCGATCGCTTCCACGAGGACACAGCGGTGCTCTGCCCAAGCCGGGCAGACCTCCACTGTATGCTCTACCGTGTCCTCCGGGCGATCCACAGTGGTGACACCCGGATTTCCGGCCACCGTAGGCGCGGGCTTGCGGACGGTGAGCAATGGGTAACTCACCGTCCGGTAAGGACCAGGCCCGGGTCGATGGCGCGTTGTAGCTATTCCACGCGTGCCTCAAAGAGATGTCGTCAGCACATAGGTAGGGGTCCACTAGGGCCGATGCCTGCCGGGGTCGCGGGAAGGTACTTATGGGTCACCGAGTCCCCTGGCAACACAGGCAACAGGAAGGAATACGGGTGGGTTTTAGTCAGTAAGAGTCTGACACACCCTCCCGCTCCGCCCAGAGCGGGAGAAGTTATTTGATGATATCCCACGTTCAAAAAAAAAAAAAATGGGTACAGGGCCTACTTTTCCTTGTTTCACTGAACTCGATCCTGAGCCAATGTGAGTAGCCAGTTATTTAAAAAAAACTTTTAATAAAGTAATAAAGTAGGCAACATAGATATTCAAGATGACTGCATAAATCTTAGAGATTGTTTCGAACCACTACCTACATAATTTGCAAAACATGCCACATACTTGTGACTTATTATGTAGGAATGCCGAATGAAGAGATAATTATTTGTTTAGCCATAAAACGCAGTGAGTAAACACTTACTATGCAAAGAAGTGCTAATAGTATAATTTTGGCCGCGTAATTTTTGACATTCGACTCCAAATTACTGTGCAAAAATATAAACATTTTAGCACAATCATATTGATACTTCCTATCCTTGACCAACGACATTGAATGGATAAAGGACTTCTTTTCCCTATAGATAGCTTCTACTGCCTTCAAATTCGGTTAAATCCTTTTTGTATTTTTTAACCGAAGCTGCCATACGAAACAGCTTTATGAATATTTCATCGTGAAAATACACCAATGTCATAATAAATCGTACTTGTTATGCAAATGTTGTGGCTCCACACTCAGTTGTTATTATCTTTTAGTCTTGATGATGATACCGTCTCGAAGCCTTAAGGCTCGTGGAGACTCGCGCGATATCGCGGGTGCGACAGGCATATTGCTGCCTGTCGCGCCCGCGATATCGCGCGGATCTGCACAAGCCTTGACACGACAAAACCCCGCCTGCATCCTTTAAGGCAGGCTGGAGGTCACGGGTGCTCGGAGTGGGGACTCTGTTCGTCCACTGAGTGACCTCAGGGAAGACGGCGCACAGTGGTCACGTGCTGTCTCGCATAGTTAGGTTTTGGGGAGACCCTTTTACAGTCTCCCCAGGGATGTACCCCCCTGCCGGGGTCGCGGGAAGGTACTTATGGGTCACCGAGGCCCCCGCAACACAGGCAACAGGAAGGAATACGGGTGGGTTTTAGTCAGTAAGAGTCTGACACACCCTCCCGCTCCGCCCAGAGCGGGAGAAGTTATTTGATGATTTCCCACCCTCAAAAAAAAAAAAAAAAAAGGGATGTACCCTAACATGCGTTGCACAGGGCCTCGGAGGGTTTCGGATCAGTCTTTTGAGAGGTAACGGTGCCATCTGCAGATGTGAGGTGAGGTGAGGTGAGGTGGTTTTAGTGAGATAAAAATCCCACAATCCCCGGTCTTATCCCCAATGCCTAGGCGACTTTTGAAGGTTTCCTCCGAAAACAAAAAAAAAGGCTTGATGGTGGTGATCACGAGTTTCTCGAATTGAATCCCATTACGTGTGCTTAACTAATATATATTTCTTTATTTTATATTCCAGACCCTACCTGGCTATCAACGAACTTTGGCGTAATCGTCTGTATAGAGTGCTCTGGCAGTCACCGAGAGCTGGGCGTGCACATATCTCGCATACAATCACTGACGCTGGACCGACTGAGTACGTCGCAACTGTTGCTCGCACGACATATGGGCAACCAGATGTTCAACGAGATTATGGAGAACACGCTTGACGATAGGGATAAGCTGACGCCTGAGAGTTCCATGTAAGTTTATGTTTTGATAAATAAAAAAACGCAATATCCTGATTTTTAAAAACCAGCCAAGTGTTCGGAGCATGCCCAATGAAGGGTTTCGTCAAACAAGAACAAACTTAACATGTTGTTGAAAATTATGTTCCCCCTTACATTCCAACTACAAATGTAAGTTTGTACGCACAATATTGAGTGACCGTCTTATTTTAAGACCTTAGACTTCTTATAGGTTTTTCTGTAATCTATAAGTATATAACTCGACTCAACTCAAGTCCTTTCATTTGATATGTCACACGGTACAGTTTGAAAAACATTTTTTTAACTTATTTTTTCACAAAAGTGAACTCCATATTCAAAATTCATTCATTTACGTTACATGTTCGTGTTTGGGTCACAGAAATTCATGTTTACCAAATTTTAACTTAATTGGTCCAGTAGATTCGGAGCAAATCGGTTGTGACAGACAGACACACGAGTGATCCTATAAGGGTTCCGTTTTACCTTTTGAGGTACGGAACACTAAAAACGCGTATTCAAAGTGATATGTCTGTGATATGTATTTTGCTTACGCCAAATGTTAAGAAAAATTCTCAATGCTTTTACCTCCCTAGGGCACGTAAAGATTCCTGGCTATCTTCAATTGTGCTGGTCGAAGTCCCCGTTTATATTCTTTCACAACCATTGTTTCCTCATAATCTCTCATAAATCGCCAGCATTTTCAGATCAGTCGACTCGAAGGCAGACTTTTTCCAAAAAATATCTATTGGTCATTATAATTGTAATTGCTACAGTAAAAGAGAGAGAAAAACCACTAACCAACTAAACAATTTTCCACGAATCTCACCGTTTTCGCTCTTGGGTTTACAACATCCTTTTATAACCGTTTGCATACTAACAAATAAACCAATATTCCAGGGAGGATCGTCTCCGGTTTATCCGCGAGAAGTACGTATACCGTGCGTTTGCAGCGCAGACGTGTTGCGACGCGGCCGAGCGACTGTCCGAAGTGGAACATGCTGTAAATAACGGACATCTGCAGAACTTGTTGCAGGCTTATGCTGAGGGAGCTGACCTGGCTGCTGAGTTGCCTGGCTCGGTGAGTATTGACTGCACAAAAATATGAGGTTTTATGTTTACATAATCAGCCTATAATGTTCCCACTGCTGGGACACAGGCCTCCTCTCTGTGAGAGGCAGTGGGCCGTAATCCACCACGCGGACCCAGTGCGGGTTGGTAGATGTCACATGTCTTCGAATTTTTGGTTCTAGGACATGCCGGTTTCCTCACGATGTTTTCCTTCGCCGTTTTGAGAGCAGTGGTGAAGAAATAATTTACACAAAGTAAAGCGCCTGTCCGGGTTCGAACCTACGAACGTAAGCCGGCTACGGCTCGTAAGCCGGCCGTTACCACTGGGCCACCACTGCTCATTGTTTTATGTTTAGCACAGATAAATTTTGCGCTTCACTAAAAAAATAGAAAAAGGATTTTTTCCTTTTACAAAATATCATAGCTGGTGATACATTAATTATACTAAAACCTAGCCTATTAGCTAAAAGTAATTTATATAACTTAAACTGGTAAGTAACTATAAACTGGAATAAAGGAATAAGTAAAAGATTCTGTGTACACGATGCAGCTTGGTTCAGGGTTCTCGTTGCGCATACGCAAGTGTTCCGTGTACTTTGCAACTGCACTAAACAAAACGTCCTGTATAATGTATATTAGAAGAATCGACATAGAAATAAAAAAAATAGCAATGTGAAATTAATAAAACACAGCATCTAAAATTCTGAATGTTTCCACAAGTTTTAAACTGACAAAAATACTTAATTTCCAGGACCTCGGCGAAACATCACTCCACTTAGCGATATCGCGGGAAATAGGCGACGGTTCCTCTCTACATATAGTCGATTTTCTAGTCCAAAACGGTGGCTCAACTCTGTTAGACAAGCCCAACTCTCAGGGCATGACCGCGTTACACCTGTGCGCGGCCACCGACAGAACTGAACCTATGAAGTTGTTGCTCAAAGCGGGTGCCGACTCTACTATCAAGGACGCAAGTGGCAGGACCGCCTTGCAGATCGCGAGGCAATATGGGCACCTTGGGTGTTTAGAGTTGGTATGTATTTTACATCTACATCATTGTGTATATACATATTATTATGTTGGTATATTGACGTGTGCTAGCTAACATATAGAAAATAATTTAATGTTTTGTTTCGTAATGTTAATTACTTTGCATACGAATTTTATAGAATTAAGTTTTTCTAATTGAGCAAACAGGTGTGCTGCTGGGGAGTTTGTTGCGCCACTTCTTCCCAGCTAAAGCACTAGGAAGTGGTGAAGGGCGGGTGTTTTTGGGGGACTGTCTTATGTAATTTTGACGTTCGATAAGTGCTGATTTGAATAAATGACTTTTGACTGTTTTTGACTTTGATAAATTAAAGTCGCTTTTCGTGCCTGTCTGTGTGACCGCGTTGTTCACCTAAACGACGCAACGGATTTTGATGCGGTTTTCACCATCATTTAGGGAATTTATTCCGCAAGGTGTATGTGTATAATAAACATATTTATCAAACTTACTTTTAAGAAAGAAATTATGTTTTGTGAAGTCGTAAAAACCTTGCGAAGGAGGGGTGCGTCGCTAGTGTTTCATAAAATATGGATACCGAAACGCTTCTATAAATGACAGCTTATTCCTGTGAGATGCTTTGGTATGTTAATAATGGTATGGTATGGTTCAATGGAAGTGTTGTTTTTCAGTTGGAAAACGTTGATAAACGAGAGAAGAGTATATTCGAGAATATCAACATAGACTGGAATTTATCACACGATGACGGCTCAACAGATTTCTCTGACGATGACACAGTTATAGACGAAAGAGTAAGTTCTACAATAATTCAAAGTCAGTAGTGATCAATGCTTGTTCCTTCTCAGTATTTGAAGTTAACTTCCCTGTGCATGTCTTTTTTATGACCATACAGTTTTTGTCCTTATGGAAGCTCGATAAGATTTGTAATACAGAGTGTACACATACCAGTCAAAATCATAACCCTCTGTTTTGCTTCGCCGTAGTCGGGTGAAAAGACACATCAGCCAGTTATCTACGCTTTCTGTACATCAAACTAAGTAACATTGAGCAAAAATGATTGGGAGAAAACTTATATTTTTCGTGTAAATCTTCGCTGTATACGGCAGTGCGCAAAGTAACGCACATAAGCAGCAGTTGTGGGGGTATTTTATGACTGGATTTCATGGACATAGGTAAAAAAAAAAAATTGTAACTTTGATCTCCAATATCTTCGTAACCAGATGCTTCCCAGGTATGGTCCTGGATAGAAAAAAATCACAATGATGGGGAGTACAAGTGACTTTCGGCTTCATTAAACGTCTTTTTATACCCGTTACACTACTTATTGTTTATCTAAAAATTGACAGCAAAATGGCAGCTTAACTCCTGAGAAAAAGTGTCCCCGTTCCCGGCCGCCGTCGTTCGCGGGCGGCGCGGCGCCGGGCGCGGCGGGCGACTCGCCCGTGCTGCGCTCGCGCTCGTCCACGTGCGACTCGCTGCACCACGCGCCGCCCACGCCCACCACGCTGCCTAGGAAACCTAACGTCTGTGAGTATAGTAAAATAATTAATATTTTATATTATTATTTATATTCAAATAAATAATAATTATAATTAATAAAAATAAAATAATTAGGTGCAGCTTAACTATAAGGCCGTGCTCACTTTGCACGCGTTTTCCTATGAAATTCCCGTAAAAGCGGCCTAAAGTGTAGCATCTGCATTAAACGTTTTCCAGCCCCCTTGACGCGTCAGCACTGTACCAAACGTAACGTAAAATACTTGCTTTTTAGGGTTCCGTAGTAAACAAGGAACCCATATAGTTTCGCCATGTCCGTCCGTCTGCGTTACACGTAACGTGGGGATGATTTTTTTTTCTCGTCTACCTCATAGCGTGGGTTATCGTTGGATAGGCCATTCAAAAAGATTGCGGGTCTGTGAACACCACTTTTCGATTCAAGGATTCACTTGCGTAATATTAAGCATTAAAGTGCAAATTTTTGGTAGAGTCAAGTGACCCCCCCCCCCTTCCAGCTAAACGGTTGTTTATGGAGATGTGAAAAAATTCATGGCAGTAGCAGTAGTAGTAATATAATGCGATTAAAAGGAAAACTATCACGGCTAAGTAGGCTTTACAAGTTAACGAGTTACAGTCGACCAACTTAAATTTGCAGTTAGAGAATTGACTGTGGCATACAGGGTGTTTGGCAGAACGTTGAACATACGAAAATGGTCGATAGGTGGGGTCATCTGCTACTTACTCAACCCTAATTTATTTGACCCTGGCCCCCTGGATATTAATTTTTTTTTTGTTGCTTTCTTCTAGTTTCATCACTTTCTTAACTTTAAAGTGTAACTTTTTTTTAAAATGGGTAAAACAGCCAATATTTTTGTTTCTTTTTTTAATCTTTAATGTTGGCAGATTCTTATAAAATTATTGCTTTATTCCGACGTTAGCTAGAAAAAAGTTATGAGTCCTCAAACTTACAGAAAGATGTAAACAAATTATTTAAAAAACAAAAAACCCGACTGCTAAAACACGTAACTGAAAAGAGAAATACAAGCATTATAATCTATAGAATTTTGGTATCGCCGCCGCCGGGGACAAACAAAAGTTACACCATATTTCAAGTTATTGGTTTGTCCCCGCCTGTGATACCAAAATTCTATAGATTATAATGCTTGTATTTCTCTTTTCAGTTACGTGTTTTAGCAGCCGGGTTTTTTGTTTTTTAAATAATTTGTTTTATTTCTAGCTTTTAGTTTTATTAATATATATGTATATATATAACAAAGTGAACGTGACTGACACGCTAGTAGTCGTAAGTTCAAATCCGATACAGTCCTGCGAACAGAATTTAAAATATCTTCATCTCATAATGGATTGTTTCGATAACATTACCCAAAGAAAGCTAAATACTCATAACAAAAATAATAAGTCATCTAGCGACAGCGAATTTGATATGGATGTTTCCTATCAAAGTTTACCTAACATAGGAAACAGTAATGGCATTGTAAGAGTGAAAGAGGACACGACACTCTTCAATGCTACAGTTATGAGTATGCCAGAAACTTCACTGTGAGACGATGAAACCATTGTGACGCTGCAGGAAGAGATTAATGATTTAAGGATTAAGTTGCAAAGCGCGAATCAGGAAGTTGACATCTTGCTCTGTGAGAATACAAATTTAAAGTCGGATCTGGAAAAAAAAAAATATATATATGAAATTGACTCATTACTAGCTATTATTTGATATCAATATTGTTGTAATGTATTTAAAAAAAACCTTCCCCTCCCTTTTTTGTATTTGCATATGTAATATATAAATATTATATAGCCTATGTCACTCCCACAATTAAGACGAATTTAACGACACCTCTTTTGTTAAAATACATCAAGCCGTTTAGGCTACAGAGCGTGCCAAAGAAATACACATACATACATACATACATACATACATACATACTCTCGAAAAACATTACCCTCCTTCTGGGGCAGTCGGGTAAAAATACTTAAATCTTAATTTCAACATGCATTTAAAAAAAAACAAAAAATGATTGAGGAGTTCCAATTCTACCAAAACATCAGGGAGTGTGTGACCTTTCTAATGGTATGTAATTTGCCTTTATAAAAAAAAAACCTTTAAGAGTTATTTCATAACTTTATCAAGTAGGAAATTTTCGACGAAACTACCTTTACGGAAAGTGAAATGTTTTGCGAAATTTAATACTGCAAGGTTGGTAAAAATTAAATGATCGACGGCTTGCCAGTAGCAGTGATGCAAATTGACATTCACTATTCCCTTGGGACGACGTAAACTTTTAAAAAGTATTCTGTGGACGGACGAGTCAAAATTTGACAGAGAAGGGATTATCAATTATCACAATCTTCACCATTGGGAGGTGCCTAATGCTAACAGATTAGAAAAACTGAAAACGTTGAATTGAATTTTAAAATTTGTTTGTTATTTTATGAACTAAAACTAACATTTTCCGACTCCTTTTTGGCTAAACTATCTTAATAATATATTTATAGATTTTTTCTCGTATATAGTAAAATACCCTATTCCCTGGCCTCAGCGATCGCCCGACCTCACTCCGCTCAATTTTCACGTGTGGGGAAGGGCAAAGGAACTAGTATACACTACAGAAGTAGAAAGTCGAGAAGATTTGATAAATCGAATTAATGCTGCTTTCGAAGTTATGCGACAGGAGATACTGCTGCGCACAACAACTGTAGACATCAGACGTAGATGCCGCGCCTGTATTGTAAATGAAGGGCGTCAATTCGAACATCTGTAATTTATTAATTATTTAAAATTATTTAATTGTTTCATTAACGCACACCTACAGCTATTTTCTTTGTACTTAATTCAAGAACTTACATAATTTCAATCGATCTTTTAATTTTTACCAACCTTGCAGTATTAAATTTCGCAAAACATTCACTTTCCGTAAAGGTAAGAGTTTTGTCGAAAATTTCCTACTTGATAAAGTTATGAAATAACTAAGGTTTTTTTTTATAAAGGCAAATTACATACCATTAGAAAGGTCACACACTAGGAATGTTCTGCTGGAATTGGAACTCCTCAATAATTTTTGTTTTTTTTTGTTTAATGCAAGTTGAAATTAAGATTTAAGTATGTTTTACATCTTTCTGTAAGTTTGAGGACTCATAACTTTTTTCTAGCTAACATCTGAATACAGCAATAATTTTATAAGAATCTGCCAACATAAAAGATTAAAAAAAAAACATTGCCTGTTTTACCAATATTTAATAAAACATACACTTTAAAGTTAAGAAAGTGGTGAAACCAGAAGAAAGAAAAAAATTTTTTTTTTATATGTTCCGTGGTCCAAGGCGAAATAAATTAGGGCTGAGTAATAGCAGATGACCCCACCTATCCATCATTTTCGTATGTTCAACGTTCTGCCAAACACCCTGTATATCGATGTATGGGAGAATAGCTTTTCAACTACAATGTTTGTTTGTTTTTGGGATAAATTCATCCCGACTTCCCAACTAAGGAACCCTTCATTATGCGTGGTCCGACACGCACTTGGCCGGTTTTATTTTATTTTATTAGAAGCGGTAGTGTCCGTACCTTCATTTTCACAGCGTATTCACGGAATATCCGGAAGTTTAATGTCATACCATATCTATAAGTATTAATAAATACATGATATATTGTAGACAGCATCGGCAGCCTGAAGAAGCGTGCGGCGCCGCTGCCGCCCGCCGTGTGCCTGTCGCACGCGCCGCACGCGCCGCACGCGCCGCCCGCGCGCTCCACGCCCTCGCCCTCGGCCGACAGTGCGCGCTCCCTGCACGGTACGATATCTGAACCTGTAACATTACACAGTAACGTGCTATATTAAATCTCCTCAAACGACAATAAGCCTTGAAAAGATAGATTCTAGAAAAAGGCATGATTATCAAAAAAAAAAGGCGTGCTCCATAAAACTTATATAAATGCAATTTTTAAATTAATATACCCAGTTATGACATTATTATTTGTATGCCATAATAGTAGATTGTACAACTAGTGCATAAAACAAGCCATTTTACCCCGAGACGTTTATATCCACCAGAGCCGCAAGCGAGGGTGTATAGTTAAGTCGAAGGGTAAATGGCTCGTTTATGCTCGAGTATACACTCTGTTTTTCACTTCAATTGCGAGAAGATGAAACAGGCATAAAGTATATAACAGTATTCCATTGTTTTAGTTAAATCACTATTCACTGTTCAAAAATGTTGCAATATAGAAAAAGAGAATAGCTAATTCCCACCACGAAACTTTTTAAGTTTTTTTTATTTTCAACATGTGTCATTCGACTTTGGTACTTCTTACTGCCAAGTCATAAAAACGTTTCTTTGCGTTTTTAAATAATAAATGACAGCTTTTTATATGCTTTTATTAAATACTAATATTAATATTAAAGGCTTTATTTTGTTATATCATAAAGTAATGCCTTTAATCTGCAACGTTTTATTGTGCGTGTGGCTTAGTCTTAAAAAAAAATACTTTATGCACTAGAGCATAAAAAGCGACTTTATGTCGAATACGCACAACATAAAGAGTAACTTTTAGAGCATGAGAAGTGAAAAATATCATTTTACAGTAACCTATACAAGGTCTGATGCTTGTGTACCTATCATACGCATTGTCTTGTTTATTTACCAAAAAAACAAAAATACAGAAATAAAAAGAGTGCAGCCGTACTGATAATCTATGTTGTTATCACAGGTGATCGTGAACTTGCATACCTATGTGATGATTACATTCTATCGTAATGAATTATCTTATCCAAAAAATGGATATGGATACAGTCTATGTTAAGGACAGTAATAAAACGTTTTATTTCCGAGAACAAGTTGGATTCAAAATTTATTCACAAATTTTCTATTATTTGAATTTCCAGATTGTCTTGTGTCATGTAGTCGTTTACTGAAACTTTTAAGTATAAACTAAATTGATTTCCATCAATTTGTAACTTTCCAAAAAAAATCCTGTTGGTGTAATGATTACAAAAAGGCTCGCTATTAAAATAAACTACGATGTTTTATTTATAAATTGCGAAAAAATCACAATACAGGCCGGTTTAGCTTCGATTAAAAAAATCTAGATGAATTTCTATAATTATAATTTTCTTAGGACGATTTTTTTAGCGTCTGAACATACATCTGCGTCGCTTATAGTTTGTAGCCCGACTGTGCTGGCTTCTATCATACATCCTTTCTAACATTGCAACATTATCAGTACTTTAATAGGAATATGAACATAATGTCGTGTCTCTGGCGCAGCCGGCGCCGGCCAGCCCAAGGCCCGGCCGGCGCAGCCCCCGCCCACGCCGCCCGCGCTGCACAACGGTGCGCACCGCGCCGAGCCCACGCCGCCGCCCAGGAAGGTACGCGCCCACCTTACTTTATGTTCACGTTCATGATTCGTGGGTAAGGGAGATAGGAGATTTGCTGCTAATTTATTCTGTAAAACTCACTGTGAAAATTTAAGTGAAGTAAGCTGTCAATAGTGTCAATTCCAAGCACCGGCAGCCGAGTGATTCTGCCAAAGTCTTAACGTAAAAACTTAGGTGAAATGAAATTATTATACTTCTGTAAGTAGGTTTGTACAAACACTTTTACATACATTATCATCTGCCTAGCCTTTTCTCAACTATGTTGGGGTCGTCAATCATATTTAAAAAAATAACTAGATGAGGTCGGCGTTTCCTATCTGACTATTCTGAAAAGAACTCAGAGATCACAGCCTCTTTTAAAGTCCAGACATAATCTTGGTCAGGTCATGTGAAGACCATGTAGATTTGTGTCTGAAATGGTATTTTAAGGAAAGAACCCACAGAATGAGTGGACCTATCCAGACAGTGCACGCATTTGTCAGTAATCGTGCAGCTCAACTCAGAACTTTAGGAGCTCAGCGATTCGACGAACAATACCAAAGAAAGGACATTTGGGTAGGCCGCATAAATTACTGAAACTGCCAGACCAAGATTAAAACTAACTAAGAGAAAAATAAAAACAATAACCCACTTAGTCTTCACATTCTCAATAATTAATCAAATATAATACTTTACAAAGTAAATATTCATGTCATTGTATGTATGTATAAACAAAAGGGATGAATGAAAGGCAATTGCATGCAGTTGAGATGAGAATGCTAAGAGGGATGTGTGGTGTGACACGAATGGATAGAATAAGAAATGAGTACATAAGAGGAAGTTTGAAAGTGGCACCGGTGACTGAAAAGTTGTGTGGAAATCGGTTGGCATGGGATGGGCATGTGATGCGGAGGAATGAGGAAAATGTCGTCAGGAAAGTCTTAAATATGAATGTCGATGGCTATAAGAGTAGGGGAAGACCAGAGAAACGATGGATGGACTGTGTGAAAGATGATATGGCTAGAAAGGGGGTGACTACCGGGATGACAACTAATAGAGAAGTATGGAAGAAAGGGAGATGTTGCGCCGACCCCAAATAAATTGGGATAAGGGCAGGAGAATTATGATGTATGTATTTATAAAGTGAACTGTCATTCCACCTGATGTACCAGTCATAACAGTCCCTGACTGTTGGCAGCTCACTTCAAGCTGACTTCGCCTGAGTTCACATGGTGAGCTTTAAACAGAATAGACCGGCTGTATCTTGGGTGTAAGTTATGTTATTAGACTACATTGCCAGGTTTAAACAGTCTTCAGTGAGAATAAGGTTTCTGAAACGAAAAGCAACTCAATTTGCTCACAAATTGACAAGTGCGCGTCAACTGCTGTTATAGGTTGAATTAATTATCAACAGCCTATTACGTTTAATTTTGACATGGCGATTATTTTCGTTCCAGAAACCGGGCGTTTATTAATTACAGAATAATACTGTAAAAATATAAATACAACTCAAGACCAGGGTTTTCCGGGCTCCGGGATAGTCGGCTCAGTGTCCCGTCATCGTCATGTAGTAGAAAAAAGTTTGATTGCATCTATTTTGTAGGTAATTTGTGTCCAGGCCATCACTACATCGGAGTATGTTCTAATAACACTGATCTGGAATGCCCGAAGCTTTGAAGGCTAAATGTTGACTGCACAACACTTGCAGTGGAGCCCCTGTGTTATACTGTCTCGCTCCTTAAAGTCAATAATAAGGGAAGGATGAGGAGTGGGACAATGTTTCTATTTGTGACGCATTTGAATCAACTTCATTGAAAAACTTGGGTCTTGGTGGATCTTTTCTACGAATTTGATTGCAAAAGCGAAACACACATTTATCAAATAACTGTTTCGGAATTTGTAAACAAAAATGTACATATATCAATAGAAGCTAATGTAAAAAAAAATAAATTGGAAAGGTAAAAAAAAGTACTAATACAAATTAAATGATAGCGACTAATATGATATTCAAATAGTACAAAGTTATATTTGTTTTTGCTACAGAAGAAAAATAGATTGCACCTGGAAAAGGCTGTGAAAGCGAAACTGAAAAGGGTAACGAACGACAGACAGAGAACTTAGTGTACTTACTTGCTTACCCTTGTTTGATTTACGCCCATACATTGTTATTAATAATTGTTTTAATTATATTTTATTGTCAAGAGAACACCGAAAAAATCGAAACGTACAGTACTAAAAACCACAAATAACTTCCCACACAGTACCGCAGTAATCCGCAAAGTTGTGCACGCTATTTTAGCTTTTATATCTACGTCAAAAGTTGTCAATATCGCTTGATAATAGCCTACACTATTTTGTAATACGGTGCAACTTATATGTTTATTTCGCGACTTTGATTCCTCTCTGTTGGCAAATTGAGGGATCTTTACATTTGGCAACACAAGACTCTTGACAATCGGTTCCTATACCTGCACTATAAACTATGCATTTTATTGCAATTATGTGTATTTTATGGGTACTTATTTTATTTCGTTCTCACTGCATGTCGTATTATCTAACAGCTTTCGGCTTTCTTGTATTTTATTAAAAATCCCCTTCGTTTTAGATCCTTCTTCATAGAATACATAGAAGTATTTTATGTAGATATTTAATTTATTAGGACCCACTTATAATGTTTATGAAGTTTATTTTTTTATTCCTATTAATATTAAACCGATTCCTAATAAATGTGTGGAACATTAACTTTTGAATGTGTTCTGCATGAACGACATTGCATCATCTATTTATTTTTAAATGCATTACATTATTATTTTATAAAAAAAAACCTAGTTATGTAACTAGATCACCAGTAGAATACCCGTGAGCTTTTAAAATGTTCCTTTTATAAAGTTTTTATTTTGAGCCTGGTGTTTCCCTGTTTTAATTGCAATTTAGAGTCAAACATTCAAATTCTTTAGGACTTTCTACAAAGCTAAGCTGATAGTCTTTTTCCACGAAAATACATTCCATATACTAAGACAATGTACGTGTTTCCAGGAATGTTCTAGTCAAGACTCGTCGTTGGAACTGTGCGATATGACGGATTCTTGTTTGGACGACAGTCGGCTGCAGTCGGCGTTGTCGTGCGATAGCTCGCGCTCACGGGAACGGTCTCGGAGGAGTGATAGTCGCTCGCTAGACGTGTCGGATACGTCGAGCGTACACTCGCGGTCGCCCTCGGCGTCTATCACTATGGTAAGTAATTGAGGAAAGAAAAGTCTGACGCTAGTAGGTCGTTTTTGGAAACATTTGGAAGTCCTATTTTTCAACTTTCTAAAGATCTTGCAAATTAAATGCGACATAGAAGATTGCCTGATCGCTTTAGACAGTGTGTCTGTATATGGTGTAGCGAAAATTAAGGGTGTGGTACAGACCATCAAACTGAATAACTTTCTCCCGGGGACCAACGTCGTAATCGCGAAAAAAATATCAGTCGTCCCATACATTTGGTC
Organism: Atethmia centrago; assembly: GCA_905333075.3. Lineage (NCBI taxonomy): Eukaryota > Metazoa > Arthropoda > Insecta > Lepidoptera > Noctuidae > Atethmia > Atethmia centrago. The sequence goes on from HG995367.1 coordinate 26,069,301, forward strand.
GAGTAGGTATTGAAGTTTTGTATGGGACGACAGATTTTTTGTTCAGGATTAAGATGTTGGTCCCCGGGAGAAATTTGTTCAATTTGATGGTCTGTACCAAACCCTTAATTTTCGCCACACCGTGTACAGACACATATATATATTATCATTTATTGCGGAACACACATAAAAATACACATATTCCATAAAGTATTAGTAACAACGACTTAAAAGCTATGTAAATAAAACTTAAAAAGTAACCCAACAGCTAATTGATACGTGGCTCAACATATGTTGGCGCGTGCCTCCGCACCCGGTGCCTAATAAAGGGGCTGTCCACCTTGTCATATAATGTTCTTAGGATGCTGTTGAAGCTTCCGCGTAACCTACCCATAATTGACGCTGCCCTCTTTCTCATTATGGCATGAAATCATCGACATGGGATTCCTCGAACATCTGCGAAGCGCTGCAGAAACGCAGAAGCCCCATCAACATCCTAAAACCATTATTATACTGAACATGTAGGACATTGCAGGTCTTCCGCGTAAACTATGATGCGCGATATGACATCTATGCATTATTCCAGATGGGAGGGCTGCGCCGGTGTCGCGCACTGTACGACTGCTCGGCAGACAACGAGGACGAGCTCTCATTCCGCGAAGGAGAAGTCATTGTTGTAATAAACGAACGCACTGAAGACGACAACTGGATGGAAGGACAGGTGGAAGGCACCAGCCGGCGGGGCATGTTCCCCGTCTCGTTCGTACACATGCTACCCGACTAAGGGAGACAGGGACGGAACATCTGGCAGCCATGGAACGTAGGTCAACACCAATGTTCGTAAAAAACCTGTGTTAAATCTATATCGGTAGTAACCACGTCAGCAGCCGCAGCAATGCAAGCTTGATATTGTATTCCTGCTTAGCAAGCTGAACCCAAGGCCATAAAACTGACAAGTTCAAATGTTCCAGTCAGTCTGGGGATTGTATTCAAAATGTCTATTGAGCTCCGTGTCTACGACACATTAAATTCTTATTGTATTGTATATTCGTCTTTTAATGATAATGGAAACCAAAAATATTGGTTATATAGGGCTGGGATGTATCTATGAGTCTGACTGAATGGATTATGTGTTCAAAATTATTACAATAAACACCACTGTAAAGCGATCTTCGAAGTGTTACGAGTTTCAACTATTAATACTTTACTTTGGATATCTGGCCTAAGGCTTGAATTTTGTTTGTACGGCTACGAGCTTATTTATTCTAGTATTTTATACAACCACAGTTCAATACACGGCATAACCACACGTTAATGTTGTAAAACAGTTATGTTGGAGCAGCTAATCGATCTACGTTACGTAATTTTACCACGTTAACATCACTATAGATTGTTCAGTGTTATACTACTGTTTAAAGCAACTATGTCATTGTTATTATACACGGTTTTCATACTCAAACATTTTAACCATTCCACATTTGGACAGTCGTCTATGTACACATTATATTGAGATGTTACGATAGTTTCACTTCGTGTTAGTTACTGCTTCCGCGTCGCTACGAATTTATAACACCAATATTGTAAGTATTGCCAGTAGACCGTCCGTCCCGACGCGGATTTTTTAAACTTATTTTTTTATTAACATTCATAAATCTTTTCAAAAACTTCAGTAATTTGTATTGACTTCTATAGCTTAGTAGTTTCGTAAACATTGGTTGATATGTGACGTGGGTGAGAGTCGTAGCTCAAGCGCTCACTCTTTTAAAATAATTCCGAAATATTACTTAGTAAAAATTAAAATTGGTGTTGTATATTGAGTAATTCTACTTGTTCGTGTAGAATTTTAGTATAATGAGCTAGTTTTTAAATTACAATATAAGAAACTCAAATGACTGCGCGTGGGCAGTTTGGAATTCCCAAATTAGTTTCGCCGTACCGTGGGGTCGTTTAGTTTGTTATAATGTGATAGCTTATAAAAAAATAATCGAGTCTTAGCATTGGTGTCACATACACTAAAATATTAGTCTACGAAGATTATCAACAACAGTAACAACTAGTTTGTTGAACTACCGTTAATTGATTACAAGCTGGTGTATAAATTAACAATAATTATGTTATAGAGAACATTTAGCCCTCGTTTGTGCGCTAATAAGAATGCTAGTTTCGTAACACTAGTATTTTGCCTCGCGTAAACGAAGCAATAGATGTGTTTACAGCTCAGTTAGATTTGCCAAATATGTAATTGTGATGAGTAGTGAAAGAGATAGGTATATATCAGCGACAAACTGTCGGACCAGTGACTGTTTGTTGTCTAGTTTGTTCTAGTAGATGATATTGAGGTGTCTTAGATTGTTGGTGCATGCTGTCTATAGATATCGTGTTCTTACTGCGAGACTATGGGCTGGAAAATTTATTTATACTATATGTGTATAGTCGTTTGAAAATCAAACGATCCATCCGGCATTTTTAAGCTGATTCATCTGCTGCCAGTTATTCAATATGGACCAAAGAAATTCTATATAGTTGCTGTATGAGGATAATGTTCGCCTATGGTCTCGCAAGTGACGGTGAACACTGAAAATTGTTGTTACATGTTAAATTTTTAACAATTTCCACATTTTAATAGACGAAAGTATCGTATTAATAGCAATAGGTATTCGCGTTTGTAAGACGACGGAAGATAATTTAAGAAAACAAATGTAATTAACTATATTCTCATTATTTCCTCATCGTTGCGTTCGAGCAGATACCATGTAGTCACAACTTCACATTCCCATATTTATAATCGTAGTTTTTCTGTATATTAAGTTCTTCAACGTTCACTTATATTCATAGGTAGTAATAAAGATACTGCTAATACCTATATACGATATAGTTACCTACATACCGCGCGCGTTGCCATACACTAGTATTAACTAAAGTGAGCATACTACACATACCTTTGATTACCCTTATAGCAATAATTTTAGAAGCGTCTCTTTGCGTGCACAGTCCCACATTACAATCGCATGATACGAAGAAGGAGGTATCAAGGTTTTTTCTTATGAAGAAATCTTTGTAAATTGGGATGATTATAATTGTTGCCATGAATGAATTTTGCATGTAGCTATAGCAACACTGCAGTCGTGTAAATAGATATTTTACCTATTAGTTCGTAAATATGTAAAAGAATTATAAGTTATATAATTATTTCGAGATATTATTTAAGTAAATGCTGAAACCTGTTTTATGTTCTTTCGTATTTTGTATAAATTGTATTTATTTAATAATATATTGTGAAATCTAATTGTGATGAAATATTTTAATGCCATTTTAGCCTATCACTGCGTTACTAAATTGAAAGTTATGTAACCAAATGATGCTAATAGCGTGTAAGATGTTTTATTCTTTATGGAGTTGTAGTTGAAATAGTTTTTTCTATTGTGTATTATGTGAACGAAATCTGTATGAATTTATTAATACATCACTTGGATGTCTACTTTGAATTTTATTTTATTTGTGTAGAAGTCGTCATCCAGTCGTCCCCAAACATACATTAATTTGATATACCATCGAATTTCGGTCATTGAAAAATACCTGAAACCAGCCACCCTCATCATCTGCCTAGCCTTTTCTGAACTACGTTAGTAGTAGGTTAGACTGGTAGCCGACCCCGGCTACCAGTCTAACCGGATGCAGCTGAATACCAGTATTTTACATTGAGCGACTGTCTATCTGGACCTCCACAACACAGTTACTGGGTAATACGCTTTCGGGCTTCTGACGACCCGTAACGACTGTCAAAGATCCACAAATAAAACCAGCCACCCTGTTAGTAATATTTGTATGAAGTAGTGATTAAGTACCATAGAAATAATCAGTAACAGTATTAGCAGAGACGTCTAGCAGTATTAGTAGTGGACTGTGAAGTGCTGCTAGTGGGACTATCAGGAATGATAGTTAAATTATTGATGATTGTTGATTTGCTGCCATGGTCTGGTCTAAGGCTCCGTTTACATGATTTAGGATTGTCTACAATGTAGTGATTTTTAATAAATATCCAGTACTCGAGCATTCCGCCTACGCCAACCTAGTGGATACAGCTGTAAATGAGAAGTGGCGGATCATTAGTCGTTGCCTTAAACCGACCCTCAGTACGAATGCTGTATCCACTGACTAGCTTCTCCAGAAATCCGTAGAATCATAGCCAGCCGTATTGAGAGGGCAAAGTTACAAGCTGACTCACGCCACCCAATCTCAGAGCCTCAAAGGCTTAAAAGCCGTAAAAGTTCTCTCCTGTGCGAGGGTCCAGCTAATGGCAACGCCTCTACAGCAAGACGTGATCTCTGGCGGGAGCTACTTAAACCCCCTGACAGTTTTATAGAGACATTTAAGAAGCCTTGCCCTTGGGCACCGTGGCCAAATTAGAAATCCTTAAATAGACCATGAACCCAAGTAGGCAGTAGCAAAGCGAATCTCCACAGATGAGGTTTATGGGTGACTCGGACCTCAGGTGTATTATATGCGCCGTATTTCCGCAGACAATGGTTCACCTTCCATCTTTCGCCGCATATCCTGCCACCTATGCACTTGAGGATCTTATGACTGCGTCAGCGAACGGGGTTTGTGTAATCAACATACCACAACAAATTTCTTTTTTGTTATCGCTACGCTAAGACGAGTGATATTTGAATACCTAATAATTATTGTTATTGTAGGTATAGTTAGATAGAACTTTAATACATAATATTGTAAATTATTCTTATGGCAGTCTCGGTTTTTGAACATTTAAAAACATTATTTCTGAACGAATGACACATTTTTGACTGTGACAGTGACAGGCGTCAATGTGCGGGAATTCTCAATTCTTGTTTACAAAATATTTTTTTCGCATGTTTATCTTTATTGATTACGTAAAAATAAGTAAATATAAGATTAAAGTAAATTAGGTCATAATAATCGATAACCCTGTTTCCAAAATAGTTAAATCAAAAACAAGAACCCATAACTGGATTCACTCAAGATTCGTATAATAAGAAATTATATAGATGCGACTTTCTTGTCAAGTGAACCGTGTCTTCATGTGATAAGCTCCGAGATAAAAGTACATAATAAATATTTTCTATTCAGTCGCAAAGGACAAGAGAAGATGGGCAATCGTAAAAGAGTTTTTGATTTGCTAAGAACAATCAATGTTGCGTCGTAAGTGCTTCTAAAGGCTTTTAATAATAAGCTTTGCTTTTAATAATTTGTTAATCATTGGATTTGTTTTGCTGTAAATATTTGTTGTTTTCTTCTAGGTGTCAGTGTCCAGCTCATGGCAACCGGGGAAACATTCAAGTGTCAAATGCTACTCCACAGAAAGACTATGCTTTTGAAGTAGGTATTATTTTAAATATTTGCAGTTCTTAGATTTACAATTATTTTCAAGTAATTTTTTATGCTGCCAAATAACTAAAACTATATCCATCTTATCAGTATATGTGGATTTGTTATGATATGAATTAGTTGTTATCTCACCACATGATTTGTTGTCAACTTTATTAGACTTTTACGCCAAAGGTAAAGTAAAGGTAAAGGTCCAGGTCAGTTTATTTAATTATGCTTAACCAACAGTCATGTAAAGATGACAAACCAAAATGTGCCCAGCACGCCACAGTCGAGACTATATGACAGATTTTAAGTAATTATTCGTAGCTTGGTGCCGAGAGCATGTTTTTGCAGTTTTGACATGGCAGTCAAAGGGTTAAATTCTTATAACTTAATGTACTACCTTCTACTTATTTGAATTTTGACTTTGAAGCTCTACCTTATTTTTTTCTACTTGTATTCATTCTGTTCTTGAAAATAACAATTTTTTAAACTGCCAAATGAGAAAGAGCAATTATAATATTTTCTGACTTGTATGCATTTTTAGATAAAATGCTCTACAATGCGATATGGATTGGGAGTGACACGGGAAGTTGGCCAAGACTTGGTCAACATGAACTCAAAGAATGTCTGTGTGATGACTGACCCTAATGTTGTTGCTTTAAACCCTGTGAAGGCAACACTTGACTCGCTCACCAGAAACGGAGTCAATTATAAAGTTTTTGATAAAGTCCGGGTAGAGCCTACAGATACAAGGTAAGTTTGAGAAGTTACTAATTTTTAGCTAATTCTAGGATTTATCCATTACGTGTTTGCTAGCAATTCATTTGGAAAAGCAGTAATCCCTTTCTTCATAAGAAAACTTGCATACTGAAGTCTTGGCTGCTTCAATACAGAATCATAGACCATTAACATTTGTTACCACTTACTCAAATATTAACTTTAGTATTATGTAGTCTTTGTTGATATTTTGTGATAAAAATGTTTATTAGTGATAAAAAGGTTGGAATGGAATTTGAACTTTGTCATGTGTGACATTGAGTTGTTTGTTTTACGAACTCAATGTCATATGTGATAAAGTTCAAATTCCATTCCAACCTTTGATGAAGAGTTTTGTTAGTTAGTCTTGGGATATCATTTCAATGTACATATCCCAGAAAATACTATTTAAAATTAACTTGTAACAACATTCCTTCAGATAGTGAGATAGCTATAAACTCCTGCTGTCTTTACAAACTTATTCCTTTCCTACCTTCTTCAACAGTTTCAAAGAAGCGATAGCATTCGCGAAGGAACATGACTTCGACAGTTACGTGGCAGTTGGTGGCGGTTCTGTCATGGATACTTGTAAAGCGGCTAACTTGTACGCCTCCGACCCTGATGCTGACCTCCTGGAATATGTTAACGCGCCAGTGGGCAAAGGGAAGCCTGTTAATGTCCAGCTGAAACCTATGATTGCCAGTAAGTATTAAATTTGTTCTATTAGCTTGGGTTTTAGTGATGCAGCACTCCGATGCACTAACTAAAACATACTCTTTACCCCGTGTCCTATCGTATTCTAAAAGCGAGCGATCGTCGCCTTCATCTTGTGCCCCGAACCAGAGTCCGGAACGCGTCATAACGCCGACAGAGGGCACGGTTTGGTTGTCCGAACAAACAAACGAATGTCAGATGATATCGATTTTATCGGCGCGACGATTGCTGTACGCGGCCTTACTCTTTTTGCACAGTGTAATGATTATTGTGGATAGATAAATTGCTTATCTTGTAGCATGTCTAGTAGATGCTGACCTTTAACTAACTCACATAGATTTTATGTTATTTTAGCTTCTTTGTAGCTCAGTTTGTTTTACTGGATAGCAGAGCTATCTATTGGCAGCTAATAAAACCATTGTTGTGTAGTTGTGCAAGTTGATTATTTTGCGGTTTATTGATCAATAAACCGCAACATTATAATAAAATAGGTTATAGGTAACAATAAAATTATGACCTTATTACAAGCTTTTATTTGAGAGGGGCTTGTGGCTAAGTAATAACAGCCGCACGGGTCGATCTATCAGGTTAAGCTACGCTTGCCGCGGTTGGTCCGTGGATGGGTGACCATCTTTACATACCAAGACCCCTCCGTGCCTCGGAAAGCACATTAAGCCGTTGGTCCCGGCTGTCATTTGTAGATCTTTGCTAGTCGTTACGGCGTCAGAAGCTCGAAAGTCTGACAACCAGTCTTACCAAGGGGTATCGTGTTACCCAGTAACTGGGTTGTGGAGGTCAGATAGGCAGTCGCTCCATGTAAAATACTGGTATTCAGCTGTATCCGGTTAGCTTGGAAGCCGACCCCAACATAGTTGGGAAAAGGCTAGGCAGATGATGATTACAAGCTTTTATTTAACTTGCAATGTTCGTACCTATGGAAGTCGTCCGCTTAAAAATTTGCAAACTATTTTTCGGCCACTTGTTAGTATCCGATTAAGCTGAAATTTGGCATGCACATGTAAATTGTATGACATTATAATATTATTATGACATCGAGCTGATCTGATGATGGAGCCGGAAGGTGGCCATGGGAACGCTGTTATAAAACGACGCAACCCCATCGAGTTTGGGTTCGTTTGATCCGTTTTAACGAGGACTCTGGTCCTGGATGATAGGATCTGACGATGGAACCTGGAGGTGGTCACGGGCATTCATTAACTAAACAAGATAGTTAGCCCTGTTGTGTTTCGGTCGTTACGATTTATCTTGACAACTACCTTACAAGTGAATTCTAATGCTACAAAGTACAAAATAAAATATAGGTAAAAAAATATTTTTAAAAACAAGCTTTTAATGAACTAACAAGTAATAAATAAAACTTACAAAAACAAGAACTTTAATATTTTTTTAAAAGCTTGAGGCGTGAACGTCCTTCTTACACTTGAAGCCTCAAGCTTTTAAGATAATAATAATACTTTTCATAGTAGCTCATAAAAGCTTGTTTTTTAAAATATTTTTTTCCTATTTTTTTTTCTTTAGTAAGTAATCTCTAATGGCTACAATATTAATTGAAATACGTACGTACGTACATACGAGGGCTGCACTACTTTTAGTGCAGCCCTCGGGAATGGAATATTTCCACTGTTCCTGTCATATTAAAATCTTTTTAATTGAAAACTCCTTGGATTTAAAAATCAAATACCATTTATTTATTTAAAAAAAGATTCTCTGTCTTGTCACAAGGTTTTGTCAAACTTGTTTAGTCGTTGAGAAAATGGAATTGACTCGAGAAAATTCAAGAGCGATGATTTATTATGACTTTCGAAGTGGTTTAACAGAAAAACAGTGTGTTGACCGGATGATTTCTGCATTTGGTGATGAAGCTCCATCCAAAACCACAATTTATCGCTGGTTTGCTGAATTTCAACGTGGACGTGTCAAGCTCAGCGATGATCCCCGTCAAGGTCGTCCAAAAACTGCAGTCACCCAAGAAAACGTTGATGCTGTGCGTAAGCTGATTGAGGAAGATCGACATGTGACATACCGCGAAATTCAGGCAACTTTAGACATTGGCATGAGTCAAATACAAATAATCTTGCATGAACAATTAGGTGTAAAAAAGTTGTTTTCCCGATGGATACCGCATTCGCTCTGTGAAGAGCAAAAAGCGGCTCGCGTTACTTGGTGCGTCAGAACTCTCGAAAGATTCCACGCAGGATCCTCAAATGCTGTACACAACATCGTATCAGGTGACGAATCCTGGATATACGCGTACGAACCTGAAACAAAAAACCAGTCACGAGTTGGGTGTTCAAAAATGAGTTAAAGCCAACAAAAATTGTTCGTTCACGGAGTGTTGCAAAAAAAATGGTGGCCACGTTTGTCTCCAAAACCGGCCATGTTACGACTATTCCTCTTGAGGGACAAAGAACGGGCCACAGGTCGTTTCTGGACTCCGTAAAGAGAACTGCAACCTCAACATCATCCTCCATCACGACAATGCGAGTTCTCACACCGCGCACAGAACGAAAGAGTTTTTAGAGCAAGAAAACATAGAATTATTAGACCATCCGCCGTACAACCCCGACCTAAGCCCTAATGATTTCTATACTTTCCCTAAAATAAAGAATAAATGCGTGGACAGAGATTTTCATCACCTGAAGAAGCTGTGGACGCCTACAAAACGGCCATTTTGGAGATCCCAACTTCCAAATGGAATGGTTGCTTCAATGATTGGTTCCATCGTATGGAAAAATGTGTCAAATTTCGCGGAGAATACTTCGAAAATCAATAAATACATTTTTAAATAGTAATGTTGTGTCACTTCCTTGATTCCCGAAATTTTCAGTGCCGCCCTCGTATATAATAGACATGCCATTCATCTAGAAAACTTCTTTCCCAGTACCGACAACGAGCGGTACAGGCAGCGAGACCACTGGGGTCAGTATTTTCGACTTCGAGTCAATACACGCTAAGACTGGAATATCGCATGGCGCTCTGCGACCGATTCTCGCTATGATCGACCCACTACACACTCTCACGATGCCCGAGAAGGTAAATAGTAAACTACCCTAAATATCCATTAGGTACCTGTCTAGCTGCTATAGAGTTCATTATGCTAAAGAGAAGTGCTCAGATGTGATGCAAGCGCATCTTCATCTATGATGCGTTGTGTTTCTGGTAATGTTTTGACTATAATTTCAGCCGAAAACGTGCACTGCAGGCTTAGCATGACACTCTCTATGTCTTCGAAGAATAGACACGGCTCTTTCTATACAAAGTGACATTTCGTTTCTCAGTTTTTGACATCTCACCGTAGAAATCATTCTACAATCTGTCATCTTGTCTTTCAATTCTAACGATCTTTGTCTAGGTCCTTTTTGATGTAGAAGGATTTCTACGGTGGGATGTCAAAAAAGGAGAAACGAAATGTCACTTTGTATGGAAAAAGCCGTGTCTATTCTTCGAAGAAATAGAGTGTCATGCTAAGCCTGCTGGTGGACATAGGCCTCCCCCAAGCTTTTCCATATCGTTCGGTCTTGATCAACTACTGTATATTTTAAAATCCTAAGATAACCAACACGTATGGTGCTTTTGCATCTGGGTTTAGCACTTGTCGAACATACGCGCAGTGTAGACGTTGCGCAAACGCCTACGCTCAACATACAACCAGTTGAAGACACTAATAAGAATGATAATGTAATGGTTTCTGTTTCTCCACCTAATATTATAATCCTATTGTTTAATACTTGTATTGAAAATGAATGGTTTGGAACATTTAAAGCTGCCATAGATATCAAAAGATAGAAGATGACCACTTACTAGTGAACTGTTCCATCTAAATGGTTCAATATCTTTTAGGTATCCAACTACTCTGGCTTCGACATATTTTGCCACGCGCTGGAGAGTTTCACCGCAGTGCCGTACAGTGAGAGAGGACCGGCGCCGCCCAACCCTGCGCTGAGACCGACGTACCAGGGCAGCAACCCTATTTCCGACGTCTGGGCCAGGTTCTGCTTGCATGTAAGTTAACATTGTAGTAGGTTTATTTAATTATTTTTTCAATTATCATCGATGCCTGGATGCGAACTATTGACTCAGGGTCGATAATGACTCGGTGGCATCACTGCGTCCACTGTCGGGAGGACACGGTGTGGCATACGCTTGCAGAGTGTGCATCTTGGGAGGAGCCGCGTCGTTTCGGAAGTGGGAAGTGACTTGTCGCTGCCGGCTGTGGTTCGTTCTATGGTGGGCGGCGCATCGTAGTAGGACACGATGATCTGCGAAAATGGCAGTTTCGCAGAAGGAGGCAGCGAAAAAGGGAAAGGGAGAATTCAAGTGCTCCCCGGCTTGCAGAAAGCGCACCGGGTGTCGGCAGAGGGCACACAATGCCCTCTTCCGGCCCGCCTAAATGGGTCCAGGGACGACGGAGTCAGAGACGTCCGCCGCCCCCTATCATATAAGACCCGAGATGGTGGCGCGTAATGTTCCACGCGCGCCCCTCTTAGAGGTCGCGGGGGGAGTCAAACACCTCACTCCCCCTGCTTAACCAGGCGGAGCCCGCAGAGGCCAGCACCAGTCGGGGGCTGCGTTGAAGAATGCTTAAGTGCTCTCGTAGCCCCCAGTGCAAGTATGCGAGGGAACACGGGGTGGTTTTAGTCAGTAGAAATCTGACAGACCCCTCCGTCCGCCCCAGGGCGGAGGACTTCCATGAGGAATTCCACCCCGTTACCAAAAAAAAAGGTCGATGATGAAGATGTTGCGGGCAAAAATACGGATACTGGTGCTTTCGCTATAGAGAACCTACTTCACTACAAAGTCCCCACAATACTCCTCTATCTAATATTTCAAAGATGTGTTACAGGCAGCTGCTTGCCTCTCTCAGATCAGTAGGTAATTGCATAATATATTATTGGGTTTTACTGTAACCCAGACTAATAATGATGAAATTACTTGCATTTTCATTGCACCATATTACATATTTTTTACGTCATTACATGCGGGAGCATCGATTAAGGGCTCCCACACAAAACTGCGAATTCGCATCGCATCGCAAAAATCTGCGAGCTCGTTGTCATTTTATTATGAAAAACTGACATCGAGCTCGCAGATTTTTGCGATGCGATGCAAATTCGCAGTTTTGTGTGGGAGCCCTTATTCATACCAGTTACTACTTCGTCGGTTTACCTACATCACCGTGTCTGTTTTAACAAAGTATGAACTGAGAAAAAAGTGAAATGATACTAAAAACGCTACATAAAATTAGGATTTCCGTTTTGTAATAGGTACTGAAATTGTGGCTATGCTTTTTGTGTCAATATTGCTAAGTGTGTCTCGACATAGCGATTGCTTTACGACCGAACCGAATTCGGTCGCAAAGTCCTAATAAGGTCCTAACCCTAGACGATCAAAATTGCTTGACAAGATTGTGATTTTTTCGTGCTGGTCAAGCAATTTTGACTGCTTTAGCAACCCATTAGGACTTTGCCATCGAATTCGGTCGTAAAGCGATCGCTATCTATGTCGAGACTGCAGCCCCCTGACCATGCAGACATTGTTAAAATACATAAGAATATACATACATAGGTACCTTACATGTATAAATAGATTTATTCGTAACATGATACATAACTGGAATTTTGTATTCTCGCTGTTTCCAATAGACAGAGACATAATTCAAAGTTTTTCCTTCCTCAAGTCAAATTCATTATCAATTGCATGACACATACTTATAAGCTATGTCAGTAAAGTTGCCGAATGATTTATCATCGAGAAAAAAAAATAATCACGACAAAAACATTTTGGGCAGAGATGTAATTAGTGAGACCGCGACCGGTTTGAAAGGAATTACCGACTCAATTGACGTAACACATCATCTTATATAGATCTGCTACTAATGCCACCAAATGGAGTATGTAATTCATTACTAATTTGTGGTGTCTGACAGTAAACTAAATTATTCATAGGTTTGTTCAATGCCAGTGCATATTTGAATAGTTTACCACATTAAATTTTCGGAGACACGCGTCAAGTGACATTGGCATGTAGGTAGTAAATTTTATGAGCACAAGGTCTGCATATTTATTGCTTTTGGCATACCTGGATATAGCTTGCGAGATCAATCAAACAGAGACATCGATGTGTCGAAAATCCCGCCATGTTGGTGACGAAATGCTGACTTTTAGATTCAGTTCACTGGGAACAACTCAACGGGTTAGCTGGCAATCAACATCCATCTGGGCCCCGAAGATTTTGCACTGCAGTCATTTAACCGTCTCCCAGGCCTTGAAACTTTTACTCTTCTATATACCCTGGTATAAAACAAGTGCTTATTTCTCAGACACTTCAAAAGTACTTCGCCCGTTCGGTGTACAACCCTGATGACATAGAGGCGCGTTCTTCCATGCATTTGGCGTCTACTATGGCCGGGGTCGGCATCGGCAACGCTGGGGTGCATCTGTGCCACGGACTCGCGTACCCCATTGCTGGGAACGTCAAGTCATTTGTGCCTAAAGATTATGGGTAGGTAACTATGTGAATAATTTAACTTCGTGATAAGAATAGATTTAAAGCCATCCAAGAGGTAATGAACAAACTAAGACCTTAGGCCAGGTGAGTGCCAAGAAGAAAAACCAAATAATAATGAAACAATGACTGCATACTCGGATGGCGCGGCAGAGACCTCTCGCGTCCGGCCCTGGTTCAGGCCATGGTACGGAGCGAGAGGGCATGGGCAGCCGTCACCTCCTTCTGCGAAGCAGTAATGCTCGCAAAGGAGGAGGCGGGACGGTTGAGGGAAAGGCAAGTTTCGCGCCCTCTCGCCCCTAGCCGCCGCAGGAGACGCCCAGGGCGTCGGGAATCCCGGGCGGATTTCCGGCCACCGTAGGCGTGGGCTTGCGGACGGTGAGCAATGGGTAGCTCACCGTCCGGTAAGGACCAGGCCCGGGTCGACGGCGCGTCGTATTCCACGCGCGCCTCAAAGAGATGTCGTCAGCACAAAAGTAGGGGTCCACTAGGGCCGATGCCTGCCGGGGTCGCGGGAAGGTACTTATGGGTCACCGAGGCCCCCGCAACACAGGCAACAGGAAGGAATACGGGTGGGTTTTAGTCAGTAAGAGTCTGACACACCCTCCCGCTCCGCCCAGAGCGGGAGAAGTTATTTGATGATTTCCCACCCTAAAAAAAAAAAATAAAAAAAAAAAAAAATACTCGGATGGCAGACTTTTTAATTAGAGTATCTAATGTTTTCTTTCCTTTGGCACGAGTAGTCTCTGTGGTTTTGACAATATTGTTTTGAACTTTAGTTTAATTTTATTATAATTATTCAATGTTTTACCTTTTATTGTAATCAAGCTGTGTGCCCGATGGGATTTCCCAACGGCGAACTGCTATACAAACGTTCATCCCCTATTAAACCCCTTTAGGGGAAGTATTTTCAAAAATAATAATAAAGTATTTATTTCATAAAAACATAGCACTTTGCACTGTATACATAGTATGCAATTAATATTTACAATATTATGCAATAGTAGACTCTATCTTTTAAACTAGCACTAGCCTGTATCTTAAAAGATAGGGTTCTGCCAAATGGATTCTGTTAATATTCTCAACAAAAACAGGTGAAGACAGTGTCAATAAATGTACTAACAGCTGTACAGATAGAAAAAAAGATAGGGTTCAGCCAAATGGATTCTGTTAATATTCTCAACAAAAACAGGTGAAGACAGGGTCAATAAATTGTACTAACAGCTGTACAGATAGAAAAAAAATAAAAAATAATAACAAAACTAATTCTAAGTAACACAAAGAGTGTGAAAGCCAGCAGACATGCATGTGTATGTATGTGTAGGTGTGAGTGGATGTGTGTGGGAGGGGGAGGCAAGTGATTCCGTGAATGTAATAAATATATAATAAATGGATATAAAGTATGATATGTGATCTTTGAGTATGTATGTGATATTATATTAAGAGAAGTAAGTTAGCAGATTCTCTGTTGCCACATAGTCCTGTTGTAAAAAAAGCCATGGACTTATTTCTTTCTTTAACATATATCTATTAAAATCCAATGTATAAAAATCTGCATAAAAAAGCTAATCAGCTTTTTATATACTTGAATGTTAAAAATACTTCCTCAGTGATGACCACGGGTGCTAACTTTCTTAGCAAAAAGAACTCTTGTAAAAAATTTCATGCTTCTATACTAATATATATAAATATAAATCTTAATATCACTGACAGCAACACACAACCTAAACCGCTGGGTCCAAAAGCACGAAATTAAAAAAAAAAAAAAATTAAAATTAAATTATAATACTAATATTATAAAGAGAAAAGATTTGATTATTGTTTGTTTGTTTGTAATGGATAAACTCAAAAACTACTTAACTCATTTTATTTATTTTTTTCACTTATTGAAAGCTACATTATCAGCGAGTAACATGGGCTGTATTTTATTTTTTTAAAAGAACCGAGATCCCTACGAAAATTACAATAATGTAACTCAAGTTATCAAAAATTTGCCTATAAAAGTCATTATTTGGCGTGCGCTGCGAAAACTATTGATACATAAAATAATGTACTAGGTACGTGTTTATAGTACTCGTCATTACCTACAAAAAAGTCCGTGATGCTATATGTCTAACTATTATAGTTAAGTCACAGTAACCGTTTTTTGTTCAAATTAGTCAAAAGTACTAATTCATAATTTAATTACCTTAACACATTATTTACTACTTTTATCGCGATAGTACGTTCCCGTGGAATATTTTCCGACATTCACGCGGACGAAGCCGCGGGCAAAAGCGATTTGAAAATAAATAAATTATAACCTGGAATTTACACATAGTGTAGGTACTTTTAATCCCGGTAGTACGTTCCCGTGGGATTTTTTCCGACATCCACGTGGGCGAAGCCGCAGGCTTTTAATTATACAATTGTTTACCTTATACGGTATACTATTGAAATCACTAGTAACATATCTCAGATTACCGCTTGGACCAGTATCTGCCGGGGTCGCGGGAAAGTCGAAAGGGATACCGTGACCTCTGGCAACACAGGCAACGGAAGGAACATGGCTGGGTTTTAGTCAGTAAGAGTCTCACATACCCTCTCGCTCCGCCCAGAGCGAGAGAAGTTATTTGATAATTTTCCACCCAAAAAAAAAGACAGGCGATATCGCAGGCCCGACAGGCATATTGCTGCCTGTCGCGCCCGCGATATCACGCTAGTCTGCACGAGCCTTTACGTTGAAGTTACAATGTATATTCGATAAAGAATAGAATATACATATTTATGTATTTCACAGCTGGACATACCTCGTCAATTGCACGCCATTGACCTCAATCCTCTGCCACTATTATTCATCATTTGTATTGTTTAATGATACATTATTTTATGCTGGTGACTGTACAAACCTACTTAGAGAAACTCTAAGTAGGTTTGTACGTCGCCAGCATATTCAGTTATCACAAACTGTCAAATTTCACCAAATGATTTTACGGTTGTCGGCTGTCATGGTGCGGAGGAATGACGAAAATGTCGTGAGGAAAGTCTTGAGTATGAATACCGATGGCGATAAGAGTAGGGGAAGACCAAAGAAACGATGGATCGGCTGTGTGAAAGATGATATGGCTAGAAAGGGGGTGATTACCGAGATGACTACTAATAGAGAAGTATGGAAGAAAGAGGCATGTTGCGCCGACCCCAAATAAATAGGGATAGGGGCAGGAGAATGATGATGATGATTTTAAACCTTAAAATGTTGATGGTTAAGTCCAAAATCGAATGAGAACATTTAACAGTTTGTGTTAACTTGATGTGCTGGCGACTGTACAAAAACTTTTACACGTCAATCTTATTTTAAAAACTAGATGAGGCCGGCGTTTCCTATCTGACTGCTCTGAGAGGAAAACAAACTCAGAGGTCACAGACTCTTTTAAAGTCCAGACAATCTATGATCTTGGTCAGGTCATGTAAAGGCCATGTAGATTGGTATCTAAAATGGTCTTTAGACGAAAGAACCCCACAGATTGAGTGGACCTGTCCTATCAGTGCGCGCATTTGGCAGTAATCGTGCAGCTTAACTTAGAACCTAAGGAGCTGAAGGATGCGACGAACAATACCAAAGGAAGGACTTTTGGCCGCATAAATTACGCAACCTGCCAGACCATGAAAAAAAGAAAAACATTTTATATGGGGCACGCCCAAGAAATACAAAAAAGTAAAAAAGGAACATTTAAAACTAGCAAAGTTTACATATTTATTGGATTCAACAAAACACAAAAAAAAACGACTTGTGTGTCGCCAAAAAGGCTCCTATCTCAGCACAATGCTGCGATATTTAAAAATATTTAAAACATAAATATCGCAGCGCTGGTATTCTAATAGGGCATGATTAAAACGACCTGAGAAAAAAAGAAAAAAATAACAACGACCCACTTATGACTTTTTTAAAATGTTTATAGGTTCTCTTTAAACTGCATGATCTAAACTAGCAAACGTAATGTTACGGTCACTGTAACCCTGTTCAGAGCAACATAATTATGTGCAAATTCTTGTAAAAAAAATATGGATGTTATCACATGTTTACCGTTCACATCAATTGTGCAGAAAGAAATGTGTTGTTACGGCTTCGAGACAATAGCCCCTCGACCTGTTTCCGAACTGTAGAATTTATTGAACTAACTTTCAAGCGACTTTATGGCATTGATTGACTTGATTATGCCACCTGTATTTCTTTGAAACAGTTCCTAGACTTTAACACGGACTTTTTAGTTTGAGGATCGCGATAGTACTAGTCTTCCTCCTTCTGCGAAGCAGTAACGCTCGCGAAGGAGAAGGCGGGACGGTTGAGGGAAAGGGGAATACTTTTTATTTTTATTCCGATATTCCCACGGGATCGAGACTTATGCAGGTGAACCCGCGGGGGGCAGCTAGTATTAGAATAAGTGTTATTTGCACAGTTTCAATAGATTGCTATCTATTTCTGTCACTTAGTAACATGGATGTATTCCGGTTCGAAAGCTACAGGTGCCAGTGAAAAGACAGATACATGAGACATTTCAACTTTGACCCACTGATTTTGCAGGTTCTTGTTACAGAGCTTGGTAACCACGTCCTATAAGAAGATCCGCCTGCACACACAAAACACACTTTCAATCATAATGCGAAGGATTCTTAAGGTGGATCCACAGTGGTAACGAAATTTTTTTGCAAATTCAGGTCAGTGTCCGATTATATCTTAATCAAAATATGGTTCGCGACCATAACAAATATGTATTTACAGAATTATAATAATCATTAAAATCATTAATATATTTCTCTAAGTTAGATTTGTTCCATAAGAACTTTTCTATATGAGATTTGTTCTTAAAGAACAAATCTAACTAATAGAGATGTATTAATGATTCTTATGATTATAACAATCTGACACTGACTTGCAAATTGCAAAAAACGTAAGAAAATTTTGAATTTCGCGGGCATCTACTGCGGTTCCACCTTAAGAAAATGCAATATCCGTTTATTCGAATATCGTTGATTTTTCAAAATACTCCGCTGATCTTGTATCAATCATAAGAAAGTCTTCGTACTTACTGTCAATTAAAATAATACCTACTTCAGTTCAGATCCAATCATCCCGCACGGTCTATCAGTCGTGATGACAGCGCCCGCTGTGTTCCGCTTCACTGGGCCCAGTGATCCAGCCAAACATTTGGAAGCCGCCAACATTCTCGGTACTGATGTGTCGAATGTCAAGGCAGCCGATGCCGGCTCAGTACTGGCTGACACCATCCTCAAGTATATGGACAAGATGAAGATTGAAAATGGACTTAGTACCCTTGGATATACCACTGAAGATATCCCCGATTTGGTTAAGGGAGCACTGCCTCAGGTAATTTTGTTTATTTATTTTTGTTTAAGTAGTTAGAAAAGGAGTATGTAAGAATCGTATCAGGTGGCATTCTGTTGTTTCTGCCTACCCCAATGGGTACATAATCATAATATAACAATAAATAAATCACAAAATCATAAATGTATGTGTGTGTAACTGATGGGCCAGTAGTTGACTAAATAATTGTGTCCAGAATCTTCTTGGCATTATCTGTCATCTGATAAGCAGCGTCATACTTTGTTTTATAACAGGTTATAGGTACAGTTAATATTCTGAGAACCAAGAATGGATAGAAATTAAACAAGAAGACACAAGTTTTATTTATAAACGTTATTTACGGTTAAGTTACGTTAGAACGGCAAAAAATGTAAGGCTAAGCAAACGTTAATCATTGCAACTTTAGAAAATTAAATAAACCCCATCATCTATAATTATTAGAGATTAGCTCGTTTCTCCAAAGGTCACTACTACGACAATTATGACGTATCTGAGCGTAGTATAAAGTTTCCTCAATTATTATTTTGTCATTAATGTTTTTCTATAACTACTTGTCGACTGAATTCCTGGATCCACTATACTGCCCTACTAAGCGCAAAAGCGGTATCTCAAAAAAAACCGAAAAGTTGATTTTTATGCCATCGGATAGCTTTAAAAAATACGCATCTAATGAACTAAGCCTTTTAGCGGTATCTTGTTTAGAACATACAAAAAAAACCTTAAGAAAGATTTCCCTATCTCAGTTTTACCATAAATCACTAAGTGTATTAGAGGTATATCAATATTACGTAGGCAAACGGCCGTATATTTGAATACCGCCAAATCTCTTAAAAAAGAACAGCAACTTTTCTAGGCCGATAAGCGGCAAATATGAATAACGCGTGAAGTACTGACTTATGGAATAAAAAAAGAAAAAAAAAGAAAAAAGCTATGTATCCAGAATATATCAGAGGATCAGCGAAAAATTATAAATAAAAGCTTCTGGGATTTAAGTGACAAAGAGAGGAAGGCTTAGATGCTGCATCACACTTCAGCAAATTCTGTGAAACAAAGGACAGTAATAAGACCTGAATCAGAGGACTACAGAAAAAAAATAAGCTACATTTGTTCACTTAAAGACGACATTGGTACAACGTACGCAGTATGTAAAACTTTCTTTTTGACAACTTTGGGCTACAAACCACCTAATGACAAACCTTTACAGACTGCTTTGGCCAATTCCAAGGACACGGTTGCACCGCCAGTAGACAAGAGACTGGGAGCTACTCCTCACAATAAAATTGACTCAAATCCTATTAAGGAACACATAATGAGCTTCGAACCTAGCATTTCTCATTACAGGCGTGAACACGCCCCCAATCGTTTATACTTACCCAGTGATTTGATAATCAATGTGATGCACAAAGACTATTTAGAAAAAAATCCCTCTCACAACGTATCTTATGACAAATACCGAGAAGTGATCGCGGAATTAAATATTTTTTTTGTAAAACTTGGTCACGAAGAGTGTGAGGACTGTGAAGAATTCCGCCTGCACGATAACACACATACTAAAGAAAATCTTCAAGAAGACTGTTTAGGTTGCACAAAGTGGGCAAGTCATAATGAACGGGCAAACATGTCAAGAGAGCAATATAAATTGGACAGTGAGCTTAATGAAACTGATACTGTTGTATATTCTGCCGACTTACAAAAAGTTATCATGCTGCCCAGGATAGATATGTTCAAAACTACTATTTTTACCCATAGGATAGTGGTTTACAACGAAAGTTTCGTGCCGACTGGTCAAGGCCGAAAAGGTTTGAGTGTTTTTCCTGTACTATGGTATGAAGGGTTGCTTGGACGCTCCAAAGCCGAAATGGCTATCGAAAATGGCTGCCGAAACGGCATGGTAGTAGCCATTTTCATCGAGATAAAAAGAAGATCATACTGTGGGTTGACAATTGTTCATCCCAGAACAAAAATTGGACTTTTTTTCTTTCTTAATTTACGTTGTGAATTCAAATGACATCAACGCCGACAAGATTGTGATAAAATATTTCGAACCAGGCCACACCTTTATGTCGGCCGACAGTTTCCACCATAGGGTGGAGTTGTCGATGAAACGCATGAAAAATTTATGATTTTTCTGATTTTTCTCAGGCAGTTAGTACTGCAGGAAAAAACGTAAAACCTAAAGAGATGATTCTACAAGATTTTTATGACTGGGAAGATTACACGACACAGTATAAACTGTCTCGAATTACACCGCGTCCATACATTAATGAAATGGTCGAAGTAGAAGTCAATAGAGGCAGTTTTGATTTGACATACAGAACTGGACTCAATAAAAACCCTATCACTGCGAGCATAATCGGAAATAAAATTATGAAAACTAAAGTTTTGCCACCACCGAAGAAGAAAATTGCAGCGGAAGGCATTTCTAAAAGCAAAAAAGAAAATATTTTGAAATCTTTTCAAAATATTATACCTCAAAATAGAATGTCCTTTTGGTGAGAACTGCTTACTTTTGACTAGATTTTATTCATAGAATCCGTTTTTTCTTCAAATATTTTTTGATGCCATTATAAATTTGATTAATAAAAGAATTTAAAAATTTATTTTGATTGTTTTTTTCCTTTAAAAAAATACATATTTTATTCGATAGAAAATTCATATTTTTTTGTATACATACATGTAGGAGAAGAGGTAACGAAACAGCGGTAACTCAAATTTTAATTTTATAATTACTAAGCGGTGTAGCAGTATCTCATGAAAAAGGTATATCCACATACATTTTTGATATTTTAACTATTGTGGTAACAAATAGATCCAATATAATATATAAATTTTATTTAATAAGCAAAAAAGTCAATATATAAAGTAAAAAAAAACGATATTTACATATCTCCAATTATCTCGAAACTCGCTTTCATTGAGATACCGCTTTTGCGCTTAGTAGGGCAGTATAGCATAGGATAGTATATTTTGAAATCAAATTGCCAATAAACCTTTTTTGTTTTAGAAACGACTCCTAAGTATGACGCCGCTGCCACAGACAGAAGAGGATTTGTCTAAACTGTTAGAAGATTCACTTACCATTTATTGAGGTCAATAATAATAGTTGGCAGTTTGCAGAAACTGTGATTTACGAGTACTATATTTATGTAAATAAGTGGAAAATTATTTTACTGTATGGTTTCGGATATTTATGTTGATACATAATGTAGTGTAGAATATGTATATTGTCGTGATAACGCACGTAGTGTCTATTGTTGAAATCCTATTTTTGTATGTGAAACGAAAAGTCTAATGAAATCAAGTTGTTACAAAGTTATTTTGAATAAATTTTTATGGTTTTAGTGACCGGTTTTATTCATAGTTTTAGTCTATTTCATATTTTAGTAGAATACAGAGGTAAAGGTTGGAAGCACTCAAAGGTTAATACAAACAACAATGATTAGTGTTTAATTTTTAATAATTTTAAGTACATAAAATAAACCTATCAACTAATTTGTATAATATATAATATAATATGTATAATCTTAAATTAATTTGTTGTAATTTGACTTCATTTGTTACTTTAATATTCAGAAAGCGCTAGATTGAAAACATTGTCGCGATTGTTCGAGAGTGATCATAAAGGCACTGTACTAAGAAATGTTTGTTAGATATGTATTCGGCTGTGACTAGCGCTTACATCTATCACTTACTGCTTATGTAAGAGTTAACGCAGTTGTTAGTATAGAGTTTTAACTCTGACGTACGTGTTTGTTCTGCGTGGCTCAGACGGCCTCTGGCACGATGTTCTTGTGGTGGAACGGACTACTCTCGTACGACATGTTGGACGCGTTCACCGTGACGCTGTGCAGCGGCGTGTAGCGGCTGAGCTTGGGCGTGGCCGGGCTGGCCAGGTCCTCTGTCAGCTGCTGGTACACTAGCCCGCAGTCTTTCTTCGTGCGTCCCGGCTGGCTCATAGCCGCAATTATGGCACTATTATATCTAACCTGCTTGGTCCTCTTAGTGCAAGTCAGCATCACGACCTTAGCGATGAGAATGAGCAGAAGCAGCGCTCCAAAAATGGCGATTGAAATCGGCCACAAATATCCGTAGTGGCTATGCTCCTCCTCCGTGTCAGTGGAGGCTGACAAGTATAAAGTTCCCGTCGATTCTTCATCACGAATTTCGTTTTCAAGTAATTTAATATTAATTTGAACGTCGTTAATCGGTGATGAAGTAGTATCGTTGACTCGTGGGACCTGCTTGGTGACGTTTTTCTCAATAAGTTTAACTTTAAGGTCGACGTCGTCTTCCTCTCCGTCGTAGTCCTCGCTGGCGTCGTCCTCGTCCTCTTCCTCCTCCTCGTCGTCGTCGTCGTCCGCTGCGTCGTCGTCATCATCATCATCGCCATCTTTGCCTTGATCATCAATCATGTCATTATCTAAGGAAATGTCTTTTGGAGCAGCAACCTTACCGTCATCTAATGTGTTCTTTAGATCAAAGTTACCCTCTCGGTCGGAATCAATTCTCTCCCAAATCTCCTCGTCTGAGACGGGCGGCAAAGGCTCAACGGGATGTACGACGGCACTTCCGCAAGTCTTGCGGGTGAGGAACTCCCAGCTGTAAGTGCCAACGTCGTCTTCTTTCGTGTCCTTGGCTAGATTTGCGATGCTGGTGCTTCCGCTCCCGTTAGGGGACACTTTACGTTTGCTCAACCAAGTCATAAGGTTCTCAAAGTCGCGGCTGCAAGCAAGTGGGTTGTTACTGATATCCAGTGCGTTAAGTTTGTTTAAGTGATCGAGTTCAGTCTGTTTGATCTCAGTAATACGGTTGTGAGAAACGTTAAGGAATGTCAAATTGCTGAGGAGTGTTGGTGAGCGGTTCTTGTCTGCTTTCCATAGTGAGGTCAACTCAGCGTGGCTCATGTCCAGGTATGTAATCATTGGCGTGTGGACGAACACTTCTGCGTTAAGTACTTTGAGTGGATTGCCTTGGAGATACAATTTGCCGAGTTCGTTATTTTTCTCAAAAACTTTCGGGTCCAATGTTGTGAGTTGGTTAAACGAAAGGTTGATTTCAACCAGTTTGGGGCACATCGTGAAAACTTTAGTTCCAATGGATTTGATGTCGTTGTTAGACAAATTAACCACCGATAACGCCGAGAAAGACCTCAAAGAGTTGTCGTAGACCTCCTCCAGGCCGCAGTGAGATGCATCGAACAAGTAAATGTTAAATTGATCAACAGAGCACTCGAATCCTTCAGCGGGTAAGTGTTTCAACTTGGGATTGTTTGAGATTTTGAAGATATCTAGTTCAATATTTTCTTTGATGAGAATGTTAGAAATGAAGTCAAGATCGTTGAAAGAAAGGTCGAGATAGTTAAGTTCTACTAGTTTATGGAATGCTTGGTTGTGGATCTTTTCAATGTTGTTGCCACTGAGATTGAGATTGGCAATGTAAGTCATACCGTTGAACATGGAGGGTCCAACGAATCGAATGTTAGTTTGTCCAGCGTTAAGAGTGAGCAAGTCGGAGATCTGCAGTCCATATACGGTATCCACAGGGTTCCTTGAAATGTGAAGAGTAGCGAGCTCATTGTTCTCGGAGAAGATGTCATCGGGCAACGATTTAATGTCATTGTCGCTCAGGTCAAGCTCCTCCAAGTCCAGTAACTTCTTGAAGGTGTTAGGATCCATGTTGGAGAGGTTGTTGCCTGCGAGGTTCAGGTACATCACACCGGGCATGTTCGTGAATGTGTTCGCCGCGATGTACTTCATGTTACAGTACGAAATGTCCAGCTCTTGAATTGACGACGTATTTAAGAAATAATCTTGAGATTCCGCGGCTGGGAACTTCAGTGGATTATTGGCGAGTGTCAGCAGTACCAATTTTTTGTTATGCGCGAACGTTTCTGGGTGTAAAATCTTCAGTCTATCGTTCGACAAATTAACTGCATATAGATTAGGAAGGCCGTGGAATGCATTAGGTCCAACAAAATCGATCGAGCTATTTACAATCTTCACTGTTGTAATCTGGTGGAGACCAAGTTTCTTGAAGATGAAGTCTGTCAACTGAATGGGGAACCGTGGGTCGGCGTTTTCAATGACAAGGTCAGTAATGTCATCGCCGAACTTCTGTGTGCCGATTTCAAGACGATCGCACTTGGCTGTTCTGTATCCTTGGGATACAGTGCATATGCAGTCCCTTGGGCACGGTCTGTTCTCATTGTACAGCACTTCCTGGTCATCGGCCGCGTCGAAGTCGTCGTACTGGAACAGGAAGTTGTCGGCGTCTTCCTTCTTCTTGTCGTCGGCGACCTTGTTCACGGACTCGCTGAGTGCTAGCGCACACACTGCCAGGAGCAGAATCAACTCCCGGGACCTCGCCCCCATCTCGTAGCGAACTCTGGAAATAACAAAACATCACATTACTTCCTAGGCCAAATCAAATATTACATCAATTATGAAATTTTCATCAAACACGAAAAAAAAACAAGCGGGTCACGTTTACAAATAACAGTATTAAGGAACAATGGTTTCAACAATTTCTTTTTGTAATTGCGTTTTCGGCGACCCAACAATATGGTAACATACCGTTGTTTCACCCAGAACAATGAAAAAGATTAAAACAACATTTGCAAAATAGTCCTTTTGACCGTTATTTTGTGCTAACATTAGAACACGTGCGCGTGGTCGTGAAAGAATCGGTTTTTCCGTAAAATGGCTAGGCCGCAAAACATTTCTATTAAATAACATATTTATGTTGGTAGGTATGCCGCCGAGCCTAATATAATATTTCATTATTATAATATGATATTCCTATATGTATCTTGATCGTCGTGTACTCAATTAATACACACACGGTGCACAGATGGTGTAGCTTTGTTCGCATGAAATCTTATCTGCGCTTTGTCCATCTGTCGGTCTGTGTCGTGACTTCACTCAACACATTGCTATAAAACGGTTCTTTTGTGAGATTACTTTATGTGATCAAGACTTATTGAAGGATATTATTATTTTTTGTATTTATAATATAAAGAGATAGTTTAAGGTAGAATGGTAGAGCAGTAGAGCGGAAGAGCGGGTTGGTAGAGTCCCCACAAATATTAAATAACAAAACAATTTATAAAATTCAAAGTGGTCCTTGATTCACACTTAAAACTTTATAATCCAATTAAATGTGTATTTCCTTTTTTCTTCTACAGTTCGCGAAGCAAGCTATTGTTGTTTTATTTAACAACTTTAAGCTCTACTTTTGGGAAAAACCAAGAAAGAGTTTAAAGTTATTATTTAAACTGTTTAATGTGAGTGTACTACAGGTACACCTCTGCCCGACCCTTCGGGGAAACAAGGCGTGATGTTATATTATGTTCAAACTGTTTCCGTATATTTTTCCCAAAAGTAGAGTTTTTGTTAGGTTTTTGTCTGGTACACATTGGTCTACTCATTCATTCATCATCTGCCTAGCCTTTTCCCAGCTATGTTGGGGTCGGCTTCCAGTCTTACCGGATACAGCTGAATACCAGTATTTTACATGGAGCGACTGCCTATCTGACCTCCACAACCCAATTACTTACATTGGTCTACTCATTCTCAATCAAATTTAAAGATCTGCAACTTTGTATGTAAGCTTCACTTCAGATTATTACAACTTTGTGTACGACTGTACGAGCAGATAGATACTACTTACATTATATTTAATGCTGCAAGTGGATTGAGTCTCGCTTATATCAATAGATACTTAATTCATATAGCTAGACAAGTTTCGCACTAGTTTATTGTAGAAAGTCGTAGCACTTTCACATCGACCACAACACAATAAGTCACGGCGCACAATAACGTACGAGATTATGTTGACTGTTTGTCACTGCGAAGGGTTTGTATTTCTCGCGAGATAATTATGTGATCACGAGAGGTAACGCGATTGTTGGCTATCTGTGGAGACGTGTTACGCGGCGCCCGATCGCCAACAGACTAACTCCAATTTATATTTTAATTCCGACACCACAAT
Source organism: Atethmia centrago (assembly GCA_905333075.3). Lineage (NCBI taxonomy): Eukaryota > Metazoa > Arthropoda > Insecta > Lepidoptera > Noctuidae > Atethmia > Atethmia centrago. The sequence goes on from HG995367.1 coordinate 26,095,978, forward strand.
TCGGTTTTTCGGAGCGATGACGATGATTCACGAGTTGCTAAAACATTAATTTGATGTTTGTTTACAAGCCGAGGTCACGGCGATCGTATTGTGTCGCGATAGTCTGGCATTAGATTCCTAATGCAGAGAAAAGTGTACTGAATTAAAATCTTATCACTCGATTCTGTTATTGTTAGAAATATTGCGTGAAATCGCTGATACGGCAGGTCATTGATTTTTTACCTTTATTGTGGAAGAGGTGAACGGAACCAATGTGAGCACTATCAAATTGACGCCACCGCATCTCTGTATTCCTGATAAACGTGATAAGATAAGTGAACGAGCTCTACGGTACACAAAGACGCCATTAAAACAGATGTGTAGGTACTATGTACCTATGTAGATACCTGCTTTCATCTTGTTTTTCTAGTCCGCCTTGAATTATATTATTATACTTATATGCGTATGAAATGCTTCATGATTCATTAAAGGTATGTATGTAGTCTCTTATTATTCATGTTTAATTTACAGTTCTAAGGTTAATATATAAAATTATATACTTAAACAATATTTTTATTAATTTGCAATAATAAGCCATTGTTTTCATACCATATACTCGTACACACGGCTACATATAAGCTAGTTTAAGCTACGCTTACTTCTCATTGTACGGACTTCCTACACAATGCGAGATCTGCTTATACTGGAAATGTATTACTTGATATGTAGCCGTGTGTACATAAATAACATCAATTTCAATATTTAGGCACCTACCTACATAGTTTTGTAAGACGTCTGAAAAGCTTAGATCACTAATAGGTTAAATACTTCTAACAGAAACAGACTATTGAACTTTCAAATTTCTATAATTAGAAGAATAGGCAGTTGAAAAGTTAATTACTTTGATCTTTCAGGACTGAGAGGGAAAAAGTCTGGCAAAAGCATTTTAAAAAGAGCTTATTATACTGCTATTCGGTCACAGTTTGATTAAGGGAGGAAAAACAAAATAATATTAGGAAGAGGACTGAGAATAAAATACCGTTTAATGTGGCTACCACATAAATGGGGTGCGATTTTTTTTGCGCCACTTCTTCCCAGCTAAAGCTCTAGGAAGTGGTGAAGGCCGGGCGTTTTAGGGGACTGTCTAATGTAATGTTGACGTTCAAAAAGTGCTGATTTTCAGCCTAGTTTGAACGATTTTGATTTTGAAATAATTAATTATTGTATTGTATTGTATGTGTCTATAAACTTTCTATAAATAACAAGTTAAGGTTCTGCATTAGTGATTACAACGGCTAAGTGAGCCCAGTTATTGTCAAGTAAATGTGATAAACACGGGATATAAAACAATGGACGGTCGTCAATCAAGTGTGTCGCCTTGATTGTGATAGAATGTCGTTCAGATAATTACGACTCGTTCAGATTGAACGGTTATATTGTAAGTACTTAGTATAGGAACATAAAAAGAAGGAGAAACATCTGAAATTTTATTTACGCTGAAATTAGAATAACTAGGTGTGAGGCAAAGAGAGACACTATACTATTATCAATTTAAGTGCTAATGAAAATGTCACCAAGACCGCATTCTTAGCACTACTTATTGACTAATCCACACTGTTTTTCTGTGGTTTAAATTCGCTGAAAAATGCTTAAACTACAGAACGCTACGTTCCACGTTCCTGTTGTTTCATCGACCTATATAATGTACTACATAATTGTTATTAATTTAATTACGTCATTTATTAAGGATAACCTCAACTAATTACAACATTTGAGGAAGTGTTTGAGTATAAATGTGATACGTGAAGGGGTACATCGAAGACACGATGGATGGATTGTGGAAGATAACATAGCTAGAAAGGGACTTCAGAGATGAAGAAGCATAAGACATAATATGCTGCACCGACCCCACTAAATTATTGGGATAGCCGCAGAAGGATGAAAACTAAGTATAAGAGAGCATCATCATTCATTCTCCTGTCCTTATTCCAATTTATTTGGGGTCGGCGCAACATGTCCTTTCTTCCATACTTCTCTATTAGTTGTCATCTCTGTAGTCACTTCTCTGTAGTCAGTTTCTAGCCATATCATCTATCACACAGTCCATCCATCGTTTCTCGGGTCTTCTCCTACTCTTATAGCCATCGACATTCATACGCAAAACGTTCCTCACGACATTTTCCTCATTCCTCCTCATTACAGGCCAATACCATGACAACCGATTTCCGCACAACATTTCATTCACCGGTGCCACTTTCAAGAGTTCCTCTGATGTACTCATTTCATTATATCCATTCGTGTCACACCACACATCCCTCTTAGCAATCTCATCTCAGTTGCATGCAATTGCCTTTCATTCATCCCTTTTGTGGCCCAAAATTCTGATCCATACAAGAGAGCAGGTCTAGCCTTTGTTTTATATATCTTACACTTAAGTTTAAAGGGAATGCGGGAGTCGCAGATTGTTCCCGTGACTGGCTACCATTTCATCCATCCAGAGTTAACTCTATGCTTAACCGTCCGATCTACTCCAACACGAGTGAACCGAAATACCGAAAGTCAGAACAGACTGGGAGAAACGCGCCATCAAGCGCTATGGCTCCAGAACTGGGGAAACCGCTGTAATAGCTAAGAGATGCAGGCGAATAATAAAAGAAAGGTTGACAAAGATGCCGATGGGCTGACATCATGATAAAAAAGAAATTAGTTACGAGTCCAAATAAAATATATTATGATTTTCATGATGTCCTAGCTAGACCAATCAGACAATTGTCGATGAGCTACCAACCTTGTAGGAATAAGCTGCAATATAAGACGTCCTATCATAAAAGTGGTTTACGCCTTAGATAAGCTCTCTTTGTATTTATAAGGAAGTCGCATCCTTCATTAGGTATCTATCTACTTAAATAAATTATTAACATTTATATGTTTTGATGGATAAGATACATCCATATTGATACTGCTATATTTAGTCACATAATATAAAACGAAATTGTCGTGTGTTTCATTATCAAAGCTAGACATGACATGACATGACAGAATGAAGCATCATTACTCGCCAGGAATGTACTGGGTTGTAGGGATGTCATAGAGGCAACCAAAAGTTGATAACAGGAGTTTGACAGTAAAACTAGCATGCACCTGCTTGAGGACAGGTACACCTTTATTTTATTGTTTTTGGATGGGAAATCATCAAATAACTTCTCCCGCTTTGGGCGGAGCGGGAGGGAGTGTCAGACTCTTACTGACTAAAACCCAGCCGTATTCCTTCCTGTTGCCTGTGTTGCCAGGGGCCTCGGTGACCCTTTAGTACCTTCCCGCGACCTCAGCAGGCATCGGCCCTAGTGGACCCCTACACTTGTGCTGACGACATCTCTTTAAGGCGCGCGTGGAATACAACGCGCCGTCGACCTGGGCCTGGTCCTTACCGGACGGTGAGCTACCCATTGCTCAGCGCTTTCATTTGATATGTCACATGGTACTGTTTGCAAAACTTTTTTTTCTTTTTTTCCCCGAAAAGATACCCCATTTTCAAAATTCATTTATTTACGTTACATGTCCGTGTTTGGGTCACAGAAATTAATTTAAGAGTACCAAATTTCAACTTAATCGGTCGAGAGACAGACACACGAGTAAAATGAAAATTATGCCACTAAATTCTCTCATTAATAATAGGAAACTCAATGTTATATTGGATACATATTGTTATTTAGTCACGTTTGGATGGCATTGCTATTAGGAATTAAGACTTAAATTCTTTTAAAAACTATCTCCCATTCGTCATAAAGTTATCTGTGAACAATGTGACGATCACGCGTCAGTAACATGGTGATTCCAGATGGACCGGTTACATCTACGTCATAGTAGTGTCATATTATGCAGGTACTCGTATTGGCCCAATCGGTTAGGAAATACTGACATTATAGAAATCTCGATACTAGTACCTGCAACATACGTCATATTCTGTCATTCACTTTTCCATAAAGCATACATAATGTGTAGGTCACGCGAAGTCCATTCAACGGGTTGCGGACTCGCGGTCTCGGACACGAAAACGGATACTTAATAAGCCCATCCATAACATAAATCATTAATGCGTTTTTGCATGGCCCAAGCTGGCTTTACGAACAATGTCGAATAACGATACCGAAAGCGACTTGGACGAGGCACTGCATATTAAACGTGCGCAGTTAGATGAATGATTTAGTTTGCATACAATCGCCGCCGGGGGCCGCCTTGCTGTAGTGATGCGATGGGGCGTGCAAAAATGCATAGCCCGTGTCTGACGGACTGACATATTTTGTTTAATAATGCTGACCTTAATCAATCGAATCATGATTCACTTTAAACTGTAACAAGTTTTCTGCGTAAAGCCTGGGCTTTCCCCGATTGGCGCTACATAAAGACGTTTGGATTTTCTGAAGGATAAATTATGTATTTCTGTTCTTAGATTATTAATTTTGCTCCTACGTTACGAGGAAATCCTTTCTGCTAAGCTCTTGTTAAATGTACCTATTCATATTTATTAAATCTGTTTAGGAATTCAAGTCTAGAATTGTTGTGAAAGTTTCGCGCAAATGGTTATCTAGATACCTACTTGCTGCTTATTCTGTGTAATTCTAATTCATCTGTTGCTGGGTCGGACGTGAGTTAGTGCCTAACGAACAGACGTAGGTACAGATGAACACTACAATGTCTACAATATTCTCTCTAGAATATTACTAAATTGTGTGTTTACGATTTAATAATAACGGTTTTGGGATCTAACCTGGTTTCATCACTAATAAAACTAGTGTTCCTTTAAAATTACCGTTTATCCACGGATATTATGTTTTCATGAATGAGTCGCTCATTTTAATAACGTGTTTCTTGAATAGATCAAAATTTCTTGTTTTGCAAAAAAAAAAAAAAACAATTTACACGAGATTTACCTTATGTTATCTCGTGTAATCTGGTTTTTCATAATGATTCTAGATTTAGGAAAAGATTAAAATAAAACCCCTATTAAGATTTACGTCAACATTTATGCTGGACGTCATTTTCGGGATTTCCCGAAAATTTTGCATCAGAAAAACATTGCATAAAAATAGAAAGGTAGGTACCTAATGTATACAAGAACACGGATTACTTGTGCAATACAAGAACAAAATACCGCAGATATTGTACCTAAAAGCGGAAAATACAAAAGAAAACCGGGATAATACCAGTACGGAAATACACATATAAATAATTCATGTGTGATACTGATATTAGATGACAGATAATTTTCCCCTCGGCACATATTTGTGGCACGTAGTGTGTACATACAACATAGGCGCTGCAGATGGTATCCTATTACAGTATCATGCGCAATTTGTTTACCTACTTGCAATGACAATTATTGTAATATTTCTGGATAATTCGGTCTGTGTTTGAGGATCATAGGAAATTGAAAATATATTGTCTGGTATCCTGAAATATAGGATTTGAAACTCAAACTGAAAGCATCTGTGAGTTGTTGTTTATGCTAGGGGGTCATCTTTATTCATGATTTATAAAAATAATATTTATATCTAAAAATGTTTCAAATAATTTGTCCTGTTAACAATCATAGAACCGAAGAAGCCAAATATGATTTATATTAGTTATTATAAATTAAAATGTTTTTCGTGATTTTCCGATAAATACAAAGTTTCTTCCAAGAAACTGGATGAGGATTGTGTAAACCAAAGAATCTATGTAGGTACTTAACATGTTATGCAAATATTAAATTAATTTAATATACTCGGTAAACACATAGATATTGATGTTTGCTGGTAAGTTTATTATATAGGTATGTACGTGGTTTAAATTATCGTTTATTCATTGTTTTCGTAATAGATTATGTTGTCTAATGATTTATAACAATTATTTACATACATAATTATGTGCAAAATATTATAATTGTTTGTTGATAACTAATAGCAATTCTGTCTCTCTTAAAAAAATCTGTATTTTTCACTGATATCGGGTTTTGCGCAAATTACGCATAAACTTATCAGTGCTTTGAGATATTGGTCCAATTGATTTTTTCCCATTAGATAATTATCTATTGTAACGATTCAATTATTAATCTTTCAAAATAATCATCATAGTGCAGCCTGAGTTTAACGACTGCCCGGCCTTACTTGTAAGTATTTTATTTTCTTGGTTCTACATACATAACACAACGCCTGTAATCTCCGAAGGGTTAGGCAGATACCTATAGAACACCCAAATTTCGCCGGTCATATTTTAAGTCCCATGTAATAGGGGGCGAGCCTATTGTCATCAACCGGGCACAAATCCAGACTCCGGGCTGCTACTGAGAAATTTCTAAGTAATAGAAGAACCCAATAATAAACCAATTTTTTTTCTGTCATCTGTCAGACAGGATGACACACCAAAATATTGTATTTTCAGTTTTAATGTTTTATTTTGAAATATTCATCGAGTCTCAAAAAATCGCTTGGCATGTGCGCATTGTGGATAGAGTTATGGAACTATGGAGAAGTGTCTTGGCGCTGTGTGAGCGTGAGGGATCCCCTGCCGGGGTCGCGGGAAAGTCCGAAAGGGTTACCGAGGACCCTGGCAACACTGGCAACGGAAGAAACACGAGTGGGTTTCAGTCTCCGCCCAGAGCGGGAGAAAGAAAATGAAAGAAAAATTGTTTATTCTGCACAAACAAAACGCGAATTGCAAAAAAGATTACATAAAATAAACACATAAAAAGTAGCCAAAAGCCTCGTATTTAAACCATAAAAGTTTAACAATCTTGTCCATTGCTTGATGTCAGGGGCAGGAACCACAGACAAATTGCAGAGAAGAAGAAGAAGAAAAGTTTTTGGGGGAAGTTATTTGCTAATTTCCCACGGAGAAAAAAAGCGTTAGTGATCCATCGCTGCCCGTTCGATGTCCACCGCGCACAGGATTGATGAATAGTAGCACATGAAGTATTTTTTTGCTCCGTTGGTAAAATCGATGTATGGCGTTTCAGTGGGAGGATAAATAAAAAACATCTCTCTGCATTGCATATAGCCAAGAAAAAGATAACTTTTATGAAATAATAACCTATTGAGTAAATAAACACGTACCTACCTATGGCCTCGTTCAGCTATTCAAGCACTCGTCAGTTAAAATCTGTAATAAAAACAAATCAACATTAGTTCCTCTATGTCGATTCACAAAAGTTAAGCACGTAGGTTTAAGAGCAAAAGTTCCTGAAGTGAGCAGAGATTGTTTCTCGACGTAAGCTTGTGCAAAATTAATGAAAGCAAACTAAAATCATTAATGTTATCGTCCAAATAAAAAAAAACCGGCCAATCGGCTGTGAGACACAGACCAAGTGTGTGTGTCGGACCACGCGCAATGAAGGGTTCCGTTTAAGTTGGGATGAATTTATCCCAAGGAACAAACTTAATTTGTAGTTGAAAAACATGTTCTCTGAAACATTCCAACTGCAAATGTTGAGAATATTGAGAAGTTATTTACCATGTTATTTTAAGACCATAAGCTTCTTATAGGTTTACCTGTAATCTATAAGTATATAACTATTATCTGTTTTTAAGAAATAAAAATAGGCTTATTAGTTTCGGAGATAAGGGGGGCGAATTGTCAATTTTCATGTATTTTCTTAAATTACTTTAAAAATATTTATTTAAAAAAAAATGAGTAAGCCACGGTACAGTTTCTAACATTTTTAAATTTTCTAATTCGTCCCAAAAAGTGACCCCTATATTCAAAATTCATCTATTTACGTTACACGTCCGTGTTTGGGCCACAGAAATTGATATGTGTACCAAATTTCAACTTAATCAGTCCATGTAAATTGGCTGTGACAGACGGACAGACAGACAGAAACACGAGAGATCCTATAAGGGTTTTGTTTTTGCATTCGGACGTACTGAACCCTGAAAACTGCATCAAGACTGCTTTCATGGTTATGACGTCAGAAAAAATTTTAATCTAGTATACTCTACACGTTTGCTGGTCATCGAGTTGCCAGTTACAAATATAAAATGCAAACTCAACATCATTTGGCCAGTGACCCGTGCCTGTGTTTCATTCAAAACACAGGCACGGGTTACTGGCCAAATGATGAACCCAGCGTTCGGATTACTATATCGATAATCGAGAACCTACGCGTAAATTATATCGATGCATCGATACGCGAGCACAGGATGGGCGTGGCTAGCCAAGTCGCAAGTACTAAGACTTGTTCTAGCCTAGCCTGACTGCGTCGGGTTCTAAGTTAAGGAAGGAATATAAAATGAAATTTCATTGCACATTCATTGGGATTATTTTCATGCAGGTCTTGGTATTAAAATAAAGTGCTATGTGCACATCCTTGCATGGAAAATAAAGGAAAATGCATCACTACTCGCTGCTTTTTCGTTATTGGATGACACTTGACAGTTTTAAATAACTGAAGTATTTGTTGTCTACAAGTAAAGTACTCTATAGCTTATCGTTTACCATGTATTCATGCGGATATGAGGGACTATAATTATCTATACTAATATAAAGAAGTAAAATCTGTTTGTAAGTTTGTATGCAGGGGTTGATCTCTGGAACTACCAGTCAGATTTGTATTTTTTTTTTTGTATTTGATAGCCCGATTCTTGAAGAAGGTTATAGGCTACATAACATCACGCTGCGACCCTTAGGTGCCGAGCAAAATGAAAATCAGAAAGAACGCTATACGAAAACGAAGTAATAGCGCGGGCAGGCGATGCAACGCGACGCAGTGAGTCGGGGGAACAAGAAGCTAGTTTACTATAATTTCCCGTGCCTACATGTTTATTGTATTCGTAGTTTAGCCATTGCTGTCAAAAGAATGTTCTTAGTATACAGGAAGTATTCCTCGGTAAATGGCTTATGCAGTCACAGTGTGGTGGTTGTACTGAAAGCTTTGTGCCCTTAATAAAGCCTTTACAGCGTCGATTTGTCCTTGGATTTTTTGTTGTTAAACTAACTTAAAAAAAAGGCCAAGATAATGTCTTTTCCTTTGTTACTTAAATCTCGGGCCAAAATGTTCAGTTTAAAACCTAGTTGATAAAAATCGAAATTAGTCTGACGTTGACCGAGCTCAGTGGTATATCATCGTAGCAGTAATTTAGATTATACCACAACGGTCAATTAACGATTAATCGAGTCGATTCGAGACATCACATGCCACAGACAATTAGCTAAACCTGCGTCGGACTGTGGTCGCCTTGAATGCTGAATAAGGTCGTTAAATGTTGTCGCGACAGGAATTATAATGCTCACCTTTGCCTACCGTTAATATTCTACCAAAATGGCCACCAATCTGCTTAGTCGATACCGACTGCAGATAATATAATCGACTGCTTTAGGCGCTCGTTAAATTGTCTAAGTAATCGTAGTTTATTGGGTAACTTATAAATTTATTGCTGTCATGAGCATTTATTTAGTCGCTGATTCCCTTTGTTGACTCATAAATAATTGTGTGTGTAAATACATCGCATCTGTATTCAGTTTAAGTATAAACACTTTTTAAATGCAGCATTAAAAATAAAAACAATGTAGCTAGCTGAACTACATAAAATAATACAAAAATAATACGGTACATGATGTTTCTTAGACCCAAAATGGTGAATCATGTATCTACTTAATTAAATCTTGTTGTAGAAAGAACTCGCTCTAAATTGCCCTTAGGCTCTAGATAGGCACATCACAGTGCAAAGATGGCTAACGTTGCAAATATCATTAAATTAAACGAAGCGATTTGATGGCCCGTATACTGTGTCCTGTCTATAAGCCATAGACGTACTATTTTGATTCGTTTGATCGTTTCCAATATGGCGATGTGGCCTAGTCTCACAGACTAAAAAGGCCTTGCTTATTATACGTCCAGACTGCCGCTTGCATTGCCTTTGCCTAGTTTTTATTGCCCTACGTCAGTTTATAAAGAAAGTTGGATCTCTTTGTTCGAAAAGCTACCTATTGACAGGTACAGCTTGGTTCTTTTTTTAACTTAATTATTTTAAATGTAACGTTTTTTCTTCATGACACTGCGTGTATTATCAGTTCTTAAGAAAACTTAAGGAAATGACGGAAACTAAGACGGCTTGAAGTGACAAGGCACGAAAAACTACATGCTTTGTAGTAAATAGAGTTTTTATTATAATAGTCGTTCTTGCATTTAATAGGACGAAATTCGTACCTTATGATTTATGAAGCTATGATTCGTTATTTTTGTATAAAATTAGCAAAATGTAACGTGACTAACTACATAGGTACTGTTTCAATTTTTTTGCTGTAAGTTTTTTGTCTGAGACTCAGTGGTTTTTAGAAGCCTACATTACTAATACATAGGTTTATAGAAATTTATTGTTTTCAGCATTGAGAATGTTCTCGAATGTTTTAATAATAGCTACTTTTCCGGCTTATAAACACAAAATAAATGTTTCATAAACACATAAGTCAGTATTTGAAAATATCCTGTAGGTAAATATGAATAAAAGTAACTATGTTGAATTACCGACCACTGTAGCTTATTTGTAAATACATTCTCAATTTTAAAATGGATTAATGGATATTTTAATGTTATGCCTAACTAGACAGGTACGTTTTACTTAAAATGATTTTCTGTAGGGTGGTATAATTTTTAATTCGTGCCATGTATTGTAATAATTTCGGAAAGTTACATTATTTAAAGATTCTTAAACGGACGTGTGGTGGAACCACCTGACGCCTGCCATTATTAGTACACCTGCAGGACATTGCTACCAACCTTGGCTAACTTTTAAACTGGCATTTTCAATAACTAAGTCAAAGCCCTTACAACACCTTGAAAACGAACGATTGTCGCATAGCAATCAATATTGATAAGGTGTTTTCAATAGACAAACTAAAATTGCTTATGTCCAGCAGTGGACGTCTTTCAGCTGAAATTAATGAATGAATAGACAAACCGAAATACTTTTGTAAAAAAGCATTTTGGTTCTTATTTCTTTCACTTTAGTGTTGTGACTTCCAGCATCTACATTACGAGGTTTCGTTCTGAATAGTTTAATTTCATCGTCATAAATCAAGACGTCCATTGATTTGCATTGCGTTTGCGGTATAAAATCCAGAGTGCTTCAGCAAAGTTTTGGCTCAGTTTCAATTATGTATAACACAACAGTCTTACAAATCAGATTGAGATTGTTTACTTACACTTCTATTTATGAAATAGTATATTTGCGGTCTGAATTTGTACCTAACTATGTGACCCTCTAAAATATATATTTTGACCAAATATTTTGTCATCCAACTGACGTAAAGGCTGTCTTTTATTCCACCTGTCTCCCAAATCTTGTTTTTGCTAAACGTAAGATAATAGAGTAGTATTTCGACATGATCACATTACATTGCTGGCCAGGTGGCTGCCGTAAATATATTATTATTACCCAAATAAATGCATATGAACGTAACGTCGGCTTGTTTGTCGTACGTTTTGTTGTGCGACAGACGAGGACCTTGTCTTCACGGTCCTGCCTGTCTGTTACTCCTTGAGTATTGTCGAGTATGTTACGTGTTATAGAGTATTTTCATTTGTATATGAGTATTAAAACCGTAATAATGATCATTAATTGTTATTAAAAAGTATACTTTTGCTGTTATTAACTTTGTACAAACTACTTGGCATCTTGAGTGATCGATGCAAAAACATTTGCTAAATAGAAACATCGTAGTTAGATACTACGACACGGTACGCGACTGTACCCAAGTTGCCCAAAGTTGATCACAAATATTTGCTTCAGATAATAATCAATGCAGAAGTTTACATGACCTACATGAACAGTCCTTGTGCTTAATTTAATAGGTATACATGTGTAGCTAAATGTATACAATGTGCCAGGTGGCTGCGCCCGCGACAGTAGGGACATCTGTACGTACCAGGTTTGACCAGACAAACCAGTTGGTTCACAACTTTGAGACAGCCAGACGGGGCTTCGCGTAATCAGAAATATGATATAGGTATATGACTTAATTAGTTTTGACATAGTAAAAAGTAAAAAAGTTTGATGACAATATAAAAGAACAAACCTTACATACAAATCCCAACAATCCTGTGATTTGTATCTACTAATACAAGTACAATTACGTGTGTGATTAATGTGATTATAAGTACCTGTGTAGGTACGTTATGCGGTTGTTTGAGCTTAATTCACAATAGCCTCCCTACTAGTGAAAACTGTATCACGGCAGGTCAGGACATCAAATTGATATAGTGAAATATACCTGCAGGCTTAGCATGACACTCTATTTCTTCGAAGAATAGACACGGCTCTTTCTATTCAAAGTGACATTTCGTTTCTCAGTTTTTGACATTAGAAATAGAAGTAGTATCACACAGTAGAAATCCTTCTACAATCTGTCATCTTGTCTTTCGTTTCTAACGATCTTTGTCTAGGTCCTTTTTATCTAGAAAGATTTCTACGGTGGGATGTCAAAAAAGGAGAAACGAAATGTCACTTTGTATGGAAAGAGCCGTGTCTATTCTTCGAAGAAATAGAGTGTCATGCTAAGCCTGCTGGTGCTGCTACAAGAATTGGCAGTTTTCTCTTTGATGATGAGTATCTACAAAGACAACTTTCTCTTAAAGCAAAAGTTGAAGTATGGTAACAATTTAGCTAGGTACTCATTTTACTTCAATTTCGGGAAAAAAATTCCAGATCTTAATGAGACAACTGTAACTTCGTTATCAATCACATTTAATTTTACATTAAAATATAACACAAATCAATCTTAATTTATTTCTGATTAAAACATTTCTAAAACAAATATCTCTCTTCTTCAATCGATCCCTCATTAAGGTCCAGAGACCACCATCCTCAGTAATGACTTATCATTACTGAGGATGGTGGTCTCTGGATCTCGGCGGACAATCTGCCTCCATCGACTCCGGTCCAAAGTTGCCATAACTACTTGCTGAAATTTGATTGAGGACGTAGTTTCTTTTACTTGGTGAGACCATCGTGTTGGCCATCGCCCTCGTGATAAAATAAATGTAAAAATAGATAAAAACGTTGTCTATATCGCTTTTAAAAACAAAATGACAATCAACAGCCCTCCACTTATAGAAAAGTGAAAATACTTAACAATAAACGCAAATCTCATTGTAGCGAACAACTTTGATCGCCGATATCAGAAATAATTGCCGTTAATAGGAAAATTGATGGTTTCTTAGAAATATTTATGGGTATTTTCGCTACCATGTTATTTGTCTCAATTGACATCATACTGCGTTAGGGTGCAATTATATGAACGTAGATGTAAACTGTTTTTCCTTAAGAGAAACTGAATCCCACCAAAAACATGTTCATGTAAAATGTTGCCAAGACGAGACCACATGGCTCGCACTGTCAAAAAGTTATCAAATCTCATGTAGATCCAAGCTTCTAACTTTACAAGCCCTAACTTCAAAAACTCTACGCCTTAGACAAAATATGTGGCTTGCGCTTCGCTTGGCTCGTCTTGGCGGAGGCACTGCCGTATCCCCAGATTTTATGTAGAATAAGAATGCTTGTTTTTCCTTCATGTTTTTCGGAATTGAATTATGAGGAAGAAACTTAATAGCTTTTGATCGGAGGGGAAAATTCAAATATTTTTAGTATCCCTTTAGAGCTCTAAGAACTTCTAATGTTAAGTTGAGGAAAAACACAAAGGAAAAAGATCTACATTGACAAACAACATTTCAGTTTTCAGCGCAAATAATCCTCGATTTCCCTAAAACTTTGCAACACGGAGGGCAAAGCAAAACAATTGGAACACACGCGTGCTTTCGTGTGTACAAACCACAGGCCAGGCAGGCAAGCTTTAGAAATTTACCTACCTACCTACAGGATCATATTACATCAAAACACCGGTTTTGCACGCACACCAGCTTATTGTGGAGGGATATTTGTTTAATCGTCAAAGATAGGTTTTAACATAGTTTTTTCAAGTATGACTGTTATAGCCGCACCTAACTAAGTAGTTATTCGCTGGTATGGTTCTACCATAAAGGCTCTCTCTCTCTCGCTCTCTCTAACTTTATTCCCACGAGAAGTGGAGGTTAAACTTCTCCCGACTTTCCTCTCCACTTCACCTTTGCATTTCCTGTGCTAGAGACACGAGAGAAGAACTGCTGTCGATTTAATTTCAATAAATACGTATGCGAAGAGGAAATACAGTCGTTTAAATAGGACTGTCGTTCTAATTTCAATTTGAATAGAATAACTGGTACTCTGGTACCGGTTAAAACTACACACAAAGTAAGCAAACAAATAAACTAAATGATGAATATAATCGAGCTTGCTCGGCCTGAGCTGCAATTCAATCCCTTATGATTTCCTGTCTACATTAAGTCGGCTCAAATTCTCCGTACCAATTATTTTGTGCTCCGTGCTAGCGTGTAGCCCGTTTATAATTACTATAGTAATTTAGATCACGCGGCGAATACTCAAGTTCTTTATACCTAGTCGTCTCAGAACTTTGAATAATTTGCTGAATTTGACATTTTGATGACATTTTGCCTTTACAAGCAGCGCTTGATATATAAAAATATAAACCAGGGTTGTCATTATTATTTTTATTTGTTTAGTTAAATTATTTGATTTAATTAAAATAGTTGTTAACATAATTTTAGTTTTTCTACTTTATTGCTTAGTTTGAGAAAATTCTTCATGAAATAGATCTGATAAGCATATTTTGATAACTAAATGTTCCGAAAACATACGCGTCTGTAAATAAAGTACACATAACATCACGCCACGTTTTCCAGAAGGGCTGGGCAGAGGTGTACCTGTGGTACACCTACATTTCGCCAATTATGGTTAAGTCCCGTGTAATAGGGGGCGAGCCTATTGCCATCAACCGGGCACAAATCCAGATTCAGGGCTGCTACTGAGAAATTCCAGACAAAATAACCCAGGACCTCATGCTCAGTAGTAGCGCTTGCAATCACTAAAGTAGTCGGTGGTAAAGATGGTAAAATAAAGAAATGTTCAAGAAGGACGATCCTGAGTTACTTGGCAAACATAAACTGTAACATACGAAGCAATCTAAACAAGGAACTATTTTATTTAACTAAACCAGAAAGACGCCACACATCCACACTACAACTAGACGTCGATGCATTTCCGTCATCGCGTTGTATAAAGCCTGTACATTTCATTGTGTCCATAAATGCCATGACACCATAAATCGTGGCCCATGAAGCGACATTGTACCTACTGTAGTATAATCACGGTAGGTGTATAAAGTGCCAACCTAACGGGACATTGACCCATATCGAAAAGGTTAAATTATAGGTTTGATGTGCTAGGCGATTGAATGTTCATCGTGTTTTATTAGTCTTGCCTGGTTTTTATATTGTTTGGTGTAAAAAACATAAAATCTAGGTAATTCGGGCAAATGATTATGGCTACATAATATTTGTAACCGGTAAAAAGTTTCAGATACTTCAAACATTTGTTACGCATGTTTTCAAGAATTATTAGTTGACTGATGATTCAGATTATGAATTGTTCTTTTAATGTTATTTTGCAATATGAAAGGGCTAGAAATTATGATGATTTATGTTTCTAACATTTTATGAATACAATGGATTGTGTTATATTGATCACCTTCTCTTAGAAGCGTAAAACTGAAATACAGTGCTCTTAAAGTTTTATATTTTAAACATTTGAAAAACTATTTTTTTTTTGTTTTTAGGAAGAACGACTTACGACTTACAAAATACCTATAGAACATCCATAAAAAGTAAAAGTAAACATTTTATAGCTACCTACGCCATTCCGAAAAAGTATTTGAATATAAAACCATGGTGATTTTTACCTCACCAGAAACATCACTAAATTGGCCTTAATTCATGTTTTTTTACACTATTTAGTGTCATCTGGGTCACATCCCGTGATGGCACGAAATTAACATCGTGCGCGATCATAAAATGGCGTCGTGTTTGCTTTGGCGCCTTTATTGCCTTGTACGAATAAAGGACCATTTAGATGGAGAGTTTCAAGACTCGAAGATACGATGATCGAAAGAACATTTAAAAAGTCTTTTCCTGTAAACTTTCACGATTGTCGCCCTGCCCCTTGGGCGACAATTGCTTCGCAATAGAATATATATCTGTCTCCGTGTAAACAGAACTACCTACAAAGCGAGAATTGTATTTCGAGTTTTTGTGCCAGTCGCTACTATGAGTGCAGTGCGCGAGGGTGTTATTATAGTTATAATCATATCTGCTCTTTTATGACAAGAATTAATAAAACGAAAACGAAAAAAAGATATTGGGTTAAAAAATGGATAACGAGAAGAAACACTTTTGGAGCATAAAATTACAGTTGGAAGATGATGAGACATTCAAAAATATGTTTAGAGTTACAAAAGCCCAATTTTCATATTTACTTACCGTCTATACAAAAAAAAAAGATACAAATATGCGTCAAGCTATAGCTGCTCGTACAAAATTGGAAATAACTTTAAAGTTTCTCCGTATTCTACAAACACTCGTAATTTCTATAAATAATATTGAGAACAATACCGTAGTAATCACTGAACTCGAATGGCAAATCTCACAGTCAAAAACGGTTCAAATCGATTTGTGCGATACTCGTATGAACTTGACAAAATCTCATACGAGATCGTGTGTGAGACAAGTCGAGAACACTTTGTACCTAAGCAAAAATCTTCGCTGTGTGAACAGTCGCAGTAATTTATCGCCTAGCGATAAATTACTTGCGAATCTCGTATGACATAATCGTAGGCGAGAATTTAATTCTTGCAAGTATGTAAACATTATGATACGATAGGCTTATGGCGATTATTACTTGCGAAAGTAGCGTATGATTTCTCGCCAAGAAACGTTCGAGAAAATCTCTCTATCTAAATGTCCCTTTATACAAAACTTTAGTAATAGTTACTGAACTTAGATCGTGCGGTTAACGCACAGTTCGTCCATTTTATTAAAATGGCTTTGGTTTAACTCAGATCAGAAGCAGAGAAGAAGCAGATCTAAAGGCTCGTACAGACTGGGGCGAAATCGCGGGCGCGACAGGCAGCAATATGCCTTAAAGGATTCAAGTGCAAAAAAATGCAAGTGTTAAGAATCTTTTTCAGTTCGATGGGTATTTTTGAATATCATAGGTATGTCTATTAACTATTCGTATGTACTTAATTATTTTTAAATAACACTAGTTACGTAAGTGCTAAATTAGCCGTGGCTTCATTAAAATTCTAAAAGTGACGTCAAGGACAAAACATTCATTCATTTAACCTGTCCTTGTACATTTGTCCTCACTCCACACCCCACAGTCTTCTTAAATGACTGCATACGGAAAACAGCAAACAAAAAAATGCAATGTTAGCGAAATTAAAATTCGTAACACAACTAATCGATTGTAATGAAATACGCGGAAAGAACAAAGTCACGTGAGTGAAATATGCATTCCGTAGGTATTTAAAAGTATTACAAGCAGTAATGGATTCTTTTTCATGACCACAGCAGGTACCAAGATGTCGCGTTGATATCTTGGAAAAGTAACCAAACTTACAAGATTGCCAGAAATGATAAAACACTGTTGAAACATACATCATAAATAACATACCGAATTCTGAGTTTTATTACTGGCAATTAATCATTTCATTTTCCTTTATCACTGGGACACGGGTCACGACTTAAGAGCGAAATAGACTCTTCCTAATTCGAGTTCAAAGCTTATCCGTAGTCTGTGCAGAGGCGCACTGTAGGTACATAATGTAACTAACTTTTTAAACAGGAAGTAAAACAAAACGTACAAAGTTAGAATTATCTAAATACCAGGGCCTCAAGTCTGCTATTACAATAGTGTCAGAATGGTCTTTTCCGATCCTCATTAATGACGCCATTATATTAGTTGATTACCAAACTTCAAATAAAAACAACAATCAACAATTATGAAATCAATAATAGACCATTCTGAAACTATTGTAATAGCAGACTTGAGGCCCAGGTAAAGTAATAAACGACAGAGTTCTATTCTCAGTACAATAGTGCTTAGTCATCCACCGTAAACTCCATTCTAGCCAATTCCCTTCAATTGCCTCAAGTTGCTATAGAGATAAGTTTTGTGTTCCAAGCTGCATAAGGGTTTAGGCAGACGATCGACACTTCATCATAGAGATAAATATATGCATATATATATGGATAAATATATATATATGGATGATAGGCATTTAGACAGAAAATGCATCACGTAGCGGGAAATGACGGAATATCAAGAGATATAACAGTTACCGAGTACCGAGTACTTTAGATTAGAGACTATTACGTCTTTTACGTCAATTTCTAGTTTTTACTCAACCTTGGAATTTCACATTAAATTGTATGTAGTATGTACACACGACTACATATCAAGTTAAACATTTCCAGTATAAGCTAATCTCGCATTCTATAGGATTTCCGTACAATGAGAGGTCAGCTTATACTGGAATTGTATATATCTTGATATGTAGCCGTATTTACACTTTATGAGTAGGTTGTTAATTGGTATAAATAACAATAGGCTTAATGATGCTTTTAGATTAGAAAAGGCTCATGTATTGAATTTATTAACAATATGTTTAGGTAGGTATTTGAAAAGACCTTGGTTATAGGTATGTATTACACGGATTGCAATGAGTAACTGGGGGTCTATTACGAAATTTTAAAAAACCAGGCAAGTTCCAGGCAATTCATTTCACGGGCTGGTGATTTCGTATTACGACGTTCCTAATTCTGACCGACTTCACGCTGGGTAGTTTGTCTATGGCTGGCTTGTAATTCTCTGCCGTTATGTTCAGAAACACAATTAAATATTTTTCGGCAAGTTACGGTTTTATTTAAATCACGTATTTTATTATAAAAATAATAAATCAATATTAAGCTAGTATAAAAGTAGGTTAAAATATGAAGGAATTGCCTTCATATTTTAACCTACTTTTATACTTTTTAGCTAATAATAAAGCTATATAATTAATGCATATCATGTGTTTGTAAATTGTAACAAGAGATTATGTTTCTGAACGTACTCCACTTGAAGTTCAGCGGGAAATTCTACCACTTCATTAGGTATTACTGTTTCACCGTACATTCGTAAGATTGGTCAGTGGGTCGTCTTGCCGGGGTCGCGGGAAGGTAGGTACTTATGGGTCACCGAGGCCCCCGCAACACAGGCAACAGGAAGGAATACGGGTGGGTTTTAGTCAGTAAGAGTCTGACACACCCTCTCTCCACTCAGAGCGGGAGAAGTTATTTGATAATTTCCCAACCAAAAAAAGGCAATGTTCGGGCAGAAGTCAGCTAGGGTGTCACGTGACCGCTGACTGGCTCGTTTGACGAGTTCATAATACGAAATTGCAAGGCAGTTCTGTTTATGCCGTAAACTGACTGGAAATAAGAGTTAGAGAGAGAGAGAAATAAGAGCCCCTGAAGGAACTTTATGTCAGACTTGTCAAGTTATTGATGGAATTTACTAACATTTGAATATGTTTCTCGCTGTGAATCAGAAGAAACTGAGTTTGTGAAGATTTCGATTGAGTGAAACTCTATTGTTTTTCAATTACTTGGATATTGCTGTTGCTTCTTTTACTATAGATCTCTATAGCAAGTTCATGTATGTTAATTTAAGTTCTACATTTAATATTCGAAACTCGGAAATCAACTCCATACTGGGGGAGACCCCAGTATGGAGTTGACTTCCGAGTTTTGTCGTTTCCAATAACATAATTCATTGTTCCAAAACTATTGATTTCAAGGGTAAACATAATTTATACTTTGGCAGAAGTTTAATATTTTTAAACTGACAGTTAATACAACGATTGACTGTAGATCAAGTCCCATTGTTTGTTATCTACTTCATAATTTATTGATTCTATTGTTAGTGTCGCGACAGTTACTAGAACAAACCAATTGCTAACCCGTATTTATGTGTTTAGCAAACCTGGTTGTGAACTAAATAGACAATAAAGTGGATTTACGTTGTAGGCTATTTTAATCCTTAAATAGCGCATTGATCGTACAAGAACGATCGTCAATTGTTTTAAATCTTATGACGAGCCATTCTCGACCGTTACGAAAACGTTCGAATACCAATAAAGTGATGTTCTCGACCACTTTATGATACTGAAGTGTCAATGATGAAATTTATTTTATGACAAAATGGGTTCGATGACGCATCATAAGACCTCCATGTAGGAAGCCGTGGTTGTCCCGCTTCTGGGCTCCTTACACTCACTTATTTATCGCGTCATAACTACGGTTCTACACTTCAGGCTTATAAACCCTTTAAGAGGTCCAGATTTATTCACAGTAATAAAATGTCTATTCATTCTACAGATAATAAATACATTTCCTATGAGAGTTCGATCCGAACAGGCAGTCGGCTCCCACGCTCAACTCTTTGATTTTAGAACTACTTATACATAACTGTATACGACTAATTGAGCCTATGGATCATTTGCATGCTAGTTCATGTGCGTGTGTTTAGGTTTTAGAAATTGAATCTAGGCGAGGCGAATGAACGACGATAGTAATAACTCGTGTGCAAAAATGTGAATCACTAATTCCATTAAAGGTTTATATACTCCCCAAAAGAGTAGTTAATAGCCTGACAAATACATGAACTAGTATTTTTGATCACCGTCCCATGTTACTGTCGCAGCTATCTGGTTAAATTAGCTAGCTAATTGGACGCCTAAGCCGTTCATTAACCAACGTCGCAGCCAACTAGCTTAATTAGCCGTTTAGTTAACAGCCTAACTGTTAGAAGTAGCGCTCGCTCGGCTCGCGCGCGGTTGGTCACAGTTCTAACCTAACCTAACCCACTTGATCGGAGTGCCCTGGCTTAGCTACTGCTACCACTTCGGCGCGCGTGTTGGTTAAAGTTCTAGATGTCCTTCAGATATTTAATTGGGTGCCGGCCGTTTAATGAACGGCCTAGGCGTCCAATTAGCTGGCTAATTTCATTAGATGGCTGCAACAGTGTTAGGATGTTAGCTAAATGGCTGACTAATCTAGTTGGCTGCCTCATTACTATCGTTAACGAAACAAATCGATAACTATATGAGCCTACTATCATTCATATCAAACGAAAAATAACTGTAAACCACAATTGCATCAAATCAAAACGCGATTGACCGATATAAAACTAATAATGGAATTAGTTTTTAGCCGGTAGTAACTTCGTGATACAAAATAAAATATCCAGGAACACATACATTAGGTACTCTACCATCTCCGTCCGTGTGTCGCATTTAAACCAAAAGGCGCCAAATATTCATACGTTAATTTGGTCTCAGGAATACGAATCGTATTATCGTATATCTTCCTGAGGTCATGAGCTGAATTGTAAATCTACATACATTATTCGCAATGATTTATGCTCCGGCGCATGTTGGCCACGCCTCTGTAACTATACCATGCGTTTAAAATGTTAGCGGACTGTACTTAGGTACCTTGCTTAATAGGTGACTCTACTAAATAAATGAGTCAATATTAAAGTAATTTCAACCAGTAACGCCTTTTTAACCAGTGTTTTGTAAGAATATTAATGAGTAGCCATTGTACGCATCTAAATGAATGCCTTGTCTAGACTCCATTACAAATAGAGTTTACAACTTCAGTATTCGACGCGAATAAACGTCTACTAGTAGGCGTGCTTAAGTACATTCACTGATCAAGTGATCAGTATTACTCATATTTGTATTCGTGCTGATAAAACAAATGATAACGCTTGTTATCTGCGCGTGATAATATCTCGAGGTACTTGCAGGTAGCTAGATAATATTCAAGAGCTATTTTATAGTTGTTTATGTATACAGCTAGTACACACGGTTACATATCAAGCTATTTATTTCCCGTATAAGCTGATCTCGCATTGTAAAGAGTTTCTGTACAATGAGAGGTCAGCTTAAACTGGAAATGTATAGCTTGATATTATGTAGCCGTGTGTACAAAGAAAGCAAAATACTTTTTCTCGAACAATGTAGCACTTTTTAGCCTATTGTAAAATCTAAGGGCAAAAGGCAACTGGAAATCATTAACCTTTTTGCTACGTTGTATCGCTTTTAAAGCTCCTTATTATGTCTATTGTAAATCTTAAAGCTTTTTGCTTCATTTGTATCGCTTTAAAGCGCTAAACAATAACATCTTAAAAAAATATAAAAATATCGAAATAGGTCCCCGCTTTGTCCTTTCCATACAGGTGATAATTTGCGTTGCTACCTTATTTGTCCTTGAACCATTGAAGATGTGTGCGTCTAGCTCCTAGGCTGACACGCGTCATCGACTAAAATAAATCAATTGGACGTCGTTCTGGCATTGGATTTATTAAGAGGCATTAACACTTAAGACTCGTACGCTGATGAGATCACACTTTATGGTCAGCCACGAGTTGTTTAGCCCTTTTAATTACCATAGACGTGTGGAATATACTAAATTATTACGGTTTATATTCATGGTATTGCGAGCCTGTGAGGGTGTACTGATGAATGGCTTCCTATTTTTTTGTTAAATAGGATATAGGTACTGCTGTTAATTTACAACGATTCCGAAAGGGGCACTATGCGCCCTTGCATGGCCATAAGAATCTTAGGTGAAAGTAGCGTTACAGTGTTCCCCACGGACCCGCTTCCCATTCTCATTGATTTATCAATATATCTACTTATTTAGTTCGAAATACAGACATACAATTTCTGATGATGAAAAAGGCCATAGTGTAGTATTTCATTAGAGCGAACCATCTTCTTGATCTTTCTTTATTTAGCGTAGTATACCTACAAATACCCATAAGGCCACCCTGAATTTCTTAGCCTATATCGAATATCCTGCAGAATATCGATTTCATACTTTGTTCGATATAATACTTACGACTACAGTTAATATTTTCGTTTCTTTCCTTGCAATAAAGTTTATTAAAATTTTCGCAATTTTCTTGCAGTTTTCCTTGAAGTTTTTTACGTTTCGAGGTTTCTGAAAGCATAATCCAGAAAGATTAGTGAATTTGCTTAATATCGGTCAAATTTAGGCAATGAGATTTTATTGACTAAATTATATTTTATTGACATTATATTTTACTTCAGATCTTCTCAGAAACCACACCACTGATAAATTACGAGAAACAATCTGAAATGCATTTTCTGCCAATTTTTCCTAGTTTCCGATAAATAAAGTACCTAGTACATAGTTAGGTATTTTCAATAGGTAAACAACATTTTAATTCGATATAGGTAACCAGTACTTTGGCAGGCACTTTGTAGTCACCACTGAACATGTTGAAGTCACGGCTTGCATAGGCTACATATCAAGCTATATATTTCCAGTATAAGCTGACCTGTCAT
This sequence comes from Atethmia centrago, assembly GCA_905333075.3. Classification (NCBI taxonomy): domain Eukaryota; kingdom Metazoa; phylum Arthropoda; class Insecta; order Lepidoptera; family Noctuidae; genus Atethmia; species Atethmia centrago. The sequence continues at coordinate 26,119,303 of HG995367.1, forward strand.
TGTACGGAAATTCTATACAATGCGAGAGACCATTGTGTACATAATGTAGTATAAGTACCTAGATGTACTTAATGGCTTTATTCATAAGCCGACAACTTATAAACACTTCATGGACATTGTTCGATTAAATTATAAAATATATAATTTTTATTTAAATTATATAATTATATTACTGCATTTTATAAAATAGATATTAAGTAGGTACCTACATCTAGCTGTCATGAAATTGTGTTTCTATTATGATATATATTTTAAATAAAATAAAAAGTAAGCGCTTTTATTTTTTCAAACTCCAGAAAAGCCTACAAGTTCCCTTGATCAAAATCTACAAAAAAAACCAGCGGAAAGCTAGCATTTTCTTACTACCACCTACTTCTGAATCCGAGTGTTATAAATATGTAGACACAAATTGTAAACAACAACGGTCTCCATAAAGAGTCCTGCAATTAAAAAGGTCGGTCGTGATTCAAGAGGTTAACTAGCCTAGTGGAAAGAGGTCACATCGCTGAGGAAGTTTTAATCATCGACGCATTAGTAACCTTAATTTCCACAATTCAAAATGTTTATTGCGCGATAATGAATAATAAGTGTTGCAGGAAAATGTTTAGGTACTGTATGAGTTATTAAAAGATCCTCATAATAATAGAGACAGATCTTGTCTTAACGGCTGTTACAGTCAAGGATAGGTATAATCACACTTATAGACAATCTCACTAGGTATAGCGACCACATTGACACCATTTAGAGATGTAGGTACAATACCATAATCCTTCGAAAGGTATTCTTATAAATAAAGCTTAGAGAAAGAAACATCAAGTCAATATCAATAAAAGGTACGATCATGATGACTAGTTATCTCCGTACGAAAGCCTAAACCAAAGGCGACGAAGAAGATTAGCAACAAAATACTTACTCCTCTAAACAAAAGAAGATCAGGAATTCAAATGGGAAATGAGACACTTCTTCCAATAGTTTTGATCGAAGAGAAATATAATTACGTGCCAAAAACATGCGGCCTATAAGCGGGCAACGTTCCAATCTAATGCCCATGCATAACCGATCGGCGTAACTGCGCATTACGAGAAACGGTATATTAATATAATCTACCTGTCTGACTATAGTACTAAAACTAAGATTTTAACAAGAAACTCAGTCTTTGACTGTTCTACGTGATTTGTTAATTGTGAATAAGTGGTCACGTTGGTGCATCTTATATTTTATTTAAATACTGCTTTATTTTCAGTTTCTTTCTATCAACAATAATCTGGCTACGGCTTGACAAAAACGCTGAGCTTGTAACTGAAAAAAATTGCAATCATTGTATTTTCTTTTACAGGCATCAATTACTATTCTATAAGTGCAGCAATGACGGTAGATGGGTAGTTTATTATCATAGCATATTACGTCATATGTGCATTACATAAGGCAGATAATGATCTGTATTCCAAGGCATTGGCAGTCATCATGCCATAATGTACCACATGACTATAAGATTAGTGATAATCCAATTTGAAAAACCATGTGGTCTGGTTTTTCATCCGCCTCATTGAGTTAACTTGAGGGCTAAGATAGACGATGAAGAGTTCTTCGAAGATTTTTTGCCAGCGCAGCTTTTTTGCTTGCTCTTCAATTATCGGCAAGGTCCTGTTACCAAAGCGCAAAAACAACTGCAGCATCTGTTACAGTAATATCGGTAATGGGTTAAAATGATTCTAATATCGAATCAAAAACGCATCTAGATTTTGTTATTCGTTTACGTAAAGGCTGAGAAACACCATTTTCCTCTTTATGTGATAGATGAAGCAACACAAACTTTGCACTGGTTTATTATTGTGTGCCAAATACCACTATGTAGACAGAGCGAATAAGATACACAGACATTCAATATTTACATGGAATTTTTTCTCGGATGCATCTTTTAGTTGAATAACACATTATGTTTCTGTGGAATTTGGCCGTTCTCCATTTCAAAGAGTATTAAACCTACTTAGAGTTATAATGCTCTATTGGCTCCAGGAAGGCAAAGCTTTTAATGGCCAACAAAACATCAATTTACTTCGTTTCTGTGGTTAATACGTATCGTAATTTTCACAGGCAATTTAACACTTATTTAACACTTTATTTTCTTAAAATGGCAAGGTTCGTTGTTTAAACCCAATATTTATCGTGAAAAACTATGAGCACCTAAATAACAACAATAATACCAACATTGTTCCCAGAAACAAGTACAATGAATAAGTACTTTAAGTAGACATAAGAGTCGAAAAGGTAAACAACGAATTACCGTTAGTAGAAGATAAAGTTTATGTCGGTAGCCTCCCGTTAGTACGACTTCTTATCTGAAGCATTCTACCTCGCCGGTTATCAACTAACACCTACTCGTAATTAACTAAGCATAGTGTGGAAATAGTAAAAAACTGCGGTTATGTGGGAATGTGGAGATCCTAAGACCGGCGCGAGATAAAGAGATGAGAAATAGCAAATAAAACTATTGTTAAATAGGAACTGTGGTCCGCTAAAGTAGATAGATGAATGAAAATCCCAAAATCATGATGTCATGGCAATCAATTTGCACTCAAATGTAAATAGCACAAGAAGAAACGAAGTGACACACATCATTCAAAAACATCAAACGATTGACGTGGGCTTAGACATCGAATATAACGAGCAAAGAATCTTGCTTAGACGAGTCGTGGCCTCACTTGCTTAATGTTTACCTTATTACTTATTGCCGCCGACGCTTACCTACAGAAATAAAAACACACCCACAGAACAACCGGCCGCATTAGATACGCACAGTTTTCAATGAGAACCCACTTGACGAGGGGCTTTTCAATTTGACCGAGAAATCGAATGGAACTAGTGGGGAACGCAAGCTGTGCGGTTACAAATCGTAATGTATATGAATGGCGGACTCTCCATCCTGCTCCCACTCAGCAAACAATTTGAGACAAGAAAGAAACTTTTTAAACATAAGTCACAGAGAACACTCCAATAACACTGAACAAAAGTCAAGATATTTATAAATTCCTTTGTTGAGGAAGGAAATTTTAAACGAAACATGACCTTCTGGTACACGAACAAGTTTCCGTATGATAAAATAATAATGCCAGTAGAGACGATTTGTTAGGCGTTAAAACTATTGAAAAAGCAGATTGTTTATAACTATAAGATGCGAATATAACAATGTTACATAGAATGAAGTGCTCTGTAGAGATTTCACAGTGTTTCAAGAAATCTAAGAAGCATGACCGCTTTATTGTCGTCGAGGGATTCGTTGAAATGGCTCGTTGCGGATCAATGATGTATAAATTGACGTAACTGTTTTGTTAAATAACTAATTAAACTTTGAGAGACGTAAAACAAATTGTAGCTCTATTACAAGTTAATCGTGTAGTACATTTTTTAGTTACAAATTTAATTAAAATTTTGAATTCCACAAAACCAATAACTGTTACCGTAATCAGATTCAACTCCAATTCAGTACTTAAGTTTTGAATGCGTTCTTTCGTTTTAATAATCTCTGGTAGGGGTTGTTGTAACCCCAATGTTTAAATATCTCTTATCTCTATTTTCTAGAAATATTTTACGGATAAAAACATCTTGTTTTAATAATGCTTCATTGTTTGAACTAGAAATTCCAGGGCGATAAGAAGTCAAGCGTCTAAATTATTAAGCGGTGTGATCATTCCATCTGTGTTATCAAGAAAATGCATAGCTTTACCTTTAGCTCACAAACTTGTTTCACAGTCGTATGTTCTGTCTATATTATGTTTTAGTATGTGTCTTGCATTTAATAGTACGATGGAGTCAAAGTTCGCGACTCTAACCCCACTGTCTGTCTTAGGATAATAAGGCTTCATTATGTTTTTTTTCATATTTTAAGGAGTTTGTTTCCATTCTACGTTAATTTTTTGTTGCTCGTTTCTGACAATCTGCCGTCAATGTTTTTCATGATAACCACGGCTATTTAGGTTATCAGGAAAATGAGACGATAATGAACGTAAACACGTTTGTACATCGGAATTACCGCGGTAGATAGAGGCAAAAGGAATTTAAATAAGTGATACTTATACTGGGGAAAATTACGATGACTGAAATAATTTTATGACGAAATCAAGTGCATTACTTAGTTTTATAATAGGTTGGGGAAAAAGTTTCTTCGCATTTTTTAAGAAAATTCAAAACCTTTTTTAATATAGTTTATTTACATTTAACTAAAGTATGTAGGTACCATTTTGTTCGATAACTTTTGCCATCTTGTAGGTAGGGACATGACCCCATTGCTATAGAAATTTTGGGACTTCTGATCAAAATACCGCGACAAGTGGTTTTGGCAGTTCTCTCGTGATGTTAACCTGACACTGCCTAAAGAATTCTGAAGAGACCGAAACAGGTCCTCCCAGCCAAACTTTCTTAATTTTTGCTGAGTGGCTAAAGATGTGTGAGGTCTAGCGTTATCATGATGAAAAACCACACCCCTTCTGTTGATTAATTCCGGCTGCTTTCTCTCAACTTCTTGCTTTAATCTCATCAGTTGTTCGCAGTAGAGTTCAGAATCGATGGTCCTGCCTGGTGGTAACAGCTCATAATGAATAATGCCCTTCCAATCCCACCACACACACAGCATCACCTTGTTGCGAGTTAACCCGGGTTTCGACACAGTCTGTGAAGCCTGACCGGCCTTTGACCACGACCTTTTTCGCTCGTTCTTGTCGTACGTGATCCACTTTTCATCACCAGTTATCAGCTTCTTCGAAAATGGTTCGGTTTCATTACGTCGTAATAAAGAATCACAAATGAGTAGACGGTTCATTAGGTTTCTTTCAGTGAGCTCGTGAGGTACCCAAATATCGAGCTTTTTTGTGTACCCAGTTTTTTTTCAAATGCGCCAAAACTGTTTTGTGGTCAATTCCCAGTTCTTCAGCTACGTCGTAACTACTGATATGCCGATATTGCTCCACTTTTTCAAAAATGGCATCCATTCTATCCGTAATAGGGCGACCAGAGCGACGTGCATCTTTGACATCAAAATTTCTGGATTGAAAACGCTTACCAAATTTGTGCTACTCTCACACTGCACTAGGTCCATAAACATCGCAAATTTTTTTCGCGGCTTGCGTTGCATTTTTATCTTTTTTGTAGTAAAATTGTAAAATGTATCGAATTTCTTCATTAGATTCACTCATCTTGACGGTACGAAAAACAAATAAAAATAACACATTTTCCTAATTTGAATTTGGAATTATGTTCTTTAAAATTTAAACTTTCAATGATACCAAAACCAGACAGATACAAATTGTATACCCAAAGATATTTTATTACAAGTTCATACATACTATAATGCGAAAAGACTTTTTCCCCAACCTAATATTATTCCAGCTTTTTATTGCAGTGTGCATCGATGTTAAATTGTCGGTTAAATAAAGTCTAGAAAGTAAACTAATATTAAACGCGTATTGTTTTCTTATCTTTGAGGAAAAAATATTATGTTGTAACTGAAGATAGTTTATAGACAGAAGAAGTGGAATATGAGCGAGTCATCGTACAAATAAAAAAAAATTAAAAAAAATCGCAATAAAGTCATGCCAAGTAAAGGGTTTCTGAGAGAAGTTTTTTTAAGAAAAAAGATTTTTATTCAAATTATTTCTGTGATTAAATTACATTTCCACAGTTTATTAACCATTTAGTTGTTTTGACATAAATACAAGTTATAAACCAATGTTTTTGTCTTCCGATATTGGAGATAAAATTTAATTGAGAGCAAAAGGGGATTATTGTGCAACTTAACAATTTGTAATTAGTTATGCAGCATTACAACCGGTAAACACAATATCCATTGCTATTTGTTGCTTCTAGCAGTGCTCATAAATTCTGGTAAACATTACAACCGACAACATTGCACAAAGTATTGTCGCTTCGGAAAAAGTTATGTCTAGCTGCAGCGTGGACTAGTAAACGTTGTTAATGATTAAGATGACACATGCAGCATTTGAAGCTTTCTATTCAATTTTATACATATATAACAGAATATGGTGTTTATTTTTCTTTCTTTTGTGTAAATTACAGATGTTCAATCCAATTTAGTCCAGTAACCTTCACAAGACATGCAAATCTAAAGACTAATACAATAGAATTTATTGCTGTGTACTATTATTTTTACCATCTGATGAGTCTGATGAGTCATTTCTCTTTAATATACAAACACTTTTAATATCTGCTATTTAATTTATTAATTTTTGCCAACAAAAACCTTTGCGATTCCGTTCCAACGAGAAGCACTACATATACATAATCACGTCTTCTTCCCATGGGGGTTGACCGAAACTATAGAACGCCATCTGCTACGCTTCTCACATACTCCTTTTGCTTTGTTTACTTTCATACATCTGGTCATACACGTACGCTGGTTGCAAGTACTACGCACCTGACCTTTCTGAAAAATATCACCAATTAGGTCACTATAAATGTCCTCTTAGGGCGTCCCCTCCGGCGTTTCCACTCGCGTCTGCCTTATAAATACCTATTGTTAGTCGCCTTTCATTCATCCTCTCAACGAGAGCAAAACCATCTGAGCATACTACGTATTTTCAATTTTTATCACAACATCTTCTTTCAAACTGCACCATTGCCTTATCAAATAATTTTTAGCCTATCATTTATAGTCACACCACACGTGCTTCGCAAGGAACGCATTTCCACAGAATTTATTCTACTTTCATGTTTTTTTTTGCCACACCCAACATTCACTTCCATACATAAGCGTAGGCACTAGCACACTATTATGACCAGCCAGTCGAGCCATTTTGGGCAAAGACTGGTTGGTCACAATCGCATATATTGCACCATTTAATTTATTTCCCGCATTTATTCACCTTTCCACATCTTCATCAATCTTTCCATCCCTTGTAAATTGACTTCCCAAATATACAAACTCACTTACTTGGTTCACACTCTTAGCATTTATTTTACATCACATACCGATATATCCTCTTCTCTTTCAAACACCATGACCTTCGTCTTATTCACATTTATATTCATACCTTTCATCGTATAAGCTTCATCCATCACAGTCACCAGTCATGTCTTGCAGCTGTTCTGCTGACGATGCAAGTAGAACTCGATCTTCTGCGTAGAAAAGGCATTATTTGACAGGCAACTCATTAATTCTCTATCCGCACTCACCCTCTTTCAAATCTATCAGACAACTCCATGTACAAGTTGAACAGCCACGGTGACGCTACACAACCAGAACCAGTCTGTGCATGACCCGTTTATCCTAACACAAGCACTGCAATCCTTGTATTAAGATTTCAGTGCATATACCAAGCGCCAGATCACACCATATACGGATAGTGTCGACCACAGTTCTTCTCTCCACACACCTTTCCGAGTCAAGTCGACCACAGCCCTTCTCCAAGTCAACGAAAGCAGGAACACTAAATGGCCAAAATATTAACCTCAGTTAAACAGACCGGATTTTAAAAGTGAAATCTCTTCGTCATCGACTTCGTTCGCAAGCTGCTCAGCTTCCGTTGTTGCTACGGTTTCTTTAAATTAACTGAGTCAGCGATAAAGGTGATTTTGAAGGTTGTTAAAATAATACATTAGAACTACAACATGGCAGATATTCATTGAAGTAACGACATCATTCACTTGTGGAGTTGTACGCCTACGGTTCTACATTCGCGTGTTGTTTTGCGTTGTTTTGCGTCGGTGCTGACGTATTCCTGCTAGTTATAAGATTTTGAAGGTATTTAGAAAACCTACTGCATCATACATCCAGAAAATCATGTTTTTTAATAGTTCCAATTTCTCACTGAAGTAACTTTGAGAACAATTCTATTTAACTCACTCAACTACAACAACTCAACTAAGCAATTCTCTAATAATCCGTCATAGTTTTACAATTAAGACAACAAAGAGCATGAATAATGAGGGAAGGTAATGAATTATAAACTTGATTGCAACGCTTTGTGGCTAAGTATCGAAACGAGTGATGCTGTCATCGTTGCAAATAGAGTTGGAACATGAGCGTTTTATTTTGTTGGAATAGAAGAAAATTCAATTAGGATGTAGTAAAACATTGCCAGAGTATGTTCAGTGATGTCACCGGAGTCACAAAGTGTGACGAACACAAGCCCATATTTATAAGTAGAGAACTACACATACATAAAGTATGAACGAGGTACACTCCACACGTTGGCATGCGGGTAATTGAAGGAGCTAAGTGTTAGCCGACTATAATATCCTATTTTAGGACTAAGAAAAGCTTCCCTGAGCACGTGCAACAATTAGGAATAACACAACATTAAGAACCCAGTAGCTGTTGAGTAAATAATGTCAAGTTTGTTCGTGCGGTGTGGCAGGAATTGAAGCTTAGTTTGAAATTGAAGCTGAAATAATTAAAACAAACTAAACTGAATTTAATAAGGTATTATTTCATATTTTTCCATTCTCTGAATAAGGAACGGCAAATATACCAAATAAACCTTTTACTTTTTATTGGTGCAATAAACTATTGTACAAGTAGTTTATTAAAAGAACTTGCAAAATCTACAATAACAACACACGGTCAAATCATGTTTTTGCCAGTGCAAGCTTTTATGAAGTCAAATTAATCCTTGTTCAGGCTTACGTCATGAACAGTCATAAATTCATGATAGACGTGTCTGCAGCTAAAATGGTTTACGAAACTGCGATTTTCAAACGAGATTTGGCAGTTCCATTTTTTTTTTGAAGCAGTTATCGTACGAGGATCATAATCGACTTAATAAATAGAATGGACGTACGAGTAGCATAGATAGATCAGATACATACGACAACAACAAACACCACGCGACAGGTAGAAACAAAAATAGTTTTACCAAACAAGTGTTTTAAAGACGTTAATTGTGTTGTCAGAGCTCAAACAATCATCGTCAAAGTGTTAAGATATTTCTAGAACGACAATTTAGTTTTTTTTCGTTCGTATTGTGTGTTGATATTGAAACTAGTTGCAAGAAATTACTAGCTCAAACTCAAACTCAGCAGTGTTTCTTACACCATTGCACGTCAGTCTCCATGGCGCGAAGAATAATGCGCATGTTTGTGCGTAAATGCATCCAAACATGAAATGTAAAACACCCGCAGCGATAATCATCCAAATTATTTCCTTAAAATGCAAATAAAACTATTTCAAAGCAAGCGGCGTGCTGAATAAAGGTTTGTCGGCGTGCGTGCAGCTTGCAGAATGTCTGGAATGCCCCGTGCACTTCTCAGAACACGACTGGCCCTCCATTCCTGCCCTTAAGTAGACGTGTTTTGCACCATTAGCTTTTTCTGAAACTATGATGACCGCCTTCGGCTTTAATAATGGCTGATGCAGCATCAGTTGTTGATATTTCAATTTTTTATTTTATTATTACGTTATTTTTTTTTTGTAAGTCTATTCATTTGTAGGTTTATAAAGATATTTATTCTCAGAAAATACACAGTCATGAGAACTCTTAATAAATTATAGATATAAAGTTCGTCACAGACGGTAGCAATTTTTTTATGATACATCCAATGCATTCAGCTTTAGCAAGGGTGTTATTTGTGATTGAATATTAGCTAATTGAATAGAATAATAGAACCTAATTGAGCTTTGAATGCATTGAATGAGTATATTTTTTAATACATGAGGGTATTTTGTATACAACAAAATACCCTCATGTATTAAAAAAATATTTTTAATTGAGCTTCTTCAAAAGTTTTTTTTTTGCTAACTTAGATCTCATCTTAAATCGTAAAATCAGAAAACTAGCTCAGCCAGAGTGCTACGTTGGGTTACTTGTTTAACTTTAGAAAACGATAAATTATTAGTTTTTATACTTTTGTTGAGTACATGATGTATTGTAAGTATATATACAATACATGTATCGTACATATATCATATTTATGCGAATACCAACTGTTTATTTAAATGTATGTTGAGAAATAATGTGAAAATCTGATGAAAAACATTCTGAATGTTTTCATATTTTAGCGTTTCAATGACCGTGGGAATGTGATACGCATGTTTGATGATGTTGTGTATTGTTATAACCGAGATGCTTCTGTATTATGAGCTTCAACACAGCGTGGCCATAACAGACACGTGTGAAACATACAAAGAGTATAGTTTGTTGACCTCCGATATCCTAAAATGTAGCATAAAAATTCAGGACTGTTATGTAATAATATTATAGTGTTGTATAACGACTTGCCATATATGGCAAAATTACTTTCAAGTCACCTCTTATTTTTTATTTATATTGGGAACAGAATATCAATAATTGTTAAGCTCAAGTTTAAGGATACCTTCAATTAATTTTTCGCAATTACCGAACATGTTATTGTTATTAAAAATACTGACCGTATGGATTGTTGAGATTTGAAGTGGAAGATTACATAAACCTGAAACAATCTTTCTTGAAACTAAAGCCATTGTATTCCGCTCAGAAGCTGAAGACACTGAATACAAATTCTTTGGTTTCTTCAAATGGTCAAGAAAAACAAAAGAGGTCGTTTTAAGTTATTCGACCTTTGAGGTATAGATTATTTACTTCTGCTTGAGTAATGACTCTTTAAATGGAAATCAGTGCCTTTACGAGATCATAAATTGTGGCTTAACAGGCGCAAAGTTAACGGAATTATTGTAAAATTTACGAATGTAGAATGCTCAACATCAAGTCCAATTTCGGATAACGGTGTTTTACAAATAGTTCTTAAAATCATTTAGTTGACTGTTGGAAGTTGTTCGTTCACTGTAAACGTAAAGGATCACATGACCGTGTTAGTTCGCGTCATCGCGTCGCCGGCGCGGGCGCATAGCCTTGTCTTTATCCGCAACCGGTCGCTAGATCAATTGAGCCGATTGATTGTTACCATCCACAAATTATACTAGTCCATCTGATGTCACGTCCCTCTTGCTAACTGCATGCTTTAATGGGCGCAATTAGGTCAATCATTTAGCAAATTACATGCTTCGTTAGTTCTTATCTGATATTCTACGAGATCAAAATTCGACGAATCATGTACTCACGGTAGCTGTTTATTGTCAAAAACAGCGTTAGCAAATCTAAATTTTACGATACCTATTATCAGTATGACATACGGTATTTTGATTATGTATGCCATGAAAACTACTGTAATGACAGGAAATGCTCGGACAATTGGGATTTTATTTCAACGCGGGGTGAATACAGACACACAGACAGACCCATTCAAAACATGAATGGCATCAATTGAAGAGGTTTAAATGAAGCTTCGCCTTTTATTGCGACTGTACTCAAAATAAACTCAAATGCACATGGTATAGCAAAGTTATATTACGTAGATGTAATTAAAGTTTCTTCTGTTACTGCAAATGCAAAACAGGGAAAAACAAAGGCCAAGTTGTTTGCAGATTTTGTCACGAGAAAGAATTAAGACTAAGAAAATATTGGCATCGATCAAATGGAACCATTGATTTATCCACTGGAGAACAATGGATCATTTTATTGCTTATTGGAAATGGAACTGATTGACGTAAAAGTTTTTACAATGCATAACATACTAGGCGTCCAGACTGGTTTAAGACTTCCTCCGATGAATCATCTGGGTCAGAAAGCCCGAGACCGTAAAAAAGAAAACACAAAATAAAAATTTAATTGGTAGTTCCTTTGAAAGAAGGTCTCACTCCATCAATCATGAGGGTATGATAATGGTGAGGGTAGGCACGTATTCTCGACGAAGGTCAGCTTTTATTACGTTAACACTTGTAATAACTGTCTTTATGTCGTCAGATAGGTCTACACTTCACACATTTCTAATAATATGAGGACATTCTGTTGCAATAGGTCTTTGTTTAAAAAGTTTATTGCCAGTGTTCCTTTAGATAATGACTTTGTTCGTGAAAGGTCCTTCTGTTTGAGTCGGTTCCGTTACGTCAACTTGAAGCTGAATACAGTAACTTCGTTCAAGAGTTTTTTCTGTTTGATGGTCAGACGCACGACGTGCAATGAATGGGTTAAAATTGTGAGTGAAAGCTCCACTGTTGCAATTTCTTCGTACTCATTATGCAATTTCCAGTATAATATCACCTGGTCTCTTAGTAGGTAATTTTAGTTTCAAACAATTGTTATATTTTAGTTGAGGTTGAAACTCATTGTTGAGTCACATAATATAAAAAAACTAACTTTTGCCATGGAACACCTTGACGCCTTACAAGGCTTGATTATACATGTATTATTTTATGTGTTATGCTATGAATGATGAATTGATGACATTAGGGCTAATTGCTAAAGATTGGCTTATCTTCGCTGATAAAAATTGTTCTGTTTCAAGGAAATGATGAATCAAGCATACCCTTTATGTATGATCTTATTTATCTCGTCAAAAACATCGCCGTTGGCAATAAAACATTGAAATGTTGCTGAAGATTTATGAATTTCACAATTTTTCTACAGAGAAGTACCTACTTCGCAACAAATAGGTACCAAGCATGATAAGGCGCTTAAACTCAAGGAGAATTACTAAACTTGTAAGTAATATCATGCGTCAACGTAAGAAATGAAGACGATCGCTCACAAGTTTCACAACACAAAGAAACTGTAACCTTATTGTCTTCAGAGGCAACGACCGTTGTTGTCGCACGAAACGGAACACCAGGGGGCACAAACAGTATACACAAGTCACAGAAACACTGAGCACTATAGGAAACTGGCACGTGATTTACCAAAATTGACACATTAATGTATGATGAGCGTCGAGCGCAGGGTGCGCAGGCGGCGGAGGCAGCGCCGCGCGCCGCGCCTCGCCTGCGAGCCTCCGACTCGCAGGCGTATGTACACACCGCCCTCGGTAAATTCTTTGCATAAATAAACGAGAAAGCTCTAGCTAGCCCACTAAACTATCGCTTCGATTGCACTCACTTCGCGAAACAAGATGCACTGCTTCCAAAACAACTTAAAAGTACCTTACCTTTTACACTGCGCAGTAATGATGTTCTATCACGATCGATGAAGAAAAAACAAGCGAAAACCAGGCACAGTCACGTTCGTGCGGATACGTCGAGAGCAATGGCGCCGCGCCGCCGGTTCGTTCGTCGTTTGTCGAGTAGAGCGCAGACTAGGAAGGCAAGCCTTGTTTGAACAGTGACGTGAGCCCAGATGGCCTCCTACCTCCTCTACGCCGTGCGATTCACCGTTGCCCAGAAAGAGACAGCACTATTCTTATCAACCTTGTCTTTTACCTGTGGTGCAGCAACCTACATCACACCGGTGCGTCCAGTAAATTGAACAATGTCAAGTCTGATATTTGCTCGATAGTCTCGAAAAATTATGCAAAAACTCATTATAAGCATTCATACTTTACGGTACACATGCTTCACATGTCACCTGTTCTAAAACTGTAAACAAATTAAACTTAGTTCGCGTGACTCGTATGTTTCAAATAAAACGAGGCGAGCCAGACGCTGAAAATTAGTGTAATTTATAATAAAGTAAACTGATTTCGTCAATTTTCACGCAACCATGTTTAGACATAACAAAAATTATGAGACCCTATATGCAAGTTACTAGAAACGGAAAACAGCATGTTAAATACATAGAAAGTCGAAACCAAAGAACCCACAAAAGTGATTTCAATGGAAAAGTTTATGGAGTGCTGCCATCTTGCGGAACATGATGATGTTCCGCAAGATGGCAGCACTCGCACATGATGATGTTTTTTAGGATCTGCACTCTACTGCCGAGAATGTACAGACGTGGTGTTTTGCTGATTAGTCCTCGAGTTAGAGCTTCAACAAAAGATGGGTAGATGGCGCTATTTGACATCGTCTTTAAGTATTTGGTAATTTTAAAATACCTAAATACATGCATTATTTAAGTCATACGAAAATGTTATTAATGGATCAATAAATCAACGTTGGAAAATACCATTTTTTAGATCAGCTCTTAAATAACAATCTGACGAACCTGTTGTTGCACTGCCATGCATCCAAAAAGCCCAACTGAAAATATTTTGCAAACGTTCCAATTAATTATCACTTCGAAATTCGAATGGTGTCGAGGTGTGAATCCAAATGCTTTCGAATTTGGAGCGATCACTTTTGTGAGAGAGGTTCTTCTAATTCAAAATGCAATAGATTCGGATACAGATATAGGTACATATGTCAGTGAGACTGCGCATTATCTATTTTATTTTAAATTTACAAATATTTTTCTCAACTTTCAAACAAAAAGATAACATGCTGTTTCGCGTCGGCTTTGTATATTGTTCCCATAGTCAGATAGCTTAAACGTCGTGTTGAAAGTCACGTAGGAAATGTTGCGGGAAAATCAGTCAAATGCACAACAAAGACAAAACAAATGAGAGCACAAATTGTGTTAAAAGTGTCTACCGTCTAATGATCTTTTCAATTCAATTAGTTTTTTTGTTACCAAGCCCTTAATCGAAAAACCTCCCATACTTTAATACAAAACTGTAAAACTATCAGTAAGTACTAAGCACATAGACATAAATAAAGGCAGAAAGCTGTTTGAAAGGAATTTCTTTGATTACGTCGACGATGCCGGCTAGTGTGAAGCTACATTTAATCGATAGCGCGGTAATAACGATTTATCAATGTGCTTGATGTCGGATCGTGAAAGTCAAAATCGATTAGCAGCCTTCTGATTGAATGTTTAGCAAATAGAAAGTGCTGTTGTGATTTTTTGATGTGCAATGTTTGTGATGCGTTTGATTTTGTCAATAAACTTTGGAGTGTGGGTTTCCTGTCGTGCTAATGAGACACAATTGATTTTCTATTGTTTGACTCCGAATCGGTGTCGCGCGGGGCTTAACAGTTTAATCATGTTGATTTTGGTCAAATGTTTATACGATCAGTAGTCAAAAATATTGGGAGTGGATTTGTGTCAAAATTGTAAAAAATCTGTGGAATCTTGGGACTTGTAGAATTACAAAATTCTACACTATTTTTTTCTGGTATTTATCCTCTTTGTAACCATCACATGTTCAAACTTATTTGTAAGTTCGGTACCACCATTATATTTTTTTCATTTGGATTGTTCAATTTTTTCAAAATTCTTTTTGCTTGGCAAAAAAATTGTTTGGGGCTCCGGCTGAGAAGGTCATATTTTTTTTTTGGTCACCAACACCGAAATTTTATATTATATTAGTGTTGTAATATATTATATTATGTGGTGTAATTAACTAGGAGTTTAGTCAGAAGCTTTCTCTATTAAGTCAGGCGTTTTTCTCTCGAGGAACTGGTATGCAAATTTTCTTATTTCTTTTTCCATTCTCATTTTATTACGGTCTTTACGGTCATCTAGTTCGTGAAACCAAATTTCACTGCTCTGGCATGAGGAATCTTTTACACCATATGTATTTTTAAATTTACCCTCTTTTACATCCGTTACATTAGTTTTTTTTAGGTTCTGTGTTTTTATATTTTAACAAAATTATACGTATTTGATTGTCGTGAGTGTTGTAAATCATTTCAATTACGCTACAGAATGGCGCCGGAAGTAAAAAATAAAAGTATCATTTAAATGACTAAACAACAACATCATTTACCTGCCCTTGTCCCATGTTATTTGGGGTCGGCGCAACACGTTATCTTCTTCCATCCTCCCCTGTCAGCCGTCATGCTATCATTCACTCCCTTCTCTTTCATATCATTCCTCACACAATCCATCCATCTTTTCTTTGGCCTTCCTCTCCCTCTCCACCCATCAACATTCATATTCATCACTCTTTTATTCACATGCGTTTCATCCCTCCTCATCACATGCCCATACCAAGCCAAACGATTTCCTTTCAACTTTTCTGTCACTGGCGCCACTTGCAAGCTGTCCCTTATATATTCATTTCTTACTTTATCCATTTTCGTCACTCCACACATCTATCTCAACATTCTCATCTCCGCTGCATGCACTCTTTTTTTGTCCGTCTTCTTCACGGCCCAGCACTCCGATCCATACAGTACGACAGGCCTTATCACGGACTTGTAAATTTTCCCCTTTAATTTGAGGGGCATCCGTGGGTCGCCAGTTGTTCCTGTGACCTGTCGCCATTTCATCCCTCCCGAGTTGATCCGGTGCGTTACATCTCGACTATTTAAATGACTCGTTAAATGACTAAACAACAACATTACCTAAATAATTACATCATATTTTTTTCAATAGTTGGTGGGTGGTATGCTCCAAGCACAAACTTAATCCCTTTATCATTTTACAGAAACTGGACTGGACTGAAGCGTACTCATTTTGTTCCCTTTGGCTTGAAATACTCATTATATACGCTGTGCCGTCGACGATACTCCATCCAGTTTGCATTTGATTATTTTAAAGTGATGTTTCTTTAATTTTATTTGAAAAATAACCCTGTAACCATATAAAGTCTCTGACTGTTTTATTCTTTCCCAAGCAAATATATATTAAAACCTCTCGTCTTATTTTGTATTTTAACAAAATTATACCTAGTGAATGTCGTAACTGTTTTAAATCATTTCAATCACGCTACAGTAGGTACCTACTAATTTAGAATGTTCCAATACACCATTTGAACTGAAATTTCATCTGTGGCTAATTAGCACTTTAATTTTAAAAGAAGGGGAATTTGTCCACCTGTCTGTGTTATGTGTAAGTTTATTGGGATGTCTTCAGAACTAAGGTTCTGAAGACATCCCAATAAACTAGTTTTAAGTTTTTAACCAATCAAATGGCTTTAAACGAGTTTTATAAAATAAAATAAAATTGTGCTTGAGTTTTGATTAAGCTTCTGTAATACAGGCCCTAAGCCTCTACAATCTATGTAGATTGTGGGATTGCCTCGTCTTGCAAAACTCTTTCAACTAGGGCATTACAAGCCCTTTCATTTGGTTTAACCATTCCGGACAAAATATCTTTATTTAGCCATAACTTAACCGTACCATGCCCTACACACTTATCTTTATAATTGGCATCAAGGAACCACTTTCGCTCGAATTACTAATGGAACTTCAGAACATTTCGACAGGCAGGACGTTTACCAATGATAAATCCAAGTCTAGAATCAGTGTCCACTTTCGAATACTCAGTAGTCTTTGTATTATTCATTTAGGATGTAATAAATTGGTAGGGAAGTAGCGAATCCATAGATCACAGGCCTGAAGTGGCTTACTCCGGCCGCGGGTAAAATATTAGATTTCTGTTGGGCGACAAAGAGTTATGAATTTATGTTAGGTGTGGGAGTGTGGAGTTTGATTATGGTGACAGTGGCTTGAGGGTAAAAATAATTTGTTTTTGTAAGATGAATAAAGTCTAGTACTTATTAATGTAGTAATGTTTCTATTGAGTTGATATATTCCGTTCTTTTAACTGGTATTCATAGGTTTATTTCGGCTAATGAACGAATTTTAGGTTCAAGAGTCTGTAGGTTCCCGCGCCATAAGATCGTGGTTACTGGTGCAAAAAATGTGCTTTTAAATGTCGTTTGGTATTATTTAAATGCTAATCGTATACATCACTGACAATGGCTTTTGGTAAAACAAAACATTGTTAGGAAACCTGACCTTCATGTATCAATGCTCAGCCCATTTCTGCGTGAGAAGGCGTTTAAGATTATGTTAAGGACGAATATAAAGTAGAAAGCTTTTATTTGTTAAATTAAGTGGGTTAAAAGTTAAATATCCACTTAATCTTACCGTCTTATCTCTTGCTATTTTTTAAACATATGTAAATACTTAAAAGCTATTTCTAAAGTCAAACATTTTAAACTTGGACGCAAGTGGCTCTTAATACCAGTTTTTTGCCATCGCCATTTTTATCTTGGTGTCGTAATTAATTATTTACAGCTTAAGAGGCTGACAACAGCTAAAGCGCGGTCGCTGTCGGACTGCATAGAAAAGAAAGAGAAGCGCGATGTCACAACGCTGGTATTTTTTTTTGCAAAATATGCAATTATCTATTTACATAAAATATATTGATTGGATAAAAAATTAAAACACTATTTTGCTAATATATTGTTTGTAAAATAATCTGACAAAAAAATTGAAATTGATTGCATTTATATTAGTATGTTTTTTAGTCGATAAAATATTTTTTTAAAGGTTTCTTCTTGTTTTTGTTCTATCGTATCAATTAGTTGTATTATGTTTTCAACACACTATCTACCTAGCATATTTCCTAAAGAATATCATATATTTTTCTGATTTTGTTTACTGCAGTGGATCATATACTTTTAGGCATTATATAACTTATAAAACTTGCGTTTAGCTCCTGTAGTCACCTTAAAACTAGGTGTTAGTCACCTGAAAGGTGGATGACATTGCTTGTTTCTTGAAAATGTATTGCATTAGCGGCAACTTCAAGGTTTTGAAAGGGTACAAAGTATTTTTTTCTGAGAACAATTGTAATGGTTTAAAGGTTACGGTATATAATGCCTACTAGCTATATTAAAAGTTTACAGTACTGTGTTCTTTGCCACATTGATCCCAGAAAATAAAAAGCCATTTCATCTACACGCGTAGTTGTCGTAAACCATGATCTAGGGATTACTTATGTCAAGCTTAAATAAGTGTAGAGTATTCTTATGCTTACAGGTAGGTATAACAATTTATTAAGAGCACCAAACAACGTACCAAACTTATTGATTAATAACATTCTTTAACAGTCATCCTTAGAGTAACAATTCTTTATTTTGATCACCAAACTACTATGCCAAACGTGGCAAATACGATTACATCTAAGTTCTAACGATTCTTCACTATTTCACTGAATTAACAAGCTATTATTTGTTATAATTATTTCAAGTAGTATTTTTTGCGCAGCTCACTGTCAGATCCTGAGTTTCATTGCTCGATGTGGTCAACTTCAAAGCTCGCCGCGACTCTGAGAGCTTTCACCGATGCCGCTTATTATTTTACAAGCAACAGCTGAGCTGTCACGATATTGTACGCCGAACAGTTTAATTAAGCGAAATCTGCACTTCTGTTATCTATTTTATATCTATGTAATATGAGGCAGTTCTGTGAGTGGCTGATTGACTGACTGACAGACAGCTCACAGCCTAAAAAACTAGTCACTGAAGATAAATTAAAAGAAACCTTCTGTAATTGTTTGCTCCTTGAGGATATAAAATGTGCACTAAATAGGATTTGTCATTTCTTATACTCGAAACGTAGTGTTTGTATGATCCAAGTAGCGGGTGGGATACGCTGCTTTCCTGCTGCCTAGGGCGCGAATGGATTCTAAAAATAGAACTAAATTTGGTTAGGCTACGAAATATTTTTTTTTCATCAATAATTAAGAAAAATATTGATGAAAAAAAGAAAAATGCTGCGATCTTGTTAGTGTATAAACAGCCAGTATGAATTAAAAAAAAAAACCTATTAAGCGGGACGGCCCGCGGCGCGCGGCTAATCGCGCCCGGTGTGTTCCATATTTAAAATTTTAAAAAGACTGTATAATAATTTAGCGGGATATTAACTCAGTAGGTAAGCTGTACCGAAAATCAAAATCTCGGTTTTATAGACTAATATTTGATTAAAAATGAGTTCAAGCGATTCTGAAACAACCAAACTACTATTTTTTTATTTTCTTTATATTCGAAATGAAAAGTAGAGTGTGTAGCACGGGTGAAAGTTACCAATTCCTACTCGGATTATTAGCCCGTATGGGAATTGATTCCTTTTGATCCTTGTTTATGAATCTACTATTCCTAACGGGCGATTGAGTTTGATTCCAAGAACTAATTTTGGTCTTTGAAAACGTCTAGTATATCTTGAGACGCAGCAAAATAGAGAACTATATTAAATTAGGACGGTATTTTTAATTTTTTGCCTTTGCATAGCAAAAAAACCAAAATTCAGCGACGCCGCTGTATTTCCTCAAGATTCTTGCTGGTAGCACACCTCCGCCGCGAAACCATAGCAGCGAAACCACAGTAGTTCATGTTCTGCTCATCGCATCCGATTCAAGTAGCGAAACATGACGCGAGCCAGTTGAATTAAACTACTGCGTTTTCGCAGCTGTGGTTTCGCAGCGGAGGTGTGCCACCGGCGTTAATGGGTAATGGGCTGTACAATGATTGATTGACTGAAATAACTATCTCAAATAGATGTTAGCATTCAGATGTTCTAGTTCTAATTGCTGGTGTTAATCAAATTGTTTTTTAATGAATAACGGGTGTTCAAAATGTTTTCTATTTAATTTATGATGGCTTGTAGGTACCATTACTTTGAGAGGCGTAAGAATTATTTATGGTGTTGTTTGTAGTATTTCAGTCTGCTATCTCCCTCAAAACTATGTCTAGGCTATCCTCGTCAAGGCCCTGCATGGTTTTGGGCAAATAGATTTAGGTGCAATTATAAACATGGCTTTTATTTATTTAAACTTCTCGCACACAATAAGGTACAAAGACGGACTTAATGCCTTAGGCATTCTTTACCAGTCAACCAAGGGTGGTGAAGAGATAAGATGACAGGTGCTCTGAGAGGAAATAATAATACTTAATTGAATTATTAAAAGCTATCATATAGGTTACAAACTTAATACACATACATATTTACTAACTACCTACCTACGTTGTATATATATATACGTACATAGTTGAAAAAATATTAAGAGAAAGATTAAAGAGATTAAGTTTGATTATGTTTACTTTATTCTTCTCTAAAGGAAACGCTAAATTTTGAAGACAGTGGTGCCGATTCCCTTGTTCACAAACTAAACTAAATTTAAGTTCAGTGCATCTTTTTCTTTCTATTTCATTAAGAAAAGGACAGAAGATAAATTTTAGTTTAGTCCTGTCAAATTAATCAGTGTCTGTCACTACTCCATACAAGTTTAGATGTGATTAAAAACTTGTCTACTAAAATTACGTCAATTTGCGTCAAGCGCTGATTAATTTGACAGGACTAAACTAAAATTTATCTTCTGTCCTTTTCTTAATGAAATAGTAAGAAAGGGATGCACTGAGCTTAAATTTAATTTAGTCTGTGAACAAGGGAATCGGCACCATTAACGACATAGAGCTAAAAACAAATTAAGTGTATTTTTTCTATTAAAGCAAGTTTTTATTAAAACAATTTAACTTGACGAATTTACTTAGACGTCGTTACGTTATGACGATGTGATCATGATCAGTGGTGATTAGCCTCGATTTGTGCGGTTTTTTTTTAACTTTAAACTTGTCCATGGGGACCATAATGGCCATTACATAGTCATCGCTTTATCTATTTAGATGATGATTTAATATTATTACCGTTCATTTTGCGGAACTACGAATACCTATGTTATTACGAAAGTATGTTAGTGATTATAAATACTTGTCTATCGTATCTTATTGATTAGTATTCTGATCGGAATGTCACCCTCAAAATAAGAAACAGGTCCAGTTTTTTATTTTGAGGGTGACTAATCAGTTAGTTAATGGTCTCTGGACTCCCATTAAACATGAGGCTCCAGGGTCTAGTGCGAATCCTTGGATTCATTCGAGCAATCGAGTCTGTTAACCACGCTGGGGTCGATGCATTTCATTCATTCATTCATTCATGGTGACTAATCAGTAATCAGTTATCAATATTTTTTTTGTCAAGTTTTAGTTAATGAATACATTAATTTCTTTTTGGTAGTAAAATTTAATTCATCTCTCAAATACATAGAAAACTATAGATTTATAATATAATTTATAAGCATTATTAAAATTTTCTACAAAAGCAAGATAAAGAAGAACGAGAGATATATCTCTCGTTCTTCTTTATCTTGCTTTTGCATTAAGTGAAAGATCCCGCCCGATAAGGTTCTGTCCAAAGATGATGAAATAAAAGAACGATCTTAGGTTTATTTTATAAAGCTAATGAACGAAGAGAATGAATGGAACGGTGTGCTCAAAGAGGTACAAGCAAATATGCGATGGTAAGGGAAATTAGCTGGAGGAGACTGGACAAAGAAAGCGAAGACAAGGACAACCTGGAAAATGTTGGAAGAGGCCTATCCCCGTCTGGGGCCTTAACTAAAAAAAAACTATGTAAATGTACCTAATGTTAATTTGTATGTATATTAAGGAAATAAAAGGGGCTTTATTATTATCATTATTGAGGGATGGCATGGATGAAGTAAGAAAGGCGGTTAAAAGTATGAAAAATGGAAAGACCATGGGCTCAGATGATATATACGAGTATGTGTGTACACATAGCTATACAGAGCGTTCATAATCACCAGGAAGAGGTAAGGACATAAGTCTGTACCTCTTCCTGTTGATTAAAAACGCTCTGGCGTCGGACATACAGGAAGAGACACCCTGGTGCATGCCGATGGCATTGTTCTTGTCGGTGAAGATGGGCCTGAGACCCAGAGCAGATTGAAGAAATGTCAACAAATGTTGGCTTGAAAATCAGCAGAACCAAAACCGGCGGTCTCTCCAGTTTTGGGGCTATAGCGCTTAATGGCGCGCTTCTCCCGGTTTGCTACGACTTTCGGTATCTCGGTTCACTCGTGCATGGCGAAGTAGATCGGACTGCTAAGCACAGAATTAACACTGGATGGATGAAATGGCGGCAGGTCACGGGAACAATCTGCGACTCCCGCATTCCCTATAATAAACTTAAGGGGAAGATTCATAAACATTGGTTAGATCTGCTGTCTTGTACCATGTTGTATGTTGGACCATAAAACGGATGAATGAAAGACTTGCATGCAGCTGAGATGAGTATGCTGAGAGGGATGAGTGGTGTTACGCGAATGGATTGGATAAGAAATGAGTATATAATAGGAAGTCTGAAACTGACACCGGTGGCTGAAAAGTTGTGTGGAAATAGGTTATCATGGTATGGGCAAGTGATGCGGAGGAATGAGGGAAATGTCGCCAGGAAAGTTTTGAGTATGAATGTGAATGGCTATACGAGTGGGGGACGACCAAAGAATCGATGGATGGACTGTGTGAAAGATGATATGGCTAGAAAGGGAGTGACAACCGAGAGGGCAACCAATAGAGAAGTATGTAAGAAAAATATATGTTGTGAAGACCCCAAATAAATTGGGATAAGGGCAGAAGAGAAGAATGATGATGATTTGAGTACCGTGGAGCCGTTTAATATGTTATGAAGTATGTTGACTTGAAATAGTATGGCAGTTGAGAGTATGTCATGCTCACTTAAATGTCTCGCTGATGGTGGCGCGTGTGTTAGATCATTCGGTTCCCTACGGTATGGTGGTCCTACGGTTGGGCTGGATGGTGCCGATCCACGCGTCATGTTCGTGAACAGGCGCCGTCAGTTCAGTTTGGTCTTCTTTTTTAACTGCAGTAACTACTGATTTTTAATCTTATATTTTTAATAGTCTTTTTTTTAAATCGTTCTCACATCTAGAAGCTACTAGAATAATGTACCTATAATGATAATATGAATATGATTTTGTAATATCTTGATTTAAAAGAGTGTCCATGGAGTTTCTTGCCTGTTCTTCTCCACAGAGATCCGCGTTTTGGAATGGGCAACTAGCTTCAATGTTCTGACTAACTGACCGACTCCTTGACAATTCAAAAATGCCTGTTAATAATGGTTTAACTGAAATAAATGCTTTGAGTTTGAGTTTTTATCAGCAAGCAGGAACATTTTATTCGGAATGCTCTATCTAGGAATATTCCAAAATTTTGGTATATTTTTTTCTTTTTTTGGGTCTATTCGCTTGAACTAATTATATCGAGAGCTTAGCAGTTCTCACTAACTTACTCAATAATTCAGGGAATTTTGAGTGTCGATATAAGTTTTATATTACGATCCACAGCTGGCGAGTCAAACACAACAAGCTCTCACTGACGACATATATCTGCCAATTGTGACCAGCCCAGTGATAACAGTTCCCTGTAATTATGTGAGTCAAGTTCGTGATAGGAACTTGATAACGACTCTTCAATTTAATGTTCTCTTATTCATCGAAACCATTTTCCTGCCAAGTAAAATGGTTTTATTTGAAAAGTATTATATTACTTTAATTATTGTGAATGTGAGCACTATGTGGGTCATTTTTATTTATTTCTTGATGTTTTTTTTCTCTTAGTTTTTATTATGGTCTGGCATTTTGAGTTCTTTATGCGGCCAAACCAATTGTCCTTTCCTTGGTATTGTTCGTCGAGTCGTTGAGCTCCTTAAGTTTTGAGTTGAGCTACACGATTACTGACAAATGCTTGCACTGACTGGACAGGTCCACTCAAATTTGTGTGCTTCTTTCCTCAAAAGACCATTTCAGACATAGATCTACATGGTCCTCACATGATTTGACCAAGATTATGTCTGGACTTTAAAAGAGACTTTGACCCTTGAGTTTGTTTCGCCATTTCTTCTCAGGGGTAGTCAGATAGGAAATGTCGACTCCATCTAGCTTATTTTTTAATATGACGTGTAAAAGTGATTCTCATATCCTACTTACAGAATAAACAATTTCATTTCATTTCATCTCATTTCATTTTCATTTCAGTGACTTTTTGTTGTAGATAGGATAGGAATTTTAAATTTTCATCTCATTTCATTTTCATTTCAGTGACTTTTTGTTGTAGATAGGATAGGAATTTTAAATTTTCAGTAGGGTTGCGAAGGTCATAGGTATATGGCATTTGCTGCGTGTCCTTGAAGCCTGAAAAAGATAGATGCAATTAGGTTCGAGGTCGCCTCCAAAATTTACCACAAACAATCATATTCAATACATATATATGTCTGCGATATCTCATAACTGCGAATTTTATTTTCCTGATCAAGTCTGCGTGTCCGTTCACAAGTAACTTCAGCGGCAACTCACGAATATCCACGAACTTTACCGACTATGTACTACTTAACTAATAATTTTAAACAGTGCCCATTTCGCACATTGTTCTTAAAGTAGCCTACAGCGATCACCGCGATTGCCTGTCATATCTGATCTGAGATTCGTAATAGGAAACAAACTCTTGGGGCTATAATTTTAACGAGACAACTCTCAAATGTAATTTTGTTCGTGTTGTAGTAGGTACTTACTTACTTATCTAGATTTACCTACATGTTTTTTTTTTTGAGGAGAAAGCGAAAATTATGCAAGCGCTTTTTAACCTTTTAATCGAGTGACCTTTATAAAGTACCTACTTATAGAATGAAAATGAGGTAATGAATGTGTCGGTTAAAAACTGATCGCGGGAAACTTCGACAGGGATACCGAGGCCCCTGGCAACACAGGCAACGGAAGTAATACGGGTGGGTTTTAGTCAGTAAGAGTCTGACACACCCTCCCGCTCCATCCAAAGCGGGAGAAGTTATTTGATAATTTCCTACCTAAAAAAAAAAGGTACTGAAGTTTAAGTTGATGTCAAGCGATTTTGCTCTTTTTAGTAAGGGAACCAATGAGTTATGATAAATTATCAACGCCACAGCATGTGTTTTAAAAGATGCATGGCCAACATTAACTATGAAGTTACTACATTTTAAACATGGTGGTCTAAACGTCTCGAACGTAAGCTAAGCTAAGCTAATCTGTGCTAAGCTTTTATTCTATATAATTTAAAGTTATTTGTCTGCGTAGGAGTTTTTGCTCTCACTTGTCCACTAACCACAGGCCGACTTTCATCCTGGCCAATTGAGGGGCCCTGTTATAACTAGATTTTATACTAGTCATTAAACCGAGGCACATAAACGTTTTGTTTTATGTTTATGGGAAGTATATACCTACGTATATTTTAATGAACCTGTTATTCGTACCCTGATATTATCTCTTCATATACAGAGACATGAATTTTTGAAAGTAGCTTAAAATCGTCCTATGTAATGGCGAGCCCTGAAAGTCAGTTTCTATTTCATGTAGTTTTTCTAGTTATATTTAGAAAAATAGAATACTCTTCATTATGTACACCATAAAAATTACAGATATAAATGTTGAAATTTTACAAGGGGTGACACAGTGGGCGGTCTTATCGCTAAAAGCGATATTTTACAGACAACCTTTGGATGGATTAAAGGGAGAGACAATACTGCAGGTAGTCAGTGGTGTACCATTTACATATACAATAAATACATGCATACATAAAGCATATACTTATATACATAAATATATATACATATACAATAATAAACATGAAACAAGAGCAAGAACAATAATGATAAATAATGATGATGTTTGAGGTGAGAGGAAGTGTTTTTTACCTGAATTGTAAAAGTGGACAAAGATTAAGCACGCCTTATCGACACGGGCAAGGCATTCCACAACCGTACTGCTTGAACTGTAAAAGACTTGTCATAAAAGCTGGTGCAATGCATCGGCATATCTAGTCTCTAGTTTTCCGATGACCTCAGATATGTTATGTGTGTCATGAAGGAACTTGAAACGTTCTTTAAGATAAGTGAGGGTTGTAGGATTGAACAGAATACCGTAGAGTTGAAATAAGATATGAGAATTCTGGCGAAGACGTATGGGAAGCCACTTGAGCTTTGTACGAAATTCAGAAATGTGATCATATTTGCGCAAGTCAAATATAAATCTTATGCAAAAGATTTAAAGTCGCTCAAGTTTATCTAGTTGTGCCTCACTGAGATCGAGATATCTGACATCAGTGTAGTCAAGGATGGGAAGTAAAAGGGATTGTGCAAGCGCAGTTTTAGTGGCAGTTGGAAGAAAGTTCCGCAATCGTCTCAGGGACTTACCAGATGCAAAAATTTTGCGACTTACGTCCTGTAACGGGGTCCCCAAGAAAGCTGTTTATCGAGCCAAACTCCAAGGTTCTTAAGGTTCCTTTTCGCATACTGGAATAGCAGTTCTGTTAAATTGAACTTGGGGATGTTGCGACCAGTATCTATGTTTCTAAATTATATGGACTATCATATAATTTATTTCATAGTCGAGTCAGCTAAATAACTTTTAGAACTGCGAATTTTCTTGGCTATTGAATATATTATACCTACTCGTCGTCATATTGCGGGCCTACCTGAATAATTCGTAGAATTTTTGTCTTTCAAAATTTGACAGGAAAGGTCGGACGTTTTTCTTTGCATCTTTCGAAGTATTTAATGACATCTGTCCATTAAGAATAATTTTGCCGGGTCTATGAAATAGTTCACAGTGTCTAAGTTCTTAATTAGTTTTTATATCGAGAGCTAATAGTGCGCTCGCGCCGGCAGACCGAGAATGCTAATCAGTACAGAGTACAATGAATGCCGCAGGTACAGACAAGCACAAAATGCTATACATAGAATTAAATAGACAATTATTATTCTGATGCTTTAAAATATATACATTTATTTAATTTACAGAACTTTTACTTACTTAGATAGTACTTAAAAGCATGGTTCTATACTCGTAGTTCGCTAACTCTAGTTCTGAGGTAGGTTACACATCAAGCTATGATTTTCCAGTATAAGCTGATCTCGCATTGCATAGGATATCTGTACAGTGTGAGATCCGCGTATACTGGAAATGTATAGCTTGATGTGTAGCCGAGTGTACTAACCTTTATGTAAGGAAAAACTTAATTGGGCATTTGTGGCATATTTTCAGTTTCAATACCTTCAAGGTGCTACTAACATAGTCTTAAGTCTTTTCTATTAACACAAGTTTTGTTTTAGTTTTGTGTTATTTGGAATAAAAAAACATATATATATGTTTTTAGGTTAAGGTATTTATCTATGGGCCTGTGTTGCCCGAAAATAGATGGATTTATTTATTATTATTTATTTATTTATGTAACTTTTTAACAAAAAAATCTTTTACACAGCGATTTTTCTCCTGAAAAACATACGCACATAAACTAGTAAAAATTACATTGCTTGCTGTGAAAACTGTAGTATATTTTTACTAAATAGAAATCTAGGTACCTACATCTTAACTAAAACAAAGAAATAAGATATACTGGATGTGTTCACTACTGCGCTGTACGTATTCTACAGAAAAGCACGCGCGCATCCTGCATGTTTGGTAAATAACAAGTGAACTCCGTGACCCTCGCGCCTAGCGGAATACACGTGTATGCTCTTGCACAGTTCCAGTTACTACCTATTTGTTTAGGTACACGTAGATTTGCAGAATAACTGGCACTTAACGATTTTTTTTGTAGGTACCGGGCAGGTGTGTGAAATAACTGTATTTAAATGCTTCTTTCCACCTGTATTAAAATCACACTTGCTTAGTATGAATTTGGGATTAAGCCATAACCATGTGTTCGCACCGCACTGTGTACATGATATAACATCACGCCTTGTTTCCCCGAAGGGTTAGGCAGAGGTAGTACACCCACATTTTGGCATATATTTGAAGTCCCATGTAATAGGGGGCGAGCCTATTGCCATCAATCGGGCACAAATCCAGACTACGGGCTGCTACTGAAAAATTCCATAAAGAAAAACCCAATAACACTTTGCCCGACCCGGGAATTGAAACCAGGACCACATGCTCAGCAGTAGCGCTTGCGACCCACGAGGCATTCACCGCACTGTGTACGTTTTTCTATTCTAGATGATGTCAAATAATGCTTTTGTTATGTGTTTGTTTATGAAAAACCACAATATCGAAGGCGAATCTCAACATCAATTAATGTTTGATAATATAATTATGATATCTACACTATTAATGTATATTGAAACTTCTTGTACAATATTATTAGAAATGAAAACATATTAATAAAGTTGTTTGTAGATTATATTTATAATCTGCCCGTAGTCATATTTTGCATTAAAAAGCATACAACTTGAAAAAAAAAATAACTTACAGTAGTCGCATATGACTGTGTAACATCTTGGTAATAACCAACTGGCCAGCGACAGAATTTAACCACTAAATTTAAAAAACAAATTACCTATTTAGAAAACAAAAAACCCGACTGCAAAAACACATAACTGAAAAGAGAAAAACAAGCATTACAATCTATAGAATTTTGGTATCGCAGGCGGGGGACAAACAAAAGTTACACCATATTTCAGATTATTGGTTTGTTTGCCTGCGATACCAAAATTCTATAGATTGTAATGCTTGTTTTTCTCTTTTCAGTTATGTGTTTTTGCAGTTGGGTTTTTTGTTTAAGAAAAAAATATTTCAAGCCTTTTAGTTTTGTATAAATATATATCTATATATATATATATATATATATATATATATGGAATTGACTCATTACTATCTTTTATTTGATATCAATATTGTTGTGATTTATTTAAAAAACTTTTCCCGCCCTTTTTTGTATTTGCAAACGCAATGTATAAAAATTATATAGCCTATGTCACTCCCACAATGAAGACGAATCTAACGATACATCTTATGTTAAAATCCCTCAAGCCGTTTAAGCTACAGAGCGTGCCAAAGAAATAGACATACATACATACATACATACATACTCTTGAAAAACATTACCCTCTTTCTGGGGCAGTCGGGTAAAAAGCTAAAAGCTTTATTCGAATAATTATTCATTTGGGCGCCCACTGGGCGAAATTCGACCCCCTCTACTTACAATCTATATAGTACTTAGTAACTCCATGCTATTAAAAGTACTTAATTATTCCATGCTCAAGCTGTCACTTCTTGTTAGACACTTCCGTCCCTTTTTCACGAAATAGCTCCCACAGAGAGCGGGAGGAAAGACGTTACACATCAGAAAAAGAATTGAAGTTCCTAATTTAAATAAAATAAAGAAGCGAAATCTACAGTTGATCCTGGCCACTTATATAACTTGAACCATTAGAAGCTCATTACTGTTCGTATGAAAGTCTTACATGAATCTAATAACCGTGATCGCTCTTAAGATATGTGTATCTTGTTCTCACAGGCTCTTCAATGAGAAATATCTTGCACTTTCTACCAGTTATGTGCTTTTACTTTTTGCAATTAATTTGTAACTAAGCCTAAAAACGTACTACAACAAAGTTGAAGAGTGCTTGTCTGTAGGTAGTACAAGTCCCTAGTTTGTTGTAAAAACGTAGAATGACCTTCGTTTTTATGACAAATAGTGGATGAGATAACCGTCTGAGATTAACTTTTTATCTCCTCATCAACAATTAAATCTCTTAAGTCGTCTGTTCTGAGAGCAGTGGTGGCCCAGTGGTAACGGCCGCGACTTAATAGTTGTAGGTCGTAGGTTCGAACCCAGATAGGAGCGCTTTACTTTGTGTACATTTATTTCATCACCACTCCTCTCAAAACGGCAAAGGAAAACATCGTGAGGATACCGGTATGTCCTAGAACCAAATATTTGAGAACATGTGACATCTACCAACCTGCACTGGGCCCGTGTGGTGGATTACGACCCACTCCCTCTCACAGAGAGGAGGCCTGTGTCCCAGCAGTGGGAACATTATAGGCTGATTATGAAGTCGTCTGTTAGACCAATACATTTTCGACAATGGATGATTAAGTTCGATTGGAAAGACTTAAAGTAATATATGATCGTTAGTAGGTATGAAGGAGCCATATAAGGCAGCAATAGCCACTGTTGTGGTCCACTGTAGGTGGTCTTATCGTAGCCGGGAGCTACCTGCACCAGTTATTATAAATTGATCCATTAAAAGAGAAAGGAGTGCTGTCTAAATTGAAGTAACATCGATTAATTACGAATTACATCGTTAAACAAAATTATTACAAGCGTAATTAACTTCAAAAAAGATATTTTCAACGTGGACAGTTCCCATTACAGACTTCTTCCTGAGAAATTAAGTAAACTGTAAGTAGACGAATTCGATTTATAAGCGGATCATTATACACATGGCACAAGCCAACTTTTGTATCAGTTGTCTATTAGCAAGAAGACAAACAGGCATTGAACAACTGTCACCGTAAAAAGACCTCTTTTATTTAAAGCAGTCAAGATGTAAGGAAGTTTAACGCTGATTTCGCCATTGCCTTGGTACTCTAGGTGAAAGTAGTGGTGGTCCCACGGGGTGGCCCAGTGGTAACTAAAGACTTACAAGTTGTAGGTCGTCGGTACGAACCCAGACAGGTGCTTTACTTTGAGTAAATTATTTCATCACCACTGCTCTCAAAACGGTGAAGGAAAATATCGTATATCGTAGTGCCAGCAGTGGGAACATTATAGGCTGATTATGATTATGCTTGGTGCTCTATAAAGTGCCTAGGAAATTAATCAATTGTTCTTAACCGTGTCTGGTAAAATATTCAATGCAGAATTAAGTCGTTGACGACTAGGTATAAGAAATTACATGAATATATAATATATTCATGTAATTTCTTATACCTAGTCATATGCGTATACATAATATATGTATACTTGGAATATGAAACGTATTTATAATGCCTTTGATTCCTTCTTGAAAATGCATTCCTTAGAAGTTCGATGCCCTTTGAACGTTCTACAGCAGGCTTAGCATGACGCTTTCTATTTCTACGAAGAATAGACACAATTCTTTCTATACAAAGTGACATTTCGTTTCTCCATTTTGACATCGCACCGTAGAAATCCTTCTATAATCTGTCATTTTGTCTTCCGTTTCTAACGATCTTTGTCTAGGTCCTTTTTTCTGTAGACTATTTCAGAAGAAAGTTTTCTCTCCCAAACTGTCAAAATCACCACTGACAACTGATCGTTTTGTCTAGGGTAGTGAAGACATTTGATTTTGTAATCGCCATGCTAAAGACAGTAGAAGACTTTTTACTCGACGGCCACAAAGTATGTTATCTACAAAATCGTGATTTTACAGGAGAGCGTTTTGAACGCAAAACTGATAATTAATAGAAGAACAAAGCTATCTTTTCCTATTTTACATCATTTAGTTAATAAGGCTAAATTTTTATGTTAATAAGGCCAAAGAAATGGTTAAGGCCAATGTTAGTGTAATATTTTTTGTTCCAAAATACGCAATTTCGACACTTTGAGCAAAAAATGTGAAGTTGGTTGTACCTATACGTGACTGAATATCAGTAAAAATAGAGAGAAGAATTCTAAGTCGAATTATGTAAAAGAGTGAATTTCGTAAAAAGTGCTATTTCTACTTTGCTGCCGTCGTAATGTCATCACGAAACGTCATTTTTGTCTACTCTGCCGTCGACGAAACGGTGCTCGTGCTAAGCCTGCAGGCGAACTTTATACGTCACATAGTAATCATTTAACTATAGCTAATAATGTTAGTAATCTTAATAGATTACTAATATAAATATATTTACAACAATTTATTATTGATGGTAATCATCAATAATAAATTGTTGTAAATTGCGGTTTACTGGTGTGAATGATTCACATGTAGGCAATTTACTTTTTATTGATTGGTAACAAACCTATCAATTATATCACACGTGTAAAATGGTGCTCAATCCATACATGCTGTAATAGTGAAATAAATGGTTACGAAAAAGCCCCCAATTTATTTTGGTATCGCCTTAATAACATCGTCGTTACTTTAGACTCCCGTTAGTCTGCGGTTAGACCTAGATCCGTACAGTTATGGGATCTATTAAATTAATTAATACCCCTATTAGCCCGCAAGCCACCTAGCACTTAATTCATGTTCGATACCAATACATTATTTATTTGTTAACATTTATTTTACACAGAATAAGTTATCATTAGGTTCCTAAAGGGACTATATTCCGAAAAATATTATGTTTGATATTTATTTGAATTTTATTCGAAACTGATATTAGGTATTAGTATACTAATACCTAATATCAGTTTCCAATAATGGACATCCAATGGACACTTTTCAATTAGATGTCCATTATTTATAATTAAAAGCACACGTTAAGTATACCTAATGCAATTTATGCAATCTACCCAAAACTAGTAAGTATTCATATAATTTACAATCAGTTTCCTCAGATTATTCCTAATTTATTAATTTTCAATCAATTCGACGTGATTAATTTAAAACTTGTTTAACAAAACAGGTACAAGACATTTTGTTTCTTATGAGGACATAGAATGCAGAGCCACGCACATAGAATATTTTTATGTGGCCGAACGTGGTCACAATTTTATTTTATTATTTATTGTTAATCAGATTAGTGTGGGGTTATAAAAAGTGTCTGTCATTCCTGCTATTATAATGGAGGACCACCCGGCTGCTTTGTGTGTCTTTGTTTGTTTACGACGGAGTTCGAGAAGTTAAGTAGTTGAAGAAATTCTCTTAATTTTTACTCTTACTTTTTTATTTACTGACTGTACATGGTTGAAGATATAGAAACATTTTTTATAAGAAAATCTTAGTCGTCCAAATAAGGCAAATAAAAACCAAAATTAGAAGTCGGTATAGTCGCAGACAAAATTATTAATTGTTACAAATTAAAAATATTAATTGATAATATCTAGCAGTCCGACCGGTTGAGAAAACAGGCTTCACTTCTGTGGAGTCGCTAGTCGGGAGGAAAAAACTACGTAAATATTGTGCCATTAATTATATGGTAGGCAATAATTATCAACTGGATCCGCAAATAAGAGAACATGATTTTCAAAACTGCAATGACAGTCTTATTTCTATATTTCTATAGTCCACACGAATGACGATATTGCTTTTAACCTCCAAATTATAAACAAAAATCCACCATTTCGACTTTTCCTTTTATTTTTAAAACAGAACAGAAAAAGCAATGACATACGAATTAATCCGTTAAGTGGTTCTCTGAGATATTACAAACAAAGTTACTGATGTGGATTGAAATGTTGTTTGACCTATCAGACTGTCTGTCTGTCTGTCTCGCTAGTAGTTGTCCGCACTACTCTACGAGAGCGATGACTTGGTGAAATTGATTGACTGCATTCAAAGGCGCAGACGGGTTACTCAACACCGGGTTGTGGGAAAGAGTTCAAAGTTTTTTATTTATAAGTAAAGCAATTGGATTAGGAAGGTTGATGAGCATTAGAAATATTTCTGGTATACACAGCAGATGTACGTTAGGTACTAGGTACTCATCATTTCGTTAGGTACCGCTCAGTGCTTAGGGTAACGACTTACTGAAACATGCAACAACAAAGTCGTCTCCAAGCTGTAATAAATGGCAAATTTCGCGCCCTCTCGCCCCTAGCCGCTGCAGGAGACGCCCTGGGCCTCGGGAATCCCGGGCGGATTTCCGGCCACCGTAGGCGTGGGCTTGCGGACGGTGAGCAATGGGTAGCTCACCGTCCGGTAAGGACCAGACCCGGGTCGACGGCGCATTGTATTCCACGCGCGCCTCAAAGAGATGTCGTCAGCACAAGTGTAGGGGTCCACTACACGGAAAAAAAGGATGTCTTAAATTGAGACAATATCCTTTTGGTCAAGACAAATATTGATTCATATATGGGGAAAACAATATATTCTTGAATGAAGTAAAATTTTGTCTTAGTTTTATTGTCTTCTTCGTAGACATTATACTTGAATGAAGAATTATTATGTTTAATTTTAAGAATATTATTTCTCTCTTAGAATATTTTCTTCAATTAAGATTATTATAGTCTTGAATCAAAAATATTTGCTTAAGTCAAGAATAAAAACCAAGTATTTATTATTCTTAATTTGAGTAAACAGATTTTCTTGGACTGTTACATTTACTTACGTTGAGAAAATATTTACTTGGATTGAAACAATTTTTCTGAGAGTATTGATATTCTTCGCTGAAGAGATCCTTTTTTTCCGTGTAGGGCCGATGCCTGCCGGGGTCGCGGGAAGGTACTAAAGGGTTACCGAGGCACCTGGCCACACAGGTAACAGGAAGGAATACGGGTGGGTTTTAGTCAGTAAGAGTCTAACACACCCTGCGGCTCCGCCCAGAGCGGGAGAAGTTATTTGATGATTACACACCCAAAAAAAAGCTGTAATAAATAATAATAATTTATTTCAGACTATGTTGTCCAAAGAGAGTTAGAAATACACTGAAACTTAATAACTATATTAATAATACACACATAGAAAAACAAACTATAATATATAGGCACTGGATTCGCCTACATATAGGAATATGTAGGCGAATCCAGTGCCTCCAGATAGGACTCTCAATATGTTCAGCAATGTCCCTCAGGTAGCCGTTAGGACTGTCCCTCAGTCTGCGCATCACTGATGCTGCTCTTTTTCTAATTATGGCCCAGAAGCCATCCACTTGTGATTCTGCAAACATCGCTGCCGCACTGCAATAGCGAGGCAGCCCCATCAACACTGAAGACATTGTTATACTGAACTCTCAGAGCACTCACGACCCGCTGCGTGCAGATGAAGTCTTCCAAGTACTTTAGTATCGAAAACTGCTGGGGCAAAGGTGGACTTTTTCAGTAAAAATAGTTCTATAATAATATTAAATGCTGCAATAGTAGGTACCTACATATTTAAAGATCATGGCTCCTCTCAGCTGTTCACTCGCTTCCAGAATGATACGAGACGCAAAACACCAAGCGACATTAAATAGTACCAAGTAATCTTTTATTGAATCGCACCGTATCTTTTAAATGGGGTATTGTACGTGATGCCACACTAATATTGGTTTTGAGAAAGCATTACGTCAATACACAGAATGGCCCGGTTTCGATTCCCCGTTCAATGGAAACATGGCGATCGGATTACGTGCCGACATTCTTCACTATTATACTATGTAAATGTTGGCTGTGTTTTTGTAAATAAAGTATATTGATCAAATATTCACATGTAGAATTGCACCAGTTTACATAAATATGACATGCCTTGAAACTAAGCTGTTTCGCTGTTTGGGATCCTTGTTGAATAGTCTTTTAGACAAACAAATGTTGTATTATATAAGTGGTCTAGTGATTGTGCTGATGAAACCCTCTTATTCATAAATTGCTTAAAGTTAAGAGACGTTTAAATGTATGGTTAAACAGGCGATAATCATTACTTAATTCTAAGCAACGTTTATAAATAAGGGTACTCCTACTACCCTTATTTAATTTTATAAACGTATGCCCAGGAGGGCGTATAGTCCTAATTGGTGATGTTCTTCAGAAAGGTCAGGTAAGGTCAGGACGTAAACGAAGCAAAAGGAGTAGGTACTTATTTAAGAAGCGTAGCAGGTGGCGTTCTATAGTTTCTGCCTACCCCCTTGGGAAGAAGGCGTGAGTTGATGTACTTATGTTTAAATAAGGGGGTAAGTGATTCTGTGAAGAGAGTTGGCAGCAACGTCCGCCTTTAGGGCCTTAGCACACTGGCGATTTTCGAGCGTCTTTCCAACGAGGAGATTGTTTAACGAGCTCGCCACAAGTGCGCAACGTGATCGCCATGAGTGCGCAACGTGTTCGCCACGTTTTCTCAATATTTTACACTCGCTTGTCTCACTCGTCTCGCTGGAAACACGCTCGCAAATCGCCAGTGTGTCAAGGCTCTTATGTTCAACTTCGTGAAGCGTGTGGACTATGATGATAATTGATAATGTTACATATAACTTTATTGTAGCGGCCATTAGTAGGTATTTCTTGTTTCCTTACTATTGAAACAAAGTAGGGTTATTATTATATTATTAGACTTATTTTATTCGGTACCTACTCGCGTCGGAAACGCGATATCAAATTAATGTTAGCGGTAGTAATCTTTTGAACACTGTTGTGTGGAATACTGTGCAACGTATGTGCAAAATATACCTACAAAAAGTTGTGTACTAGCTGCTTTTTCTAGATTGTTTAAACTTATTGTACCTGTATTTGCACTGTAAGGTCAGTCCGGGTATTTCCCTTTAAGAAAAAAAACCATGAGCCTTGAAATAATGAAACGTCGATAAAATTTCTCACCACTAGCTCAATTACATGCTAACTTTTAGTAATTTGAATTACTATTGTTGTAAGTTTTCATTTTGGTTACTTACCTTTTTAAATTCTTACTTTGGCTATTTCGACGAGTCTGCGTACCGCTGGTCAGTTCCCTCATTTGTCAGTTTATTCAATTCACCAGTTTCGTTGATTAATGACTTTCGCTGATTGATCAGTTTTGTGGTTTAGGCAGTTTCCAGTGTTCGCCAGTTTTTACACGACTGCCCAAAAAAAGGAGTGTCATGTTTTCAGGGTTCATGTATGTTTGGGAGTTTCTTTATTCCACCATAACTTCTAAATGGCTTAACCGACATCAATGTAAGTGGTATCGTTAGAAGTGTTGCGTTATCCCGGGTAACATAGGCTGGGCTGAAAATTTAAACAATATAATGGGGAAGCCATGGTTCAAGAAAATAAGTTTTGGGGTATTCAGTTCAAAATTGTTAGCTTGTTTTTAATTTTTTAGTTCAATTTTTGTTACTCTATTTTGATAAGGCAGGCGTGTTTTGTTTTATTTTTTTAAATAATTTATTTTTGTATCATGTAATATGGTCTTTTTTTTTGGATAGGAAATTATCAAATAACTTCTCCCGTTCTGGGCGGAGCGGGAGGGTGTGTCAGACTCTTACTGACTAAAACCCCCGTATTCCTTCCTGTTGCCTGTGTTGCCAGGGGCCTCGGTGACCCTTTAGTGCCTTCCCGCGACCCAGGCAGGCATCGGCCCTAGTAGACCCCTACACTTGTGCTGACTACATCTCTTTGAGGCACGCGTGGAATACAACGCACCGTCGACCCGGGCCTGGTCCTTACCGGACGGTGAGCTACCCATTGCTCACCGTCTGCAAGCCCGCGCCTAGTATATTGCTTATCCATTGCGTCGTATGTTCGAAAAAATGTCTGCTCAACAATGTATGCTCAATAACGCTATGAATGTTGTTGTACTGTTAAAACGAAACCCATTGCTACATTGATAATGTGTTACGCAACTACCCCACTGGTGAATTAAATAAACTGACAAGTGGAAACTGGGGGGTTACCATCACCTCTTATAGCAGTATTATTATAATATTACTTCACAGTGGGAGAGTGATGGAGCTATACAGGACTTATAGCTCCATCTCTTTCTCACGCTAAGTAATATTGAAATAATACTGCTATAAGAGGTGATGGTAACCCCCCAGACCAGTGATACGCGAACTCGTATTGTATTTTTTTTTTGGATGGATCATCAAATATCTTCTCCCGCTCTGGGCGGAGCGGGAGGGTGTGTCAGACTCTTACTGATTAAAACCCACCCGTATTCCATCCTGTTGCCTGTGTTGCCAGGGGCCACGGTAACCCACTCCTGCAGGCGTAGCACAGTGTTTTATAAACCCAAAAAAAGTGACATCATCTTTTTATTCCAGATTCGTATAGATTGATTCAAAAGAAACGCTAGAGTAAAATACCGAGGTTTCTAGTACATCTAGATGATGAGATATACATTTTTGAAAATGCCTAAATTTTTATCCGGATTATTAAAAAAAAATCATAATAAATTACTAGTTAAAATTATTAGCAAACTGATTAAATTCATGCACGAAGATTTTAAAGGTGCAAATTACCATGTTATCAAAAAATATTTAGGTTCATTTAAATCGACGTTATCATTTTTTTAAATATTTTCGATTTTATTTTTAAACTCGATTAATCCTGAATTTCGCTTCTTTTTTTTTTACATAAAATTGCTTTATATGTGGCCTATACACACTAAAAAAATCAAAGCCCGAATCCGTGGACTAACGAAGTTATGATTGATAATATGTTTATCCGGATCGAATTGATGTTAGGGTTGTCAATTTTGTAAAAATATATTTTTGGTTAATTTTGTTTGTTTTGTTCATTAAAACGAAAAATGTAGAATTATTGTGATTTATAACCATAGATCGGAATAGGTAGGCCTATTTTGGTTCATTGACTGCAAACATTGATATGGAATATGGATATTCCACGGAATTTCGGCTGATACTACGGCATTTAATTGAACTTAATTCTTTTTGTTAATACGTATAAAAATGTATTATGTAAGCCAATAAGCGCGCGACGTTGCCGCTAATTCCGTCCTTCTTTTATTTACCTACCCGTCAGAAAGGAAAAAATCTTTCTTTCGGAAAGGAAGGAATCTTTCATTTATCCCGGAGCGAGAATAGTTATTTTATGATTTCACTATTTACTTACTTAAAAAAGAAATCCCGGAATTCGGGGAATATCTATATTATTCTAACTCATGGCAAGTACATAAATAGACCTACCTATTCCGATCTATGTTTATAACACTCCAATATAATCTCCACTTATATTGTGAAAGATGAAAACTATTTTTGTAAAAATTATTTCATGAATCAGCCAGTACACGTTTATGTATAATCCGTAGTTGTGTCAATTTCTGATGAAGGGATACGTGTGGTATGGGAAGAGGTCCACCCTCGATAGGCTTTTGCTGAAACCCCATATCATTACACGTAGCCTGGAGGAACGGGGGTGAGGCATCATGGAGCCGTCACAGACCCTTGATGCCACTTTGCCTCAGCAGCACCTGACCCATGCTGCTGAGGGATGTCCTTCTGAGCTCCGATCAGAGGACTTAATGCTAGGAGGGCATGAGGGCGCCAACCCTCATGTTGGTTCACGAGTGGCAAGTGAAGTTGTGGATAGCGCCACAGCCGACATCCTTCATCGCTCCAGTGCTAGGAGAGGCGTCTGGTGAAGGAACCTCAGGTTCAAAAATTTTATCTAG
Organism: Atethmia centrago; assembly: GCA_905333075.3. NCBI lineage: Eukaryota > Metazoa > Arthropoda > Insecta > Lepidoptera > Noctuidae > Atethmia > Atethmia centrago. The sequence continues at coordinate 26,158,718 of HG995367.1, forward strand.
GTTGGATATTTTCCAACTAATGAAAGGGAAACGCCATTTATCTCTTTCAGAACGAGTAAATTTGATTGTCAACACAATTGGGGCTGACTATCAAATTTCTCGTACTGAAGATGAGATAAAATCAACTCTTTCTAGTCTGATGTCCAAGTGTGATACAAAATATAAACAATGTAAGAACATGTCTAGTTTTATGAAAAAAGATGGAAAGTGGCTAAGTGAAACGTTTATTAGCGGCTACATTAGCGCTCCACCTGAACACACTGACGATGATAGTTTCAGGAAACTTAGCAAACGTCAGCAAATCCGTAGTCGCCAAAGATTAGAGTCTACACTGGAATGTGAGCCTCAACAAAAAAAGGATCAAAGCCTTTGCAAATACCTTGCACATTGGTGGAGAGCAAGTCTCACATCATACATCAACGGTATTTGCAAATGTGATTGAGTCGTGCCTACAGTCGAAAGTCGCTGTCACGGAAATAGCCAACAAAATTACAACAACTACAAAACCTTACACAGCAGAAGAAGCTCTAGCAATATTAATTGACAAAAACATGACTGTTGAGACATATAATTTTATTCATTTAGATTTGCAAGAGCGGGGTTTTCCGGCATACCCACCGTATTATAAAATTTTGAAAGCCAAACAAAATTGTTACCCAGAATTTGTTAATATTACAGAACGAGAAGCGGTTGTTCCTTTACAGTCACTCCTGCAGCACACTTTTAGCCGCATTGTGCAATTGCAAGGTGAAGTATTCTCACAATACTGCAACAAAATAGGAACAAATATTTTAGACTGTGTCTTTGAAGGGGTTTGGGGTTTTGATGGTAGTTCGGGGCAAGCTTTGTACAAACAAGCATTTGAGGATCAAGGAGAAAACGAAAGCAGTATTTTTGCTACAACTTTTGTACCTTTAAGATTTTACCATCAAAGCACCCAAAATTATAAGGTATTATCGTGGACAAACATTGCAGCTCAGTCTTACAGATCTTGCCGCCCATTGCGAATAATTTATAAAAAAGAATCTAAAGAACTGATTTTATCCGAAAAAGACAGAGTTAACCAAGAAATCGAACACCTTACTCCTTTCGATCATAAATTACCGAGTGGGCAGCAAATCAACGCTACCAGCAATTTATATTTAGCGGCAATTGACGGTAAAGTTCTTAATACGATACTTGATACGCCATCGCAAATGCGTTGTCCATATTGTGCACTTACAGCAACACAATTTAACAACTTGGACATTGCATTTTCGAAAACAGTTGACTCAGATACGTTGACGCATGGTATCAATCCTTTGCACGCCTGGATCCGAGTTTTGGAGTTTCTTCTCAAACTCGGATACAAATGTGAAGTGAAAAAATGGCGTATCAAGCAATCTTCACCAGAAGGGCTTGCAGTACAGGAGAGAAAAAAACGTATCCAAGATGCTATACGTGATAAAATTGGTGTATTGGTAGATGTCGTTCTTCCTAATTCCGGAACCACGAATGATGGCAACACAAGCCGCATAGTTTTGGCAGATGAAAACCGAAAAACTTTTGCAGATATTTTAGGATTAGAACTTTGGCTTCTTGATGGTTTATACATTATCTTAATCGTGATCTCTTGTGGAATTCCCGTAGATGCAGAGAAATTTGGTACATTCTGTAAAGACCTTGCCTACAAATATGTAAGTGTCTATGACTGGCATCCTATGACGGTTTCCATTCATAAAATTTTAATTCATGGGGCATCTATTATTGACAAAACACCACTACCAATCGGTATGCTTTCCGAGCAAGCCGCCGAATCACGAAACAAATATTGGCGATCTGATCGGGAGCACCACACACGCAAATTTGATCGTAAACAAACAATGTATGATCTGTTTCATAGAGCACTAGTGTCTTCCGACCCAATTATTGCTGCTGAAATGCAGCTCCAAAGAAGAAAACATCTGAAAAAACGTCCATTACCTGCTGCTGCTTTGGCGTTACTTAAACCAAATCACAATGAGAAAGAATTTACTGAAGATATAGACGACCACGAAATGTTGACTGCAGAAAATGATTAATGATTGATTGATTTATTTTTGGTTTTTGATGATTTTGATATTTAAAATATCTGCAATTAAAGTTTAGTTAGTTATCTATTTGGTCAACAAGTTTCATCATTTACACTTATATACACAATATACTTCAAGATGAGATAAAATCAACTCTTTCTTTCATGTGCTGTCCAAGTTTATTATAGACATGGCTAGTCTATATTAAACTTGGACAGTATATATGAATTTAAAAAGTTACATTTGTACTTGCTCGGTACGGAACCAGCAACCTCGTGCATAAAAAGCGGGCCTGAACTACAGGACCATCACGACATAACAGTTCGAATCAAATACAATATATATATAGTAGATTGTATTATAAGGTAGCAAAATAACATTTTTGAGTTGAGGGCCGTCATACCAGCCAATCTTTATTCAAACAATATTTTCGTTCGATTTCTTTGGAGCTGAACGCTAAGATGTTCCAATTTCAAAAGTGCGTGGCAATTTAAATTGCGGCGCACTTATGAACAGAATCCTCTAATAACTGCGCAGAAATCATCTTTGCCGCGCACTTTTTGAAATTGGAATACTCATCACTGGCCGCTGAAAGTTTCTTACAGAAAACACCACCTTTGGGTGCATTTGGAGGCGAACTAAGCCGTCCTCTTCGAATAAGTGGGGTGAAAATATAATATATTTCAGCACATATTATGTATATGGAAATATTGTAAATCAACCATTTTTTTTAAAGAGTAGCCATAGAGTTTCTTGCCGGTTTTTCTCCATAGGAAACGACTAATTGCGAATCACGCACTAGCTTCTGACGTTTTGTAAGTGCCCATGTAAGCCTATGTGAAATAATAAAAAAAAATAATCAATTTATACCCGGGTTTACATTGGTTGTAAGTGCCAACCCTAGCAATAAATTTCTAATGATTATAACTTGGTTAGTCCACGGATTCGGGCTTTGAATTTTTTAGTGTGTATAGGCCACATATAAAGCAATTTTATGTAAAAAAATTAAGAAGCGAAATTCAGGATTAATCGAGTTTAAAAATAAAATCGAAAATATTTAAAAAAATGATAACGTGAACGTTGTTATGTTAAATGAACCTAAATATTTATTGATAACATGGTAATTTGCGCCTTTAAAATCTTCGTGCATGAATTTAATCAGTTTGCTAATAATTTTAACTAGTAATTTATTATGATTTTTTTTTTAATAATCCGGATAAAAATTTAGGCATTTTCAAAAATTTATATCTCATCATCTAGATGTACTAGAAACCTCGGTATTTTACTCTAGCGTTTCTTTTGAATCAATCTACACGAATCTGGAATAAAAAGACGATGTCACTTTTTTTGGGTTTATAAAACACTGTGCGTAGCACGAAAACTGTAAAGCGTTTTGTCGACGGAAGAGTAGCCAAAATGACGTTTCCGTGTAGACAGTTGACAGTTTTCTACCGAAAAATTAAGACAAGCGATTTCTATTCTACAGTAGAATATAAATAAAAAGCGTCATGCTATTGCAGTGATACGCGAACTCGTTTTGACTTTTACCTTTGTATGATTCGACGACTCGTTCAGGCTTTTTTATTTTTTTTTGGGTGGGAAATCATCAAATAACTTCTCCCGCTCTGGGCGGAGCGGGAGGGTGTGTCAGACTCTTACCCGTATACCTGACCCGTATTCCTTCCGTTGCCTGTGTTGCAGGAGCTGCGGTAACCCTTTTGTACCTTCCCGCGACCCCGGCAGGCATCGGCCCTAGTGGACCCCTACACTTGTGCTGACGACATCTCTTTGAGGCGCGCGTGGAACACAACGCGCAGTCGACCCGGACGACGCCCAGGGCGACACCTGCGACGCCTAGGGGCGAGAGGGCGCGAAATTTGCCTTTCCCTCGACCATCCCGCCTCCTCCTTCGCGAGCATTATTGCTTCGCAGAAGGAGGTGATGGCTGCCCATGCCCATGCCTTCTCGCTCCGTACCATGGCCTGAACCAGGGCCGGACGCGAGAGATCTCTGCCGCCGATCGCCTCCGGCAGACGGCAGTTCTCTGCCCAAGCCGGGCAGACCTCCACCGTGTCCTCGAGGCGATCCACACAGTGGTGACACCCGGAACTCCTGCAGGCTTAGCACGAGAACTGTAGAGAAGCGTTTTGTCGACGGGAGAGTTGACAAAAATGACGTTTCCGTGTAGAATAACATTTTCGGTAAACAAGCGATTTCTATTCTAAAGCAAAGTAGAAATAGAAAGCGTCATGCTAAGCCTGCAGGTGTTGAACTTTTTTAAAAGAAATCTCTTCCTATAGTTATATCTAAACTAGTACTCCCAAATTATAAGATAGATTCACAACTGCGTAGCCATATAATTATGGTTTAGAAATTTAATTACCTACCTAAACTAACGATTGTATTATGTCTGATGCTCTTAGCGCACACAAAACTATCTATGTGAATGCCTATCTTATGGAGTTATGGCATAACTAAAGTGACCATACGTCCCATTTTGAACGGGACTATCCCTTTTCTCGGTCACCGGTCCCGTTGTCCCCGGACAAAGCTCCGGGAAGCAAAATAGTCCCGTTTTCCGAAACCGCCCAAACATTCCTCTGACAAATATAAATATAATAAAAAGAAGTATGTTGCATATAATTTCATAATTACTGTCAGAGGAACTTTGCTTTGTTATTTTTATTAAGCTGGTGAACCGGTGATTGATTTGTTTTTTCACAATTTGTTATAATAAAAATAATTATAATGAATCTGAATATAATTATAGTGAACATTAATTAATTTAAGTTACACTTTTTTATAAATAAAGAAGATTAAAAAGTTGTGTTTATTTTCAATGTATATATTTCCTGCTAACTGACGTATATAAACCCATGTCCCGTTTTGAGTTATAAAATAAATGGTCAGTTTAAGCATAACCCCAAAGGCAGAAAACTTATTTTTGTCAATAAAGAATAATTGCTGAATCAATGGCCAGGAATGCCAAAATCGCAGTGTTTTGAGATCGAATCTTATCACGGAAACTTCGAGATTTTTCCTCAAATCTTTTGACCAATGCATACAAAATAAAATAATTGCTGCTACTTTACTCCGATCGCGATAAACCATAATGGAGACATAAAACGTATAGCGAGTCATGCGTAGAATCGAACAATGAGAAAGCTTGACGCGCTTCCGTCCCTTTATTATTCATTTACAACCTTCTCTTTGTCTGCGGCATCCTGTCGTACACTCAAACTTTTTGACAGATAAATTATTGTTTATCTTTTGGGTTGTGGCCTTGTGGGCAGCGGGAGACAGCGTCGTTGTTCATTGAGAGCGCAGTTACAAGTTATTACGGGGATCATCTTCGAATAGAAGAAGCAATCGTCTTTTTGGAATTGATGATATGAGCTCTGTATGTCTCTCTACACTCGACTCTAGTGTAGAGAGCTAGGGAGAAAAATTAAGCGTAACATACAAATACTATAAATTATAAATTAAGCGTAACATACAAATACTATAAATTCAAAATAAAGCGTAACATACACTTAACGTAGCATACGCTTAATTTTTCTCCTTAAAACAGATAAAAAGTTTACTAAAACTCTGACCACGAAACTTTTATCCGCCACAACAATCAAACTGTGCAATACGCATTAGTCGTGGCTTTCTCGTATAGATAGATTAAATTGTGTTTCCATAACTACCGCTTATTTCATGGCCCAACTCACACAACGCATGGTTAGGCCAGTCAGACAGTGTCACATTTTTGTCCAAACGTTTATGGTATTTTTGAAAACAATTGTTGTATCCATTTTAACTAATTGAATATACAAAACAAAGGACCACTTTGTGTATTATCGTCATCTGCAGACCTAAATATGCAGTTGTTTGCGATAAGCTATGATTCAACGGCAAAGGATTCTGATAACTAGGTATGTATGACACGTTATTCTGTAATGGATGATGCATGTTATGTCTTTGTTGTAAACCTAGTTGATAAACAAATTGTTGTTGTATGTTTTGGGTCAGTGGAATTAGTAGAGTCGGTCTCTGTCTGGTTTCCGGCTAACACTATGTCCTCTTTTTATCGTGTTTTGGTGAATAGGTCAACTCTCTTTGCCTATAGGTTCTTATAAGTGAGAGATTGGTCAAGACTGGTTTCTCTGTTAAGACGCTGACAACACCAAAACCGCGGTCACTGTCAGATAGCACAGAAAAGAAAGAGAAGCGCGGTGACACAACGCTTGTAATTTATTGCAATTATCTATTTACTCAAAATTGAGTTGAGTAATCGAAAATAAAAACAACCAAGTTCTGCATTAAGATAAAACGTAATTGTTATTAATTAAATACGTAACGTATGTTGATATTTAATACAGATATTTTGGATTAGAACTAAAGGTAAGAGGTTAGTTTAACGTTAGTTTGTATCGAGATTTTTTATCAAAAGGTGTTTTGGTAACAACCAAGTTCTGTGAAATATATTTAAAATTTACATATATTTTTTCCGCTACCACAAACTATATAGATTTGGCAATTTTTTATCTTAAGAGAAGCCTATTTTGGTCAATTGGGTCTTGTCAGCGCCTTAATACAACACACTGCTAATCAAATCCGGTCAGCGGGGTGTTGATTAACACACTTACAGTAGCAATGGCTTTCATTTTGACAGTTCAACAACATTCATAGCGCTATTTACTTATTTAGGTAATTGCTGAAAATCATCGCTGTTGAGGATAGCTTTGACCGAAGTCACAGCTTTTCGCTGAGCAACGACCAGCAGGCTTAGCAACACTCTCTATTTCTTCGAAGAATAGTCACGGCTCTTTCCATACATTATACCTATATAATAGGGATGTCAAAAAAGGAGAAACGAAATGACACTCTCTATTTCTTCGAAGAATAGACACGGCTCTTTCCATACAAAGTGACATTTCGTTTCTCAGTTTTTGACATCTCACCGTAGAAATCCTTCTACAATCTGTCATCTTGTCTTTCGTTTCTAACGATCTTTGTCTAGGTCCTTTTTTATGTAGAAGGATTTCTACGGTGGGATGTCAAAAAAGGAGACACGAAATGTCACTTTGCATGGAAAGAGCCGTGTCTATTCTTTGAAGAAATAGAGAGTGTCATGCTAAGCCTGCTGGGCCTCAAGTCTGCTATTACAATAGTGTCAGAATGGTCTGTTCCGATTCTCATTAATGACGCCATTATTTTAGTAGATTACCAAACTTGTCAAAATCAAAAATTATAAAATCAATGATAGACCATTCTGACATTATTGTAATAGCAGACTTGAGGCCCAGGTCTGTTGGTTAGCAAGCACGGTGATTACGTAGCGTTTGTGTCGGCGCTTATGAAAGGGCCCAAGTCCTTGCGGTTCGATTAAAGTCGTTGATGAACAGACGATTGTTAGGACTTTTCTATGACTGTGCGGAAGATATAAAGATTTGGGCTAATTTAATCTAAGTTATGTTACGAGTTCAAAGAATTCTGATAACAGGACCGCTGTTAATGATATAACGGAGATAAAACCAGGGACGGATTTAAAGTTGTGGCGGCCCTGGGGCAACCAAGAAGTGGAGGCCCCGAAAAATTTGTGAAACAGATAAAAAAAAAACAATTCAAAGAAGGAACCTTACGAAGTTATGATTGTGGACTCTTTTTTTTTTGAAGGACACAAACGAAGTATTTTATTCATATAAAAATCAATGAAAAATCTAATTGTGGAGGCCCCTTCTTTGTGGAGGCCCGGGCCAGTGCCCCTGTTGCCCTGCCCTAAATCCCGCCTTGGATAAAACAAAATAAAGAACCGGTCAAGTGCGTGTGGGACCACGCACAATGAAGGGTTCCGTAGTTGGGATGACTTTATCCCAAGAACAAACTTAACATTGTAGTCGAAAAACATGTTCCCCCATACATTCCCACTGCAAATGTAAGTTTGTACGCACAATATTGAGTGATTTACCATGTTATTTTAAGATCTGTCTTATAGATTACAGGAAAACCTATAAGAAGTATATACTTCTTATAGGTTACAGAACTATTTATATCCAGTAGTTTTTTTTTTTTATTTAGACTCAGTAGTTTCGGAGAAAAGGGGAGTGGTAAAATTTCATCTATTTTCTTAAATTTCATCTATTTTCTTAAATAAGTTTTTGTAAAAATAAAAAAAATCGGTCCAGTATTTTCGGAGTAAATCGGTTGTGACAAACGGACAGACAGACACACGAGTGATCCTATAAGGGTTCCGCATTTTCCTATTGAGGTGCAGAACCCTAAAAAAAATTGTCGGTTCTAAACCATTATGGAAAGGTTCTTATGACCATCACCACCAGGTGTAGCATGGATGGCCATCCATGGGGATGCTGGAGGCACGGAAGGACATTAACGGGAAATCCCTAGCGATCTAAGTAGCTATTAAATTCTCAAAATATATTATACGTATTGTACCCTGATTTCATGTAGATCAATAAAAATGTAGATCATCAAATTATTATATTCAATTATATCAAATTATTGTATTTTGTTTTTTTATTTCAAATTATTATATTTTCAAATTATTGTATTTTGTTTTTTTATATTATTTTGTTCAATTATATCAAATTATTGTATTTTGTCATTGAAATCTAAACCCAATAAAAAATAATTGGGTTACAGTAACAGTAATAAACCACTTTTAATGGCTGCAGCTGTAGTGATGCAATAAAAAGTATGTAATCCGTGAAAGTGAACATTATCGTTCGGAAGAGGATAACATTATCGCGTGAGTAATATCCGGTGCGTACGCGCATAATGTACCTATAGTTCGTTGCACTTTTACAGCTTTCGGTATCGTAGGCTTGCAAGTTTTAAACCCATTCATTTTAGTTTTTTTTAAATTGACTGATAAGCTTCTTCAACTGTCTGTTTTTGGGGTTCCGTAGCCAAATCGCAAAAATGGAAACCTTATAATTTCGTCCTGTCCGTCTGTCCGTCGTCGGTCAAGACCCTTTTTTCTAAGGAACGGGTTGACGTTTCATGAAATTAATATTAAATAATAAGGTCTGCGGTCCCGTGGAAATGTTGGTTAATTTTGGGAAAACTCCGTGGTCATGATTGGGTTGACATATAATTTATTGAAATTGAGCAAATATAATATGTTTGTTTGTGTGGTATATTTTAAACAAAACTATATCAAAGAGTTGTAGGAAAGCGGTTCTTTGTTTTATGCGGTTATCAAATATTTGAACGGTTCACAGAAATGATGAGATCACCATCCTTTGTCAGTTTGTTCTTATTTCATACATAGTGTCATTACTATATTTAATTTTCATAAGAACATCTCAATTAACCGACGAAAAAAAGAGGACGTTCTTAAGTCGACGCGTAATAATACACTTCTCATCAGAAAAATCGAAACACCTTACAAGTTTATGTTTTGTAAGGAATATCAGATTCCTTACAAAACATAAACTCTCTCTTTTTTTTTAATTAAAAAAATGTGTATATTTAGGAATATAATAATGTCAAATGTCGTTTAATAGTGAATAATATGAGGTTTTCAAATCCTAATGTTAATGTTCTAAATTCAAAATAAATTTTCATAGGTTTCAGATTTTGTTTAACAAGTCATTCAAGTCAAGTCATTTTTACCCTGTAGTTCATTGTTACCCTGGGAGTATGAAGGAAATTAATTAAACAACACACGTAAATGAAAAAAGAAAGCTAAGAAACGTTTATTTAATAACTTGTATTCCCTCCCCGAGCTCTTATTACTGCTTCCATACGGTTCTTCATCGATCGGATGAGAGTCACGATCAAATGTTGTGTCATTCCATTCCATTCCTCTTGGATTGCATTTTGCAGCTGGCTAAGTGTTTCTGGGGCAGGATCTCTTGCACGAAATCGTCTCTTTAATTCATCCCATAGATGTTCAATAGGATTCATGTCCAGGCTTCTTGCTGGTCATTCCATAATGGAGATATCGACTTCGGTAATATAATCTCGTACGACGCTCGCGGTGTGAGCCCTAGCATTGTCGTGCATGAATATGAAACCGTTGTCAATAAAATGTGCATAGGGCATCACGTGAGGCTCAAGACACTGTTCGATGTACCGATGACTGTTTAGTGCAGGCAGACGTGGCCCAGACAAAAAGACAAGCTCTGTCTTACCGTCGGCGCTGATTCCTCCCCAAACCGTCCACGAACTGCCACTATAGGTGACTGTTCGTGGACGGTTGAAGAAAATTCAATGCAGCATTGTGCAAAGCATTCTCCATCTCTTCTGTAGACCTTGTTCCTTCCGTCGTAACCATACAGCATAATTTTACACTCATCAGAAAAGAGGACTTTGTCACACTGGAGGTATGACCGATTTAGGTCCTCACGTGCAAAGTTAAGGCGCGCTCTTGGATGGTCTGCTGTTAATTTCGGCCCATTTGCTGGCTTGTGCGGTACCAGTCCACGTTCCTTCAACCTCCTTCTAATTGTAGAGTCACTTACAGCCACCCTACGTACAATATGAAGCTGCTGCTGCAGTTGAAAAGCATTAAGGCGTCGATTTCGTAAAGAAGTTGTTACAATAAATCGATCATCTCGCTCAGAAGTGACCCGATTCCTGCCAGATCCTGAACGGCGCGTGAACAAACCAGTCTCCCGATAGCGTTTGTAGACTCTATGAACAGACGACAAGCTTAGATGCAATCTTTCAGCCACAACACGCTGACTAAGTTCAGAATCCAGCAATGCCACCACTTGGGCGGCTTCTGCGGGCGAAGTATCCATATGTTTTAGAAAAAAAAACTTTTCCAGACGTCCCAAAGTCACAGTACACACACCGTATACAGAACACAGAGCAAAAAGTTTTAAGATAAGCGCAAATATTTAGTTTTCAAAGGTGAAATGTACTCCAACTCTAAACACACATTTGTCTCAAAACAGTGAATCATTTCATTTATAGGATAAACAAATGAAATTCTAATTTTGAATTTAGAATTTTCACTTATCACTGTAATGGCCAAACTGCCAGCTATACAATCATGTGATTTTTTCATGGAATGAAAACTCTTTTGTGTTAAATTATGACCATAAAAACAGTGTTTCGATTTTTCTGATGAGAAGTGTGATTTTTTATATATGACGTTGCAGAACTTTTTACAGAGTTGTCCGATTTTGACGATTCTTTTTTATTGGATAGTTTATACCTTGAAGTTGGTTCCATATAAAATTGAAAAATCATGTCCGCCCCTAAGGATAGAAAAATAGGTTTATTCAATAATAAAATAAGTAGATATTTTTTTTTCTTATTTTTGGAAATCGGCATGTGTGAGACACGCATGTTAAAACGCGGTCCGTGTGATACCGCACTGTAACTGCCCTTTTACACACACACTACCGCTTAAGATTCTGTTCTGTGAAAGTGGTGTATTCTAAATACTTTCAAACTTAAGTAACTAAAAAAACAAGTATGTATTAATTATTGAGTAGGTATCGTAATTTTATTTGATTATGTATGTCTTTCATAGCAGCCTCCTGAAATTTGACGAGGATGCAAAACGACACCTTGCATAATGCTAAGGTTATGGGAAAGTTCAACATAATTAGGGAAAGCATACTCGTATTTAAGGATGTAAACAAGATGTAGTAAACAACTATTAACTATCTAATATAAATATGGTACCTATTTAGTAAATGACTTTTCTAAAATAACAAATAAGTGAATGACTTATTTACTAGGCAAGGGATGTCTTTACGATACAATGATAAGATAATGGCGCCGATTCCCTTGTTCACAAACTAAACTAAATTTAAGTTCAGTGCATCTTTTTCTTTCTATTTCATTTAGAAAAGGACAGAAGATAAATTTTAGTTTAGTCCTGTCAAATTAATCAGCTCCTGTCACTACTCTATACAAGTTTAGACGTGATTAAAAACTTGCCTACTAAAATTACGTCAATTTACGTCAAGCGCTGATTAATTTGACAGGACTAAACTAAAATGTATCTTCTGTCCTTTTCTTAATGAAATAGAAAGAAAAAGATGCACTGAACTTAAATTTACTTTAGTTTGTGAACAAGGGAATCGGCGCCATTGTCATAAATAGAATAGAGTTACAATAAAGATTGGGCGTTAGCGTCTGATCTTTGAGTACGAGGAGATGACGGACGCTCGTAGTCTTCGTCTTCCGAAATACATGGCAATAATTAGCATTGATCTCTGTTCATCACTGCTCGATTTGAGTCTCGATTCAGCTGAGTATATACTGATTACCGTTCTGGAATAAGACCGATGGTCAAGTACTGATTTTATACTTAAACAGTGATCGACTGATAGACGATCAAACTGGACTTGAGGAACGTTCTGTAATACGGATCGTATCCGCACAGCGGGATAATAGGGATGATGACAATTTTTTTTGCACGTCGGATACTATGATTATTAAAAAATATTGGACACGTGTTTTTTCTTTTTTTACGTAATCAAAAGATTACGGCGATACATTATTGTTATTTGTTTTTATTGCGAGTTAAAATGTGAAATGACGTCACGCCCTGCTATATTTTATACTGAGTTGTGACGTAGCGTACTCCCCAACTTTGATGCGTTTTATCTAAGTCATTTTTTGTTAATATGGTAAAGCAAAAATACGTGTTAATATTTTTATTATTCTCTGACTGATGGAATAAATAGGATTTCTTTTTTTTTACACAGGCATCATCCCTAATGCGTTACACACATAAAATGACAGTTGATCGGAATGGGCTTAATTTTGATTTTTTTCAAACCTATGAAGCAATGGATTAGCAATATCCTTTAAAATATTCGGATTTTGATTGAAAGTGTGAGGCAATTGGGGTGCAGGTCCGGAACACAGACTAAATCGTGCATTATGTGAGTCATACATACCTACGTGCATTGTAATCATTTGATTTTTTATGTAAGGTTTTTAAATAAAATAAAAATAGTCTGAAATATATTTTTTCGTTAGTCACGCTACAAATTTTTTATCTTTTTTTTTAGGTAGGTATAAGTAGTGGAAGTGATAACGGAAAAAAACAAAAAAATCTGTTTAATTATTCAAATAAACGTTTATCTCCCTGCCCACAAAATTACACAACGACAATGGCAGTGAAAAGATAAGGTTTTTTTTTCAATTTCCTTCTTTTTAAACTAACATTATGTCAGCTTACATAATACAGCTGCTGATAAGGTCATATTTAAATAATTTAACTATTTACCTCCTAATATGATGTCGGTGAAAATGTTGCATGTCATTTATTTCTCTTATGAGAATGCTAAGAGAGATGTGTGGTGTGAAGCGATTGGATAAAATAAGAAATGAGTACTTAAAAGGAAATCTGAAAGTGGCACCGGTGACTGAAAAGTTGTGCGGAAATTGGTTGTCATGGTATGGGCATGTGATGTGGAGGAATGAGGATGAAATGTCGTGAGGAAAGTTTTGAGTATGAATGTCTATAAGAGTAGGGGAAGACCAAAGAAACATTGGATGGACTGTGTGAGAGATGATATGGCTATAAAGGGGGTGACTACCGAGATGACAACTAAGAGAGAAGTATGGAAGAAAGGGACATGTTGCGCCGACCCCAAATAAAGGCTCCTACATACTGGCGCGACTCAAAGGCACCGCTTGTAGCGCTACACGCGGTGTCTTTGTGTCGCGTCGCGTCGCGCGACAAGTCGCGCCAGTATGTAGGAGCCTTAAATTGGAATAAGGGCAGGAGAATGATGACTCTTAGGTACCTATGTAACTACATAGGTACCTAATGATAAAGAAGATACTGATCAAACCTTTGTTTTTAAAATGCCTATGTCCGCCTAACCATCTGTCGACTGCTGTAGGCTGACTGACACCGAGCAGTTAACCTATTACAATCTCCAGGGGCTGCAGTCTCGACATAGCTAGCGATCGCTTTACGACCGAATTCGGTCCCTGGAACGAGATATTCTAATCTATGCCATTACATAGTAAACTTTATATGCTATTAATTTATCAGAGGCCCGCGTCATCACTGTCTAGTCCCCTGTTTGTTGACAATGTTCGAGGTTAGTGACCCTATGCACACATACATGCACAAATAGCTACTCTATCTAACCTAATGACTGTAATATATTATTTATTTATAATAACAGTATTTTTTGCGCCATCCTGCATTTTATACAGTCTACAGTTTTATATGGAAACGGTAAACTGAGTTTGGATTTGCATCGCGTTTGTGTTCTAATATTTATGATATTTTATGTTACAGTATTAGATATGTTTCTTGTTAAATACGGGTAGTTAGACTAGACCCTCTGACTCTCTGCAGAGGGTCCTTAAGTCTTAATTGCAATTATTACCATGCTTGGAAGACAGGCTAGTGATCATGTTTAATTGTTCTTATTAATAGGTTGATTTCACACAGAAGGAAGCTACAACTCTTCCTTATATTAATCCTGGTAAGTACTCGTATACATATCTACCCTTATAAGCACTAAAGCATCCATGGAAATTGATGGGGGAACTAAGCTCGTGCAAATCTATGAATTCTACAAAATAAAATATAGGGATTAGGTAGTCTTCGAGAAGATGACATGTAAACTTCAGTTTAATTTTATATTCACTTTCTCAGTTCAGAAACATTGCCACTAAGCAGTGGCGGTACCTTCATATAAGCCCAAAAGCCCATGCCTTACTAAAATGGATGGATGAATTCACTTTTAATGTATTGTACCTTACCAGTAGTTTATGAGAAAATTGCGATGATACATACGTAGGTACCTACATACTCAGTCGAAAACTGAACTTTTTTTTTTGAAATCGGTTAAAATTTTATTGGGCTTGCGTTATTTTGAAACCCTATGCACGCCACTGCCACTAAGAACCTTAAAACAATACAGATATTACCTAAGTCGAGCCAGACAGGAGTTACTCTTTGTTAATATTCGCGTACATAAAAAGCCTGTCAACTTGACGTTTCAAGAGGCGTCAAAGACCACTGTAACGGGAGCGAACAAAGACATTGAAAAGCCAAAGGTTACATCTTTTATTCGAATGCTATATGGGCCTTCAGTGAATATGGCCACAAGACACAATTGAAACCTAACTAGAAATCTATTTCGCAACATAATGACTGGCTGTATTGGGATCGATCTTGTGCAACCTTTTTTTTTGTTACGAAATAGAAGTTACGTAGTATCTTGTCTATACTCTGTATTATACGGATCATGTGAACGTATTTAAGAGCATGTACGCCGTACGTCCTTATTTTTCAATATGAATAAACCGTTTTAATGAAACTTCATACCCATAAGCAGGATAGGTTTAAAAAGTTAGTAGAGACCATTTCCGAAAAATAGTGTTACAGTTAAATTAGAGCGATTTTAAATTTTCCATACAAACAGAAATTTCCAATTTTCTTTTTTTTTAATAAGATATTTCGAAAATGTTTTCTACTAAAATTTTAGACCTATGTATTCTGCTTATGTGTTAATAATTACGAAAAATAAGGACTCGAAAATTTGTATGAAATTCTGTACGGCGTACACGCTCTTAAGGCGCTGACAAGACCCAATTGACCAAAATAGGCTTCTGTTAAGAAAAAAAAATGCCAAATCTGTATAGTTTGTGGTAGCGGAAAAAATATATGTTAATTTTGAACATATTTCCCATAACTTGGTTGTTACCAAAACACGTTTTGAAAAAAAAATCTCGATACAAACTAACGTTAAACTAACCTCTTACCTTGAGTTCTAATCTAAAATATCTGCATTAAATATCAACATATGTTACGTATTTAATTAATAACAAGAACGTCTTATTTGAATGCAGAACTTGGTTGTTTTTTATTTTCGATTACTCAACTCAATTTTGAGTAAATAGATAATTGCTTCATGTTTTGCAATAAATTACAAGCGTTGTGTCATCGCGCTTCTCTTTCTTTTCTATGCAATCTGACAGTGACCGCGGTTTAGGTGTGGCCAGCGTCTTAACTTGAATTCATTTTATGCTACACATTTAGATAGGGAAGTAGAAGCTAGAAAACTGAGGTGCCATGCCATTTAGCCAATTAATAAGTTTTTCTAATTAAAGTAAAATTCATTTGTAATTTAAATAGTCACAGAACAGAATAATCTCGGTTTAAATTACATATAATCTACTACTTAATACCCGATATGTTAAACAAAATATATTCTATTAAAATATTAATGTTAAAAGCGTCTCAAAGTAGAATTCGCGTCAATCTGTCAGCAACGAAATTTATCTCGTGCTGATCTATTATAACATGCGACGCTGCCGCGCTGTTACATAAGTCCATTGTCGTTTATAGAGGTGAAATATTCTACTAGCGCATGAGACGCCAAGCTGTCTGTCATAGCGTTACGTCAAAAGATCGTTGAACTATGCGTCGGGGCCATTTTCTCTGACGGGAAAACCTTTTACGAGTAATGTCTAGCGTGTTATCAGACATTGTGGGTTAATTGCACCAGGAAACTCCTGTGGTTAGCGGTATGGGTATGGGAATATTACGAAATAGTTCTAATCAAAATGCGTGGTCGGCGTGGGACTGATAATTTTGTTGAAATGTGTGAACGGCCAATTTTACATCTGATAATCGTATTGGTAAACGCACCCACAATAGGCACTGAGGCCCTACCATTTCCTTCCATTTCCGTCTGACCTGCAATGTATCATCTTCAGACCTGCTACGTTATCGCTGGCTGGTACGCCATATTATAAATAAACATTCGGAAATACTTTTTCGGAATATTACCGGTTTTACGGTTTTAAAGAAGTAGATATATTAATTTAATAACAGTTTATAATGATTAGAAGAATTCTAAAAAACTATGTTTCGTAGCAAAAAATCTAATTTAACACGATTATGACGTTCGAGACACTTTTAGATACTTAAGTAAGGTACCTACTTGAACATCTTACCAAAGTTATTGCTATTTTCGAACGAATATATTGTCAACACCACAAAACTGTACGAGGTCATTTGTGATAATACTGCATATAATTGGTCTTATGTTAATTAGTGCGATAAATAGATTTATTGATTTAGTACAAACTTCAAAAACACAAACAAAAACAAATACAAATCTATTGATTTTGTGGCGCGTGGCATGAAAACTCGTAGCTCATTGCAAAGCTCAAGTAATAGTTCTTTAGTGAGCCTATACTATTTGACAAACATACCATCCTGCAAGTCAAAGGGTTTTGTCATGCTTCTCATAACTTGCCTTTGGATTTTAGCGATATATTTCACACTGTTTTTATCACCATCACCCTCAAGAAACTCAAAAATTTAATCTTCATCTCACATTTAAAATAAACGGCAAAGAGATTTTTTTCTTAGTTGTCTATAATTTTAAATAACGCCGCAATAGTATTGTATTCACAAATTAACATGTCCTTCCGTTTTTTATTTTTATTAAAGGAATCAGTTCAATAAAAGTTAGTTTTACACGGCTGCAGGGCAGTTAGTATTCAAGTGTCCACATGTCAAAAAGGACTTGAAGGTACAGCATAACGCAGGTTAGACCAATGAAATTATAAGTACACATTATGGAATGCAATAAAATATTGAGTATTGAGTATTGAGGAATATAGTCACGTGAATACTGACCGTCTCTAGTCACGTGATCGCTGGCTCGCCTGTTATTTGACGTGTTCATGGTACAAAATAGCCCGTCAGTTCACTTTACGTCGAAAATTGACCTGCTATAAGATTTCATGGTAGGCCCCAGGAGAAATATCTACCGGGGCATAGATTTTTTAAATAAAATTAATGACGAGGGAATGATGTACAGTCGCCAGCACATCAAGTTACCACAAGCTGTCAAATTTCTCCAAATGATTTTAGACCTTCAAATGTTGACCGTTAAGTTGAAAATCGAATGAGAAAATTTGACAGTTTGTGGTAACTTATTGTGCTGGTGACTGTACGTTAACTTTATAAACTTTACCGTTAGGCAATGCAGTATACACATCATAAGACCTTATTAGATAGGTATTTACATAAATGCCTGAACATTCACTGAAACATACTTATCCAAGTCTCTCCATAGCTTTGAGTATTATTTGTCATAGACTTTCAATAGAAAATGAATAACTGGAAATCCATGGGTGAACGAAGTATACTTTGGCCATAGTCTGTTAACTTTTTTGGCAGTTTTTGAATAAACACTGCTGGAGCAATGAAAAATCTACATTAATTAAAAGTGAAAACGACTAAAGGAAGTAAACTCAGAAATCTTCAACAAGTGAAAAGGCGATAAAAGGCTCGTGCAGACTGGTGCAATATCGCAGGCGCGACAAGCATATTACTGCCTGTCGCGCCCGCGATATCGCACTAGTCTGTACCAGCCTAAATTGCAAATATCATTGATCGTGCAAATGGGCAGTGGAAATAGTACTTAACAAAAAATATATATTTTGGGGAAATTCATAAATGTGTGCTATGGTTTTCTATCTATACAAACTACACTTTAAAAAATACTTCATCTTGAACTTCAGTTACAACTCCTTGAAATTTATAGCAAGGAATTTCCTATTCCAGATTACTGCTGTAACACTACCCAGTACTGATGTAGCATTAAATGGTCATACATTGGGTACCTAAACGTGTACTAAATGCCACCATAACTATTTGCACATAATGTTAGTCACATTTCTTGTATCGTCCATGCTCTCTATGTTGGCATTGTCGTGATGCACTGTATTGGCCAGTCACTTTTTGGTTTCTACAACATCTTTTATTGCACTTTCTTATAATAATATGTAAGGCCATAATCAAAGAGGTAGTCTACGAATTTACATAATTCTGACAACAGAATACACAAGCAAAATTAAAGTCTGAATATCAACAATTAATATAAACACAACGATTAATTATAAAAACGGTTAATTTAGCTTAAAAACAGTATACAACGGTTAATTTAGCTTAAAAATGCAATTTTGTGGTGCAGAAGTTTGTGATTGATCTTCTCTACGAAATTAATAATAAAAATAAAAAAAGCCTCATGTTTCTCTAAGTTTTTTACAGTGCTTATCAATAATTATAATACATATAAATTTATTTATTTTTTTCTCTTTTTCTTTGAGAACCCCTTTTTTTTGGTTGGGAAACCATCGAATAAGTTCTCCCGCTCTGGGCGGAGCGGGAGGGTGTGTCAGACTCTTACTGACTAAATTTCTTCCGTTGCCTGTGTTGCCAGGGGCCTCTGTGACCCTTTAGTACCTTCCCGCGACACTTCAGAACCCTGAGGTGAAGGCCTCCTCCAAATTAATAGTTGATATTCAATATTGTACATGTGAGATGGTTACAACCGTGTCTTACTACTGTTACATAATGTTATGATTAGCTTCGCTTACAACCTATTGTTTAGAAGTGAAACTTTAAACCATTCAGTAGCCAACACTCGCCACCCACACTTAAGTCAAGGGGTGATTTCTGTCATAGCGACAGTTACTAATTGTTACTTATGGTGTAAGTAGTACGACGATACGACCAGCCAACCAGACTCCCACGTTGAGCGCTGGTGCAAGTCATATGAGATTAAGAGATTAGGTATTTATTTTGAAGAAATTGTAACCTAACTGTCATGAGCTGTTAATGGTTCAGCGGCTTAGAAGATTAGAAATTAGTAAATGTCAATCGTGACATATGAAGTTTTTTTTTTAAATGATTCTCGCTCTTTGTATCTTCTATCGGATAGATTTTTGTGATTTTTATTTTTGGGAATTCTGTTTCTCCACACTTCTCAAGGATTAAACTCTAAGTTTTGGAAACATTGAGAACGCTTTGATACCTATTGGTGAAGATGATACAGGAGTAGATTAGAATTCATCGATTCAAAGACATGATAGAAATCCACAACAGACAACCATACCACTCTGTTTACTTCCATTATTTCTCTTATGATTTGTACCACTTGCATATCGATATGTCTGATAGTCGTCTGCATGTCCCGAGGTTAATCATTAATGACCTTTGATCGTCACTTACCGTGCTTTAGCCATAACACGGTGATAACCGTTAATGAGTAATATGGTTATAGCCGTAACCGAGACTATAATGCTTCATTTCACGTTCCTTTTACCACGGCTGAACATAATACGGCTTTATAGAACGTTTGTAACCAGCCTGAGACAGTAGCACTGCTAGGCAAATGGCCTCTTCTCATGAGATGGTACTCCGAACATTAATCACAATGCTTGTTCACTACGTTTGGCAGGTTCTATAGACACTGATTGTGGGTTGCTGGGTTCGATCACTGAATCCCAAGGTTTTCCATTAGCAATTCCTCTATAGCAGCCCGGATTGCCTAGATTTGTGGCCATTTAAACAAACGTAATAGCACTGACACATGACATAGCTGGCGAAATGTGGGTGTACTTTAGATACCTACACCTCTGCCTATGCCTTCAGGAATAAAGGCGTAATCATATGTTATGTTATGTCAAAGTAAGAACTGCAAGAAAACAAATTAATATTATAGTCCTGGACCGAGATACGCGTAGCGCTTAAACCCGCACTAGGGTAACATCCGGCTGTCACAAGCGGCGTGTGCGCCGCAGTCGTGGTACGTTTGAAGTTAATGGACTGCCATTGACTGGGATTGAGGCTTGCACCCTTTTACATGAAACTTTAACATTTTAACTGACCAAGTGTCGGTGTAATATACTAAAAATGCTTGGCTCAATGCTGGTCCTGCTCCACAACCACAACCAATTGATTACCCGTATTCCTTCCGTTGCCTGTGTTGCCAGAGGCGTCGGTAACCCTGTCGAACTTCCACGCGACCCCGGCAGGCATCGGCCCTAGTGGACCCCTACACTTGTGCTGACGACTTCTCTTTGAGGCGCGCGTGGAACACAACGCGCCGTCGACACGGCGAGCTACCCATTGCTCACCGTCCGCAAGCCCGTTGAAAATACTGTTGGAGCTGCTGAAAATTGTAATACTATCTTTGCATTGTATAAATTCAATCTACTTTGTATTATATAATTGCATTGCACAGGCGTGAGTACTGTGTATAATAGAGTTACCATTATACGGTTAATATGTCTTTCATTGACTTGAATGGGCCCTGGCGGCTGAGAGTATGTCATGCTCACTCAAATGTCCCGTTGATGGTGACGCGTGTGTTGGATCGTTTAGCTCCCTTCAAAATGGTTGAGCTGAATGGTGCTGATCCGTGCGTCATGTTCGTGAACGGGCGTCGTCAGTTGGGACTGGTCACCTCTTAGCTGCCTCGGCTTATTTTGAATTATTTTATTTTGAAATAATATAAGTTTTGCTACTATGGACGCGATTTTTTTTACATCGTCCTCACATTTAGTTATAAATTCAACATTATTTATACTAATATTTATGTATAATTTAAATATAATTTAAATGATTGTCCATGGAATTTCTTGCCCGTTCTTCTCCATAGGTACCTACTACGCTTTGGAATGGGCAACTAATTTCATATTTCTAACTGACCGACTCCTTGACAATTGAAAAGTGCCTGTAAATGGTTTAAATGAAATAAATGCTTTGAGTTTGAGTTTTTGAGGTTGATACCAACTCGTGTCGGTGTAAAATTCCAGCCTACCCCTATTTCTTTGGCGAAAAACGGGCGGTGATGTTATAATATGCTTTTGTTATCCATGGGGAAACGTAGTGGATTGTATTTAAAGTAATATTTCCTTAGGTTTTAATATTTTACTTTTGTAATGTATGTTAACTAAAATATAAAGTTCAAGTTCTAAAGAACGTTTATTAAATCATTTATTGGGATATGAAATGTATATGTATAATTCAGATTTTATGATTAATGTTCTAGCCTGATAGTGTATAACTTGAAGCGGTTCCGTCTAAAGATTGAATGCCTAGTGAGGTCAGTAATAAATCCGTTTCAGACGGGTCGACAGCTTTGTGAAATAAAATGAGAGAGGAAATTGATTCTAACTGTAGACAGAATTAATTTCCTTGCTAAGTGTTTTTATTTTGCAGTGTTTACAGATTAGTTTACAGTTTTTAAAGAAAAGTGCTGCTGAATAAAGAGTTTGTTACCATAATTTTTTCAGCTAATATACTCTAGAAAGAGCTTGTGGGCTTGTGACTAAGTAATAACAGCCGCACGGATCGATCGATCAGGTTAAGCAACGCTTGCCGCGGTTGGTCCGTGGATAGGTGACCATCTTTACATACCTAGACCCCTCCGTGCCTCGGAAAGCACATTAAAAGCCGTTGGTCCCGGCTGTCATTTGTAGATCTTTGACAGTCGTTACGGGTCGTCAGAAGCTCGAAAGTCTGACAACCAGTTTTACCAAGGGGTATCGTGTTACCCAGTAACTGGGTTGTGGAGGTCAGATAGGCAGTCGCTCTATGTAAAATACTCGTATTCAGCTGTATCCGGTAAGGCTGGAAGCTGACCCAACATAGTTGGGAATAGGCTAGGCAGATGATGATAAAAAGAAAGAGTAAATAAAGAAAGTACTCTAGAAAGAGCACTTTTGTTTGACTACTTATATTACAGGTTCTTTTATTGATATTCATTTGTTTTTTATTGGATTTTGTTTTATTTTGTATCCATGTTTTGTTCTCTTTAGTTAGGTATTACTCCTTTGGTCTGTAATATCAATCAGCATGTTATTATGCGTAACACGCGATTAGGAAATTGTGGTTATCCTAAAGGTTATAAAGCTCAAATGTCAGTCGCAAATCAGGAAATAATTATACGATTACATGATTCAGATAAATAATATTGTAAGTCTAGATACGTATTCTATCTGTTGGGTTAGCATATTCAGTATATAATGTTCCCACTGCTGGGACACATGCTTTCTCTCGGTGAGATAGAGGATCTATAACTGTTGGATTGATGGAAAGGCCGACACAAGAATCTAGAAATGTTAACATTGTCCTTAAGACGCTGACAGCACCTAAACCGCGGTCACTATCAGATTGCATAGGAAAGAAAGAAAAGCACGATGACACAACGTTTGTAATTTATTGCAAAATATGAAGCAGTTATTTACTTAAAATTGAGTTGAGTAATCGAAAATAAAAAACAACCAAGCTGCATTCAAATACGACGTTCTTGTTATTAATTAAATATGTAACGTGTATTGATATTTAATACCTACAGATATTTTGGATTAGAAATCAAGGTAAGAGGTTAGTTTCACGTTAGTTTTGTATCGAAATTTTTTTTCAAAAGGTGTTTTGGTAACAACCAAGTTCTGGGAAATATGTTCAAAATTAACATATATTTTTTCCGCTACCACAAACTATACAGATTTGGCAATTTTTTTTCTTAAGAGAAGCCAATTTTGGTCAATTGGGTCTTGTCAGCGCCTTAAGTACATGGAAAAACATAAAGTCAAGACTGTTACGAGTAAGAGGACATCATGTATCATGTAGTTACGAGATCTTAAAATGTAAGTGCCATCAATGGCACGATACCGCCATAAATCCTCCAAGTTAAGTATAAAATTGTTACACAGAGTGATTTACAAAATATTAATGTTCCCAAATAAACTCATAAATTGGAATTAATTCCTCTAGACTGTGATCTGTGATGGTACATGAGGACCAATTTAACTTGACACTCAATGGCGGCGCTGCTTGTCAAGAAAAACAACAAAATCAGTAGATTATTTAACTTAGTTTCTGACTTTGCCGCGTGCTAAGTAAATCTGGTCCTTCCGTACATATTAAGGCTTTGATAAATATACCATTAACATTCCATAGGTTCGAGGATGGGGCTATCTGTCATCTTATAGGATTAGGCGTTCGAATTTAAAGAGAGGTGTTTTACGAATAAAAAACTTAATTAACGTTTTATCTAAGTGGCGTTAAATAAAAGGAAGGGCAAAAGAAAGTTTTTAAGGCACGTGTATTTTTATTATTTTTCTTCATAAAAAATCGATGATAATTCTTCATAGAGTACCTGCCTACGCTATTGATAAATGAAAAACATAATTTTTACCCTTTTAAGTACGAGCTCCTGGGTTCGATTTCCTCGTCGGGCAGTGTAATTTGGTTTTTCCATCTGAAATTTCTCTGTAGCAGCCCGGAGTCTGAATTACCTGGTTGATGGCAATAGGTTCGCACCCTATTAGGTACTTGGGACTTAAACATAACTGGCGAAATGTGGGTGTGCTATAGGTGCATCTCTGACTAACCCTTAGGGGAATACAGGCTCGCGGGAAGTTACAGAGGCCCCTGGCAACACAGGCAACGGAAGGAATACGGGTGGGTTTTAGTCAGTAAGGTTCACCCACCCAAAAAAAAAACACACACCCCCTGCCCCACCACGGGAGAAGTTATTTGATGATTTCCCACCCAAAAAAAAAGGGGAATACAGGCGTCATGTTAGGGTAAGGTTGCGATTATTGGACCACTTAACTTTGAGCGGTTATCACCTGAAGTATGACATTTAAGGGAATAGTGATTATTAAATTTTATAGGTCTTATACATATTTCCTCGTAGGTGTGTTTTCGGATTTTTTGTTAAGAACATAAAGGAACAAAACAGAAAAAACTGTTTTTGTGACAGTTCCCTTATTTGGACCTCAGTCTCTTTGATTGGACCTCCTAGTTGCTATGATTGGACTTAGGACATCTTGTCTGCTGGTCCATTCAAGGTGCCCAAGGAAATTGCAATAAAATAAAATATAATACAAAATTAAACACAGTCTTTATTATTAATAAGAATCACGAGTAATCATGTCTTAATTTAACGTTGAATTGCAAAATTTTAAAAACCTCTCTAAATAATTATGCTCCAATATTTTTTTTTTTCTATATCGGTTGTGAGATCTCCCGTCGAAACTATTATTTGGTTTTCTCTTTTAGCTTTTAAATTTTTATCATCCAATCTTCGTTTTAATGTCGCTTTTGGTAGGTACACCATATATCCTGCTTGCTTCGTTTAATCCGACCTCTTTTTTACTCAAAGCTAGTAACGCTAATCTCATACTTCCTTCATTCCAGTCCTAATACTGGCCTCGTTTTGCCATGCTAAAACAAAAAAAAATATATTAAAACCGAAATTTTAGAAGTTGCCTTCATTGGACCGGTCCAATCAAGGAGCCGTGCACTGGTCCATTGACGGCAATTTGCTGCTATCACAATAATATATAAAAAAATAAAAAACTATTAATCTTATGTACCATTTGGTTGGTAAATTAGCTGAACAAATAAATATGTTATGCTACTAAAAATAATCACATTGAAAAACCGAATAAATCTGTACTTACATGGTAAAGTATGTCCCGCAAATATTTTATCGGGAACTCTTAAAACACACCGACGCACCTTCTTCCCGAACGAAGCTCACGGCGACACTGGCGGTTGAGGGGGCGGGTGCGGGGTCGAATATGCAGCGTTTCGTCATAAATGACAATTCTTATTACAATAAATTCGTTTCCTAGAAATCAAAGCGGTCCAATCAAGGCGCTGGTCCAATGGTCGCAACCTTACCCTATGTTGTTTATTTAATTTTCGCAGTTTGTTAATAGTAAATATTCAAGAACACAAATCTTAGTATAGGTCAGATTAATTGGTCAAGGACAGCTAATGAGACACAATTGATTTTCTATTGTTTGACTCCGAATCGGTGTCGCGCGGGGCTCAACAGCAAGTCAGATCTTTAACAAAAACATTTAGGTAAGTATATAACTAAGCCGTATCTATAGCTTGTGTGAATACCTATGTCGTCTTGAAAAAGGGGAAAATGATCTCATATCATTTTGCACAAAAAAATGTTTAATTCAAAGTATTTGTTGTCTTATCTATCTATTTAGCCCGCCCCCCTTTCCCTTTTCCACACACGTCTGTCGTCTGCCATTGCCGGCCAGTCCTTAAGATGCTGACAACACCTAAACCGCGGTTACTGTCAGATTGCATAGAAAAGAAAGAGAAGCGCGACGACAAAACGCTTGTAATTTATTGCAAAATATGAAGTAATTATCTATTTACTCAGAATTGAGTTGAGTAATCGAAAATAAAAAACAACCAAGTTCTGCATTAGAATAAGACGTACTTGTTATTAATTAAATACGTAATTTATGTTGATATTTAATACAGATATTTTGGATTAGAACTCAAGGTAAGAGGTTAGTTTAACGTTAGTTTGTATCGAGATTTTTTTTTCAAAACGTGTTTTGGTGACAACCAAGTTCTGGGAAATATGTTCAAAATTAACATATATTTTTTCCGCTACCACGAACTATACAGATTTGGCAATTTTCTTTCTTAAGAGAAGCCTATTTTGGTCAATTGGGTCTTGTCAGCGCCTTAAGGGTCGGGTAATCGCCGTTGACCTTGGTCACACAAATACGCGTCGCGCTCACGCCGTGCCTCCGTTCGGTTTTATAGGAAATATTTATTTTTAGTATCGAAAATACAAATATTTGAAATAAATCAAAGAAAGAATAATAGATAATAAAATAGGGATGCGGGAAGGTACTTATGGGTCACCGAGGCCCCCGCAACACAGGCAACAGGAAGGAATACGGGTGGGTTTTAGTCAGCAAGAGTCTGACACACCCTCCCGCTCCGCCCAGAGCGGGAGAAGTTATTTGATGATTTCCCACCCTCAAAAAAAAAAAAAAAGTAGTTTGAAAGTAATATCGTTTTTTCTGCTATGGGCAGACATTACTTCCTGAATTTATTTCATAAAGTATTTTACTACAATACTTAAATATTCACATATAGAACTGACGTGTATGCGTTTTAGTTGAACATATATTTTTTGCATAACTTACTTGCATTATATGAAGGCATAATAATAGATTTAAAAGTCATTAAAATCATATATCTGCCCCTTAAGGCTTATGTCTCACTAGAACACCATGGTGGAGCAACCATGGTCGCGCTGTCAGCAAAAGCTTTATGGGGGGTATCTCACCAGGCGTCCGATTCATTGCACATTTTTTGGCAGTGCGACCGTGGTTGTGTCGCCACTGGTGTCCTAGTGAGATATGGCCCAAAGTCCGAAAGTGCTTATCTATTGAAATCAAAATAATTAGGACTTGATACAAAAGGGTTTTATTCATAAAATTGGGTTAAAATCCACCATATCGCTCATCCAATAGAACAATGACGTAATTACGTTTTAGCTATTTTTCAGGAGATCGTTTTAAAAGTTTGAAATTGAAAATATGATATATTTCCAATGATTATGATAAAATCTTTTATTATTTATGTATGTTACTTTACTATCAATAATAATTTGTTATAACTTTATGAGAAAACTAAAGAAAACTGATAGAAAATTCCAAATAAAACAAACCTGACGTACACTTATGCCATTTTATGAATCAAATATAACAATTATGACATAAACTAGGTTTTGGAATGGGAATAAATCATGAATTTAAACAACAAATTATTCAATTTAGTTTTATTTTTAAAAATCAGTTTACATTTATAAACGTATAATAAGAAGTATCATTTTTTTTTAATTTTTTTACTTAATTTTTATAAAAAATAATGTACCTAAATTAAACTTAGCACAAAATAGAGTTATAAAAAGCCTCATAGTATTTTAGCATGATATTAGTATTTATTAAATTCGACAAATCAGCTTTTTTACGATCTGAAATACACAGTTTAGCACTTGCGTAAAAATAATGTAAATTAAACTTAGCACAAAATAGAATTATAAAAAGCCTCATAGTATTTATGTATGATATTAGTATTTATTAAATGCGACAAATCAGCTTTTTTACGATCTGAAATACAAAGTTTAGCACTATAGGCGTTTTTCAGGCATATTTTGGCAGGCGGATTTCGTCTAAGACGTCTTCTAGGTCCCATACACATACCACATTGAATCCATTCTGCTGTATCGTCGTATGATACTTTGTATGAATAAACATCAGACCCCTTAATAAATTTAATTAATCTAATGTCCGATAACCTGACAATATCTCCATTGAGGTTTTTCTTGAAATTAACAGATAATTGTTCAGCTAAATCTTTCCAATCAATAAAATCTGTAAAATTCAGTTCATGGACGACGTAAGGCTTGCCCCTTTTCTTAGCATTTCTTATTAATTGAACATATTGATCAGGAACGTATATAGGGCCTGATTTTTTTGCATTTTTAATGTTTTTTTCAATAATGGAGTGTATGTTATCCCCTTCGTTTTGGGTGTGGCCTCTGACTAAGAACTTATGGGTAATTGAATTAATTGCCAATGTTCTTACTGCATAGGCATACATGCTTAATAAGTATCTGAAAAAATAAACATTCATATAGATTAATAACAGTATTGACTAATGTTGAAATCAGAATTAATCAGGTGCACTAAAAACTTACCTATTCTTTTGTTGACCACAACAGTTATATTAATACGAAACGAATAGAATATAATATTTATGTCGGGACTGTCGAGAGCAATCTTTTCTAAAAACTTGAAAACACAAGAGCCTATTTCTATTGCACCACGATTGCCCAGTCCCTCGTGCCAAAAATAACAATCTGTTGTTTTATTTTTTAAATCGGATATCTGAAATATAAAACAGTACTTAAGGTATTTAATTAAGGTAACATGAAAAAATGACATTAAAATTAAAGGATTTAACAATAACTTACAGTAAAATTAAAGCAGTTTAGTTTTGACTTGTAAAAAAAAGCAGACGATTCACCTAGTGGTACTGGCATTACTGCTTGCAAATCATAAATAGCAACTAGGGTATTACTGTTGGTTTCGTTACAGGTCTCTATATCCTTGGATTTTTCATTACGACTTAATTGTTTTTCTCTTTGGTGTAAATCATATTCTGGAAGTAACTTATCTTTGTCTTCACCGACTGCATTTTTGAATGATTCGCAAAGATCGCACTGATCTTTCTTCGGTACAAAAAAAGAGATAGTAAAATCAGTTTTAAAAATGTTTGCGTAGACGTCGTAAGTTACTGCTTCTTCATGTATGGTAGAACGTTGTGCTTTGTAATTACGATGCATCTCAGCAATTGTCAGACCACCATCTATAAATTCTCTAGAGGTGTTAGCCCTTAAATAATGCGATTCAATCCGTGGAATTGAATTAATATGGTCCTTAACAGATTGTACAAGTTCAGGAACTGTTTTTTTATGATGGCCATGTTTACCTCTGTTGTCTTTTGGGGCGATGCCTGCATTATAATTTCTTGCCTCAATTACAGTTCGTAGAGTTCGCTCAGTAATTCCCAGAGTATTCAATAAAAATGTTTTACAAATTTTAAAACATCGGCCGTTATTTAATAATGAAAATGAGCAATTAGGTGTTCTAGGTTTTTCGAGTTTCTTAATACGACGACATGAAATATTTAAGGGTTCTATACACGAGCATAAAAAATCTCTCTGTCTTTGAATAGATGCCAAATTCCAATAACTTTCAAATATCTGTTTTCTTTGATCCTCTGTAAACTTGTTTCTACATTGCAATCTACAGTTGCATGGTGGTCTGATTACTTTACCCTCAATCTTTTTTCCAGTACGAGAAATGTATTCTTTTCCAGAATTCTTAAGTTCTCTTGATATATTCTTCTTCCATTTCTGTGGGTTTCTAATACGTTTTTTACCCTTTTTTGGTGTTGGCGTATGTCTCAGTTCTAAATTAGAGGAAGACGTAGACAAATTAAGATTTCTGGTATGATGTTGTTGAGGTGGCTGATATTCATCGCTACTATCATCCGGCGAAAAGTCCATACCAGCAGAATGCTCGTTCTCGGAATTGGGAACAATATTTTCTTTTTCTAAAATAAATACCTATTAAAAATAAAAATCCAAATATTTACTGAAAAAGTACCTAATTTGTACTTGTAAAAATATACAATTACCGGTAGAGGATTTTGTATTCAGTAAACTACTTAAGTCCTTAGGTGGCGAAGCAGTTGGTATCTCAATACAGATTGCATCCAGATTATTAACGCTCTTT
Organism: Atethmia centrago; assembly: GCA_905333075.3. Taxonomy (NCBI): domain Eukaryota; kingdom Metazoa; phylum Arthropoda; class Insecta; order Lepidoptera; family Noctuidae; genus Atethmia; species Atethmia centrago. The sequence goes on from HG995367.1 coordinate 26,188,672, forward strand.
AGCAGGGAAGGTGAACATGCATTATTATCACGAGTTGTATCTAAAAGAAATTATAACTATTAACGAAGATGATTATTAAAATTTGTTAAATGAAAACATTAAATATCTTATCCTTACCATCTTCAATAGTGTTTTGATTCTCAGATTGAGTAGAGTTGTATGCATCAACTAATATTGGTACTGTCATACCCACAGCATTGTAATCACAGTCTTTAGCTCTTCTCAATACATCGACTGAGGTAGCTGGTGTTTCAGTTATATTATCACAACTTATGTTATCATCTAAAAATTTTAAGTTATTAATTGTATATTAAGATTATTAAGTGATTACATTTGGTATATTATATCCTTACCATATTCAATACATTTTTGCTTATTAGATTGAATTGTGTTGCTTGCATCGATAAGTACTGGTAACTTCATTCCTATAGCATTGTAGTCACTGTCTTTAGCTCCTCTTAAGGTATCGACAAAGGTGTCTGGTTTTTCAAGTAATGCTAAAACATTATTTTATATTAAAAAACTAATTAGTAAGCTACAATTCTCTAATAAAAATAATCTCTAATTTACCTACCTTCTTTTGGCGATGTATCCTGTGAGGTGCCACTTAAACATGTTGAAGTTGACGACGAACTGCTGGAAGATGATGACGAACTGCTGGAGGATGACGACGAGGATGTAGAAGACGACGATGACGACTGATTCCTTTTTCCAGTTCCACTTTGACCTTCAATTTCAGCTGAAACACCAGACCCTTCTGAGAACTGGGTTATTATGTAGGTAAATTTAATAAAAGGTAGAAAAAGTTAGCCTTACGTTTCAATTCCGTAGGTTTATCCATTGCTGTCAATTCTGTCTGAATGTTTTGAGAAAAAGGTTGAGGTACATGGCCGTCCTGACCCAACATTACAATCTGCTCGATTCTTTTTGACCTTGACATGTTTGTATCTATGATCTAAAACAATACCATTATGATTAAAGTATACTTACTTACCCCAAAAAAATAGCAAGGTACTTCTTAGATATTTTAAGTATGTATACTTATACACCGTGAAATGAAAAGCCTTGCAATACCTACTAGTTAGTACAATAATAGTTCATCGTGAAGAATTAAGTTAATTATAGTTTAATAATCATTAATAAGGATTTATAATTATGTATGGTACGTAATTATAAATCCTTTCAAATTCAACATGATTATCAAATAACCTACTAACATAATATTTCCAAAATATGTAATTATGATATTTGATATTCACATTGACATTCGTATTGACTCACATTAAAATTACTAATAAATCACTTTTTACATAATTATTTGTAAGTGAATTTGTCAGAACAGGAACGTATTTGGCAATTGTGTCATATAATCAAACGATCTTGTGCAGTTTTATTGACATAATGACATAATTGCCAATTGCGTCGTTGTTCTACCAATAAAATTGAAATAGTTTGTCATAACTTACATTTACGTCGCTACGAGTCCTGACACGTTCTCACTTCGCGGGGCGCCCCGCACTACTGTCAATTATGTCGATGTTTCCGGGTGACCTTTTGAAAAATACGCCAATTCCCTAACGACAGTCACTCACTCTATCGAAAACCACCGTAACTACAATTCTGTCGTTTTCGTCATAGATAGAACTTTCGAAACGTGAACTTATGACATTCAAAACTCATTTTCGATATTTTGGTAATTACGTCGTTGTTCTATTGGATGAGCGATATGAAACGCCACAATAATAAACTTTTTGTTATCTTTAAAATAAACGAAACATAACAATTACTAATTAATTTATACAGCGTTTATTTTAAAGGGTATAAGCCCTTTAAAATAAAATATTAAAAACTCTATTATTTAGTAATTCATTACAGGTACCTCCTAAGGTTATATAATTTAAAACAATTCGTTTTGATCACTGCAGGGGTCCTTTTTAATATAAAGCTGTAAAAAAAAAATTGGTAGTGTTTCAAAATTATGTTCTTTTAATGATCCAAGCACAAGTCCGTTATCCATGAACATGTGCTTGAGGAAACTGTTGGATGCCACAAACACCAAATTTCGAAGTGATACTTCTTAGGCGGATTGAGAGAGATTCTGAGACGGAATTCGATAATTGGACGAGAATTAAGAGTGAAATTTCAAGGACGCGTCATATTTAAGCACATTTAGTTACATGAGAGAGTAAAAAGATATACCTCTCGCTGTCTGTCACATTAAATCTTTCTTATCCTTTATTTTTTAATTTCTATCACGTGTACGGTGCGCAATTTTTTAAGGCAGACGCCAGATTTTTGCTGCCTGCTCGTATGTTCGCGCTACTTTTCGAACGACCTACTCTAAAATAATTAAGAAAAGTAAAGTGTGAAACAAACAGGTACCATTTTATAAAGAGATTTTAAGAGATGATTAAACTAGTTTTAAGTTGTAAATGATTTGACTATAGTGTAGGCGCATACGAATTCACGAATTCTTTATTACTCTTATATACACGCTCTTCATTAAGATAACTTTCTTTATTGAGTATCATAACATGTTTAATACAAATCAACTGGAACATGATTAATACAAAATTAAAATCAAAAGTCATTTATTCAAACTAGGCTGAGAGAATCAGCACTTTTCGAAAGTACAAGTCAACTGGGACATGTTTAATACAAATCAACTGGAACATGTTTAATACAAATCAACTGGTGTTATTATTATATTACATTAATTGATTTGTGACATAAATATCGTAATAAAATATAAACTATAAAATTAAAAAGTAGGTAATTAAATAATCACCTTTCATATAAGTTGACAAAATTAAAAAAAAGTGGTGAAGGAATTTTTATTACTTAAAATGGTGATTTTACTATTTTGATTGCTCTATGACATTGACAATTTATAGCCTTTTATTATAATGAGATGTTATAGCACAATTCTCGTACAACAGTTATGTTATATGACATCAATTAGGCATGCTCTAGAATGTTTATTGATGATTTAGCGGTTGTAAAAATTGACATAGATTATGCTATTGGCGAACGCGTTAAATGTAAGATATGTTTATTTTTGCTTGCGAATTGATTTTGTCTCCGAATACGCTGTTTTTATGATATTAAGTGTTTATTATGTTTATAATGATTGATTATCAACATTTTGATGCCCATCGGGTCGTGTTCTTCCTAGGCAACAGTTTTATGTTTCCAACAATTTAAAAAAATTTGAATACTGGGAATCTTTCCATATATCTCTCCCATATATTCCATAAATCTGAAAAAAAAATGATCAAGATCTGAAATTATAAGAAAGTCAATTAAAACCCACGCCTTCAAGCGCACTTACACATTGCGAAATGAAACACGCAAAAAAACACATGCAAGTTGCAATCCATCTGTGAACAATAAAAAAAAGTCATTAGCATACCTCGTTGCTACCCAACACCTTCAGTACATTAAGCGAGGTCAAAGATCCCTCCTAGGTACCTGCTACATACCTACCAAGTAGGTATGTAGGTACAACGCAGGTGATCCGACAGGACGTCGATGATTGTTACAAACAGGATCGTACCCCGATCAGTTGTAACCATGCCTATCAACCCAAGGTAAGGAGTAGATAGTGAATGGAGGAACAACTTTTTCTCAATAAACATTGATATCGCAGCTCCAGTACATTTTCATCATCTGCTACTTGTTTCAGCGCCATATATCTCGTGTTAATCCACTTTGATCTGTGTGGTCGCATTCAGTTAATTCTTACGAATGCTCTGGCGTGCCAACAGATCGTTTTGCCCCTTTTGGCATCTATTCCAGCAAAGCTTTACTCCACATGCTATGCTTAGTAATGTGCGTGTTTCATAGACTAAGGAGTCGAATATCGAAGTTCTCAAGCCGTACGATGTATAAAGTGATAGTTGCGATGCAAAAAGGGGATACATAACATCACGCCTTGTTTTCCCATAGAGTTGGGCAGAGGTGTACAAGTAGTATACCCACATTTCGCCAGTTATGTTTTTTAAGTCCCATGTAATAGGGGGCGAGCCTATTGCCATCAACCGGGCACAAATCGAGACTGCGGGCTGCTCCTGAGAAATTCCAGATAGAAAAACCCAATAACACTTTGCCCGACCCGGAAGAACCCAGGACCTCATGCTCAGCAGCAGCACTTGCGAACACTAGACCAACGAGGCAGTCGGAAACAAGGCGTGATGTTATGTTTTATGTAACCCTAATACCATGTTTCACTGCCACTGACCACTAGAGTTTATTCTTTTATAGAGTTTTTAATTGGAAAAGCTTCGAAGGATGCGATGCTGGAGTTATCACTGACAAAAATTCCCATCCTTCAGAAAATATTTAGTGTCCTTCAAAAGTTGACCGCATTTGCGCTCCATTATCTTACTTCTCCATGATCCAGTCCCCAACAAACCGGGGTGTTTTACGAGTGAGTAAAACGAGCTGAACAAGTTTGAATCCTGGATGTGAGCCGAGCAGTTTGTCGGAAGGATGAATTACTATATATTTTGTAAACGATATTGTTCTGTAGTATAAAGTAATAGTATACAATGTAGTCGTAAGTCGTATCTACGTTCGAGGGCGTACCTACATTTATGATTTTATTACTGTCGTAAAATAGTGTTGCTTCTACATGGCAATGCACCAATCAATAAACTTATTCTCCAAGATAGAACATGTATCAGAATATACAAGGTGTTTTTTTATATATCCCATAACTCTAGGGTATGAATGAGACCATATCAATGAATCAATTGGCATAATTATGAATATTTTTTAATTTATCTTCTTTTTTGTTTTCATTTTTCATGCAAAATAATTAGACAAAGTCACGATGGTTAATAATAATATATAAATAATAATAAATAATATTATTAAATAAATGAATTTTATTTTAATAATAATTTTGTTAATGTAAAACACTCTTACGTGAAATATGAAAACGTCGCATTTTCTTGGCTTTAAATCATATGAATGATTGCTTAGAATGAAAATTAATTGCTCGTATTTATAAAGTCTAGTGTTAGTATTATGATATCTTCGGAAACTATACATTTTTGGACCACTTAATCTAGGATTTTTTGTATTATTTTTACTTATAGAATATAACCCCAGAGTTATGGGATATAAAAAAAAAACAAGTTGTATAAGCCTCTCCCAAGTTGTTCGACAAGTTAACAAAACCCTGTTACCGCCTTCCGCATTCACTTTTCTTTTGCTTTTTAAATGGGTTTGGCATTTGTTTGATTCCGTATAAATAATATGTGCTGTGTGCTAAAGTAGCTAACTAAGTGCTTCACTTATTCTGTGTATGAAAGATATTTAATTACTATAGGTTCAGTAATTTCTAAGCCATCCTACAGATAGATACAAAAATTAGTTTTGCTTTTATAATGATTTTGGATTGCCGCCTCCACAATATTTGATACTTAGTGTGCTGTGGTTTATTTTGTGAAAACAACATCATAATTGACGCTTACTGAATTTAGTTTGTCCCTTTCTAGTCACATAAGAGGAATAAAGAGGGAAATATCAAGTTATGTGAATGAACGATGTAGTCGCTTTACTGGTTTCAGTTTAACAATTAAAGGTGGATTCATACAAAAACTTGAATGAAATTGGAAGTAATAATAAAAATATAAAAACCAAATGCATTGTGTATGTGAGATTACTTGTGAATGAAACAATCAAGAGTAATTTAAACAGAAGTCACTTCAAACTCTTTAAAAGATTTCTATGAACTCTCAATGGGGTTATCTCTTAGGACAGTCAAAGCTAATTCTGTCCAGAGAATTCTGTAAATGGACACAAAGAACAATTGCCAGCTGAATTTATCTCATACCATCGAATTACCTATCTGTCAAAACAAAACAACAATCGACATATTATGTACCGCTACAGATAACACACATAATAGCCATAGTTATACAATTATATCGAGATTGATAGACTATAACTTTCGTTTCAATAAAAAAATACTTAAATGGACGAACATAAAACTTTTTTGCTCGTACATGAAAAAATATAACAAGATTATAAAGCTGAGTCCACATCAAAAGTAAATGACTGAGAAGGCACATTTTCATTAATAGAACTAGCATAAAAAATGTTTTTGCATTCAGTTCCTTTCGTTTTTTGGTGTGAGCTCGGCTTTACGGGCCGCATCGCACAGAAAGTGGCCCAGGGGCTCTAAACCCTCGGTGATTAGTTCGCTACAAACGATTGTAGTATGTACTGAACGCGAAAGTTGTCCATTTAACTGGCAGACTGCTTTTTCATAGCTATTGATTGATGCGAGGTACCTACCTACCCGTTAGTTTGTGCCATCAGCTCTGTCACCAGAGAAAGGCGATGAAAGTGATTTTGTTATTAAATTATAATGCGCGAGAGTTGACAAAGGTTATGCGTTTGTTTTACGATGCTGTGATTAGAAAATGTGGATATACCTACATCATATCCAGCTTTATTGTAAGTTAAAAGTGGCTTTTGTACACAGCAGCCCTTTGTATATTGGAAACTCTCTCATTGCTTATTTATTGAAATAGTGAAATCTTCTTTTTAAATGCTGGCAAGCCTTCATTTTTCACGCAATTTCCCAAGTACTATGTTAAAGAATTACGTAATCAAGACGAATCTTCTCTCTCTCTCTTCCTGGCTATGTATCCCACATGATGGTGGGGTCAGCCTTCCTGGTCTTTGTCTTCCACTTCGCCTTCACCATCGTCTTCGGATACCTGACACTCTTTCATGTCCTTTAGCACTACCGCCTTCCACCTTGTTTTGGGACAGCCTCTGGGTCTTGGACTGAGAATGGAATGTTATAGCACCAAGTTCCCTGTTTTCAGGCGGCCTCCCTTTCACGCGACCAAACCATCGCAGCCTACTTCTCTTGCTGCTTGCTTGCTTTTAACTTGCAAGCCTGGCCAAGACGAACCTACTAAATTACAAAAATAGTGCTAATTTATTCTCAAGTACAAAACTTGGCTACATTCATTTTGTCCCAATGTCACCCAATGTTTTTGCATGTACGAGTACCACTTGCAGTGACTTCAATGTGCGCTGCACGTGTGCCAATGAAACACATGTGTGTTGACGATCGGCACATCGCATTCAATTGTTTGCTTGGGGCAGTCTTTTGTTTCATTTCATGCATATTGTTAGGGATCGTTTGTGTATTGTTTTGTTAAGTTAATTATTAAACGACAGCTCACATGATTTGTTAAGAATGGGTCTTATTTTTCAAGTGAAAACATCTTTAGTCGGGTTCAGTGATTTTTGGTAGGGGCAAAACTTATGGGTTGGCGTCACAGACATGTTAATGTGACGTGTTGCGCCAGACTGGCGAAACGCAGCGGCCTCTGTACATATACAACATTCGTTTTTGTTTACCCTAAACCCGAAAAGGGGTCATTGTACTCATCATTTTGAACAACTTTTTCTATGGGACCAACCTTGAAATCGCGAAAAAAAAAATCAGCTGTTCCATACATTTGTGTTCACTTAGATCGACAAAATGTATGGAACAGCTGATTTTTTTTTCGCGATTTCAAGGTTGGTGCCATAGAAAAAGTGGTTCAAAATGATGAGTACAATGACCCCTTTTCGGGTTTAGGTTAAACAAAAACTAATGTTGTATACGCATATATAATATATATGTTATTCCAAAGTTTTAAGTTTCCACTTGTGTCGGCAGTCCAGACTGCCTATTTTTTTTAAGTACTTAATAAGATTTGCAATTATCAACTTACATGGTTTTCTCCAATTCCCAAGACAAGAATTATTTGATAGCTGTTAAACAAGCTCTCGCACTGGCGGTAATGGACTCTGGATACCAGGCCAGTCAGTTTGCGAGTCAGTTTAGTCGACAGGCCAGTCATTGGCCTCATGTACGAATATCTACATTTTGAAGACAGTTCAGAACTGACTGACTTCGTGGACGCGGCAATCCCTGAACAGATCCGCAAACTCGCCTCGTGTCCGGAGTCCATAAAGTCAGGGTTATTTTTTCTGTTTCAAGTTGAAGCTGTTTATGTAAAACTTATTGTTTTGCGGACCTCCAACAGTCGATCCACATTTTTAATCTCGACAAAAATGTTCTCAGTAAAAAGTATACTTATTGACTATGAGTAATTGCACCAATTGACCTGCGTCATTCAGTTTACGCCCCTCGGCCATCTCACGTCATTACAATTGACCCCTGGTTCAACCGAACCACAACAAATAGCTGGCTATTGATAAAAAAACAATTTCTTGAAATAATAACGTAATTATCCGACTGTTGATATTTTTATGGATATTATTGTTATTTGATGTCAATAGATATTAGGGCTAACGGGCATTGTACAATGTGTTATGGTAATTGACTTAGCTAGGAGCTAAGTTGCCGTATGAAACCTTAATTGAACTTTGCAGGATTAATGTAATTGTAATTTTAAACCATAACAATATTGTGACCTTTACAACAGTTATCTAGCTCGGGGACCAGCTGTGATCCAACACTTTTACTTATTAGTTGATAGACAGCTAATCTATTTAATATTTTTATAAATTATATCTGCCATTCGTATAACAAGTATCTACGTGTAGTATTTGTGAAAGTTAACCTCTTTTATTAAATAGCAACCTGTAATCGACATTTAAGTATTTGAGTAGGTAGGTAGTCCTTTATTTTGATATTAGTTTCAGTCTAGTGTAAAAGTTTTTTATAATAACTGTTACAGAAAGCCCCAAAAGTTACGTAATCTGAGGAAAATGGCTGACAAAAATCTTGAATCATTTACGTAGAATAACTATTTTAAATCTTACCTTTCAAGATTTAAAACAGTTATTCTTACAACAGTTAGTTCAATTATTTTAAGGAATATATGCTTAACAAAATGATTTCTGTACCTTTTTTTTCGGAATATTTTGAAATAGAGACGGTCCTTGGCAATGATTTCATCTCTTCTGCACTAGATTACGTGGCATGTAATTATAAACGCCAGAACAAAGTGAGCACACGCGACAATACTGTCTAATATAAAAACCTTGAAGAACTTCGGACAAGGTCACTCACTAGTCGCTGAAAACGCTGCGTTTTTTAAGCGTTTCGAGTACGCTGGATGTAGGATGTTCGCTCATCAGCTGAACAAATGAACTGTTCTTGGAAAACTTCCCATTCTATGATAGTCAAATAATCGCTTACCTAGTTCAGAGTCTTTTATATTATAATTTTATTGGCTAACGAAACGACTCTTACTTACTAAGATTGAAGATTTTTGTATAATGAACATTCTCATGCTTATTGCCTTCTTAGACCCAAGACTGAAATATCTCATAATATGATGAAACGTAAAGTAATGAAAACGAAACACAACAAAACTGCTCGGTGGCAGAAATAGGTATGATGGTAGTTTCCCATACGAGCTTCTTCACAAATCTCTATTCTGTTTTAAGTATCAAAGGATTATCCAAACCACTGCAGAACCTCAGCATCTTTTATCCCTAGTACGTGACCAGGACATAGGTTCCGTTCACACCGAGTAGCCAGGTCGAGACGAAGGCGAGCACCGGACCGGAACGATACTCGATACGGTTGCCGATCGCGCCGTCATCGGGTTACAACCGACCACGATACTTTAACACCCCATCCCCAAGCTTTCAGAGGATTCCCACCCCTATAGGCATACAACTAGGGCTTATAGTTCTATAGGTAGTTGACGTATTTAATGCTGTAATTTGTTAGATCGTGTTGGCGTCTCGCCAGAAGTATTTTGCCTAGATAATCTGAAGTGTGGTTAATAGTTGACAATGAATGCCTCTGTTACAGATTTGAGTACTAGAATTTGATGTACTGTTAAATTAATATTTGGTCGTTGAACTCTTGCATGTATGGGTACTGTAAAATTTATAAAAGCATTTAGGTTACTTAAAAAAGTATAATAGACTTATGTCTAAAAATGTATAATATATAATAATATACACACTTTTTTTTTTATTAAACTATTCAACGGTTATGCTTTACCTCCTCTGTAAATTGTCTTTGGCTCTGACATCAAGCAATGGACAAGATGGTTAAACTTTTATTGCTTGAATACGAGGCTTTTGGCTACTTTGTACGTGGCAAAGATTAAAACGGGACCCTATCTGTCTGTCTGTCTGTCCGTGTGTCACCAGGCTGTATCTTATGAACCGTGATAGTTACACAGTTGAAATTTTCACAGATGATGTATTTCTGTTGCTGCTATAATGACAAATGTAAAAAAATAGAATAAAATAAATATTTAAGGGGGCTTCCATACAACATACATTTTTGCCGTTTTTATAGATAATGGTACGGAACCCTTCGTGCGCGAGTCCGACTCGCACTTGGCCGGTTTTTTTGTAACATGCAGAATAAAGAATTTTTCTTTCTTCTAACAAATTGTCAGAGGTTATACAGATTTTGTGACTGACGGTAACATTAGCAGCATTAACACCAGAGGGCCTATACAAGCGGTAATTGCTTTCAAAGAATTTCGTATTTCTACAACGACTTTCAACAGGATGGACAGAAGCTTTTCGGTAGCTTAGTCAATCCAATAAAGGACAATGACCAAATCACTATTGGAAATGGCGCATTTGGTTTTATACCGCGGCCATCGTTGACCCCTTGGTTGGTACCTATTTGAAAAACCTATCACAAAAAATTAATTAATAAACGATTTTACTACAACTGCATTTGTAGAAAATCGTTTATCAATTCAATTTTTGAACAACGTTACAAAGTTTTTATTCCGAGATGATATATTTGAATTTGATTTTTTATGTAAAAAATAAGCTCGAAGCTGTGCAAACCTGTTTTTAGATGAAAAATAAATAAAATAAAAATATTATGTATATAAATCGGTTCAGACTGATGTTAGGTTATGTTACGCCATATTAACTTTTGTTCATCATATTATTATATTATTCTGCATCTAGTTGATGGCCGTGAAAAAAAAACACCAATTTTTTTATTTCACCATTTTTGACTTTTTTTACGTATCCATCATCGTTATCGCTGATATAATGTCACTCTGACTAGGCCCTCAGGACCACTTGGCTGGCTGTTATTTCGGAACAATATTATCGCCATCAGCAGTAACAGTCTTAAGAACTTTATGAAAAAGGGCGGGCTGCAGTGGGTTGCGTCCAGCTTGATCAGAATTTCCAATTTATTTTCGTATCACATGATATAGCAATAAATGCATGTATGCGTCCCGAATAATGTGCAGTTCTTTGATCTCCACCTGTCCATCAACACACGATTACAATACTCATTGAGAACAAAGCTGCAGTCAATAACAAAACTATGGACTCATTCTAGACGTTTCACCAGAGCTCTGTATGTTTCCAAATGATTATTATATCTCTCAGAACCACTAAATTAGTTGCATCACTGCATTACCGCAATTGGATTGAAATGTTACAGATAACTTGATCCTGCTTTTATTATTATTTCCACCAATGAACTAGATTCCCACACTTTATTGGTTTAGTTGATACTCAGTTTGTTTCAGAGTAATTGCAAGTTTTAATGTTGCCTTTACCTTTGAATGTTACTGCAGGACGCATATTTATGCATAGACCGGATACAGCTTTCGAATTTAATCTGAATCTGGCCTACAATTTATGATATTAGTGACAATTAGAGGAATAAATAGAATATGTCACTAAGATAAAATTACTGGAATATTGCGAATAACGTAGGTCACTCATGCATACCATTTTACCACCCTGTTTTTAAAAAGATTAAAAAGACAATTGCTTTAAGGCGCTGACAAGAGACAAATTACCAAAATAGGCTTGTCTTACGAAAAAAAATTGCCAAATCTGTATAGTTTGTGGTAGCGGAAAAAAATATATGTTAATTTTGAACATATTTCCCAGAACTTGGTTATTACCAAATAAAGTTTAGAAAAAAAAAAAAACTCGATACAAACTAACGTTAAACTAACCTCTTACCTTGAGTTCCAAACCAAAATATCTGTATTAAATATCGACGTACGTTACGTATTTAACTAATAACAAGAACGTCTTATTTGAATGCAGAACTTGGTTGTTTTTATATTCGATTACTTAACTCAATTTTGAGTAACTGGATTACTTCATATTTTACAATAAATTACAAGCGTTGTGTCATCGTGCTTCTCTTTCTTTTCTATGCAGTCAGACAGTGACCGCGGTTTAGGTGTTGTCAGCGTCTTAACGTTAATTTGCGTTACAGGGAAACGCTCGTACTAAAAGGAATGCTTAATAAAGGTAGAGTCACGTATTTGCAGTATAGGGTTAAGAAAAGTAGGGTACATTTTACTGACACAAGTCATGCGAAGTTTTAGCAAAAAAAAAACTCATTTTAAGAAGTCATTTCTTCCATCTTTTATCTGCATCAGTTCGTGACTGCGAGAACGATTAAAACATGTTTGAGCACGTGACATTTCAAACTTGTGGAAATCCCGAGAGAAAGGTTAATATGTCTACATTATTTCAGTGTAATGTTTCTACGTACTTACGTACAGATGTAGTCACGACTTAGAAAAGATGCAGTTTGTATGAAGTTTCTAAGTATATAAAGTGAAATTTATATGACAAATGGTAGCATCATATGATGATGCCGACCACCCGCGTGGTGGAAGAACAGTCATTTGTCACTTGGAAACCAATACAAACTATAAATCAAACAGAATTTACAACCACAGCCTTATAACGAAAGTAATTAGGGTTATATTCGGAAATAAAACAGTTTTTGAACAGCCCCACCGATTGGTCCAGAGAAAACAAACATTGTCTGTTAAATGGAATTGAGAAGATCGAATTGAACTTAAGAAATTTGATTCCATTGACACTACATTTGTCTATATGAAATTAAAGTTTGTTATGAGTGATTCAATTTTGTTTTAGAAACATCTCAGATCTGTAAAAGAGAAGCATCCACCATAATGCATTGTTTAAAATCAAGTATTGATCTTTATTTAAATCTGCCGATTTCGGACGGAGTCGCAATACGGCCGCTATTCGTAACGTCCGTCTATGGCCCTGTTGTATTTGGCAGATGCATTTTTTTTTTGAGTATATATTTTACAATTAGCCGTTCCCATATTTTATAATTACTTACAATTAGGCCACCTTCGTATTTTACAATTAGTCGCTCTACGTCCGTCAGTCCAGTAAACTCAAAACGCAAAGTATTATTTGAAAATAATATCACTTAAATATAATATAATTACGGCTAGCAGTCTGACTAAAGCCGCAACTATACTGGCAATAATATTGCCAATACATACAATATTGTCAACATTATTGCATGTGGGCGACAAAAATTATCTCCTGATAAGTCTGCTCTCCTGGTACCATGCTTCACAAAATATTAATTTGATCTGTGTGATTATTTTCTCATCACAGGAACTTCTAACGTTGAGTGTACTTAGGTAGAACGGCTGTAACGCGACAGATCCGAGAAAAATGCACCTTCAAGATACCATTGCCATACGTTACGCGTAGCAGCCGTAGTGTGACTCCGTCCAATTTCGTATTTGTATACTTTCGGTTTTGTATACTTACTTACATAATTTCTTATCTCTACAATACGGACTTCACAAAATTTTCCCGCATGTTCGGGTTTCACAAGAACATTTTCTCTTGCTAGAACTAAAACATTTACTTATACCTTAAATTTTGCGGGAACTCCACTCTAAATTGTCACTAGATTTCTCTTGAATAACTACTAAATCAACCCCAATCGTCCTTGCAATGTTCAATTCTAAAATATGACCAGGAAACGAAGTAACGAAGCGAACTATACCCATTCGTTCGTTTGGTCAATTTACCGTGAAAGTAATTTAAATCGATTTAAAATGGCCGTCGCATTTTTAATCAAATCCCCATCAATTACATTCGCCCAACAATATTTATACGATATTAATTAATGACTTACATTTATCAATGGGTATTTGAATGTGATTGATAAGTATGGCATTTATTCATAAGTATATGAATTTTTATGAAACATGTTGAGAGAAAGTTGGTAGTTAAAGTAATGAAACTATTAGAAACATCTTTGCCAATATAATTAATTGATACCATCTTGTTTATTTGAAAGCATTGAAACTTGTATCAATAAATTATACCCATAATCATCTTTCCCGAACTGCAATGTTAAGTTGAACTCATTCAAAAATCCTAAGATTTTAATTCGATAAATTTGTGATTAGAGATCCCTGCTCTCTTCCCAAGTCAAAGGTCGAGTGAACCTCTTTTATTGTCATATCGCTTAATATTTTTAAGGGGACTACAGGACCTAAACGCAAATTTTATAAGTTTTATAATGCCTAAAAGTATATGATCCACTGCAGTAAACAAAATCAGAAAAATATATGATGTTCTTAAGGATATATGCTAGGTAGATAGTGTGTTTAAAACATAATATAACTAATTTGATAGGATAGAAAAAAAATCACGAAGTTACCTGTAAAAAAATATTTTAACGATTAAAAACCATACTAAATACATGCAATCATTCAGATTTTTTGTCAGATTATTCTACAAGCAACATATTAGCATAATAGTATTTATTTTCTTATACAATATATAGTTTTTTTGTAAATCGATAATTGCTTCATATTTTGCAATAAATTACCAGCGTTGTGTCATCGCGCTTCTCTTTCTTTTCTATGCAGTCCGACAGTGACCGCGCTTTAGGTGTGGTCGGCCTCTTAATGTATAGGAGTTCCCTCGTCTGGAGCCAATCCTGGGTAGCAGCCAGGTCATGGTGGACTTTAGAACAGACTATCACAATCAAAGCATGTATAGAATTTAGAGCTATCTACTATCTCCGTTAGCTAGTGACTTAAAAAAGTCATAAGCGCGTGCCTCCAGAAAAGAACATTTAGACGTTAGAGATTTTATTAGAATACTTTAACTATTTGGCAAATTTCTTGACATGGAGTGACTGCCTATCTGACCTCCACAACCCAGTTACTGGGTAATACGATACCCCTTGGTAAGACGGTTGTCAGACTTTCGGGCAATCACTATAGTTATCATAGAGTTCATTTTAATTTAGCAGTGTGTTTCCTTTTGAAGTTAAGACAACAGCAGCACAATACGAGGAAACGCAAAAGAAAAAAGAACTGGTATACTTTTGGTTGTAATATACTCCATTTCCTCCGTCATTCTTATTCCGATTTGCCTTTAATTAATTTTAATTAACACTTTTACAAGAACATTACGTGCGAAGTGATTCGGCTCTGTTATTTATAAAATCAGTTATCGGCACAACGGGTGGTTACTCGAGAGCGTTCACTTTTCCTATGTGATGCAACACCTCTGATATTTGCTTTATAGGCGCGTGTTATACTGGCTGAGCGAGAGAATTGCTATATGAAGCTATACTCTTAGTACCGTCAAATACACTTAAGTGGTAACATTTTTTTTTCTGGGTGGGAAATTATCATATAACTTCTCCGCTCTGGGCGGAGCGGGAGGGTGTGTCAGACTCTTACTGACTAAAGCCCACCCGTGTTCCTTCCGTTGCCTGTGATGCCAGGGGCCTCGGTAACCCTTTCGAACGTTCCCGCGTCCTCGGCAGAACAGCTAACACTTTTTTTTTTTTGGGTGGGAAATCATCAAATAACTTCTCCCGCTCTGGGCGGAGCGGGAGGGTGTGTCAGACTCTTACTGACTAAAACCCACCCGTATTCCTTCCGTTGCTTTTGTTACCAGGGGCCTCGGTGACTCTTTAGTACCTTCCCGCGACCCCAGCAGGCAACGGCCTTAGTGGACCCCTACATTTGTGCTGACGACATCTCTTTGAGGCGCGCGTGGAATGCAACGCGCCGTCGACCCGGGCCTGGTCCTTACCGGACGGTGCGCTACCCATTGCTCACCGTCCGCAAGCCCAACAGCTAACACTTGAGCTACAAAAACGCTAAGCTTTACTGCTGCGACGTAAGAGGCTCTGTCAATTTCAAATTGTTTCTATGGAAAATAAACAGTTTTTCGCCATAATATAAACATAAGCGGCGTAATACCCTCATTCGGAAAAACAGGCGTGATATTATGATATTTTAAACAGTTTTTGGTATCTATCAGTCTGATTTTATATTAATGACTATTTCAAGTTGTTTTCAAGTGTACTAACTATATCTGTGTGTCGTTTCCTGGAAGTGATTATGTAGCTTTGATAACTGTCTGGCGGCCTCAGTTTTTAGTAAAACCATGTTATTGCCAATAAACAGGCCATTGTATCATGATGGATATATATGATTGTCTGTACAGAAGTCAAGGAACTGACACACTCAAAAGAACAAAGATACTCTCAATGTATGTTTTAATTGGTGTTACGATAGCTGTTTCTATTGTGTTGCTGCACTTCAACTAAGTATTAGCCTGTTTGTATATAATTTTAGATCTTTGACTTGGCGCCTAGGTAGTAGAATAGATTTATGTGAAGGTACTTCTCCGGGGAAATTCTGCCACCCATGCCTATTTCCGCTGCCAAGTTACTGTGTCTCGGTTTGAAGAGGTCCCGTAAAAAGTAAAAGAAAGAAAATATGTATATTTGCAGTAAACATGACGCAAAGAAGGAACACAAATACAAAAAAGAAACAATTCGAGGCAAAATATGCGTCACAATCACGCAAAACGGCCAACGCCGATCGACTCCACTGATAGATCGCCGTAGATGAATAAAAAATAAATAAAAAAATAAATACTATCGACTTCAAAAATAAATTAACTCAAAATTATAAAATAATATTTTTATATATACAGGAAATTAACCAACAGAGCCAAATCAAACGAAGGTGCGAAACAAATTAGGGGCCTACATTTTTTTTATTTCGAAATTTTTAGTTTTAAGTTAAAACTGGAAAATTTGTTTGTAATAAGTAGTTAGTATTTATTTATTTATTTATTTATTTATATATATATATACTTTATTGTACACCACAAAAATACATGACAAAAATAAATCAAACACTACAAAATATACAATGGGCGGCCTTATCGCTTTTTGCGATCTCTTCCAGGCAACCACACCGTAGTATTTTGATTTTTGAATTTGACCAAGGTTTTGAGATGCATTTGGCACCACACCCGTAGCACATATCAATAAGCCTGGTCGCCCCACTTCCAGGGTCGCGAGAAAGTCCGAAAGGGTTACCGAGGCCCCTGGCAACACATGCAATGGAAGGACCACGGGTGGGTTTTAGTCAGTAAGAGCACACCCTCCCGCTCCACCTAGAGATAATTTCCCACCAAAAAAAAAAAAGGTCGCCACACTTACACGCTTTAGTCCATATCTTGAAAGCTAGTGTATCTATTTTGATAAAACTTGCACTGTTATTTAAGTTGAAGAAAATGTAACCCAATAAAAAAAATGGTCACAATCCAATTTATAATTTCGGAGACATGCGTTGACAAACATATATACACACAAACATACAAACATACACCTATAAAAAATGTATATTGGTTTGAAGCTCTAATAGATTATCGTATGTGAATATATTGCAGTTCCAATAATGTTACTTACATACGTATCAAATTGATAACCACGCTTTGCGATGACTGGTGCTGCTAATGTCCAAAGACGAATAAGGCGACTTACCTTCATACATGATCTAACCAATATCTATAGCATTGCTTCCTTCGGTGTGCTACAGTTTTTGTTGAGTAAGCAGCGCCTGCCCCATTTCACATGAGCACTGCTAACGTGATAAATGCTGTGCGCACGACCGTCAAAGCATATCGCTTTCAATATTCCTATCAGTTTTAGTATTTACATGGACATGCAGTTCAAGTAGTTGACTGACTTCTGTATCTTCCGCTTAGAATCTCAGGTTTTTTTACATTCCTACCTGTGTTTAATAATAGTAGTTTTTTACTCTTTAGTTAGATGTAATTTTATTCCATCTTATGTCGGCACGAAGTGTATGCCTTGTCTTAATATCACATAATACAAGGTGTCATTTTGCATCCTCGTCAAATTCAAGGAGGTAACTATGCTAATGATTCTCGACATGAATCAATAATAAAATAAGTAGGTCTTTATTTTTTCAAATTTTCGAAAATTGGTATGTGTGGCACACGTATGTTAAAAAGCGGCCCATGTGATACCGCACTGTAACTACCCTTTTACACACACACTGCCGTATATGCAACGGGGTGATTCTGTTCTTTGAAAGTGGTGTATTCTAAAACACTGTCAAACTTAAATAACTAAAAACACAGGGTTGTATTAATTATTGAGCAGGTGTCGTAATTTTATTTCATTATTATGTCCTTCATAGCAGCCTCCTGAAATTTGACGAGGATACAAAACAACACCTTGTATATGTACAATATGAATTAATGCACATTACGATGATGTGAATTTGTTCAGAATCGTTTACTGAATTGATTTGTCATTTTTATTATACGTATTTTTTATCCCAAAAATAATTAAAACTACGCAAATGAATGTCACTCTACCACTGTACAGTCTAAACAAATCAAAATGGACGGAGTACCTAGACCTTATATGTGTGTGACCAACTGCGTGCGTAGATTTGTAATGTGACCAAAATTTTCTCCTACAATCAGTATAACTAACTTAATAAATAAAAATTGTTTTGTATATAATAATACAAATTCAGTGTATGTATTATTGTTATAATATAATATTCTAATGGTGGTTTGCGTAAATTCCGGGACAAGTTGTATACTGACGACGTGGTAATGATTTGACTGTTAATATTTCTATTTTCTATTATACACTATGATTTGCAGCAAGGCTTAAAGCCCAGAGTGTTTTGTATGGAACTAAGTATCCTCATTCAAGCACGCTGTTATTGTTCTACAGTTCTAGGTATACCTTTTAACATGAACCGTAATAAATTGATCTTCTTTAGAGGCATCTAACTGCACAACAATGACTCATTTTAATTAATATTAAGTAGAACACCTGAAACCGACTGCCAAATAATAATTAAAACATTTTCCCGTAATTTTATTTAACTAATCTTGTTCTTCTTAGTAAACTTTGACGTCTCATCTTTCAACATAGACAAAATTATAATTATTACCATCTATTGTAACGCTTACCTTACAAGATCGCTTGATAGGACTTTTTGTAACAACACAAAAACGACCTCTACCTCGACCGTCTCCCACCACACACAATCATACCATCGAAATTGTTTGTGCATCATTCATTGCAGAACCACATTAGCATTGTTTATTTAGTTCAGAAGTAAATGCAGCAATGTACGTGTTTGCATTGAGTAAATAAATTACGTCATCTACAACTTCGTTTTTTGCTCCCCGTCACCGTCTACCACCGGTCTAGTCGCTCAAAGTCAATGACAGGCCTACTTTCTCAGACTGTTCGCGTCATATAATCTTTTGGCCGTTACAGTAACTGGACAATGGGATTGTTATTACTAGGAACGGACACTACAATTATTTGCCACCTCAATTGGCTCAATGGCTGTAGGTTAATTGTATTGAGAAGAAATGCCCTAGTTTTGCACGTGTGGCGGACCTTACAGTCTCAAAAATTCAATTCGTTAACACAGGCCTACATAAGACCGAAACAATTCAGTTGGTCTACAAAAAACTCTAACATATTAATTAATCACTAAACTTGGTAGTCACCTAGATCGGTGATTACGGTTCGTTGTTATTAGCGCTTATGTGTTGCCCATTTTCAGATGCTTCTGAAAATGTTATATTACATAACATCACACAATGTTACATAACATCACGCAATGTTACATAACATCACGCCTTGGTTCCCCGAAGGGTTGGGCAGAGGTGTACCTGTAGTACACCCACATTTCACCAGTTATGTTTTTAAGTCCCACGTTATAGGGGGCGAGCCTATTGCCATCAACCGGGCACAAATGAAAATGTATGAAAATGTTAATGACGTAATTAATTCCTTTAGATGAGTCAGAGGTACCTACCTACTTTAGGTAGGTCTGAATAAATGCAACAGGCAGAATAATATTATTATTCTGCCTGTTACTGGCATTTATAAACGTACCTTCAGCATGATACATAATATGTATCATGCTGTACGTGTATGTGTTTATATGTATACATTTATTATTATGATATCACAATGGGGTTATATAAAGCTCGTTACACACATGTGTAATAAATCAACCTGGTTCCGATAAAGCTTTCACTATTCGCTTTATCGGAACCATTTTTATTCGGATTATTGAGGTATTATTCCATGACCTGAAATAGACGCGTATTATAAGTCGATGCTGGCTTTAGTCCGGCGATGTGTCCTACACAGGCGGTCACGTTATTTATTTGTCAATATATCCTTCCGATTTCTGACGTGAAATGCCTTTGTTTACGAAACCTCCAAAAAAACAAACCAAATAAATTACAATGGGGAAAATACTGAAAACAACAGATCGATTTCTTCTCTCTATTTGTTATTTCATGGCTTGTTTATTTTCAAAGCATATTCACGCATTTTAACACTGACGTCCGCGTCGGCGTCGTTATTCAGTAGAACTACTCGTAATTATAAAGGCTCCTACATACTGGCGCGACTTGTCGCGCGACGCGACGCGACACAAAGACACCGCGTGTAGCGCTACAAGCGGTGCCTTTGTGTCGCGACGCGTTGCGCGACAAGTCGCGCCAGTATGTAGGAGCCTTAAAGTCAAAGTAAAATTATTTATTTCTAATAGGCACTTTCGAACGTCGGAATTTACAAAAAAAATAGAACTGATTCTGGTCGGGGCCCCGACCCGAATGAATTCTATTTTATTGTGAATCCAAAATGTTTCGTAAGCGTAAGTTTCGTATGGAGAAGAATGGGCAAGACACTGTCACCAACTTTACTCCTTTAAAATGTTTTATTTTGTATACATTAATTATATATATATAATAACATAACAAAAACTGACGCCTTCTTCCCATGGGGGTAGGCAGAAACTATACAACGCCACCTGCTACGCTCCTTACATACTCCTTTTGTTTCGTTTACGTTCATACAGTTTGTCTGTGGTCATGCGTTTGCGAGTACTACGCACCTGATCTTTTTGAAGAACATCACCAATAAGGTCACTATATTTCTTCCTAGGGCATCCTCCCGGCGTTTCCACTCACATCTGCCTTGTAAATACCTTTTGTTAGTCGCCTTTCATTCATCCTCTCAACATGACCAAACCATCTAAGCATACTTTGTTCATTTTTTGTCACTACATCATCCTTTAAACTGCACCGTTGCCTTATCACATCATTTTTCAGCCTATCATATATAAAATAATTATTGTATTAAACGAAAAGATTAGATTTTTTTGAAATTCAAGGAGTAGGTTTTTATCAGTCGCAATATAAGGGGAAAGATGCAGATGCAAGAGGTCTTTCTTTTTTTTTTGGTGGGAAATCATCAAATAACTTCTCCCGCTCTGGTCGGAGCGGGAGGGTGTGTCAGACTCTTACTGACTAAAACCCGCCCGGGATTCCCGACGCCCAAGGCGTCTCCTACGGCGGCTAGGGGCGAGAGGGCGCGAAATTTGCCTTTCCCTCAACCGTCCCGCCTCCTCCTTCGCGAGCATTACTGCTTCGCAGAAGGAGGTGACGGCTGCCCATGCCCTCTCGCTCCGTACCATGGCCTGAACCAGGGCCGGACGCGAGAGATCTCTGCCCCCAATCGCCTCCTCGAGGACACGGCGGTGCTCTGCCCAAGCCGGACCTCCACCGTATGCTCCACCGTGTCCTCCGGGCGATCCACACAGTGGTGACACCCGGGCGTTTCCTCCCGCCTTATCCGACACAGGAACCTCCCGAAGCTGCCGTGTCCTATGAGGACCTGCGTCAGGCGGAAGGTGAGGACGCCGTGGTGCCTCTCTAGCCACTCGTCAAAGAGGGGACTTATCGCCGCAATTGTGGCGTGCCCAGCACTGGGTTGCGAGATCCGTACTCTCCATGACGCCGTGAGATCCCGCCGGAGCTCCGTCCGCTGTGCCGCTGTCCGCGAGGACTTTTGCCTCCAGATCTTATGACGGCAATCCGGCAAGGAGGCTCGCTGCCTCACAGGAGACCGTGCGGTATCCCCATGACCCTTTGGGCCGCGCTCAACCGGCGGGCTGGCCGCAGCGCCAGAGACGCTGCACGCGCGCCCATACAGGAGCCCCGTATAGGGCCATGGACCGCATAACCCCCAACAAAGAGCCTCCGGTAGGAGACGTTTGGACCCCTAGATTGGGCAGGAGCCGCTTCAATGCAGCGCCTGCCCGCTCCAGTTTGGGAGCCAAACGTCGGAAATGCTCCACGAAGTTCCACCGGCTGTCGAGTACGAGTCCCAGGTACAAGCAAGAGGAAAAAGAAGATATTCTAAGAAGGATATTCCGAGACCGCAATAAACAAATCGGGCTAGAAGAAGTGTGACGTGGCAATGGCTTTCAAAGCGTTTCGTATTTCTACAACGCCCTTCAACAGGACTGACGTAAGTTTTACGGTAGCTTATGTGATACGAGGATGGCACTGAAAATTTCGGGAATCAAGGAAGTGACACAACATTACTATTTAAAAATGTATTTATTGCTTTTCGAAGTATTCTCCGCGAAATTTGACACATTTTTCCATACGATGGAACCAATCATTGAAGCAACCATTCCATTCGGAAGTTGGGGTCTCCAAAATGGCCGTTTTGTAGGCGTCCACAGCTTCTTCAGGTGATGAAAATCTCTGGCCACGCAATTTATTCTTTATTTTAGGGAAAGTATAGAAATCATTAGGGCTTAGGTCGGGGCTGTACGGCGGATGGTCTAATAATTCTATGTTTTCTTGCTCTAAAAACTCTTTTGTTCTGTGCGCGGTGTGAGAACTCGCATTGTCGTGATGGAGGATGATGCGGCGGTTGCAGTTCTCTTTACGGAGTTCAGAAACGACCTGTGGCAAACAAATGCTAGCATACCATTCTGAATTAACCGTTCTTTGTCCCTCAAGAGGAATAGTCGTAACATGGCCGGTTTTGGAGACAAACGTGGCCACCATTTTTTTTTTGCAACACTCCGTGAATGAACAATTATTGTTGGCTTTAACTCATTTTCGAATACCCAAACTCGTGACTGGTTTTTTGTTTCGGGTTCGTACGCGTATATCCAGGATTCGTCATCTGATACGATGTTGTATACAGCATTTGAGGATCCTGCGTGGAATCTTTCGAGAGTTCTGACGCACCAAGTAACGCGAGCCGCTTTTTGCTCTTCACAGAGCGAATGCGGTATTCATCGGGAAAACAACTTTTTTACACCTAATTGTTCATGCAAGATTATTTGTATTTGACTCATGCGAATGTCTAAAGTTGCCTGAATTTCGCGGTATGTCATATGTCGATCTTCCTCAATCAGCTTACGCACAGCATCAACGTTTTCTTGGGTGACTGCAGTTTTTGGACGACCTTGACGGGGATCATCACTGAGCTTGATATGTCCACGTTGAAATTCAGCAAACCAGCGATAAACTGCGGTTTTGGATGGGGCTTCATCACCAAATGCAGAAATCATCCGGTCAACACACTGTTTTTGTGTTAAACCACTTCGAAAGTCCTAATAAATCATCGCTCTTGAATTTTCTCGAGTCAATTCTATTTTATCAACGACTAAACAAGTTTGACAAAACCTTGTGACAAGACCGAGAATCTTTTTTTAAATAAATAAATGGTATTCGATTTTTAAAACCAAGGACTTTTCAATTAAAAAGATTTTAATATGTCAGGAACAGTGGAAATATTCCATTCCCGATACTTTTAGTGCAGCCCTCGTATGTCAATCCAATACATTTTTAACTTGATAGAATGTCACTTTTTCTACCGAGATATCGTAAACAAAGTAAGCTAAATTAAAGTATTTAAAATATTGAAATTGAGATAGAAATTGCTAAGTAATGAGTGGGTGACCTACTTTTGATTATTGCCTGGTCCACATAAGTTCATAGGGTCATTATTTAATTGAAATAAAGGCTATTTTCGGTTAGAAAATTGATAAAGTCATATCTATGTTTAGCGTTTAATGTTGAAATTATTAACGCTGATTTATTATTAATACGTTTATTACAAGATATAAGAATATGACGTAGGTTGTTGTCAGGTAAGTAAGTATTGGTGCATTTATTTGTAAAAAAACCTTGCAGTTTAATGTTGAAGTGTGTCTTTTTTTTGTTTAAAATGCACTATTTGTTATAAACAGCATAATGCTATAATGTTATACAATAATAACATAAACATAATATAACATCACGTCATGGTTCCCCGAAGTGTTGGGCAGAGGTGTACCTGTAGTACACCCACATTTAGCCAGTTATGTTAAGTTCCATGTAATAGGGGGCGAGCATTTGCCATCAACCGGACACAAATCCTGACTCCGGGCTGCAATTGAAAAATTCCTGATAGAAAAACCCAATAACACTTCCGACCCGGGAATCGAATCTTGAGAGGATAGAAGAAACAGCCCCGCTGGCAGTGCCCTATTAAGGCGCAGATATATGATTTTAGTTACTTTTAAATGTGTTATTACGCCTTCATACAGGGTGTCCAGTAAATAGCACGACATACTGCAGGGGGTGATAGCTAGGGTCACTACCTATC
Source organism: Atethmia centrago (assembly GCA_905333075.3). Taxonomy (NCBI): domain Eukaryota; kingdom Metazoa; phylum Arthropoda; class Insecta; order Lepidoptera; family Noctuidae; genus Atethmia; species Atethmia centrago. The sequence continues at coordinate 26,213,270 of HG995367.1, forward strand.
AATACAACACAATATATGTTCAGCAAAATCTTACGGATTTACAGTTTTACAAAATTTTCCGAAATACCGAAAAATCTCTACCTTGAAACAGATTTTTAAGCATCTCGTAATGAAAAAATCCTTTTCTAGTACTGTTTTTTACATCAAATTATTCGAATAGTTACTTTACTCATTGTTAAGTCTTTTTTCTATCAAAGACAAAAATGTTTTCAAGAAATACAATTTTTGTTTAAATTTGCACAGAATTATTTTCTTATCACTTAAGTTTAACCTACAGTGGTGAAAAAAAAATGTATGTGGCAGTTTTGTACAACAAACTTAAAAAATAGCTTGTTTAATGGTGATTTTGGAAAGATACAATACTAGTACATTTTCATTTTAAAAAATACGAAAAATAAGCTATTTTAGTTAATAAGAGCATTTTATTTTAAATGCGAGTAAGGTCGTACTACGGTTCGAATTACATAATAATTAATCTACAGCCGACTGGCCAGCCGGTCTGTAAATGACATCTTGAAGGATAAGGTGATAGTAAAAAAAACAGAGGAGTTAACTTTAATAAACATTTATTTAAATAAATTACAATAAATGCTCAAATTGCTTCCCTTTGTGCCCTAATACACGCTCGGCATCTTCTTAAAAATGAGCTTTTGAGTCTTCTCAGGCTTATTTCCGATATTTTTCTTGCTGCAATGTTAACCCTTGCTCTCAATTCATTGTCATTTTGGATCGGTTTTTCATAGACTTTGTCCTTCATGGCACCCCAATAAAAAAAATCCAGGGGGTTTAGGTCCGGAGACCTAGGTGGCCATAATATCGGTCCCAGTCGCCCAATCCACCTGCCTGGATAAGCTTCATCTAAGTAGGCTCTTATTTTCCGGCTATGGCCGGAAAGTAAGAGCAGGGCACCCATCATTTTGAAGCCACATCACCTCTCTTAGCTCACTCGGAACATTTTCAAGGAGCGTGGGTAGGGTTTCTCGTAAAAACTCCAAGTAATTATTGGCATTTAATGTAGGTGGAAGCTCGACGGGACCCACAATCTGGCTATTAAAAATCCCACACCATAAATTTATTTTGAATTGGTACTGGGACCTGTCTTCTCTTGACACATATGGATTTTCTAATTGCCAACTATGTAAATTATGCAAATTCAAGTAGCCGTCCTTTCTGCAGGCTGACTCATCACTCCATAACACCTTATTAAAAAAGTTTGGGTCCTCCCGATGCATTTCAAGCATGCGGCGGCAGAATTGAACTCTCGGCAGGTAGTCTCTAGTTAAAAGAGTTTGCACGCGTCGTACGTGAAATGGATGGTATCCATACCTCTTAAGTACTGAATGAACAGTGGACTTCGGTATCCCTGTGCGCCATTGTATCGCCCTAACCGAAGTTGTCGGGTCTTGTTCTCGTTCCTGAAGCACTATGTCTTCGTCAACAACTTGAGGCCGTCCACCGCCACGTTGACCAGGGAGTCTGCCTTCCATGTAGGAGTTATGCACTCTGGTAAAAATTTCATGGTGTGGATGTCTCCTATCGGGAAACCTTTCCCTGTAAAGGGTGGCAGCAGCTCGGGAACTTTGGCCAGCTTCTCCGTCAATAAGATGCATCTCAGCATACTCTCGCTGCGTATAACCAGGAAAAACGCGGCGGTTGGCCATGTTATAAAACACAAAAGTCCAGGTGGTCGCCAAGTCGTCGTAGTGATCACAATAAAAAATCCAAATCGTAAGGCAAACAAAGTCCGGGGTCCAAGGCACAAAACAGTCGTCAGTACGAAACAATAATTTGTGAACATAGAGATGCGTTGCGCACGGTTTAAGGTAGCGTACTGACAAGTGTCGCAAATAAGGTTGAGAGTGAGACACAAAATCATAATGCAAGAAAGAGCGGGATAGCACATGCGCTTCTTTTGTTAGACAGTAACCGGTCGGGTCGGGTCGGTCGGCGAGCAGGTAAAAACCTTTAGTCATTACGCGTGCACGTTGCATTTTACGTGTCACAACTAGTTTTATAATAATTCGCGTAAATGAGCAGCTATTACTTATTCTCATAGTGGTTTTTGTCAAAATTACGTTAATTACATTTTCAACAAAATCAGCTTCTCTGGAACTAAAATAGCATTTTTTTTGTATTTTTTAATGAAATTGCACTAGTATTGTATCTTTCCTAAATCACCATTAAACAGCTTTAAACAGCTATCTTTTAAGTTTGTTGTACAAAACTGCCACATACATTTTTTTTTCACCACTGTAGGTTAAACTTATGCGAAAAGAAAATCGTTCTGTGAAAATTTTAACAAAAAAAAAACAATTTCTTCAAAACTTTCTTGTTTTTGATCAAAAAGAAACTTATAATGAGTAGAGTAACCTATTCACGAATAATTTGTTGTAAAAAAAGTTCTAGAAAAGGATTTTTTCATTACGAGATACTTAAAAATCTGTTTCAAGGTAGAGATTTTTCGATATTTCGGAAAATTTTGTAAAACTGTAAATCCGTAAGATTTTGCTGAACATATATTGTGTTGTATTGATAGGTAGTGACCCAAGCTATCACCCCCTGCAGTATGTCGTGCTATTTACTGGACACCCTGTATAATGCAGGTAAGTTATGCAAAAAATGTATGTTAAACTAGAACGCATAGGTACACAATAATTCTATATGTGAATATTTAGATATTATAGTAAAAAACTTCGTGAAATAAATTCATGAAGTAATGTCTACCCAAAGCATAAAAAAACAACTAAGTATATTACTTTCAAACTACTTAATATATTTTCATGATTTTTTTTTTCTATGGTCAGACTAGTTTATTATATATAATTCTATCTGTATTTTTTTTCAAATATTTATATTTTCGTTACTAAAAATAAATATTCCCTATAAAACCGAATGGCACGGCGCGCGGCGGCGGCGGCGCACTGTGGAAAATAATGGTCTGTTTCTGATTAAAAATCAATAACTTCTTTATTTCTAAATATTATGTTCTAAAATTTTGCACAAATATAGAATTGTGTATATGGCTTCAATTAGAATGTAATTTACTATGATTAAATTTAAAATAATAAATTAAAAAATAAAACAAATTCAAAATTATAAAAAATCTCCAATGTTTATTTCTTAACAATGAATACTATTATTTTAATGTTTACAAAAACCAAATATCATATAGTACATCAAAATAAAAACCAAATAAAATAACAAAAGTATTTTTTTAAAGTTCAAAATCGAACACAGATTAATTAATTAATGAAAAAATGTTATGTTATTTATACTTGATGAACTTCGGGATGTAAAATTAATTCGTTCACTTTCAAAAGATCTAAGGTGTCTTCATCAAGTTCCTTCACGTTTTTAGTATACGGTTTTCTAATGCTGGTAATGTAAGGATCTGAAGTATAAAGAAGAGTATGAAATACATCTTCGTTTGTTGCGGATCTTGAGCATTTTCTAGCATGATGAAGACGAATTTTTTTATAATCCTTATTGCGAGATTCTTGTGCATCTTCCGAAAGTTGACCAATAGGAAGTACTGCAAAATGCTTTATGACACTTTCTCCATGAATCAAAATTTTGTGAACTGAAGATGGCATGTAATACCATTCATAATTGCTCACATAGATCCTAGCAGTCTCCACAGCATAACTGCCAAATTTTTCAGCATTTATCATTACACCCGATGAAAGAGCTTGCAGAATTATGTAAAGTCGTTTAATCAAATTTATATCCACTCCTGTAATTTCAGCAGAGCAGCTTGCATTGTGAAAAAATCTTCTGGCAGTATTACCGTCATTAGAATTACCACTTACTTGTCTTGCTTTGTCGATGATCAATCCTAGCTCTTCACGGAAACGCCTTTGTACCAAGGTTTTCTTCTCTTGCTTTAGTCGTTTCTTTTCTTCACTTGTGGCTGACCATGTTTGGAAAGACAGATTATAGGAAATATGTAAAATCATTTCCATACAACGAATCCAGGCGTGCAAAGTAGACAGTCCGTATTGATAAGAATCTTCATTTTCAGGCCTAGCTGTCACTTTTGTCAAATCGTTCATTTGGCGTAGAGTAGCTCCACATATTGTACATGTGGAACCCGAAGGCGTATCTGTTAATACCTGAGCTACTTTACCATCTATCATTGTAAGGAAGAGATCATGCTTCACTTGCACTCCCTCACCTTCTTTGTTAATTAATGATGGACTCAAGGAATTTATTTGACCCTTTATTTCATCCACAACGGCTTTAGTTTTCGCGGGAGTTTCTTACGTTCGTACAAAATTCTATTAATATAGGCCGGCAAAAACGAACAGATGAAGGTACCGGATTTTGCTAGACAACATCACCTGTTAGCTCGTTAATTAACTTAATAGGCACCAAAGAAGTGATAAATAAATTCCAATCAGAAATAAGTTCAGACTCTTCTGGCAGTTTCTGTTTGTACTGGCTTTCACCGGATGAGCCATCACAGCCCCATTTACTATACAGAAGTAAGTTATTCAATCCATTCCTATAGACTGAATCTATTGTCAATATTCTAGCTGCAGGTGATCTAATAAATCTTGAAGTCTTACTATTTTTGCACTTGTGTCTGTAATTTCTATGGCTGAAGACGGTGGATAGCAAGTAGTTTTAACTTCTTGCACTTTGTAATATGGCGGAAGCACAAAACATTTTCGTTCGTTCGTTAAATTTCTCAAGTACAAATATATACGGTTGTTGCAACCCAGTGCTGGGCACGCCACGATTGCGGCGATAAGTCCCCTCTTTGAGGAGTGGCTGGAGAGGCGCCACGGCGTCCTCACCTTCCGCGTGACGCAGGTCCTCACCGGACACGGCAGCTTCGGGAGGTTCCTGTGTCGGATAAGGCGGGAGGAAACGTCCGGGTGTCACCACTGTGTGGATCGCCTGGAGGATAATGATAGATGGTAAAGTAGCTCAGGTATTAACAGATACGCCTTCGGGTTCCACATGTACAATATGTGGAGCTACTCCACGCCAAATGAACGATTTGACAAAAGTGACAGCTAGGCCTGAAAATGAAGATTCTTATCAATACGGACTGTCTACTTTGCACGCCTGGATTCGTTGTATGGAAATGATTTAACATATTTCCTATAATCTGTCTTTCCAAACATGGTCAGCCACAAGTGAAGAAAAGAAACGACTAAAGCAAGAGAAGAAAACCCTGGTACAAAGGCGTTTCCGTGAAGAGCTAAGACAAGTAAGTGGTAATTCTAATGACGGTAATACTGCCAGAAGATTTTTTCACAATGCAAGCTGCTCTGCTGAAATTACAGGAGTGGATATAAATTTGATTAAACGACTTTACATAATTCTGCAAGCTCTTTCATCGGGTGTAATGATAAATGCTGAAAAATTTGGCAGTTATGCTACGGAGACTGCTAGGATCTATGTGAGCAATTATGAATGGAATTACATGCCATCTTCAGTTCACAAAATTTTGATTCATGGAGTAAGTGTCATAAAGCATTTTGCAGTACTTCCTATTGGTCAACTTTCGGAAGATGCACAAGAATCTCGCAATAAGGATTATAAAAAATTTCGTCTTCATCATGCTAGAAAATGCTCAAGATCCGCTACAAACGAAGATGTATTTCATACTCTTCTTTATACTTCAGATCCTTACATTACCAGCATTAGAAAACCGTATACTAAAAACGTGAAGGAACTTGATGAAGACACCTTAGATCTTTTGAAAGTGAACGAATTAATTTTAGATCCCGAAGTTCATCAAGTATAAATAACATAACATTTAGTAAACAGTACAATTAATTAATTAATCTGTGTTCGATTTTGAACTTTAAAAAAATGCTTTTTTTATTTTATTTGATTTTTATTTTGATGTACTATATGATATTTGGTTTTTGTAAACATTAAAATAATAGTATTCATTGTTAAGAAATAAACATTGGAGCTTTTTTATAATTTTGAATTTGTTTTATTTTTTAATTTATTATTTTAAATTTAATCATAATAAATTACATTCTAATTGAAGCCATATACACTATTCTATATTTGTGCAAAATTTTAGAACATAATATTCAGAAATAAAGAAGTTATTGATTTTTAATCAGAAACAGACCATTATTTTCCACAGTGCGGCGGCCAGGCGTACGCACGATGCGCATCTGTATGGCCAATGGCAACGGCGATTACCCGACCCTTAAGGTGCTCGCTCGCCTCTGGAGCATTCACTTGTAATGTAAAATCCAAGATTCAGCGAGAGGGCATGGGCAGCCGTCACCTCCTTCTGCGAAGTAGTAATGCTCGCGAAGGAGGAGGCGGGACGGTTGAGGGAAAGGCAAATTTCGTGCCCTCTCGCCCCTAGCCGCTGCAGGAGACGCCCTGGGCGTTGGGAATCCCGGGCGGATTTCCGGCCACCGTAGGCGCGGGCTTGCGGACGGTGAGCAATGGGTAGCTTACCGTCCGGTAAGGACCAGGCCCGGGTCGACGGCGCGTTGTATTCCACGTGCGCCTCAAAGAGATGTCGTCAGCACAAATGTAGGGGTCCACTAGGGCCGATGCCTGCCGGGGTTGCGGGAAGGTACTAAAGGGTCACCGAGGCCCCTGGCAACACAGGCAATGGAAGGAATACTGGTGGGTTTTAGTCAGTAAGAGTCTGACACACCCTTCTGCTCCGCCCAGAGCGGGAGAAGTTAAAACATTTATTTCGGGGAATTCTTACGAAATATCGGATCATGGCAGCCTGTACTAAGTGTGTGGAGGAGCTCGTGGCTAACTAATAACAGCCGCATGGGTCGATCCATCGGGTTAAGCTACGCTTGCCAGGGTTGGCCCGTAGACGGGTGACCATCTTTACATACGAGACTCCTCCATGCCTCGGAAAGCACGTTACGCCGTTGGTCCCGGCTGCCATTCGTGGACCTTTGACAGTCGTTACGAGTCGTCAGAAGCCCGAAAGTCTGACAACCAGTCTTACCAAGGGGTATCGTATTATCCAGTGACTGGGTTGTGGAGGTCAGATAGGCAGTCGCTCCATGTAAAATACGGGTAATCAGCGGCTTCCGGTTACACTGGATGCCGTCCCCAACTTAGTTGGGAAAACCCTAAGCTGATCGATTGAGGCAGCCTGTACTATCAACACACTTACAGTATGATATAGGCATATATGTATAATAAGGAGCTTTAGACGAGTTTTAGCTTTAGAGATAAGGAAAACATCGTATGGAAACCATGTGATTTACCAACCCGCACTATGCCCGCGTGGTGGATTACGGCCCACTCCCTCTCACAGAGAGGAGGCCTGTGTCCCAGCAGTGGGAACATTATCGGCTGATTATGTATAGGCCATAATAAACAGTCTCCTGTCACTCTTACGTCAATGTAGAAAGTAATCGTTCATGTAAACCTTATTTTTTTGCCTGCTCTTCTTGAGCCGACTGGCATTGTCAGAGATGATGGCAAGACCTGATGGTGTGTCTTTGGTTCCGTGGAGTTTGGGACGGATGCTTGTGTGGGACGCTACCTGTGTAGACACACTGGCACCGTCCCACCTCCAACGGACTACTTCTAAAGCGGGTGCAGCGGCAGAAAATGCCGAAAATCTGAAAGTTATTAAATATGGAAACCTTGGCAGAGAGTACAACTTTGTGCCCTTTGGCGTCGAGACCCTCGGTCCGTGGGGCCCCAGTGCGCATAAGATATTTGCGGAAATAGCGAAACGTCTAGTTGATGTAACTGGTGACCGAAAAGCTGACGGCTTTCTCGCGCAACGCATCAGCATTGCAATTCATCGAGGAAATGCCGCCAGCATCCTCGGTACAATGCCCCGAGGGCCGTTTTTAGGCTTAACTTAGTTTGAATTTAATTTAGTTAATGTTAATAATCATCTTGTAATATGGTTATGTAAATAAATTCTTCATTTATTTGTACTTATTGAACTGTTTTCCGCTCATTTGTAATAAGTGACCTCATTTTGATAACACTACAGGTGGTTGACCTCCTTAGCTTCAAGTGCTGATAACTAACAAATAGGCCCAATAAAATCTCGTTATATGAAGTTAATGTAATAATAAATTGTGTTGTTTACTTGTAAAATAAAATATATTCAACGGGTCACGGTCAGCGACTGCTATAAAGTTTAGTTAAGTTTAAGAACATTCATGTGACTCATAAGTAACTCTAATTATATTTTTAGGGTTTCGTAGTAAACAAGGAACCCTTATAGTTTCTCCATGTCCGTCTGTCTGTCTGTCTGTCCCCGCTGTAGCTCAGAGACGCTAATACTAGAAAGCTGTAATTTGGCATAGGTATACATATTAATCACGCCGACAAAGTGCTAAAGTAAAATCTTGAAAAAAACATTTTCTTTAGGGTATCTCCCTTGCACGTAATGTGGTGATGATATTATTTTTCTCGTCTACCCCATGGTGTGGTATAGTTGGATAGGCCGTTTAAAAATATTGTGAGTCTGTAAACACCACTATTCGATTTGTGGATAGGCTTGCGTAATATTAAGTGTTAAAGTGCTAATTTTTGTAAAGAGTCAAGTGTGTCTCCCCTGCTGGCAGTAGTACATATAATGAAATGAAAAGGAAAACTATCACAGCTAAGTAGGCTTTACAGGTTAACGAGTAATAGTCGACCGACTTAAATTTGCAGTTAGAGAATTGACCGCGACGTATATTGATGTATGGGAGAACATATTTTTCAACTACAATGTTAAGTTTGTTTTTGGGATAAACTCATCCCAACTTCCCAACTACGGGACCCTTCATTGTGCGTGGTCCGACACGCACTTGGCCGGTCTTTAGTCAATAAGAGTCTGACAGACTCCGCCCATCCCAGGGCGGAGGACATCCATGAGGATTTTTCACCCCAGAATTAAAAAAAGGACTAGGATGTTAGGACGCGACAGTTTAGAAGTTTATAAATTGTAACTCTATCACGCTGAAACGGCTGCACGGAAAATGATGATATTTGGCACAAAAGTAGATATGCATAGGAAATAACCTTAATAATGATTTATTTCATCCCAGTTAAGGTTACCAAGAGATCGAAGTCTACTCAGCCAAAGTCTCAAATAAAAGTTATTTCGCCCATATTTTAATGATCGTTTTCATGGCCTGAATTAACTATAATCTTAGTGGCAATTAAATATAACCGGCAATTTGCAGACGCTACTCAAGTACAATCTAGAACATCAATCAATATTTACTATACACGACTGACGATCAAACTTATTACCTAGTTAACTAGCTTATTAGGCAGTAAACTTGCTTTATTGCACTCTGCAACAACACAAAATATAGTAATAAGCAACACTAACAGAGTGTTGCTTGTTGCTACATTTTCTTAGTAAGCTTAATTCAGCAATCTTCGCGCTCCAGTTCCGATGTAGAACTCTAAAATTGTTAAAAACACTTATCGAACACGTTAATTGATATCGAGTCATGCGATAGCACCATATTGTACTTCCGAGTGCAATGACTTACACAACGATTGTGCGGCCATCAGGTCAGCTACTAATTTACTACAGTTAAATGTTAATGTGCGCAGGATATGCTTTAGAAATCGGGTTACTTGGTATTTACTTCATAACACTAATTACCATTTACGATAGAAACGCAATTTCCTTTTAACGCTTGAAGCTCTTAGGGGCGTTTTATGACCAAGCAAAACTTGAAGAACATGATTGTTGAAGCACTTCTCATCTATTATTTTAGTTGTGTACGAGAAATTGTTTTTTACGATTTACACTTAACAGCTCATAAAGTTGAGAGATATTGACGTAGGTATTAGAAATTGGTGATGAGAAGAAATTATTTAATTTGAAAATATTTAATTTGAAATTGAACTCCGTGTTTTTTTCCTCGACTTCCTTCTGCAGGCTTAGCATGACGCTTTCTATTTCTTCGAAGAATAGACACGGCTCTTTCTATACAAAGTGACATTTCGTTTCTCCATTTTTTGACATCTCACCGTAGAAATCCTTCTACAATCTGTCGTTTTGTCTTGCGTTTCTAACGATCTTTGTCTGCGTCCTTTTCTATGTAGAAGGATTTCTACGGTGCGATGTCAAAAAAGGAGAAACGGAATGTCACTTTGTATAAAAAAAACCCGTGTCTATTCTTCGAAGAAAGAGAAAACGTCATGCTAAGCCTGCTGGTGGGAATTTACTTTGAATGACTTTGATTGATACTTTAGGTAGGTCCCGGGAAAAGCTTGAGCTTTTCTGTACCTCAATGATAGAAATTGTTTCATTTTCTTTCAACTTTGATGGGGGCACTTCAAATGGAATGAAAAATAAATTACTCACGGACAGACATGACCGATGAAAAGCTCTGTAGCAGCAGCAGGTCATAATGTAAAAATATTAGTAATAAAAATAATTAGTTTCACTACTTGATTCAATTTAACTAAGTATGATAATGCCGCGAAAGTTCTTCGTTCGCGTGTTTCAATTACTTGGCAGTTGATAAGGATGCAGTCAAGTATGTCTCAGCTGCAGTCGTCAGGTGGCACGTGGCCACTTCCCTGTGTTTTGTGTCCAGATTAGATGTCCAAACAGCTAACTACCAAGATTAATATTTCCACGATGGGTCAAGAAAATCGACAAACATCCCAACATTTAAAGTTTGTTTCGATTACGATGTTCTTATCTTGGTATTTCCGAAACACCTCACATGTCGCTACCTAAAAATACAATAGGACCCACTTAGGTGAAGTGAAGATGATTAACGATACAAAAATCTAATAGTAGATATGATAATGTCGCGAAAGTTCCTCGTTCGCGCGATTCTCGTTGATAAGGATGCAGCCAAGGATGTGTCAGACGGCACGTGCCGCCTGCCCTGTGTTCCTGCCTCGAGCACAGTAGCGGAACACTTCTAATTGTGTCCTGGTCCTGGACGCAAGGTCGCGCAGACGACCGCTAACTATATCAATACGAAGATTGCTGTTGAAATGCGGGTGCGCACCTAGTAGTGGTCGCAGAAAAAATAAGACAGGAATGTCTTTATTAATTTATAATTATTTTTTTTTGTCAAAAAAGTGCAGGCCGCTTTTCAAGACATGCGACACTTCTAATTGTGTCCTGGTCCTGGACGCAAGGTCGCGCAGACGACCGCTAACTATATCAATACGAAGATTGCTGTTGTAATGCGGGTGCGCACCTAGTAGTGGTCGCAGAAAAAATAAGACAGGAATGTCTTTATTAATTTATAATTTTTTTTTTTGTCAAAAAAGTGCAGGCCGCTTTTCAAGACATGCGACACTTATTGACATAATCCGCCGGTCTCTTGCCACATCAATGTGCCTGCTCTTCTTGAGCCGACTGGCATTGTCAGAGAAGATGGTAAAAAACCTGATGGTGTGTCTTTGTTTCCGTGGAGTTTGGGACGGATGCTTGTGTGGGACGCTACCTGTGTAGACACACTGGCACCGTCCCACCTCCAACGGACTACTTCTTAAGCGGGTGCAGCGGCAGAAAATGCCGAAAATCTGAAAGTTATTAAATATGGAGAGGCCTTGGCAGAGAGTGCAACTTTGTGCCCTTTGGCGTCGAGACACTTGGTTTGTGGGGTCCCAGCGCGCATAAGTTATTTGCGAAAATCGCGAAACGTCTAGTTGATGTTAACTGGTGACCGAAAAGCTGGCGGCGCTCTCGCGCAACGCATCAGAATTGCAATTCAGCGAGGAAATGCCGCCAGCATCCTCGGTACAATGCCCCGATGGCCTTTTTTAGGCTTAACTTAGTTTTAATTTAATTTAGTTAATGCTAATAATCATCTTGTAATTTTGTATTGAAATAAATAATTTGAATGTATACATATATTATTGTGTCCCACTTATGATATCTACGTATATTATGTTATAAGTCATTCGTTCCTCTGCTATGGATAGAAAGTTAACATTGAATTAACGTTACCGTCACGTATACCTACATAGGTCCCTTGAGATTTAATAAATCCCTTTGGGAGCAAGACCACCTCTTTGTATGAAAGGGTTTTTGTTTGGAAATCAAACTGTTTTCAAGACACATGTTTCTATTTACCTAGTAATACTTTTGACTGATTCGCTTGACAGGTCGATCCATCTTTAAAAACCGACATTGAATAACCATGGCATAGATGACCGTAGGTACATCCAAACAAAATACAACTACGAATAACAGTGTTGAACTAGTAATAGGTTAACAGACACGTTTGGAACCTAAACTGCAGCTTTTACTTATATTACCCACAAGTAAGAGCAGAGAAATGTGTTGTTTCAGTGATCTTAGGTCGTGAACGAAAGCGACCTCACACCCAGTGCTGGGTACTATTATGAGTACAGGCCACGAGCAATACTTAACATAAATATCATCGCAACGCCTGTGATCTCCGAAGGGTAAGGTTCTAATTTATTGATGAGGTGACTTTAAGTACTATGGGAAAGAGGGTGAGCCGTTAGTCAGGTAGGCGCGAAGAGTTGGGATTAATTCATGTTTACAAACACACATACTCGTATTCCTTAATTGGGACGGTATATAGACAGAGCCAGAATCGGTCCCAATTCGGTAATGAAATTGCCTTGTCTAATTGACTGAATATTTAATTGAGTAAGTACTTAATTCAGACGTTTTACCGTTTTCAGGAACTGAAAAGTCAAATCAGAATCCTAATGGTTAATACCTTGGTCTCTTTTCGACACTACCGTTTTTATCGGTGACTAGGTTCTGCCCGCGACTTCGTCCGCGTGAATTTTCTTGATCCCCCGACCAACTGCGTCGCATTGCATCGCCCCGCCCGCCCGCGCTATTACTTCGTTTTCACTAAGCGTTCCTTCTGCCTGATTTTTCTTTTTGCTAGTCTCCTAAGGGTGGTAGCGTGGTGTTAAATCAAAAGCAAAAAGATTTTTTGAAATTTGACTAGTAGTTCCAGAGATTACCCCTACCTACATACAAACTTACAAACAAATTTTACCACTTTATAACATTACCTACTTACGTCACTAGTAAATTGTACCTACTACCGTACTACCTTATAACTAGTACCTACTACCTACTACCATACTACCATATAACTAGTACCTACTACCTACTACCATACGACCATATAACTGGTACCTACTAGCTACTACCTACTACCACATAACTAGTACCTACTACGTACTACCTTACGACCATATAACTAGTACCTACTACCTACTACCAAACTACCATATAACTAGTACCTACTACCTACTATCATACTACCATATAACTAGTGCCTACTACCTACTACCATACTACCATATAACTAGTACCTACTACCTACTACCAAACTGCCATATAACTAGTACCTGCTACCTACTACCATATAACTAGTACTTACTACCACTACTACCATACTACCATATAACTAGTACTTACTACCACTACTACCAAACTACCATATAACTAGTACCTACTACCTACTACCATACGACCATATAACTAGTACCTACTAGCTACTACCTACTACCATATAACTGGTAACTACTACGTACTACCATATACCTAGTACCTACTACCTACTACCAAACTACCATATAACTAGTACCTACTACCTACTACCATACTACCATATAACTAGTGCCTACTACCTACTACCATACTACCATATAACTAGTACCTACTACCTACTACCAAACTGCCATATAACTAGTACCTGCTACCTACTACCATATAACTAGTACCTGCTACCTATTACCATATAACTAGTACCTACTACCTACTACCATACTACCATATAACTAGTACCTACTACCTACTACCATATAACTAGTACCTACTACCATACTACCATATAAATAGTACTTACTACCACTATTACCAAACTACCATATAACTAGTACCTACTACCTACTACCAAACTACCATATAACTAGTACCTACTACCTACTACCATACTACCATATAACTAGTACCTACTACCTACTACCATATAACTAGTACCTACTACCATACTACCATATAAATAGTACTTACTACCACTACTACCAAACTACCATATAACTAGTACCTACTACCTACTACCAAACTACCATATAACTAGTACCTACTACCTACTACCATACTACCATATAACTAGTACCTACTACCTACTATCATACTACCATATAACTAGTGCCTACTACCTACTACCATACTACCATATAACTAGTACCTGCTATCTACTACCATATAACTAGTACTTACTACCACTACTACCAAACTACCATATAACTAGTACCTACTACCTACTACCATACGACCATATAACTAGTACCTACTAGCTACTACCTACTACCATATAACTAGTACCTACTACGTACTACCATACAACCATATAACTAGTACCTACTACCTACTACCATACTACCATATAACTGGTAACTACTACGTACTACCATATACCTAGTACCTACTACCTACTACCAAACTACCATATAACTAGTACCTACTACCTACTACCATACTACCATATAACTAGTGCCTACTACCTACTACCATACTACCATATAACTAGTACCTACTACCTACTACCAAACTGCCATATAACTAGTACCTGCTACCTACTACCATATAACTAGTACCTGCTACCTATTACCATATAACTAGTACCTACTACCTACTACCATACTACCATATAACTAGTACCTACTACCTACTACCATATAACTAGTACCTACTACCATACTACCATATAAATAGTACTTACTACCACTATTACCAAACTACCATATAACTAGTACCTACTACCTACTACCAAACTACCATATAACTAGTACCTACTACCTACTACCATACTACCATATAACTAGTACCTACTACCTACTACCATATAACTAGTACCAACTACCATACTACCATATAAATAGTACTTACTACCACTACTACCAAACTACCATATAACTAGTACCTACTACCTACTACCAAACTACCATATAACTAGTACCTACTACCTACTACCATACTACCATATAACTAGTACCTACTACCTACTACCAAACTGCCATATAACTAGTACCTGCTACCTACTACCATATAACTAGTACTTACTACCACTACTACCAAACTACCATATAACTAGTACCTACTACCTACTACCATACTACCATATAACTAGTACCTACTACCTACTACTATACTACCATATAACTAGTACCTACTTACCTAACTACTATTGCTATCGATTCGACATTTGGCTTAATTGAGGGAGTCTTTTGCTCGTAATTATTATATTGTACTGGAAGAATTAATTTTTCCTGGTCTAAAATGATTATTATTTGATGAAGAAAAAAAAAAAAATAAACCAACATTTGTACTTTTCCTGCAACCAGTACCAACAGAGACGGAGTCCCAGTTTAATTTGGCCCCACGTATGAAGATTGATAGCGCCCACCCTGGGATTATTTTGTCTACACAACAACCCGTCTGTATGTAGGGAATGCAATCCGGATAATCCATAATCCAAAAAATCCGAATTTCCGTACATTTTTACTAGACTTCTAAATCCGTATTTGTAAATCGAATCCGGATTTTTTGAACAATAAATATTGACATAGAGAGGGGGCGCAGGTCGTTGGCTGTTCGATGTAACATGCTGGATCGAAGATTTGCACGTTGTACAAATCAACTTAAAGTCACTCTTTTCAAAGCTTTCTGTCAGTCTTTCTACACGTGCAGTCTTTGGACCCGTTTTACGCAGAGGACATACAGCGATCTGCGTGTCCAATATAATAACGCATTTAGGATACTGTTGGGGCTGTCGTGGCGTTGTAGTGCGTCCACAATGTTTGCGGAGGCGCGCACAGAAGATTTTTACGCCATAATAAGAAAAAGGACCGCCTCCATAGCCGGCTGGCTGCGCGCCACCACCAACGGTCTCCTGAGCGTGTTCTCAGATCGGTGGGACTCCCCTATGCTGCGCCACTGGGTAAGAATCCATACCAGTTGATATTTATTTTTTTTACTCCTTATTACTAACACTAGTTATTGAGTTATTTTGTTGATACTAACACCATGGACTCATTGTCTGAAATAAAGAATTTGAATTTGAATGAGAAATTGTAACAAAAAATCGAAACAAGCAAGTTTCGTTGTCGGTAGACCGCACGGTTCGCGCGTCCCGCGAGTGCCGTGTCTCTCGGCTTTGGAGGAGCGAGCAGGGCGTGGGACGCGGGTTGAGTGCATATCCATGCAGGATGCAAGAGCGAGCTCAAAATTTATAGCCCCGCCTCGGATAGGTTAGGATTTCTTTTGACCGATAATACAGAAATAGTAGTTAGTTTGTCGACTTATGCAGAAAAGTTTGGGAACTAAGAAAACTTAGGATACCTATAAGTGAGCGGAGCGAGCTCATAAATTTTAGCACCCCGGCTGAGGTTTACTTAGCTTTTCTTTTGACAGCCTCTAGCTACGATGCTGGCAGGTACTAGGGAGCTCCATGGATTGCGGGGTCCTGGGCACTTACCCAGAGTGGCCGATGGCAAAGACGGCCCTGCCATAGGTCGCTAAAGGTTTAGCGACCTATCGTACAGCTCTTCGATCATGTCTTTTAGACTTCCGACAATGTCAGCAAGCACTATGATATATATGACTTAGTAATGACATGTGACTCCAGCTATACGAAAACCGAAAAAAATCGGTATAGACGTCTTGTATATGTATATACCTTTTGAGTTGGCGTTTTTGTCGTAGTTGAGTTTTTAACTTTCTTCACACAAATATAAGTAACATCATACTAACAAACCGAATATGGATAGAGTTGTTTATTTTCATAAAAATCCGTAAAATCCGGATAACCAGGATTTGACCGAAATCCGTTCTTAAAAATCCGGATTTTAAAACAGGTATGGATTTGCATTCCCTATCTCCCTATCTTTATCCTTACCGTGACGATGCACTGGACGGCTCAGGACGTCCTTATTTTGACGACGACTCGCAAGGAAATAACATTTTGTATCAGACACTTTTATTGTGCTTGATTAAGACTTTCCTTTCGGTAGCATCGACACTTAATATTATTTTAACCTCGATCACGACCTCTTGATTTATTGGCCTTTAGAGTTTATGAATTAGACTCTTTGATAAATATTTTACGATATTTTTTGAGATGTTTTGAATATTAATCAAGCAATTAGGCATAGTCACGAGCTTTATATGTTCTGTGGTCACGAGAGTAGTATAAATATCGATGTTCCTTTAAGTGAAAGTAGTTCTAATTAACTGGATTATAACATTTATACGGTTTGAGAACTTTCTGTTATTTTCCCGCTTTCAGTGAAGCCGCAAAGTCATGTAAATTGTTCAAGTTTGTGTTCAACAAGACGAGATATATCTTAAAATGTATCGCTACGACCAACGCGGTGTTAGTCGTGAATTTAGTTTATTTGTGCATTGAATTTGAATGAGAATAATATAATTAGATATTAATTAGGGAGAGGTGTATCTTAAAAGTCGTTTTTGGGTTGATGATATCATAAAAGATGAAATTAAATGAATTATTTTGCTTTCGATTATTAAATGAAGTTATCATATAATTCAATTTATCTTGATTACAGGCTGACTGGTTTTAATAAACGTAGAGGATTTCCCTACCTAGAAAGATGACATAGTTCCTGTTCAAGAGTTCTACGTCGTATACCTACTAGTCAACGTCTTAACGTCTTAAAATGTTAATAAGCATACTCAAATATGGTGCGCAGTTCAAAAGAGAAGAAAGTATCATTAAAATATTAAAATCTACACTTTAGGCTTGACGGATTTCGAAGACTTTGGCGTAAGGATCTGGTTAAAAAGGTACCGTTTTCCAAAAGAAAATAGCATTATGAAAGGCGCACTAGGATCCAAAAGTCACCTAAGAAAATGTAAACATAGGTACTTAAGTAAGATTTTTCCAATAATATATCGGAAAAATTCTTACCTACTTTCTAATAAAAAGGAAAAGGTGTATACTGTACATAACAAATTAACATTACCTAATCAAGTAATGATGTTTTTCGGCCCTGTCCTCCTCATCGGGGAAAATGTGGAGACTGAATTCAACATCCTGTTTTAACAGTAGATGCCTATTTCTATGGAACGCAACGTATAGCGTGACAAGGTGGTTGCGGTGCGTCAGTGTAGTGTGCTACGCTGACGACACGTTGGTCCTGGCGCAGGGGAGGTCGCACCAGGCGGCGGCCGAAGTAGCGGCACGCGGGGTTGCGACAATCGTCGAAAGGATCCGGCAATTGGGACTCGAGGTGGCCCTGCACAAGTCCGAGACCATGTGTTTTCATGGTCCTCTGAACGCGCCACCGTTGGGGTCCCAAATAACGGTAGGAGGGGTTTCCATCGGCGTCGAGTCGACGATGAAGTACCTGGGACTCGTCCTCGACAGCCGGTGGAACTTCGTGGAGCCTTTCCGACGTTTGGCTCCCAAACTGGAGCGGGCAGGCGCTGCATTTAAGCGGCTCCTGCCCAATCAAGGGTGTCCAAACGCCTTCTGCCGGAGGCTCTACGCGGGGGTCGTGCGGTGCATGGCCTTCTACGGGGCTCCTGTATGGGCGCGCTCTCTGGCGCTGCGGCCAGCCCGCCGGTTGAGCGCGGCCCAAAGGGTCATGGCCATCCGGATGGTTCGGGGATACCGCACGGTCTCCTGTGAGGCAGCGAGCCTCCTTGCCGGATTGCCGCCATGGGATCTGGAGGCAAAAGTCCTCGCGTACGTATGGGAGTGGCGCGAGGAGGCGAAACGCCGGGGCGTAGCTTCGCTGCCGCGAGAAATCGCGGCACAGCGGACGGAGCTCCGGCGGGATCTCATGGCGACATGGAGAGTACGGTTGTCGCAACCGTGCTGGGCACGCCACGATTGCGGCGATAAGTCCCCTCTTTGAGCAGTGGCTAGAGAGGCGCCACGGCGTCCACGCCTTCCACCTGACGCAGGTCCTCACCGGACACGGCAGCTTCGGGAGGTTCCTGTGTCGGATAAGGCGGGAGGAAACACCCGGGTGTCACCACTGTGTGGATCGCCCGGAGGACACGGTGGAGCATACGGTGGAGGTTTGCCCAGCTTGGGTAGAGCACCGCCGTGTCCTCGTGGAGGCGATCGGCGGCAGAGATCTCTCGCGTCCGGCCCTGGTTCAGGCCATGGTACGGAGCGAGAGGGCATGGGCAGCCGTCACCTCCTTCTGCGAAGCAGTAATGCTTGCGAAGGAGGAGGCCGGTTGAGTGAAAGGCAAATTGCGCGCCCTCTCGCCCCTAGCCGCCGCAGGAGTCGCCTTGGGCGTCGGGAATCCCGGGCGGATTTCCGGCCGGGATTAGGGGCGGGCTTGCGGACGGTGAGCAATGGGTAGCTCACCGTCCGGTAAGGACCAGGCTCAGGTCGATGGCGCGTTGTATTCCACCCGCGCCTCAAAGAGATGTCGTCAGCACAAATGTAGGTGTCCACTAGGGCCGATGCCTGCCGGGGTCGCGGGAAGGTACTAAAGGGTCACCGAGGCCCCTGGCAACAGGAAGGAATACGGGTGGGTTTTAGTCAGTAAGAGTCTGACACACCTTCCCGCCCCGCCCAGAGCGGGAGAAGTTATTTGATGATTTCCCATCCAAAAAAAAAAAGGTGGTAGCGATTTTGTGACTCTTTAATTAACCCAGTGATACCATTGTAGTTACCTTTTGTAAAACATGCGTAGGTGTAGGAAGGATAGTATCAACAGGGGTTACTGAAGCGAGATATATAGGTACCTTCGAGTGGAGGTTTCAATCTGAGACAGAATTTAACCGTCGTAACTTAGTCTATCAAGATCTAGTACAGTCGCCAGCACATCAGGTTATACTAAACTGTCAAATATCTCCAAATTATTTTAAACCTGATGGTTGATGGTTAAGTTCAAAATCGAAATGGGTTGGCGACTGTACAAAGGCAATCATCGCCATTTTTTTTTCCATCACGCAGAGAAAACCATTTTATTATGGTAGAAAATGTGCTATGTGACCTCGAAAATTACATGTCATGTTTTGTACATGAACTTTGTCATTATTTTAAACCATTTTTCGGTACGACACGTTAATAAACGTCCTAATAATCTATTAAAATCACTGAGAACCAATCTCTAATGAAGATTTTGCTAGGGTCTTTTGTCGGTAAACACACATCAAAATAGATGATTCGCATTTATGTAGATATTTACTCGTACTAGCCACAATTAAACGATCCGTCCAAACCCACTTATCACCCATGCGGTTGACGGATCCCCGCTTATCCAAGGACTCACAGATAAGTAACTGTGAAGGGCATTCAACAGAATTGAATAACTGCGAGTTCATTGTGTAGGACAAATTGATTCAGAATCCTACGTGTTATTAAACCCCGGAGTGGTGAGAAATGGAGTCATAATGGGCGGATGTGGTTATGAAAACAAGCACGCATTCAGTACCCATTGGGTTTTTCATAAGGGCTGAACCTAAAGTGCTTGATAAGCCCTCTATCGAAATAATTTAGCACAACCTAACCTAAACCTAACCGAAATCAACTTATGTGAAATAATGACGCAATGACGCATCTTTCAATGGCATAATTATATTTTTGAACCAGTACGCCTTACAATTTTGAAACGAGATGCTACTGAAAAGTTATATGCTTTAAGATAACCTACTACTAAGATATTTTGTTCCGTGTGGTGCCGGGCGAAAAGAATAGCACCATCCCATTTCTTCCCGTGGGTGTCGTAAAAGGCGACTAAGGGACTTACTAGAGAATGGCCAGCAGCGTTCTCTAACCTTGGCTACGGTAGCGGTCAAGGCTACGGTGAGGCAAGGGGAGCTAAGAATCCCCGGAAGAGATCCGGCTACCAAAACCACCGAAAACTGGACCTGGCAACTTACAACACGCGTACACTCCGGACCGACGAGAAGATCATCGAACTCGAGGAAGAATTGAGCAGGTTACGATGGGGTATAGTAGGGTTATCTGAAGTCCGAAGAGAGGGGGAGGACTCGATAATCCTCAAATCCGGGAACTTGCTCTATTTCCGAGAGGGCGACCAACAGTCCAAGGTGGTGTCAGGTTTTATCGTCCACAAGTCCCTTGTGAGCAACGTGGTGAAGATCCAGAGTGTGTCGACCAGAGGGCTTACCTTATACTTAGAATATCCAAAAGATATTCGCTGAAGGTCGTACAGGTTTACGCCCCGACTTCGTCACACCCCGACGATGAAGCGGAGACCATGTATGAGGATATTTCCAGAGCCATGCATGGCTCTAAAACTCACCTCACCGTTGTCATGGGGGACTTCAACGCGAAACTGGGCAAACGAAACGATGATGAGCTGCGAGTGGGGCAATTTGGAGTTGGACGTCGGAACCACCGAGGTCACCTACTAGCCAGTTTTATGGAGAAGGAAGGCCTCTTTATGATGAACCCCTTCTTCAGAAAACGTGAGCACAGGAAGTGGACCTGGCAGAGCCCTGATGGTGCAACAAAAAATAAGATTGACTTCATTATGTCGACGAAGAAGTAAGTATTCAATGATGTCTCTGTGATCAACGCGGTGAAAACCGGAAGTGATCACCGAATGGTAAGAGGCACATTGAACTTAAATATCAAGCTGGCAAGATCTCGATTAATGAAGTCTACGCTCCGCCCAGCACCGATCCAAGTCCAAAACCCCGAGAGCTTTCAGCTCGAACTTCAGAATCGTTTCGAGTGCCTAGGGAGCTCCGCGGACGATTATAATGATGGGTTCGTGAAAACTGTCCATACAGTCGGTTCTAAGATTTTCAAGACCCATCGTACAAGTAGAAACAAGAAGATCTCTGATCCTACTATACAGCTTATGGAGGAGAGGCGCGAGATGATCCTGCAGTTTTCAGTCGATGCGCTCAATTACTCGTACCGCCAGCTCAATAGACGGATTTTTAAGTCCTTAAAAAGCGACCTTCGCCGCTTTAATACAGACCGCATTAAGGACGCGATAGAGCGGAATAAGGGCTCCAAGGTTTTTACTAGAGATCTGTCTATTGGGCAGAGCCAGCTTGTGGAACTGAAGACCAATGATGGCAGGATCATATCCGCCAAACATGAGCTGTTGAGAGAGATCGAGAGTTTCTATGGACAGTTATACACGTCGACAGGTAACCCTGGTATGAATCTGGCAAACGACCCAAGAGCTAGATTGACCCGACATTACACCGAAGGCATCCCGGACGTCAGCTTGTACGAGATTAGGATGGCTCTGAAGCAGCTCAAAAACAACAAGGCGCCGGGTGATGACGGAATTACGGCCGAACTTCTGAGGGCCGGTGGAAAACCCGTTCTCAAGGCCCTCCAGAAGCTGTTTGGTTCCGTCATACTCGAGAGAAAAACGCCACAGGCATGGAACAGAGGTGGGGTGATACTGCTCTTTAAGAAGGGCGACAATACCCTCCTTAAGAATTATAGGCCCATCTCACATCCGAGCCATGTCTACAAGCTGTTTACAAGAGTCATCACGAACCGTCTCGCGCGCAGGTTTGACGACTTCCAGCCTCCCGAACAAGCCGGATTCTGTAAAGGCTTTAGCACTGTAGACCACATACATACGCTGCGCCAGGTTATACAGAAGACCGAAGAGTATAACCTGCCTCTCTGCCTATTCGTGCTGTAAAAATTAAACATCTTCCGGCACCATGGCTTACAGACGATATTAGAAGTATTATGCACAGGAAGGCTGTAACCAAAACTAAATTTAAGTGTCGGCCCTCTCCGTCGAACCGAGAGATCCTTGTGGATGCTCGAAATCGCTGCAATAAGGTGTGTAGAAATGCCCAACGCCGCCATATCCACACCTCAGTTGAAAACGGAGATCCAGCTAAAGTCTGGAAATTTCTTAAATCCTTGGGAGTTGGAAAAACGCGCCAAGAATCGATTCCTAAAAACTTAGATATTGATCTACTGAATCAACACTTCTCATCTTCGTCCCACTGTAACGGGACCATGAAGGCAGCTACAATAAACTATCTTTCAAATCTTCCAACTCCGGACCATCTCCCATTTATTTTTAGTCAATTTTCTGATTGTGATGTTAAGAAGAGCGTAGTTTCAATCACATCTAACGCAGTTGGTAGTGATTGTGTAAGTCGGAAAATGATACTCCCTGTCCTCGACGAAATCCTTCCTATCCTATGTTATATCCTAAACTACTCTATATCCTACGGTGTTTTTCCATCGATGTGGAAAGAGGCAAAAATCACTCCTTTACCCAAAAAATCTAATCCTACTTCCTTTTCCGAATACCGTCCTATCTCCATCCTGCCTTTCCTCTCCAAAGTCCTAGAACGACTTGTCCACAATCAGCTTAGTGATTTTCTTTGTAAGAATAGCCTGCTGAATCCTTTCCAATCCGGTTTTCGTCCTGGTCATAGCACCACTACAGCCTTAGTTAGCGTCACTGATGACATACGGTTAGGCATGGAAGGAGGAAATCTGACGGTTCTTTGCTTGCTGGATTTTAGTAATGCATTTAATACTGTCGATTTCGATATCCTGCTTGGCATGCTTCGCTCGCTTAATATATCTCCAACGGTGATTGACTGGTTTCGTAGTTACCTGTATGGCCGCCGGCAACGTATATGCATAGAAGAGTCTTGCTCTTCTTGGTGTTATACTTCTGCCGGTGTACCCCAGGGTGGCGTTTTATCTCCTTTACTCTTCGCAATATTTATAAACTCAATTTCTAAAAAACTTCTTTCTTCCTACCACCTTTATGCAGATGATTTACAAATATATAAACAAGCTACCCCTGCAGATTTGGTTGATGCAATTAATATTGTAAACAAGGATTTGGGTTCAATTTGCGAATGGAGTGAGGCACATGGGTTGCAGGTTAATCCATCGAAGACTCAGGTCATTGTTGTTGGCAGCTCAAGGTTGACCCCCAAGATAAACTGGTCACAACTTCCCCAAGTTCAATTTAACGGAGCTGCTATTCCAGTAAGCGAAAAGGTTAAGAACCTTGGAGTTTGGCTCGACAAACATCTTTCTTGGGGTCCCCAGCTACAGGACGTAAGTCGCAAAATTTTTGCATCTGGTAAGTCCCTGAGACGATTGCGGAACTTTCTTCCAACTGCCACTAAAACTGCGCTTGCACAATCCCTTTTACTTCCCATCCTTGACTACGCTGATGTCAGTTATCTCGATCTCACTGAGGCACAACTAGATAAACTTGAGCGACTTCAAAACTTTTGCATAAGATTTATATTTGGCTTGCGCAAGTATGATCATATTTCTGAATATCGTACAAAACTCAAGTGGCTTCCCATACGTCTTCGCCGGAATGCTCATATCTTATTTCAGCTATACAGTATTCTGTTCAATCCTACAACCCCCTCTTATCTTAAAGAACGTTTCAAGTTCCTTCATGACACACATAATAGATACCTGAGGTCATCGGAAAACTTAAAACTAGAGATGCCGATGCATTCCACCAGCTTTTATGACAAATCTTTTACAGTTCAAGCAGTACGGTTATGGAATGCCTTACCCGTGTCGATAAGGCGTGCACAAACTTTGTCCACTTTTAAAATTCAGGTAAAAAAACACTTTCTCTCTCCCTAAATATCATTATTACTTATAGTTATATAGTTCTTGATTTTGTTTCATGTTTATGGCATATATATATATATATATATATATATGTATGTATGTATGTATGTATGTATGTATGATATATGTTATGTATAGTATATGCTTTATGTATTTATTGTATATGTAACTGGTACACCACTGACTACCTGCAGTATTGTCTCTCCTCCCCCTTTAATCCATCCAAAGGTTGTCTGTAAAAGATCGCTTTTAGCGATAAGACCGCCCATTGTGTCACCCCTTGTAAAATTTCAACGTTTGTATCTGTAATTTTTATGGTGTACATAATAAAGAGTATTCTATCTATCTCTGCTTAGCGTTTGTGGGCTGTACTGCAGTCCCTTCAACGGTGCCAGATCGACTATCGGTACATCGAGGTGCTTAAGTGTCTGTACGAAAACGCCACTATATCAGTTCGACTCCAAGACCAGACCTCGAAACCTATCCTTCTGCAGCGAGGTGTGAGGCAGGGAGACGTTATCTCTCCGAAACTGTTCACCGCTGCACTGGAGGATGTCTTCAAGGTTCTGGACTGGAAACGGGCCGGCATCAACATCAATGGCGAGTACATCAATCATCTTCGGTTTGCCGACGATATAGTTGTTATGGCTGAGACTACGGAGGACCTCAGTACAATGCTCGATGACCTCAGTATAGCTTCCGAAAGAGTGGGTCTTAAAATGAACATGAACAAGACAAATGTCATGTTAAATGCCCATGTTACACCCACTCTCATGAAGATCGGAGACACTACGCTCGAAGTTGTGGACGAGTATGTTTACCTAGGACAAACTGTCCAATTAGGTAGGTCCAACTTCGAGAAAGAGGTCAATCGTCGAATCCGACTCGGCTGGGCAGCGTTCAGGAAGCTACGCAATCAATATCTTCGCGTCCCACGTACCGCAGTGTCTCAAGACGAAAGTCTTTGACCAGTGCGTGTTGCCAGTGATGACCTATGGCACTGAAACGTGGTCGCTTACAATGGGCCTTATTAAAAGGCTAAAAGTCACTCAAAGGGCAATGGAGAGGGCTATGCTTGGAGTTTCCCCACGTGATCGAATCAGAAATGAAGAGATCCGCAGGTGAACCAAGGTTACCGACATAGCCCGAAGAATTGCCAAACTTAAGTGGCAGTGGGCAGGGCACATTGCTCACAGAACAGATGGCCGATGGGGCCGAAAGGTTCTGGAGTGGCGACCGCGTACCGGAAGACGTAGCGTTGGAAGGCCTCCTACAAGGTGGACCGATGACCTTGTGAAGGCCGCAGGAATACGCTGGATGCGGGAAGTACAAAACCGGTCGAAAGTGGCGGTGCTTGGGGGAGGCCTATGTCCAGCAGTGGACGTCTTTCGGCTGAAATGAAGATGATGATGATGATGATGAAGATATTTTGGCGTCTAAATGACATTGACGGGGAGCGTCGTTGGTAAGTGAAACTGTGTCACAGAAATTGTATTTGTCAATACAATTTCACTAATGTAAAACTACGCCTCGTTGGTCTAGTGGTCGCAAGTGCTACTGCTGAGCATGAGGTCCTGGGTTCGATTCCCGGGTTGGGCAAAGTATTATTGGGTTTTTCTCAGTAGCAGCCCGGAGTCCGGATTTGTGAGCGGTTGATGGCAATAGGCTCGCCCCCTATAACATGGGACTTAAAAAACATAACTGGCGAAATGTGGGTGTACTTGTACTACAGCTACAACTCTGCCTAACCTTTCGGGGAAACAAGGCGTGATGCTATGTTATGTGAAACTACGTGACAATACAAGATGGCCACGTTAGCTCCGATTTTGGCGTCACGTGGATAAATAATTTTGTAGCGTTGTAAGTATAAGCCTTCCATAGTGATTATACCTGCATGCGTAAAACTTTTCAGTTAGTACAGCTCTCAGCAGATGTGCATATGGATGTACGAGTAGGTATTATCTACTCCATGTTTTACTCCCACGGCACCCGGTTCGATTGTGATTTACAAGTAGACAGCATTGTAGAATCCGAAAGGATTGCTGTTTTGAGGCCTACTATCAGATCCAGCATTCTGTGCAATGAAATATTACTGACTACTTATGACTGAGCCGTAATAACAGGGATTTTGAAGCCAGTGAATTGTTGCTGTGTCCATTTATAGCCCAGTGTTTGTGATTTTATCAGTGTCAAATGACCTTGGTTTCAAATGGACCTTTCTCGAATAAATCTATTTGTTTAAGAACATTATCAATGCTAACATTAAGGTGGTAATTGCTGCTTATCTTTTGAGTACTTATTAGTATGGTTATTGTGTTCAGCCGATTTTGGTTAAATAATAGAGTCTTAGACCTCTTCCCATAGAGTGGTTCAAGCAATTCACTCAAGTAAAGTTCCCTCAATTGAACACGAGACCGTTATTATTTTCATTTTATTGTTCAAGTTAAGCAGTGGTGGCCCAGTGGTAACGGTCGCGACTTACGAGTTGTAGGTTGTAGGTTCGAACCTTGACAGGCGCTTTACTTTGTGTAAATTATTTCATCGCCACTGCTCTAAAACGGTAAAGGAAAACATCGTGAGGAAACCGGCATGTCCTAGAACCAAAAATTCGAAGACATGTGACATCTACCAACACGCACTGGGCCCACGTGGTGAATTACGGCCCACTCTCTCTCACCGAGAGGAGGCCTGTGTCCCAGCAGTGGGAACATTATAGGCTGATTATGTATTGTTCAAATTTCCTCAAAAAAAGCCAGAATAAATCCAAATCCGTAACTTCTTCTGTCTTTGAATTTTCTGGCGACATGACCATCGCCTACACCTCATTTCTCGTTGCCACCGAAACCGGAATCCTAATTGTGTGCGCAGATTTTCCCGTTCCGTTCTAATAATATTCTCATTCAAAGCCGAACATTGGCACTTTAGTAGGCCTCAAGTTCGTCGTGCCAAGGCAAGGCCCTCGCCCACGCCTCCACAATTCAGCTGTTGTGAGTCGTGTGTCGCATTTGTTGTCGCCGACATCCGCTGATTTACAACGTCATCATAATAGCATCCTATGCCGTTTCCTCCCGGACTGAAGGCGTTTACTGCTGGATCTTTAATTGTGATGTCACGGCTATTATTCACTTGGCGGAAATTTCTTTGAGATGGTAGATGGACATGTAGGATTCTTTGATCAAGATGTAGGAACTTGGATCAAAGTTGCCACTCTTACGTATATCTTATTTTATTAGCTGGAAGTAGATCCCATAGATCATTTTCAGAAGTTTTTTTTTTTGTAACTCTTAACTTAACTTAACTCTAAGTAGTGTTGACACTCATCAACTCAAACATCAAACTCATCATCACAATCATTATCTGCCTAGCCTTTTCCCAACTACGTTGGGGTCAGCTTCCAGTCTGACCGGATGCAGCGGAATACCAGTATTTTACATGGATTGACTACCTATCTGACCTCCACAACCCAATTACTGGATACCTCTTGGTAAGACTGGTTGTCAGACTTTCGGGCTTCTGATGGCCACCCGACTATGCAATCGTCATAATTATAATGTCTCATCATCACATATTATATCTACGGATATTTGTGATGATGAGATATTATAATTATGAAACACGACGTGTCTAGCAGTACACATGGTACGCCATGTGTACTGCTAGACAGCTCGTAGACACTCCGATCTTCACATGTTTCCTAACCTAACCTAACTCGTTTGTCATAGAATGTGAGATAGTACGTTTTACAAGAGGCTTATGAGAACAACGCACTTTATCTGGCCCAAGCATTAGTAAGTTCTATATATACGCGTAAAGGCAAAAAGGCATAGGTCATAGACGTGTTTCCCTACGCTAGATTTATATGATTTTGGTGATTTTTAAATATGATATTACGCCTTCTTATAATGTAAGTAGGTTTTGCTAAAAATGTAAATGAAACTAGAACGCATACACATCAATTATATATGTGTTCATTTAAGTATTTATTTATTTATTTAAACTTCTCGCACACAATTAGGTACAAAGGCGGACTTAATGCCTTAGGCACTCTCTACCAGTCAACCAAGGGAGGTGAAGAGATAAGATGCAGGTGCTGTAGTGGTGTAGTATTGTAGTAAAATACTTTATGAAATAAATTCAGGAAGTAATGTCTACCCAAAGCATAAAATACGATGTTACTATCAAACTACTTAAAATATTTTCATGATTTTTGTATGAACAGACTATTTTGTTAAGTATGTATAATTCTATCTGGTTTTTTTTTCAAACATTCATATTTTTTACTTAAAAATATATATATATATTCCCAATGAAACCAAGCGGCGCGGCGTGAGCGCGACGCACATTTCTGTGGCCAAGGTCAATGGCGATTTCCCGACCCTTAATAAAGGATACGTCTACCAGACGTAGATTTGTCAAATAATAGTTTGCTTAGTAAACAAACAAGTTCTCAATATAGTTAATTCCAGTTTCGTAGTAGCTCTTTTCCGTTCCATGTCAAAGATAACAAGTTTCAAGTAATTCTCGTGCAGCTGTTTCGTTTGTCTTGTACGATAAGATTGCGTTTCGACTTTTTAATGTAAGTAAGGTACTTAACCTTACTTTTGAGGACAATGGAAATTGCTGACAAAGAATGCCTAATAGTCGTTTGTTCTTCGTCTTGACTGTTAAAAGATGTTTTAAGAGATTGTGAGAAACTTTTGTGATTGGGAACCTAAATGTTGAAAATACTTAGCGCCAGACCAGTAACGTGGTATTTTTGGCCACGCAAATTAATAATGCGTCAATTGTGAAAACATCGAAGTACTTACCTTACTTTGTTTCAAGAGGAGGTTACAGAGACTAAGGTTGAGTCTCTGTAACCTCTTCTTCTATCTACATATTATTAAATTTTATTACTTCACAAATATCGTGCCGGAAATCCTTAAAATAATTACAATTTATACTCAAAACACGCTCAAAAACTGGCCAGCCCAGCCTACGTCTACAAGTAAATAGTTAATTAGCCCCGGCTATCGTGGCACTGAATCAACTGGACCATTCCGACGTGGATTGGTTTCCCAACGGCTTCCACTCAGGTCATTTATATATCCCAGTTTGGTAAACTGGGTTCGTACCTTGTTAACGTTTCCCTAGCTGCATCATAGAAAGTTGGTTGAATATTTTATTTATTAATTACGTTGACCATCTTCTGCGGATGTGAGCTGAATGGAAGAAATTGTAATTAGGATTAAAAGTATTAGTCGCTAGGATAGGTTACAAATAGGCTGCAAATTTTCGCAGTCTTACTTTTTTTTCTGGGTGTGAAATTATCAGGAGCGGGAGTGTCAGACTCTTACTGACTTCAACCCACCCGTGTTCCTTCCGTTGCCTATGTTGCCAGGGGCCTCGGTAACCCTTTCGAACTTTCCCGCGATGTCGCAATCTGGTTTAACGATTTTGGTTTCATTTTGAATGGAATACGAGCACTAGTATTTATTTTGGTTTCTAGTATTGAAAGAACCATCTGCCTACATACTCGTGATGTATTTCATATTATTTACTGCGAAAAATGACAGACGATAAAACTTTTAGGCTACATCGTAACGTACATTTCTTATCCTTAGATCTTGTTAATTCTAGTCACATTACCAATTGCCATCGGCAATTTATAAGCTTTTAAACACTTAACCACACACTACGATACCAGATTTTTTATCGCCTAACTTAATTTATTCTACAAACACATACCTAGTTATCGCATAAACAGTACAGTAATAACAATTACTAAGATTGTTAGATGTAGCAATTATGTTTTATTGGCTTTCACCGGTCGGCCTCAAGTTCGATTACTCGCTAAATTCTATTATTTAATCCGATAATCGTAGAGTACTAGCGTGAAATGAATACGGTCATACTTTCACTTCATTGGATGGGAATATGGGATTGGTACATGTTACGTGCTCATGTTAGGAATCAGCAATTTATGTCGTAGTGTCAAAAAGGGACTTTCCATTTTCTTTTTTTTTTTAAACGTTGCCCCACACTAGGAATTTCTTCCTGTATCGTGGGTAGGTATCATTGAATAGGTATGGTGGCCAATGGAAATCTACTTGTGTATTACCTACTCACAACGTCCTTATATTTGCTGCAGGGTGAGCACGGCCTACTGTGACATGGCTTGAGTCACACATTTTATCACAGTTTGGGCGATAAAACCGTTTTATCTTAAAAGCTTGCACGGCGGCATGAGATAATTTCTTGATATGCGACATAACTTCTTGACGTTTAGTTGGGAGTGACTCATTATGTCTTATTTGCATTAGCAAATAGGCGCCCATTTTGCGACAAACGTCACATTTTGATGACTAAATAAATTTATCACGTTCGTTCGGAGGTGGTGATAAGTTTTGAAAATTGAAAAAAAAAAATTCCTGCTAATTACTGCACCAAATGGCAATAAATTATTATAATTATGTTCTTGCCGGAAAGCAAGAAGCCCAAAGCATGAAAATATTCCGGAGGCGAAAAATCCGTTGGAACGTGATTTTTCGCCTGAAAAAGCCTACGGTGGTTTATTTCTGTCAAGAACTTCGCGTGGACTTAGCGTCTAAATGAGGTGGATGGTTTTCCCGTTCATAATGTATTTTAGTTTTATAATATTTTTTTAATAAAGTAACTAGTTTTAGTACTAGTTTAGTAAGCAGCTGCTGTTCAATGTCTTTTTTTCTTTCAACTGTATGTACGCCTATAATTTGTGTATACATTAGAAGTAATACCTAAATTCTGTTTTAACTTTAAGCCAATATTTTAAATATTATTTAAGCTGTTGATGTACTTAATGGAAAAATAAAAGGATGCCAGCACGAATCAAACGATGTTTTTCAACACACTTGCGAGGAGAAAGAAAAAAAATCCAAAAAATAAAAAGATATAAAAATTTGTTTATGTGTATGAATATGTATATGTAAATGTATGTATGTATATGTAAATATGTATGTGTGTGTACTTACATAAATAATAAATAAATAGATTCAATAAAATTTCATAAACATAATATTTTGTTAAAAATGGATTGCGGATTTTCGTTGCAGAAGCGTTGACTCGAATCCTTTATGAAAAAATTAGTGTTGAGTTGAGTTATGAAAAACTGTTTTTTGAGTAGTTTAGCTCAGGCAAATGCACGCAAATAATTACAATAATAAAATACACATCACACATGGTGCAAATAAAGCAATGAGCGTTGAACTGTAGGGCCATAAACTATTTCGTACCACTTCAAACTTTAATTCATTTGACATTTTCACGTTTCACTGCCTTCGCTAGGGGGCCAAAGATTTATTGCGCATGTCAACCACAACTTCTCTAATTTGGTAATTGTTTTAGGGTACCCTATTTGATAGAAGGGGAACTAATTTCATGGGATGTATGGGGCCCATTGTAAGTTCTCTGTTAGTGTTAATGTGTCAGTCATGTTATGGTGTAGCATGATAATAAGCAGTCCCATTGGAATATTAGATTTTATCAGTTTAGACATGTTTATTAGTGTTGTTTCCTTTCGTTCACTTGTTATGCATAAAACATTCGTGTCAACATTAGTGAGGCGAAAGCCTTTTGAAAACGTAAATTGTTTAAGAGAATTATTAAGGGGACTACAGGACCTAAACGCAAATTTTATAAGTTTTATAATGCCTTAAAGTATATGATCCACTGCAGTAAACAAAATCAGAAAAATATATGATATTCGTAAGGATATATGCTAGGTAGATAGTGTGTTGAAAACATAATATAACTAAATTGTTACGATAAAAAAAAATCACGAAGATACCTCTAAAAATTTATTTTAACGATTAAAAACCATACTAATATACATGCAATCATTCTGGTTTTTTCTCAGATTGCTTTACAAGCAACATATTAGCATAATAGTGTTTCATTTTTTTAATAAAATCTATAGCTTTTTCTAAATCGATAATTGCTTCATGTTTTGCAATAAATTACCAGCGTTATGTCATCGCGCTTCTCTTTCCTTTCTATGCAGTCGAATAGTGGCCACGCCTTAGGTTTTGTCGGCCTCTTAAGGTGGGTCTGCAATGGCAGCCAGCGAAATGCAAATTTTCTTACATTTTTGCAATATCAGGTTAAATAGGGCAGAATTATAATCACAAGAATCATGAATACATCTCTCTTAGTTAACATATCACTCATGGAAAAGTTCTTATGGAACAAGTCTAATTTAGAGAGATGTATTACAATGTATTTTGATTTGAATGATTATAATTCTGTAAATACAAATATTTGTTTTGGTCGAGAACCATATTTTGATCGAGTTACAACCTGACACTGACCTGCAAATTACAAAAACCATAAGAGAATTTGAATTTCGCGAGCTACTACTGTGGATCCACCTTAACTGGTTTTAGGATGTACTAGCTGCGTCCCGGGGTTTCACCCGTATAAGGCTCGATCCCATGAGAATATCGGAATAAAAAGTATTTTATCTCCTAATCCAGATCATGGTCTACCGATGTGCCAAATTTCATCCAAATCCGTTCATCCGTTTTAGCGTGAAAGAGTAACAAAACAAAGTCACTTTCGCATATTTTTAATATTAGTTAAGATTGTGTCTTCGTCTTGGTCAATATTTCAGTAACTCTATATTTGGCGCAGCATCATAATTACGTACGAACTTCATGTAAGTATGTATTTCTAATTTCGTAGTAAACTGAAGAGTAGCCTCAGGGTTGCGGACGGTGAGCAAATCGCCGTCCGATAAGGACCAGGCCCGGGACGACGGCGCGTTTGTTCCACGCGCGCCTCACCGAGATGCCTGCCGGGGTCTCGTGGGAATTCAAAAAGGTTACCGAGGCCCCTGGCAACACAGGCAACGGAAGGAATACGGGTGGGTTTTAGTCAGTAAGAGTCTGACACACCCTCCCGCTCCACCCAGAGCGGGAGAAGATATTTTATAAATTCCCACCCAAGAAAAATATGTATCCAACCTTAATATTTAAAACTGTTATGTTTTGCACTTTCGATGCTAATAAATATTTAAATAATCCATCAGGTTACGACGTAAATTACACTTCAATGGCCATGCCCTATTGCTACCTATAACATTTCTGAAATTACCTCTAATAAATGTTTTCACATCATACAGTCAATTAAATCTTTAAGATCGTTTATCAATATGAACAGTTCGCTTTCCGTTTTAGATTGCAATACATTTTGTATGTGTATGAGTATTTTGTTCGCTGATTATTTATTGCGTGGCCATAACATCCGGCTACCGTCACGGTAATAGAACTTCTATGAATCCATTCATAATTGTTCATTCAGTTTAGTTACATCAAACTACGAGAGCACGTGCCCTAATAAGTTTCATGGACGAATTATTATTTGTTTTTAGGGTTCCATACCTCAAAAGAAAAAAAACGGTACCCTTATAGTATCACTTGCTCGCCTGTCTGTCGGTCTGTCTCAGCCGAATTGCTCCGAATCTACTAGGCATGAGTGACTAGAGACTAAAATTTGAAAAAAAAAAAGACATGAATTTCTGAGCCCCACATGAACGTGTTACATAAATAAATGAATTTTGAATGTTCAGTTTTCTTTTGAAAAATATAATTATAATCTTGAACATATTTCTCAGAACTTGGTTGTTACTAAAACACGTTTTGTAAAAAGTCTCGTTACAAATTACTGGCAAACTAACCTTGTTTTACCTTGAGTTCTAATCCAAAATATCTGTATTAAATATGAACGTACACACGGCTACACATCAAGCTATACATTTCCAGTATAAGCTGATCTCGCATTGTATAGGATTTCCATACTATGCAAGGTCAGCGTAAACTGGAAATGTATAGCTTGATGTGTAGCCGTGTGTACGTTGTTTTTTAGTTATTAACAAGAACGTCTTATTAGAATACAGAACTTGGTTGTTTTTTATTTTCGATTACTCAACAGATTTTTGAGTGAAATAAATTACAAGCGTTGTTTCATCGCGCTTCTCTTCCTTTTCTATGCAGATCGACAGTGACCGAGCTTTAGTTGTTTTTAGCGTCTTACGTAGATCTTAAGGTTACTTTGTCGTAGCGAGGCAGGGAGAAGCAGGGAGAGACTGTGTCTTGGGCCGTTTCAGTTAGCACTAGGCAGACTAATGCCCGTTTTCACCAACATCCCTTAAGTTTAAGGGAACCCCTAAGAATGGTTAGGGGCCTGTTAGAATGTGGTTTCTGTTTCACCAACAGTAAGGGGTCAGTTAAACGCTAAAAGGTCCCCTAAATTTAGGTGGTCTAAATGTGGACTCATAAACACATACGTAAGTGATCTCTCAAGCAACGAAGACGGATAGTGATTTATATGAGTTTGTTAACAATTTTGAAACTGTCTATACTATATTCGACATAAATAAAAGCCATCCAAAATATGTCGGAAACGACCACACTACCTACTTCGAAAGTTGTGATGGAACTGACGTGTTTTCGGAGATATATGTTATGTAATATAATAAATATGTAATATATAAATATATAAATATTATATATAATATATATAAATATGTAATTTATAAGTAACAGATGAGTACTTAACCTTGTAAAGTAAAAAAAAAACCTATGAACTATAAGCAGTAGCAATATGGGTTCCTTAAGTACTATACAGACACATATCTAGTACCAGAAAAATAACAGTTTTCCTTGTTAATGACACGTGCATCA
Source organism: Atethmia centrago (assembly GCA_905333075.3). Lineage (NCBI taxonomy): Eukaryota > Metazoa > Arthropoda > Insecta > Lepidoptera > Noctuidae > Atethmia > Atethmia centrago. Next base: position 26,248,491 of record HG995367.1, read on the forward strand.
TTCAAAATCATACTACGTATAACTATGCGATTATAAACGGTCAGCCAAATTGAGAAAGAATAATCGTTTCAGGCACGCGAGGAAATAAGTAACTGGTGTGGACTGACGATAATTAATTAATTAGTAGAAAGATGTAGGCATCCGTTTGGTTTAAAGAGCTAAGAAGTTAATCACACCTTGTGATTAAGCAATTGCTTAACACACGCAACTCTAGCCAGGAAAACGCAGTACCTACCCAATATCCTGCCGCATTCACCTCATTCCCAAGGATAATCTCTTAGCAAATAGAAATGTCAGCCAGTGGTACAATTTACGTTAAATTTTTATGCCTAATTAGATGTCTGGTATTTTGTCACGAGTCACATTTTGCAATTAACATTATGGCACGACACGGCGGCGTATAGTGCTCAACAGTCGCAACTTTATATGGGTTCTTCAGATGTTTGATGCGATTTTTGGTCGCAAACTCTGCATGCCAGAGGACCCAGGATCAGTAAAGAGTTCCTGGATTTTGCTTACCCTTTCAGGGTTTAAAATATCGTCTCAGGATTGAAGTTCTAGTTCTACCACCATAAGTTTGCGTACATTCTCAATTTCAACTTACAAGCGATGTCCAAAAATGTTTTCATATTCAATCCTAACTAATATTATAAATGTTGTTTGTTACTCTTTCACGCTAAAACGGCTGAACGGGTTTGGATGAAATTTGGCACATAGGTAAACCATGACCTGGATTAGGACATAGGATACTTTTTACCCCGATATTCCCACGGGATCGAGACTTATGCGGGTGAAACCGCGGGGCGCAGCTAGTAGAAAATAAATCCCATTCTGAAGTTCGAGCTCCATTAGTGCACATAACCACGGGCTTGTTAAATTGCCCCACCATCGGGCTGCCGCCAATGTTAGGTATGGCTGGATAGTTATGATAGTTATCTGTGAGTTCTCTCATAGTAAATCGCACGGCCGGAAACCATTTGTGTGTCGCGGCTCTAATAGAAGTGCATTCTACGCGTCGCACTGTCTGCGGTTTTCATTCGAATGCGCTGGCCTCGTTTGTGTCGGCATTTTATCATTACGTAGCTTGAAATACTCGTATATCTGCATGTCCGACTTTTTACTGTGTGGTCTGCGTTTTTGACGGAGCTAAATTGTTTATTTTTAAGTCTTGTTTAAATGAAAGCGCAGGCATGGGGCTAGAATAATTGTTTCTTTTCTGGTTACCGTATAGGACACCATTCAACCGTGTTTATTATGACAGTTTTTAGGGTTCCGTAGTAAACAAAGAACGCTTAAGACTCTTACAAACAAGCGCGACACGCGACGCGACACAAAGGCACCGCTTGTAGCGCTACACGCGGTGTCTTTGTGTCGCGTCGCGTGTCGCGCCTGTTTGAAGGAGCCTTTATAGTTTCGCCATGTCCGTCTGTCTGTCTGTCTGTCCCCGCTGTAGCTCAGAGACGCATAGTACTAGAAAGTTGGTGTAATTTGGCATTGGTATACATATTAA